>JBBGZY010000643.1:3882500-5237500 GCA_037952925.1 Lithobates clamitans
CAGCCCAGTCAGGATTGGAGGGCAAAGGCACCGCTCCCCCCCTCACACAGAAACAGAGCTGAGGCTGGGGTACCTCCCTGACACCTTTTTTCTCTTGGTGTCAGGAAAACTTGTCAGACATAATTCATGCTGATAGCAGAAGAACAAAGCAGCAGACAGAAATGACACTTGGTGTTCTTAACTGAGACAAGTACACACTATAGAAGGATATGCGTTGCTCATATTTCATATCTGTGGTTTACAACCATTTTAAATAAACACTAACAAGGCAGTCTGCATGGGAGATTGTGGGTTAACATCAGAACATTCTCAGGTCTGCGAGGAGATAATAGATATGGGGGTGGAGGTGCAGAAAAAAAAGGGATGGAAGAGAAAAGAGAGTAAATGAGGAAGAAGGGGAGGAAAAAGGGAGAAGGTAGGCACAGAAAAGGTACGTCACAATATCTAATTAGTGAAAAGCCTCTCGGCAGTACAATTTGCTTGGTTCAGATAATTCAGTCAACCTGAACCCAGATGGACCATATCAACTTCTTGGGGCAATTCCTACTCACGTAGGTTCATTTATACATCGCTAAAGCTTTATCAATGACAGCACGCCATAAAGCCAATGTAGGGGGGTGAGGAAACTTCCAATTTTAGGGCCTGCTCACACCAGACTCAGTCCAGTGCATTTTTTCCTGCATCAAAAATGTGGACAGTAGGTTATATTGGTTCCATTAGCCTAGTTCACACCAGTGCAGTCCGTTCTAGTGCGTTCCGGTGCAGACAAAATAGTAGAACATGCAGCATTATGTCTGCACAGAACTGTACTGAAACTAAGGAAAACGCATTCAAAAAGCAATGGAATGCACCTAAACGCATCAAAAACTCACTGGAACACACGTCTCAATTTAAGATGAAGGAAAAATAAAGAGAAAAAACGCATCAAAAATGCACATGCAGAAACGCATCCCAACTTCATATCTGTAGTGTGAACCGTCCTTAGGCTTGATGCACACTGGAGCTCATAAACGGCCGTTTTTTTGGAGTTTGGGCGTTTTTTTTTAACAGCCCATAAACTGCACTCTATGTTATCCTATGCGTCCATGCACACATGGACGTTTTTAAACTTTTATCAGCATAAAATCACGTTCAGGAGTCGTTTTTCTGACCACAAAAAAAGCCAAACGCTCAAACGCTTATAAACGTCGATAAACGCTCAAAAACATTGTTCGCCAGCGTTTAACTTTTTGATCCATTGAAAAAAAAAACAAAACACAATAACGCGTAAAAACGCTAATAAACATTATTGCAAAAACGTTAGAAAATGCTGAAAGACTCACCGCAAAGCTACTGGCATTTTTATACGATTTTAATGTCCAGTGTGCATGGAGCCTTAAGGTCAGCCACCACCGCCACCCAGAAAGGTCTAGGCCAGTAAGGTTTAGTTTAACAAAGTTTTATTGTGTTTTGACCCACATTTCACATAACCTTTTTTTTTTTTGTCTTTTTTCTTTCCATGCTATTGGTTTAGATACCAGATACATATTGTTGTGATTGCTATATACTGCTATGGGTATTAAAGAATGCATTTTTGCAGTATAAATGGTAGCATATACAGCTCTTAAAACACTCCATGTCAGTGGTGGTGTGAACTATACACAGACTTGGATTCGTTTTCCCAGTATTCTAGAGTTTACCTGAGCACATATGAGAATGTTGTAGGACAATACCTCTTAATGAATATAGTAGTGAACCACAAGGAGAAAAATTAAAATTCTCACTAAAATGTTGCCAACATCCCAAATTCAATTATAGAGAGGGACCCTCAAAAAAAGAGGGAACATTTAGTACCCCCCGGTACCACGGGACTTTACAGGCGAACAAGGATTTTTTATAAAAGCATATTATTTATTTTAAAAAAATACTTAAAAAAGGACATTTATAAAAACATAATAGCAGTCTATACAAAACATTAATTCAGAACAAAATTTGTATAGAACAGATTCTCTACAGATTCAAAAATAAATAGATTCCTCCATAAGCCTAACATGTTTCAGGACGATGTCCCTTCTTCAAAGGCGTTTTTAAGAGAGAAAGTAAATATATTCAATGCTTGATTGTACAGAAAATATATAATTATATGCAGAAAATAATTTTCTTAAATAGCTCAAAATAATCTTCTGCTGCCATTTGTCCACCAAAAAATAAATAATGATGGAACCTGTCTGTGCTCAGAAAGGCCACACACAAAGGTCCCCAAAGAGGACGACCACCACAGTACAGGGCTTGGGCGTTGTTCTTTAGGCAGGCAGGCCAAATCTCTGCCTGCCTAAAGAACAACGCCCAAGCCTCCTATGATCTATTTATTTAAAAAGGGTGTCCTGCGGCTGTACTGTGGTGGTCTTCTTCTTTGGTGACCTTTGTGTGTGGCCTTTCTGAGCATGAGCGGGTTCCATCATTATTTTTTTTTTGTAGGACAAATGGCGGCAGAAGTTTATTTTGAGCTATTCAAGAAAATTATTTTCTGCATATAATTATATATTTTCTGTACAATCAAGCATTGAATTACTTTCTCTCCTAAAAACGCCTCTGAAGAAGGGACATCGTCCTGAAACATGTTAGGCTCATGGAGGAATCTGTATTCATTTTTGAATCTGTAGAAAATCTATTATATGCAAATTTTGTTCTGAATTAATCTTTTGTATAGACTGCTATTATGTTTTTATAAATGTCCTTTTTTAAAGTGTTTTTTTTAAAATAAATAATATGCTTTTATAAAAAATCCTTGTTCACCTGTAAAGTCCCGTGGTACCGGTGGACTATACCTCTTAGGCCTCCTAATATGTCACTAACTTCATTGGCCATTTAAAAAAAAAAACTGATACATTCTAGAAGCCAGGTAATGAATAAACAGATGAATGAAAAGTGTGCTCGCGCATTGTCGTATGCAGTGGAAGAAGCACCATGATGATGATGTAACTTTATCTCACATGACATGTAGGAAGTGACCTTCTCTCCAGGACACACACAGACATTTTGCCATAGTGACAAAAAACACAGCCCTAAACTGCAATGCTAGCCTGGAAATACTAACACCCCCCCACACACACACACACAAAATTATTGAGAATCTGGATGGCAGGACTTGTGGCAAGACAAAAACGATCTACAGAGAATTGAATTTTAACTGGATTGTTATATGCACACAGCTTTTATTTATTTTATTTATTTATTTATTTCAGGTACTTATATAGCGCCGTTAATTTACGCAGTGCTTTACATATATATTATATATATATATATATATATATATATATATATATATATATATATATATATTTATTATACATTATACATTCACATCAGTCCCTATACCCTCAAGGAGCTTACAATCTATGGTCCCTAACTCACATTCATACCTATACTAGGGCCAAATTAGACTGGATCCAATTAACCTACCAGCATGTGTTTGGAGTGTGGGAGGAAACCGGAGTACCCGGAGGAAACCCACGCAGACACAGGGAGAACATGCAAACTCCAGGCAGGTAGTGTTGTGGTCGGGATTCGAACCAGCGACCCTTCTTACTGCAAGGCGAGAGTGCTACCCACTGCACCACTGTGCCGCCTGCTTTTACCTGCAGTAGAGGTACTTTGTATAAATATTTGGAGATTAGATCCTGCCTGGGCATCTACTTAAGGCCAAATCTCTAATTTTTTGCTGCTGTGATCTGACTTTTATGGGTGGCTACACTCCTTCTCTATGACACCACTGTTATAGCCACCCTCTCCTCACACAAGATGGACCAGGGACTATGGGAAGTGTAATGTGCATAGAGTAGTGCACATGATCAAAACTAATGTGCACTACTCACTTCAAACAGAAATGAGAGGTAAAACAACCTGCAAATTTCAACTGGCTCTTTATGAACCATCTGGAATTTGCTTTGTGGGAGGCCCGGTCAGCAGTAAACACCCTTTGTAATCAAAATTGAAGATTCAATAGCCCGTGCTATATACAGTAGTATGGATGGAGGGACCTGTTAGATTTTTTTCATTCAGCCTGCAGGTTGAATAAATGAAAATAAATCTATCAGTGTATGGCCATCTTTGCAGTAGAGAGGTTATTGGAAGTCTTGACACTTTCTCACTGCTCTGCCAATGCCCTGACCCCATGCTGTTAACACCTACTATCTCCTGACAGAGCCCACCTTCTTGTCTTGTAAAAAGCGCTTAGGCTTAGGACATCATGCACAGCTTTCTCTCACTCTCGTGAGAGTTTTCCAGGAAGGGAAAGGGGATGAGTCATAAGAGGGCCAGTGAGAGCTGCAGGGCTGCAGATGTGCCTCTGTGTGTCTGTGTAAATCCAGGAAGTGAACAGACAGCAGTTTCAGCTGCCCACAATTAAAATGGTGGCAGGCAGACTCAGTGGAGAGAGATTTCTGCAGCATATTTGGCAAGTACAGAATTACAGTATATATAAAATAATATGCAAAGTGGTGGAGGGAAGCTTCAGAATGGCAAAGATGTTTTTATTACAAATTATGTGACCAGACTGCAGTTCGTCTTACCATTATCACATAACAGAACCCTGAGGAAAGAGGAATGTAAACTGATACAGGGATCTGTGTTTGATAATCTTACGGTTATTTACCAGAGCCGAACAATGTGTACTTGCAACATGTCGATAAGAATAAATGATAAATAAGAGCCTAAATGAAATCCTTCATAGGTAAGCCTGCACATTTATAATATTGTATGACTTATTGGTACTATCTTTGTAAAAGTCACATGTTCTCTCAAAAGCAAGCCATACATTATACAATTTTCTTTCCTTAAATCACAGGTTGAATGAAAGAAAATGACTCGATAACCCCATGAGCACAGTCAGTGTTGATGGGGGAATCCCTTCCACAACACTATTGTATTCTGACAGCCGAACACAGCCATCAGAATACAATGATCACTTCCAGGAGCTATAGCCACAAGCTGTGATCGCACAAAATAAACCTGACAGGATGGTATAACTTAAGTCGATCAATTGATAAACTGCCCATATATGGATTGAAATTTGGCCAGTTCCTGCTGAATCAGCCAAACTTTGATCCGTCTATGGCCAGCCTAATGACCGGAAGATTGACCATATATAACCCAAAATTTGGAACTCCCTACCCCAATCTGTCCTACTGTCCCCTAATCTATCCATCTATAGACAATCCCTGTAAACCCTTCTCTTTAAAGAAGCCTATCCTGCTTCTAACACTGTTTTACTTCCTCCATCAGCTCATCCCCCACAGCTATTACCTTTTGTATCAATTGCCCCTTCCTTTTTAGATTGTAAGCTCTAATGAGCAGGGCCCTCTGATTCCTCTTGTACCAAATTGTAATGCAACTGTAATGTCTGCCTTTATTTTGTTAATAAGCACTGCGTAAACTGTTGGCGCTATATAAAACCTGTATAATAATAATAATAATCCATCATCCTGTGCTACATAAAACCACATTATTAAATCCCACATCAATTTAGTGTCATTTGATGATATCTTATGTTTATGAATGACTGGTCTACCCATCTTGGTGCTCATTTGCTGGGCTTTAGGTGGATTTTACAATTAGATTGTAGCATATGTAAAAACCACTAAGCAACCTATTCACTTCTTTGTCATCTCTCACCTTGACTATTGTAACTCCCTCCTCAGTGGCCTTCCTCTTCACAGGCTGTCCTCTCCTCAGTCTATCATAAATGCTGCTGCCAGACTCATCCACCTTACCAACCGTTTAGTGTCCGTCACCCCTCTATTCCAATCCCTCCACTGGCTTCCCATTGCCCAACAAATAAAATTCAAAACATTAACAATAACATACAAAGCCATTTACAACTCTGCCCCGAGCTACATCACTAAACTTGTCTCCAAATAGAACTCAAACCATCCTCTCCGCTCCTTCCAAGACCTGCTCTCTAGCTCCCTTGTTTCCTCCTCCCATGCTCATCTCCAGGACTTCTCCAGAGCCACTCCAATTCTCTGGAACTCTCTACCCCAATCTGTCCAGCATTCTCCTACTCTGTACACAGTTAGGTGATCCCTGAAGACTCATCTCTTCAGGGAAGCCTATCCTGTTTTCAGCTAAAAACCAAATCTCCTATTTCTCCTATCAGTTTTCCTCACAGTTATTACCTTGTGTTCCAACAGCCTCCCTATTCGATTGTAAGCTCCAAGGAGCAAGGCCCTCCTAACCCTCTTGTATTGAATTGTATTGTTGCTGTATTGTCTCCCTTTATATTGTAAGGTGCTGAAAAAACTGTTGGTGCTATACAAATCCTGTATAATAATAATATAATAATATGTGGACATCTTAAAGCCACTCTCAGAGTACAGGAAGGTTTCTACCACAAATACAACTAAATACCTAAATAAGAAAATGTTAACATGGATTTAAATGAAACTTCTTCCTTTCAGTTCATTCATCCTGCTTGTTACTTATTATCCAATAACATTTTCTGAAAGATGAACTACTTTGTTACTCAAAACCAGTACCAGTTTTTCCTAAATTCTCCCACCCCTCTATAGAAACAGGAAAAACCAGACAAATTGCCAGTGCATCTCAAGAACTTTCCTTCCTTCATGAAGCTCATTATTCTCTGCTCTTTCACTCCTACTACTGAATATAGGAAAGCAACTCACAATGACCACTAAAAAAGTAGTAATGGAAGCAAAGAAAACCATCTTTATACCCGTAAAGGGCTTAATTAAACATGGAGGGAAATATTAGCAATATAGAGTTACCCACTGCACCCAACAAAACACGTCTTTTAGATGTGACCTCAATTGGAATCATTGATATAGGATGTGGCACGTTGCACAACATCATTGTTCTTTGCACTGACCTCCTAATTTAGCCTACTAGTGTACTGGACAATGTAATAAAGCACTAAAACTTCAAATAGGCCCAATTACTTTTTGGAACTTTTATCAACATCTAAAAAATTGTAGACGAGACAGAATATAATGATACTCACTATAAATAGGAGTCCCAATCCATCTTAGATCATGTCATACTGCATGAAAGGCAAAGCATGTCCCCTAATCAGAGACTAAATTTCCAGTGTCTTTGGTATGTCTGTAACTGAAGATGTTCTGAATGAGACAATCGCTCCCACTAGCCTGAGTTTTATGATCTCTGGCCACACATCCCCCATCCTTCAAGGGAGGGAGAAGCACTGATAAAATCAGGTTAGGTTTACACACTCCATAGGCAGAAGGACTTCCCAAACTGGTTCAACTTTAAGCCTTTGTTCATGCTAAATTAAGACAACTTAAATGTGCTATGCTTACCGTGTAAATATCACATTGTTCTCAGTCATTACTGATACTGGACAGAATTTAAGTGGTTCTAGGCTAAAACAATCGCGTAGTAGGAGACTAGTCAAGTCTCACCTGTAGATATTCTACCAATAAAACCTGAAAAAGTCTAAAAAGGAATGTATATCGCAAGTATGCGGGTACATGATTTCAATGCATCACAATGTGTCTTTGTACTGTATGTATGCATTGCTTTTTATCTGCAAAACCAATGATGAACCTGCAATGAAAGTCACTTATAGCTTTTCTCCTAAAGTAAAATTGAACTCAAAAAGTGAAGATTTACTATAGTACAGGAAATATGTAGAAATGTTGATTGCGTCTAATCAATAAACTGAGAAATGTACCTTTTGTCTTGACTTCATCCTAAAAAATGATACTTCACTTCCTGGTATGTGAGGGTGCCTAGGTACCAGGGTTGGCACAATGGTGAGGCCGTTTTGGCAGCCACCTTAGGGCACCGGGATTGAGATGGGGGGGTAAAATCCGAATCCCCAGCCGACTGCTGGGGATTCGGATTTTAAAACATCTGTCTTCCTGTCAATGCTGCGCCCCCTGGAGGAGGTACCAGCTCAGCTGTAGACCGTAAGATTGTGTGGGGAGTAAATAAACCCGCCCCTCAAAATACACACTGTTCAGAAGCAGTTTGATTAACATTTTAAATGCAGCATTACATCATGCGGCACCCCATCACATAACGGGTGGGTAGCAGGAGAACGGTGAAGGGCAGCAAAATGCACCTTCACCTGTGTGCACCAGCCCTGCTAGGTACTCCTGTTCCTACAGCCTCATTACTGTATATCTGCAGTGTGAGATCTAAGGCACTGTCCTTCTGACACTATTAAAAGCCATTTATTTTATTGTTAAATAATTTGTTAAATAGAGGCCAGCCCTTGTCATGGGAACTAGTTTTGTGTGGTACCCATATAAGGACAATTTCCATTACCTGAACATAGACAACCATTGGCCCAGCTTGAGCTGTTTTGCTCAGGTTGTGATGAAGACAGACAAAGCTCTTCCTCTTGCAGACTGTGCTGATCTACCCTGGATGAAACAGCAATTGGACAAAGTTTTCCATACTGCCATTTCACTTTTTTATTGGGGATCTACTGGCCAGGACTTCATGTCTATGGGCAATTTAGACTTTTTCTGCCAACTAAAGGCCCTGCAATTGTAACAGAGGGGCTCCAGGAGGTTTCCAGTCCTGGGTTTGTATGGCACAATAGACAGCTTAAGATAAAAGTGATATTAAAGGCAAGTCAAAAAACAAAAAAAACAACAAAACATGTTATACTTACCTGCTCTGTGCAGTGATTTTGCACAGAGCAGCATTGATCCTCTTCTTCTTGGGTCCCCTGCTGGCGCTCCTTGCTCCTCCCTTCTGCCCCCAGAGCAAACAGCTTGCTATGGGGGCACCTGAGCAGCTGCTCTGTGTCCATTCACACACAGAGCCATAACTTGCCGCCCCCCCCCCCCTCATTGGCTTCATGGCTGTGATTGACTGTCTCAGCCAGTGAGGAGAGAGAGTTCCCAGAGAGCCGAGGCACTCGTGCACATCGCCGGATTGCGATGGGGCTCAGGTAAGTATGGGGGGGGGGCTCCTGTACAGAGAAGGTTTTTTACCTTCATGTCAATTTTGATTGAGTGTAACGTCGCACGACTGCACAATTGTCAGTTAAAGCGACGCAGTGCTGAATCGCAAAAAGTGCTCTGGTCAGGAAGGGGGTAAATGCTTCCGGGGTTGAAGTGGTTAACATTAACCGCTGTCACTAGGCAGAACGGGGAGATGCTTGTTTACATCAGTATCTCCCCATTTGTCCTCTCCGTGAGTCGATCGCGGGTATCCCCGCAGCGATCGAGTCCGCGGGACCCGCGACCCGACTCATGGAGCTCCTGGCGGGCGGCGCGCACGCAATGGCACGGTGGGGAATTCAAATGGGACTTACAGGTATGCCCATTTGCCCAGCCGTGCCATTCTGCCGACGTACATCGGCGTGCGCCGGTCGGGAAGTGGTTAAGCAGCGCAGGGGTTTCTTTTACTGTCAGGGCAGTGAGAATGTGGAACTCTCTTCCACAATGGGTGGTGTCAGCGGGAAGTACTGATATTTTTAAAAGACTCTTGGACGTGCATTTTAAAGAACACAATATACAGTGTTATGGGAAATGATCATGGACGCTGACTCACTACAGAGGTTGAACTGGATGGACTGTTGTCTTTATTCAACATTACCTACTATGTAACAGTTGTCCCCAGTGAAGAATTTTTTCTCACTGGCCCTGGTGTGAGAACTCAACATTTTTGCATCACTTTCTGTCTCAGTAATGGTCACCAGGACAAACAAACAGAGTGGTGAATCTCCACAGCAGGGACACAAATAGCAATAAAAGCTTGACCTAGGGTCTAACTCTTCTCTACACAAAGAAAAAAAAAAATATATAAATATAAAAATATAATATAATATAATATAATATATATATACACATATATACACACATATATACACATATATACACACACACAGTATCTCACAAAAGTACACCCCTCACATTTCTGTAAATATTTTATCATATCTTTTCATGTGACAACACTGAAGAAATGACACTTTGCTACAATGTAAAGTAGTGAGTGTACAGCTTGTATAACAGTGTAAATTTGCTGTCCCCTCAAAATACCTCAACACACAGCCATTAATGTCTAAACCGCGAGTACACCCCTAAATAAAAGCGCCCAAACATATCATACTTACCTCCACCGTGCAGCTCGTTAAGCACAGAGTGGCCCCGATCCTCCTCTTCTGGGGTCCCTCGGTGGCTCTCGCAGCGCCTCCTCACATCAGATAACCCCTTAGGAGAAGCGCTCTCCCGGGGGGTTACCTGGCGGGCGCGTTACCGAGAGATCCGAGATTTACAACACCCCTGAGGGTCTCAGTAAAGAGCACCTGTTGTTACAGTATATAGAAAAGGTAGATAGAGTGGGGTATCTCCCATGGGCTGGCAGGCGTATTGAACTGACAGCAGCTACTTCCCCCTCGGTGCGTTACCGAGTCCAGTATTTGCGTCCATAGACACGAATGCCGGACTCGGTCCTGCCCCCCATGTCATTGGATTTGATCGAAAGCAGCAGGAGCCAACAGCTGCACTGCTATTAATCTATCCAATCAAGAGTCGGGAACCTCCCGTGCAGAGAGGGAGAGCGCTTCTCCGCCGAGGGAATAAATGGGCTCAGGTAAGTAAAATGGGGGGCTAGGGGGCCGGTCACTGCCAGAAGTTTTTTCAACTTAATGCATAGGATGCATTGGGTGAAAAAACACAAGGGTTTATAAGCCCTTAAAATAAACTTTTCTACAAGTGCCCTTTCTAAACGGTGACTTGTAGAACAGGATTTTAAACACATAGCAGGCAGAAGTCTGTTCAAATTTGTTGTGATTTACAACTGCCTGATCACTTCCACATAACCGAAGGATATGCCTCCGCCTCCCCCTCATATTCTGGTCTCTGCTGTCCTACCCGCAGAATTGGGACTTTTTTTCACTGATACCCCCCCCCATTAAAGCAACATGGAAGTGACGTGTATTACCCCACTTCTGGGTTGAGTTCTCACTTTCCCTGACTGTCTTGGCCAGGGAAGAAGCTAATGAAACATGACTTGTACTCCATTAGCATCAGCTGGGGCAAGGGAGAGATCAGAGATTTACAACACCCCTGAGGGTCTCAGTAAAGAGCACCTGTTATAGTATATAGAAAAGGTAGATAGAGTGGGGTATCTCCCATGGGCTGGCAGGCGTATTGAACTGACAGCAGCTACCCTGTTTCCCCGAAAATAAGACCTAGCGTGATTGTCGGTGATGGCTGCAATATAAGCCCTACCCCCAAATAAGCCCTAGTTAAAGTCCTTGTAAGTCTTATTTTCAGGGTAGGGCTTATATTCGGGGAAACAGGGTAGGACCTATTTGGGGGGTATGGCTTATATTGCAGCCATCACTGACAATCACGCTAGGTCTTATTTTCGGGGAAACAGGGTACTTCCCCCTATTACCGCTATCTGGTCTCTGTCCCAGATTTTTGAAGGGTAAGATTTATCTTCATTCTTTTTATTTATTTAAGCTATTTGAATGCCACAAATGGGGTTGTAATATGTAATATACAATTTAACATCTACAATAAACAGATGTTAAGGCATATTGGTTGTATATATGAATAATTTGTGTTATTTTTTTCTTTCTTTATAGTTTTATGATTAACATTGATTGTATTAATCCTTGTGGGTCCTGAGGAAGCAGCTTGGCTACAAAATGCGCAGACCCCCTTTCCAAGAAAATACATCGAAATGGTAACGAACCACTGTGTTACAGCTTTTTATATGATGTTTTCAAATGTTAATCGGAATTTTATCGGATTATCAAATTCATTTTCAATAAAATTGTTATTTTTCTAGAAGTTGGGTGTTATTATGGTCACCAGAGGTATATTTAAAGTGTCATTTTACTACAATCCTTGCCATATTGTTACAGTATGTGGTCACAAAAAAGTGAAAAAAATTAAAATGAAATGACATAAAACATTTTTTATTTTTTACAAAAAATTGGGTAATCTGCTTGTGTGCACTAAAATTAACTTTAGTGTATTTTCTACTGAAAATATGCATTTTATAAACCTGTGCACTAAAATCATGTGACAAATAAAATTGGAACTAACTCCATTTTATATTGTCCAGGGTCTCCACATTTAGAAAGTATGTAATGTGAGTTTTAGGCCACTTTCACACTGAGGCACTTTACAGGAACTATAGCGCTAAAAATAGCACCTCTCCTCTCACTCCAGTGTGAAAGCCCAAGGGCTCCATTTACACTGGAGCAGTGCGCTTGTGGGACGTTAAAAAAAAGTCCTGCAAGCAGCACCTTTGCAGCACTTTAGGAGCGGTGTATACATCGCTCCTTAAACGCCCCTGCCCACTGAAATTAATGGGCAGCGCCGCCGAAATGCCTGCAAAGCGCCGCATGAGCGAAGCTTTGCGGGCGCCTTTATCTCTTTTTCGGCCGCTAGCCGAAAAGTGCCGCTAAAAATAGTGCCCTTAAAGTAATTGTTGAATATTTTTTTTCGAAAATAATCTTCTCTTTCAAGTGCCTCCACAGTAAGCTGCTTGCTATGAGGTCACTATTGACACACACAGTGCGGCTCACCCTGCCCCCTCCCTCCTCACAGAATTTGATTGACAGCAGCAGGAGCCAATCGCTCCAGATGCTGCCGAGCCTCCTGTGAGAGAAGGGAGAAAAGAGCAGTGCTGCTAAGTGAATCTAATGGGAGTGATTTCTTAATTATCAATCAGCTGCTGCACCTGCAGGGCTTTAAGGAGGAAGGTGGCAGGTTCTGCATCCCTTTAGATGTGATTTCCTATTGGGAGGATCTCACCAAAAATGAGATTATGTTGCAGGGGGTGCCTGATATTTGACTTGTATCTTCGTACAGACTTCTGGGAAAATCAGGGAGCCAATCACACAAGCAGGAAATTATGTTTCTGGGGGGCGTTCTGTACACATTCGGTATACAGAATGCCTCCAGGTAGCCAAACTGCATCTTATAGAAAACTACAGAGCTGCAGATTGAAAAGGAAAGGTATTTTTTAATAATGTTCAAATACATCATGACTTGAGTCGCAACTGTATATGCTATATTATTTCTTTTTATTTGCCATTTTTTTCCCACGTTTAGTTACTCTTTGAGACTAATGTTGTGTTTTTTGCACCTGCTTTCCAATGACTACTTTAACCACTTGCTGCCCGCCATATATCAGAATGACGGCTGCAAAGTGGTTTCAATACCCTGACTGGGCATCATATGACGTCCTCAGGATATTAAGCCGCTGCGCGCCCCCGGGGGCGCGCATCGCAGCGATCGTCGTTACGGTGTGTCAGTCTGACACACCGCGACTCCGATCTAGGTAAAGAGTCTCTGACGGAGGCTCTTTACCACGTGATCAGCCCTGTCAAATCACAGCTGATCACGATGTAAATAGGAGGAGCCGGTGATCGTTTTTTCCTCACTCGCGTCTGACTCGCGAGTAGAGGAGAGCCGATCGGCTGCTCTCCTGACGGGCAAGGGGGTCTGTGCTGATTGTTTATCAGCACAGCCCCCCTCAGATCCCACCCAGGACTACCGTCATGCCACCCAGGACCACCAGGATGGCCATGCACACTGGACCACCAGGATGGCCATCCATAGTGGACCACCAGGTTCCCCCCCTAGACCCCCAGGGAAATACTAATTTGTGCCCAGGAAGCTGCCAATCAGTGCCCACTCACAATGCCTACCACTGCCAGTGCCACCAGGGATGCCTATCAGTGCTGCGTATCAGTGCCCATCAGTGCCACGTATCAATGCCCATCAGTAACGCCTATCAGTGCCCAGCAGTGCTGCCTATCAGTGCCACCCATAAGAACCCATCTTTGCAGCCTTTCGGTGCCCATAAGTGCCCACCAGTGCCACTTATGAGTGCCCATCAGTGCCGCCTATCAATGCCCATCAGTGCTGCATATCAGTGCCCATCATCAGTGCTCGCTCATCGGTGCCACCTCATCAGTGCCACCTCATCGGTGCCACCTCATCAGTGAAAGAGAAAACTTACTTATTTACAAAATTTTATAACAGAAACAAAAGCAAAACTTTTATTTTTTTCAAAATTTTGTTTAGCAAAAAATAAAAACCGCAGAGGTGATCAAATACCACCAAAAGAAATCTCTATTTGTGGGAACAAAATGATAAAAATTTAGTTTGGGTACAGTGATGGATGACCGAGCAACTGTCATTCAAACTGTGACAGCGCTGAAAGCTGAAAATTGGTCTGGACAGGAAGGTGTATAAGTGCCTGGTATTGAAGTGGTTAAATGGCCAGTAACCACATAAGCCCCGGAGGGAAGGCAGGGAACAAGTGAATCACTTGTTTTAAAAACGAGAGATAAATCACATGACAAGTTTGTCTAAAGTTGTTTTCACATTCTGTGGATTCCTACATGGCTGGAAATCACTAATGACCAACAGTCAAAAGATTTCAAGGAAAATGGGGAAAGAACACTGTTTTTTTGTTTATGGAAAAGATGACATGTAAATAATTCTACGTTCAATCTGTATTAAACCCAACACCAAAAACAGAGAGCCCGCACCTCCCCACTACTCCTGTACGATTGGAGGGGGCTGTTTGTGCTGGGAAGGAAAGTGTAATGGGGGGAAGGAGGGAAAGGAGGGGGGGGGGGGGAGGGGGAATTTGTGCTAGAAGAAGGAATGGGGGGCACAATGTGTTAGGGGGCAGAATTGTGACGATTTGTGCTAGAAGGGAAGAACTGGGGGCAAGGATTTGTGCTGGGAAAGTTAATTTGGAGGGGGTTGTTCTAAGAGGATAGATTTGAGGGGATTTGTGAGAAAAGGATTTGTGCTGGGAGGGGGGTTTTGGGGGAAAGAACTTGTACTAGGAGGGGGGATTTGTAGGAGAGGATTTGTGCTAGGAGGGGGGATTTGTAGGAGAGGATTTGTGCTAGGAGGGGGGATTTGTAGGAGAGGATTTGTGCTAGGAGGGGTTATTTGTAGGAGAGGATTTGTGCTAGGAGGGGGGATTTGTAGGAGAGGATTTGTGCTAGGAGGGGGGGGTTTGGGGAAGAATTTATGCTAGGAAAGGAGATTTGGAAGGAAAGATTATGTGTGCTAGGAGGGGTGATTTGTGGGGAATGGGGGGGGGGGGATTTGAGCTGGAAGGTGGGATTGGGGGGCAAAGACGTGCTGGGAGGGGGATTTGGACTGTGAAGATGGTGAATTTTTACAATTTTGTTTGGGTAGATTATTCACTTGCAGAAGGAACTTATGCTTAGGGGTGAGGGTGTTGATCGGTGCTGTTTTTTTTTCTTGGGGGGGGGGGGGGGTGCATTCAGAATTCTCTATTAAATGTCAGTGATAAATGGTTTGTCTCATCCCTGTAAAAACTAATACATTTGCAGGAGAGCTTGAAAAACAACAGACTTACTGAGTGGATCACCAGATGAAATACAGAGGAAAGCAAGCCTAAAAAAAGCTAATGAATGCAGCCATCACATCTAAGAAGTAGTAGGCTGCAATATAAAAATAGGAAAAAGGAATAGGGTGCTTCCATCGGGAAATGCCTCCAGTGAACTGTACTAGATTGTTGTTATATCTGCATCAGCTTCAACATCAAGGTAAAGGGGAGGAGGAAAGACTGGGAGAGCACTTGCAGCAGCAGTTCAGGTAGAGGAAGCAACTCTGGAGAAAACTAAAAGTAAAAAACAGAAGGCGCTTCTGAGTGCAGTATTAAGGAGTATTTATTTATAGAAGTGACTAAAAACACTCACAGGTGGTTGGTGTCCACAATCTGTGGCCTGTTGTTGTATGTATGTTATAAAACTAAATAAAAAGTAATTTCCAAAAAAAAACCACTTACAATGCAGTAGATCAAATGAGCATCTCAGAGGTCTGATGAAAAAGTGAATTGCTCATGCTCTGAAATGCGTTACCACCGGCCTATAAGTTCCAGTGTGGCTCCCTCTCCTGTCCCAGCTGCGAGCCAGTTCCCCCTCCCCTCTAGATGTGAAGGACTCTACAGAATGCCGATTATGCTGACTGAGATGCTCATTTGATCCACTACATTGTAAGTGTTTTTAACTGCTTTTTATGAATAAATACTCCTCAATACTGCACTTAGAAGCGCCTTCTGTTTTTTACTTTACTTTTGCAACATTATAATGTTTGCTCTTGGGTTTAATACTGCTTTAAGAAGGCATTGCTGTACTTTAAATTCTAACAGAGGAGTTCCCTCTGGAGCTTGCACTAAGGCTAGAACTTCAGGCTGTACTATATACATTAGCCGTTCCAGGTTTGTAGCTGGTCACTAAGAAAAATAAAGAAATGATTTGCCCGTCTCTGCCCACTACTCTAAATGTGGAATAACTTCTTGTTTTTTGGAAATGAGATCAAGTCATACCTTCTATTTCAAGAAATCAATACAGTACTTCACCGTAACACATGTCAGTGCATGTCTGATTAGCAGAGGGCTGTCAGGATTAAGGTCTTATGAATAGAAGTTTAGACTACTCCTCCACAGCTCCCTACATGCAGGACTAGGATACTGCTACAACTATTTAATATATCCAGTGGAAGAAACAATTATTTGGAATAATATGGAAGGTACATTAACTTATAGAAGTCCACAGTAACTAAGAGCCACTATACACATTACAATTTGACTAAACAATTCTTGCACATTCAAATTGACCAAATCTATGTAATACAGGGACCTAGCTAAATTATCCAATCTGTATCCAATCAGGCAGGTCCTTACACAATATACAGTCAAGCCTGGTACACACAGGCCGAACATCGGTTCAACAGAAAGCGGCCGACATTTGGCCCGTGTGTACACCACCCTGTCTGACTTCTGTTGAATGGGCATGCTGGAAAACCAGCATCCGATCGGCTCCTGGTCCCTGCTGGCAGCAAATGGCTGCGAGTGCTGACCGGTGTGTTCTGGTGGATGGGCGGCCCCCCTGTCAGAACACAATAGCTCTGTGGTGAGATCACTCTAATAACATTGAATAGTGGGTACACTGAGCTTCTCAGTTATTTTTTTTTGTTCAGCATGCTGAAAACTGATAGTGTGTGCCAGGCTTAACTGTTGGAAGATCTAATTGAAATTGTACAATCAGATTGTAATATGTGTTGCGAGATTCAAATTACTGCAGATAGATCAACAAAGAGACAATTTCGGATTGGAGGTTATGGATTACTGTAATCCTTACATCAGATTTGTTTTGTGTTTATCTCCATGAATAATCAGAAAATTGAATGTAGAAAGAGCAAGAGAATACTTTTTGTATGTGTTACCTACTGGAAGTGTACCTGTCACAACAAATTTTGTATACAGCAGCAATATCTAGTTACACATTTTATTCTGGACCTCATACTACACTTATCGGACTTGTCCATATTTTTTTAATTATATAGCACCAGTCTGTTCTGCAGTGGCCAACAGAAGAGAACAACCATTTGCATTCATTTTTTGCTGCAAAGGAAGAAATAATCCAATGTATTCGCCATATTCGTGTAGGTACATGTACATACAAGCAAGTGCCATCTGTGCTGGAAGTTGATTAACCTGACATCATAGCTGGGTTACTGAAGTTGAATAGACCTCCCAGGAGAAACCATCAGAAATATCTGAAGAACATGCAAACATGCAGAAGGCAAATTTGGTGAAACTGAACCCAGGACCAAGAAATTGTCAGACCACAGGGCTATACCCTACCATGTTACCTATAGTTCTTAAAGTGTATCTATGATCAAAAAGTAAAATCATATAATTCTTTTTTTACATTGTATTTTAATTATTCCGGCCTACTCCTATTAATCGGAATTATCTTTCTTTGTGAAGATCCCCCCGCATATTTACTTCCTGTTACATATATTCACTATGCCCTCCGATAAGGCACTGTTGTGTCACACATTTCTCAGAGCCTGCCTTCTGAACTCCAAAGGTTCTGAGAAGAGGAGTTTCAAGAGGTAGTACAGGAACCACTGCTTGCAGACAGGAAGGTACCATGGGATATGTAGTCTTTAGAAACTGAACATAAACAGCAGAGGAGAAGCCACAAAGCATACAGGGAATCCAGGAAATTGTAAAAAGGTAAGGCCAACAGACAAAGAAAAAGAAAACTTATATTGGTTTGTTTGTGTTGCGATTACAATGCTGATGATATCAAATGAAAGAGTTTGCAGTGACCATAGAATTCCTTTAATAAATCAGATTATCAAAATATATTTAAAACATAACCGACCGTGTCGGACACATGCTAATAGCATTAAATTGTAGGGTAACTTTAATGACACAACTTAAAGCAATAGTAAACTACCACCCAAAAAAAAAAAAAAAAAAAAAAAAAAAAAAATTGGGCCCTCTGCAGAATTATGCCATAATGTACTAGCATGCACTGGGATTACCTGCAAACGGAGCCCTCCAGCACAGCACTGTCACGGCTCCCCCAGCACTTCCATCTTCACCCGGTCTTCCTTTCGGGTTCACGGGCTCTGGCCACTTGAATGGCCAAAGCTGCGATGATGACACTCCAGCACATGCATGCTGTAGCCCAGGCCAGGGTACGGTGCTCTGCATTCCAGGGCATAGTGTATGCCCTGGAATACAAAGCGTCACTGCACATGCACGGGTGACGCCATCAGCTATTGCCAATGTGAACATCTCCTAAACCGTGTACATTTAGGAGATATTCATTGTACCTCCAGGTAAGCCCGATTGTAAGTAAAGAGAGGGCCTTCACTACCACTTTAAATGGTCACGAGTTGCCTGTACAAAGGTTACTCAGGACTGAATCTAGCATGTTGTACATGATCTTACAGGTTCTTGCACATAGTTCAAATTTTTTCACTGTGCGAAACATACACTACAAGGGAATTTACAGCCTTCTTAACCTGACATTGCACATTAAATAAAGTGCCTTGCAAAAGTAAGCCCCTTTGCTTTTTACCTATTTTGTTACATTACAGCCTTTAGTTCAATGTTTTTTAATCTGAATTATATGTGATAGATCAGAACACAATAGTCTAAGTCGGTGAAGTAAAACTGGAAAAATATATACATAAAACTATTTTTCAGAAATAAAAAACTGATAATTGGAATGTGCGTATGTATTCACCCCCTTTGCTATGAAGCCCATAAAAATCTCTGGTGCAACCAATTACCTTCAGAAATAACATAATTAGTGAAATAATGTCCACCTGTGTGCAATCTAAGTGTCACATAATCGGTCATTACATATACACACCTTTTTGAAAGGCCCCAGAGGCTGCAACACCTAAGCAAGAGGCACCACTAGCCAAACACTACCATGAAGACCAAGGAACTCTCCAAACAAGTAAGGGACAATGTTGTTGAGAAGTACAAGTCAGGGTTAGGTTATAAAAAAAATCCAAATGTTTGAAGATCCCTAGGAGCACCGTCAAATCTATCATAACCAAATGGAAAGAACATGGCACAACAGCAAACCTGCCAAGAGACGGCCGCACACCAAAACTCATGGACCAGGGAGGGCATTAATCAGAGAGGCAGCACAGTGACCTAAAGGTAACCCTGGAGGATCTGCAGAGTTCCACAGCAGAGACTGGAGTATCTGTACATAGGACGACAATAAGCCGTACGCTCCATAGAGTTGGGTTTTATGGCAGAGAGGCCAGAAGAAAGCCATTACTTTCAGCAAAAAACAAAATGGCACATTTTGAGTTTGCGAAAAGGCATGCGAGAGACTCCAGAGGCTCTGGTCTGGTGAGACTAAAATTAAACTTTTTGTCCATCAAAGAAAATGTCTGGCGCAAACCCAACACATCACATCACCCAAAGAACATCATCCCCACAGTGAAACATGGTGGTGGCAGCATCATGCTGTGGGGATGTTTTTCAGCAGTCGGGACTGGGAAACTGATCAGAGTTGAGGGAAAGATGGTGCTAAAAACAGGGATATTCTTGAGCAAAACCTGTACTACTCTGTGTGATTTGAGGCTAAGACAGAGGTTCAACGTCCAGCAGGACAATGACCCCAAACACACTGCTAAAGACACTTGAGTGGTTTAAGGGGAAACATGTAAATGTGTTGAAATGGCCTAGTCAAAGCCCAGACCACAAGCGCAAACCATCCAACTTAAAGGAGCTGGAGCAGTTATGCAAGGAGGAATGGGCAAAAATCCCAGTGGTAAGATGTGGCAAGCTCATAGAGACTTATCCGAAGCGACTTGGAGCTGTGATAGCACAAAAGGTGGCTCTACAACGTATTGACTTTAGGGGGGGTGAATAGTTATGCACATTGACTTTTTCTGTTATTTTGTCCTATTTGTTGTTTGCTTCACAGTAAAAGAAAAACAAAAAAAATCTTCAAAGTTGTGGGCATGTTTTGTAAACTAAATGATGCAAATCCTCAAACAATCCATGTTAAATTCCAGGTTGTGAGGCAACAAAACACGAAAAAATGCCAAGGGGGTGAATAATTTTGCAAGGCACTGTATAAATTTGTTTGCCTAACTTAAGAATACTGGAGAAACATTTCTTCTTAATATAATGTACAAAATACACGTGACAAAATGAGGGAAATAAAAGATACTTACTGGCTGCATAATTCTTGATGTTGGAGTAAATTCTGAATAAATTCATTCAGACCTGCTCTCCGCTGCTGAATAAACTCTGGATAGAGCAGGAAAAAAAAAACATTGTGGAACCACAGCTTTCTGGATCAGTTTACACAAGAAATTAAAACAGGTTCACTTTAACATCACTAGCAGGACAGGGACTAAAATCTGGTGGAAAGGAGGTATGTCTGTGTTGCTGACAACAGCCAATGAAAACTCAGTTTTCTGTCCTTTACATCTGGTCTTCTGTTGTGTTGCCTGAGCCTTGGACATGCACATGATCTATACTGAAAATAAGAGGCTATACTCAATTTTAATTAAAAAAATGATTTTATATATATATATATATATATATATATATATATATATATATATATATATATATATATATATATATATATATATATATATATATATATATATATATATTTATTTATTTATTTATTACACACATGCAATTTGATTCATTTGGAAAGTTAATTAGTTAAAATTAGTTAGTTAAAATCATGTCATTCTTTTTCTGTCTGTATCTGCCCTCAAGACACAGGAGGAAGTGAAAGCAAATGTCTCTAACATGAGGGAAATTCCCTGCTTACAAAACTGTCCCCATTGGAAGGATTCCCTCACCTCCTCGTCTGGTTACAACTGTAAAATTTCAGTCTTTTTCTGTCCTGTTGACAAGGTTTACTGGGCCAAATAGAGAGGATGAGTCCACCCATGGTGGACACAGAGAGCAAAAAAAAAAAAAAAAAATCTACCAGGGGTTTAAATACTGTCACACTGTGTCAAAAAATTAACAGCTCAAGCCTAGAAACACCAACTGTATTAAAAACGACAGTATAAAGCATGAGTTTAAAATGCAGATTTGCATAAAAATACGTGTGAAAGCATGTGTTAAAAGGAATGTTCTTTTAAATCCCAAAAGGTGTCAATACTGACTTCAACTGGCCATATGTTTGAATTGGTCTGATGAACCGGCCAAAATGTGATCACTGTCAGCTGCCTTCCAGTCCAAACTCTTTAATTGGAGCCAGGCAGAAAATTGGCATCAGAAGTGGCTGCATCCAATCCAATGCAGGCGTTGTTTTGGTATATTGACAGCCAGTGCGGTCAGCTGTCAAAATACAATGGCCATAATGGGAGATTCAGCCACTTGCGCTCTGTAGCCTAGATGGAAGAATTGGTTTGATTTTTTTCCATTCAGTCTGTAGGTTGAGCAGAAAAAAAAATCTATATATGTGTATGGTCAGCTTAGGAAGGAGCCACCCCAGAAAAAGCCGCTTAAAAAGACACATCCAGTTGAAAATAAACTTACAATTTATATTGGCATAACGAGCAGCAGAATATGGATGCACACATCAGATAAAATTGAACGTAATCTGCTAAGCAGAGTAGTAACTACGCTAGAATTACTAAGGACCACCTTCTATATCTCTAACTGGAATCAATACTGATATTAGCAGGCCAGCAATAGCCAGTGTAATAAACATTAAACACAGTATAATCGGCATGAACGCTACTGTTTAAAGTTTAAAGTGCACTCCAAGGGATTGGCTGGGGTGTAGCGTAGCGTCTCCTAGGAGGCACCTCTTTAAATGGCTTTGAGGCTACAATGGTTTGGGGCAGTCTTTAGTCCTGACTCTTCAACTGCTCTCACCAGACCTAGTGATGCAGTTACTCCTCTGGGTAAATGTCTCAGTGACTCTTGGTTGCCCGCGGCGACCCAGATGGCTGACATGGCAAGAACCATATACTGGCAGCAGCTCTGTCCGTCAGTTCTCTCTGGTATAGTGCTGGGCAGGGCACCTTTCTTTCCTCTGATGGTACCCCCGACACAGTCCTCTCTCCACTCTGTCCCTGGTCACAGCTCTGCACAGACTGACACATCATGGGATGTATACTGGCAGCAGCTCTGGTCTTCTGCTTCCCTTAGAAGTTCAGTGCCAGGCAGTAATCGCTCCTGAGTGTCCTCGCTCCACTTTGTCCCAGGTAGCACCCCCCTCAACAATCCTTTTCCCAGGCTCCTGACTCTCCCCTTCCCCCACAGAGCATGCTGGGCTGTAGTTTTCTCCCTGTCATTCCATCATGCCTCCGGGCCTTTGGGAAATGCAGTTTAGCTCTAGCAAATGCAGTGTCCAGATGCTGCTTACAAACTACACTTCCCAGTGTGCTTTGTGTTTTTGGAAGTTCTAGAAAAAAAAAGGTCAACATCTCCATATCTCCATCTTGTGGCCAAAAGGAGGAATTGCATATGTAATACCTTTACATTATAGTTATAGTGTCTATGGTTTTCTCACATAAAATCAGGGACAGCGTGCCTGTTACATGAGCAATGGGTGAATTTATTACTCTGGACAACAAAACATATACCAAAGATCACCAAAGATTATTTGTTTTACCTGGATCAAAATTGTCCCCGAAAATCCTCTTTGCAGGAATCTTCAGGTTCATAGCTGGAAACTGTTTTCTAAGCTAACGGAATAATAGTTAAAAATATCAGTACAGTCACAGGATTTAGACAAATGTTAACAAATTCAGTGCAGAAATCAGTTGACACGGGCAAGTAGTAGAGCAGGGAAGCCCAACCAGTGGCCCGTGGAACCCTCTGATGTGGCCCACGACCTCCTGCTCTGGGATGGTGGGTTGGCAAGCCCAGATAGCGGATTGCGGACCTGCCATCTCAGGGCATCAGTGTTGTGAATGAAGCCTGCGGTAGAGAGAGCCGCATAAGCCTGTATAGTTCCGGCTCCTGTCACAGGCAGAGTGATACCAAGTGCACTCTGCCTGGGCCAGCAACAGCTGGCGATAACTGAATGGAAGACGGTTTGTTAAAGGGAAGTTTATTACTAAAACTACAGTGTATATATGGGCATATCTGTTCTGCAGTGGTTACTGGGCTGCTTTCAAACTGTTCCGCAGGTGGAGCACAGTGCACCTGAGGGTTACCTGTACTGAGCCATAGACTTCTGTTATTACCTGCGGATTTGGTTAGCTTTCAGAAAGTGCTCCACACCTGCAGGATAGAATAGAAGTCTATGGCAAAGTGCAGCTAACCCGCAGGAAAGACACAGGTGCACTCATTGCGCCGGGTAAATGGCAATGCATATGTGTGAAAGCAGCCTTAGGCCCCTATCACATGATCAGTCCAACCCAATTGGACCATTCATTCACCTCCATGGTGGACTTGTGTCCGTTTACACCCGCCTACCTCCAATCCAATCCGCTAAAAAAACAAAAGGAGATCCGTCCCCTTCTGTATGATTCAGAGGGCTCAGAGTAGTGCGGTGTGTGTGCCCTGTCCGCCCTGCATATGCAGAGTGGACATGGACCTGTCATCTGCCCACTCCGCTCATTGTGGCTCACGACCGGGTACCAAGTCGCTGTAGTGGCCCTCGCTTTTCAAAATGTTGGGCAGCCTGTGGTAGAGAGACAAGCAGAGTATAGACTGTGCCCTCTCAACATCAGCACCCACAGACATGGGATTATCACCCAATTCAGTCATTTTCTTATGATTGGATGGCTGGGTCTGGGATACCCAATAGGGAGCATATGGTAGTAGCACAGAGGATATGCATTTGGGAGAGTATGGTGCCCCTTCAACTAAATGGGCTGCCCGAATGCAACACACACATATCTACAAGCAAATCTCAAAGAAATATCAGCTTACCGTGTTATATAGTTTATCGAATTCTGCATATCTCCTAAACACAAACCATTCATTCCGTCCCATGGACACTATTACTTTGTACACCTGCCAAGACAAAAACATTAATTTAATCCATTCACAAATATCATCAGTTGCTTTTTATCTACAGTAATTTTTTAACAGTTGACACATAATGCTACAGGACAGACACCACTCCTGGCTTTGTAAGAAAGCTTCTAGTATGCAAATGATAGCAAAGTAGCAATGCCATTTGTGATCAGTTGACAAGCAAATATTTTCCTCAGCTATCCACTTCCCGACCGGCGCACGCCGATGTACGTCAGCAGAATGGCACGGCTGGGCAAATGGACTTACACGTACGTCCATTTGAATTCCCCGCCGTGCCATTGCGTGCGCGCGCCGGCCGGGAGCTCCGTGAGTCGGGCCGTGGGGATACCCACGATCGCCTCACGGAGAGGACGAACAGGGAGATGCTGATGTAAACAGCATCTCCCTGTTCTGCCTAGTGACAAGTGTCACTGATCACAGCTCACTGTCATCGGGAGCAGTGATCAGCGTAGTGACACACACAGCCCATCCCCCCTACAGTTAGAATTACTCCCCTAGGACATACTTAACCCCTCCCCGTCCCCTAGTGGTTAACCCCTTCACTGCCAGTGTCATTTACACAGTAATCAGGGCATTTTTAATCACACTGATCGCTGTATAAATGACAATGGTCCCAAAAATGTGTCAAAAATGTCCAACATGTCCATCATGACGTCGCAGTCACAATAAAAATTGCTGATCGCCGCCATTACTAGTAAAAAAAAAAAATTATTAATAAAAATGCCATAAAACTATCCCCGCTATAACTTTTGCGCAAACAAATCAATAAACGCTTATTGCAATTTTTTTTAACCAAAAATATGTAGAAGAATACGATCGGCCTAAACTGAGGAAAAAAAATGTTTTTTTATATATTTTTGGGGGAAATTTTTTATAGCAAAATGTAAAAAATAATGCGTTTTTTTCAAAATTGTCGCTCTTATTTTGTTTATAGCGCAAAAAATAAAAAATAAAAAAATCGCAGAGGTGATCAAATACCACCAAAAGAAAGCTCTATTTGTGGGAAAAAAAGGACGTCAATTTTGTTTGAGAGCCACGTTGCACGATTGCGCAATTGTCAGTTAAAGCAACGCAGTGCTGAATCGCAAAAAGTGCTCTGGTCAGGAAGGGGGTAAAATCCTCCGGAGCTGAAGCGGCTATAGGCAAGTCTAGACACATACAACCCATGCTTAAAGTAGAGCTCCAGCACTAAGTTTTGCACAGTTCTACAGGCTCCTCTCCTGTACTGAAATTGCTTATACTCTGCACTGCACACTGTGAGCTTCTCAAAGTGTACATTAGAACCTGCAGCAAGTCAGACAGAGCTCAACTCATTTCCTGGTTTAGGAAAATACAGCATCATTTACCGCTTTCCTCATCAGCCTTCTTGTCCCTGGCCTGCCGCTTTTATTCACTGGATTTTAGATATGGAGGCTCAGCATCAAACTGGGGCCTTACGTACCTTACCTATGGTGGTCTGCATGCAAATGCAGCTTGCCTAGGACGCCCGCTCGCCAGCCCAACATCTGTCACAAGATGCCCTTAGTCTTTTGGGTTGAAAAGCCAGCATCACTAAAAGACTGAGGATATTACTGTAAATGCAGGGCATTGTGGTCCCACTCCTTGAGGGGGCATCTCATCAAAGCCCTGCATTCACTGTGTATCCATGCAGAAATTGGTGCCGACATGTCAGTGCTACTTTTTGCATCTCCGAGCAATACCCACTGAAAAAATTGAGGGAAGAAGGGGATCCAGCATATCACTTGACCAGAGGACATGGGAACAAGATAAGTGTATTAAACAATGAAAGCATAACCTACACACTGGGGGGTTTCTTTTTATAGTTTATTTATTTTTCATTTATTTACCTTTACACTTGCCTTTTTGAGCATTTGACTAATAATCTGCAGATCTTTTACTCCAAATTTTATTTAATCTTGATTTGGGTATATTATTCATCCACGCTTAAATATTAACAATTGGAAAGTAGCAATATGGGCGAAACATGTCGGGACAATCACTCCAATGCTACCGCTGAGCGACTACATTTTGTGAACTGTTTTGAACTTTAGATGTTTCTTTGTACATGTGCACATAACTTATACCAAAACTTTCTAACTATGTCCTGTATGTAATAAAAACCTTGTCATTTTTATACCTATTGTGGAGTATTGAAATTACTACTTTTTCTGTCGGCACCCCCAAAAATCCAGCCCAAAAATTTCCCTTGTCCACAATTAACAATTGGAGTATGTTGTTCTCCTTGAACTCTGGTTTAATTTCATGAAACTGATCATTTTCAAAAGCTCTACAAGTGAAGATATCTTACTGTATGTTTCCTATATGTTGTGTGAAGTACTAAGTCATTACAAAAAATAAACAAATCCTTTAATTGTATTCATTTATTTTAGTTAACCTTTTACATTATTATTTTTATATCTTATTTTATATTTTTGTAAAGTTTTTTAAAAGTAAACATTTTGTAAAAATAAAATATAAAATGCTGTACTTACAGTAAATCTCTTTTTTTTTTCTCGGTGCTCATCAGAGCTAGGAATGCATACATTGGGGCAGCTGATCTTGTTATCCATTGCTTAGAATTCCTTCATATGGATCTTTTGTGAGGCCTCCTAGTGGAAGGTTTATTCAATGTGCATGTGAGATGTTGGCTACAAAATGCCCATGTTCTAGGATCAGCTTGCTCATTCCATTACGGAACCTGCACAGGAAAATAAACACATTGAATTACCATCTAACTGTCAAATATTTTTTTTTAGCACTGCAGTGTGACTCTAATAGCCTTGTTTAGTTAGACAGTTGAAAGAGGAAAACAATTTGCTTGGCCAAAATATGCCGAAATGCTGGTCACCTTTTCTTCACAGAAAAGGGAATGTTTGTTGCCTGTTCCAACATTTTGTAAAACTTAATTGTGTCATAACAAGCGTGCACGCTAAAAGACTGGCTTCCTGGTCCTATCGTTGCTTACGGCCGGGCTGTACTGGGTTCGCTGTTTACCGTTTTATGGATTTAAGTTTTTAAATAAATTGGGCTTATTACACTACGGGAGTCCCCTGTTTCTGTTTCTCTGGAGGAGAGGACTGATTGGTGCCGCTAGGATACGGAGGGGGCCAGGTCTGGAGCGTATGCCGGGAGCTCTGAACCGGACTGCTGGTGCGAGCCTGCGGAGGAGCGGAGTACAAGGCGGGACACCTAAGGGGACATCCATCCAAAGCCACCCACTCTATGCCTACTACCCCTGTAGGGGTGATCACTTCTGGTGAGTGGGGAAACACTGGGGGAGCACCTGAAGTCACCGGATTCTATGAGCACAGAAGTCACCATTTTTTTCTTTATTCATTTATTTATTTTTTTGGATTGCATATGCTGAGAAGATACTCTTGCCATCCCGGCTTGGACTTTTTTAACACACTTTATATGAGCTAATTAGTTTTCTAATTATAAATTGTATATATACACGTATTTTTTTGGCATAAGTGTAGTATTTGCTTCACAGTTAACCTCATCAGGAGTAGAGGGAATTGGACTAAATATATATATTGCTTGGACACTTAAGCATTTTTCTACACCGGTGTTTGCAATAAGGGTGGATGCACTGGAAAAAAAAACAAAAAATTTTTTTGTTTTTTGTGATTTAGTTTACTGTATGCTTACATTATTTTCACGCACTTATATATCACCTATTCAAAAAACCTGTTCATCCATATAGATTTGCACTTGAGAGTGTGTACAGATGCACTGGGCTGTGCACTACCTGTTTATTTTCTATCTTTTATTTTAAATTTATAAATTGCGTCACTACAGGGTAGCGCCATATCCCCATTTTTCCTTTTATATGATTTAAATAGAGTTGATTTAAATCAAGCTATTTTACTAGTGATTTCAATCATGATTTAGATTGTGATTTAAACCGACTTGATTTAAATCAATTCCACCCTGGTACAGGCGCCCAATTAAGACAACAGGCTGCATTTAAATCAGTAAAAAAAAAAAATATGCAAAAATGCCTAAAAATATGGCGTTTTTAGGTGTCCCTCTGCAAGAGGTGTAAGGGCTAGTTCACAATGGTTAAATACTAGAAGGTGTCCATTTGATTTAACACCAACTAAAATTGCAAGAATAGCTTCATCAGCAGCACGTGTTGGGGAAGATGTCTGAATCGGGCGCAGACCATTTAAAAAGGGCCTCCTTCATCAGGCCTTGCTACTGTTGAACAAAGCATTTACTGGATTGATAAAATTTGAGGGATCTTGAGAGGTAATTAGTATGATTGTTACAGATGCCAGTTAAGCAGGGTGGATATAAATCAATGATTTCTTTGGAAAAAAAAAATCTGATTTTTTTTATTTAAAAATCGATTTTTTTTTTATTTAAAAATCGATTTTTTTAAATTTAAAAATCGATTTTTTTTTTTTTTTAATAAAATGCTTTTGGAGTAAAAATGTAATCTAAAAATAGTTTTCTATTTAAGATGCATTAATAATTTTGTTTATTCAGCATGAAATGGAGCTTAGATATGTAGCAGGAGGCTGTATATTCTGCAATATTTACATTTTTGGTAAACTCATTTAATGAATCCAAGCTCTGCAACCTGAGATAACATGCACTGCATTGATGCATTCACACAATTTCACAGTAACCATGAGATAAAACAAAGGAATATTCCTTTATCCCACTGTTTTGCAAATCTATGTACACAACAAACTGTATGATTGAACGGGTACTGATATCGCTGTTTTACTCACCTGACAGCTTATTACTCTAAATAGAAAACCTTCATTTTGTTTGCAAATATTAAAGATTCCAACTACCAGCAAGAATAAGTCCTTACATTTACAGTGCACCTGTTATTTCAGATCCATCATGGCAGCCCCTGTTAGTGGCATCCACTCACCAGCTGCCGCCACGTCCCTCACCTTGTTGCATCACTGCAACATCACCAGCCGTCCCATTAAAGTGAATAGGACTGTCGGTGAGTCAACAGCGGGCCAGAGGAGGAGCCACTGTGGGACAGAGATGACAGTTGCTCTTTAAAAATAATGATGTAAATCAAGCTATTTTACTACAGTAGTGATATAAATCATGATTTTAAATCGTAATTTAAATCAACTTAAATCAAATCCACCCTGCAGTTAGGCCTTAAATAAAATAAAATCTGTTTTTTATATGTTCTGCTTTTGGGATTCTTCCCCTTGCACACCAAGTCTTTACTCAAGAAAAGAGTCCACCACCTTCAGTCACCAGTCCTTGTAGAACTGCCTAAGGAAAACCATTCTTAATATACTGTGTAAGACCTGACTACAGTAAGAACACCCACCACTGTAAATAGACACAAAACTTGAATATTCTATTCAATTATGTATTGTGAGCTCAGAGAAGTAAATTGTGTTGCCCTCCGACACCTTCAAAATCCTTTTTGCTGCTATGAGAAGACTTCCTGTCCTGGGTGGCTATTATTGCCTCACTGCCTTTCTTCTACTGCTGATGTGGCAGAAAAGCCCATTCAATTATACCTGCTAAATTTAAAACACAGCTTGACTTTTCCATGAATACCTTTAGTTAACTAACGTACAATTACCTTCTTGCCTGGACATGTTAAAAATGCATTGAAGACAAGTTAAAATAAATCTTCATTTTTTGGTTTTGGATATTTTTTACATCTGTGTCCCACTGGGAAATTTTCCCTTCACATCCTGTCCTGTAGACACAAAGGGGGAGATTTACCAAAACCGGAGCACTCAGAATCTGGTGCAGTTTTGCAAAGAAACCAATCAGCTTCCAGGTTTTATTGTTAAAACCTAAATTGAAGAAGCTGAAGTTGGAAGCTGATTGGCTACCATGCACAGCTGCACCACATTTTGCACACTTCAGCTTTAGTAAAATCTCCTAAAGTGAGAAGTAGAAGAGGAAGTGAGAGGAGATGTTTCCAAAGTTTGGGGAAATGCCCTCTTAGACACTTGACACCAGAACATATGTCCACATTTGAACTTTTTCCTCTCTATTGCTGTTCTAATAATTTCCTTGGGGTTAATAAAGTATTCTAAATCTGAATCTGTCCCCTAGCACAGTGGTCATCAACACCTATCCTCAGGGCCCACTAACAGGCCAGGTTTGGAAGATAACTGAAATACATTACAGGTAATATCATTTGCTGCTCAGTGATTGCAGTATTCTAGTCTGCATCTCCCCAAGGTAATACATAAAACCTGGCCTGTTAGTGGGTCCTGAGGGCAGGGTTGATGACCACAACTGACAGGGTTTCTGTCGCCTCGCCACTCTACAAGAACAAGTTTTGGCTTTAGAAACACTTTAAAGAGGAGTTCCACCCAGGGGGACCGTCAAAAAAAAAAAATTAAAAGTCAGCAGCTACAAATACTGCAGCTGCTGACTTTTAATTGGACACTTACCTGTCCCTGGGTCCAGCGATGCGGGGGATCGAAGCCCCGCTCGTCCCCCCCCTTCGCTCGTCGGCGCCAGCATTTCAACTGTGGGCGCCAGGCTGTGGCTTCACAGCCTGGCATCCACTGCGCATGCGTGATGGCGCCGCGCGCCGTGATTGGCCGCTCAATCACCTGGGACCTGTAATGGGTCCCAGATGATTGACAGGAGGGAGGGAGCAGAGCTGAGCCCTTCCTGTGCCGAGGGGGTGATGTCACCAGTCCAGGCAAAGGAAGGGGCAGACTACGAGGGACCACCTAGCAACAGGCATTTAGAGGTAAGTGAAAAAAAAAATATCCAAATTTTTTTTGTTTGTTTTTTTTTAGAATTTTTGAGGTATTTTTGTTTTTTTGGGTGGAACCCCACTTTAAAGTGTAGAACTAAAAGACAAAAAACTTTTTTTTCTCATTTTAAATGGAGTGGAAGGATAGAGCCCCTGTCAGTTGTTTTGCCATCTGTGTCCCATTGGGGAGATTTTCCTTCACTTCCATAGCAAAAAGCAGTGAGAGGAAATCTCTCAAAAGCTCATAAAACAGGTCGTGTTATGAGCAAGTGCTAATATAGCTTAAAATGTGTCAACAGCCCCGCCCACTAATTTTCATTGCAATTACTATGCTTTTAAAAATTCTTGTACAATAAAAGGTGTTAACTGGAGTGAAGCTGCCAAGGGTTACTATTGCTTCACTTCTATATCATTGAAAAGTTGTGTTCTAAATAAAAAATTTAATTAAAAATTATAACTTCTCAACTCCCTTGCTTGAGAAGTTAATCTACTTTTATGAATTACATTGCTAATTAACAATCATTCTCATAACATACTGACAGCTTAGTCTCAGGATTCATGGATTCTCCCCCTCTGGACTCCCTACACCTCTACTCATTCTTTCCCCCCTCTTACCTTCTCCTTTACCTTTCCAGTGCACTCCACCCTTGACTTCTCCTCTTATTAGATTGTTTTGTTGGTTGGGGGATTGTTCTTGTTCCCTACATTCTCCTTCCTTATACTTTACCCCCTGTCCCATCCTTGACCCAGACAGTCATTGTTTTCTCTCCCACTTGGTATAGGGTTGCCACCTCATCCCTTTAAACCCGAACACAAATGAATTACACAGGTTCTGAGGCTTATTTTATTGCACATAAGGCACCAAGTGAGTTTAATTACCACCTTAATCAGCCACAGAACCTGTGTAATCAATATGTGTTCGGATTTAAAGGGATGAGGTGGCAACTCTAACTTGGTAAGAGGTGTTTTATGACTGCCTATCAGTCTGGGCTTGTACTTTCACACTGACTGGTTAGACAGGTCCGAAAAGATAGAGGAAGCAAACCATACAAATAATGTACATCTGCTGTCTCAGTTAGGCAGCTTAAAAAAGCTCAGTACAGCTTTTTTTTTTTTACTGAGCTAAAATACAGCCCATTAATTGTAATGTACCTATGCACACAGGCGCGTAAACAAGTGCTGTGCATTCTTCAGTTAAAATAATAAATAAATAAGAAATAAATTTTAAAAAAATAGAAAAATCTGCATTTTTGGTCAGTAATTTATGCCTCATGCGCACAAAATGCCCCATTCACATATTGTGCAGAACAAAAACGCGAGAATACGTTTTTGCATGTGCGCTCAAATTTGTGGGAAAATGGCACAAACACATGTGCGCGAAAATGCGCGCAAGTGCATAAAAAAAAGCGGCTGAAAAAGTAGATGCTCAAACAGGAGTATCGTGTGCAAGAGGCCTTATGAATAGAGCTAGCTCATGATACTTGATTGTGTCATTAATTACTAAAGTCATTCTGCGTTACCCGATTTCAGTCTCGTTTACCATATACTATGCATTTGTAACATCTAGACTTTGCATCTGTGTCATTGTCTGTTTATTATGGAATAAAGTTGTTTTTTTATATGGTACCTACCTACTTTACTTACAAATAAAATAAATAATAATACTAATTAAAAACAAAAAACAAAACTGCTCTGATAAAGTCCCTATAGATGCTGCAAGAAAACAACTGAAGGACACTATCACGTCAGCAAAGAAATTGTTTTCTAAACCAATATATCCATTTATGTTTGTCTACTTATGCACTATGCATACACAATCAGCATGCTTTGTCTCCCACAAATTAAATATTTGAGATGTCTGAATGGAGATGCAAGCGGCTGTACTGCGGGATGTACATCTGTTCTGGAATTCAGAAGAAAAAAGGACACACCCAGACATATTGCATGCAAGTGCTGGAATTTCAGTTAAGAGTACTAGAATAGACCATTTCTAGGAAAACACCTATCTATATAAAAGACATTTATTTTCAGTAATAACACAAAACTCTTTTTTTTGTTTACAAGAAAGACAAATATAAAAGAAATGAGATCCAGCAGCAAGGATGTAGGGGGCATGTGGGCAAATGCATAGGGCATTTGTGGTCCCTTGTTGGCCACCCACATGGAAAATGAGCTGCTGCTTTGTGAGATATGCCCCTTTAGTCTGGGTTCACGCTTATACAATGCGAATGGGTGTGATTCTCATGTGGATTTTTGCTGGAGTTCAGTGCGATTTTGCATTGCTAAAGACAGTGCGATTGTAATGCAAATTTAATGCGTTTTGGACATTAGACAGGAAGTAGTGAGGAGCAGGAGGGGTGAAATATGTAAAAATCTACAAAGAAAAAGCAGTATTCACACACATCTGAACACAAGATGCGATTTCAATTGATGTCTATAGAGAGGAAAATCACATCGCAGTAAACTCGCACAGGACCCTTTCTGTTGCCACATTTCATTTGCATAGGAATCGTAACACATAGATGTAAACGACCGTCATTGAACATAATGTGTTTTTGGATGACATGCGAATCTAGGCTTTTTGTAACGCATCAAATTCGCATCAGTGGGAACTGGTGTTCTGCCGAGAAAGTTCCGCTCGGCGGATAAGGACCCCCCCTCTATTGCGCAGGCGCTGCACAGTAGGTTCCGGCGGAAATAGCCGAAGGTGAATAGGTGAAAAACAGCTGTACACGGCGCCTGTAAGAGGGACCCTCGCGGGCTCGCTTCCCTCGCCGTGCTTCGGGCACGGCCTCGCTTCGCTCGGCTCTTTTTGATTCCCCCTCTAGGTCCACTTGGATGGTGGGGAAGGTACCTGGACCTAGGGCGCAGGTGCCGTGTACAGCTGATTGAAGAGTTTGAGCTTCGGCTATCTCTGGCGGCTGACAGTAGTTCATACTGCGCAGGCGCTGCGCCTGCGCAGTACAGGGGGGGGTCCTTATCCGCAGAGGGAACTTTCTCAGCAAGACACCGGCACTAAAGGATGGAAGGAGTGGTACAGGATCATTCAGATTGGCAAACCTAAGTAAATTCTGTGCCATCATCTGTTCTTGTAAAATCTCTAAGACCAGTTACCAGCTATGGTGAAAAAAGGGACAAATAAACCATTTAATGAATGCACTAGCTATTCCCAAGCTCATGTATGCATTTGGTGAACACTTATGCCCTGTACACACGATCGGACTTTCCGACAACAAAACGGTGGATTTTTGTTCGAAGGATGTTGGCTCCAACTTGTCTTGCATACAAACGGTCACACAAATGTTGGCCAACAATTACGAACCTAGTGACGTACGTGAGATCTCCATTACGAACGTTAGTTATATCCCCGGCTCGTACTTCTGAGCATGCGTGGACTTTTGTCCGACGGACTTGTGTACACACGATCGGAAAGTCCGACAACAAACATTTGTTGGCGGAAAATGTGAGAACCTGCTAGCCAACATTTGTTGGCAGAAAGTCTGACAACAAATGTTCGATGGAGCATACACACGGTCGGACTTTCCGCCAACAAGCTCACATCCAACATTTGTTGTCGGAAAATCCGATCGTGTGTTCGGGGCATTAGGCCTCATTCAGATTCATGTCAGAAGTGGATTGTGTTCCCTTATACGGATACAAAATGCTTAGTCCATACAAGAGCAAAGTAAAGTGTCAGCAAGCTAAAAAGCAGAATTGACCATATGCAAAGAGTGATGCTGTCCTGTGTGTCCATGTCCCACATAATGGATTATCTGAATGGCAGAGCCAATGCTTGGATTGTGTAAAGACCCATTTACACTACTGCGTTATGGTACAAATCTTTCTGAATGGCACCCCAAGCAACTCACACCGATGTGTGTTACAGTTCTAACAAAAAGGCTGCGCTCAGTTTTTTTTTTTGGTGCATTAGGCCACCCATTAAAATGAATGGGCAGCCTTAAAAACGCAACACATGTTAACGCATGTGCGCTACCACATGGCAATAGTATGAAAGGGCCTTTAAAATTACCAATGCAATGTATGCGTTTTCGCAATTTTGCACAAATTTATCCTCGTGTTCTTGTTCTGTATATATCAACAAATGGACATTTGCGCGCGTGAGGTGTAAATTACTGACCAAAAATGCAGATTTTTCTATTTATTTTTTACTGAAGAATGCACAGTGCTTGTTTGGGCACCTGTGTGCATAGGCACATTACAATCAATGGGCTGTATTTTAGCTCAGTAAGAAAAGAAAAAAAAAAAAAAAGCTGTACTGAGCTTTTTCAAGCTTCAGTGTGAATGAGGCCTTATAGCTACAAATGTCTGCCAATTGCATAATTCAACACCATTTTATCCCAGCCATGGTAACAGTCACTCATCTAATGGAATGGGAAAGGGACACAGGTATCCCACATCACCCCCAGAAGTGTTGAATGTTGAGGCTTAATAAGGCTGCTGTATTGGTAGGTAAAATTGGGCGCCAGAGAGGCGAGGATACGCTGCCTTCTATAGTAGGTTTTTTTTTAGTGACCTAATAGGATCTCTTCACTTCTAAATCAGCTTTGTCAGAAAATGGTAAGAGCATTTACCTGGCAAGATTCTTTAAAAACCCAATACATAATGTATACCAGAAAATGGAAGAAAGTGAAAGGTTACATTTGCAAATCTGTTTGAATTTTCAGGCTAAATTAAAAAGGACAAAAAAGGAAATATCTATTGCTGTGTGTTAAAAATTGTTCTTATGATAAAAAAAAATTGTTTTAGTTTCCTTCACTTCCTGGTCCAGAGAAACAACATGAATTAAAGTGGTTGTTAAGCCACTCTAACCTGTATACACCATCAGCACTGCCTCCTATTGTAGTATCCCCCTCTGTGTGATTTATAAAAATAAATGCTGCAAATACCTCATTTCACAGCCGAGATTGTGATCACATGACTGGCCAGCTTTCTTCTTTCCTCCTCAGAGATGCATTGGGCGGGGCTGAGACTCCCCTGCTGATGTCAGTCTGGAGGGGAGGAGGAGGAGGAGAGAGCTAGCTGGTCATGTGATCACAATTTCGGCTCTTAAATTAGGTATTTACAGCATTTATATTTATAATTCACTCACAGAGGGGGACACTGCAATAAGAGGCAGTGCTGATGGTGTATACAGGTTAGTGTTATGAGAACAGCAGGAGGGGGGAGGAGCGGCTCACACACAGACAGAGAGAGGAGGGGGGAGGAGGACAAAGGAGCAGAGAGGAGAGCAGATAACAGGCTGCTAATAACAGAGGCACATAAACTGACCAGGGTGTCAGGGCTCAGCAGCCATGATACACCGTGGTCAGTTTACAGAGGGGTGGGGAGAAACTGGCAGGATCAACAGGAGGACAAATGACACAGGACAAGCACTGTGTCATATAACATGCTTTAAATGAGCAGGATCCATTTTTTTTTGGGTTAACAAATGCTTTAAAGACAAAATCTTTTAAGTGAGAGAAAAGTGCCTCTAAGGATAGGTTCACACTTATGCGGGTTGGGAATGCTCACAAACACACACACCTTCCCGACCTGCAGACAAAATTTGCTGCTCTTTAGCAGACTTGCAGGGGTGCTACTAATACTTAATGTGGGGTGTGCACTTAACTGCAAGGTGCCATGCAGCTGCAAGTGTGAACCTAGCCTTAGGCAGTTCACCAGAACAGGCATGTCCATTACAAAACTTCATCCTGCCCTCTCGTACCCTTTTGCAATTAAACAGCTTCTCATTAAAATGCATGTAAACCTCAGACATGAAATATGAACAATGCATATCCTTCTATAGAGTCTACTTGTCTCAATTAACAGCACTAAGTGTCATTTATGTCTGCTGCTTCATTCCTCTGCTATCATCATGAATCACTTCTGACAAGTTTTCCTAACACCAAGAGAAAAATTGTGATGGGAGGGAGCTCCATTACGCACCACCTGTGATTGACAGCCTCAGCTCTGTTAATGTGTGCTGAGGGGTGTGTCCCTTCCTTACAATCAGCTCTCATAGCTCTCCTCACAAACTTTGCAGTTTACAATTTCAGTTCTCCATTTTCTTTTCTGACAGCTCAGTCAAGCTTTACAAATTCTAGACTTTGAACTGATGTAGAGAAGACTTTAGATAAACATGTACAACTTACGTAGGAGGATGTGTTTAATGTCTATCACCTGAGGCCAGTCAATTCACTGCGTATATGTAAGGGTTTACTACCACTTTAAATCAATAAAGGGTAACACATATGCGGTACACCATGACATGTCATCTCAGTGATTAACCAGCCTCGGCTGATGAAGTAGGCTTATCTAAGGTACATATTTGGTTACATTTATATAATTGTGAGGGTAAAGGGGCAAGTTGGCCCCAAGTTGTCTTAAGGTACAGTTATGCTTTTACACCCCTTTACACCCCTTTAATTGAACCCTTAACAGATATCTGCATTGCAAGGATGATTCACTGACCCAAAATTGATACCCTGATAGCAAACAGTTCACGGAGTTAGCAGCTATTACCAACTCTTTCATCCTCCTGTGCCACACCACTGGTACATCACTGTGCTGAGCTGCCTCAATAGACTGCTGAACAGAAAGCTAGTTGCATCTGAAAAGGTCCCAGTTTTCAGGGCTACAGGACTTTTAGAAATATTCAAAGATCAGGTATCTGTGGGCCAAGAGGAAGCCGGGGAGGTGGAGAGTAGCAGGACCAAGCTCATATTTTACAGGAATAGTAATAAGTACTGGAAAATAATTCAGCGGTCTCTAGTGATTTGTCTGACATGTCAGCTTCTTCCATATGCATTTTGCTCTGTTTGAATTGATGCAATTTGCAACATGTTTTTTCTAATATTACCACTGCAGATTGCTATAGTTTACAATATTAAAACATTTTTGTTTTTGATGTGGCTCAGTATAAGCTTTGTTTTATGGAGTCTTCAATGACGCTGGTCTCCAAACTGCGGCCCTTTGCTTGCCTTTATCCGGCCCTTGGGGCACTATTTCTCCCACTGATAAGAGACATATTTTCCAACTGACACCAACAATGGTGCACCATTTAACCCATTGACAGCAACAATTGGGCACTATTCCTTCCAATGAAACCAACAATGGAGCACTATTCCTCCCAATGGGGCACTATTCCTTCCAATGGGGTACTATTCCTTCCAATGGGGCACTATTCCTCCCAATGGGGTACTATTCCTCCCATTGACACCAACAATGGGCCACTATTCCTCCCAATGATAACAAGGCTGGGTCACTGTTCCTCCACCTAATACCAAATGTGATGTTTATTTCCACAGATGCCAGGAAATTTTCCACTCCCACTGGTCATAGTCCAGCCCCCTAAAGTCTGCAAGGCAAAAAAATATCCCTTTGCTTAGAAAGCTTGGAGATTACCATTCTATAGATATGCTTAGAACTACTTTTAAGTTGTAGTGCGCATGAAAAGGAATGTGGCCCTTGCACTCTGCAGCATACTTGTCGATCTGGTACTGTATTTCAAGGGCAAAACACATTTTAAAGAAATATGATGGGTCACATAAAGATAGGCATAGGCAGGTCTGGTTATTCTTGGACATGGACAGCCAGGAAACTATGTATTTGTCTTCCCAATTCAGCCAATGAACAGAGCTAGTGCACATGTAATTAAAAACGTGTATTTCAATGTAAAACATTCACCAATGGGTCACGAGGTTATGCCAACATGTTGGAAAAACTTTTTGTACAATATTGGTCCATTAACCACTTCAAGTGTGTATAAATAATCTGGAAAAAACAGTGACGTGTACTTACAAGTGATGTATCTCAATAAGCAAAAAGTAAAAGATAAAAAATAAAATAAAATAAAAATGTGGGTATAAACAAAATATCAACCTTAGGTCATCATTTCAATAACTAATTCACCATAAATGACCATACTAGTGTCTAGTTCAGCATAAGTGAGAAAACTTCTTGCAATAAAGTGCAACGTGAATGTTACTAATTAATCAGCAATTCAAAATATGCAAAGTGCATTGTGCAAAACACTGTGCAACTTAAATAACTACATCACATATTGATTTATAGTGTTAGACAACAGACATTTCATATAAAGTGCAAATGTGCAAAAAAAAAAAAAAAAAAAAAAAAAACTTCCAAACTATATGATTAAAATACTAGTGAATGTCCCAAAAAAATCCTGATGCATAAAAAAGAAAAAATCACACAAAAAAAACGCACAAAAAAACGTCCTTATTCTTGATAAAATCTGTGATAATAAAGTGCTGGCATGCGTATGTGGCAGTTAAAGTGCCTGGTGACTCAAAATCTCATGCAGCTTCGTGTGCAAACACTACAGTGGGTAGTGGCCCCTTACCTCAAAGTAATGGGGCAACCGCTTATGACCAAACAGGTTCTTTATCTCTTCCACCTAGGGGCTCCTGCGCATTCCTCACCGTCCAGGGGTAAGGTTCCCTCAGATGTGATGCAAGATGGTGTTTATAAATAAAGTAGAGTAGAAAAGACCCCAATAGTGCAATTCTGTTTTCATAAGTACTGGTTTATTAGGTAAAGAAAACAGGTACTCACATTGGTAATTAAATGATACAATGTTTGTATCGGACGAGCGGCGAGCTCGTAACCTTCTCTCAGTGTGTCCAGCCTATCCCGTCCCTACGCGTGACGTCACACCACACGTGACTTCTTCAGATCCCCTGTTTTCTCACTTATGCTGAACTAGACACTAGTATGGTCATTTATGGTGAATTAGTTATTGAAATGATGACCTAAGGTTGATATTTTGTTTATACCCACAATTTTTTTTTATTTTTTTTTTTATCTTTTACTTTTTGCTTATTGAGATACATCACTTGTAAGTACACGTCACTGTTTTTTCCAGATTATTTATACACACTTGAGTCTACTTTAATATGACCCAATTTTAAGCCACCAGAGGTTTATATATAGGATTAGCGCTGCACCACCCATCCATACAATATTTACTTAGGTCAGGTGTTTATCCTAATAGGTGCATGCAGCTGTTCCACCTTTAGCCATCTCCATATTCGATAGCGCAGGAATATCTCTATTAAACCATTAACCACTTCAGCCCCGGACCATTTGGCTGCCGAAAGACCAGAGCACTTTTTTGCGATTCGGCACTGCGTCGCTTTAACTGACAATTGTGCGGTCGTGCGACGTGGCTCCCAAACAAAATTGATGTCCTTTTTTCCCAACAAATAAAGCTTTCTTTTGTGGTATTTGATCACCTCTGCAGTTTTTATTTTTTGCACTATAGACAAAAAAAAAAAAAAGCAATATTTTTTTACTTTTTGCTATAATAAATATCCCCAAAAAAATATATAAAAAAAACTATTTTTTTCCTCAGTTTAGGCAGATATGCATTCTTCTACATATTTTTGGTAAAAAAAAAAAAAAAAATCGCAATAAGCGTTTATTGATTGGTTTGCGCAAAAGTTATAGCGTCTACAAAATAGGGGATAGTTTTATGGCATTTTTATTAATATTTTTTTTTTTTACTAGTAATGGCAGCGAGCAGCGATTTTTATTGTGACTGTGACATTATGCTGGACACATCGGACACTTCTGACGCCATTTTGGGACCATTGTCATTTATACAGCGATCAGTGCTATAAAAATGCACCGATTACTGTGTAAATGAAACTGGCAGGGAAGGGGTTAAACACTAGGGGGGGACAAGGAGTTAAGTGTGTCCTAGGGATGTGTTCTAACTGTGGGGGGGGGGGTGGACTACGCGTGACGCGACACTGATCACTGCTCCCGATCACAGGAAGCTGTGATCAGTGTCCTGTCACTAGGCAGAATGGGGAAATGCTTGTTTACATCAGCATTTCCTCGTTCTTCCTCTCCGCGAGACGATCGCGGGACTCCCGGAGGACATAGATTCCATGGGACCCGCGGTCACATTCACGGAGCTCGCAGCAGCCGCGCGCCCACAATGCCACGTCTTAAAGGCGACGTACCCGTACGTTATGCCCAGCTGTACCATTCTGCCGACGTATATCGGCGTGACACGGTCTTTAAGTGGTTAATAAGCAAAAATCCATCTGTCATGAGTAATGTCAAAATCACATTTATTTGTGCATTACCTTGCCAAGGCCATAATTTGGGCCTTGCCAAGGCCATATACTCTCCTTGGATTGTACTGGAATGTGATAAATCTATAAACACAAGATAAGCATCAAGAAAAATACTGACCCTTGCTCTGATGATTTACAGCAACAATGAAGGGCCAGGGAGCCAGTACACTTATGCCCTGTACACACGATCGGACATTTATCGGACATCCCGACAACAAAATCCATCGGATTTTTTCCGACGGATTTTGGGCCAAACTTGTCTTGCATACACACGGTCGCACAAAGTTGTCGGAAAATCCGATCGTTCTGAACGCGGTGGCGTAAAACACGTACGTCGGGACTATAAATGGGGCAGTAGCCAATAGCTTTCGTCTCTCAATTTAACCTGAGCATGCGCGGCACTTTGTGCGTCGGATTTGTGTACACACGATCGGAATTTAAATGATCAGATTTTGTTATCGGAAAATTTTATATCCTGCTCTCAAACTTTGTGTGTCGGAAATTCTGACGGAAAAAGTCTGATGAAGCCCACACACGATCGCACTTCTTCCATCGGAAAATCTGACCGTGTGTACAGGGCATTAGAGAGTTACAAATGTCACTTTACTTTTTGAACCAGTCTATTGCCATCACCAACCCTTGTTAAACGGCATTTCATCATCAGGCACAGCTCATTACAGTCTACCAGAATAAAAACCTATCATGGTCACCTATAAGCAGTTTTAAATTCAGCATTTTATTAGTAACAGAACAATAGAGACATATCGGCCTTCATTTCAGTGATGTCACCAATTCCTACTGAAGCAATAAATAGTTGAATAAAAACAAGCTAGCTCACAGGTGTAAAAGCAATGATTATACTTTCTGCCACCTTTACATTTTCTTGCCATACTCTTCAGACTAGGCAGAAGCACTGGAAATGATTTGGACAGCATCCAGGTTCTGCTGGTAATTTCCGTACTATATTTGTAGTAGTGTTACATTTGCTGTTCAGCAATTCCTTCATCAGATTCTTGTGAAATTTCCAGTAATGGTAGAATAACATTTATTTATAAAAACCCATGTCTTCCTTAGTAAATTATGCAACATCCAATAAGTTCATATTCAATAGAAAACTGTATTGTAAAATCTCATTTATGAAGAAATAATAAAATCTAGGTACATGAGACTATTTATTTTTCCTGAGCACCGCATTTCCCATCTTATACAGTAGAAGGTAAACTGTATTAGTTTTCTGGGGCTTCCCTTGTACAACCCCAATTCCGAAAAAATATTGGGGCGCAGTGTAAAATCGACATAAAACCAGAATGCAATGATTTGCAAATCTCAAACCCATATTTTCTAAACAATAGAAATGATATCAAGTGTTTAAACTGAGAAAATGTACCATTTTAAGAACACAATAAGGTAATTGGGACATTGATGGCAGCAACATATCTCAAAAAAGTTGGGACAGGGTCATGTTTACCACGGTGCAGTAGCCCCTCTTCTAAACAACACTCTGTAAACGTCTGGGAACTGAGGGGATCCTTGCTGGAATTTTGGAAGAAGAAGTTTTTCCCATTTTTGCCTGATATAGGATTCTAACTGCTCAACAGTCCTGGGTCTTCTTTGTCGTTTTTTTCATTTCAAAATGTGCCAAATATTTTCAAATTGGTGAAAGGTGTGGACTTCAGGCAGGCCAGTTAAGCACCCGAACTGTTCTACTCCGAAGCCATGCTCTTCTCATTGTCCTGAAGAAAAAAGCAAAGGCCTTCTCTGAAAAAAAGACATCATCTGGGTGGGAGCATATGCTGCTCTAAAACTTGGATATATCTTTCAGCATTGATGGTGCCTTTCCAGATGTGCAAGCTGCCAATTCTAGAAGCACTAATGCACACCCATATTATCAGAGATGCAGGCTTTTGAACGCAGCGCTCATACCAAGCCGGAAGGTCCCTCTCCTCCTTAGTCCAAAGGATGAGGTGTCCGTGGTTGCCAAAAAGAAATGTCAAATTTAAATTTGTCTAACCACAGAATAGTTTCCCACTCTGCAACAGGCCATTTTAAATGAGCTTTGACCCAGAGAAGACAGTGGTGTGTCGAGATTATGTTCAGATATGGTTTCTTCTTTAAACGACAGAGCTTTAGCTTGCATTTTTGGATGTCACGCCAAACTATGTCATCAGAGGGCCCCGAAGATTACAGGCATCCAATATTGCGTTTTGGCATTGTATCTTGCGCAGATTTCTCCAGATTCTCAGAATCTTCTGATATTATGTACTGTAGATGATGATATATTTCTAAGTCTTTGCAAATTTTATTTCGAAAATTTTTAGACATAGCTTTTCCCGGATGGATAAATCTCTGCCCTTCTTTACTGCTGAAACACTTGGACTCTGCAAGGTGAATTTTTAGTACCCAATTGTGTTACTTACCTGTTGACAATTAACCTAATTAGTTGCAAAATGTTCTGCCAGTTATTCCTTGTATGTAACACTTACTTTGCCTGCTTTTTGCTGCTCTGTCACAACTTTTTTGAGACTTGTTGCTGCCAATAATTTCAAAATGACCTTATTTTTCTCCCCAAAAATGAAAAGTCAGTAGCTACAAATACTGTAGCTGCTGACTTTTAGTATAAGGACACTTACCTGCCCCTTCACAGCTGGTTTCTTACTGTGCGTGCGCAAGTCACCCTGGGCCTTGTGAATGGCCCCATAGTCTTCTGGGACCTGTGATATGTCCCAGAAGACTGCGGAGAAGGAGGGGGTAAAAACCAGGTAGCCACGCGCCCCAAAAAGTGCCGAATGTGGCGGTGGAGGGTGCAAACAAGCAGAGCTTCCCCTTATAGGTGGAGCTCCACTTGAAATATTTGATATGTTTTCTATTGTGAATAAAATGTGGGTTTATGAGTTTTACAAATCATTGCATTCTCTTTTTATGTAGATTTTACACAGTATCTCATTTCTATTATTTTCAAATCTGCACTAAAATACATTGACAGTTATAATCTGACCAGTTGGATCACAGTTGCTTTTAGACTGCCAAACCATCAGATAACAATAACCCTAAAGTAAAGTCCTTGCCTTGCCCTACTGAACATGTTCATATTTACCTTTTCCTACCTAAAATGTTATACCATGGAAAGTACCTGTACCAAAGAATGAAGCCCATTGTCAGGCCCCTAGGCAAATAGTTATCTACCCATCTTCGATCTTTCATTCACTCATGGACCCGGACAGCAAAATTACTTACCCAAAGATAAGGCGCTTGCGGTACTTCTAAGGAGAATGGAAGAATCACTTGCAGTATTAGCAAGCAAAATATCTAAAGCATAGATTTCCAATGGTCACTTCACTTTTAGAGTTTCCACAGTTTACACAGTTCAGTTTTTATCCACAACTGTTTCTCTTCCGGATCTGTACAAGTAAATACATTACTGTAACTAATCACATGAGTAAATTATTGTGTTGCCTAATGTCAGTAATGCCATTATTAATGCTGGTGTGGAGCAGTTCAAAGAAGTGCCAAAGCTGTCCAGGTCATCACTCTCCCCTCCCTATTCCCGTCTTTCAGAGCACCTCCTGTGTATACTTTATAGACTAAAAGGCTGGAAAGCCACTACTAGTGGAGGGAGAAGGGCGAGCTGCTGTAAAATGTGAGGATGAATTACTCCACAGTGCCTACAGCTACAAGCGCTTCTTTTAACCATTTGTTGAGAATATGAAAATACTTGAATGTCCATGCCAATGCTATTCCCTGGCTATCATGCCGATGCTTTGTCTTCAATGCTTTTGGTATTACTAATCTGGAACAAGCATGCAGATAAAGACTGCCAAGAGTCATTTACAAGAATAATTCAAGGTCTGCGATTAAAATGAATTAAAGTCTGACATGGCCAATCAATGGGTGTTTTCAGAAACATAACAAATGACAGCTCCCATGCTTTTCTAATGACAGCTGTGTTCCTAATTTGTTTTTCTATCTCACAAAGTTTAAGTAATGTCTAAGATTTCAGTAATAAGTATATTAAAAAAAAGATTTTTTTTTATGTATTCAAGATAAACTTATTTTATGCATTCATTGAAGGACACAGAGGAGATCTTCCGATCTTGATCACTGGTTTATAGTGTCACATGCAGGAGTAGAACACTAAGCACAAAAAACAGAAGCACAGCCCAGGGGAAGCCCCTACTGATGACCCCCATCTACTATAGGCAGATCAGTTATTAGCAAATCAGTACAGGAGAATAACTACCCAACACTAAAAACACACAAACAACCTCAAGGGGCAGATACTGTAATGATACTTTAATGGCAATAACTTCTCCGCAGGATGTAGAAACCTTGCAAGAAGATCTGAACAAATTAATGGGGTGGGCAACTACATGGCAAATGAGGTTCAATGTGGAAAAATGTAAAATCATGCATTTGGTTGGCAAAAATATGAATGCAATCTACTCACTGGGGGAGAACCTCTGGGGGAATCAAGGATGGAAAAAGACCTGGGGGTCCTAGTAGATGATAGGCTCAGCAATGGCATGCAATGTCAAGCTGCTGCTAACAAAGCAAACAGAATATTGGCATGCATTAAAAAGGGGATCAACTCCAGAGATAAAATGATAATTCTCCTGCTCTAAAAGACTCTGGTCTGGCCTCACCTGGAGTATGCTGTCCAGTTCTGGGCACCAGTCCTTAGAAAGGATGTACTGGAAATGGAGCGAGTACAAAGAAGGGCAACTAAGCTAATAAAGGGTCTGGAGGATATTAGTTATGAGGAAAGGTTGCGAGCACTGAACTTATTCTTTCTGGAGAAGAGACACTTGAGAGGGGATATGATTTCAATTTACAAATACCGGACTGGTGACCCCACAATAGGGATAAAACTTTTCCACGGAAGGGAGTTTAATAAGACACATGGCCACTAGAGCTGCATGATTCTGGCTAAAATGAGAATCACAATTTTAGAGATAGATCGCGATTCTCTCACGAGTCTCGCGGCGTAACATCATCTTTCACATCAAAACAGAAAAAAAATTGGGCTAACTTTACGATTTCGGTTTTTTTTTTTGTTTTTTTTTTATTCATTGAAGTGTATTTTTCCTAAAAAATTGCGTTTGAAAGACTGCTGGGCAAATACAGTGTGACATAAAATATTGCAGCAATTGCCATTTTATTCCCTAGGGTCTCTGCTAAAATTGATATAATGTTTGGGGGTTCCAAGTAATTTTCTAGCAAAAAATATTGATTTTAACTCAAAGTGGATGAAAACCTGAATTTTTTTTTTTGATGTCATAATGTAGAGTATAAGATTTCCTAACATTTGAGCCCAGTCTTGCCACAAAGAGTTCATCCAGCTCTGAGCAATCCTCTTTTATTGTTCAGTGAGATAAATCTAGACAAGCAGAGAAAAACTGTCAAATCCTCCCCCTTGCTGTGAGTGACAGGTGATTTACATCCCGTGCACTAGCCTAAGACATGCATTATTTTTTCATTCCCACCCCCACTCCTTTCTTCAGCAGCTCTGCAAGGATTGGCTGTTCCACACCTCAGCATGATTTGGCATGCTGAAGTCATGTGGTTACTTTCCTGTCTTTTCATTGGATGTTAGAGATCATAGAAGTGCAGTGTAAGAAATACACAGGAGAAAATGCATATTGACAAGGGGAGTGTAGAGGTGGGCGGGGAGTCTACTGACATCCTGACTCCACCCACCGAGCTCCAGACAACAGACCCACCCACAGAATATGCAGTTTTTCGGGTCTCATAACAGACAGAGGGGAGACATTTGACAGGTAAAGATACATGAAGGAGGCATGTATATCCTTATAGATAACCCCTATGGCAGTAATTTAGAAAGGATGACATTGGGTTTACATCCACTTTAAGAAACAAGTGTCAGAAAAAGATTTAGACTTTAAGTGGTTAAACTTCCTGCATTTACACATTGTTGAAAACTGAAAACTTGGTAGACTGCTTATTTATTTACACAGAAGTTCTATCCCTTTGATCTAAGAAGGAAGCTTAGTTACAATGAAAGACTTGGCAGAATGCCCAGATGCTTTCTTTTGACAACTGAGTGAGCAGATAGTCTCTCCACTGGTTTATATGAAAGAATCAGCAACCTCTGCAGTAGAGATCGTCAGGGGGGGTAAATCAAGATCACATTTTTTTTTAACGATTAATTGTGCATCTCTAATGGCCACTTATTAAAATTAGCAGGGGGGCATCGATAGTTTCAAAAAACTATTAGATAAGCACCTGAATGACCACAACATACAGGGACATACCATGTAATAACTGACATATAATCACACACATAGATTGGACTTGATGGACTTGTGTCTTTTTTCAACCTCACCTACTATGTATCACAAAAAAAGGATTTTACAGCAAGTAAAGAACTTGACCATTGGGTCATCCCAAGGTGCTGTGGGGTAAAAAACAACCACAAAAAGTGGTTGCTGCCTAAAAAAAAAAATTTGCAGCCACAACTGATCTCTGAAGAGGCAACAACATCATCAACTTTGCAAAACTTGGTAAAGGAATGAACAGAAGGCCAAGTGGCCTCTTTACAAAATTAGGACATTGAAACCTAATGGGGAAAGGTCCACGACGCACTCACCACTCTAGTGGACTGAGCTGTAACCAAGAATGGAGGTTCTTGATGCTTAATAGCAAACGCCTGAACCATAGTCTGTGAAATTCACATAGAAATGGTGACAAAGCCGAATGACCCCTGCGGAGACCATCCACAACCACAAAGGGAGACATCTTGTGGAACGCAGTTGTGAGGTTAAAAAAAGAACCCTACCTAAATGCTCTGACCATATCCAGAAAAAGAATAGCAAACTATTTACCAGTCGTGGACAAAAAGCTGGAAAAATAATATATCTTTGTTCAAGTGAAAACGCAACACCACATTCGGCAGGCAGAAAAGCCTAGGATGAAGCATCACCCTGTCATTGTGAAAAACTAGCAAAGGTAGTTTATGGGACAATACTGCCATACAGTAGCACTGGTGCAATTGTGGCACAACACAAGGCTGTGGCCCGCATACAGAGTCCCTTGAGTGGACGGAGTAGCCAGGGCCCCAGCAGTGAAAGGATGGAATGGAATGGAGAGATACTCACAGGGACAATTCAGGTGTTTCAGAGCAGCTGGAGGTTGCATAACTTACACGCAGATTGCCTACTGCCAAAGCAGGACACTGACAAGTCAGCCAGAGACCAGACTAGTCATATATGTCCACCAAAAAGTAAACCAACAGGCTGCCCAGGAAAAATACTACAGGGCTAGCTCCATCAAACCATAGATGCTGAGGGAACTTCATGCACTTGATGGCTGGACTAGCAAGACTTTAAAGGAGGAATATTATCCAGACTGTCACCTAGCCAGAAAAGTGATTGAACATCTCACAGTGAATTTTTATTTAAAAAAATAGCAACAATGAACTTAAAAATCCCAACAAACCCTAGGTCTTAGATTCTACCTACTTGATGGTAGGCAAAAAACAGAGCTGCTTGGAACAGATGTGGTGGTCATCAGCATAGGCTGCCCCAAAACTGTGCTGCTTTTGTTTTGTACCTACCATTCTGCAGAAGGCACTATAAACCATTGGTCAGGATGTAAACATATATGCTGTGTCCTTCAAACAGAAACTACACTATATTGTCAAACAGCTTCAACTCTTCTATGAAGGTTGTCCACAAGGTTTAGGAGTGTGTCTATGGGAATATTTGACCATTCTTCCAGAAGCGCATTTGTGAGGTCAGGCACTGATGTGGACAAGGTGGCCTGGCTCACAGTCTCCACTCTAATTCATCCCAAAGGTGTTTTATCGGGTTCAGGTCAGGACTCTGTGCAGGCCAGTCAAGTTCCTCCACCCCAAACGCGCTCATCCATGTCTTTATGGACCTTGCTTTGTACACTGGTGTGCAGTCATGTTGGAACAGGAAGGGGCCATCCACAAACTGTTCCCACAAAGTTGGATAAAACCACAGAAGTGACGTTCCTCGCTGCGGCGCTGTGAAAAGGAAGTCCCAAAGAAAATAAATGAAGATGGTATGGAAAAAAAAAATGGAAAAAAAACCCGAGGGGTGGTGCGGAGTGCTTATGTTTTCAAAGGAGTTACATTTTTGCCTGAAACGCTGCTTTAAATAATTATACAATAGTTCACTTGATATCTCCTGTGGGGGGGGGGGACCCACAGTGTATTTAAACCACTTCCGGACCGCCGCATGCCAATATACGTCCTAACTTTGAAGAGATATATCTTTGTTATGGCAGCAGCTAGCTGCCATAAACCTGGTATCCTCTTCTTCGGCGGGCGGTCCGGTTTTCGATAATAGTTGTCTTCATGTGGCAGATTTGCCGCAAGATCACTTTTATTGGTGGCCTCCCCCCTTCCACCACACTCTGGTGCCCTCCGCTGCTTACCAGAGCCGTCGGCAGCAGCGGAGGTGATCGATCCTTCTTCCTGGTAGGCATGGAGACAAGTGAGGGGAAGATGGCCCCTACCCGTCTCCATACCATTGCAGGGCGGAAGCCCATAGCTCTTAACCACATGCCGACCAGGCCATAGCCGAAAGACGGCTACAGCGCGGTTAGCTTATTCTGGGTGGGCGTCCATAGTTTGCAGCGCTGTGGGCATTACAGATCCAGCCCACAGCGCTGCTCAGTGCCCATACTCAGCCAGAATTTTTTTTTTTTTACCAAATTTTCAGTCTTTTTTGATTTATAGCGCAAACAATAAAAAAAACCCAGCGGTGATTAAATACCACCAAAAGAAAGCTCTATTTGTGTGAAAAAAGTACAAACATTTCAAATGGGTACAGTGTTGCATGACTGAGTAATTGTCATTCAAAGTGTGAGAGCACCGAAAGCTGAAAATTGGTCTGGTTAGGAAGGGGGTTTAAGTTTTCTTGTAAAAAAAAAAAAAAAAGGAAGGGGGTTTAAGCGCCCAGTGGTCAAGTGGTTAAAGGGCCATTTTAATTTTTATTTTTTTTCAAAATGACAAAAAAAAAAAATAAAATGTTATCGCATTTTAGTGTAAATATGAGATCTGAGATCTTTTTATCATGCTTTTTTTCTATTACAAGGGATATTTACATTCCTTGTAATAAGAACAAAAGTGACACAATTTTTTTTAAAAAGAACAGTGTAAAAATAAAAAGGTAAAATAAATAAACGCATCCTGTCCCTCCGAGCTCGCGTGCAGAAGCGAACGCATATGTGAGTAGCGCCCACGTATGAAAATGGTGTTCAAACCACACGTGAGGTATCGCCGCGATCAGTAGAGTGAGAGCAATAATTCTAGCCCTAGACCTCCTCTGTAAGTCAAAACATGCAACCTGTAGAATTTTTAAAACGTCGCCTGTGGAGATTTTTAAGGGTAAAAGTTTGTCGCCATTCCATGAGCGGGCGCAGTTTTGAAGCGTTGCATGTTGGGTATCAATTTACTCGGCGTAACATTATCTTTCACAATATAAAAAAAAATGGGCTAACTTTACTGTTGTCTTATTTTTTAATTCAAAAAAAGTGTATTTTTTCCAAAAAAAGTGCGCTTGTAAGACCGCTGCGCATATACAGTGTGACAGAAAGTTTTGCAATGACCGCCATTTTATTATTTAGGGTGTTAAAAAAATGTATAATGTTTGGGGGTTCTAAGTAATTTTCTATTTTTTTTTTCTAATTTTTTTTCCCTAAAGCCACTAATCACACCTATACATTTAGAACAGGTTTGGATCTGATTGATGCATGCTGGAGATTACTGATTATTTTACAACATATTATTTTTCATAAACAGGGAGATATTTGTTTAACCCCTTGCCGACCAGCGCACGACTATGTACGTCGGCACAATGTCACGGCTGGGCAAAAGGAGCGTACAGGTACGTCCCCTTTTAAACCGCAGCATTGTCGGCGGAGCGCCCTCGCCCGCCGTGTACTCCATGACCGCGGGTACCGCAGATTTTATGTCCGCCGGGGGCCCGCGATCGTGTCACAGATCGGCAGAACAGGGAGATGTAAACAAGGCATTTCCCTGTTCTGCCTAGCAACATGACAGAGATTTACTGCGCCCTGTCAACGGGAGCAGTGATCTCTGTCATGTTGTTGTGAGTCCCCCAGTTAGAATCACTCCCTAGCAGGCACATTTGAAGGAATTTGGGGGCCCCCAAGCAAAATGGACATGGAGGCCCACCCCAACCCCCCCGCCGACACGCCCCCCTTACTACTCCTCCCCAGTGTTCTTTTTACCCCCCTCCCTACCGCGTACTGCACAGGAGGAGATTCAGTTTCCTGTTCCTGGCCGGACTGAAAGGAAGTGAGCACTCAGTGTGTGTACTTCCTGTCAGTCCGGCCGGGAACAGGAAACTGAATCTCCTGAGTCCCGTACCACGCGGACTGCAGGAGGAAGGAAGAGGAGCTCGGCCACGCTACAGGCTGCAGCTTATAGGAAGTGGCGGCACGGCTGGGGCCCCAGGCCAGCTCAAGGCTCCAAGCAATTGCTTGTTTTGCCTGTCCTGTCGCGACGGGCCTGCTCCCTTAAGGACACACTTAACCCCTTCCCTGCCAGTGTCATTTACACAGTAATCAGTGCATTTTTATAGCACTGATCGCTGTATAAATGACAATGGTCCAAAAATAGAGTCAAAAGTGTCCGATGTGTCCGCCATAATGTCGCAGTCACGATAAAAATCGCAGATCTCTACCATTACTACTAAAAAAAAAAATATATACTAAAAATGCCATAAATCTGTCCCCTATTTTGTAGACTCTATAACTTTTGCGCAAACCAATCAATATACGCTTATTGCGATTTTTTTTTTACCAAAAATATGAAGAAGAATATATATTGGCCTAAACTAAGAAAGAAACTTGTTTTTTATATATTTTTTGGGGATATTTATTATAGCAAAAAGTAAAATATACTGCTTTTTTTTCAAAATTATCGCTCTTTTTTTGTTTATAGCGCAAAAAATAAAAACCACAGAGGTGATCAAATACCACCAAAAGAAAGCTCTATTTGTGGGAAAAAAAGGACAAAATTTTGTTTGGGTGCAACATCGCACGACCGCGCAATTGTCAGTTAAAGCGGCGCAGTGCCATATTGCAAAAAGTGCTCTGGTCAGGAAGAGTTTAATTCCCTCCGGGGCTGAAGTGGTTAGACAATGCATAAAAAAACCTGTGTTCTCTGATCAGTTTAGACAAAAAAATAACACTTAAAGTTCTTGCTTAAGATAGTTCATTTCAGGTTTTACACAAAAGAATCAAAGTAAAACAGAGAGTCGCGTGTTGGTCTGTTAATGAGCACTGGAAAGTACACAAGATCCTACTTCAGAGAATCTAGCCATGAATAAACGCTTTGTGGATGTGAAAGCAAAGGGAACAAGGAAGCATGAAATGGGGTTTACCAAGCAGAACAAAGCATGTCACCTATTTGCTTAAATACATGTGTAGCTTATTTTCTGCTATTCTGAATCTTCAGCCTGCAAAGCCAAATACACAGAATATCAGAATGTATTGAGTTTTTTTTACTCTACAGTATATAAAACAATCCATCCAAAAGGTTTGAGTTTGTTGGTTAAAGCTGCAATCAAGGTACAAAATGTTTAATTTAAACATATTCCTTGATCACCACAAAGGATATAATGCCAGTCTGTGTGCACCTGATGTCGACAAAAATGTACCCAAGCTTTACCGCATGATTGTAGAATGATGAGCTGAATAACACTGCTCAGGCTTCTTGTGTACCATAAACATCATAATAGCAAGAAATGCCAGCAACTCGATTGCTTCTTCTAAATCTTTATTGAGCACCAACAGCAGTGCAACATCTAAAGTGCTAACATGCTTTGGCTGGAGCCTTCCTCATAGCATACAGGTTGACAATAAAATGAAGTTCATATAGAAAAGATATCCATTCCTCCAAAAAAAAAAAAAAAAAAAGGGGGGGGCGGTACAATCCAATTTAAAATCAATCAACCATTGAAATCATGTGAAGTTTGCAGAACCAGAGAAAGAGGGGAGGGAAAATGGAATCAGACTGAAAACTCTATGGAAAACTTAACACATTGTGGATTCAAATTGTATTATTTTAAAAACAAATTCACATCCATTCTATTGTTCATTCCACTAGGGCAGTAATGGCAAACCTTGGCACCCCAGATGTTTTAGAACTACATTTCCCTTGATGCTCATGCAGTGTAGTTGAGCATCATGGAAAATGTAGTTCTAAAACATCTGGGGTGCCAAGGTTCGCCATCATTGCTCTAGGGAATCGAGAAATCAATCTGTGTATCCACCACACCACCCCCTGAAGTGTGGTATGGTGTGTATCCCCCCCCCAACAGAAAATAAAAAGACTCCGGATTACCACCATGAACTGTTCTAAAGTGTTTAGACACATTTGAAATATTTTTTGCATTGCTATTAAGAGTGTCATTGTAGTGTTCTGATATTCTAATACGTAGGTTGCGAATAGTGCATTGCACATAATGTACTCTACAAGTACTACAATCAGATAAACAATCATCTTTGAAATACACTTTATAAAAAACTTTTAACTGGATATGTTTTACTTGCTGGAAAAAAAAAAAACAGACTTGCTTTTTCTGTGTCTTTTACAGGTGTTATAACCACAGGGATAGGAGCCCACTGTCCCTAATCATGCAATGGAAGGGGGAGTGGAACGAAATAAAGAGGGGGAAAGCATAGTACCTAAAGTAGGAGCTTTCGTACTAGAAAAATTGCATCCCTGTCTTAAAATATCATGCAGAGTTTTGTCTGCATATAAGACAGGGTGGCAATGTTTAATAATAGAGACAATCTGATTATATTGTTGTGAATAATTGGTCACAAAGTGAACACTTCCCCTCCCACAGGTCTGTGTCCTCTTACTGGTGGCAGAGGAGTTCCCAATCAGATCACCACGATCTCCATCTTCTGCCAACCTTCTGCCTCTAGCTATAGAGATACAAAAAACACTTTTGTCATTTCCAGCGCTGATAGGTCTTCCAAGGTGTGGAGTAACAGATGTCAGATAAAATGGTGGTGTGAAAGGTATATATCGTATCCCAAAACTAGGTGGATGCTGCCTTCCTCAGATCGGGTAATCCGAAAGGAACTACAAGAAAAACAGAAATAGAAGGCGCGCACACCTAGTGCATTACTAGAGATAATTTAATAATAGGAAATTTATGTATAACAGTGGATACTCACAAAATGCAACTGGCAAAAGGCCATAAACACAGTGCATGGACATGCACAGAACACGGGGTACAGCTAACGTGTTTCAGGGGCGCACCCCCTTACTCAGAGCTAGGCTAGTCTCATACACTGTGGGCAAGTGCTTTTATGTATAGAGAATAGTGAAATTGAAAATTGTGTGTCAAAAAGAGCCACGCCCTCAAAGGGGCGGAAAAGAAAAATGTATAAAATAAATTTTATATATATATATATATATATATATATATATATATATATATACACACACATACATACATACACACACACACACATATATATATACATATATATACACACGCACATAAATCATGAACCATCATGAATAAATAATGATAATTCATTCAAATCCATGAAATATTGCACAGGTGTAGGAACACATAAGCAAAAAAAGGGATACAGGATTGATAAATGGGTCAATCCATGTCTCACCTCTACATGCCTGAAGTAGCCTGAAGTAGCTGGGGGGGGGGGGGTGTTTGGGCACTTAGATGTCCAAAAACCACACACTAGGATCACCCGACCGGAAGCTTCGGAATTGCCAGGAACGGGGGAAAAACCCCAACAGACGCCAGCAGGATCATCCCCAGTACACTGATCAGTGAAAACCCGATGTCACACAGGCCCCTTACCAGACCCCAGGGAACCAGCTCAGTGCCAGGGGGAATCCACTTCCTGGAAACTCAGGAAGACGCCTGATGACAAGTGACATCATGGGGCGGGAGCAGTACAACAGTGTCCCCATGGACATGAATGGGCAAAGATAGATGGAAGAAAAAATACAAAGAAAATGTAAAAAATATTACATTTTTCAAAAATTAAATTAAGAAATAAAAAAAAAAAAAATAACAAAAAATTCTCTGACAAAAAACTGAACCACTAGGAAATAGTAAATTGATAAAAAAAAATAAATAATTAATAAAAAAATAAATAATAAAAGAATAAAAATTTAAAAAATAAATAAATTCATGGATTTGAATGAATTATTATTTATTTATTTGTGTATTTATGAAAGAGTTTTTTGTTTTGGATATAGGTTTTTGATATGGATTCTGTCGTTTTTACATTAGTGCAAATATATATATCATCATCATACATCATCATTGTGTCAAACAAATCCTGTGCAGAGAGCTGAGCTGTGGAAAAGACCAACAGGCCCACCAACCACAAACTGCCTGCAGAAAACTAAAGGAGGGGGCAGATACCAGACCAGTTACCTGCACAAAAAGAGAAAGCAGCAGTGATCGGTCTGTGTTACAGGAAGTACCTGCACAGAGGGCAGGGTTTCAGACTGGAATTACTGCACATTTGGAAGAAATAAAACAAAGCAGATTAAGATTCAAATAACGCTTTAAATCTGTTCTCCAGGCAAACCATTAAATACACAGATAAAACACATACATGGGAGATGTTTAACCTGCTAAATCTTCTACCCATCCAGTTCTGATATTTACACATTACTGCCACCACACATTACAGCCAGATGTATGACACCAATTTCACCATTAGTGACACTAAACTCTTTCCTAATTGGACCTGGAAGACATCCTCAGGACTGAATGCTCTGTCAGGGCCTCCAACCGGGTGCAGTAAAAAACCTCTCTTTGATTTCACTAAGGTCGCAGCATGAGCCACACACACACACACACACACACACACACACACATGGGTTTCTGTCGTTTTCCCCCTTTTCTTTTAGTTTTATGCTCTTTCTTATAACCTGTATGGACGTGGCGTCTGTACAGGTGTTACTCCCTGCGAGGGAGATCTCTGTAATGCTCCTCAAAACTTTAAATAAAAAGATTTAAAAAGAAAAACCTAAACTTTGATTCAATAATAAAAAAATAAATTCAACTGAAATATGTATTCCTAACACAAAAGGTCCCTTCTTTTGCTCTCAAGCTCCTTCAAAATTCCTTTTTTTCTTGCTGCTGTTTTCTGACTTCCTGTTAGACGGTGGCTACATTTATTCTCCGTGGTCCCACTGTATGTCTGAACATACCCGCCCTCTCATGCTCACCCCTAAGATGGACTATAGATATGGGATCTGTAGTGTACATAGAGCAGCGCACATTACTGCAACTAACGTGTACTGCTCACTCCAAACAACAAGAAGTGATGGGGAAAAAAGAAAGGTCCAGGAGCTCACAGAGGACAGTACAAGTAGGGAAAAAATACAATAAGAAACAATTTCAAGCGATGTTCCCCCCAAAAAATAAAAGCCAGCAGCTACACATACTACAGCTGCTGGCTTTCAACAATAGGACACTTACCTGTCCTGGAGTCTCGCGATGTCGGCACCGCAGCTGATGTTTCCATCAGCTGTCGGGTGCTGCCGCTGCCATTGCAGGTAAGGGAACACGGCAGTGTAGCCTTACGGCTTCACGCCGGGAACCCTACTGCGCATGCGCGAGGCCCCGCTCCTCTCTCCTACTGGCCCGGCGAGAGGGAGAGGGGGAGGAGGGAGCCCTGGGGTCATGTCAGGGGTCGCGGCCCGGACTTCCGGAAGTGGGAACAGGATACCTGTGAAAGACAGGTATCCTTTCCCCCCTCCCCCCAAAAGGTGCCAATTGTGGCACCAGAGGGGGAGAGAAGACAAAGGAGCGGAAGTTGCACTTTTGGGTGGAACTCCACTTTAATGAAAAATAGATTACAGAGCCTTTAAATAGTGGACGCGTATGAATTATTTTTGGGGAATAAGGATATTGTTTAGTATAACTTTAAGGAGACCCAGGTTATCATGTTTTACCCTGACAGCTAAATACTGATAGGCTATCAATGTGTAGATGTACTTACTGAAAGGCTGCCTGTTGCTGCAATTAGAGACTCTCAAGTAAAGGTAACAGCACCACAATTCTGAAAATCTTCTACACTTCTAGCAATATTTGATCCTCCCAATTTTAGGAAGCTTGGCCCTAGGGTAGGTATGCATTGTTAACAATGACAGCAGCAATCAATGTCGAACTTAGGAGATTTTTGTATCTGCACCAGAAACGCTGCAGGGCCAGGGAGGGTGGGTGTAGTGCTGCTGGCAACCAGGAAGTCGGAGGATCTGACACTCCTGGCAGCGTTAAAGTTCTGGTAGAACTGTGAAGCTGATTTTAGAAGCCTCAAATTGCTGCAGCAGGGAACAATTTGTTAGGAAACTTGAAGAACTATCATACATTTTTAAACTTCTTTTAAATGTATTGCTTCGCAGGTGACCATATGCATATACTGTAGAGCTTGGTCCCTTTCTGATCGATGTCAACTTTGTCCCTTAAAACTGCCTCTATATGTTTTCTAAAGCTACACCCCCTTTTGAAACCCAAATTATGGGCATTCCTGTGGGAGGGAGGTACAGGTAGCACAGAGCCCCACCCCCTCTAAGCTAAGTGATCAGTGACTATTAGGAATAAACATGGAGAGCAGCTTATTCATTTATTCTAATAAAAGATCACTCCGAGCTTTGGCTCTGTGTAATGTATCTGCCTTGTAAAGAGTACAAACAGCCGCAGATACATAACACAGAGCCAGAACTCTGAATGATCTTTACTGTTATAAATGAACAAGCACTAAAAGTTTTAGCCTTTTGTGTGTCCATCAGGGCTGTTTGTACACATCCACAGCCTGGACGATAAATCACAGGGCATTACAGCACCGGTGCCATGTACAACACAGCCTGACATTGCCGATTGCTTGTTTATAAAACTGAAAGCTCCCAGAGCACTGTGTCATCCATGTGTGGTATACAGTCTATGTGCACAACTGCTGATAAACACACAGCGCTGCCAACTTTGTGATCTGATTTTGTAAACGGAAGCGCTGGTCTCTGGAGTGACCCCTGCTGCCAGAGACAAGAGCTGTCGATCACAAATCCATCCCCTTCCAAGGAATATTGTCAAACACGGGGTAAACCTATCTGACCACGCTGCTTAGAAACGATGAGACGGATTTACCCACTTGTCATTCGCAATACATACACTGCTGTGAAAAAGTATTTGCCCCCTTCCTGATTTTTTTTATTTTTTTGCATATTTCTCACACAAATGATTCAGCTCATCAAACTAATTTTTATATTACACAAAGATAACCCGAGTAAATCCAAGATGCAGTTTTTAAATTATTATTTCATTTATTAAGGGAAAAAAAGCTGTTCAAACATTCCTGGCCCTGTGTGAAAAAGTAATTGCCCCCTCCAAAGCTGATTCATGAATGAGCTGTGATTAACCACAATTTTTTTGGAAAGCTGAGTTAAATATCACTTGCCAGATCTGTTGAATCAATAAATCACATAAATAGAAGTTGTCTAACACAGTGAAGCACGCTAAAAGATCACAAAAAGCCACAGATCAGCCATGGGAGAGTTCCAAGGGCAAAGCCACTGCCGACCAAAAAGAACACAAAGGCTCATCTCACATTTACCAAAAAACATCTTGATTATCCCCAAGACTTTTAGGCAAATATTCTGTGGACTGATGAGACAAAAATTAAACTTTTTGGAAGGTGTGCATCTTGTTACATCTGCATAAAACTAATACAGCATTTTTCATAACAAGAACATCATACCAACAGTCAGACATGGTGGTGGTAGCGTGATGGTCTAGGGCAGCTTTGCAGCTTCAGGACCTGCACGACTTACCATAATTGATGGAACCATAAATTCTGAGCTCTATCAGAAAATCCTAAAAGGAGAATGTCCGGCCATCAGTTCGTGACCTCAAGCTCAAGTGCACTTGGGTTATCCAGCAGGACAATGATCTGAAACAAAACAGCAAGTCCACCTCCAAATGGTTCAACAAAGCAAAATTTAGGTTTTGGAGTGACCTAGTCAAAGCCTGGACCTAAATCCAATTGAGATGCTGTATCATGACCTTACATAGGTCATTTATTCTAGAAAACCCTCCAATGTGGCTGAATTAAAACAAATCTGCAAAGAAGAGTGGGCCAAAATTGTTCCACAGCAATGTGAAAGACTCATTGCCAGTTATCACAAACGCTTGATTGCAGTTGTTGCCGCCAAGGGTGGCGCAACCAGTTATTAGGTTTGGGGGGGGGGTTACTTTTTCACATACAGGGGGTCCCCTAGTTACAAACATCCGACTTACAAACGACTCCTACTTACAAACGGAGGGAGACAACAGGAAGTGAGAGGAAATCTACCCTTAGGAAGGGAAATTCACTTCTGTAAGAACTATTATGGGGAAAAGGTACCTCCACTGATGCTTTATCACCAAGGCTTGTTTCCACAACAACCCAAAATTTTCAAAATCCAATTGTCATTGGGACATAAAGTGAGGTGAAATCTTCTGAACAGGGGCACACACAGCAAAACAAATGTTACAGGGGTGTTAAACCTTCCCTATGCTATCCAAAAAGCTTAAAAATAGTTTTTTTGGCTGGAGCTACACTTAAAAAATGTACCTGTTCCGACTTACAAACAGATTCAACTTAAGAACAAACCTACAGTCCCTAACTTGTTTGTAACCCGGGGACCCCCTGTAAAGCCAGGCAGGTTTGGACAGCTTTTTTGTCTTAATAAATGAAACCATCATTTAAAAAACTGCATTTTGTATTTACTCGGGTTATCTTTGTGTAATAATAAAATTTGTTTGATGATCTGGGTCATTTAAGTGCGACAATGATGCAAAAAAATAAAAAATCATAAAAGGGGGCAATTACTTTTCACAGCATTGTATAAATACACTTTGCGGCTTGCAAGTGGTTTACCGGGGTTATGGCGGAAGCTATCAGCCATAAACCCTGGTATTTTTTTTATAGCCAGCGATTCTCTTTCTTATAAAAGTGGTTTGAGAGGCCAATTAGCCATTGGATCGCTTTAGAAGCAGGAGGGGTTGTCCCCCCCCCTCCCGCCGGTGTTTCTCTGGCTTACCGTTCTTACTGGCGAGCCCGGGAAACAATCCAATAGTTCACACAGCTGGTCACAGAGGTGAACAGAGACCGGATCATCTCTGATACCCTTTATGATCTAGGAGGACCGGAGTGACTTCATGGTGTCACTTCCGGTCTAGGGCTGAAGTAAACAATTTGTTTTTGATCTTTTGCTTTATAGACCCCAGATCTCTCCATGAAGAGGACCTGCCACCCCTTATTTATATTACAAGGGATGTTTACATTCCTTGTAACAGGAATAAAAGTGCTAAAACATTTTTTAAAGGGACAGTAAAAACAAACAGTAGAAATAAGAAATAAATAAATAAGAAAAAATAATAATTAAAGCGCCCGCACCCTTTGTATTTGGGCATAGAAACGAACACTCCAGGGCAGACGGAGCAAATGGAGCAGAAAGTGAAAGTCCACTTTAAACTGACATAAACTGGGTCCCATTACAGTAATACAATAGCAAAACAAATTCTGTACTTGTGGTGTAAGTGTACGTTATCTGATACACAGTGTGTTTAACTGACTTGTATGCCAAAGAAAAATGGATTTCTGCTCAGCCAGCTTTCTAATATGAATGCTTTGCAAGTTCCTGACTATTTGCTTTCCTCCAATGCAGTCAAAGCAATATAAATTGGTCATGGCTATAAATGGATAGTGAAGGAACAGTAGCTCACTGAAGAGGTCATCCCTGTGTTCTCTCCTCCAATAACTAAGCTCCATTTGTTCCATTCACAGCACTGTGCAATACAGTGATTGGTGTACAATGCTGCCCCTCCCTCTCCCAGCGTGAAGGTTGATGTGTAGGGGATTACGGGAGGCTATTACAAAGACACTTTGTGATACTATTTATACATTGAAGTATTTTTAAATAGATACTTAACAAGATTAAAGAGGGGGTTTTTCTATCTGCCTACATTTAGACTTGAGACATTGCAGCTATTCATTTCACTGCTATCCCCTTCTGTGGACCTTAAAAATCCTATGTTACAAGCGGGTAGTCACTTAAAAGTTTTATTAGCTAGTGAGTGATATAAGACTTTTTTTTTCCTAACTGCCATTTCCCATTTCCTAATTGTTGGTTCAACCCCTAGGAAAAAGAATGTGGCGAGAACATAAAATAAATTTTTGCTCCTTAAAACACAAAATACTTTTTTTCGCTCTGCTTGTATCGCTACAAAAACATCTCTGTTCTCAGATTAATGTTGAATAATTTGAGGATTCTTGGCAAAGATAAGAGAAAATCTGTTGTAAAGAGAGTCTTTGTTATCCAATAAATTATTGCCTGTTTTTGATTCATGCCCAATGCCATTTGCGCAACAAAGCATAACATAGCTGGCACTCTGAGAACAAAAGGTTTTTCTAATTTCCCCAAAAATGAAGGAATATTATACATTCACATGTAAAAAAAAAAAAAAAAAGGAGGACGACTATCTATTTCATGAACTAACGTGAAATCTAATATTCTTCATATTTGTGGCTTTACAGATGAAAAACCTTTGCCTAAAAATGTTCTAAAATTACTGCGACTTCCACAACATGGAAAAAAGTAAATGATATTTGCATGTTTATAAAGTGTCTGTCTGGACAAATATGAGTACCCATGCTAAACATGTTTTTGTCACATATAGTGCACTGAAAAAAGCATTAATACCCCTTTTCCACATTTTGTCATGTTACAACCAAAAACATACATTTATTTTATTGGGATTTTATGTGATAGACCAACACAAAGTGGCACATATTTGTGAAGTGGAAGGAAAATGATAGTTTTCAAAATTTTTTAACAAATAAATATCTGAAAAGTGTGGCGTGCATTTGTATTCAGCCCCCTTTACTCTGATACCCCTAACTAAAATCCACCTGTGTGCAATTTATTCTCAGTATAAATACAGCTGTTCTGTAAAGCCCTGAGGCCGGGTTCACACTAGTGCGACAAACGCTCCGACATTGGGAGCTCATGTCTCATGACATGTGAAAATCAATGTTTCCCTATGGGAGCCGTCCTAACTGGTCCGACTTTGAAAATGCTCCCTGTACTACTTTGGTCCGACTTTGATCCTACTTCAGCCCACTGACTATCATTGAAGTCGGATCAAAATCGGATCGCCGTCTCGCATGATCTGACTTTGGCATGCGACTTGTGCTCAGATGATCTTGAGGGGGAACTTTGCGCCAAATTTTAAATAAAAAACCGGCATGGGTTCCCCCTCTAAGAGCATACCAGGCCTTTGGGTCTGGTATGGATTTTAAGGGGAACCCCCCTATGCAGAAAAAACAGCGTGGGGGTCCCCCCAGATCCATACCAGACCCTTATCTGAGCACGCAGCCCGGCTGGTCAGCAAAGGGGGTGGGGACGAGCGAGCGCCCCCCCTCCTGAACCGTACCAAGCCGCGTGTCCTTAACATGGGGGGTGCTTTGGGGCAGGGGGGCGCCCTCTAAGACACCCAGAACCCTTTACTGTAGCTAGTCAAATGCCTGCTGCATAGAAAGAAAAAAAAAAAAAAAAAAGAGGAAAATCTGTGACCAGCGATGATCATGAAGACTCTTCCTATGCGTCTTCTTGGCTGGAGACAACACAGGACGGTCAACATCAAACTGCAACCCCTAACAACACATTAGAAAATCTGTGGAAAAGTAAAAATAACACAGATATAGTAAAGCTTTTTTGGCTATACTTCTCCTATGGATCACAGGAGTGAAGTTAGCTCTGCACTCCTGTGTCCCATTTTCACACCCAGTTCAGGCTGAAAACCATATGGTCAGGATCCGCTCAGAAGCCTGACCTGGACCCACAGATGGCTCTGCCTTTCAGCAAGCCGCTGAGAGCCTGAGCCCACTGCTCCCGCCCCCTCCATATCCTGACCCTCCAGTGAGCGCTGGATGGACAGAGCAGAGAGCCGGTGACTGACAGTCACCAGCTCTCCACAGGCTGAAGACCAAGAGCTGAGCAATCAGTGGTGTTTGATCGTTAAGTTCTCAGTCTTAGAGGCGACGGGGGACAGCTGAAGCTGGGATTGGTGCTGCAGCCATCTAGGCAAGTATGGTTTTTTTTTTTTATCCCAAAATTCTTTTAATTTGCCCCATCAGCCTCCCCCAACTGGGACCTTCATCTGAATGTCAGGCACCATAGCAGTTGCATACGTTTCTATGGCTATAATTACACCACTGAATATAGAGAATGCAGGATAGAGGGTGCCTTGTACATACACTATATTACCAAAAGTAGAGACGCCTGCCTTTACACGCACATGAACTTTAATGGTATCCCAGTCTTAGTCTGTAGGGTTCAATATTTAGTTGGCCCACTCTTTGCAGCTATAACAGCTTCAATTCTGGGAAGGCTGTCCACAAGGTTTAGGAGTGTGTCTGTGGGAATGTTTGACCATTCTTCTAGAAGAGCATTTGTGAGGGCAGGCACCAATGTTGGATGAGAAGGCCTGGCCCACAGTCTCCTCTCTAATTCATCCCAAAGGTGTTCTGTCAGGGTGAGGTCAGGACTGTGCAGGACAGTCAAGTTCCTCCACCCCAAACTCGCTCATCCATGTCTTTATGGACCTTGCTTTGTGCACTGGTCCAAATCATTTGGTGGAGGGGGGAGTATAGTGTGGGGTTGTTTTTCAGGGGTTTGGCTTGGCCCCTTAGTTCCAGTGAAGGGAACTCAAGGCGTCAGCATACCAAGACATTTTAGACAATTTCATGCTCCCAACTTTGTGGGAACAGTTTGGGGTTTGGCCCCTTTCTGTTCCAACATGACTGTGCACCAGTGCACAAACAAGGTCCATAAAGACATGGATGAGTGAGTTTGGGGTGGAGGAACTTGACTGGCCTGCACAGAGTCCTGACCTCCACCCGATAGAACACCTTTGGGATGAATAAGAGCGGAGACTGCAAGCCAAGCCTTCTCGTCCAACATCAGTGCCTGACCTCACAAATGCGCTTCTGGAAGAATGGTCAAACATTCCAATAGACACACTCCTAAACCTTGTGGACAGCCTTCCCAGAAGAGTTGAAGCTGTTATAGCTGAAAAGGGTGGGCCAACTCAATATTGAACCCTACAGACTAAGGCTGGCCATACATTATACAATTTTCTTGTGCAACTTTCCTTTAGATTTACCAAAACCATATAATAGGAGGTCAAACCCAAACACTTTCAGTTTTTATGCAATCAGGCAGGCCCTTCTACTATATAGTTGAAGGTAAATCTAAAGAGAATTGTATAAGAAAATTGTATGGTGTTAAGACTGGGATGCCATTAAAGTTCATGTGCGTGTAAAGGCAAGCGTCCCAATATTTTGGTAATTTTTTGGGTACTAGCCAATTCACATCAACATACCATGTGGTAATGTTTCAGATATGTATTTCCATTGCAAAAATGTTCAGTAGTGCATTTCAACCAGGTAAACAGACTGACATAACACGGAAAAAAAAAAAAACTAGCGTGAAACCAGAATTCAGAAATAGATACTACCCTATCCACTACAGATAGTAATAAAAGTAGGAACTTGTGTTTTCTCAGTAGACCAGGCACATGTGTATCTATGAGGCTGAACTTTGTCATTTGCTTAGGTTGTCTTCCAAAGGGATGATTTACCCGATATCCAGATCAATGACAAACAGGAATTTCTTTAACACCATGTTTGGATTTATGTTAAAGGAATTCACTCCACGGGGCTAAAGGGAGCTCATGGATTAAAATAACTGCAGTTTTCTAAATAAATTCTTTATTTTTAAAGCTTTTCAGTAGATAGACGAAAAAAAGATTAACAAATTACAGCGACTCTCGCCCAAGGCTGCAGTCTCAGAGGGTAACCAAGTCATCTCAATGCAATTAGGATATAACAGAGATGTCCACATAACAATAACATTATAAACAAAGATGCAAAGAACAACATAATTATGTATACAGGCAAACAGTTTTTAAGGTTGAGCCACAGTCTGTGGAACTATCCTTCATGGATTTCAAGACAGGGTGTCTCTCATTGTCCACTGTGTCTGTGGCATGTGCAGGAAGCTGAGAAATAGGAAATGAAGAGGCCGATTAGCCAGGTGGTATAGACTGATAGAAGTGGGTTACTATCACGGAGGGATACAATCGTGGAGGATTAGTCTGCAGGAGCCTGTGCACTGGACCCATTTCGATGCATAAAATTAATACATTTTTTTAATCAATGTTGGTGCATTTATAAATTTTTTGTGAAAGGTGGAATATGCCTTTAAAAACTATTACTACATAAGATTCCACAAGATAACAACTAACTCAGAGAGTAAAGTAGGCCAATCCCTAAGTTACCTTGCACATACCTGTATACATATTGCCAGGAGCGCTTGGGTAGGCACCATCATCCCTAAACTTGAGTCGGCTGTACATGGATCAAAATTTGGCAGGTTGAGCAGGGACTGGTCGAATTTCAATCCATGTATGGGCACCAAGGCTACACAAATCTAATCGATCAACTTGTGTATAACCAGCTATTTGGGTTTTTCCCAAATGATTGGGGCCATCAGCTATAGCTGGCAACACTAATCGTTTTGCTCTTACTCACAGCCAGCAGATCACAGTAGTGGTGCAGGAGGGATTCCATGGGTAACCATGGGTGGTAGGAAAGAAAATAGCTGGATTCCCACATCAACACAGTCATTGTTGATGGGGGAAATTAAGCAAATTTTCTTTCCTACCACCCATGGTGGAAGGAAAGTAAAATTGCATAATCTATGACCTGCCTTACTGATGGCCAAAAATACAATCCTACATATATTGGACTTTAAAAGCACCTAAATAGTGCAAAACACAAGTTGTACTGTTAAAAGTCATCCATTCATTATAAAATCATTAAAATGTATGGCGTAAGCCTAACAATGTTTTTGTTTTACAAATATACACAGTTAATCTACAACTATGCAATACAGAGAATTTCTCCACGCGTTTCACAGCATATTGGTATTAATCACACCATCCCTAGTACAACTTTACTCTTTGATGTGGAAAAAAAAACAAAAAACTGGTTGGGGGAGTGGAACGATATGTCACAACGCGTTTCACAGGTCTCCAACCCCACTTCATGTGAAAAATAAACATCCAAACTTGGGATCAAGGGCCTGGGGACCACCAACCACGTGGTGGACTTTCCTTCCAAGAATGAAGTTAAAAAGATGCCAAATTTGGTACCAATATAAGCACCTGCCTCTGTGGTTCCCAGATGACCCTACAAACTCTCTAGGCGGGAGAACCTCTCAGACTACAAAATACCTAAAGAAACAGCCAGGTGGGACAGAATTTCCTTCCAGATAGATAGATAGATAGAGATATATATATATCTCTATCTGTCTCCATGTGTGTCTGCAATACACGAACATACAGTATGCACATGTTTTGTCCTTAAACAATAATGCAAGTACAGAAAAATACTTGTTTATCATGCCAGAAATCCAGTGTGTTCCTGATTTTCTGTCTAAGCTGACAGCACAGTACCTCTGTTGCACTAAAATCCCAAGCAGCATTGTCAGACCTGCCCAGTTCTCTTCTCCTGGACTACATATCAACCCCCCTTCCCAGGGCCATCTTAATAGCATCAGGGGCCCATGGGCAAACTAAGGCTCTGGGGGCACTATCAGCCTGCCCTAATTAATGCACCTGCTCTCAAGAATTAAAGTATAAATAGTTGATAGAATTAAACATATATTTATTAGTGCTTTTATTGAATGTAAACAATAAGAAAACATGCCATAAATCAAAAAGAATAATCAACACAAAGGGCACAGTACTGGAGGGGAGGCAGAAATGCACAGTATATGGGGGGTCAGGAAGGCACAATCCTGAGATCAGGAGGGCACAGTACTGGAGGGGAGGCAGAAATGCACAGTATATGGGGGGTCAGGAGGGCACAATCCTGAGATCAGGAGGGCACAGTACAGGTTTTGGGATACTGTCCAGGACACAATCATCCAGGGACAGCTTAGTAAAATGTGTTACTGTCCCGGAAAATCCAGGACAGTTGGCAAGTATTATGTAATTCAAGATTATCATGGGGCCCCCAATGCACCTGGGCAGTGCCCAGGGGTGCCCATGCATTAAGACAGCCCTGCCCCCTCCCTCTGGCTTCCATAAGGAAAACTGGGTGGGGTTGATAGCACTGCTCAGGATTTCAGTGCAGCAGAGACAGAGTGTTGTCAGCTGAGTCCTGTAATGGAATGGGCTGGCGGGAGCAACAACAGTGCATAGCAGGGGATCAGGAATTCAGCACTCCTGGATATTTTGGATTCTGAAGCATCTTCAGTCAGAAGTTTCTCATTCATTAATGGCTGTGTGTTGAGTTATTTTGACGGAACAGCAAATTTACACTGTTATACAAGCTGTACACTCACTACTTTATATTGTAGCAAAGTGTCATTTCTTCAGTGTTGTCACATGAAAAGATATAATAAAATATTTACAAAAATGTGAGGGGTGTACTCACTTTTGTGAGATACTGTATGTAAAGCTCTGCATACATTTTCGGAGCTTTATAAACACCTGTAATAAATAAAATATCCCAACCGCTACACACAATTTTCTGCATGCAATTTTACAGTTCATTGCTTTCACAACATCCCATAATTCAATGTATCTTTATATAAATTTGGTGGAACTTGTTCTGAGGAATGATGAAAAGTAAAAAATAGCAGACCTTTCTGTATAGCACTCTTTATAAACACTCCCCCTTGATTATGTCAGCTAAAATTATCAGGCCCTGCCGAAGGGATGGGAAGAAGTAGAATTGATGATTGGCTTTATTTTCCTGGCCTGAAATATCTTTGTAGATACAGATAGTAACCACAAAGAATGCTGGCTTCTTGGCAGGAATGTTGTGGCCAATCTGGACAACACATTGAAGGGCAGAGGCTTCACAGTCAGAAAAAAAACTTTAAAAAAATGCTCTGTCAGCTTTCATTGATTCTGATAAGAGTGATATTGGAGTAAACTGTTGAAAGTTTATTGGACTGAATGAAGAAACAAAATCGGTAAATACTAATGCTAGCCATACAAGGCTCAAGTTTTGGTCCTGTTGGCACTTGGCTTGACACCTTCAATAGAAAAACTGAAAGAGCTGGGTGGAAAACGGTCAGCTGAACATTGACCCTATCCTACCATATGAAGTCACTTTTCGGGTATTCAGGCAGCCGCGGGTGCTATGGCTGGCGGAATACAATAGCCAGCAGGGGAGATTCCTCCATCCAAGCTACCATAGAAAGAGAAATCTATGCATGTTTGGCTAGACTTAGGAACTAAAACCAGATTGCTTACTGGAAGGACTGACGCTGAAAGTGAATCTCGGATACTCTGGCCATATATCACAAACAAATGATTATAACAGTAGAACTGGTGATAACGGAGACATAGGGGGCAGGTAGTGTTATCAAGACAATGATTAGGAGCCTGCTAAGAGAGGCAGCCTAGTGTGCCAAAGGTCATGTGGGCACAAAGACTCAGACTCAACCAAACAACAAATATATGGATAGAGGACAAACAGAAAAATATTAACAGAAAATCTCCTTGGCTGAGAACCCTCTTGAAAAAACAAAGAAAAAATCATTTGATGTATCCTAAAACAGGGGAACCGAATGGAAGTTTTGGTGCCCAAACAAAAAATGCAGGATGCACTTGGCTGAAACCGAAAATGACAGTTTAAAAAATAAATACAATTTATATATATATATATATATATATATATATATATATATATATATATATATATATATATATATATATATATATATATATATATATATATATATATATATATATATACCGTATATATATATATATATATATATATATATATATATATATATATAAACTTTTTAATTAATATCATGAATTTAAATGAATGGTGGGCGGACCTCCGCTTTAAACCCCCTTCCCACCCAGGCTAATTTTCAGGGCTGTCGCACTTTGAATGACAATTGCGCGGTCATGCAACACTGTACCCAAATTACATTTTTATCATTTTTTTCACACAACTAGAGATTTCTTTTGGTGGTATTTAATCACTGCTGGGTTTTTTTGTTTTTGTTTTTTATCAAAAAATATAAAAACACAAAACTTTTGAAATAATAAAAAAAAAAAAATATATTTTTCATAGTTTGTTATAAAATTTGGAAAATAGGTCATTTTTCTCCTTCATTGTTGTGCACTGATGCGGCTGCACTAATGGGCACTGATAGGTGGCACTGATGGGCAGCACTGAGGAGAGAGGCGGTGCGTCACGCCTCCATGTCCGATTGGACACACAGAGCAGCGGTTCAGCTCAGGTGCCCTATAACAAGCTGCTTGCTGTGGGAGCACTTGGCAGGAGGGAGAGGCCAGGAGAACAGGCGAGGGACCCAAGAAGAGGAGGCTCTGGGCTGCTCTGTGCAAAACCACTGCACAGAGGTGGTAAGTATGACACGTTTGTTATTTTTAAGTTAAAAAAAAAAAATAACCCACAAGACTTTAGTATCACTTTAAATTCTATGTATGTTTTCACACTGGTCCCTTCCGCTTCCGTTGTGGTGTAAAAATCTTGCTAGCTGCAGTTTTGGTCAATTAAAACATCTGCACCAAAAACACACCTTCCCGTTGAAATGCACTGAAAACGCATCAATAAACACACCCATGTTATGTTTTTGATGTGCTTTTGAGTCACATGACCTATGGAAAACACACCACAGTAAAATCCTGGTAAAATTGCATGCATTTTTGGTGCTAGTATTGGCACCCTTTTCTCTATTGGCAAAATGCCAATAACACCATTTTCAGCTGATATGTTTCGGTGCATCTCTAACCAAAAACTTTTCAATAGAAAGAAAACTGTATATTAGGTGTAAAAAAAACTGCATTGTCAGATATAAAACAAGTTCTATTTTTTTTCCCTTCATTACAGCCCCCTTCCTGTATTAAAAATTAAGTGGGCAAGCAATTCTCACCCTCTCCATGCTCCAGCAGTTTCCCCTGCTTCACCAGTGTTCATTTCTTAGAGGAAATGAACACTATTTTAGTCAACTAAAATACGACTAAAACTAAAACAATTCAGATGACTAAAATGGCAAAAGACTATGACTAAAACTAAATTGAAATTTCACATCAAAATGAACACTGCGCTTTACCCATTCAGCTTCGCAGGTTATCAGTGTTGAATGATGGCCAGAATTGAACTCACTTTCTATCAGTCCAGGCTCTCAATGACACGGCCTTTGGGGTTCATCATCACACATGCTGGGCTCACGCTACTCCTACACTGTTTGAAGCTCGTTGTAACATAATGCTTTAAATTAAAGTGGAACCTTTTTTTTTTTTTAATAATAGAGAGAAGCTCTGTTCTCGGCAGTTCAGTTTTGGGTACCAGTTCTGAAAAAGGATATCGGGGGAAATGAAGAAAAGAGCAGAGAAAGGCAACCAAACTGATAAGAGGCATGGAGGAGCTCAGCTATGAAGAAAGATTAGAGGAACTGAATTTCTCTCTCTTGGCAAGAGGAGATTAAGGGGGGATATGATCAACATGTATTAATACATAAGGGGTCCATATAGTGAACTTGGTGTTGAGTTATTCACTTTAACCACTTCCGGACCACTGCACGCCAATATACGTCCTAACTTTGAAGAGGGATATCTTTGTTATGGCAGCAGCTAGCTGCCATAACCCTGGTATCTTCTTCTTCAGCGGGCGGTCTGGTTTCCGATAATAGTAGTCTCTGCGGCGGATTCGCAGCAAGATCATTTTTATCGGCGGAGGGAGAGAGGCCCTCCGCCGCTCTCCGGTGCCCTCCTCCGCTTACCGGAGCCTTCGGTAGCGGCGGAGGCGATCGGATCCTTGTCCTTCCCGTGTATGGAGACGAGTGAGGGAGGGGAAGATGGCCCCCACCCGTCTCCATACCATTGCAGGGCTGAAGCGACTTCAAAACGTCACTTCCGCCCATTTTTTTTTTTTTATTGCATTTTAGTGTAAATATGAGATCTGAGGTCTTTTTGACCTCAGATCTCATATTTAAGGAGGTCCTTTCATGCTTTTTTCTATTACAAGGGATGTTTACATTCCTTGTAATAGGAATAAAAGTGACACATTTTTTTTAAAAAAGAACAGTGTAAAAATAAAAAATAAAAGGTAAAATAAATAAGAAAAAAAACGCACCTTGTCCCGCCGAGCTCGCGTGCAGAAGTGAACGTATACGTGAGTAGCGCCCGCATATGAAAATGGTGCTCAAACCACACATGTGAGGTATCGCCGCGATTGGTAGAACGAGAGCAATAATTCTAGCCCTAGACCTCCTCTAACACAAGACATGCAACCTGTAGAATTTTGGAGATTTTTAAGGGTAAAAATTTTGTCGCCATTCAACGAGCGGACACAATTTTGAAGCGTGACATGTTGGGTATCAATTTACTCGGAGTAACATTACATTTCACAATATAAAAAAAAAAAATTGAGCTAACTTTATCGTTGTCTTACTTTTTAATACAAAAATGTATTTTTTTTAAAAAAAAAGCATGCTTGTAAGACGGCTGCGCAAATACGGTGCGACAGAAAGTATTGCAACAACCGCCATTTTAGTCTCTAGGGTGCTAGAAAAAAAAAAGTATAATGTTTGGGGTTTTTTAGTCATTTTCTAGCAAAAAAACTGTTTTTAACTTGTAAACAACAAATCTCAGAAAGAGGCTCGGTCCTTAAGTGGTTAAGGTCATCACAAAGGACAGGGGGGCACTCTTTACGTCTAGAGAAAAAACATATTTCATCTCCAAATACAGAAAGGCTTTTTCACAGTAAGAGCTGTGAAAATGTGGAATAGACTCCCTCCAGAGGTGGTTCTGGCCAGCTCAGTAGATTGCTTTGAAAAAGGCCTGGATTCTTTCCTTAATGTACATAATAAAACTGGGTACTAACATTTATAGGAAAAGTTGATCCAGGGAAAATCCGATTGCCTCTCGGGGGATTAAGAGGGAATTATTTCCTCTGCTGTAGCAAATTGGAGCATGCTCTGCTGGGGTTTTTCGCCTTCTTCTGGATCAACTTTGGGTGAAGGATTGTGTATATAGGATTGTATGATTTTTTTTTTTGGTTGAACTAGATGGACTTGTGTCTTTTTTCAACCTGACTAACTATGTAACTCTGTTGGTTATTATCACGGTGTCCCTGCTAGGACGATTTCCCTTTTCTTCCTGCTGCATCATGAAAAGAAATCTCCCCAAAGGAGAAAATGGCAGTAAAAGCATGATAGAGGTTTTAGCCCTGGTTCACACTGCTGCGACACAGAAAGCCACATGACAAGTCAAAATACATTCATTTTATCGGGTGCTGTCTTAATTGCTGCGACTCAAGTTGCAGCAACAAAAAAATTAGTTCTTGCACTACCTTTCTGCATCTTCTTTGTGACATGAGTGCCATAGACTGCAATGTTAAAAACACAAAAAGATGCAAGGAAATCATTTATTTCCCTTATCTTTGCGAAAGTTGCAATACAAAATTCGCATTAAAGTGGCGCTGAAGTCACATCAAGTCAAAAGCAAATTGCAATGTAAAGTTGCACAACTTTGGGGTCGCAGGAGTGTGACCCAAACTCTAAAGCGGAGTTCCACCCAAAAATGGAACTTCCACTTTTCGCAATCCTCCCCCCCTCCGGTGTCACATTTGGCACCTTTCAGGGGGGAAGGGGGAGCAGACACCTGTCTAACACAGGTATTTTGCTTCCAATTCCGAGCATATATACCCGAGCCACCCGCGGGTATCTACGCCACTTCCGGCACCTTCTCCGCCCCCCCCCGTTGTCTTCTGGGAGACACACAAGTTCCAGAAGACAGCAGGGACCAGTGGGATTGTGCAGCGCGAGTCGCTCATGCGCAGTAGGGAACCAGGAAGTGAAGTCGCAAGGCTTCACTTCCTGATTCCCTTACGGTTGATGGCGGCGGGCACCCGAGAGAGAGATCGGCTTCGGGTGCCAACATCGCGGGCGCCCTGGGCAGGTAAGTGTCCTTATTTTAAAAGTCAGCAGCTGCAGTATTTGTAGCTACTGACTTTAAAAAAAAAAAAATGGCGGAACTCCACTTTAAGGCTTTGTGCCCATGGACACTTAGCAACTCCCGTGTGCAAAGATGTAAATTCCCTGGTGCCCGAGCAGCTGTATGTAATGTGTACAGTCACCAATAAAAGTGAATGGCTGTACGCGGCTGTGCCGCTTTCATGGTTGGGGTGTCCAATCATTCACTTTTATGCTGTACACAGCACATGTGGCTTTCTGGGCGCCACAAAGCGCCGGGGATTTTACACCTCAGCACACCAAAGCGTCTGTGTGCATGAGGCCTAAATTTTGCTCATTTTATCCAAAATGAACAAAGATTCCGCTTTCATTAGCGGTGTCGTCACAGATTCATGTCTTTGCTTTTCAGAGTCGCTGGGGAACAGCAAATATGAAGCAGCACATGTGACTCCCTCAAATAGAGAGCAGTTTAGAAAATACTTAACTGTTCAGGCATTATAATACTAAATGTTAGAACATTTACTAAAATGTTCTATACTAAAAATAGAAGAAAGTTATACGGTAATTCCCTCACCATGCACAACCAACTCTATACTCTCAGCTAATGTAATGCATACCAGGCCAGCTCTGTTTTAGCAACCGTCCTGCGACAGAGAAACACAGCTGTACAAATGGGCTTCATGTGCTGCTGCTGAGTCACGGTACAACAGGCAACAAGCCACTGATCATTGAGAAATACTTGTCCTGATACTCGTGCTTCCAGCTACAACCATGTGACCTCCAGGAAGTCTGCGGGGGTGACCAGCTTGGCAAACCCAAAACTTCCTGAAAAAGAGCAACCGAAGGCCTTTTCTGATATATAATTTACATTTTAGGCCTCAAGCACACTGATTTATGCTAAACAATGTTTCTCCTGACAGAAAACTCTGAGTTAAAAACACATATAAGCAGTTTTCAAACGCGTTTAGACACGTGTTTATTTCATTGGCCAGAATTGTATGTTACTCAGGCCATTGAAATGAATAAATGCTCAAGCACCTCAGGACACTGAAGCTCCACTAAATACATCAGGACACTAAATACGCCTAGTGCTTGGGCGTGTTTAGACGCATTGGGGCGCGTTTGGTGATTTTTACGCCCAAAAGCTCCTCTACTGAACGTGATTCTTCTGCGTTCAGAAAAGGAACTGTGACTGCCTCTAAACTCCTCCAAAAACCTGTGTGTGCATGGACACATAGGGCTTGATTTAGACCCTTTGCACATGGGCTGTCCGATCAGGTCCATCTGTCAGTTTTTCACGCAGACTTGATTGGACCCTCCAGACTCTTCGGAGCAGGGGATGACCGCTGACAACCGCCACCATTTGATCCTGTCAGCCAAAGACAAACGGATGGTGGTCCCATTGCCTATACGTCTGGTGGATCGGATCAGATGAAAAAAACCGGACAGTTGGTCCATTTCCATCCGATAGCCCCATACAAGAGAGCGGGACTGGGTCTGTGTCCACTCTGCATAGCGGAGCAGACACGGACATGTCATCGACCTGCTCAGCACGAACCAGTGGAGAGATCCCCTGCTGATAGGGGTGCAACGGATAAAAAAAACGCACGGTTCGGATCGTTCCTCGGATCAGGAGTCACGGTTTGGATCAACAAAAAAAAAATCTCCCCCACTGTAATATCCACGTCATCTCCCCCTCTGTAATATCCACGTCATCTCCCCCACTGTAATATCCACGTCATCTCCCCCACTGTAATATCCACGTCATCTCCCCCACTGTAATATCCACGTCATCTCCCCCACTGTAATATCCACGTCATCTCCCCCACTGTAATATCCACGTCATCTCCCCCACTGTAATATCCGCAATCTCCCCCACTGTAATATCCGCAATCTCCCCCACTGTAATATCCGCAATCTCCCCCACTGTAATATCCGCAATCTCCCCCACTGTAATATCCGCAATCTCCCCCACTGTAATATCCGCAATCTCCCCCAGATTAGCAGGGTATTGTAGGGTATTGGCAGAGTATTGCAGTGTATTGGCAGAGTATTGGCAGAGTATTGGCAGAGCATTGCAGAGTATTGGCAGGGTATGGCAGAGTATTGGCAGGGTATGGCAGAGTATTGGCACTGCTCCCATCTGATCTCTCCCCTCCGCTGTACAGATCAGTACACAGAGGGGAGAGAGGAACCGGCGTCATGACATGTTTATTTGCAAGTGATCGCTCCATCATTTGACGGAGCGATCACCTGGTAAACGGCCGCCGGGTGTACCAAGATGGCCGCCGCTCCGGAGCTAGGCCGAAGCCAAGCCGCGGCCTTTCCTAAGGCCGAGGCGGAAGCGCGCCCCGCGGAGCGCATGTGTGCCAATCCAAACAGGCTGAACCGTTCGGATCACGGATCGGTGACGATACGTTGCACCCCTACCTGCTGAGCAAGCAGATTCTGCTTAGCGGAGGTGCCCGTGTGAAAGGGGCCTTACTAAAACTGGAAAGATCAAAATCTTTTACAGCTGTGCATGGTAGCCAATCAGTTTCTAACGTGTTCAATTAAGCTTTCACAAAATAAAACCTGGAAGCTGACTCGTTTCGATGCAGAGCTGCACCAGGTTTTGCACTTTCCAGTTTTAGTAAATCAGCCCCGTAGACTTTTATTGAGGTGCAAAAATGCCCAAATCCCTCAAAAACTGCAGTTTAGTAGAAGCAGTGTGCATGCACCATAAAGCTCACAATATATAGGCCAAGCAGCTCAACACAAATAGAAAATGGGGGATCACACCATCAAGGTCAATACAGAGCCAGTCATTTTATTAATGCACTAAATTCCAAACCAGCTGGTTTTCATGCTGGGGCCTGGGCACTTCGTGTCTTTTGTGAAGGGCTTTTTGTGCTGAACATGCTACAGGATGGCCTAATAATTTTGACAATTACAATATTAAGCATGGATGTAATGTGGTTAATTTACAGAGTTTCAGAGTTCGTCTACCCCAAAAGTCTGTTGAGAAACTGATGCTAAAACCTCCTATTGGAATAATATCTAACACAGTGATGTATAAAAATAACAAAATTGTATTAAATACATAAAAACGCCTTATATCCTTTAAGACAGGGCTTGACAAATTTGCTTGGAATCTAGGAGCCAGCTAAAAAAGTTAGGAGCCAGGTTTTTTTTTTTTTTTAAACGACCGACAAAGCTTTATTTTCAATATAAAAATTAACCAATCTTAAATTTACACAGAGACGACTAGAACTAATGTGACTGCTTTTATTTCCTGCCATGCAGGTACACAAGACCGCCATATTCCCACTAAGGATCCAATCAGGTCCGCCTGAAAAACTGACAGGCGAACCTGATCAGACAGCCCGAGTGAAAGGGGCCAAGCAGGGAGATGACAAATAATAAATTCATTTTAATTAACCACTTCCTTCCCGCAGGACGACTATATACGTCCTGTCTTTGAAGAGAAATACCGTAGTTATGGTAGCAGCTAGCTACCATAACCCCGGTATCTTCTTCAAGAGCCGGCGGTTCTCTTTCAGATAAAAGTGGTCTCTGCAGCAGATTAGCAGCGAGATCACTTTTATCGGCGGCAGGAGAGGGCCCCCCCTATCGCCACGATCGTTAGAGCGAGAGCAATAATTCTAGTCCTAGACCTCCTCTGTAACTCAAAACATGTAACCTGTAGAATTTTTTTAAATGACACCTATGGAGATTTTAAAGGGTAAAAGTTTGTCGCCATTCCACGAGCGGATGAAATTTTGAAGCGTGACATGTTGGGAATCAATTTACTCTGCGTAACATTATCTTTCACAATATAAAAAAAATTGGGCTAACTTTACTGTTTTCTTATTTTTTAATTAAAAAAAGTATTTTTTCCCAAAAAAAGTGCGCTTGTAAGTCCGCTGCGCAAATACGGTGTGACAGAAAGTATTGCAATTACCGCCATTTTATTCTCTAGGGTGTTAGAATAAAAAATATATATAATGTTTTGGGGGTTCTAAGTAAAGGGAAGGAGATGAGCGGGCAGTGAAAACAGGTAGGAAAAGCTCCATTAGCATTGGTGGATGTCTTGTCATACCAACGGCCACCACCAGAGGGCGCCCGATTGCAGAAAGAACCAGGAACCAGGACTGCAGTAGGCCGCAAAGCCGGGGCCTCAATTACCGGCGCGGCCCAGCGCGATCGCGGCGGGAGGGGGGGGGTGTCGAACGGACACACAGCTGTGCCGCCCCAGGCGCCAGGTCGCTAATTCTAGTCACAAATGGGACCTGGCGCCCGGGTTTTGTCGAGCCCTGCTTTAAGACATGAGTAACAAAAATATGAAACAGCAAACTCTGTATACACCCGTAAACAGCCCCTACAACAAGGTGAAGAATTCCCTCAGTCACATATATGTGTAATCATGAACATGATAAACGCTCAGGACCAAAGTATTAGAAAAGAGACACAGCCCAATGCGTTTCGCATGGTAACTTCTTCAGGGGTTTTTGTTGACAGACAGGGCGGTGCACCAGAGCTGATTCAGTAAGTAGTAGTTCTGGTAAACCTCAAAAGAGGCACCACCAGGGCACTGCAGAATGGGTCAAATGTCTGCCTCAGTCATGTAGGTCTGAAACCAGCCCAAGAAAAGCTGTCCCACAAAGCACATCAGAAATTCCATACACAGGAAATGGCGATTCCAAGCTAAATTGATCAGTTCTCCCATGCTGGGAGAAAGGCTGCCCAGCATAACTCAACACATATGGTGTGAATGGGATCTTACAGATTTAAACTCAAGCTAATAAATGTGTATGATAGATAGATAGATAGATAGATAGATAGATAGATAGATAGATAGATAGATAGATAGATAGATAGATAGATAGATAGATAGATAGATAGATAATCTTATCCCGGCTAGCAGTAGGAAAGAGATCTTCAGGTCAGTGGGAAGCAATACACTGGGCATAATAGCAGCGGTTTGTTGCTTTCTCACCACCTGAAGAAGCATGCAGATGTGGGGCATTTACTTGAATGGGTCGTGATTGGCAGATGGTAGCACACACCAAAAGCAAAAGGGGGCTTAATTCCTTATGCGGCATGTGTATTTCTTTGGCTGCTGCTTCAGCAACTGAAGGGGTTAGGGATTGGGGGCAGTAATACGGCAACTCAACTTCAGGGCTTTATCACCCCCAACTTTAGATGTGAACAAGCCCTAAGGGTGCCGCTGCCGAATGCAACTAATGCCTCGTTTCCACTGAGCGGATCGGTTCGGGTCGGTACAGTTTGAATGGCCTAGAATGGTCCGGTCTATTTTGGTGAGCGTTTCCACTGCAAGTGGGACCACAAGGGGCCATACAGGGTTTAGAAAAAATGCCTCAGCATAGCACAGCAGAGGGTTTTCTGTCAGCCAATCAGTGGAATGTATCGTAGCTCCGCCCTAACCGAACCGTTCCATTTTCTATGGCCCCACATCTGAAGCAGGACCCTGAATGGAACGGTATGGTTCGGTTGTATGGGCCGCTTTCATAATGGAAACACCCAAAATAGCGTACCGTACCGTACCGAACCAAACCGAACCGATCCGCTCAGTGAAAACGAGGCATAAGGGCCCATTCAAAAGTGCAGCAGGCACTGTTGCTCTTCTGAAAAGCGGTCCGAGTGTATTTGACAGGTTGTGAGGAGGCAATATGTTGCTCGCTCACCACCTGATTTAAACCCATGATTTCCGTGCAATGCACGCGATTGTGACACGGTAGTATGGTACTTAGGGGCTTAAATCAGGTGTGAGGGGGCAACACTGGACGAGACTGTGCCCGGTGATCTTTGACTTCTCCCATCCTATGTAAAAATGCCAATGTCCACATTCTGGGCACAGATGCAGAGGAAGCAAAGAACAGAAGGTTTCAATGAGGACAGCCGGCACCAGTGAAAGGGACATTTCTCATTAAAGTGGTATTAGACCCAGAAGCAAACATTTTTTATATTGCAGCTTACCAATTCTTAAATGTGATCGCTTTATTAGTATTTTTTTTCTTGGATTTCTTTCCTTTATTGAATCCCGGTGATCTGGCCAGTAAGTCTGGTTTTCAAACAGAACAAGCAGGTAAGAATGTTGACTGGCAGGGGTGCTTACCATGATCAGCTTTTATTCATTGAAGTAAAACCTTCATCCCAAAAGAAAAATAAACTGTTGTAAATGCAGTGTGAGCTGGAATTTGGCTTCAATTTGTTGAAAAAAAAAATAAAATATGAGCCGATTCTCCCATCCACACATTCGATGAGGAAGAATCGTTCCCGCTGAGCTATTGTACTCTGGAAGCATGGACGCTTCTCTGCCTTCATAATATAATGATCAGTGTTGCTGACTATAGCCAGCTGCACTGATTGTTCAGCAAAAAGCCAACAGGCTGGTTGTACACAAGTGGACAGTTCCAATTGTGTACAACCAGCCTGCCCATGCATGGGATGAAATTCATTTGGTCCATGTTTAACCACTTAAGGACCGAGCCTCTTTCTGAGATTTGGTGTTTACAAGTTAAAAACAGTTTTTTTTTCTAGAAAATGATTATATAATATTTGGATAAAAAACACTTTTTTGAATTAAAAAAAAATAAGACAACAGTAAAGTTAGCCCAAATTTTTTTTTATAATGTGAAAGATAATGTTATGCCGAGTAAATTGATACCCAACAAAACTGCGCCCGCTCGTGGAATGGCGACAAACTTTTACCCATAAAAATCTCCATAGGCGAATCTGCAGGTTGTATGTTTTGAGTTACAGAGGAGGTCTAGGACTATAAATTATTGCTCTCGCTCTACTGATCACAGCGATACCTCACATGTGTGGTTTGAACACCGTTTTCATTTGCGGGTGCTGCTCACGTATGCGTTCGCTTCTGTGCGCGAGCTCGGCGGGATGGGGCGCGTTAATTTTTTTTTTTTATCATTTATTTTACCTTTTATTTTTACACTGTTCTTTAAAAAAAAAAAGTGTCACTTTTATTCCTACTACAAGGAATGTAAACATCCCTTGCAATAGAAAAAAAAAGCATGACAGGACCTCTTAAATATGAGTGTTGGGGTCAAAAAGACCTCACATCTCATATTTACACTAAAAAGCAATAAAAAAAAAAAAAAAAATTGAATGCAATTTGAAAAAAAAAATATGTCTCTTTAAGAGCTTTGGGCGGAAGTGACATTTTGACGTCGCTTCCTTCCTGCAACGGTATGGAGACGATTTGGGGACATCTTCACCCTCACTCGCCTCAATACCTAACAGGACACAGGACCCGATCGCTTCCGCCACTACCGACGGCTCAAGTAAGTGGCGGAGGGCACCGGCCGCCGCAGAGACCAATTTTATCTGAAAGTGGACCGCCCGCTGAAGAAAAGGATATCAGGGTTATGGTAGCTAGCTGCTGCCATACCAACAATATCCCTCTTCAAAAGTACCACTGTATAACGCCGGCGCGAGGTCCGTAAGTGGTTAATCCATGTTTGGCTGGCTTAAATCTGCTAGTGCATAGAACACTCCCCTCCCTCCAGACCAACAATGGTGCCGTCCATAAGTGTCTCTCTGCTCCTACATCCAGAGTGGAGGCACTCTAAGGAGAGGTGTTACTGGCCAGATCACCAGGTGAAAACAGAGGGAAAAAAGCCTACAAAAAGAAAACAAATGCAGCCACCCCATCTAATGATCTGTAAGCTGCAATATATGAAATGTTTGGATTTAATACCACTTTAAATGTAAGTACCATTCATTGTGCTGATTTTAAAAAAATGAACTAAACTTGGGCTTTAAAGTAATGCTGTGGACATACAAGCAGAATGTCCGACGGGAGCTTTTCATCGTATATTCCGATCGTATGTATGCCCCATTGGACTTTTTACGTCGAAAATTCTGACGGACCTAGAAAGAGAAAACATGTTCTAAATTGTTCTGACTGAACCAATTCCTTTCGGAAAAAACGTTAGTCTGTATGCTGTCCTCACGTACCAAAAACGACGCATGCTCTGAAGCAAGTACGAGACAAACTATTGGCTACTGGCTATTGAACTTCCGTTTTCTAGTCCCGTCGTACGTGTCGTACGTCACCGCCTTCTGGACGGTCAGAATTTGGTGTGACCGTGTGTATGCAAGACAGCTTGAGCGGAATTCCGTTGGAAAAACCTTCAGAGTTTATTCCAACGGGAAAACCGGTGTGTACAGGGCATAATTGTAAGGGTTCGTTTTTTTATAAATAACAAACACATAATACTTGCCTCCACTGTGCAGCTCGTTTTGCACAGAGTGGCCCCGAACCTCGTCTTCTGGGGTCCCCCGACGGCTCTCGCGGCTCCTCCCCACATCAGATAACCCCTAGGAGAAGCGCTCTTCCGAGGGGGTTACCTAATGGCTGCGCTGCTATCAATCTATCCAATCAAGAGCTGAGAATCCCGGACAGAGAGTCAGTGCGTCCCCGCAGGGTCAAGTTCCAGGGCTCAGGTAAGTAAAAACAGGGGGGCTGGGGGGGCCGGGGGGCCGGTCACTGCTAGGTGTTTTTTCACCTTAATGCATATGATGCATTAAGGTGAAAAAACACAAAGGTTTACAACCCCTTTAAAGGGTAAATCCATCCAAGCCCAAGGAATTGCTGTCTCTACTTGTTGTCAAGGTACCGCCTCCAATAACAAGACAACAAACGGCTCTTGAATTGTTGCCAACCTGATTGCCAAAAGTTGGCAGCAACTCTTTATACCAGGTACACATAGAACGTGTTTGTGTTCTTCAGTTAAGCACACCAAATGATTATATGATAACTATATGACTTGCTTTCTCTTTCGTTTTCTTTTCTCTGTTCTGTGTTATATAATCACACACAGGTTGGACTTGTGTCTTTTTTTCGACCTCACCTACTATGTAACTATGTAAGGCCTCATGTACACTGCTGCTGCTAAAACGAACGTGTAGGAGCAGTTGGGAGGTTTTTTTTCAACTGCTCCGGACCTCTCGTCTATGTTATCATATCTGTCCATGTACACAGGGTCGTTTACAGTAGCTGAAGCTGAGTTTACAGGCCGCGGCTAAATGCGCTAACTCGCATTTAGCCCCATTTCATTTACAGGTGTTTTTCATTTTTGACTATTTGAAAAGAAACGCTTCTAAGCGCAAGCGCGGCAAGACGCGGCTAAATGCGGCATGTAAACGCGGCAAAACGGACATTTTAAACAAACGTTGGTTACTATTTGTCAAGTTAAATTGTTTAGGCGATGTTGTAAAAACGTCCCGTGTACATGAGGCCTTAGCCTTTATTATATGATTATAATGTTTTGAGGCTTACAAATATGCTCAGTATAAGCATAGCCGGCCATAGAAGTGACTGTAGGGCATACTTGGGGAAATGCTGACACTTTTGTGCATCAACGTAAACATGCACATGCACTGCTGTAGTCTTCCAAATAGAGAATTTTTGTGTTTGGAGAACATATATTATACATGGAAGCTTATGCCAATACAGAAAGACCAAATGCTTGTCCGACAGAAGCCAGCCGTTTAGACCGGCTGCTTTACACACAGGCTGAATGCCGGTTTTTATTGACCTGGCCAATGTTGCCTGACACAGGGCTTAATCCTTGTGTTCTGCCAGCAGAGACGGCTCTCCGCGATCCCCGCTGGCAGAACACAAAAGTGCCAAGGGAGGGATTCCTCCATCAACACTAAATGTGTTGATGGGAGAATCAAGCAATTTTCGTTCTTTCCACCCGTGATGGAAGGAATGAAAATTGCATAATGTATGGCCTGCTTTAGTTCTGGGAGACCACTTGGCTGTCCTGCATTCAAATCACTGGGTCCTGTGCAGTCCTTGGCTCCTGTGCAGACAGGGCCCATTCACTGTTCTGTGGTGCATTAACTTTTGTTGCAATAAAACTGCTCATTCCAAAGGCAGCACAACACAGATTTTACCAGCGTTTTTTTCAACACTGCGCACCACAATGCATTGCACAGCGGTTCACATCTGTGCATTGTGGTGTGCTAGGGGTCCATTTATAAATGTTTTCACACAAGATTCAAACAACTCACCCAAGGTTGAAATATTTTTCCAATTAGAATTGGTAAAATATAAAAAGCTCCCTTAGGCCTGATTCACACCTATGCATTTTTAGTGCTTTTTGCATTTTGCAGATTTGCACTACAGTCCATTTAACATGGTTTCCTATGGAACACGTTCTGTAGTGCAAATCTGCAAAATGCAAAAAGCACTAAAAATGCATAGGTGTGAATTCAGCCTTAGGCCCCTTTGACAGTAGCGGACTAATTGGGTCGGCCTGTCAGTTTTTTAGGTGGAACTGATCGAACCCTCCAGTGTGCTCTAAGGAATGGCAGAAGTCAAGGGACTTGAAACCTGCCAACATCCAAACTTATCTGCTAAATACAGATGAATGGCGGAACCTATTGAGGATCTCTTGTTGTTTCCAGAAATCTCCAAACTGGTGCCAACGTTCTATGATCGCCTCCAGTTGATGGGGCTGACCTTTTCCAGAACTCTCATCGCAAATGGCAGTTGTTGATGCCTGAGCTTTCTGAGGAGGACTGGGAAGAGGCTACTGAGATATGCTTTCAAGATATAATCAGCACTGCTGATCAGTTGATTCCATTTTAGTTTGTGCATCATTCACACTACACCCCAGCCAGGCTGGTTAGGATGGGATTGGGTTTGGATATTGCTTGTTCTAGATGTGACTTGATTGCTGCAAAGTGGATACCTGACTTTGTATGCCCTTAAGTGCCTTATGTGGCAGAAATGTTATCTTTTTTCTTTGTATCTTATACTGTGAAAACTAAATAAATACCTTTTAAATAAAAAAAAAAAAAATACAGACGAATGGGGATCTGTTCCCCATCCGTCTGGCGAATCGGATGGCAGTCAGGTGTAAACGGACACTGAAAGGAAGAGAGGAAAGATCCCCTGTGCTGCACATCCACGGAGTCCCACGGCAGCATGAGAGAGACAACCTCAGCCTAGACTCCCACCAGGCCACACCCCCAAAGCATTTCACTCTGCCCCCCGAAGCTTAGTCACGGGGATCCCTATGACTAAGCTCCAGGGGCGGGGTAAAATTGGTTGGGGGTGTGGCCTGGTGGAAGCCCAGGCTGAGGTTGTCTCTCTCATGCTGCCGTGGGACTCCGTGGATGTGCGGCACAGGGGATCTTTCCTCTCTTCCTTCCAGTGACTACAGGAGCTGGGACGAGCTCCATCCCTTGCTGGCACTCCTGCAGTGGTTGCAGCATCACCCACACCACTCCCCATAGTGATCGAGCCTGAGAGGCACACTAAACTAAACCGTGGGTCACAGGGTGTAAACAGACAGGCAGTCTGTTTACATCTTACCGCCTACAGAGGTGAGCGGGCTGAGACTGTGTCCGCTGTGCATAAGCGGAGTGGACACAGATCAGCCACCCGCCTGATCAGCGGACAGATTCCCCACTGAGCAGGCGGACTCCAATGAAGCCCACCCTGTGTGGAAGGGGCCCAAGTGTTATGCTGGAGAACAACGTGAAAAGGGCTAAATTGCTATGTAAACAGGTCAGAGGAAGGTGACTTCACTACATCAACATTCTGTTCATGGCAACATGCTGACAGGAAGCACAGAGAAGATTGTGCAAAGAGACAAGGAATACCCCACATCTCCAAAGTCCAGCTTGATAAGTCTAAACACACACATTCCAATCTGATTGCACAATGCCTGTTTAAAATTTACTTAAAGGATAAGTCCACTTTTTAGTGACATGTTACACCCATATACAGGGTGTAACATGTTACTAAAGCAGCACCCCCCCCCCCCCCCATGCCTCATTGTTTTGAAAAGCGCACCAAAGATGCCGCATGCAGGACTTATAAAAACGCACAGCACTGGTGTGAAGACTTCCACAGGATTTACAAAAATTTAAAAGGATACATTATTATTAATGCAATTTTCTTCCACTTCTTTTTTCCCCCAGAAACACATCACATCAAAAATGGGTCCGTGTGAAAAGGAGTGTGTCACAGAAGATGGGAGTCATATATATATATATATATATATATATATATATATATATATATATATATGTGTATTCTCTCCCTCATAATGATAATAGGAGAGTCCTCTATATATAATAATAAGGGAGCACACTATATATTATAATAATCACAGGGGAGTCCTCTATATATAATAATAATAATAATAGGGAAGTCTGCTATATATAATAGTAGGAGAGTCCTCTATATATAATAGTAAGAATAGGGGATTCCTCTATATATAATAATAAAAAATAGGAGTCCTCTATATATAACAATTATAGGGGAGCCCTTTCTATATAAATAAGAATAGGGGAGTCCTCTATATATAGTAAGAACAGGGGAATCCTCTGCATATAATAATCATAGGGGAGTCCTCTGTATATAATAATCATAGGGGAGTCCTATGTATATAATAATCATAGGGGAATCCTCTGCATATAATAATCATAGGGGAATCCTCTGTATCTAATAATCATAGGGGAATCCTCTGTATCTAATAATCATAGGGGAATCCTCTGCATATAATAATCATAGGGGAGTCCTCTGCATATAATAATCATAGGGGAGTCCTCTGCATATAATAATCATAGGGGAATCCTCTGCATATAATAATCATAGGGGAGTCCTCTGCATACAATAATCATAGGGGAGTCCTCTGCATACAATAATCATAGGGGAGTCCTCTGCATATAATAATCATAGGGGAGTCCTCTGCATATAATAATCATAGGGGAGTCCTCTGCATATAATAATCATAGGGGAATCCTCTGCATATAATAATCATAGGGGAATCCTCTGTATATAATAATCATAGGGGAATCCTCTGTATATAATAATCATAGGGGAATCCTCTGTATATAATAATCATAGGGGAATCCTCTGTATATAATAATCATAGGGGAATCCTCTGTATATAATAATCATAGGGGAATCCTCTGCATATAATAATCATAGGGGAATCCTCTGCATATAATAATCATAGGGGAGTCCTCTGCATATAATAATCATAGGGGAGTCCTCTGCATATAATAATCATAGGGGAGTCCTCTGCATATAATAATCATAGGGGAGTCCTCTGCATATAATAATCATAGGGGAATCCTCTGTATATAATAATCATAGGGGAATCCTCTGTATATAATAATCATAGGGGAATCCTCTGTATATAATAATCATAGGGGGGTCCTCTGTATATAATAATCATAGGGGGGTCCTCTGTATATAATAATCATAGGGGGGTCCTCTGTATATAATAATCATAGGGGGGTCCTCTGTATATAATAATCATAGGGGAATCCTCTGTATATAATAATCATAGGGGAATCCTCAGTATATAATAATCATAGGGGAATCCTCTGTATATAATAATCATAGGTGGGTCTTCTGTACATAGTAAGAACAAGGGAATCTTCAATATATAATAAGAATAGGGGGGTCCTCTGTGTACAAGAATAATAGGGGGGGGGTTCTCTGTATATAAGAATAGGGAATTCCTCTGTATAATGCTGAACTGCCTCCTCCATCTGTCACAGTTACTCTAACACTTTCATTAGTACTTTTCCTAATCCCTCCACCCAGTCCAGCCACCCCCTGTGATGGAGCCCCTGCTCCAGGCAGGTAGAGGGAAGGGTGCAGACAGAGGGAAGGGTACATACCAGAAGCCGGGCTCCCTGTGTGAAGTTGGAGGGCTCCTCTTCCTCTTCCCCGGCCGGTCTGAGCTGTGTGTTTACAAGTGTCTCCTGTATTCTGACGTGTCAGCACAGCTCCTCCTGTGTGCAGGCTCAGCCATGACAGGAGAGGAGAGCAGGGGAGGAGGAGAGGAGAGGGCGCTGTGCACTCCGCTCTCTGTACTCCGCTCGTTTCCTGTCAGCTCTGTCCGGGGCAGGAAGTTTCCAGCCATTAGAACTCTCACATTCCCCGCCACACACTTCTCTCATGTACAATGCGGCCTCCTCACCACACTTTACCTGTCATAGAAAGCTTTACTATTTACACATCTATTGAGGGGAAGACACACAGCTTATAAAGGCAATGCAGTTATGAATTCATGGAAGTAAAAGATTACAGACTTCTCATTTCTCTCCAATAGCCCAAAAAACAAACCACCTATGGCCGGCTTTAGTGTTTGGATAGAGAGAGAGTGAACCCCTGTCAGGTATTTACTGCAGTCTCTGTCCCTGTTAGGCCTCATCTACACTTGTGTTTGGTTGGCAGTAAAAACACGACTGAGACACATTTTTACAGTCCCCCTTACAAACAATTCCATTGAATAGGAGTTGCCCCACAACCCCCACACTTGTGTGGGGTTTAAAGTTCACCTTTTGGGGAAATATGATAAATGCCCTTATTTTGCGCCCCCCATAGGCCTGGATAGGAGGGTGGCAGCATATAGAGGAACCGATATCTCCATGTAGCCGCTGAATGCCCGCTACTCCTCTCCTTCCTGCAGACATTTAGTGGCTGCAGCAGAGAAATGGAGGGGATCATTTCCTCCGCCGCCTCCCTATCGCTGTCCTGCTGCTCTGCACCCCGAGCCCAACCTTTTTTAAGCCAATTAGAGCTTCAGGCTCTAATCATGTGCTTCACAATAAAAAAAACTTTATAGAAATCCATGCGTCCGGTGCCCCGCACGGAGATTAGGGGCCAGCATACCTCCAAACTTTTTGAGATGGGAATGAGGGAAACCTATCAGCAAAATGATGCAGGCAAAGAACACGCCCCCTTAAAGTGGAGTTCCACCCATTTTTACAACTCTTCAGCATCCCTCACTAAACTGTGCACTGTAAACAAATTGGATATTTTTTAAATTTTTTTCTCAGCACCTACTGTATATCTACTGTATTCATTTTTCACTTCCTCCTCCCTGGCCGCGGCCCATCGCATCATTTCCTGTTTGCAATGCCTTCTGGGAAAGGGCGGCAACTTCCTCTCAAACTGTCGTTGCTATGGAAACCTGACCTGAAACCTATTACACTGCTTGTGCTGCACTGAGCATGTGCGAGATCTGCAAGGATGAGATCCAGGAAGAAATACAGTCTGGCTTCAGATGCCCACACTTAAGATGGCCACGGCCTGCTGTAAGTTTATAAAATAACAAACTACTGCTATAAACTAACAAAACAGACCTTAGTTTACAGACTAACTTTACTAGAATACATTAAGCTTGTGTATTATGGGGGTATTTTTATTTAAAAAGTATAATTTCGGCCGGAACACCACTTTAACCTCTTCCCGCCCAAGGTACGTCATATGACGTCCTTGACTTTGTGTGGGGATATCTGAATGATGATTGCAGCTACAGGCATCATTCAGATATCAGCTTTTTCAGCCGGCGATTCCCTATAAGAAGCTGTTCCGCCGCTTGATCGTTCTCACGGGCGGCGCCGCCCTCCATTGCTTCTACCAACTCACCACTTCCATCGCTGAGTCGGAGAATGGATCCACTGGCCCTGGATGGTGACCATAGGGATTTCCGGCAGACGAGACGGTCGCTGCAAACTCTATGATCGTTCGGAGGCCGGGCGAGATGTTATGACGTCACGCCCGACCTTTGCATTCAAACAAATGGCGCCGTCTTGGCTGGTAAGCCGAGATTGTTTTATTTATTTTTTTATATTTCAGGCTTCCCAGCCTAGAGGTGAGATGTGGGGTCTTATTGACCCCATATCTCACTGTAAAGAGGACCTGTCATGCCATATTCCTATTACAAGGGAGGTTTACATTCCTTGTAATAGGAATAAAAGCTACAAAAAAAAATTAAAAAAATGTAAGTCTCAAACTAAAAAAAAGCAAGGTAAAATGAACAGTAAAAAAAAAAAAAAAATTGAAAGCACCCCTGTCCCCGTGTGCTCGCACGCAGAAGCGAAAGCATACGTAAGTCCCGCCACATATGAAAACGGTGTTCAAACCACACATGTGAGGTGTAGCCCCGAACATTAGAGCGAGAGCAATAATTCTAGCCCTAGACCTCCTCTGTAACTCAAAACATGTACCAGTAAAAATTTTTAAAGCGTCGCCTATGGGGATTTTCAAGTACCGAAGTTTGGCGCCAGGAGCGTGTGCAATTTTGAAGCGTGACATTTTAGGTATCTATTTACTCAGCGTAACTTCATCTTTCACATTATGCAAAAAAAAATGTGCTAACTTTAATTTTTTTTTTTAAAGCATGAAACTGTTTTTATTTTTTTTAAAGTGTTTGAAAAATTGCAGCGCAAATACCGTGCGAGATAAAAAGTTGCATCGAATGCCATTGTATTCTCTAGAGTCTTTGCTAAAAAAAAACAACAAGATTGATTAAACCCACAAGTGCTTTTTTACCACTTCAATCCCTTTATATTCCTTTAAATAAAAAAGCAAAATTGAATAATTAAAAAAAAAAAAGTACCCCTGTCCCCCCATGCTCACATGCAAAGGCGAACGCAAGCATCAGTCTGGTGTCATTTGCAAACAGCAATTGCACCATGCATGTGAGGTATCACCGCGAAGGTCAGATCGAGGGCAGTCATTTTAGCAGTAGACCTCCTCTGTAAATCAAAAGTGGTAACCTGTAAAGGATTTTAAAGGCTTTTAAAAATGTATGTAGTTTGTCGCCCCTGCACATTTGTGCGCAATTTTAAGCATGTCGTGTTTGGTATGCATGTACTCGGTATAAGATCATCTTTTTTATTTCATCAAACATTTAGGCAATATAGTGTGTTTTAGTGCATTAACCACTTGCTTACTGGGCACTTAAACCCCCCTCCTGTGCAGACCAATTTTCAGCTTTTAGCACTGTCGCACTTTGAATGACAATTGCCCGGTCATGCAACACTGTACTCAAATGAAATTTTTATCATTTTTTCCCCACAAATAGAGCTTTCTTTTGGTGGTATTTGATCACCTCTGCGGTTTTTATTTTTTGTAAAAAAAATTGAAAAAGACCGAAATTAAAAAAAAAAAAAATTATATATTTTTTTATATTTTGTTATAAAATTTTGCAAACAGGTCATTTTTCTCCTTCATTTCTCCTTCATTGATGTACGCTGATGAGGTGGCACTGATGGGCACCAATAGGTGGCAGTGATGGGCACTGATGGATGGCAATAATGGGCACTGATTGCTTACACTGATGGCAGCACTGCTAGGTGGCAGTGATTGGCACCACTGGTGGGCATTGATAGGTGGAACTTGTCGGCATTGATAGGTGGCACTTGTGGGCATTGATAGGTGGCACTGCTGGGCTCTGTGGGTACTGACAGGTGGCACTGGCAGGCACAGATGAGGCATATGTGCCTCCTTCCTTTTCGGGACCGATGTCCCTTTAACATAAGCCAGAGATCGGCTTTTTTTCTCAGTGTGAGGAGAAAAAAAGATTACTGAGCTTTTGTTTACGTCATGTGATCAGCTGTTATTGGCTGACAGCTGATCACATGCTAAGGGGCCGGGATTGGCCCCTTACTCGGATATGTGATCATCCGAGTCTCCGTGACTCGGTGATCACAGCGCGCTCGTCGCACGCACTGCAGGGTGCGTGTGGGGCGCGTGCACAGGGACGTCCTATGACGGCCTCCTGGAAATTTTCCAAAAAATTGCGCTTGAAAAATTGTTGCGCAAATACTGTGTGAAAAAAATTTTTTTTTTCATGTAAACAGAAAGTGTCAGAAAGGGCTTTGTCTTCAAGTAGTTAGAAGAATGAGTGATGTGTGACATAACTTCTAAAATGCTAGGACAGTTCAACCCCCCCCCCCATGACCACTTTTTGGAAAGTAGACACCCCAAGCTATTTGCTGATAGGCATGTTGAGTCTATGGAATATTTTATATTTGGCCACATGTTTTGGGAAAATTACAATTTTTATTTATTTTTTTTTTTTTTTGCACAAAGTTGTCACTAAATGATATATTGCTCAAACATGCCATGGGCATATGTAGAATTACACCCCAAAATATATTCTGCTGCTTCTCCTGAGTATGAGGATACCACACGTGTGAGACTTTTTGGGAGCCTAGCCGTGTACAGGACCCCGAAAACCAATCACCGCCTGGGGCTCTGCACCCCCCACCCCAAAGCACCTTGTCCCCATGTTGATGGGGACAAGGGCCCCTTCCCAACAACCCTGGGTGGTGGTTGTGGGGGTCTGTGGGCAGGGGGCTTTTCGGAATCTGGAGGCCCCCTTTAACAGATCCCGACCCCCCCTATGTGAATGAGTATGTTCCCTACCCATTCACCCCCAAAAAAGGCAGTGAATATAAATACAAGAGACGGTTTTGACAAGTCCTTTATTAAAAATCTTCCTCCAGTCTTCTCCATCCAGTGTCCTTCCTTCAGTCTACTTCGCTGCTGCTGTCTTCTCCGCCGCCAACCAAATATTCCTCTGACACCGTCTCCCATCATTTTGCCCAGGGCTGTCTTTAAGGCAGGGCAAAAGGGGCAGCTGCCCTGGGCCCTGTCATTGTTGTGGGGCCCAAAGCAGCTGCCACATGCTTGCCAACTATCCTGGTTTAAATTCCCTGGTTTAGTCCTGTACTGTGTCCCAATATTTCAGTGTGAAGTGAATGCTGCCCAGCTCTGCCCTATTGTTGTGAACAGATGACTCACCTGCAGATCCTGTATTTACATGTAAATAACCGGCATTAGTATGTAAATAGTGGCTGCATTTATATGTACATAGTGGCGGCTGGCGGCATTGACATATAAATAAATGCGGCATTCATATGTATATCATGCCCCCCTGAGGTCATATCCACCATCACCTATGCTGACTGCTGCCAACTGGGGAGGTAAAGGAGCATGCTTGATAGTCCTGCCTGCAACTGCAGTCATTAATCCTAACATCAGCCTGTTCTGCAAAGGCTTGGTGTAGAATCCCTTCATTTACATTAGTGGCCAGTGTGAATGTTCCCCTTACACTAGTGGCCAGTGTGAATGTTCCCCTTACATTAGTGGTCAGTGTAAATCCCTCCTTACATTGGTGGTTACTGTGAATGCTTCTATTACATTAGTGGTTAGTGTAAACCCCTATTACATTAGTGGTCAGTGAAGGGCTGGTGCAAGGATTTTTGACACCCTAGGCAAAACCTAATTTTGCCGCCCCCCATTGGCTCCACCCCGTTTGCCCTGCCCATTTGACAGAAGGCGCCGCTATACAGGAAGCATTGGCTCTGCTTGCTCTAGCGCTGGCTCCAGTGCTGCGCTGCGCTTCTAATTTCACTACCGGTCGGACTGAGTTAGTTACATGCTGCAGCCTTCAGTGCATGCAGACGCGGAGGGAAACCAGTGGCTGGGCGCCCCTAGGCAGCAGTGCGCCCTAGGCAGCAGTGCGCCCTAGGCGGCTGCCTAGTTTGCCTAGTGGTAGCACCGGCCCTGGGTCAGTGTAAACCCCTATTACATTAGTGGTCAGTGTAAACCCCTATTACATTAGTGGTCAGTGTAAACCCCTATTACATTAGTGGTCAGTGTAAACCCCTATTACATTAGTGGTCAGTGTAAACCCCTATTACATTAGTGGTCAGTGTAAACCCCTATTACATTGGTGGCCAATGTTGAAACTCCTCTTTATATTGGTAGTCGTTAAAAAAAAAAAATCAGCATTGCCATTGATCACACCCTCCCCTCCCCCCCAGCACTGTCACTGATCCCAGGAATTCTAGGATCCCTAGAAGTTTCCTGTCTATTGATGGGTCCCTTCACCACCCCAGTCCATGGTGTACAGGCTGTGAGGAAATGATGTGCAGTAACCTCTAGCTACCTATCAGTGAGCAGTATTGATGTACCGTAATCTCAAGCAACCAATCAACAAGCAGAAATCATGTGCTGTAACCTCTAGCAACTAATCAGTGACCCGTAGTGTGTGCTGTAACCTCAAGCAACCAGTCAGTAAGTGGTAATGATATGTTATAACCTCTGGCAAACAATCGCAATCGCTGCCTGATTTGATGCAGTAAACTGATTTTGAGTCGATTTATTGTCTCAGAGCAGGTGGAGAGCAAAATTGCATGAAAGAGGGGGCCCAAAAAAATTTGTTGCCCAGGGTTCAATCAATATTAAAGACGGCCCTGATTGTGCCAGCTCTGCCAGTTCCTATATAGCCATGGTCCGTGGCCATCTGGTGATGTCACAATGAGACCCTACCCCTTGTGACATCACATCACCACGAGACCCCGCCCCTTGTGACATACCAAAGGTTTGTGTTTTTTTCCATTTTGACGTGGGGTTCCCTTTCAAGATCCATACCAGACTTAAAGGGCCTGGTATGAATCTTGTTGGGATCTCACGCTATTTTTGTTTATTTTGCCGTGGGGTTCCCCTTTAAGATCCTCAGACGACAAGTTGCACCACAAGTCAGATCATGACGATTCGACTTGGGTGCGAATTCTATTTCAAATCAATGGGCTGAAAGTCAGATCAGTTAAGACGACTCTCATAGGGAACCATTCATTTTGAATAAAGGCAGAGAAATGCTGCTAAAAACTAACGCGGCTTAACGTGCATTAACACCAATTCAAAAATCTACTAAAAGTGCGTTTTTACAGATGCTTTTTTCTATATATTAAATAAAATAGAATAGGGGTCTTGCACTGTTGGACTAATGGAGATTTCACACTTGCCACAGTGCTCTCTCAGGCTCAGTCATCAGACAAACTGATACAATGTGTATTTTCCACAAATGTAAGTAGTACTGATCAGTTACTTTCTTTCGAAGTAGATACAATATCATCATATCACAACAAATAAGACAACTGGCTGCACATATTCCCTAAACATTTACAACAGCACCATCTAGTGTACAAAGACTAAACTGGACAACTCACAAAGATAACACACCAGGGCAAGGAGCCTTATTTTTCCAAAAGTAACAAAAAAATAAAGTCCAATAAAGTTTGAATATTGCAGCAAAATTATAGAACTGTATCCCTTGTGTTAAAACCCTTGTGAATCAAAGCTATTGTAAAATATTGTTGAAATTTATAAAACTTGTGAGGAATGACTGTACTTCTATTCTGAAATACATAATGACATTAGGCAAAGAATTATGGTGAGTGGTAATAAGAAGAGTCTCCACGACAGAATTGCCAGCTTCAGTCGCTACTCATGTTATCCAATGCAGCTGCTGATGCTCATGGCACACCGGTGAGGTTTGGCAGAAAAGAAAAGCACTGTAGTCACCTACAACAGTAAAGCAAGAATAGAGATTTATAGCTGTGGCAAATCTCTACTACAAAGTATCTAGTGTGAAATTGTCCTAAATGTGATGCAGTAAAGGTCACAAGTACAAGTTATCTACAGTGCATTGAAAAATTATTCATACCCCTTGAAATTTTCCACATTTTATCATGTTACAACCAAAAAGGTAAATGTATTTTATTGGGATTTTATGTGATCGACCAACACAAAGTGGCACATAATTGTGAAGTGGAATGAAAATGATAAATGGTTTTCTATGTTTTTTACAAGTAAATATGTGAAAAGTGTGGCATGCATTTGTATTCAGCCCCCCTGAGTCAATACTTTGTAGAACCACCTTTCGCTTCAATTACAGCTGTAAGTCTTTTTTGGGTATGTCTCTACCAGCTTTGCACATCTAGAGAATAAATTGTGTGCAAATGTTCTTTGCAAAATAGCTCCCGCTCTGTCAGATTGGATAAGGAGTGTCTATGGACAGTGATTTTCAAGTCTTTCCACAGATTCTCTATTGGATTTTTTGGATTTGGGTGGCAAAAATATGAATGCAATCTATACACTGAGGGGAGAACCTCTGGGGGAATCTAGGATGGAAAAGGACCTGAGGGTCCTAGTAGATGATAGGCTCAGCAATGGCATGCAATGCCAAGCTGCTGCTAACAAAGCAAACAGAATATTGGCATGCATTAAAAAGGGGATCAACTCTAGAGATAAAACGATAATTCTCCCGCTCTACAAGACTCTGCTCTGGCCGCAAATGGAATATGCTGTCCAGTTCTGGGCACCAGTCCTTAAAGCGGAGGGCCACCCTGGAAAAAAATGCCACCAAAATTCCTAAAAAAAATGTAAAAAAAAACATTTGGAAAATTTTTTTTTATACCTACCTAATACCTACCTAAACCCTTGTTGCTAGGCAGTCTTCCTAATCTGCCTCTTCCTATTCCACGGTGTGTTCTTCTCCTCGGTGAGCGGCCCCGTTGTCTTCTGGGAACTGTGTGTGTTCCCAGAACACCACGGGGCCATTCACAGATCGCTGCGCCGCTTGCGCGTGCGCAGTAGGAAACTGGCAGTGAAGCCATAAGGCTCCACTGCCTGTTTCCCTTACCTAGGATGGCGGTGCCGGGACCCGAGAGCCGAGGGATGGTTCGGCCTCGGGTGGCCGACATCGCGGGCACCCAGGACAGGTATGTCTACTTATTTAAAGTCAGCAGCTACAGTGTTTGTAGCTGCTGACTTTAAAAATGTTTTTAGCTGGCCGGAATCCCGCTTCAAGAAGGATGTACTGGAAATTAAGCGAGTACAAAGAAGGGCAACAAAGCTAATAAAGGGTCTGGAGGATATTAGTTATGAGGAAAGGTTGCGAGCTCTGAACTTACAGTCAGGTCCATAAATATTGGGACATTGACACAATTCTAATCTTTTTGCCTCTATACACCACCACAATGGATTTGAAATGAAACGAACAAGATGTGCTTTAACTGAAGACTTTCAGCTTTAATTTGAGGGTATTTACATCCAAATCAGGTGAACGGTGTAGGAATTACAACAGTTTGTATATGTGCCTCCTACTTTTTAAGGGATCAAAAGTAATGGGACAGATTAACAATCATCCATCAAACTTTCACTTTTTAATACTTGGTTGCAAATCCTTTGCAGTCAATTACAGCCTGAAGTCTGGAACGCATAGACATCACCAGACGCTGGGTTTCATCCCTGGTGATGCTCTGCCAGGCCTCTACTGCAACTGTCTTCAGTTCCTGCTTGTTCTTGGAGCATTTTCCCTTCAGTTTTGTCTTCAGCAAGTAAAATGCATGATCAATCGGATTCAGATCAGGTGATTGACTTGGCCATTGCATAACATTCCAATTCTTTCCCTTAAAAAACTCTTTGGTTGCTTTCGCAGTAAACTTCGGGTCATTGTCCATCTGCACTGTGAAGCGCCGTCCAATGAGTTCTGAAGCTTTTTGCTGAATATGAGCAGATAATATTGCCCGAAACACTTCAGAATTCATCCTGCTGCTTTTGTCAGCAGTCACATCATCAATAAATACAAGAGAACCAGTTCCATTGGCAGCCATACATGCCCACGCCATGACACTACCACCACCACACTTCACCGATGAGGTGGTATGCTTTGGATCATGAGCAGTTCCTTTCCTTGTCCATACTCTTCTCTTCCCATCACTCTGGTACAAGTTGATCTTGGTCTCATCTGTCCATAGGATGTTGTTCCAGAACTGTGAAGGCTTTTTTAGATGTTGTTTGGAAAACTCTAATCTGGCCTTACTGTTTTTGAGGCTCACCAATGGTTTACATCTTGTGGTGAAACCTCTGTATTCACTCTGGTGTCTTCTCTTGATTGTTGACTTTGACCCACATACACCTACCTCCTGGAGAGTGTTCTTGATCTGTCCAACTGTTGTGAAGGGTGTTTTATTCACCATGGAAAGAATTCTTCGGTCATCCACCACAGTTGTTTTCCGTGGTCTTCCGGGTCTTTTGGTGTTGCTGAGCTCACCGGTGCATTCTTTCTTTTTAACCACTAAGCCACCGCCCACCGTCATATGACGGCGGGACGAGGCTTCTGTTGTTCTGGGTGGACGTCATATGACGTGATCGCCCTCCGGAGCCACTAGGGGGGGCGCGCGCGTGCCCGCTGCGTCGCTCGGGACCCGGTGTGCGTGCCCGGCGGCCGCGATGTCCGCCGGGCACCCGCATTTGCTGGATAACAGAGCAGGACCGTGGATCTGTGTGTGTAAACACACAGATCCACGTCCTGTCAGAGGAGAGGAGACCGATGGTGTGTCCCTTGTACATAGGGACACCGATCGGTCTCCTCCCCTAGTGAGTCCCCTCCTACCACAGTTAGAATCACCTTCCTAGGTCATACATTAAGCCCTCGATCGCCCCCTAGTGTTAACCCCTTCCCTGCCAGTCACATTTACACAGTAATCAATGCATTTTTATCGCACGGATCGCTGTATAAATGTGAATGGTCCCAAAAATGTGTCAAAAGTGTCCGATATGTCCGCTGCAATATCGCAGTCACAATAAAAATCGCAGATCGCCGCCATTACTAGTAAAAAATAAATAAATAAATAAATAAATATGCTATAAATCTATCCCCTATTTTGTAGACGCTATAACTTTTGCGCAAACCAATCAATATACGCTTATCGCGATTTTTTTTTACCAAAAATATGTAGAAGAATACGTATCGACCTAAACTGAGGAAAAAATTTGTTAAAAAAAAATTGAATATTTATTATAGCAAAAAGTAAAAAATATTGTGTTTTTTCAAAATTGTCCCTCTTCTTTTGTTTATAGCGCAATAAATAAAAACCACAGAGGTGATCAAATACCACCAAAAGAAAGTTCTATTTGTGGGGAAAAAATGATAAAAAATTTCATTAGGGTGCAGTGTAACATGACCGCGCAATTGTCATTCAAAGTGTGACAGCGCTGAAAACTGAAAAATGGCTTGGGCAGGAAGGGGGTGAAAGTGTCCTGTATTGAGGTGGTTAAGGATGTTCCAAACAGTTGATTTGGCCACACCTAATGTTTTTGCTATCTCTCTGATGGGTTTGTTTTGTTTTTTCAGCCTAATGACGGCTTGCTTCACTGATAGTGACAGCTCTTTGGATCTCATATTGAGAGTTGACAGCAACAGATTCCAAATGTAAATAGCACACTTGAAATGAACTCTGGACCTTTTATCTGCTCCTTGTAAATGGGATAATGAGGGAATAACACACACCTGGCCATGGAACAGCTGAGCAGCCAATTGTCCCATTACTTTTGGTCCCTTAAAAAGTGGGAGGCACATATACAAACTGTTGTAATTCCTACACTGTTCACTTGATTTGGATGTAAATACCCTCAAATTAAAGCTGAAAGTGTGCAGTTAAGGCACATCTTGTTTGTTTCATTTCAAATCCATTGCGGTGGTGTATAGAGTCAAAAAGATTAGAATTGTGTCGATGTCCCAATATTTATGGACCTGACTGTATTCTCTCTGGAGAAGAGACGCTTGAGAGGGGATATGATTTCAATATACAAATACTGTACTGGTGACCCCACAATAGGAAAAAATCTTTTTCGCAGAAGAGAGTTTAACAAGACTCGAGTCCACTCATTAAAATTAGAAGAAAAGAGGTTTAACCCTAAACTACGTAAAGGGTTCTTTACTGTAAGAGTGGCAAGGATGTGGAATTCCCTTACACAGGCGGTGGTCTCAGCGGGGGGCATCGATAGTTTCAAGAAACTATTAGATAAGCACCTGAATGACCGCAACATATACATATACAATGTAATACTGACATATAATCACACACATAGGTTGGACTTGATGGACTTGTGTCTTTTTTCAACCTCACCTACTAACTACCCTGTTTCCCCGAAAATAAGACCTAGCATGATTGTCGGTGATGGCTGCAATATAAGACCTACCCCCCAAATAAGCCCTAGTTAAAGTCCTTGTAGGTCTTATTTTCAGGGTAGGGCTTATTTTTGGGGAAACAGGGTAGGGCTTATTTGGGGGGTAGGGCTTATATTGCAGCCATCACTGACAATCACGCTAGGTCTTATTTTTGGGGAAACAGGGTATGTAACTATGATTTAGGTCTGGACTTTGACTGGGCCCTTCTAACACATGAATATGCTTTGATCTAAACCATTCCATTGTAGCTCTGGCTGTATGTTTAGGGTCGCTGTCCTGCTGGAAGGTGAACCTCCACCCTAGTCTCAAGTCTTTTGCAGACTCTAACAGGTTTTCCTCTAAGATTGTCCTGTATTTGGCTCCATCCATCTTCCCATCAACTCTGACCAGCTTCCCTGTCCCTGCTGAAGAAAAGTATCCCCACAACATGATGCTGCCACCACCATGTTTCACCGAAAACATCTGAGGGGGACATGCAAGGACAATAAAAAACAGCATTTTAGCTTGCACATGATTGGATGATAAAATCAGCAGAGCTTCCACTCATTTCATATTTACACCTTAGATTTAGAGCAACTGCACTTCCAGTGAAAAGTGGATTTGCCTTTCGTTAATAATCCCCTGTGTGTTTCAAAAAAGAATAAAATAAGGCCTCATGCTCACGGACATATAGCAGCGTCTGTGTGCTGAAGCATAAAATCTTTGGCGTTTTCCTGCGACCAGAAAGTCACACGTCCCATGTATAGTTGCCAATATATGTGAATGCCTGTACATGACCATGCTTAGGTCAACATTACATAGTTACATATAGGTGAGGTAAAAAAAGACACAAGTCCATGAAGTCCAACCCCTGTGTGTGTGATTATATGTCATGCCGCGTACACACGGTCGGACTTTTCAGCTACAAAAGTCCGACAGCCCGTCCGACAGACTTTCGACTGACTTTCGACAGACTTTTGGCGGACTTTCAACAGACTTTCTAACGACCGGACTTGCCTACACACGATCACACAAAAGTCCGACGGATTCGTACGTGATGACGCACACCGGACTAAAATATGGAAGTACATAGCCAGTAGCCAATAGCTGCCCTAGCGTCAGTTTTTGTCCGTCGGACTAGCATACAGACGACCCGATTTCTGGGTCCGGCGGAGTTACAACGTAAAGATTTGAAGCATGTTCCAAATCTAAAGTCCGTCAGATTTGCGGCTGGAAAATTCAGGGGAAGCCCACACACGATCGGATTGTCCGCCGGGCTTGGTCCGTTGGCGTCCGTCTGACTTTTGTAGTCCGACCGTGTGTACGCGCCATCAGTATTACCTTGTATATCCCTGTATGTTGTGGTCGTTCAGGTCGTTCATTGATTGCTTCTGCGTTGGCATTTACCCACGCATGCATTTATGGCGCTTCTCCCCATCACAAAAGTGAGTCTAATATGTTAGTAAATCATACAAAAATCCAAGAGAACTAATTATAATGTCCAGAAAACACCATAAAGTCCATATGTGAAAAAAAGAGAAAGCTACAATGTCCTCCTGTTCTTATTCAGTGCAACACCCAATACTCACCATAGGAAAAGAGCAAAATAACTGCTTACCATCTGTGAGCTTTACCCCTCACTTTAGGTATATTTTATATTTTTTACATGTTAAGCTCCATGCACACTGGAGCTCATAAACGTCCGCTTTTTGGAGTTTGGGCGTTTTTTTTTAAAAGCCCATAAACTTCACTCTTTGTTATCCTATGTGTCCATGCACATGTGGACGTTTTTGGACGTTTATCAGCAGTGGAGTTTATGGGTTGTTTTCTGAACGCCATAAAATTGCATTCAAGAGCAGTCCTGGAAACGCCAGACACTGGTAAAAGGTGTTAAACGAGGGTTAACGCTGTAAAAAGAGCATTAAGGCTCGTTAGGCGTTTCCCTGCCTCTATTCAAAATCAATGGTTCCCTATGGGAGCCCATTGATTTGAATAGAAGTCGCACCAGAAGTCGGATCATCATGATCTGACTTGCGGTGCGACTTGTGTGCTGAGGATGAAGGGGAACATTTCAACAAAATGTAAAAAAAATTGGCGTGAGTGTCCCCCCCAAGATGATACCAGGCCCTTCAGTCTGGTATGGATTTTAAGGGAAACCCCTTACGCTGAAAAAACGGCATGGGGGTCCCCCCAAAATCCGTACCAGACCTTTATCCGAGCACGCAGCCCGGCTGGTCTGAAAAGGGGGTGGGGACGAGCGAGCGCCCCCTTCCTGAACCGTAACAAAGGCCGCATGCGCTCAACATGGGGGGGTAGGTGCTTTGGGGCGGGGGGGCTCTGTGCCCCCCACCCCAAAGCACCTTGTCCCCATGTTGATGAGGACAAGGGACTCTTCCCAACAACCCTGGCCGTTGGTTGTCGGGGTCTGCGAGCGGAGGGCTTATCGGAATCCGAGAGCTCCCTTTAATAAGAGGGCCCCCAGATCCTGGCCCCCCCACCCTAGTGAATGAGTATGGGGTACTTCGTACCCCTATCTATTCACCTGGGGAAAAAAGAAGAGCCTGAGAGGGGAGGAGAAAATGGAAGAGACCCCCCGAAAGTCGGAAGAGACCCCCAGTGCTGCCTAATAAATTACTTTAAAAACCTGTTTGGTGTGTTTTATTTTTGACACGTTTTTTCCAGGTGAATTGGTACGGGTACGATGTACCCCATACTCATTCACATAGGGTGGGGGGGCCGGGATCTTATTAAAGGGGGCTCCCAGATTCCGATAAGCCCCTCGCCCACAGACCCCGACAACCAACGGCCAGGGTTGTCAGAAAGAGGACCTTGTCCTCATCAACATGGGGACAAGGTGCTTTGGGATGGGGGGGCGCAGAGCCCCCCCTGTCCCAAAGCACCTGCCTCCCCCATGTTGAGGGCATGCGGCCTGGTACAGTTAAGTTGGAGCGCTCGCTTGTCCCCACCCCCTTTACAGAGGTATAAGGATGTGCCCCGTACACACGGTCGGACATTGATCGGACATTCCGACAACAAAATCCTAGGATTTTTTCCGACGGATGTTGGCTCAAACTTGTTTTGCCTACACACGGTCGCACAAAGTTGTCGGAATTTCCGATCGACAACCACGCGGTCACGTACACCACGTACGACGAGACTAGAAAAGGCCGGTTCAGAACCAAGCGCGGCACCCTTTGGGCTCCTTTTGCTAATCTCGTGTTAGTTAAAGTTTGGTGAGAGACGATTCGCGCTTTTTCAGACTCGTGGCTTTCAGATCGTTTTCTGCTGTTCAGTTTGTGCTTGTGGGTTTGTATCTGCTCTTCAGTGCGTGCAAGCAAGTTCCGCGTGACTTTTAGGAGTCATTGTGTTCTTGTTCATTCGTTACTGGTTTTCAGGTCGCTCTTCACAGGCCTTGCTGTTCTTCAGTGCATTCTGTTACTTCGTTCTGAGCAGCCGACCGTTTTCTAGCCATGTTTCGTATGCGTACTCCTCGTAGAGTTCGTGCTGTGCGGGGGCTTGGTGTTGGGGTCCTGACCTTGACACAAGTCCGGTCCATGAACAGGGTGGGGAGGAGTTCATGGACCAAGAATTGGTTGCTTCAGCGTGACCAGTTCTGTCATATGCCTTTGCTCCGTGAGATCCGTGAGAATAATCCTGATGATTTCAGGAACTTTCTCAGGATGACGGACTCCGTGTTTCACCGTTTGTTGGCTTCGCTGACCCCCTATATCAGCAGGCAGGATACCTGCATGAGGCAAGCCATCACTCCGGAGCAGAGGTTGGTCGCTACCTTGCGGTATTTGGCCACAGGGAGAAGCCTGTAGGACCTCAAGTTCTCGACAGGCATCTCCCCCCAGGCTCTGGGGATCATTATCCCAGAGACCTGTTCTGCCATCATCCAGGTCCTGCAGAAGGAGTATATGAAGGTAAGATTTTTATCCTTTAATATCACATTTTATTGTATTGAATGTTTGCTAATATATTGTATTTCTTTCCTCATTCCCTAATTACCATGATTGGAATATGCTGTGAATGTCCCCTTTGTCCTCATGAATGCTGGATTTTTATGTAATTATTATTTTAGGTCCTTCATACATATTTGCCCTTCACTAACCTCCCCAGCATGGTGTCTCCTGCCCTATATTCACCTCATGTAGTCACTTAACAATGTATTTTATCAGCTCCATAGTAGTGCTTTACCCCAAACACCCCCTAAAATGTTTGGAAATGTTATTTTTGATTTTAATTCAGGCAGAGTGCCAGAGGCTTTTTTTGTGGTGTCCCCAAATTTTTGGTAACCCTCCCTCCCCCCAACTGCTAAGTCAGCTGATCCCAATTCGCTATCCTCAATCATCTATCTGCTGACTTTGCCAAACCCATACACACTATACCCATCTCTTTACTGGTCAGATTTATGAATGAATTCCCCAAAGCATGTAGTGCAAGGGTCTGCCTGTATACTTTCCAATGGAACTGTTTTAAGTTTTTGTATCCTATTATTATCTTGATAGGTAATAGCAGAATGTCCAAATGTCCTCAAATGTGTACAATGTGTATTTATATCTTTGTATTCAGACACTTCTTACCTGTCCAGTGGTCTGCCAATAGTGTTGAAGGTCATTGGACCGAAACGCGCAGGGCGGCTTTTATAGACCCTATACACTGCTTTTATCCTGTGATCACTTTTTACATGTATTGTGTTTTTTTTATGAATAAAAACACCCAGAATTACACTATATGGAAGCATTCCTTCCCTTTTTTATATATTCTGGAGAACCGCGGAACCACTTTACCTTTTGGAAGCCATTTTGGCTCTGCTTTGGTGGACATAGAGGGGACGTCCCGGCCCTGTAGAGGCTCTACCCTTGCCTCCAACACTTCACCATTTTGCCCAGGGTGGCATCAAGCTCCATTGATTCTATGCTCATGGCAGTAGAATCCAACCTCTCTGGTAAGCGTATTCCATCTATTCGCTAAAGTTGATGATATACAAGCTGAAGATTGGGAAACAGACAGGATCGATACACAGATTATTTAATTTCACTGCGGACTGTTGTCCTATTTGGACTATACATTCCCCCTTTTTTCACTTGGGACATTACGTCTATATGCACTTTGAACTTTGTTCACTATTAACTCTTGTGTGTTTTAGCGCTACAATTTATCTTTACAATAGTGTAACTAAGGAGGGGCTGTTCCAAGTAATACCCTGTATTTAGGCATTCATCTCTCAATGAAGTGAAGAGGGTTACCTGTCCAAGAGTCCCCCCCCCCTATAATGTTAGAAATGGCCCATGAGGGGGGGAGGGGGAATATGATAGGTGTACCTTATACTTTGTTGTTGTTAAATTCCCCTTAATAAATGCTATCTGGAGGTTGCCCCAGAATGTTTGTGTCTAATCTGCTTGCCATGTTTCTGTGAAAAAATAGTAATGTTTATTGTTTTTTCCTCAACAGTTTCCTTCAACGCCACAGGAATGGCAGACTGTGGCCTCCCACTTTGCCCAGCGGTGGGACTTTCCTAACTGCGGAGGGGCAATTGATGGGAAACACGTCCACATCGTCCCACCACCCAACTCGGGGTCGTACAATTATAATTACAAGGGGTTTAATAGTATAGTGATGTTGGCGGTGGTGTTGGCTAATTACGAGTTCTTGTATGTGGACGTGGGGAAGAATGGCCGGATGTCCGATGGTGGAGTGATCGCCCAGACGGAGTTCTACAGGCGTCTCCAGAATGGCAGCTTGGACTTGCCACCTCCAGAGGACAATGTTGAAGGTCTCCCATTTGTGTTCGTTGCTGATAATGCATTTGCGCTGGGGGACCACCTGATGCGGCCATTCCCGATGAGGACCCTCACCCCGGAACAGAGGGTTTTTAATTACTGGCTGGCCAGAGCCCGAAGAGTGGTGGAGAACACATTTGGAATCCTGGCCAGCCGGTTCCGATTATTTCTGACACCCATCCATATGGCGGAGTATAAACTGAACCATATAATACTGGCGTGCTGTGTTCTCCATAATTTTTTAAGAAAACATTCAGCCAACTATGCTGGCTCAGTTGGGCCTGAGGCCGGAATCCCAAATCCATCAGCAATGACGGCGCTTGAAAGTGGCCGTCCTGGCTTGCCCTCCCTGAATGCCCGTGATGTCCGGTTACGCTACCTGGAGTTCTTTGCGGGTAGGGGGGCTATCAATATGCCAGACAATCTGTGACACCTTTTTCAAATTAAAAACAACCAAAAGAAATTCTTGGTGGACATTTACTGCTTGTGTTTGTTTTAGCTGACCCTGACAGAAATGTGTTGAGTGCAGAAAATGTCGTGATTGGGTAACCTTATAAAAAATAGTGTTGGCTGGTACTTCCTAAATGCCAAAACACATTTCACTACAAGTGCACTTGCAACTGCACTGAACCTGCACTTGTAGTGCAAAGTGTATTTTCCCTTAGGAAATAAAACCCATTTTTGCATAAAACAGCAATTACATCACCCCAAAAGTGTTATAGTGTTGAGACAATAATCCACACATTCTTGAGTAAGGCACTATTTTATACCTGCACAATCACATGTGCATTTACGAAAGGTTTTTAAAACAAACCAACATGTTTGTTGTATAACAATTTTTGCAGTAGCATTATCAAAAATCGAAATGTCCATTTCAGATAAAACAGGCCTGTGTAAAACCAACAAGAAAGCCAAAAAAATTGAACTTACAAAGTTCACATTAGGTAAAGCCTGAAGGCTATATCAGACATGAGTATTTAGGAACTGGGTTTGATATAGCGTTCAGATGGGGGGAAATCACCCCTGGAAAAGCCAAATTTGGAAGATGCACACCAATTTACGAATGTCAACATGTGCTATCTACCATCAGGGGGGATCAAGGGACGTGTTTTGGGGGAGCAAGCCCTTCCTCACCGCTACTTTATAATTGAGGAAGGGGTTGCACCCCCAAAACGCGTCCATTGATCTCCCGTGATGGCAGATAGCACATGTTGGCACACTGTGTGCATCCTCCAAATTTGGCTTTTCTAAACATTGTAAAAATTTTAGTAAGATAAAACAGGTGATTTTGTGGGGTTTAAATTCGCCCCAAAACATCAATGATGTTATTATTTTTTTTAATAACATCACTGATTTGTTGCTGGATGTTTTGCAATTGGAGATTACACCCCATGATCTCCCCGATCAGTATCTGGGCACTTTCAGATGTAAAGCGTTCTGGATCACGATCACCTAAAAAGAGATAAAGAACAAAAAAAAAGGTCTCAAAATCTGCCACTATCCATCTCTTTTACCTGAGCCTGTGGTCGCAGACACTCACCTGTTGTGGTGCCAATCTCCACCACATCTTCTTCTTCCTCCTGCTCAGCTTCTTGTGTTGGTATTTCCCCTTCTTCCAGAGGTAGGGGGTCTCTGGTCTCCTCGGATGAGGGGTGTCCTCCGAGTCTTTTCTCGCCTATGTAAAACAAAAATGGTATAATTAGCACACAGATATTTGATGGCAGAACTAGAAATAGGAAACATTGCTTGGAAGTGGGCTACAATTGTCTATTTTAGCCGAGTTCCAAGATGTATATTTTTTATTGCCCTTTGTCAAGCTGCAATACTTTACCTGTTTGGTACAAGCTTCACAGATGTAGCCCCCCCTATAGTATACACTGGAGCACCTGTGTGCCCCCCCTAATAAAAATGGTGTTCTGGGGTCCCACACTAGTGCTCCAGTGTCCAGATGTGAAAACAGCTGCTGAGTGTCCTCTCCTTACATACAATCTAGTTGGCATTTCATTCTAGTAACAAACCCATCTACACAAACAAATATTTGGCATCCAAGTAGGCCCCCAAAAATGTGTGAAAATGCAATGGTGTTCTAGAGGTCGAAAGAAAAATGTTTGATACGAACGAATAATGGGCCCATGAACATTAAAGTTGACCTTTTTAAACGTTACAATTACTAAAAGCATATGGAGCAGAACGAACGGAATAAAGACAGAAAGAATAGGAACACAGCACAACTACTTACTTTTTTGCAGCACTCTCCGGATCTTTCGGTACTGCTCTGGCTCTCTCAACTTCAGGTCCGACCACCGCTTCCTGAGCTGATCTTTTGATCTTCGTACCCCGAAATTCCTCTCAAGACTCCTGACCACTTTCGCCATGATCTTGGCCTTTCTGATGTTGGGGTGGGGGTAAGGCCCATATTTTCCATCATAGTCGGACTTCTTCATGATGTCGACCATCTCCAACATCTCCCCAAACGACATATTTGTGGCCTTAAAACGTCTCCTTCTGGATCGGGACGTGCCTGGATCCGGGCTTTCCTCCTCCTTCTCGTTGCTAGAATTAGCATGCACCTGCTGTAACTCCGCCATGTGCTCTTCACCCACTGCGCCGAACGAAAAGGGGCGGGGAATAGACTAGAAAGAACGTCAGGGGCGGGCGGAGTTACACGCATGCGCAGTGTGTATAAAGCGTAACACGCGTGCGTATTATGTACGATCTGTGAGTGGAGGAAGGAGCATTGGACGCGCCGATCGTAACAACGAAGGTAAGAGACAAACTTGTGCCTATACTGCTTCTAGATTGAGGCCTATATTGTAACAAGATTAGGAGAGTTTTGTCTGACATTAGGCTTTGTCTTGTGTTGTGTCTTGCAGTGAACATGGATATCTTAATGAGAGATACTGACTTCATGTCAGTATTCGTAGAGATGCTAAGTAAGCTGCCCTGTCTGTGGGAGATTAACCACCCCCATTTCAAGAACCAAGCAAAGAGGAAGGCAGCACTGGAGCAATTGTGTGAAATTGTGAAGCAGGTGATCCCCACAGCAGACATTACTTATGTAAAGATTTTCATTGGTGGCCTGAGGAGCACATATCTGAGGGAGCGCAAGAAAGTCCTGGATTCACAGAGATCCGGAGCAGCAGATGACATCTATGTCCCCAGGATGTTGTACTACGACAGGCTGCACTTTCTGGCAGGCCAGAATGAACCCAGGCCATCCCTCTCAAGTCTTCCTTCCACGCTTCCTTCCCCCCTGGCTGAGGCTTCTGACGCCCAACCTGGGCCTTCCAGGCCACATGTAGAGGAGCCCAGATTGAGCCAGGTATAGCATTCCTCTAAATATTTCTGCTTGTCCAATCAATGATGTTAACTAGATGTTAGTTGGGAGTACTAATTTAGCATTGTGATTGATGATGCAAAACATTACAACCATGTCCCTTTTTCATACACAGGGAAGTCTCAGCCAGGAAGTGGCCGGGCCGAGCCGGCTGGCTGATATCAAGGTCCCTCCACCACACCTGAAAAGAGAAAGTGGCAGTAGGACGAGTACCCTAGAGGAGGCGGCTATCAGATTCTTTTGGAGGGCTACAGAGGTCCTGTGAGCACCCCACACCATGCAGGAGAACATAGCTGCATTCATAGCATATAAAATGCAGAGGATGGAGGAGGGCCAAAAAGCCATGTGTCAGGCCCTCATATCAGAGGCTCTGGAGAAAGGTATGAGGGGCCAAATTACACCTCACACACAGCTTTGAGATGGTCCTCCTCCTCCTCCTGCAGGACCTCCTCCTCCTCCTCCCTCTCCTCCAGGTCCTCCCAGTCCTCCTCCAGGTCCTCCCAGTCCTCCTCCTCCTCCAGGTCCTACTCCTCCTCCTGCCACATCTCCAACTGCACAGTCACAGCCCGGAAGGAAGCGTGGAAGGAAGACTAGACAGTGATTGCCCTGGATCCAGTCTGGTCAGCCAAAAGATGCAGCCTCTTGTGGTACCACAGCCTGGGGACACAGATGTCATCTGCTGCTATCCGAGTCTCTGTGAATCCCGGACCAGACTGCCCTCCCTTACATATGGACTCCTCAGGCCACCAATTTTGATGTTGAAGAATTGATGTCTGCCGTGGGGGTCCCAGGCTTCGCTAATTTCTCATGTTGATCCAGTGTTGCCTTCCTCTTTTTTTTGGTTCTGATCCCTTAATAAAGGATTTTTGTTTTGAATTATACTCTCCTATGTGTTTTACTTCAAAAAGGACAGTTGGTTTGTGAGGATTCAGGTACATTTCTAATATACAATGTGAAATGAACAAGGGTCACCAACAACAAACAATCTCCTTGAGATTAAATAATAAAAGATATCAATGGTGTTGGGGTAACTTGACACACAAAACACACACAAAAATATTCTGGAGTAAAAATAAAAATAACATTGAACAAAGATCAGCCTTGGAAAAAATACAAACATTAAAGAAAAAAAAAGGCTGAAAATCCAAAAAAATAAAAATAAAAAAAATATAAAACTGTCAGATGTGACAACTAATAACAATATATTGAGGGAATCCCACTAAAAAAACACAAATAAAACTTTGTGAGAAGTGTGTGTGAATATGAGCAGCAAAACGACTTAATTCTTGTCACATTATAAAGAAGAAGAGAGTGCGCTGTATTAAACCATTTTTAACATTGCAGCGTGACGAAAGTGCTGTATCCATTGCGAACGCTAAGTTTACCAGAACGAGCTGTCCCGTGTCGGAATTTCTTCTGAGCATGCATGGCACTTTGTGCGTCGGAACAGGCCACACACGGTCGGAATGGACGCGATCGGATTTTGTTGTCGGAAAATTTTATCTCCTGCTGTCCAACTTTGTGTGTCGGAAAATCTGATGGAAAATGTCCGATGGTGCCCACACACGGTCGGAATTTCCGACAACACGCTCCGATCGGACATTGTCCATCGGAAAATCCGACCGTGTGTACGGGGCATAAGGGTCTGGTATGGATTTTGGGGGATCCCCATGGCATTTTTTTGGCATAGGGGGTTCCCATTAAAATCCATACCAAACCGAAGGACCTGGTATCGGGGGACCCCCACGCCACTTTTTTTTCCATTTTTGCAGGGTTCCCCCTTATCCTCAGCACACAAGTCGCACCGCAAGTCGGATCATGATTATTCGACTTCTGGTGCGACTTCTATTAAAATCAATGTGCTCCCATAGGCAACCATTGGTTTTGAATAGCGGCAGAGAAACGTGGCTAAAAGCTAGCGCTGCTAAACGTGCATTGATGGCAATGCAAAATGCTGATAAAATCACGTTTTTAAAGCAGCGTTTTCCTGCCAGGAATCCGATGTTAAGAATGACTTTTTTGAGCATCCTGTATGCATGGAGCCATATACTTACCTGCTCTGTGCAGTGGTATTGCTCAGAGTGGCCTGGATGCTCCTCTTCTGGGGTCCCAGGCAGCGATCTTGGCTCCTCCTCTTCTTCTGCGGGGCAACCATAGCCAGCTGCTGGCTATGGGCAGAGGTAGTCCCTGCGCTCCTGAGCTGTGTGTCTATGGAGCCACACTCCATAGACTTACACAGTGTGACTTAGGCCCACCCCCACTTCCTTTGATTGACAGCAGCAAGAGCCAATCTCTTCTCCTCTCTCTTCCCCTTCACACATTGAAGGGGGGGGCACAGAGAAACTAAAGACATTTTTTTCCTAATGCAAGCAATGCATTAAGGTAAAAAACGTTTTTAGGTTTAGTAACACTTTAGGATAAAAAGCCTTCTGTGTGCAGCAGCCCCCCTCAGCCCACCTAATACTTACCTGAGCCCCCTCTCTATCCAGCGATGTCAACGAGTGTCTCGGCTCAAGACTCTCCCTCCTGATTGGCTGAGAAACAGCAGCGGTGCCTTTGGCTCCCGCTGCTGTCAGTCAGCCAATCAGGAGAGAGAGGGGATGGGGCCAGGCCGCAGCTCTGTGTCTGAAGGGGGGTAAATCTTCCAGAGCTGAAGTGGTTAACCCCTGCAGTGCAGGCACAGTCTGACTGCAGGGACATTTATGTTTTCTGGAGTCGGGCTTTAAGACCAGAGCCTTCTACATTTGTTTATTAATTCCTTTAAACAGTTTATTGCACAAAATATTTGAATTTACTTTTTCACTTCAGTTTTTCTCACATTCATTTTTACAAAGTAGGTTGCCAGGTCTTTCCTCAACCCTTTCCAATTGCCCAGCATGGGACTGTCGTGCAGAATGTGTACATGTACAGTACATAGCCAATGTGTACACACATACTAGGGGCCAATTTCGACAGGAGCCAATTTAACTACCAGCATGTCTTATGCCCCGTACACACGGTCGGACTTTGTTCGGACATTCCGACAACAAAATCCTAGGATTTTTCCGACGGATGTTGGCTGAAACTTGTCTTGCATACACACGGTCACACAAAGTTGTCGGAAAATCCGATCATTCTGAACGCGGTGACGTAAAACACGTACGTCGGGACTATAAACGGGGCAGTGGCCAATAGCTTTCATCTCTTTATTTATTCTGAGCATGCGTGGCACTTTGTCCGTCGGATTTGTGTACACACGATCGGAAATTCCGACAACGGCTTTTGTTGTCGGAAAATTTTATAGCCTGCTCTCAAACGTTTGTGTCGGAAAATCCGATGGAAAATGTGTGATGGAGCCTACACACGGTCGGAATTTCCGACAACAAAGTCCTATCACACATTTTCCGTCAGAAAATCCGACCGTGTGTACGGGGCATTAGAGTGTGGGAGGAAACCCACATAAGCGTACAAACTCCATGCAGATAGTGTCCTGGCCAAGACCCCAGTGCTGCAAGATATAAGTGATAACCCCAAAAGCAGGTACTATCCTATACCTCCCAATTTTTTAAGGTGAGAAAGAGGATCACCTTTTAGCACAATTTATTTAGGCAATGGACTTACCCCTGCCATGCCTTCAGTTTTGCAGACCAATAAGAACGTATATGCCAAAAATAATTGGTTATACCCCAAATATTTTTTTTTTCCGTTATGACTTTTCCTTTATACTGACTTGTTGGGAAAAAAAATAAGATAATAAGAGAGAGGATGGAGGTTTAGTGGAGAATAACACTTTTAGTAGCTATATAGCACATTTTCATAGGTATTTGTATATCAGACCAAAAATGGGGACAACTGAAGAGGAAATATGTACAGAGGGATTGAGACATAGGACCAGCAAGTACCAGTTGAAGGTAGTTGGCAGCCACAGGATCTTTACAACATTAATGCACAGGGCACATAATTACAATTTCTATACAAAACATCTCTTTTCAACTAAAGGCCAAAAGCAAATCCGATTAGCAAGCCCATGCACTTTAAAACATGGCCCTAAGCAAATTTTCAGGTAGCGCCCTATTTAATATTTAATATGATTTTTCCAAACGAATATATGAATGGTTGTTAAGCACTTACTGTATCTGCTTAAAATGAATGATTAATGGATAAGAAGATTTACATTTTAATTCGAAAGTATTTCTTAGTGAGCCTTATACTCTTAAACCATAAAGAATAAAATAGTCAGCAAATTTTTGCGTATTATGTTTGTGTAATATAGAGGGTTGATGGGTAGGCAGAACATGCAGCCACCTTGTGCGCTTTAGCAGGCTGGGGAACAAAAATAGTTGGACCTGCAACCTATGCTGCTGAGAGTTCACTTATAATCAGTAGCCTTCATTATGCAGCTAGTACCTGATATTGTAACCGTATTGAATTTCTTCACTCTGTTGTGCTTCATGGCTGGCTATACTATTACATGGTCTGTTCCATGTAAAGCATGTGTCTGCTTTTCCAGTCCACTACCCTGCTGTTTTGAGGTGCCCTGTGCCAGTGTGCACCCAGCATTGTCTAATGAGCTGTCTGCACACTCAGCATCTGAACTTGGACTGCTTGGACCTTCTGTATCATCATGCCCACATTGTTCACACACAGCTAAGCGGCAATTGACCAGAGTATCAGAAATTTCTAATGCATCCCTCTTTTGGTGTGGGGGTTATGAAAAATGGCCCTCCCCAAACATGATATTGTGCTAAACCTGTAGGTAAATAAGAGAAGTGGAAGAGTGGGTTTGATAATGAAGTTGGCAGTGCCTGCACCCAGGACAGGGCGTCTGTGAACACAGGGGATTCTCTTCCTGGGAAATAAGCCAGTAGTCTAATCAAAGCAATTAGAAGTCGAAGAACTACTGCAACCAGCATATAATAACATTAACCATAAGCATATTGATGCATACCAGTATGGAAATAATACAAACTTTATATAAGAAAATATTAATAATAGTACATATGTAGGCATTTGCCTACGTGGGGGGTACACACATGTTCTACCTCATGTAGTTACTTTTGCATAATTTGATTAATTAAAATATGTTTTACTAGGTTCTTGTCTATTTGGGTGCCCGGAAGTCAGGAAGGTGTTAACATACTGGGTTCTGGGTGTTCATGGCTCTGCCCCTTTGTGACGGGCTATAAATACAAGGGAAGCCAACCTAGCTTGGTCCTTGGGTCTTGGATGGGAAAGTACAAGGAGGGCTGCAGCCACATGTAACTCTAGTTTACTCGTGGGGGGCTTCCCCTTGATGGGTACCCAATCGGAGTGCAAACGACAGATCATGGACTGTACTAAAAGAACTTTACATTATTTATGAGGTATGAACTAGGCAGACTAAAGCTAGGACTAACAAGAGTTGTGTATGGAGAAATCTACGAGACTGTTTTATATCGCTCTATATTTATAAGAGTTTTCAGGTAAAAGTTCTAAAGTTCCAAGAAAGTGCCTGTCCTGACGTTTCTTAGAAAGGGGTGCATGCACGGTATATAACAAAAGAACAGGGCATAGGATGATAGGGGCAAAGTGATGTCAGGTGCTAAAGCAGCCAGCCAGCAGGAAGTGGTGGTGACTTGGCTAGGGTGATGGAAGGCCCAGCTTAATCCCCTCCCAAGTGACTGGTGCCCCATGTACAGTACACATACAGTACATTCGGTATCGTGGCACAGGGTATCCTATGTTCCTAGCCTGGAGGTCACAGAAGGCTAGAGGAGAGAGGGTGAGGGCCCTCGGGAGTGAAGAAGCTCGGAAACATGTGAAGAGATGATCTCTGTGTATGTCGGGAAGAATCTCATAGTGTTGCTGGGAGTGAGGTGATATGTTGGACTATGCTGGTGAGTGGGTTACAGGCTCTGCGGTACCCAATCGAAATTGTTGTTATCTTTTGGAGAAGTCAGAAGGAGTTCTGGTGGAATTGTGCACATATACTGGTGTACATATAATCATTAATAGACATTCCTCCAGATGAATGTTGTCCTGTTGCAGGGGCTCATGAAGATGATGCAGCATCTGTCATTGTATCAGAGACCTGAAGACAAGATCTGCGGTTGTGAGGAAACCTTCCAGTTGTTACCCAAATAGCCTGAAATGCAGCCCTAGTTATTTGGCACTGTGCATGTGAGATAGTAATAGGACAGAGATACTCTGTTTGTCACGAGGATTCAGCAAAACACTCAAGAAGCTATGGGCAGCTGCATTTAAACTTAGAACATATACAAATACAAATACTTTCATAATTGTCTTTTCTGATCTGGTATTAGTAGCATGGACAGGACATGTGGCTAAGACCTTCTCTCCCTCTCCACTTTCTCCTTCTCCCAACAACCCCAAAGTTAGGAAGTGACATACATAGTTAGAATTTATCACTAGTGTGATACTAGCAGCTGACAGTAGAAGGCAGTGGATCCCTACACTCATTTCCTGTGGTAGTTACTCGATTGTCTGGTTTAGTCTAGGCTAGCACCTTTCACACCTGAGTGTTTTGTCACTTAATTTGTGAAATGCTACAATGCACAGGATAAAACATCCTACTATTCTCAAAGGATCTGTTCACATTGGAGTGCTGTGTCGCTTGTTGCCTGTAAGTTTGGTTTGTTGGTGCCTGTAGGTGGCAACGATGCACCTAAAATAATAAAACTGTGCCACGTCCCACAAAGTATATGGAATTTGCAATGTTTGGAAAGATGGACTTTAAAGGCACGTATATAGATTTTTTAACAAAATGAATTTATTAATATATATATATTGTTATATTTCCTCCTTCACGGTCCCCCTCCTGTGACTTCACCATTAATATCAACAACACAACCATTGGTCCCTCCACACATGCCAGAGTCCTGGGTGTAATCCTTGACTCTGACCTCTCCTTCAGCCCCCATATCCAATCACTGGCTAAATCCTGCCGCCTTAACCTCCGCAACATCTCCAAAATTCGACCCTTTCTGACTAATGACACTACAAAACAACTTATTCACTCTTTGATTATTTCCCGCCTCGACTATTGCAACTCTCTCCTTAATGGCCTACCCTTAAGCAGGCTATCCCCCCTTCAGTCTATTATGAATGCTGCTGCTAGACTAATACACCTCACTAATCGATCCGTGACTGCTGCTCCTCTCTGCCAATCCCTTCACTGGCTTCCCCTACCCCACCGTGTAAAATTCAAAATGCTAACCATAACATACAAGGCCATTCACAACATCGCCCCCATCTACATCACCAACCTCATCTGCAGATATCGCCCAAATCGCCCCCTCCGCTCCTCCCAGGACCTCCTGCTCTCTAGCTCCCTTGTTACCTCCTCCCATGCTCGCCTTCAGGACTTCTCCAGAGCCTCTCCCATCCTCTGGAATTCCCTGCCCCAGTATGTCCGATCAGCCCCTACCCTGTCCACCTTTAGGAGATTCTTGAAAACTCATTTATTCAGGGAAGCCTATCCCACACCCACATAACTGTCCCTGAGCCACCCCCATCAAATCATTCTTTGCAGCTATTACCTTTTGTACCACCACCCCCTCCCTTTTAGAATGTAAGCTCTACGAGCAGGGCCCTCCTGTACCTTTTGTATTGTACTGTAATTGTGTTGTCCCCCTTATACATTGTAAAGCGCTGAGTAAACTGTTGGCGCTATATAAATCTCGTATAATAATAATAATAATATATATATATATATATAAAAATATATATATATATATATATATATATATATATATATATATATAAAAAAATATCAATTTACATGAAGGTCAGGATACGATAACCCAGCCAGCACAGAGTTCTCCCTTACATCAGAGTCTGCAGGATGGATGACCAGAGACCACCTTCCGCAGAGTAAATACACTATGGTAAGGGGGGATTACTAATATAGGGGGGAACCTTTATATCAGTCCCCCTTACATTATTGTATTCACTCCCCCCTTACATCAATGACCCCCCTCAGACTGGCCTGGCGGCGCTGTCACTGACCTCCTCTCAGGTGCAGGGCTCAGTCAGATGGCTCCGGCTTGGCGGCTCTGGTTTTATTCTATAGTCTCCTCTCCACAGTCCACTCAGTCTGTCTCTTCCCGTAACCCTCATCCCGGCAGCGCTCCCACTCTTGACTCCTTTTTAGGATCCCCCTCAGAGACTGCAGACATGATAAAAGACAAGAGATGGTCAGAGGCTGCGGACATGATACAGGAGGTGGACAGAGGCTGCGAACATACTACAGGAGGTGGACAGAGGCTGCGGACATGATACAGGAGGTGGACAGAGGCTACGGACATACTACAGGAGGTGGACAGAGGCTGCGGACATACTACAGGAGGTGGACAGAGGTTTGCGGACATCCTACAGAAGGTGGGCAGAGACTGCGGACATACTACAGGAGGTGAACAGAGGCTGCGGGCATACTACAGGAGGTGGACAGAGGCTGCGGACATGATAGTGTCCTCCTCACCCCCTCACAGTAGCTTCCTTCTCTGTCCACCATCATTTTACTTCTCCACATCATCAGTGTGCTGTGTCCTCCTCCTTAGCCTCCTTGGGGGACAGAGCACATCAGTCTCTGTCCCCCTGCATGGCATGGCTTCTGCCTCCCGGGTCTCCCAGTAACATCCTCCTCTCTCTCTCTGTCCCCTTTTTACCATATACTGACACCAGGAAGGGTATGCTGGGCTTTGTAGTCCATGAGCAGTTTTAAGGCACTGAAAGTCTACAAGCCAGCTTATTGAACAGGTGTCAGCTCTGCGGACGAGAGATCTATACACAATCCTATTCTGCTGGCGACAGGTTGACGGTGCAGTGGGGAATCGTCATCCTGCCCAATTCCGTTTCAATCATACAGTTCTTGGCGGGGTCCCCAAGGGAAACAATGCGTATGCCAGCCAAACACCACCAATCACGCCAGAGCCATTTAACACCCGCCGTTTGTTAGAGAGACTTATTTTTACACCGGCCCCACGCTGTGCCTTTATTCTGCCAGCCACGGATTGGCAATTTCCAGGTTGAGTAGAAAACAATTATCAGCGGGAAAAAATAAATATGCGCAAAGGAGCAATGGAAAGAAAAATAAGTACGTGTGGGAGCAGTGAGATGTTTAAATGTAGAATAGAAACTGACATCTGAAGGTTAAAAAAAATATATATATATATATATATATATATATATATATTGATGAAGAATTAGAACACAAAACTCCCGGGAGCGCCATTCACATTTATCTTCCTCTCACCGGCCGTATGGATATCCCCCCAGCTTCACCCTTCTCCTCCTCAGTGTCCTCACCGTCACCGGCTGCTCAGCTCCTCCGCGGCTCCGCCTATGACGAGTGCACAGTCGCCGGCCGTCACGGTCTCTCTGCATCTTTTCAAAAATGGCGCCGCAATTACGCTACTGCGCATGGGCTGCCCGGCTGAGCTCGTTTGAGCTTTCCCGAGCCCGGCTGGCTTCGGAACAGCGCATGCGCAGTTGCGTGGTCAGCTTGCAGCCATCATTTTTACAGGCACCGGTGCCCGTAACGGACTTTAACGGGCAGCCCGAAAAAGGGTTTAAAATTTACGGGCTGCCCATAAATCTACGGGCGGTTGGCAACACTGACACTGACTATGCTGTGTGGAGACTTCTAGGGGCAGGCCCCCAGTGGTGAAAGGAGGTATTGGGGTCAGGTCTCCAAAGTCAGCAAGTGTATATAAAACTTGCAATCAGAGCGCTTATTGCATATATTCGTACCTAAAGACATCAGGATTCCTCCATGGGGGCACTAATAGGTGACATCCCTGGAGGAATACCCATATGGCCGGCCTAAATACAATATGGTAAAACAAAATAATAATATAAATGACAAAAATGCACATAAACCAATGAGAGTGGCATTAAGCTTCCATTTATCCTCCTAGGCCTTCAAGTCTTCAAGTAATATCCAATGAGATTAGGTACACGACTCACGTTATACTAACATGCCAAATAAAAAACTATATACTGGAGACATATGACTGGGTACCAATAGTAAACATATCAATGGTCTTAATCAAATAAATGGTCTATATGATAAAACTTCATTGATGCCAGGTGATTTGGTGCCTTCCAGACGTTCGATCCATAAAGTCTCCTTCTGGAGAATGTGTTTATCCCAGTTGCCGCCACGTAGGTCTTGGGGTATCACTTCTAGTACTAGAAATCGCACAAGGGCAGTAATAAATTTGTGATATAGACCCAGGTGTCGGCTAACAGGGGTAATCATTTTGGCATATTGTGAATAGTATATGTGGTCGTAGATCCGTTTGTTTGAACTGGCGGATTGTTTTCTCTACATAAAATGCTCCACACTGGCAGAACAACAAATATACCACTCCTCGCGTGTCGCAATCCGCATGAAACCATGGGAAAAACATTTCTCCATTGGGTAAGCAAAAGCGTGTACCCGTCCATACCCATGTGCACTGTCCACAGATCGAGATCCTTTGAGGATTGGCCATAAAATCAGGGAATTGGTTAGATTTAGTCCTGAAACATGACTCTTGACATGTGTCCACATGGATGGTTTGACTGGGGTCTGCCTGGGAGGTCTCGTTATATTCCCTATTTTCTAATAACAGAAGCATTAGGTCTCTTAAAGCTCTAAAGTCACGCATTGTGAAATTTTTAATTTTTTCTGATAGGTCTTTTTCTTCCCTAATTCTTTGCTTGTCTGTATCAAAATATACTTATAGGTAAGTTTCCTTGCAAAAAGATAGAGATGCTTAATGACTTCATATTTATCTAATTTACTCATGGGACAAAAACTCAAACCCAGTTTAAAAACTGCCAGTTCGTCCTGGGAAAGGGTGTCAAATTGATGACGCTGAGTTTGTCATCGTAGCTAGACTGGGGGGTGCTGTCCCTAAAGGGTGGCCCAGACGGGTCATATAGGTGCCTAATGTTGTTTGTCTGTTACTATCAGAGGTTAACGCCATTGCTGAGCGGGACTGAGGCATGGGTGTGCTTGGTGGATTGGACAGTCTAGTGTCACTCCCTCCAGTGGCTTGACCAGGTATAGCATTGGATTGAAGTGCCTGTGAAAGGTTTTGAGTGTGCATAAGTTTTAGTGCTTGGGCCACTATAGGACCCATATAAGTGCATTGAGAAATGTCTGTGCTCTGTGACCGTCCATCACCTTGTCGGTGTACACCTTGTGACTGTCCATGCATGGGTGTAAATTGTGTTAAATTGTCTGGTTTCTTCTTAGTACTGGGCGTGAGTGCATTCCCACCACCATGATAACCCCACTTACGTGATCCAGTCTGAGAGTGAGAGTGTCACGCTGATTGTGGTTGGTCAAGCCTGTAGCTTAAAAAAGTACATAAGCTTTTTAAGGGAAGAATCATGCGTTTTAGGGCTCCATAGACTTCATGGGAGCAGCTGAAAAATGTGTTCTGCGTGTTTTTAAGTCCTTAGGGTTGATTTACTAAAACTGGAGGGTGCAAAATCTGGTGCAGCTCTGCATAGAAACCAATCAGCTTCAAGGTTTTTTTGTCAAAGCTTAAAGTGATTGTAAAGTCACTTCTTTTTCTATAAAAATAACAAGCATGTGATACTTACCTGCTCTATTGCAGTGGATTTCCACAGAGCAGCCCTGATCCTCCTCTTCTCGAGTGCCTGTTCTGTGCTCCTGGCCCCTCCCTCCTGTTGAGTGCCCCCGCAGCAAGCAGCTTGCTATGGGGGCACCCAAGCCGAGTCATGCTCCGCCACGACCTCTCTCTCCTGACTGGCTAGCCGACTTTGATTGACAGCCGCAGGAGCCAATGGCGCGCTGCTGTGTCTCAGCCAATCAGGAGGGAGAGTCATGGATGACTGACCCATTCGTGGACATCACTGGACAGACATGGGGCTCAGGTAAGTATATGGGGGGGGCTGAGGGGGGATGCTGCACACAAAAGGCTTTTTATCTTAATGCATAGAATGGTCCGGGGTGAGGGTCCTCATTGGGAATGGCCGCATAAGATGGTCCCCCAGCGCAAACGCTTCATACGCAACAAAGACGAATGGGAGTCCTTCCGCATTGTCTTCTGGAGGAGGCAAGCCCAAGCTGCCATTCTGGAGACGCCTGTAGAACTCAGTGTGGGCAATGACTCCACCATCTGACATCCGGCCATTCTTCCCCACGTCCACATACAGGAACTCGTAAGTAGCCGACACCACCGCCAACATCACAATACTATTGAACCCCTTGTAGTTGTAATAGTATGACCCCGAGTTGGGTGGTGGGACGATGTGGACGTGTTTCCCATCAATTGCCCCTACGCAGTTAGGAAAGTACCACCGCTGGGCAAAGTGGGATGCCACAGTCTGTCATTCCTGTGGGTTGGAAGGAAACTGTGGAGTCAAACAAGAAAAATAAATTAATCATTTTGCACATAAATATGGAAAGCAGATTAAACACAAACATTCTTAGCCAACATCAGTATAACATCTATTTTATGGAGTATTTAAAGACAAAGGTATAAGGTCCACCTATCAGATTCCTCCCCCCCTCTCATGGGCCATTTTAAAAATTTTAGGGGGGGGGGTGTTTTGGACAGGTAACCCTCTCCACTTCATTGAGAGATGAATGCCTAAATATTGTGCATTACTTTGGCCAGCCCCTCCTTACTTACACTATTGGCAGCTCACTGGACAGGTAAAAAGTGTCATAATACAAAGATATAAATACACACTGTACACATTTTAGCACATTTTTACATTCTGCTATTACCTAACAAGATAATAATAGGATACAAAAACTTTAAACAGTACCATTTAAAAGTATTCAGGCAGGCCCTTGCACTACATGTTTTAGGGAATTCATTCATAAATCTGACTACAAAAGAGGTGGGTATAGTGTGTATGGGTTTGGCAAAGTCAGCAGATAGAGAATTGGTATCAGCTGAGTTAGCAGTTGGGGGGGAGGGAGGGTTCCAAATGATTTTGAGACCAAAAAAAAAAAAAAAAAAAACGCCTCTGGCACTGTGCCTGAATTTAAAGCACAAATAACATTTTTACACATTTTAGGGGGTATTTAGGGTAAAGCACTACTATGGAGCTGACAAAATACATTGCTAATTGGCTAGACGAGGTGGATATAGGCCCATGAGAGCATGCTGGGGAGGTAAGTGAAGGCAAATATGTATGAAGGACAAAAACAATTTAAAACAAAACTCCAGCATGCATGAGGACAAAGGGGACATTCACAGCATATTACAACCATGGTAATTAGGGAATAAGGAAAGAAATACAATATATTATCAAACATTTAATACAATAAAATGTGATGTTAAAGGATAAAAATCTTACCTTAATATACTTCTTCTGCAGGACCTGGATGATGGCAGAACAGGTCTCTGGGATGATGATTCCCAGAGCCTGGGGCGAGATACCTGTCAAGAACTTGAGGTCCTGTAGGCTTCTCCCTGTCGCCAAGTACCGCAGGGTGGCGACTAGCCTCTGCTCCGGAGTGATGGCTTGCCTCATGCAGGTATCCTGCCTGCTGATATAAGGGGCAGCAAAGCCAACAAACAGTGAAAAACGGAGTCCGTCATCCTGAAAAAGTTCCTGAAATCATCAGGATTATTCTCACGGATCTCACGGAGCAAAGGCATGTGACAGAATTGGTCACGCTGGAGCAACCAATTCTTGGTCCATGAACTCCTAATCGCCCTGTTCATGGAGTGGACTTCTGTCAAAGCAAGGACCCCAACACCAAGCCCCCGCACAGCACGAACTCTACAATGGGTACGTACACGCAACATGGCTAGAAAACGGTCGGCTGGTCAGAACGAAGTAACAGAACGCACTGAAGAACAGCAAGGCCTGTGAAGAGCGACCTGGAAATCAATAACGAATGGACAAGAACACAGTGACAAGTCAATGGGAACTCGCTGCACGCACTGAAGACCAGATACAAACCCACAAGCATAAACTGAACAGCAGTAAAAGATCTGAAAACCACGAGTCTGAAAAAGCGCGAATCGTCTCTCACCAAACTTTTACTAACATGAGATTAGCAAAAGGAGCCCAAAGGGTGCCGCGCTTGGTATTAAACTGCCCTTTTATAGTTTCGCCGTACGTGGTATACGTCACCGCGTTCTTGGCGTTCGGAAATTCCGACAACTTTGTGCGACCGTGTGTATGCAAAACAAGTTTGAGCCAACATCCGTCTGAAAAGAGAGTTTATGTGCGTATAAAAGCAGGTGTCCTAATACTTTTGGTAATATAGTGTATTCTCATCGCCCCTTACTTTAAGACTTGAATACTACATTTGTCAAGAAAGACCAGCACCAAAGGGTGGACTGTATGATTTTAAACTAATTACTATTGTGGAGGAGCACTGCAAGTTTGAGGAAGAGGATATAAATACTTTGCATATATGCATATGTTTGTATATATTGATTGTGGTTCTTCTGTTGATTGCAATTTTATTCATGTATTACTATAAATAAGATTGCACAGGATTGTACACTTTTAGTGTGTTGAGAAAGGGAGATGCAACAAAAAATTAACACTTTTGAATATAGTAATTGTGGGGACACAGATATTTGTTTGCTGCTACCTCAAGGTTTTTTGGCACTAATATTATTATAATCACCGGATAGTCACTTGACAACAGGTTGCGGGGATACACAACAACTTTATTTATCATTAAAGCTTCAAGAAGTGCTGAAGCCTGCTAGCAGCTTGCTTAAAGTGGCAGTAAGGTCTTTCTTTCAACTTACAGGTAAGCCTATAATAGGGCTTACCTGTCGGTACAGTGAATATCTCCTAAACTTGCACTGTTTAGGAGATATTCATGATGCATGCAGCCGCTGATGTCACTGGCGCATGAGCTCCGAAGGGACAGCATACACGTGCTGTCCTTCAAAACTCTGTGCCATGGCCCCTGCACGCATGCACGGCAGTGACGTCATCGTGGCTTGGCCAATCAGATGACCAGGACCCGCAAATCCGGTAGGAAGACCAGGTGAAGATAACAGTCTTGTCAGTGGTGACAGAGCGCTGCTGGAGGGCTTCGTTCTAAGGTAAGTATTTCATAATGTGCTAGTATGCATACTAGCACATTATGCTATTACATAGTTACATAGTAGGTGAGGTTGAAAAAAGACACAAGTCCATCAAGTCCAATCTATGTGTGTGATTATGTGTCAGTATTGCATTGTATATCCCTGTATGTTGTGGTCATTCAGGTGCTTATCTAATAGTTTCTTGAAGCTATCAATGCTCCCCGCAGAGACCACCGCCTGTGGAAGGGAATTCCACATCCTTGCCGCTCTTACAGTAAAGAACCCTCTACGTAGTTTAAGGTTAAACCTCTTTTCTTCTAATTTTAATGAGTGGCCACGAGTCTTGTTAAACTCTCTTCTGCGAAAAAGTTTTATCCCTATTGTGGGGTCACCAGTCCGGTATTTGTAAATTGAAATCATATCCCCTCTCAAGCGTCTCTTCTCCAGAGAAAATAAGTTCAGTGCTCGCAACCTTTCCTCATAACTAAGATCCTCCAGACCCTTTATTAGCTTTGTTGCCCTTCTTTGTACTCGCTCCATTTCCAGTCCTTCCTGAGGACTGGTGCCCAGAACTGGACCGCATACTCTAGGTGCAGCCGGACCAGAGTCTTGTAGAGCAGGAGAATTATCGTTTTATCTATTATAATGCTTTTTTTTTTAAAGAGTGTAGCAGTGGCAGATGGTGCTCAAAATTTGGGAGGGGGGGCGGCAAACAAACCTGCCCTCTCACTCGTGCTAATGCCACACCCCCCCATGGGAGACGGACAGGTAGGCGGTGACTACCCCCCACTCCCCCGCGGGAGATGGATGTGCAGGCAGCGATCAGAGGCCTTACCTTAGGAGGCAAACAGATTTTTATGGCACACTCAAGATAGGGCTATAACCTTAAAATAGTGTGCAAATGGTTGTGACTGTGTCATATGATAGGACAGTCTTATTTAGTCCATTGTATTAGTAAGTCCATGTAAGAATGACCATTAAACTATCCTTAGTGGATAGAATAGAACCAGAATATGGAGGAAGACAAAAAGCAGCATCATCTAAGTGTAGCAGAAAACTTTTTAATAGTTGGAACGTAAAAAGTTACACTCACTAGATGGAGATTAAGACCAGCATGTAGTATATAGAAATCATCAGCTCTGTCCCAGGAGAAGTGGTTATGTGTCTGTAGCTGCAGGTGCTGCCTTGGATCTGGCCATGCTGGTGGCTTCCGGGAGACTCAAAGGTGCTTGGGGTCACTCGGAAGCACAAATGACGCCACTACCAGGTGCAGGGTCAGCAGGCATGGCGCTCATTCAGAGCATTCATGCTCCATGCTCAGGCTCTGCTCCTACCTTAGGAGGCAGATGACGAAGATCTGGGGTAGGGCCGCAGGGCTGCTGCTCCTCACTCCAGCTTGCCGAGGGAAGAGCCGGGGCCATTGCTTCTCCTCCCTACCGAACAGGTAGTGGATCCTAAGACCTGATTGGCCGTGAGTCCTAAGACTTCCAGCCAATCAGGTCACAGGACCAGCTTCCTGATTGGCCAGGAGGAGAATCAGGAAGTTAATAGCGAATATTAAAGATGAAGTAAACCCTGATGGGTTTTACTTCCTCTTTATTCCCCTGCAAAGTAAAAGCATAATTGACTAGTATGCATGTTAAGGGAATAATTTCACAATCTCAGATCGCCCTCGGGAATCAAGGTAATATTTATTGCATATGCAAGAGAAATGAATTACACGTTCATGCAGCCTTTATCATTTCTAAGGAAAATACTTGTGGTACATGTTTTTTGTAAGCCCTGGACACCCCCCCTTTCCTGTCTTAAAACATGCCCAGTCTCATGTATTTTCAACTTTATTCTGGACGTAACAGGAAAGGTGGAAGTGTCTGTTACAGACTTTATCTTCATCTAACAATGGTTACAGGATACTGACTTGAAAACTCCCCAAGTCAACACAAAAAATACAGGATATATTCAAAACTGCACCTCTAAGCATATTATATTGCTGAGTATATATATTGCTGACTCCATATTATCACTATAACTTATTTCTAGGCCATGATAATCAAAATGGCGTCTTTCATAACTGACATTTAAAGTATAATTTCTCTAACATCTCCCTCCTTTTATACTAATAATGTCAATACTTCAAATATCCAGGTTTTTCATTTTACCAGGTATTATCATTTAGACAGATAAGTCCTTAGCGAGAGTTGTAAATTCATCATCAGGTTCCGAGTATAGTTCCGTATAGTTCCGTGTCGCTCTGGAGGAGCATAGTTTTTGTTAAAGATGTGTCAATCAGTCTTTGAAGAATTCCCCTAATACAGGGAATGCAGCAACATCCACACAATGTAAGAACTGCGGCTACCATGACAATAGAGATAAGCAAACTTTTTGCAAGATCACCCCATTTACCAAACCATTTTCCGAAAAGTCCTGTCAGGGGGTTCTCTACACCAGAGTTCTCAGCTAATTCTTCGGATAGCATTTGTAGGCCTTGTAAGGCTTTGGTGATACTTCCATCAGGTGCCGTATTGTTTGGAATAAAAGTGCAGCAGAAGGTGCCGAACATTTTGCATACCCCGCCCCTTTCTGCCAGCAACATATCCAACGCTATGCGGTTCTGCCACGCTGTCAAAGAGGTGGCGTCCAATTGTGCTGCTATACCTTTGACAGCATCTCTGGTGTAATTGACAAACCTCTGCTGGTTGTAGTAGATGTAGTTTATCCAGTCGACGTTCTTGTTGGGCTGGACCCATATGAAGAGTGAGGTGAGTCCTGCTGTTATTTGATTCTGCGCTTTAAATTCATCTGGAACTCCTCGTGGAACACCTATTTCGTCTATATACACTTGGTTGTCAAATGATCCTTGTGGTGTTTCTCGCTTAATTCCTTTAAAAAAAGTATTTACCTGGTAGTTTCATTGATTTATCACTCATAGGAACTATATAAAAGGGAAGCAGCAATCGGGTAAGGGCACAACTACCCTCCCATCTAGGTGGCAGTCTGGGCCTTAGTCTCTTATCTCCACACAGCCACCAAACATCAGCCAATTGCTGTTTCTGTTCCTGAAACCATTTTAGTTGGTACTTAATGTCTGTAGTAAGGGTTGTAGTTGCACAGTATTCAGGGGACAGGGTGCCAACATTTGTACCATTACTGTCATTGTTAGAGAAACAAGTAAAATTTCCTGGTAATGCTTGTACTGATGGGGGTATACTTTGCATCTTAGTCTTAGGGTAACTCTTTTCTCATTTACACATTCTGACCCAGTAATATTTTATGAAAACATTCTTATTATACAAGTCAAGTCTATTTCCTCTTTAGGGAGAGGAACGGTGGCTAGTTGTGGAATATAATAAGGTTTACAATACAACATTTCATACGGTGTTAGTCCTTTAGCAGTAGGGGTAATTCTTATACTCAACAATGCCATTGGCAAACACTAAACCCATTTATTTTTCCCTGTTTCCTTTAACAATTTTCTTAGTTTACTCTTTGGGTACCATTGTGTCTCCACTGTGCCCACAGATTGTGGGTGGTAGACACAGTGTTTTTTTTTTTTTTTAGGTCAATATTGTACCATTTACCAATTTGTTGTATTGTTCGGTTTACAAAATGGGAGCCGTTGTCACTGTAAATCACAGAGGGGATCCCATGAAATGGAATCACCTCTTTAATAAGTACTTTGGCTACTGACTGCCCATTTGGGTGTGTCATAGGAAAAGCTTCCGCCCACTTTACAAACAACAATAATCATAAAATCCATGCATATCGTGTGAAAGGGATAAGAGGGTTGTGGGAAATGACCTCTTAAGGGTCTTAGGGCACCTTGAGCATGGTATCTGGTACAAAGCGGACATGTGAGGCAAAAATCTCTAGAGTCATTCGTAAACCCATATGTTGTGAACACCTTATTGATCACCTGCACCATCCCTCCTTTTGAGATATGGGCTTGCCCATGGCTCAATAACGCAGCATATCTAAACAGTGATGTAGGTAAGATGGGTTTACCTTCTGTACTTGTGTATATACCATTGACCAGCGTTGCCCCTTTAGAAAACCACTTTTGTTTTTCACCTGCCGGTGATGTTTTCTGCATTTCTGATAACCATGTTTTATCAATAGCTTTCCGTACCTCACCATTTTCTTGGGGACCTGTATAGTATATGTGTGTTTTTTGCAGTCCTGTAGTAGCTTCCCTTGCGGTCTTGTCTGTTAGTGCATTCCCTAGAGTAATTGGATCTGTTCCCTTTCTGTGTGCTGTACATTTACAAATAGCCACTTGTGTTGGTTTCTGTACATTTTCTAGAAGGGCCAGGATAAGATCTCTATGTGAGATTGGTTTACCTGTGGACGTAATCATACCCCTATTTTTCCATTGCTGGGCAAATATGTGTATAGTATAAAAAGCGTATTGGCTGTCTGTATAAATATTTATTTTCTTCCCTTCCCCTAGACTACAGGCCTTGGATAGGGCAATAATTTCAGCTTGTTGTGTAGAGTAGGAATTGGAAAGGGGTCTGGCTTCAATGACCTGGTCATGTGTTACTATAGCGTATGCCGTTTGATGTACCCCTTTATCGTCCTTTTTACAAGACCCATCAACACAAAAGGTAATGTCAGCATCTAGAAAGGGAACATCCGTGAGATCCTTCCTTACAATCTACAGTCTGATAAAAGGTTTTACTGTAATTGGGAAGGCTAAGCATAACCCACAATGAGGTGCTTTACCTTCGTAAATGCATCCTCTGCTTACACATTCCACTGAATGGAATCTTTTGCAGCCATTAGTGAACCATAGATGAGATCAGAAAGAGGCTCCACCTCCATAGCATAATTTGCTATCCATGCTCTACAGACATTTGCCATGCCAAGAAATGACATCATTTATTTTTGGTATGTGATTTGGGGACTTGAAGGGTGGCCTCTTTTCGGATCTCATCCAAATGTCTACCTTCTTGAGATAAAATGTAACCCAGGTATTTCACCTTTTCTTTCCACAGTTGTGATTAGTCTTTGCTGACCTTTTGACCTTGGTCTGCGAGGAAATGCATCAGAACCATGGTAATTTTACATACATTACTACCAGAATGTCATCCAAATACAAGAGAATTTAACACACAAGGAGGTACAAACCGAGACAAATTATTGGACATTCTTTGTGAGAATATAGTTGGATTTTCACAATATCCCTGGGATAACCTAGTGTATGTGTACCTCTTTTTTTTTTTTTTTTTTCGTGTACATAAATGCAACCCAGAACTGACTGTCTTTGTGTAAGGGAATGAAAAAGAAGGATTACTGTTATCAATAACATAAAATACCTCGTTCTCTGGGTAGAGCTCGTTCAGGAGGACATGCATGTCTGGGACCACCGGGGCCCTCGGTAATACGGCCCCATTGACTGCCTGTAAATCCTGCACGAGTCTCCACCCATCTTTCTCTCCCTTATGCCTCCTATACCTCTGAATCCCTCTGGATTTTAGTTTCTCATCTGTCAGTTGGACCCAGTTCATGATAAATTCTCCTAACTCATGCTATGATACCTTGGGGTTTCCGGGTGACCGAAACACAAGAACAGTATCCTGCCTGTATATTTGCCGAATAGGCTGTGGTAGGAGACAAGTAGCCACTCTATTTCCTTCCTTATCACAGTACAGACATTTTAATAGAACTTCAGTGTTAGTGAGACTCATTAACTGTTTCTCATAGGACTTATCAGGCCCAGAGGTCTTTCTGTAATACATGGTGCAATAGAGGTTTGTCTGGACCTTATACCTTTTCCTCACAGACTCTTTGTCAATTATTTCTGCCAGGATTTTGGGTATATTTAATCCCTCAGTTTGCAAATTCCAGGCTGTACCAGTATCAGGGCTCATTATCCACGGCTGTGATTTGTTTTTCACACAGCCGATGGGCTCTGAGACCTCCCTCCACTGGTACGACAGAAATATCAAGAGCGTGCAACATGTCTCTACCCAACAAATTAACAGGACATTTAGTCATAATGACAATTTTACACTGAGCCTATTTACCTGTCTGTGGATCTTCCACAGTAAGGCCTTCAGACATGACCTCCTGGTGCATCAACCCATTTTGCAGATTTTACATATACTACACCTTTTTCTTTACCTTTTTCATATCCAGCGGGTGTATTAGGGTCCTACAAGCCCCAGTATCACAGAGAAATGTTAGCCATCTACCCTTCACAACCAAGATTATTTCTGACTTGACTTTAGCATGCAAACAAGTTTCAACAGTGCACACATCCAAAATTTCAGATTCTTTCTCATCATTTTCTTCTGTATCTCTCTCTCTGCAGACATACCAACATCTTCATGCATCTTCCTCTCTGTTTGACCTACATTCTTTTGCCAAGTGACCTCTTTTACCTCACAGGAAACACTCCCCTCTCTCTTTTTTTTTTTTTTTCATAGTCCTGAATGCGGGGCCTTGTTCAGGTGTTTCCTATCCTTCTGTTCTCCTTCTCAATGACATACACATCATTACCTTCATCTACATAAACACTTTCCCTTTCTTTACTCTCTTTTTTGATTGGAAGTGCCGCTCAGCATGCCTCGCATACTCTATCAGCCCTTGTATTCTGCAGATCCTATGGTTGATCATGTGTTTGATAACAAACTTGATATAGGGGCTAACAGCCCCTTCAAGATTGCATCCTTTAGCTGTTGCTCATATGTACTATCGTTTACTTGATTTACTGGGACTTCTATTCCTGAGTGATTATTGAAAATCTCCCTCATCCTAACAATGAAATTGTCCACTGTTTCCTCTTCTCCCTGTACACACTGATTTATAATGGACCAGTCGGCTCGACGTATCCATCTATTCTCTATCCTTGCTATAAGAGCATTTCTCCTGTTTTCTAGTGCTGCATCATCATGAGGCAACACAACTCCCTGATTGTTTAATCCACTCCAATCTCCCACTACATGATGCCAGTCGGGACCCAGGATCTGTCTGGTGACCTGCTCTATTTCCCTCCCAATAAGATGATAGTTAGCAATCATTCCCATGATACCATCCCTGATTTAAGCTATGTTCACCTTGGGATGTGGTACCCCTTAGGTAGTTTTTTTAACATCCTCAGGGGTCCAGGGGCGATAGACCATCATAGAGTTGGGGACTACTATACCTCCTACATTTTGTCCTGCCCTAGGTTTGGGAACTTCAATTAGTGGAAATTCTTCCTCTCCACATTCTGTTTGTTCCCCAGCTGAGGGGGATATCAATTGGTTCACCAGGTCCCCGAAAAATTTGTAATAGTTGCTGTAAAGGGGGTCCCTTATGGACTCCTCTGGACAGCAAGAGTCATTTTGAGAGGGGGTTTAGCTGCAGCCATAGGAGAATCGGTTGCATCTGCGGGTGACCCAGGTGATACGGGGGAACAACAAACAGTGGAGAGTCAGGTTGCATTTGGTTTGTTACGTTTTGTTCAGTCAATACTTGCTGAACTAAACGTCAGAGGACGGTCATATTATTGTCCTCCTCTTTTGTTCAAAAACATAGTCTTTTTATGGTTTTCTGAATTTAACCTATGGTTAGCCTCCTCAAGCCATTTCTTTGCCTGGGGAAGGCCTAATGTCTTCTGTTTTCTTATTTTCATGCCGGCATCATTTTTAAGCCTTCTACACAGTATTACACAATAATCCTTATTTAAAAACGCATCAAAATCATACTTTGTTTTCCACATTTAAAGAAATGTCACATTCTCTTTGTCTAGACTACACATATACTTAACATCTTCATTCACACCAACAGATTTTCCATGGATCATACCTACTTTGTTTATCGTGCACACGGAGCTCTTTTTTTGTTAGTGTCTTCTCACAATGACACAACACACGCACACAGTATCTTATCACTTGCAATCACTCACAGACTTTCTAGTCATGATATATCACTTCTAGATTACTGATCTTGTGTATTGCTAAAACACTGGTGTCTTAGAGAATTACAGAATTACGGGGAGACTGAATTCTCCCGACTGTTCTCTTATCATTACTTAATACTTCACTAACTTGTAGAGAGCATTTACAGAATTACGAGGAAACTAAATTCTCCCGACTGTTCTTTCATCCTATCAAAACATTTAATATTTCAGTCATTGATCCAAGGGTATTTATGTGCCTGCTCAGGATTAATACAACATATGAGGCTGGCATGAACACTGCGGTCCGCCAAATGTCCTCTGTTTGTTACCTGGAAATCTATCAGGCCACACCCTTGTATCAACAGAGGGGGGGGGGTTCTTTAGGTTTTGATCTAGGAGTATTTATGTGTCCCCAAGGGATTTTCTGCAGTTTACAAGGCTGTCAAACCGACAAATTTCCTTTATCTGCACCCGGATATTAGTATGGGACCATACCCCTATATCAAATGACAATTAACCAGAAGAAACAAACAAGAACACACAAGAGAGAGAACACCCGCAGTGCTCGACTGCCGCCAGGTCGCCCTGAGCGCGTCTTCCCAAAACGCGGGCTAGTCACTAGGTCTGCCCATCCAGGATGGCCACAGACGGATCTATACGGGGAATACGTGACCACTTATTTCCCCTCAACAAGAGTAAAGCAGATAGGACAGAAACAGATAAACATTCAATCAATCTCTATATTGTATGTATATATTCAAATCCCTTATTCATCAAATTCCTAATCAAGTCTAACACAAAAGGTTAATAATAAAATAAAAATAAAAATCTTACCTTGTCCCGAGAGCGGTCTCTTGTGCTGATCCGGTAAGTCGCTGCCCGGGAGGCACTAGTTCAGCGGACCGGCCTCTTTTTAACATCTAATTTGAGATGGAGGACTTACAGTTTTGCCGTACGGTCATCGGTCACTGTTGGCCAGTGCGTCTCGGGGAAATGGACTTCCGGCTCTTCGAAGGACCAAATTTGTTATGGGAATAATTTCACAATCTCAGATCGCCCTCGGGAATCAAGGTAATATTTATTGCATATGCAAGAGAAATGAATTACACGTTCATGCAGCCTTTATCATTTCTAAGGAAAATACTTGTGGTACATGTTTTTTGTAAGCCCTGGACACCCCCCCTTTCCTGTCTTAAAACATGCCCAGTCTCATGTATTTTCAACTTTATTCTGGACGTAACAGGAAAGGTGGAAGTGTCTGTTACAGACTTTATCTTCATCTAACAATGGTTACAGGATACTGACTTGAAAACTCCCCAAGTCAACACAAAAAATACAGGATATATTCAAAACTGCACCTCTAAGCATATTATATTGCTGAGTATATATATTGCTGACTCCATATTATCACTATAACTTATTTCTAGGCCATGATAATCAAAATGGCGTCTTTCATAACTGACATTTAAAGTATAATTTCTCTAACAATGCATCACATACTAGCCCATTATGTGGCACTTACTTGCAAAGGAAGCCCCGCAATATCCCCGCTGGTGGAAGCATCCATCTTCGCCCGTCTTCCTTCCGGGGCCGCGGTCTATGGCTCTGTGACTCTCCGGAGCCACATGACGTCACTCCCACACATGCGGGTGGGAGCCGCCAGTCACGGCACATGCTGGGGCAGAAACGGCACGGATGGCCCTTTCTTCACTGCGCATGCGCCGATGACATCAGCAGCGCAGTGTACATGAAATATCTCCTAAACGGTGCACGTTTAGGAGATATTTTCAGTACATATAGGTAAGCCTTATTATAGGCTTACCTATATGTATAAATAGGTCAGGGGGGTTTACAAACACTAATTCAATATTGTCACAAAACTGGGTGGGTTTAGGGCACAGTGCTCTGCGCCTCGAGGCCACCCTTTTTTTAAGCCAATTAGAGCCTCTGTCTCTAATCATGTGCTTTAAAAAAAAAAAAAAAAAAAAACCCACTGAAATCCATGTATGTAGATTAGGGGCCGGGTGCATGGATTAGGGGGCGGCCCCTGCGCCTCTTATGGACGGGCTGCCACTGGGCTGCAGTTTACTACTGTTTTAAAGTGGCAATCAACACCCCTATTATATCTGAGGTTGATTTACTAAAGGCAAATATATTGTGCACTACAAGTGCACTTGGAAGTGCAGTTGCTCTAGATCTGGGGGGAAGCTCTGATGATTTCTCTCATCCAATCATATGCAAGGAAAAATGCTCTTTTGTATTTTCCTTGCATGTCCCCCTCAGATCTAGAGCAACTGCACTTATGGGTGCACAGACTATATCCCTTTAGTAAATCAGCCCCTCTGTGTTCAACATTTACAAACTGGAGTTGAATGGTACTTTAAAAGCTTCACCAAAGCTTGCGGAAAGCTCTGCAAATGCTTTGTTAAAGCTTGCTGTTCAGACTACGCTTATACAAGCTGAAGCCAATCTGAAACAGGCCAATAGGCAAAAAAGCTGTTTGCTTTGCAGGGAATCTTTACTTCGCAATTAAAGTTTCCTTAGGTCAGTGAATGTGTTGAAAATCGATTTTTGCAAAGAATGCCCAATCATGTGCGAGGAAATAATGAAAACCGTATTTTTACTTGCAAATGATTGGATGATGTAGGACAGAAGAACTTCATCTCAATCAAAAAAAAAGGGGAACATTTCCTTTCCATTAATAAGTCAACCCCACTTGCTATAAAATGCAAATGATGACAGAAAAGGGAGCATGCCAGAAAATATGTGTCCTGGAACTGGGGAAGAGGTTGGGGGCTTTTTAGTGCTGGAGGACCTTGCCCCTGTACTGATGTCATATGGACACAAACCAAAATTAAAAGGATGCCATAATTGTGTATAAAATGTCTAGACAAGGTGGCAATCAATAACTTCTGTGTGCTTTTATGTCTCATTTACTGTTTGCTTTCTGGATGACCAAACAAGGGGTTATTTTTCTCAGTGACATGCAGTTTACTTCTTTGTAATAGAATCTTATGCAGGAATCTGCCATTACAAGAGCTCACTTATGGAAACTAGTTTAAAGTGGACCTTCACCCCATAAGACAATTCCTCTTTTCTTGCCTAGGTGAGAATGGCAGTGCACATGTGTACTCAGATGTGCTGAAGGGCTCTGGCAGGCTTTAGGACCTATCAAATTGGAAAAATTCTGTGAGCCACAATAATCTTATGCCTTGCTTGTGCTACCTTCAGCTGCATGTGCTAATCACGCTTCATATAACCTGCATAGGATAAATTTACAAATTATGCCCTGCGCTTGGGTGACCCCAAAAACAAAATGAATAATAACCAACTCTGTGCTTACTAGTGCAATAATATTAAATACAAATAATATGAATGTTGAATAAAGAAACAAGGTGTGAAAAAACAGGTGCTTGTTACACCATAAATTGGTACTTATTAGTGCTTGTTACACCATACATAGTGTCTTAATCAACATAAAAAGTGCTTAGTGCTCAATATAAAGTATCCTGCTTGTCTAAATGAATAAATTAATAAAAAAAAAAGTTCTCTTTAGCATTCCCCCTGATGATGACACGTGATCCCTGTGTCAAAGACGCGTAGGGGAGGGGCCAGGACGGAGAGACTGACACGGACTTTACACCAACGCTGTCCCAGCACAGCATACTGCACCAAACATCCAGTGATTTTGCATAGAAAGCCGTTATAGTATGGTGCACTGACGCACCAGTGCCATGTGAGTACCCCGGTGTGGGGAGCGTTTTCTTTTAATAAAAGTATTTTGACTATATTACACTATATAGTTTCCTTTTCATTTATATGTATGGAGCCACATTGTTTCCAACTGGAGGAGTGCAGCAGACACTGAGAATGAGCCCAGGGGTGGCTCCAAAGCGTATTTGGACTGTCAGAGAACTCACACAGCAAGCACCCGTCTCCATGCAGCAGCTGCCAATCCTCGTTCTACTAATGCCAAGGTGCATGCACGGAACCATAGCCAGAGACAAAAGAGATCCAGGGTGGGCATGCACAATGGTACCTCTATGCGAACGCGCTAACGCGCGCCCGCGTGTGCCAAAGCACTAATGTGCTAACGCGCATGCGCCAATGTGTCAAGGTGCTAACGCGCATGTGCCAATGTGCTGAGTTGCTGATGCGCTGGCGCAAATCCTGGCACACAGCACCCTATATAAACAGAGAGTCTGCCTAGCATCAGTGCTGGATTGTCTTCAGCTTGTTCCTGTGTTCCTGTTGTTACTCTGCCTGATTGACCTTGTTCCTGAAAACCCGGCTATCTTCTGACCATTCTCTTGGATCTCCCCTGCCTGCTGAACCTGCCTCTACCTGCAATACTGACCTTGGCTTGAACTTATGATTACGGCTCTGCCTTCCGATTCTGTACCCTGCTGCTTGTCTGTTGCCAACCCCTGCCTGTTCCTGACTACGGTTTTGCCTTCTGACTTGGTACCCCGCTCCCAGCCTGTTGCCGACTCCTGCCTGTTCCTGATTCTGCAGTTGATCCTGATCTGGCTCCCGCTGAACAAGTTTGGTGATCAGTTTCCACATCTCCTCAGCAGAGGTTCCTGTATCTCCAAGTTCCAGCCTCCTGCCTGCAGGCACCTGCACCCTTTCGTTGCCCTCGCACTCCCTGTACCCACCACCATGGGTGCTTGGACCGGAACCGTGCAAGAGGCCACCCTCATCATTTCGGGCTCTGCTGTAAGGTACGTGACATGGACTCAGGGCAGCAGCTGAGTCACACGCTCTGAGGTGAGCACATTAGCTTAAGGGGGTCACGAAGGAGCACCGGAGCATGTTTTTGAGCACTCAGGATATCTTCGGCATGATGTTGGATTGTTGTCACAGCTGAACACCACCTGCATGCATTGTTTTATTATCACTGCTGGATATTATTTGCACGCACTATTTAGAGTGCTAAAGAGAACTTTTTTTATTATTATTTATTAATTTAGACAAGCAGGATACTTTATATTGAGCACTAAGCACTTTTTTTGTTGATTAAGACACTATGTATGGTGTAACAAGCACTAATAAGCACTAATTTATGGTGTAACAAGCACCTGGTTTTTCACACCTTGTTTATTTATTCAACAATCATATTATTTGTATTTAATATTATCGCACTAGTAAGCACAGAGTTGGTTATTATTAATTTTGTTTTTGGGGTCACCCAAGCGCAGCGCAAAATTAGGCTTTAGGACCTGGCCTAGACTTTTGGCACATCTGCACACACGCATGTTTCTATGTGCATAAGAATGACGCAGTCTAGGAGGTCCAGAATGTCTTTTTCTGCACATGTGCGCACACATCTCAGTGCATGTGCAGATGCGCCACAGGGCTCTGCACAGTGAATTTCTTTCTAAATAGATCCCCAGGTGTTACACAGCTGTTGCTACATACTACATGTCACGTACCTGGTAGGTTGTGAGCCTGGAGTGCAGGAAAAGACCTCCCTTACAGCTCCCACTCCCGTTCCCCTGGAATGGAGACAGAGGGCCAGGAGTGAAGAGTGGTATGGGTGCCTGGCAGGATCAACAGTTGCTGAAAGTCCAGTAGTGGTGGCACCCTCTGGAGTCAGTAGTCTGGGGTGTAGACTGAGGACAGAGACTGGAATGCAGGACTGGAACCAGGAACCACAGCAGGTAATAGCAGACTGGAAGCTGGACTGGAACCAGGAACAACAGCAGGTAATAGCAGACTGGAAGCTGGACTGGAACCAGGAACAACAGCAGGTAATAGCAGACTGGAAGCCGAACTGGAACCAGGAACAACAGCAGGTAATAGCCTGGACACTGGACTGGAACAACAGCAGAAGATAGCCTGGAACACTGGACTGGAACCAGGAACAACAGCAGGTAATAGCCTGGAACGCTGGACTGGAATACAGCAGAAGGTAGCCTGGAACGCTGGACTGGAACCAGGAACAACAGCAGGTAATAGCCTGGAACGCTGGACTGGAACACAGCAGAAGGTAGCCTGGAACGCTGGGCTGGAACACAGCAGAAGGTAGCCTGGAACGCTGGACTGGAACCAGGAACAACAGCAGGTAATAGCAGACTGGAAGCTGATGAACACAGCGGAGGGTCAACAAGCCGGTGGTCAGTAACGTTCGGACAGCAGAGGTACCAGGGGTAATGCAGAGGGATGGTCAGGCAAGCCAAGAGGGTCTGGTGCAGGCAGATAGCAGGATCGTCAAACAGGAAGCCGGGTCAGATAACAGGAAACACAGATCAGATCAGGTAACACTCACAGAAAGCTGTAGAGCAGACAGCGGAGATGGTGTGTGATAGACCGGTTTAAATAGCCCGCCTGATAGCGGGAGTGCGCGCGCGCGTGCCCGTGCGTGACCGCACCCGTGAACACGCACGCATGCGCAGTGGAACCCGTGGCCGTGTTCCCGGACGCCTGGATCGCCGGTTACTGGCAGGATCTTCATGACATTGACCCCCCCAAGGGGCAGCCAGCCTCCGGATGCCCCTTTGAGAAAATTTCTCTGGATGGGATCTTTTAAAAGATTGTAACAGGTCTTCAGCATGAATATTATCTTCTGGTTCCCAGGAATTCTCTTCTGGGCCAAACCCCCTCCACTTTATCAAAAATTGATTCTGGTTAGCTCTTTTCCTATAGTCCATAATAGCCTCCACCTCGAATTCCTCCTCCCCATCTACCAAGATTGGATCAGGAGGATCCGTACTTCGGCCCGGGAATGGGTTGGAGACAGAGGGTCTGAGCAAAGACACGTGAAAAACTGGATGTACTTTTAGTGAGTCCGGGAGTTCAAGTTCATATGCAACTTCATTAATTCTCCGTTTAACGGAAAACGGCCCAAGAAACTTGGGGCCCAATTTCTTGGACGGGCAAGCTAACCTGAGGTTTACTGTGGACAACCATACCTGATCCCCAGGTGCAAGTAATAGCTCACCTCGCCTCTTTTTGTAGAAGGTTGCTTTGTTATATTCCTGGGTCCTGGTCATGGTCTCCTGTAAAACTTGGTTGTTGGAAGAAAAGAAATCCAATTTCTCCTGAACTGCGGGTACTGTACATTCTGGAAGAGAGTTAGGCAAAAATGAAGGGTGGAAACCGTAATTTGCAAAAAACGGAGTCTGTTTGATAGCAGAGTGAATAGAGTTGTTATAGGCGAATTTGGCCAATGGAAGAACAGAAATCCAATCATCCTGGGCAAAAGAAGAAAAACATTGCAAATATTGTTCAAGGGTCTGATTTGTTCTTTCTGTTTGCCCATTCGTCTGAGGATGATAAGCTGATGAAAATGAAAGTTCAATGTTTAAAGTTTTACATAGAGACCTCCAGAATCGGGAGGTAAACTGTACCCCCCGATCTGAAACTATATTGACTGGTACCCCATGAAGCCTGATGACTTCTTTGATGAAAGCTTGTGCCGTCTCTGTGGCTGACGGGGTGCCTTTCATTGGGACAAAGTGAGCCATCTTCGACAACCGGTCCACTATGACAAAGATTGAAGTGAAGCCCTCAGCCGGGGGTAATTCTACAATAAAGTCTATAGAGAGCATTTTCCAGGGTCTATCTGGGACAGGCAAGGGCTTTAGGAGTCCCCATGCCTTTGTTCTGTATCCTTTGTTTCTGATACAGGTGGTACAGGACTCTACAAACCTTTTACAATCCTCGCGTAGCTGAGGCCACCAAAAGGTACGCTGTACCAAATCCGTGGTCTTAGCCGCACCAAAGTGTCCAGCCAATGCATGATCATGGCAGAGTTCTAATACTGCAACTCGTAGTGTCTCAGGTATAAAGATCCTATTCTCATGCCACAGTAACCCATCCTTAACTTGGAGTTCCGCTCTAATGGAAGATTCCAATCCTGCGGAAGCCTGCTTAATTTGGGAAAGCAGGTTTCCCTGAAGCAAAAGAAAGTTCCCCGGAGCCAGAATGGTGTCTGGAGGGGAAATCTCTTGGGGTTTATGAAACATCCTGGATAGGGCGTCAGGTTTGGTATTTTTGGAACCAGGGAGATAAGTGACATGGAAGGAGAACCTGGAGAAAAAGAGAGCCCACCTGGCCTGACGTGGCTTCAACCTCTTTGCAGATCTCAAATACTCCAGGTTCTTGTGATCCGTAAAGATTAGAACTGGGTGAGCGGCGCCCTCCAACAGATAGCGCCACTCCTCTAATGCTGACTTGATTGCCAACAACTCTCTGTCACCTACATCATAATTCCTCTCTGCTGTGGACAATTTACGAGAAAAGAAGGCCACAGGGTGCAGCAGGGCCTTAGTTCCCTGTCTTTGGGATAGCACTGCCCCTACGGCGATTTCAGATGCATCCACCTCTAATATGAATGGCAGAGAGGAATCTGGATGTTTGAGTACAGAGGCGGAGGTAAAAAGACCCTTGAGAGTCTCAAAAGCTTTTTGGGCTTCAACTGACCAATGGAAGCGTGTACCTTGTTTTGTTAGTTGGGTGATAAGTGTAATGATAGCTGAAAACCCCTTAATAAATTTACGGTAAAAGTTAGCGAACCCAACAAACCGCTGGATTCCTTTTTTGTCTGTCGGGACTGGCCAATCTAGAACTGCAGTGAACTTTTGAGGATCCATCTTGATGCCCTTACTAGAAATGACTAACCCCAGAAATGGAATACTTTCCTGTTCGAATTCACATTTTCCAGCCTTTGCATATAGACCATGTTGTCGAAGCCGGCTCAACACACTTCTGACGTGCCTGCGATGGGATTCAAGGGAACAAGAGAAAATTAATATGTCCTCTAAATAGACGATAACAAACAGATCAAGAAAGTCACGTAACACATCATTGATAAAGTACTGAAATGTGGCAGGGGCATTGCACAGGCCGAACGGCATCACGAGGTATTCAAAATGTCCATAGCAGGTACGAAAAGCGGTCTTCCATTTGTCTCCGTCCCTAATACGAACTAAATTGTAGGCCCCGCGGAGATCAAGTTTGGTGAATATAGTGGCCGACCCTAACCTTTGGAACAACTCTGGCACCAGGGGAAGAGGGTACCGATTTTTCACAGTAATCTTGTTTAGTTCACGGTAATCCACACAAGGTCTGAGGGTCTTATCCTTTTTCTGCACAAAAAAGATGCCGGTACCTGCGGGGGACGTGGATGGACGAATGAAGCCTCTTTTAAGGTTCTCATCAATGTATTCTTTCAAGGCCCCTTGTTCCACTTCAGTTAGAGGAAAGATTCTTCCAAACGGAATTTCAGCACCGGGGAGTAATTCGATTGGACAGTCATAGGCCCGGTGAGGAGGTAACACCTCGGCCCTCTGTTTGCTAAATACGTCCAGAAAGTCATGATATGCAGCAGGGATGGACAAATGTAGACCAGGGTCTGTATCCAGGCAGAGCAGAGCAGAGTCTTCCTGGGCATTCTGGGTTCTGCAGAACTGCTGACAATAGGAAGAAGGGAAGGTAACCTCACCCGTGATCCAATTAATGTCCGGATTATGTGCCTGTAACCATGGCATACCGAGGATTATGGGAAACAGAGGTGAAGCGATAATATCCAGGCGTAGCTGTTCTTGATGTACGTTAGAAATGGAGACGGGTATTGGGATGGTCTCCTGGGTGACAGGTCCAGATTTGATAGCGGTTCCATCAGCTAGGTGGATGGAGAACCCGTGGGCTTTGGGTAACAGAGGTATCTGATGTTGGGTGGCAAAAAGAGAGTCCATGAAACAACTGCAGGCTCCAGAATCAATATTAGCGGTTATTTGCAGAGTCCTTCCTGGAAGCTGTAGCAGAAGAGAAAGAGCAAGGTGAGTGGTACTTCTAGCCAGAGGTGCAACATAGTCTGTGGACAAAGATAAACACTTACGGAGTTTGATGGGACAGTTCCTGACATAGTTCCCAGGTTCCCCGCAATACAGGCACAGATTATTTGTTCGACGACGTTGTCGTTCCTCCTGGGTGAGAGAAGGCCGTAGGACTCCTACTTGCATTGGCTCAGGTCGATTAAACATGGAGACAGGTGGTGCTGGTGCTGAATGATGGGGAACCTTAGGGGTAACCCAAGTTGGACGGGAAGACCCCATCGCTCTCTCAGACCTACGCTCTCGTAGACGTCGATCGATCTGAATGGCCAGATCGATTAAGGCATTTAGAGTCAGTGGTGTACCCACCCTGGCCAATTTATCCTTCAGTGAGTCAGATAGTCCCATCCGAAATTGATAGCGGAGAGCCGCATCGTTCCAATTAGTGTCCGCAATCCACTTTCTGAATTCAGCCACATAGTCCTCTGCCGCCCGGCGACCCTGTTGAAGGGTATGCAGGACAGTCTCCGCAGTTACGGACAGCTGGGGGTCATCATACAACTGACCCAGTGCGTCAAAGAAAGTAGAGAGGTTGTTTAAGGATATATCCTTTTGCTCCAAGAGGCGATGGGCCCAGGTTTGGGGGTCCCCAGAAAGCAGAGAAATTACATAGCCCACCTTGGTAGCCTCCAGGGAAAAGGTACGTGGCTGAAGAGCGAAGAATAATTCACAGGAGTTACGGAAGGCCCTGAACTTATGGCGATCTCCGGAGAAACGTTCGGGTGTAGGAACCTTTGGTTCTGGGGGAAGCATCACCACCGTTGAGGAAGGCCCAACTGAAGGAGCAGGAGCAGAGGAAGCCCCCATGGGGCTGGACAAAGTTAATACTCGTTCCTCCAACCTGGTATATCCTTGCTGCAGGTTCTTGACTGCTTCAGTCAATCCTACCAGGTGTGCACAAAGTTCCTCCATAGGAGAGGTTCCCTGCTCAGGCTCTGACATGGCTGTCTGCTACTGTCACGTACCTGGTAGGTTGTGAGCCTGGAGTGCAGGAAAAGACCTCCCTTACAGCTCTCACTCCCGTTCCCCTGGAATGGAGACAGAGGGCCAGGAGTGAAGAGTGGTATGGGTGCCTGGCAGGATCAACAGTTGCTGAAAGTCCAGTAGTGGTGGCACCCTCTGGAGTCAGTAGTCTGGGGTGTAGACTGAGGACAGAGACTGGAATGCAGGACTGGAACCAGGAACAACAGCAGGTAATAGCAGACTGGAAGCTGGACTGGAACCAGGAACAACAGCAGGTAATAGCAGACTGGAAGCTGGACTGGAACCAGGAACAACAGCAGGTAATAGCAGACTGGAAGCTGATGAACACAGCGGAGGGTCAACAAGCCGGTGGTCAGTAACGTTCGGACAGCAGAGGTACCAGGGGTAATGCAGAGGGATGGTCAGGCAAGCCAAGAGGGTCTGGTGCAGGCAGATAGCAGGATCGTCAAACAGGAAGCCGGGTCAGATAACAGGAAACACAGATCAGATCAGGTAACACTCACAGAACGCTGTAGAGCAGACAGCGGAGATGATGTGTGATAGATCGGTTTAAATAGCCCGCCTGATAGCGGGAGTGCGCGCGCGCGTGCCCGTGCGTGACCGCACCCGTGAACACGCGCGCATGCGCAGTGGAACCCGTGGCCGTGTTCCCGGACGCCTGGATCGCCGGTTACTGGCAGGATCTTCATGACACTACAGCTTCTATGAATAAAACACGATGCAAGAATGGAGGATGGGCGCATGTTTGTTAAATCCGCCACCTCCATTCATACATCAGGTTTCATTCATAAAAGCTGTTGTACCGCTTCCATGAATGGAGGAGCTGGGCGGTCATAGTCAACCACTTTTGATGAGAGCCTGTGACAGCTCATTGGTTTTATTAACCCCCCGCTGTATTCTTCCAGTTGTTTGCTAATCTATCACATGTTATATTTTATTGTAAAGAGAGGATGCACCAGCCTTGCGCATTACCCAAGTGGGGGGTATCTTTAATAGTAAGTTAAAGGAAGTATACTCACAAACAAATCAATGGAAAAAAAGCATATAAGGGTCCACAGTAAACACAAAGCAACCAGACTGTTCCCAGCAAGCCTGAGGACCTTCCAGATGGCTGACGTGTTTTGAGGGGAGATCCCCTCTTCCTCTGGCTTTCTGGGAACAGTACAGTGTAGGTATGGTATTGTGTGTAGGTACATAATATGTAGGTATTGTGTACAGCAAGGTATAAAAGTGAAATAAGATGATGATTCCTACTTAGGCTGCTTTATAGAATAGAATAATAAAAATAGATTAAAAAAGAATAGAATTACAAAGAATAGACTATAATAGAATAGCATAGAAAATAAAAGAATAGAATAGAAAAAATTAAATAGATTAAAGCTGAATAGAAAAAAACAAAATAGAAAAATAGAATAAAATAATAGAACAAAACAGAAAATAAAAGAACATAATAAAACAGAATAGAATAGACTAAAACAGAATAGAATAGAAAATACAAGAATAGAACAGCATAGAATAAAACAGAATAGAATAGAAAATAAAAGAATAAAATAAAATAGAACAGAAAAGAATAGAAGAGAATAGAATAAAATTGAAAACAAAAGAATAGAAAAAATAGAATAAAACAAAATAGAATAGAACAGAAAATAAAAGAACATAGTAAAACAGAATAGAATAGAAGAATAGGAAAAAATAGAACAAATATAGCCGTCTTCTGAACTTTGAATAGAATTGATTTAAATTGAATAGAATGGAACAGAATAGAATAAAATAAAATAGAAAATAATAGGAATAGAAAAAACTAGAATGGCATAGAATAGAGTAAATATAGCCGTCTTCCATAATTCAAATTGATTCGAAAATATCAAATACACTAACCAAATCTAACTGAATATATGAAACAAAATCTGAAAACAAATCATTCCAACATAAAAATATGACGAAATAAAATGATTAACTTAACGAACTAATCTGAAACAAATGAATATCTATATTTGTATAGTACTGTGCCTGCTTTGAGCTTTGTATTATGATAGGGGGCTATTGCCCACTAACAGCTGACGTCACAAAGCTGCTTCAAGTGTTACTAAACCCAGGACCCTGCATTTACTATATCTGGTCTTCCACAGAACACGGAAATGCAATCGTTTTAGTAAATATAAACTGCTAAATACCTTTCCTGATCAGCAGTTAGAGCACTCTTGTGACCCCTATTAGTGCCTAGTTAAAGCTTGAAGGAGGAGTTTTCATTCTCCTCTGACTGTCCTATAAGGATGCCGGACTTCTGGACAGTGCTGATTGGCCACTATGCTGATCACATGCACGCGCCCAAGAAAAAAGAAAAAAACCCTTTAGGAATACACGCCAAACTGAGCATGTGCAGCTTGTCCCTTAGCCTCTGTTCTATTAGCAGATAGATTGGGGACTGTGGAAAAATGGGAGGATCAGAGAAGACAGGATCAAACAGCCTTTTTACACAATGCAGAAGATTAACCCCTTAGGTTAGAGTGTTTTACTGTTGTGGATTTAGTATCACTTTCAGGCTCTGGAAGGATTCCGACAATATTGTCAGGATCCATCCAACTGTCTGACTGATGACTGAAAGCTGAATCCAGCTGTCCCCACCTCCTCTCCAGCTCAGTGTTCCAGTGAGCACTGTAAAGGGCAGAGCAGAGAGTGGTGACTGACAGTCACTGCTTTCCACTTGAAGCTGGCGATAATTAAGTGATCAGTGACCATGTGATTGCTCAGTTCTCGGTGTTAGAACTGACCTGGGACAGCTGCAGCATCACAACCGATGTTGGAGTATGGAGGTGACTATGTACGTTTTTTTTTTTTATATAATTCCACATTTCTCCTTTAACCACAGATAGTAGACTGTACAATGCCATGGTAATACACATAGGCAGCCTTAGACCTGGAGACCTCAGGTATGCTGCACAGATGCTGAGATGTGTTGTTTTGTAATATCAGGTTGTGTCCTCCTTCCTGCACATGACTGCCCCCTCTGTGTACACTGAACACTGTGCACACAATCCTCCTAGTCATTGCTCCTTATACAAGGCACCTGTAGATGACACAGCCTAACCCAGCAGAAAACAGGAAGCGCTCAGCTCCTCCCCCAGCTGTCATCTAACACTGCCAGCCTATTAGCAGCGCCGCATTGCTTAGACTTTTCTGGGCAACGTGACATTCTACTTCCGGATGTGTCTCGCGGTGCATGACGGGACATATAGTTTCCCAGCACCCTGAGAAAGGTGGAACGGCGCGCTGTGAGAACTACATTACCCGTCAACCCCCGATCCGGAAGAGGGTGTGTTTTTTCAGAAAGGGGCGGCAACGCGGCTGTAGGCAAGGAGGAGGGGGCGGAGCTGCAGCTGGCGGCGAGCGGGGGTTGTGCTTCCGCATTGGAGACCGGCTGCGGCTGTTGTTGTTATTGTTGTGGCGGTGAGTGAGGATGAGAGAACGGTGAGTGCAGGCGCCATGTCTCAGCCTCCCCAGTCCCCAGCCCAGGCGCAGCAGAGGAGGAGGGGGGATCGGCGCATCCTCTCCGGCACTTGCCCGGATCCCCAGTGCCGGGCCCGGCTCTTCTTCCCGGCTCAGGGCTCGGTCAGCATCGAATGCACGGACTGCGGCCAGAGACACGAGCAGAGGCAGCTGCTGGAGGTGGAAGAGGTAACCGAACCGGACGTGGTGCTGCACAATCTGCTGAGGAACGCCCTGCTCGGGGTGGCCGGGCCTCCCCGCAGGAATACTACCACAGACATGGTGAAAGTCATGGGGCTCTCCAACTACCACTGCAAGCTGCTCTCCCCCATCCTGGCCCGCTATGGCATGGACAAACAGACCGGCAAGGCCAAGCTGCTGAGGGAGATGAACCAGGGGGACGTCTTTGACTGCTCCTTGTTGGGGGACCGGGCCTTCCTCATCGAACCCGAACACATCGACACCGTGGGCTACGGCAAAGACCGGTCAGGCAGCCTCCTTTACCTGCATGACACCCTAGACGACATTAAGAAGGCCAACAACAACCAGGAGTCGCTGATCCCCGTCCACGTGGATGGAGATGGCCACTGCCTGGTGCACGCCGTGTCCCGGGCCCTGGTGGGAAGAGAACTCTTCTGGCACGCCTTACGGGAGAACCTCAAGAAGCACCTGAAGGAGAACTTGGACAGGTACAAAGCCCTCTTCCACGACTTTATCGATGCGGAGGAATGGGAGGACATTATCAACGAGTGCGACCCTTTGTTTGTGCCTCCTGAAGGCGTACCCCTGGGTCTGAGGAACATCCACATCTTTGGGCTTGCCAATGTCCTTCACCGACCTATCGTTTTGCTGGATTCCTTAAGTGGAATGAGAAGTTCCGGGGATTACTCAGCCACGTTTCTTCCAGGTTTGATACCAGTGGAGACCTGCAAAGGCAAAGATGGACATTTCAACAAGCCAATATGCATAGCCTGGAGTAGCTCAGGTCGCAATCATTACATACCGTTAGTGGGCATCAAGGGCTCTTCCCTACCCAAACTGCCCTTAAAATTGCTTCCCAAGGCCTGGGGTGTCCCGCAGGATTTAATAAGAAAGTACATCAAATTAGAAGACGATGGCAGCTGCGTCATTGGAGGAGATAGAAGCCTGCAAGACAAATACTTGCTGAGGCTGGTGGCTGCAATGGAGGAGGTGTTCATGGATAAGCATGGTATCCACCCCAGCTTAGTAGCGGATGTGCATCAGTACGTTTATAGACGAACTGGAGTTATAGGAGTTCAGCCTGAAGAAGTGACTGCTGCTGCCAAGAAGGCTGTGTCTGAAAATCGCCTTCACAAATGCCTTGTGTGTGGTGCTTTGTCAGAACTCCTGGTTGCTCCAGATTGGCTGGCCCCAGGGGGGAAGTTGTATAACTTGGCCAAATCTACCCATGGTCAGCTGAAGCCCGATAAAAACTACAGCTTCCCACTTAATAACATAGTTTGTTTTTACGACGCGGTAAACGATGTGTTAGTCCCTGATTTTAACTTGAGCAACTTAACCAGTTGCAATTGGTGCCGCGGTAATTCAGTCCGTAGGGTGAGAAGCGACGCCTCCATAGTTTATTTGGATGGCGACAGAACTAACACCAGGTCTTATGGAGGCAAATGTGGCTGCGGCTTTAAGCATTACTGGGATGGTAAGGAATACGATAATTTACCTGAAGCGTTTCCTATTACTTTGGAGTGGGGTGGAAGAGTCGTCCGAGAAACTGTCTACTGGTTTCAGTATGAAAGTGATGGAGGTTTGAACAGCAATGTGTATGACGTTGCAATTAAATTGGTGACCAAGCATTTTCCTGGAGAATTCGGCAGTGAAATTCTTGTGCAGAAAGTTGTAAACACCATATTACATCAGACTGCCAAAAAGAATCCTGATGATTACACTCCAGTCAACATAGATGGAGCTCATGTACAGAGAGTGGATGATATTAAACAGGAGCAGGACTCTGATTCACACTTGCCAACAAAAATTATTCTCACTGGCCAGAAAGCCAAAACTTTGCACAAAGAGGAATTAAATATGAGTAAAACAGAAAGGAAGCTTCAGCAAAACATTACAGAACAGGCATCGGTCATGCAGAAACGCAAATCGGACCAGATAAAACAAGAACTGAAGGGACAAGTTAGATCCTCTTCCCCTGGGACTATGAAAGACAGCCCATCATCTGGCCCTTCAACTCCCACCAAAACACCTTACTCCCCGACCTCCTCTAAAGAGAAGAAAATCCGGATTACAACCAATGATGGACGCCAGGCAATGCTCACCTTAAAGTTCTCAACTACGTTTTCGGAGCTTCAAGAGGGAATAGCCAAAGAGTTAGATATTCCTCCTTATTTACAGTGCATTCGTTATGGGTTTCCCCCAAAAGAGCTTCTGCCACCCAAGGATGGCTTTGAAAATGAGCCTGTACCGTTGCAACATGGTGACAGAGTTACAGTTGAGATTTTGAAAGCCAAAGACAAACCAGTACAACAGATGACATCGCACTCCGCTCATGCTGTTTCCGATGAGGATTCTGCAGTATCTACAAAAGCCATTTCAAAGGAGCTTCAAGACCAAATTGACAAAGAGATGTACTCCTTGTGTTTGCTGGCAACCCTTATGGGTAAGAAAAAAAAAAAGCAGCCTCACTTGTTTTCTTTTGTGGACAACCTTTTTCCAGTTTTCCACATTTTATTTTCTTTTATCTTCTAATTTTGAGGCTAATGTGTACAGTTTTAAAGTATTACAAAAGACAAAACTTTTTTTTTATCTTTTATTTTTTTTTTTAGTTTTGGATAGAGTGGAGAGGGATTAGATAAACTATTATGTTTTTTTTTTTTTTTTTTTCTTCTGTGTCTGCCTCATTATGGAGATTCACCCGCTCTATTTGTTCTGTGCACTATTATCATTGAAAGTAAAAGAAAATCCCAAAAGTTGGGTTGTCCCCAGAAAAGTAGTAGAGGGGAAATCTTCCAATGGGGATACTAGTTATGGTGACCTGAGGGGCCCAGGGAATTCCCTTTTAAAGCAGTGGTCATCAACCCTGTCCTCAGGACCCACTAACAGGCCAGGTTTTATGTATTACCTTGGGGAGATGCAGACTAGAATACTGCAATTACTGAGCATCAAATGATATTACCTGTGATGTATTTCAGTTATCTTGCAAACCTGGCCTGTTAGTTGGCCCTGAGGACAGGGTTGATGACCACTGCCTTAAAGGATAAGTTCACCTTAAAAAAAAAAAAAAAAGTGCATTTTTATTATTTTTTTTATTCTTTTTATGCAGGTAAAAAAAAAAATATGCATGGACTCCTGCAGACTGTCAGTGTAACTGTAAGCTGTCTGCCTGTACATTGTATGGGCAGGTAGTCTCACCCTGACAGGAAGAATCAGTTAACTACCACAGCGCTCAACAGCACCGTCTTAGTTCATTGAGAACTACAAGCTGACAGCCGCAAAGGATGTCATTACTTGTAGTGCATTCATTTACAGAACTCTGTGAATAAATGACGCAGCTGTGTGAATGAAGCCTTTTACTGCCACGCTTTTTTCAAAAAGTGGCAGCTGGTATGGGGGGGGCTTCTCCCCGTACTGTTGTCGCACATAGCAGATCCCCGAGTGGCTACAGGAGCAGGAACATTTTACTTTTTCTAAAAACGGGTGGAACGTGTAACATGTTCCCGAAGGTGAACATATGCTTTTATTTGCAGAGATTTGCTCTCACATCCTGTTTTGGCTATGGGACATCAAGTGAAAGTAAATCTCCCGAATGGCACATAGATGGGGAAAAAAAAAAATCTGACGGGTTATAGCCCTCCCTTAGGCCCCTTTCACACTGGGGCGGTAGGGGGCGTCGGCAGTAAAACAGCGCTATTTTTAGCGCTGTTTTACCACGGTATTCGGCCGCTAGCGGTGCGGTTTTAACCCCCCGCTGGCGGCCGAAAAAGGGTTAAAACCACTCGTACAGCGCGGCTGTAGCCGCGGGATTGCCGCCATTGATTTCAGTGGGCAGGAGCGGTGAAGGAGCGGTGAATTCACCACTCCAAAGATGCTGCTCCCAGGACTTTTTTTACCGTCCTGCCAGTGCACCGCTTCAGTGTGAAAGCCCTCGGGCTTTCACACTGAACAAACAGCGGAGGCTGTTTAGGGGCGGTTTGCAGGTGGTATTTTTAGCGCAATAACGCCTGAAAACCGCCCCAGTGTGAAAGGGGCCTTACTCTTCCCAAAATGAAGAAAAAAAACTTTTGCATACAGTTCTACTTTTTAAATTTTCACTTTAAAGGAGAACTCATCTTAGAGGAGAAGGTATAGGTAAACGTAGTATGGAAACATCCGCAGGTTCTAGTCCATTTTAAAGCTTAAGTTTAGGTATAGACTATTTTGCATAGTAATATTGGACCAGTGTAAGAGTGCATTGGTCATACCGGCATACTGGCTTATCCCAGTGGTGAATGCTGCTGTCTTTAAGGAGTTCTCTGATTGGGTGAGGTGGAGAGGAGGGACATCACAATCTCCAACTTGTCTAATCAGATAATGTTGTATTCATTGAGAAAATGCAAAGTGTTCTAAATGTCGCTTGTGCCAAGCAAGTGGCCTCCAATGGTAACTATGTAGCAGGGCAGCCCCTAGGCATACGACTTTGAAGACAGCAGCAATCACCGTAGTAGTGATTTCCTGGTTCTGTGCTGATTGGCCAGGTATGATACATGCTTGCCTACATTGGTCCAAGCTGGACCAATATGACTTTGAAAAATCCATGCCTAAAATTCAGCTTTAAAGGCTAGGGTCACCTTTTGCATAAACTGGCCCATGCAGACAAGGGGCCCCAATCGTGTAAAACACACTGTGCTGTTTTAAAAAATATTATTTAATACAAATGCCATAGCTGCAGGATTTTTCTGTCGCCCATGAAGCCTGGCCGAAATACTCAGTGTTTACACTCTTACATCCTGACTTATTTTCAGGACATGGGCTACAACAAAATAGGTGCTGAGCCTTCTTTTGAGGACTAAACAAAAGTGATCTTTTTTGTTCTCCAAAGAACAACCAGATGTACATGCGTGTTCAGTTATTCACATATATTCTCTCCTTCCCAGAGCAGAAGAGTTAGCCTGTAAGAGTCTAGGGGCCCGCCTCATCTCAGTGCTAACACTGACATGCTGGGCTGCTGACAGAGGGTAAAACTGTATAATAGAAAAACTTTTACTTCTCTCATGGAAAGCCCCTTTTACACAGGCGGACTCCAGCAGAGGATCAGCCTGCTCAGCAGGGGGATCTGTCCGCTAATCCTCGCTGAGCATGCGCATGACAGATCCGTGTCTACTGCACTTATGCAGAGCGGACGCAGCTCGCTTTGTTCCATGGGTGGTCAGATGTAAATGGCCTGCCTATCCGTTTACATCCGACTGATCTGAAAATCCGTGCATTGACACCTGCTGCTCTATAGAGGGCAATGGATAGTCCGTTCGGGTCTGCTTAAAAAAACAGACAGGCAAACCTGATCGGTCCGGCTGAATTCTGTGCTTACCATTTTGTTGACAGTTTTAGAAGCCTCTTTTTTTGAACTGAGCTGATGCATGAGATTAGACCGCTTGTCTTACAGCCTGCCACTGAGCTGCCATATTTTATCTGAGAGGAAGAGAATAAAACGAAATATCAGAATAATTGGCTGCCTCAGATAGTAAAGTCCTCATTGCTAAAACTATGCAAGAATGGAGCTGCAGATAATTGCAAATGCCCATTTGTGATTTCGATTTAAGGTATATGTTTTTTACAGAAAAACGTTGGAGGCTGTGATTGCTTCAAAAAATATTAGTTGCCTCCTCAAGGCTGAGGCACTGGCTCAGAATAGCTATGCAGATAAGGAATTCTGCGTTTCTGGATATGCAAAGCTGTGCCAAATGGGCAACTTGGACTTTGTTAAAGGGGAAGTAAACCCTTTTTTTTAATTTTTTTTTTTTTTTTTTTTTTACAGTTGTACCTATAAGGCTTACCTGTAGGTAGTGTGAATATCTCCTAAACTTGCACTGTTTAGGAGATATTCACACTACCTGCAGATGGTGATGTCACCGGTGCATGCGCTCTGAAGGGATGGTATACCCATTCCGTCCCTTCAGAGCTTCATGCCGTGGTCCGTGACTCCCGCACACATGTGCAGGAGTGACATCATTGTGGTGCGGCCAAGTCAGATGGCCTGAGGACACGAACCCCAAAGGAAGACAGGTGAAGATGGAAGAGCCTTCAGCGGTGACAAGCGTGCCACTGGAAGGCTTCGCTTTAAGGTAAGTATTTCATAATGTGCTAGTATGCGATGCATACGTGCACATTTTGCATTTGTCTTACAGGGTTTAAAAAATAATAATGCGATTTACTACCACTTTAAGGCTGATTTGGTAGCTAGGCAAATAGCATTTTTAAATAATGAATAAGTAACTAATACCCAATAGGCCTAAAACGTGCTTAATCTATAAGCGGTGGTTAGTGGGTATATAAATGTACCTCTATTATGAAGACTAAGCATATGTGTATGTACCTTCCAGTAATGGGTTTGACCGTGCCTACACACACATGTGATTAAACCAAATACTAAACCATAAAAAAAAAAACCTAAGCGAATATAAATCATACAATTGGTATACACACAAAATTGTGCAAATTATTGAGGTAAACCATATATGTGCATAACAATGTCCATCGGTTTAAAGAATGTACGCAAGTAGACTGCACACTCTTGACTGGAGGCGTAGCATGTGTACGCAAATGTGGTTAACCAACTGTCCAGCAGTGAACCAAAATATGCAAAAAGTGATAAAACCAAAGTGCAAGTCCTCAAAAAAGAGATATAAAAAGTTATTTATATTTAAAACAACCACAAAATTGCTTGAGGTGACTTCAGTGCTCGTCAATCAGATGACTGTAGTGCTCCCCCCGTCAGGTCCCCACTCACCAGACGTAATAACCCCTACAGGGGTAGTAGGCATGTGTGGGTGACTTTAGATAAGACTCCTCTTCAACTAGCTCGGTATCCCATCTGGTGAGCTTTCTCACACTTGCTGGTGGGAAGCCTTTTTGTTTTTACTTTTATTTTATTAAATAATATTTTTAATACTACACAATGGGAGCCCATTCTTCTTTTATATGAGGACCGAACTGAGGAGCGATTTTCAGGATATATGCTGACCAAGTGCTTTACCCTCGAGCGTGTGGAGACAGCCTCGGAAACCTGACAGTGTGCAGCCAGCTACGGGAGCTGAATACATCACCAGATGGGATACCAAGCTAGCTGAAGAGGAGGCTTATCTAAAGTCGCCCACACATGCCTACCACCCCTGTAGGGGTTATTACGTCTGGTGAGTGGGGACCTGACGGGTGGGGGGGAGCACTACAGTCACCTGATTGACGAGCACTGAAGTCACCTCAAGCAATTTTGTGGTTTTAAATATAAATAACTTTTTATATCTCTTTTTTGGGACTTGCACTTTGGTTTTATCACTTTTTGCACATATTTTGGTTCACTGCTGGACAGTTGGTTAACCACATTTGCGTACACATGCTACGCCTCCAGTCAAGTGTGTACAGTCTACTTGCGTACATTCTTTGACCCGATGGACATTGTTATGCACATATATGGTTTACCTCAATAATTTGCACAATTTTCTGTGTATACCAATTGTATTATTTATATTCGCTTAGGTTTTTTTTTTATGATTTAGTATTTGGTTTAATCACGTGTGTGTGTGTAGGCACGGTCAAACCCATTACTGGAAGGTACATACACTTAGTCTTCATAATAGAGGTACATCTATATACCCACTAACCACCGCTTATAGATTAAGCACGTTTTAGGCCTATTGCGTATTAGTTACTTATTCATTATTTTTTGTGCACGTATATTGCTTAATAGGGTAGTGCTAACCACCCCATATATATTTCTACTCATTGTAAGTTCCGGTTGGAACCCAATAGGGGGGGCTGCAACCCGTTATCATCCGTAGCGCAGAGCATATCATATATTTATTAAATAGCATTTCTAAGATGCTAAACTCGTCTTTTAAAGTAGAACTATAGGCAACACTTGTTTCTTCTTTTTCAAAAGAATAAGGGAGGGTTATAATCCCTGTTAGTTTTTTCCCCATCTGTGTCCAGACATTTCCCTTTTACTTTCTGTCCCATAGCCAAAACAGGAAGCGGGAGGAAATCCCAGGAAGTAAGGGAATCTGTGGCTGTCCCTATGATGACCAGAACAATTCCCCTCCTTAGAAGAAAATGTGTGGGTTTCTTTTACTTTCAATAACTGTAAACAGGACAAATGGAGAGGCGGTGAATCTATCTAAAGGATGCATAGAACAATAAAAATCTGACAGATGTTCTAATCCCTCTCCATTCAATACAAAAAAAAAAGTTTTACCTTTTTGACTATACTTTAAATAACACATGCAGCTGTTGTCAGCGCTGTATGAACTGTATGTAGCGTCAACTATATACAGTATACAACGCTGTGTTTCTGCAGCAAGATGGGGACTTCTGTCTCACTTCAGGAAAAAAAATCAAGTCGAACTGGGTGCTGCACAGCCATTCACAGGGAGCTTTGTATTTTCTCAAGAAATACAAAGCTTTCTCTGGCTGAGGCAGGCTGATGTCACAATCTTCACTACAGCCAATCAGAGGAAGCTATGTGTTCCCTGAGAAGATACAAAGCTGCCTGTAAATGGCTGAGCAGCACTCAGCCCGACTCGATTTTTGTTTCAGGAGCAGGACAGGAAGTCCCCTCCCACTGCTGGAACACAGCCTTGTATGCAGCTTAGTGAGGCTACATATAGTCCATAAAATGCACACAGCAGCTGCATGTGTTAGTGAAGGAAATAGTTTTAACTAGTTAAAGTTCACTAAAACATGCAGTTAGGCTTTAAGGAAAAAAAAAAAAAGCAAATTTTTGAAAGAAAAAAAGTGCATGTATTTATTCCACAGAAGCCTGTAAATCATTTCACCCACAGGTGCAATGTCTGTTCTTCCTCCAACAACCTCTACCTCTGTACAGAATTTCAGTTGAGAGAAGGAAGAAAATCCGTGGACTATGAGTGCGCCAATTAGCGTATTTATAGTCCATTATATCCATCTGCTGGTGTTTTGTCAAAATCTCCAATCACGTCACTTCCAGGTACTCTAAAGCAGGGATCTCCAAACTACGACCCTCCGGCTGTTGCTGAACTACACGTCCCATGAGGCATTGTAAAATTCTGACATTCACAGACATGACTAGGCATGATGGAAATTGTAGTTCCTGAAAAACTGGAGGACTAAAGTTTTGGAGACCACTGCTCTAAAGTAGGGATCGACCAATATAGTTTTTTCAGTGCCAATACGATACCGATATTTCGGCCACCTCTCCTGCTGATAGCCAAGATTTTTTGCCCGATATTTTGTACATTTAAAAAAAAAGATTTTACATTTTTAGTTTTTTAGCACTATTATTGCTGTCACAAGGAATGTAAACATCCCTTGTGACAGTAACAGGCATGTGAGAGGTACTCTTTATTGGGAGATCAGGGGTCTATAAGACCCTAAACCCCTCCTCTGCACTTCAGAGTATTCAAAATGTCAAGATCGGCGTTTTTGAATACTTTATTTTTTTTAAAACTGGCTCCTTTAAGATGCCAGTAATCCGGGAAGTGATGTCATGACGTCGCTTCCAGATTACTAGATCCGAGACTGAACAAAGCATTGCCTCTGTTCGGGACTTCGGCCAGTTAGGAGATGTGCTGGCTGGTTGCTCGGGCCTCCCGGTGGGACGGGGGGCCGGGCGAGCGGCGGGGGGTGGGGGACATCCGCTCCCGTTTGCTTGTAATAACAGCCAAGCTGGTTATTATAATAAAGCCGACTGTCCGCTATAAGGGCCAGTTCACACCAGATGCAGTTCCGTGTGCTTTTTTTTTTTTTTTTCTGCACAAAATGCATGCACAGTGTTTTTCATGTATTCCAATGGCTCTAGTTCACACCATGCAGTAAGTTTCCGGTTAGTTTCAGCACCAGAAACTGACTGCATGGTGTGAACTAGAGCCATTGGAATACATGGAAAACACTGTGCATGCATTTTTAGTGCAGAAAAAAAGCGCACGGAACTGCATCTGGTGTGAACTGGCCGTAAAGATCAGTACTGGGAAGATGCATGCAGCTGTATGCATCAACCCAACCCGGTAAAACCCCTTGAAGTAACACCAGTCACTTTTTTGACCGATCCTTATGAAGTGAATTTCGGCTGCACCGATAATCGGTCAATCCCTACTCTAAAGCATCAGTAATTGGAGATTTTAACTAGTTGCTGTTTTGACACAACACCGGCACACATATACACTCCAGTACACAAAGAGTTTGCTGTTTTGACAGAACAGCTGCCAAGGAGGAAAAATTTGCCGTCCCCTTGGGGGTGGCCATGTTGTTAGTATTGAACGGACTAACAATGTCCGCTCATAATATTGTGTACTGGAGTGTATACACTTGCCGGTGTTGTGTCAAAACAGCAACTCGTCAATCTCCAATTACTGATGCTTTACAGTGACCGTCAGTGACGTGATTGGAGATTGTGACGAATTGGCTATTTTGACAGTGAACACAATGAATAACATGGTTGTGCAGGCAGAGTTGTGCAATTATACAGCTAACGGCTGCTGCAGGGAAGAACTACTGCACCCTGTCAGGGGATGGGGGAGCTCAGCAGCATCTTACACCCTAAATACTGGCGAAACATGTTGCTAAAGGTTGAGTTAGCCTTTAACAATAGAAGCCCAAATACCAGGAACACTAACCTGAAAATGACAATGGTGCTTATAATTTTTAACTTGGGGCCTTTTTTTGCCGCAGGCACCCTCAAACTGCCCAAACCCTGCCTTTTTTGTGTGCCCCCAGAGGCGCTACTAAATTAGTACTGACTAGGTGCATTCTGTTTTTACAGTCATTTGTGGAGGTTAAAGGTGGTGAAAGATTTTAGTCTGTTCACTGACAAAATTGATAGAAAATAATTATTTCACAAGCCACTTTTCTATTTCAGTCCACAGCCATCTGATTTTCTTAAATTGCCAGATAATCATATTTTGTTTCCTTGTGACCATGGCAACACAGTGGGCGTTCCTTATATGTTGTGTACAGAACACCTTGATCAATATCATTTCCTGCTCATGTGGTTGACTCGCTGCTTTTCCTAACAGTTCTCCACTAATGATACTGGGCCTGTTCATGTCTTACAGCAGAATTCCAGACAAAGAGACAAAGCTACTATATGGCATATATATATATTATAATATAAATTGTTTTACCAAAGTTACACTTTCAGATGTTGAAGTCCTAGCCTTGAACAAGGACTGCGACTTTAAACAATTTAAAATAGAGAACAGAGATGAGCATTGACTACAAAATTAAAAAATACCTGTAAGTGCATCTCTGTCCCCTGATAGGCACATCCCAATATTTAGCGGTGGTCAAATAAAAGGAGGTACGTGTTGATCAGCTCTTCCATTTGAAAATATCCCAGTATCTACTGCTGCTGTTCCATCTCTTGGCCTCAGAGATAATTTCCATAGAAGCAGAGCTCTGGCATACAGCTGGAAAGACATGGCTGCAACGAAAAATCAAGCTGTAGAATACTAGCCTCATGCCTGGTACACACAATGAGATTATCAGACGAATGTCGCAAGTGATCTAATGTATTTGTGTTGTGTTTTCGGACAAAAACTGTACTGACAAAACGAAAATTGTACGATCTGGTATCACACGAGAACATTTTTCGTGTTTTTGTCTTTTCGGATAATATTGGATGAACTGTCGTGATTGGCGCTCAAATGCTGTGTACGAACTATTAGATTATCGTATGATCAATTCGAAAGCGTCATTTTCTAATGCTGTGTACGGGGCTTAAGCCTCGGTTCAAGGAATGCAGTGTGGGAAACCCCACAATCTGTGTGTGCTTCCCTGCACTGCCCTTGCAATCTGCAGCACATCAGTGCAAATCCTAACTCCTTTTAAGGGTTTTTATGATGTCAGGAGGCGGGGAAGGGCTTATGATCGTGTGACCGCTGTGGTTGGCTGTTGCATGATTGGAAAGCTCCCGATTGCAAGCAGTGATCGTCAGCTTTTCATTAGTCGCCAGTAACTGTGCTGGGTGCATGCTCTTTGCACAGGTTTGTTTACATTCTGGTATGCAAATATGCTGCCTCCCAGCGCTGAGGCCCACCTGCCGACAGGCCACATATTTGTGTGCTCTCAGCGCTAAGAGGTCATCGACATCCCAAAAGTAGGTCGCATTCGTAGTGCGTTTGCCCACACTGGAGAGCATGGTAGAATAGTATGCGATCTGATTGCAGTTGCTGCATGCACAACTTTGATGCAGTGTGATTTGAGTCCATTCAAAATGAACGGTCTCAAATCGCACCACACTGAATCGCATGTGAATTGAACAGGAAGGAAGGACACATCCAAAAAGGGCGGGAGAAAAAAAATATGCTTTCCAAAATTCCTAGCCTCAGTTCACACTACACTCCTGATTTGTAGTGTGAACCGAGGCTAAGAATTTTGGAAAGCATTTTTTTTTTTCCCCCTGCCCTTTTTGGATGTGTTCTTCCTTCCTGTCCAAGGTTATGTATGCTTTAGTGAAGTAAAAAGAAAAAAACACATTTTCTGGCAAAGTGTTTAAGACTGCAGCAGTCAGGTTGAAAGGTTGGACCTGTCGTTACGATTAAAAATGTAAAACTAAGGCTTCTGTGCACATTTCTGCAAATGTACGACACGCTTGTGGTACCATTATATCTTAGTGGCACCCCAAACACAGGTAGCAGTTGTGTATTCACAAAAATGACTGCCGCAAAATGCGCGTGGCTCCGTGCCAAAATTTGGTGCATGAGCTGCTTTAGCGCGTTTTTGGAGCAAAAAGGGGCTCAGTCAAATGCCACTATAAAAATGTGCAGAAAAGCCTGTGATCTCCGCTGTTTAATGACAACCGGATGCATTGTAATGAAGCACCAACAGCAAGCAAAAGGATGCTTCTAATGTTGACCTAGAACACCCACTCTCTCTCTCCAGTGGCTTTTTTTAGTACAATAGGTAGGGAAGGTGGTTAAGAATACCTGTTGCTATTTTTTTGAAAACCGGTTTCAATTGCCGGCTCATCCTGAAAATGCCAGATGTCAGGCTCTTGTGTTGCTCTTCTTGCTTTAGTAATGTAACTGATGTTGAACAAGTATACAGATAAGGATATCTGACTTCAATCTGGCTTTCCTGATCTTTATACTTCTTACAGGGCAAAGTCTTGGATATTGTTGAAGCCGTCGCAGCTCCTTAGGTCTCTCTCACAACTATTTTTAACATATTTAGCTAGATAAAAGGGAAGTACACTTTTTTTATTTATTTATTTTTATTTGTGCAGTTATTACTCCTTGTCTCCTTCATATTCATACATAAAACTGATGGGAAAGGTATAGAAAGTGCAGAAAAGGGTATGGGCCCTTGTTGCTTACATGGATGTGTATACTTCTCAGTAAGCTGCCAAGCGGGTGATCATGAGTTAATGTGTATGTGAGAGCTCATCTGTCCATTACTACTATCGTCACCATGAATTATCAAAGCCGCCTGGTGACTGTTTCTACCACGCACAGCATGCTATTTGCTTTCTGATAATTTTTTTTAAATGTATACGGTTGTGCTGGCATATTCCCTTACTTGATCAGAGCATTATATTCAAATAAACTATTAATGTATGCAAATTAGTAATGAGGTACTGTCAAGTTACCTGATGCTGCTTATTTTGGCCCTGGAATCCAAGCATAATTGTAATTTGCATTCATTAATAGTTTATATGAATATAAGGATATTTATAAGTAAAATTTCAGTTTTTCTATATAGGCTGTCAAATGTGCGCAAATGTAAAAAAATTATTTTTTTCAAAGTATAGGGCTGTCGTTGTATCTGACAAATGTCATATTAAAGCGGTTGTAAACTGCAGCTGTGTGGCTTGTAAAAAAAAAAGAAAAAAAAACATCTGCAAGGCAATGACATAATGTGCTAGTATGCAATGCATGCTAGCACATTATGAAATACTTCGCTTGGAGCGAAGCCCTCCACGCTGTACGGTCACAGCTGAGAGGGCTGACATTCTCCCGTCTGTCTTCCGGGGTCACTCCCACGCATGCGTGCCAGAACCCCCGATCCTGGCACGAAGCTCTGGCAAGGTATGCCGAACCTTCAGAGCGCATGCACAGGTGACATAACTGGCTGCATACAGGGTGAATATCTCCTAAATGGTGCATGTTCTAGGAGATATTCATTTTACCTACAGGTAAGACTTATTATTGGCTTACCTGTAGGTAAAAATAATACAAGGGAGTTTACTACCGCTCTAAACAGATGAACACTTTAACCTCCAGGCTACAGTGCCATCTGCAGGCTAAATGCTTTTTTTTTTTTCATTGAAGTCTCTAGCCTGTACATGATCAAGAACCACTCTTATTGGTTCCCGATTGTTGGCTCACAGTGATGGCTGGAATTGAGATCTAGCAGACACTCAAAGTTTTGGATGGTGGCTCTTAAAGGGAGGAGGTTTACTAGGTTTTCCCATGCACAGGGAAATTTGATTGGAGCCATTTCTTATGTCCCCTTTTGCATTCCGCTGCCGGGACTGTTCCCTCTCATCCACGTGCCTCATTAGCCAGTCAGGTGCTAAGGGACCACTCGCCGCTCATTCGGGCTGTGTATGTTCATAGACACACACAGTGCTGGCAAGCCACACCCCTGCCTCTGCCTCATTGACAGCAGCGAGAGCCTAAGTCTTCTGTGAGCCCAGGAAGTGAGAGGAACGGCACTGCAGCCCGGACATCACTTGAATAGTGAGGGAAGTCTAGTAAGTGTTTAGAAATGGGGGTGGTTAGGATAAGTAGTGGGAAGTTTTTTGTGCTAATGCAGAGAATGCATTAAGGTAAAAAAAAAATGTAAGAATTTTTTTGAACCACTATAACCCCTTCTCACCTACGCTATAGCCGAAAGACAGCTACACCTCGGGCTTACTTTGCCGGGAGGGTGTCCATGGATGTGCTCCTGCCGTTCCGTTCCGCGCTCTGTGATTGTCAAGTCCTTCTGACCCAGCTGATCACAGACTGGGGTTAAAGCGGAGGTCCACAAAAATGGAACATCCGCTTTTTGGAAACCCCCGCCTCCGGTGTCATATTTGGCACCTTTCAGGGGGGAGGGGGGTGCGGATACCTGTATATTACTGGTATTTACACCCACTTCCGGGCATAGATAGTCGCAGAATCTGCGGGTATCTATGCAGATTCTGCAGCTATCTGCAAAGCTTCACTTCCCTGTTCCCCTACCGAAGATGGCGACGGCAGCACCCGAGAGCCGAGCCACAGATCGGCTTCGGGTGCCGACATCGCGTGCGCCCTGGACAGGTAAGTGTCCATATTTTAAAAGTCAGCAGCTGCAGTATTTGTAGCTGCTGACTTTAAAAAAAAAAATGTGGGCGGAACTCTGTTATGAGGGCCAATCACAGTGGCCCTTTACCATGTGATCAGCTGTCAGCCAATAACAGCTGATCAAGTAAGTAACCGGAAGCCAGTTGTCAGCTTTTTCTTTCCCCTTGCGCTGACAGTGTGAGGAGAAAAGACGAAAGCTGTTAAGCAGCTTCTGTTACAGGGGCGTCGGTCCCAACATTGCCATCAGTGTTACTTATCAGTGCTACCTATCAGTGCCTCATTAGTGTTACTTATCAGTAGTGTCCATTAGTGCAGCCTCATCAGTGCCTCCTGATCAGTGATGATCGGTGCACGTCAGTGAAGGAGAAAAATCACCTCTTTGCAAACATCTATTTGCAAAAACAAACTATGAAAAAGGTTTTTTTTTTTTTCCGTTTGTTAAGCAAAAAAAAAAAAAAAACAGTTGTGATTAACCGCTTCAGCCCTGGAAGATTTTACCCCATTCATGACCAGAGCACTTTTCGCGATTTGAAAATTACGCGGTCGTGCGACGTTGCACCCAAACAAAATTGACGTCCTTTTTTTCCCACAAATAGAGCTTTCTTTTGGTGGTATTTGATCACTTTGCGTTTTATTTTTTGTGCCATAATCAAAAAAAAGTGTCAATTTTGAAAAAACGCATTATTTTTTGCTTTTTTTTTTTTTTGCTATAATTAGCAATTATCCCCCAAAAATATATAAAAAACAATTTTTTTCCTCAGTTTAGGCCGATCTGTATTCTTCTACATATTTTTGGTAAAAGAAAAATGCAATAAGCGTATATTGATTGGTTTGCACAAAAGTTATAGTGTCTACAAAATATGGGATAGTTTTATGGCATTTTTTATTAGTAATGGCGGCAATCTGCGATTTTTATCTTCCCTACGACATTATGGCGGACACATCGGACAATGTTGACACTATTTTGGGACCATTGTCATTTATACAGCAATCGGTGCTATAAAAATGCACTGACTACTGTGTAAATGACACTGGCAGTGAAGGGGTTAACCACTAGGGGGGCAATGAAGGGGTTAAGTGTGTCCTAGGGAGTAATTCTAACTGTGGGGGGATGGGCTTCAAGTCACATGACAGCGATCACCGCTTCCGATGACAGGGAGCAGTGATCTCTGTCATGACATTAGGCAGAACGGGGAAGTGTCTTGTTTTCATAGGCACTTCCCTGTTCTGAGGCTCTGTGACATGATCGGCGGGAGACCGGCAGACATGGAGTCCCGCGGGTAAGCTGTACCAGGCGTGTGCGCCCCTGTTATCCCCGACTCTTAAAGGGACGTACAGGTACGCCCATTTGCCCACCGCTGCCATTGTATAGACGTATATCAGCGTGCAGTGGTTGGCAAGTGGTTAAATATCACCAAAAGAAAGCTCTATTTGTGTGAAAAAAATGTTTGGGCACAGTGTTGCATGACCGTGCAATTGTCATTCAAAGTGTGACAGTGCTGAAAGTTGGCCTGGGCAGGCAGGGGGTATAAGTGCCCAGTAGGCAAGTGGTTAAAGATGGTTGTTCAAGGGTTATATTGGTTATATTGATGTTTATTTGGCTCTTGTAACATTGCTTTGATACTGTGTGGTTAGTACCCACCTGCACTGTTATGTGGCCGTATCTAATCCACATTGGGCCATCCGCTGCTGAGAGAGAATCGGGCAGCCTCTGCTAGTTAGGAGTCAGTGGATCAGAGAACAGTGCAGAAATGCTGGCTATCCTGTGTGTTTATCCTCGCAGTACTTTGAGTCCTTGGCTTTTGTTTATTTTGCAGATGTTATGTTTCTTAGGGCAGTGCGTTACATAAGTCTAAATGTGTGCAGCATATTTGCAAGTGTCTGCTGACTCTTCACATTGTATACAGTGTTTGTTAATGTTTGGCTTTCTTGATGCAGACTTGTGGCTATGCACTTTAAATCAAATCAAAAAAATTTAACTAGCATACCCATGTCTGTGGATTTGTGATTGCGATATGCATTATATTTCTTTTGTATGATTTTTGTTTTTCCAACTGTTTAAACTTTAAACTCGGTATTAACTAGCCAAGAAATTGAATATTTTGTTTTTGGGTTTTTTTTTTTTTTTACTTAGTTCTGATGGTTGCGCCACATTATCTGCCCGACTATATAAGATTGCTGTGTAATTGAACTTCACATTTGTTTCCATTGCTTTTAGCTTTGGAGCCTTATTTGACATGAAAGAATGGGATCAGGAAGGTATGGTGCAGGGGTGCCAGGAGGGCAATGGTATTGGGGGGGGGGGGGGGTGTTAGGAGAGCAATGCTATTTGGGGGTGTTTTAGAAGAGCAATGGTATTGGGGAGGTGTCAGGAGAGCAATGGTATTGGGGGGGTGTTAGGAGAGCAATAGTATTGGGGGGGGGTGTTAGGAGAGCAATGCTATTGGGGGGGGGGGGGGTGTTAGGAGAGCAGTGCTATTGGGGGGGATGTTAGGAGAGCAATGGTATTGGGGGGGTGTTAGGAGAGCAATCCTATGTGGGGGGGTGTTAGCAGAGCAGTGGTATTGGGGGGGGGGGGGGTTGGGGAGGTGTCAGAGCACGGTATTGCGGGGGGGGATTGGGAGAGCAGTGGTATTGGGGGGGGGGGGTGTTAGGCGAGCAATGGTATTGGGGGGGGTGTTAGGCGAGCAATGGTATTGGGGGGGTGTTAGGCGAGCAATGGTATTGGGGGGGTGTTAGGAGAGCAATGGTATTTGTGGGGGTGTTAGGAGAGCAATGGTATTTGTGGGGGTTAGGAGAGCAATGGTATTGGGGGGGTGTTAGGAGAGCAATGGTATTGGGGGGGTGTTAGGAGAGCAATGGTATTGGGGGGGTGTTAGGAGAGCAATGGTATTGGGTTGGGGGTGTTAGGAGAGCAATGGTATTGGGTTGGGGGTGTTGGGAGAGCATGTGTTGGGGGGGGGGTCAGGAGCGCACGGTACTACGGGAGGGGGGAAGGGGTCAGTAGAGCACGGTACTGGGGGGGAGGTGGGTGTCATGAGGGCATGGTATTGTAATGGCAACAGGGCACATATGTTGATTTCTGATGCAGAGTAGTGCAGGGAAGTTGCTGTAGCAGAGCTCTGATCCCCCGCCAGCCCTCCTTTTGTCCATCCCACATGATATCACCCACAAGTGCCTTGGATGGATCGAAGCGGGGGCTAGTGGGTTGAGTATACTAAACTCCAAAGAAGAACTCAGGCCTCTTCAGAGAAGAGCCAAAAGCTGCCCAAGCTATTCCAGAAGCTTGCATAAGCCCCCTGTATACATGCAGCTGTGGTACAAGGATTGCCTCTGTAGCCTAGTATTGGCTGAGCCTGCGCCGCTCTGGGGGAAAGCACTGGAGGGTCGGCAAGGCAGGGACGTGTTTGTGATCTACCTGTCGCCTGCTCACGATTGATGGATTGCCAACCCCCGTGTTCGATTTTTGGCCTGAGCCAAATTGTGACAACTTTTCTTTAGAGCTGAACTCCAGATCACTGCACAAAAACACCCTTTATTCCAGTTGCAGGGTCTTTAAATGTAATCTCAAATGTGTTCTGTATTTGCTTTCCATGGTTCTTGGATCAGTAAAGCCAAAGAAATGCCGCTCTAGGTGAGTGACTCTCACATGTTGTGAACTGGAACCCAGGGTGCTGCACAGCTCGTCTGTGAAATTCAGTAATATGCAAAAATCTGGAATATTGCTGCACTCCTTGGTATCTTTATTGAAGCATTAAAATTTTACATCAGTTATGAGAGGAACAAGAAAGGTAAAGTGTTTCCCACTAAAGTTAGCGATTACTCAAACCATGAGGTGCGCGGTCGTGTACCCAAATACAATTTTTGAGCTTTCTTTTCGTGGTATTTGGTCACCTCTGGTATTTAAATTTTTGCGCTATTAACAAAAAAAGGCTGTCAATCTTTTTACCTTCTGCTATAAATCGTACCCAATAAAAAAATGTAAAAAAATCAAATGTCTTCATCAATTTAGGCCAATGTGTATTCTGCTACCTAATTTTTGGTAAAAAAAAATCCCCAATAAGTGTATATTGGTTTGCGCAAAAGTTATAGCATCTACAAACTATGAGATATTTCTATTTATTTATTTTTATATTTTTTTACTAGTAATGACTGCGATCAGTGACTTATAGCGGGACTGCGATATTGCATCGGACACCTAACTGACACTTTTTTGGTGACCAGTGACGCTAATACAGTGATCAATGCTAAAAAAATATGTACGGTCACAGTACTAATGACACTGGCAGGGAAGGGGTTAACTTCAGGGCAATCAAAGGGTTAACTGTGTGCCTAGGTTGTGCTTACTCACTGTGGGCAAGGTGCTCTGACTACATGACATGTATCCGTTTTCCTGCTTATCAGAAATATAGGATTAGTGCCTTCCCTTCTGACAGAACGACAATCTGCCTTGTTTACATAGGCAGATTGTCGTTCTGCCTGTGCCCTGTGTAATCGGCGGGTGCCACCGGACATTGAGTCCACAGTACCTGTTGCTGGGCTCTTGCTGTGTGGAAACACAGTGGGAGCGGGTCGGCCAGTGGCGTGTGCCCCAGACCCGGAAGTGTCAGATCACATACGTGATCTGGCACAGAGTGGCCGCTCTGCAGCAGTAGATGAGCGGTCCGCAAGTGGGTAACAGAAGTCAATACAAGTCATGCCAAAGTCGGTCCAAAAGTAGTGCAGGAACATTTTTCCTACTAGAACAGTTCCATTGCAAGTAATGTGGCGCAACTTGCCATGTGACATGCTCTCAAAGTCGGAGCGCGTGTCGCACCAGTGTGAACCAGGCCTAAAATGGCATATTGTCAAGTCCCCCACACTGATATCAATATTATATAAAGTGCTTCACAACTGTTTCATTATGCTTTCCTGGTGTTTCTTGCCAAATGTGATATCCATAGCTGGAACTCCAAACACACGAGCACTCACTAGATATTTTCACCCCGGGTCTCAGACATTGTTAAAGTGGGGTTCCACCCAAAAAAACAAACACCTCAAAAATTCTAAAAAACAAAAAAAATTTGAATATTTTTTTTTTTTTTTCACTTACCTCTAAATGCCTGTTGCTAGGTGGTCCCTCGTAGTCTGCCTCTTCCTTTGCCTGGGCTGGTGACATCACTTCCCCCTTGGCACAGGAAGGGCTCCGCTCTGCTCCCTCCTCCTGTCAATCATCTGGGACCCATTACAGGTCCCAGATGATTGAGCGGCCAATCACGGTGCGCGGTGCCACTCGCGCATGCGCAGTGGGTGCCAGGCTGTGAAGCCACAGCCCGGTGCCCACAGTTGAAATGCCGACGAGCGGAGGGGGGGACGAGCGGGGCTTCGATCCCCCGCATCGCTGGACCCAGGGACAGGTAAGTGTCCAATTAAAAGTCAGCAGCTGCAGTATTTGTAGCTGCTGACTTTTAATTTTTTTTTTTTTTTTTTTTTTTTTGAAGGCCCCCCTGGGTGGAACTCCTCTTTAACTTGGAATGAATGAAGATGTTATTGACAGAATGTGTGTTCAGTACAGCCTAAGTTTGTATACATGATTCAAGTTGACTTAAAGGTCTGGCTGTCATAGATGATGGTTGCAGGCGGTATTGAGTAAAGGCCAAGGTTGTCATCTCTCATGTAACCGCTACAAGGCCAGATGTTTGCTCAGTGATTAAAAGTTGTTGATTCATCCTATACTCTGAACCTGTTGACTGTGTTATTTTGGTCTATCTGTCATTAATACTTACGGTTCTCATTTTTCTCTGTTGTCTTTATGTATTTGGGGAGTCTTAAAGTGTCTCTAAGCCCAATCGTACATGTTTTGACATATAGAACAGCAATGGCAGGAAGGCTTTCTTTGCATATTGCGAGGATAGAACGCTTAGGGAATACTCTTATCACTTGCATTTTGGAATTTCTACTTATTAACCTCATCTATATACTTCCCTATCCTCTCACCATTGTAAATCTCCCTAATAAACCCATCTTCTGATCTCTCTAGGTAGGAGTTGAGGGTCGTGGTCACCCATCTTCTATATTATACTTGGCTCAGTTTTTTCCTGTTGTTGGATTAAGGGTAATATGAGGGGGGGGGGGGGGAGAGTGTGTCTCACACATTAGCTCTTTCAACACTTGCCAAGGTCCCCCACCTGTTGCCCGTTATCTATATCTCCTCTAATTGAAAGTGAGACCCCCACCCCCTAGCCTCCCGCGTCTGACCCGTATCCCGTATTCTGATGGAGCCCCCAGGTCCTCCGTCCCCTACCCAGATCACTCCCATTCACCCACTCGCTATTCCCAACACAGCCATCCCAGGCCTCAATAATCCATTCTATCTCTCCCTCATTCACCTCATCCATCTCTCCATCACACTCCCTCACCTGTCACCATCCACTACTCCCCTTACGCACTTCCTCGGGCCTCCCTCACCATCCAGACACCTCAAGAGACCAACCAGGGGGCACCACCCTCCAACCACCCAGAATAATATAAATTTACTAGCCAGTCTCTAGTTGACCATATGTGGGGGGGGCGGTATAGCGTTCTAAATCTTCCTCCACAGAGGAGTGTTAAATTACATGAAATATATATCAATATCAGACCCCATTTTCATCGAGAGTCAACAACCCCCATATAAAATAAATAAATAAAGGACATTCAGTTATGAACGTGGGGGGGAATACCACCCCCGGCCTTAATACTACAGAGTCCTTGGTGTCCCTCCATTCTTCTCCCCCCCCCCCCCCCCCCTTAATGCCTTTGTTCATCAGGTGATCTAAGTGTAAAAAAAGGAAGAATTTTTTCGTATTGCAACCAAAATCGGGAACCTCCATCGATATGTACAACCAGATTGCAATATCCGGTCCAAGATTGGACGAAGCAGGGCTCTATTCTGTAATGTTGCTCTTGATAAGTCGGGTAATATTTTAACTCGCACACCATCCAATTCCACTAAGCCTGCCTCCCATGCCTTCCAAAGTAAAGTCTCCTTATGTATGTAATGGTGGAGGTGGGAGATCACTCGTAGGTTCTGTAGTTTTAGGCCCCAGTGCTCTATGCTCCCTATCCGATTTCATATTGGTAGGAATAGCATCGCCCAGCAGCTTATGGAAAATGCCCCTTACCTTGTCACTGAGGATCTCTTGGTCTACGGTTTCTGGGAGGCCACGGAGTCGCAAATTGTTATTGTGGCTCTGATCCTCCAAATCTTGTAGTTGCAATACTATGGCCATTTCCACATGACTAGCCCTGTCTCTCTCCAGGTCAGTTACCCGCCGCTCTAGATCACAGGTCGTGGTCTCTTCAGTTGTAAGGCGGTCAGAGAGTGTCTGCTTCTCTCCATGCACGATCTGTAGTTCCTTACGATGGGAATCTTCTACTCTGCAGATAAGAGCCTCTATATCTGCTCTCATGGGAAGCACCTGTATTAATGTAATTGGTTCATCTCTCCCCCCCATACGAGATGATGCCAAGCCTTCATGCTGGAGAGAAAGCCGTCCCTCCGGTGCCGGTGCTCACTGAACCTCTGGGTGGATGTCAGCTCCCGTCCTGATTGTTAAAGAGGTCTGACAAAGTTTCGGTAGCCTGGCCTCGTGTATCCGCCATCTTGCTCCCAGAGCCTTGTCTGTTTGCTGCTGTAAAGTATTGCTGGATCTTAGATTGTACTTCACCAGCTTTACCTGCTTTGCAGGAGTTTTTAGTCTCCCACGACTTAAAGCGGAGTTCCACCCACTTTTGAGGTGGTTTTTAATGAAAGACCACCCCTCGTTTTTGGATATTTAAAAAAAAAATTGTTTCCTTCCTACCTTTTTTATGAAGAACATTAGTGTACTTCCGATCCGTCAGGGCTGCGGCGCAGGACGTCAAATCCTTTTGTGTGGTGAGCCCCCCCACTGTCTCCTGGGACCTGTGTGTCCCAGAAGACAAGCTGGCCATTCACAAAGCGTGGTGCAGTAGGAAACGGGCAGTGAAGCCATTAGTTAGAATGGCGGCGCCTGCACCCGATCTGATGGACAGATCGGCCTCGGGGGATCAACATCGCCGGCTCCCCGGACAGGTAAGTGTCCTTATTAAAAGTAAGAAATTACAGTGTTTGTAGCTGCTGACTTTTAATTAAAAAAAATTTACGGCTGGAACTCTGCTTTAGGCAGGTACATGCTGCTACTGTTTGGGCGTATATCGGGCTTGGGATGGTGGAGGACCAGGAGCTCCATTAAGCGTCCTCACCCGTCCTGTAATATATTATATATGACAGACTCCCTTCTCATAGGCAGGTGGCTTGCTAAAAGCTACCTGCGCCTGCTGTCGCTTATGCTGGCAATACAAAAACCATGTCTTCCTTCAAAAAAAGTAATTTTAAGAACCTTTGTTCGATTTTTTTAATTGTTAGTGGGGTCAAATCGACGTTCGTTTTCAACCACAGTGACGGGAAAATTCGAAGGAGCAGAGTAGAAAACTTCTTGGTCAAAGGAATTTACGGACAGTGTGTGTGGTTTTTGTTCAGAAATTACATTCATTTTTTAAAACTGAATGTTAAAAGCAAGTGAAATTTTCAAACAACATTCTTTCATTCAGCAAATATTTACGAATATTCTCATCCAAAAATCGATACGTGTGTGGCCAACATAAGGCTCAGTTCACATCTATGCAGTTTGCTTTTGATCTGTTTCTGCAGTGCTTTTTGCTGTATGTTTTTACACATCCGATTTTGCTGCAATTTGCAGTTTGCATTTTTTATGCTTTCTTTTGGACAATTTTAGGGCTGAAACAACTATTCGATTATCCGACAACTAATCGATTATGAAATTAATCGATTTACTATTTTCATAATCGATTAATCGGCCAGTAACATAATAGGGTTAAAAAAATAAATAAAATGAGCCCTTTATAGAAGGTGAAATAATCACTACTGCAAATATTACTTTCACAGTTCTACACTAAAAAAAAATCAACCCCTTACAGTAGTGATTATCTGCTGTTTTTTGTACTATAAATGGCTAATTTTATTTTTTTTTTAACCCCATTATTTTACTAAATGTCTTAGACCTGGTTCACATCTATGTGTTTTTTTGTGCTTTTTGCAGAAACGCACTACAGTTCATTTACATGTTTTCCTATGGGACACGTTCACGCAAAACGGTGCTTTTTTGGTTTAATATACTTCAATTGAAAAGCTGCAGAAAAGCATGTAATGCGTTTTTGCAGCAATTTGTGTTTTTTTTAATCTGCCCAACAACAAATTGGCCAAAAAAATGCAAAAATGCAAATCGCAGCAAAATCACGTGCCCAAAAATCAAAACGCACAGCAAAAAGCACTGCAGAAACAGATCAAAGGCAAACTGCACAGGTGTGTACCGAGCCTTATGCTGGCCACACCGATCAATTTTCAGACGAGAACATTCAGACAAAAAATCTTTTTATACATTCGCTGAATGAAAGAACGGTATATCTCCTCTAATAGTTTATACAGTATATCTTCTGTAATAGTATGTACAGTATATCTCTTCTGTCTGTTATGGTCAGAGTGGATTCAATGTATTATTTTTTTGATATTTTGTCCCTAACCATATAGTTGGTTATTTATATTTACCACTGCATAGAGATATTTAAGAATAAATTACCTTTTTTAAAAACATTATACATTAACTAAATTATACGCCACACTTTTTTTTTAAGGTTATTAACCGAATAATCGATTAATCGAAACAATAATCGGCAAACTAATCGATTATGAAAATAATCGTTAGTTGCCCTAGACAATTTGTTGTTGGGCAGATTAAAAAACGCAAATTGCGGCAACAACGCACTACCTGCTTTTCTGCAGCTTCTCCATTGATTGGTATTTACCAAAAAAGCACCCTTTTGCGTTAAAGAAAATCCTTGACCCTTTCCAAAAAAAGGGCTGAAAAAAAGCATAGATGTGAACGTGTCCCATAGGAAACCATGGTAAATTAACAAACATGTTCTACTTGCCTGCTCTGTGCAATGATTTTTGCACAGAGCAGCCCTGATTCTCCTCTTCTGGGGTCTCCCACCGACGCTTCTGGCTCCTTCTGCCTTTGGAGTGCCTCAAAAGCAAGCTGCAAAGTATGGTATAGAGCACCCCTATAGCAAGGTTAAAAAACAAAGAAAAACCTTCTGCCTTAAGAACCACTCACTTCCTGCCCAGGACTAAATGTCCCATGAGGCATTGCTCCCCACACATTTACATTCACAAGTTCTCAGGCACTTACTGTGAACTGACATGTATTGGACGGTGTACTGAGCTGTATGTGTTCTGCACTGTATATTTCCTGATATGTAAAGAAATAATGCATTTTGCATGCAGCCCAACTAATCGGCTGGCCGATTAATCGATTGTGAATAAAGTTGACAACTTTAGTTGTTTCGGCCCTAGAAGGCAAACACCTCAATGTATATCCTATGAGGCATGGGCTGCAGATACTCAGGTACTCTTATTGGCTGCAGATAGGTACTGGGGTACTCTGATGGGCTGCAGATAAGGTAATCTAATGGGCTGGAGACTGGTACTCTGATGGGCTGGAGATAGGTACTTGGGTACTTTGGGCTGGAGATGGGTACTCTGGACTGGTGACAGGTCCTCTTTATTACTGGGGGGGGGGCAATTAATGTGATTTGGGCGGTAACTAGCTGTCACCACAATCTCCTCCTCATTGTGTGTGAGGATGAGAACCTGGTAATGGCTAGTTACCGCGCTTTGTTTACATTCTGTGATTGGACACAGCCGGTCACGTGGTAAAGAGCTGCTTTCATTGGCTTTTTACCCCACTCGGGGATGGGCTGTGTCATTGACACGCCTTGCCCCCGATCGCCGCTCTCCTCTTTATGCCAGCGGGATAAAGATGAGTATTTCTTATAGTAATACTGCATATGTAACAAGTGACCAGCGAAAGTGTGTTTAATTTCAAAGTTACCATTGTGCAGAATGTGTTTTTGCTCAAGTCAGTGTAAGTTTTTGTTTTTTTTGTTTTTTCATGACTATTTTGAACTCCTGAGGATGATATTCCAAATACAGTATGTGATTTTATCTTTTTTATTTTTTTCCCCTAAGGCATATTCTGTGTTCCTAGTTTTGCACTATGGCCTGATTTGGACAGGTAAATAATAGATGTGCAATTTGTTTCGTTAAAAATTTCGACAAATTTGTTAATTTGGAATTATCGAAATTAACAAATTTTTCTGAAAATATTGGCAAATTTGAATATCTGAAATAACTAATACCTATAATTTAATAGTTAGTAATAAATAAGTTATTGGAATTTCCTATCAAATTTGGCTGTTGGTGAACGTAACGAATATGGATTTATTCGAAGTTCCGAATTATCTGAAATAACGCATTCCGTATCTAAGTGAATGGAATGTAACCAATTAATAATAATGAACAATAACTTTTTATTATTTGTTCCGTTCCATTTGTTTAGATCCGGCATTCGCTGATTCGGATAATTCGTAACTTCGGGTATATTCGTATTCAGTACGTTCACTAACCGCCAAATTTAAAAGGAAATTCCAATACCTATAATAGTTATTAGTTATTCTTTTGTATTTTCTTTCTTATTTTTGGATTTACGAATTTTCGGATTTATGAATTGCGATAATAATTAATGACCCAAAAAAAACCCCACATTTTTCGGCAGTGCACGTCTAGTAAATAAACGAAAATATGGAGAAAGACACTCCAGCTCATATTGGTATCTACCTCTTTCTCTCCTGAGAAGACTTTCTATATACTTGAGCAGGGGAAGATGTTTAGTGTGAGTGAACAGGTCTGTGTTAGTGCTGTTACTAATTTTTTTTGTATTTTTTTTTCTCTTGCAGGGGAAGATGTTTGGTCTTATGCTAAAGGACTTCCACATCTGTTCCAGCAGGGAGGTGTCTTTTACAATATTATGAAGAAAAACATGGGTACGGTGATACTATGTCTTACAGTGTGCTTTAGATGGGGGACATTGACTGAGGTTTAATAATGTTTCTGGATTCTACTCGTTATTAATGGCAAATGCTAGCTTTACTGAAAGTGAATGTATGTAATGAAAAATAACCATGATGTGCGATTGCAGACTTCAAGTGCTGGTTGCCTAGCTGTCATCCTGTGCCTTCGAGGTCAGTGCTTCCTGAGCTACTGCTGACCTGGAACAATTACAGACCAGGAGCTCTGCCCTCGCATGCTGCATATGTGTTTCAGTAAGAAACCGTATTAAAACTGCACTTCAGACATTTAAAAGAAAAAAAAAACACTTCAGATATGTATTTTTATTGTGTTTTCCGTAGAACTAGCATATAGATACCTCTCTGTCATGAATATGTCCACACCAAGCTAGTCATTCTCTATTGCTTTGTAAATTGCTTTCATTTTAAAATAGAGCATGCCAAAGGTGGGAAGACCACAGTGATAATGACATCATTGTGCTTGTCCAATGACGATCACAGGCTATGGTGCATCTTGGACCTTGCTGAATTGCTTGACAGCAGGGTAATTCTCTGTAAGGACCAAGACTCTGTTGTCTAGCAGGGGTGCTTGGATTACAATACTAGCCAAACAAAATGATGCATCCTGCTAAGTAAAACAGTTCACCTACTGTATATCTATTATATTTGTGTATCTAACGGTTTAACTGTAGCTCAGCTTTGAAGCCAGAGACAGCTAGGTAGTCGGGAGATCAGCACTGACATATGGTAAACTATACATACAGTAACTTTTTTTTTTTTTTGGCAATGGTTGAACAAACAAGAACTGTTAGGGATCTTCAATCTTCGCTTGTGTTTTTTGTGTTTGTTTGTTTTTTTAAACCTCCCTTACCTGTTATGCTGGGTTTCCCTTGATTCACATACTTGACTGCCCAGCGAATCCAAGGAAGAAGATAATGAAGTGGAAAATGAATCCTCGAAGTCTTGGAACTCCTCCTGGGAGAATGGGCAGTCATCCTTGGTCTCTTCTAAGAAACCATTAGGCCCCTTTCACACTGGGGCAGTTTACAGGCTTTATTGCGCTAAAAATACCGCCTGCAAACCGACCCAAAACAGCCGCTACTGTTTGTTCAGTTGAAAGCCCGAGGGCTTTCACACTGAAGCGGTGCGCTGGCAGGAGAAGAAGAAAAACTCCTGCAAGCCGCATCTGTGGAGCGGTGAAGGAGCGGTGTTTTCACCGCTCTTAAACCGCTCCTGCCCATTGAAATCAATGGGGCAGCGTGGCTATAGCTAAGGTCACCAGTATGACCTTAGCTATATTCCCAAGTTCAAGTAACCTGCTTTCAGGTTCACTTATTAGTACAAGATGTTTTAAACACAGTCTGGTCACGGCCAGACAAAGTGAATACACTTCCCAGGAGGTTTGTGCAGCTGTACCTAGTGAAAAATGCCTACTATAAAAAGTGGAAAGTATTTTGGCTGGATCTGGCTGATTCCAGCCTCAACAAATCCCTTACATTTCAAGTTGAAGCGCCAGCCTTCATAGACCCAGTGGACAAAAAATCTGTGGCCTTCCACAGTCTCTTTTGCCCTGTCGAGCTTGGCCATGGGAACTTTGATTTTTTTTTTAACCTACAGGTAAGCTTATAAGATGGCTTACCTAAGCCTCGTTTAGAAGATATTCACCCTGGATGCAGCTGGCGATGTCACTGGCACATACACGCTAAAGGTCTGGCCTACTGTGCAGGAGTGACGTGACTGTGGCTCCGGCAATTCATACAGCCAGATCCTGCAGACCCGGAAGAAATATCGGGGGAAGATGAATGCCCTGTCAGCTGTAACGGTGTGCCACTGGCAGGCATCATTCTAAGGTAAGTATTTCATAATATGCTAGTATGCGATGCGTACTAGCACATTATACAATTGCCTTACAGGTGTTTTGTTTTTTGTTTTTTTTTAAACTGCCACGGTTTACTACCGCTTTTAAAACAGGAGCTCCTTGCACTACTTAGTAGACAGTTTGGCTACCCTGCATCAAAATTATCACTTGCAGCTCTTGTTAGTGAAGATGTGCAGGATCATATGGCTGTGGGGCAGGGACAGTTAACTTTTTTTTTTTTTTTTTCTTTTCACCTTGACTTGGAACATTTCAGATCTTATGAGTCCAGGATGCAGTGTCCGAGGGGAACAGGCTGGAGCTCAACTCCCTACTGCCTCTCTGCCTAATGCCTTCAAACCTGCTTGCCTCTCTAATACTAAGAATAAGAATAATCCAGTTCTCTTCAGAACATTTTCAGGCCTTTTATTCAAACCGTTTTGTGGTTCCAAAGCACAGTAGTGACATTTGCCCCATCCTAGACTTGAAGGTCCTCAGCACGTTCTTACTGGTCCAAATAATCCAGAAAGAATTGGTCTTATCTGTACCTGCATCGCTACAACAAGGAATTTCTAGCAATTATAAACCTAAGGGATGCTTATTTACATACCGTATTTATCAGCATATAACGCGCACCCTGATTTTAAAAGGGAAGTTTCAGGAAAAAAACTTTCCACAGACCCCCTGCACAGCACACAGCCCCCCTGCACAGCATCCCTGCACAGTACAAGCCTCCTGGGACAACGCTGCCAGCATACCTTTAGGAGTTGAGAAGGTGTTGCTAACAGCCCTTTCTCGTGCTCCGCTTCTCCTGTGTCATGCTCATTGTGGATGGGGGCTTCTTTGTGCCTCAATTAACACCGCTCTCTTGTGGACCCGGTCGTGTGACTCGCCTCTGCTGTTTCATAGATGGTCACATGACCGCTCTCGTCCTCCAATCAAAAGCTACAATCGAGGCGGAGCGGGAGGAGAGCGGTCACGTGACCATCACTGAGCAGAGGAGAGCCACATGACTGGGTCCACGAGAGAGCTCAATTGAGGCACACAGAAGCCGCCTCCTCCAATCAAAAGCTACAATCGAAGAGGAGGCGGATTGGGAGGAGGAGAGCGGACAGAATGAGCGGCGTTGCTTAGGCTCCTGTTTACAGGTACAGGCATTGGGGGGGGGGGTGGGCGAGGGGGATGGCAATGTTATTTTCTGAACCAGGGCCAGGAAGGGTGGGGCGGTCGGCCCGACACCCTCCCAATGAAGATAGATGCAGCCCTTTGCTTGCCTTTATCTGGCGCTTGGGGCATTATTACTCCCACTGACAACAATAATGGAGCACTATTCCTCCCAATGACACCATTAACGGGGTACTACTCCTCTCACTGACACCATTAATGGGGCACCACTCCTCCTCCCACTGACACCATTAATGGGGCACCACTCCTCCTCTCACTGACACCATTAATGGGGCACCACTACTCCTCTCACTGACACCATTAATGGGGCACCACTCCTCCTCTCACTGACACCATTAATGGGGCACCACTCCTCCTCCCACTGACACCATTAATGGGGCACCACTCCTCCTCCCACTGACACCATTAATGGGGCACCACTCCTCCTCCCACTGACACCATTAATGGGGCACCACTCCTCCTCCCACTGACACCATTAATGGGGCACCACTCCTCCTCTCACTGACACCATTAATGGGGCACCACTCCTCCTCCCACTGACACCATTAATGGGGCACCACTCCTCCTCCCACTGACACCATTAATGGGGCACCACTCCTCCTCCCACTGACACCATTAATGGGGCACCACTCCTCCTCCCACTGACACCATTAATGGGGCACCACTCCTCCTCCCACTGACACCATTAATGGGGCACCACTCCTCCTCCCACTGACACCATTAATGGGGCACCACTCCTCCTCCCACTGACACCATTAATGGGGCACCACTCCTCCTCCCACTGACACCATTAATGGGGCACCACTCCTCCTCCCACTGACACCATTAATGGGGCACCACTCCTCCTCCCACTGACACCATTAATGGGGCACCACTCCTCCTCCCACTGACACCATTAATGGGGCACCACTCCTCCTCCCACTGACACCATTAATGGGGCTCCACTCCTCCTCCCACTGACACCATTAATGGGGCACCACTCCTCCTCCCACTGACGCCATTAATGGGGCACCACTCCTCCTCCCACTGACGCCATTAATGGGGCACCACTCCTCCTCCCACTGACGCCATTAATGGGGCACCACTCCTCCTCCCACTGACGCCATTAATGGGGCACCACTCCTCCTCCCACTGACACCATTAATGGGGCACCACTCCTCCTCCCACTGACACCATTAATGGGGCACCACTCCTCCTCCCACTGACACCATTAATGGGGCACCACTCCTCCCACTGACACCATTAATGGGGCTCCACTCCTCCTCCCACTGACACCATTAATGGGGCACCACTCCTCCTCCCACTGACACCAACGATGAGGTATTTTCTACTCCCACTGGGCACAGTCCGACCCCTCTAAAGTTTTAAGGTTAGTAAACTGCCCCTTTGTTTAGAACCTTAGACTTTGCAGGGGGACTAAGGGAACAGCACATTTAATTTATTTATTTTTCTTAATGGGAGGCCAAGGTTTAATTGAAGCCTAGAACACAATTAAATTGGAACTGAAAGGATCAATACTCTCCTTTCCAATGGTTCTGTTCCAACATCATCTCCTGTGTGCTGGCATGGGACGATGTCACTCATGCAGAGAATCTAGTCATTCTGGCACACAGGGATTGGGCCGCTGTAAGCCGAGCTGTGCACGCGCAGCTCAGTTGACATTTTGGGGATTGCTGTGAGCAGTTGGGTAGGTGTAGAAGAGACATTGCATGTTTCTTCTGCAATAAAAAGGCTACCTGCTCACAGTATAAGTGTAGTTCTGCATTAATTCAAAGGAAACTTACCTGACCATCCACCATTTCAAAATATAAAAGTAGAAGATATACAAAAAATTTAAATATATAGCTAAATCAAATGTGATACCTCATCTCTTTTATGCAAACCACGCGTTTTATATTATTCTTATGCAATTTTTTTTTTTTTATTTTTTTTTTTTAGGAGTGGTGGACGGAAAGCATTGTACATTTCCCTACTTGCCTAATAAAACGTTTGTCTACAACGCTGCTGAAGATAGGTTGGAACTTTGTGTGGATGCAGCAGGGCATTTCCCTATTGGTCCTGAAGTTGAAGATTTGGTCAAAGAAGCACTGAACCAAGTACGTGCCGAAGCATCTTCTAGAAGCAGAGAATCTAGTCCCTCACATGGCTTGATGAAGCTTGGCAGCGGTGGTGTGGTAAAGAAGTCGTCTGAGCAGCATCACAATGTAACGGCTTTTCAAGGCAAAGGGCACTCACTAGGAACCGCCTCAGGTAGTCCAGAACATAGTCAGAGAACAAGAGCTCCATCAAAGCCTAGCACTACAGCAAGCTTCAACAGTACTCCAATATATGATCCTTCTTTTACGTCAAAAGCTAGTGATGGCGAACTGATCCGAGTAGCTCCTGGTGTAGTTACAATGAGAGATAGCAGGCAACTTGATCCCAGCATAATAGAGGCTCAGCGGAAAAAATTGCAAGAAATGGTTTCTTCCATCCAAGCTTCAATGGATAAGCACTTACGGGATCAAAATGCAGAGCCAGTGACCAAGTCATCAGATATCGCTCAAAAAAAAGAATGTCTTTCTTCAACGCCTGTGAGCGGTCCTTCAGTTGTGACTGTGGACACAAGTCGTGTAGCTTCAGACAGTAATAAGGAAGGTTCCTTATCAACATCAGCTGTGAGGCCTAAAATTCAATCATCAGCCTCAACAGATCCAGAAGAGATGGACAGCCAAGATGCAGAAATAGCCAATGTAACTGAGCCCATGGATCATTCATGATGGCTCAGAGGTTATTATAACAAGAAAAAGATTATACAGAAAAATATATATATATATGTATAAATATGTAGAATGATGGCTGGGCCACGGTGTGAAATAGTCCTTTGCATAATTCTTTAAAAGAATATTAAACTCCTTTTCGCTGCATGAAAATGTGTGTAATTGGGGGTTAGACAAAAAAAAATCTTGGTTTATTTTAGCTTCCACGTGACAAAAAATTTAATTTATAAACCGTTCTTCTTATTAACAGCATTATTGATGCCTGCAATGCTAAAATGTGGTTCTCTGCTGGCAAACACCCTAAAAGTTATGATGAATCTGGAGAAAATCTTGCATAGTTCTGTGCAGTCTAAGGGTAAAATGTGTCAGTTGGATTACCTGAACAGTCATTTCCATAATAAGACCAAAAGAAGCATCATGCCACGACTTGGGATGTTTCTAATTCCCATATGCTTACCAATTAACTCCAAGAAAATGGCTTCCTTTTTATTGATCATATGTGATTGGCTGCCTTAAATATATCTTTGCAAACACTGAGCTACAGGCTGAGTCTGGTCAAGCTTGTTATGTTAGTTTTTCAGTAAGTTATTGAGATGTGATGTCGTCTATAGCAAGGAATTTATACATTTTTTTTCTTTCATATTCTAGCCTGTAAAGGGGAAATATTAAGATCACACCTGATTTCATCCCCCTCATCATCTTCTATATGATTTACAGAATTCAGTTGTGAACAGGTCCATCTTTTCTAATCTGTAAAATCGTAGTTATGCAAAGTATTATAGAAAATCTTGATCTCATTTTTGTTTTGATTTTTTACCACTGAGGAAGGTTACCTGATAAACTAAAATTCTCCCTGTGTATGTGTGGGCAATTTTGGACATTTATTTTCCTCACTAAAGGGGGTACCTTAACCTTCGAAGTTCTTAAAAGGAAATCTGTAGTGATAGAAATGTTGGTGCTGCCGTTGCTGACCTACCTCCTAAGTGCTTTTGTAGATGGTGAAATGCAACAGGTGCAGTCAGTGCGTATTTGTGATGCTTCTGAGATTCTTCAGAGGTGCTTTTGACTAGTTCCTAAGTTTTGGAATTCCCATTAACTTTAAAAAAAAACTTCTGATGCAGTTGCCATGTAAACAAGTCCTAAGATCACTAGTTGCCTGGCTGCCGCTGGCTTTTATTTTTTTGAGACGCTGGTAACAAGCTTGCTGCTTAGAAAAGTTGGAAATCCTACTTTGACTTTTTTTCGAGTCAGTTCCTCAGAAGTGTCTAAGGCCCCTTTCACACTTGTGTGATTTGTCCTGCGACTTGGAAATGCAAAGTCTCATGACAAGTCATACCCTGTGTTTTACAATGAGTACCATTCATATCTGTGTGACTTCAGAGTAGTCCCTGTACTACTTTGGTCTGACTTTGATGCGAGCTTGCGGTCCAAAGACCAAGTTCACACAGTCCTTTCCTGAAAGTCGCAGCAGTGTGAAAGGGACCTTGAATCACAAACATTAAATTTTAAAGTGGTATTAAACCCAAAAGCAAACCTTTATTGTATTGTAGCTGACCAATTCCTAGATGTGATGGCTGCGTTCGTTTTCTTTTTTTTAAAGTGGTTGTAAACCAGTTGCTTTGCAGGCACTTCCCACTGATTTCAATGGGAAGGGGTGCTTTAGGAGCGGTGTATACACCGCTCCTAAAGCGCCTCAAAGCAGCTGCTTGCAGGACTTTTTTTGACGTCCTGCTAGCGCAGTGCCCCAGTGTGGAAGCACTTTGGCTTTCACACTGGGATTGCAGATTAGGCTTTTTTCAGGCGCTTTACAGGTGTTATTTTAGCGCTAAAGCACCTGAAAAACGCCTCAGTGTGAAAGGGGTCTTAGAGCTCTAACTGCAGCTCTCCGTCCCCTCCTCTCTGCTCCTGACAGATACAGAAGGATTTTATCACAATTTTGCACTTTTGAAGGGTTGTAAGGAAGAGGGTAATGCAAATAAACAAGTAAAACTTATGTAGGAGGATTTGTTTCATCTGTGTATATTCTGAGGCTATTCATTATATGTGAGGGTTTTTCAACCACTTTAAGCTTTCTTTCCTTTATTTTCACTGGGTGAATCTGGCTAGTGAGTCTGTTTTTCAACAGAATAAGCTGTCCTGCAGATGTAGCGGTTACACTTTTGAAACATGCCTTTTACTACTGACAGGGGAGAATACAATGATTGGCTTTTATTAATGTAAAACCTTTATTCCTAAAAGGAAAAAAAAACTGCTGTAACTGCTTGTTAGCTGGAGTAAACTGGAGTTTAGCTTCAATTTGTTAGTGTATCTAAATCTGCAAGTACATTGAACACTCCCCTCCCCCCAGATTAACAATGGTGCTGTGCACTGGTGCCTCCTGTACTCATTCATCCAGAGTGGGGGCACTCTGATACGGGAGGTGTGTAACTGTCCAAAGCCTAAAAAAAAAATATGAATGCAGCCACAACTAATGATTAGTAAGCAGCAATATATTACATTTTTGGCTTTGGGTTTATTTCCACTTTAAAGTATTTAATTTTGTGTTGTGTGTTCTTAGGGCTTTTGCGTTAAACATTTGAAATGAATGACCGGTTTACGTTCAAGGATTTCATGTGTTGTGCTATTAAATTAGTGATCAAAACATAAAAGGCCTGGGAAATTTACCAGTACAGCTGGTGAGTGGGAACTATGTTGCCTCTCGACATTTCTTTAGGATGTGAATTTTTTTTTTTCTTTTCAAAAATTTTTTTTTTTTTTTTTAAAGCAGATGGCTGAAAGCAGAATGCTGCCAATTCAGAACACTGGTTAATAAATTAATCTATTCCTACACTGTATATAGTTACTGTATATAGTGTGCTGAGCACTTAGTTTGGTGCCTATATAAGGATTTGCCTTGACTAAAAAAGCTAGCATAGCCAATTTTGGCTGCACACTGCCAGCCTCAGCATTTAGCTCCTATTTTTCAGGGAAGAAAATAAAAACAGATCAGAACAGTATCAGATGTGAACTGTGACCCTAAAGCGCGCTCCTTGGTATCTGCTGTGCTGTAAATTATAATTCACTGATGAACAGCGGCTTGCTGCATTTTCTACTTTTGTGAAATTAACATTATTATTTTTTTATTTTTTTATTTTTTTTTTAAGTCAATCTTCCATAGCTTTTGTTAACTTTGGGCTTAACTACACACTTTTGAATGAATGGGGAAGCTTAAAGTGGTTCTAAAGTCTAAGGCTGGCCATACACTGTTCCAATCTTGGCCAGTTGATCAGGAACCGGCTGAGATTCGAATTGTTAATGGGCAGGCCGAATGTACCAAGTTGATCGATTAACCCGGGTGCAACCAGCCTGCCGGATTATCTTGTGATTATCGCTAGCATCTGCTATAGCCACTAGCAATATTCACTGTCTTCTTCCACCACTGGGCTTCCCCCTGCCAGGAGCAGACCATTGCACACTGTCCATGGTTGCAGGAAAGAAATTCACACCATGTAATTTTTTTTTTTTTTTTTTTTTTTTTTTTTACCCTAATGCACTCTATGCATTAAGGTTAAAAAAACTCTCCACTGCCTTTCCAACCCCTCTCCCCCTGCTTTATTATGACCTTTTAAGATGTCCTGTCTTTAAAGGGTTTGTAAAGAATTTATTTTTATTTTTAAAATAAACATGTTATACTTACCTGCTCTGTGTAATGGTTTTGCACAGAGTATCCCTGATCCTCCTCTTCTCAAGTCCCTTGCTGGCACTCTGGAGCCACTCCCCTTAGTGCTCCGAGTTGGCTTTCTGTGTCTATAAGACACAGCAAGCTCAGCCCTGCCCTTGCTGCCTCCTAAATGGCTGTGATTGACGGCGGTGGAAGCCAATGGCTAATCCTGTTGCATCTCAGCCAATGAAGAGAGAGCTACCTGGGAGAGAGCCTAGGCTCTCGTGCACATTGCTGGATAGGGCTCAGGTGAGTATAAGGGGGGTGAGGGGGGAGCTGCACACTGAAATCATTTAACCTTCAGCCTTTAGAACCCCTTTAATAGGTTTTAAATCTGCTTGTTTTTTTCTGAGTCAGGCATTCAAGATATTAAAGCCAGACCCAGCCAGTGAACCTACATTAGGTGCATGTCAGCAGTTGTAGCTACCCATATTTCTTTCCAAAAATAAATTTGATTCTTGTAGTAACATGATATATACATGCAGCTTCTCAAGACGGGTAGCTTTCGGGTTTACCTGCCTATGATATCTGGTGGTGTGGCACAATTGCTCAAACAAGGAATCTTAAATCTGTCATGTATGCAACAATGTTGTGGTGACAATGCTATTTTTACAGCAGTAATAGGGATGTAGGGGCCTCTTGATTTTACCACATGGGGTGGCTGTATGAAGAATTTCCAGTTTTCCTGACAATCCCCTTGAGCCCTAGTTCACACTGGTGCATTTTGACATGCGATTTGACATGTCAAAACGCATTTCAAAACGGCGGTTATTGCTGGCAATGGCACTGTCCTAATCGGTGCAACTCAGCATCTGCGGCGCTGCAGCGATTTTCAAAAAGTAGTTTCTGTACTAATTTTTTGCGATTTCAGCCTGTGATATACATTGACATCTGTGCAGAAACCTGCACAGATGTCTCTGTAATCGCAGCCCGAAATTGGGGCTGACGGGGTGGTAACAATGATTGTGTTACCATAGATACATACTTTTCAAAGCTGTCAGGATATACCTGAAGTTACTGACAGGTGTGGAGAGCAGAGTAAATGGTGTTATAAGCCACTGATGAGCAAAACGCGCATCTCTGCTATTGGAAACATTTGAGTGTGCCTATATTTTGCTTACACAGCTTATTTAATCTGTTTACATATGGATGGATTTTTGGGATTCTTGTCCATCTGCCTATGGCATCTATAGGTAGTTTGTGCATTTACTAGAAAAGCGGAGTATTGCAACCTTTGACATTGAAATATTTTGCTATTGGTGTCCAGCTTTTCATTTCATATTATGTTTTGTGTTTTAGTCAACATTGTGAATGGGATGTTTTCTAATTCATTTTTTTTTTTTTTTTTTGTATCCTGGACAAATATAAACCTGTAACATTCCAGTTACTTTAAAATATAGTATTTTTTGGTTTTTTTATTCTTATTTTTTTTTTAAGAAAGAGCAGTCTAAGGCCTCCTGCACGCTGGATGTATTTAAGGCTGCTGTTGGGGGCGTCTGGCGGGTGTTTTTTTTGTTAATTTTGCCTCTAAACGCCCCATGCATGTTAGCCTAGGTGTCCATGCACTCAGGCTTTTAGAGGCAGAAAAAACAAACTCGCTCCCAGCGCATCCAGGAGCAGCAGCCTTTTGGCGTAAAAAAAGCTTGACACATGTAAATGTGTGTTAATGCTAGCTGCGTCGAGCACTCAAATGTTCATATCAGTGGCCATAAAAAATTATTCTAGCCACTGAAATGAATTATTGCCCAAGCGCCTAAGTGTGCTTATACGCATTTACTTGTGTCGGGTGTTTTTTCTGCCAAGAAGAAGGGTGTCTAGGAGAGATGGGCAAACGTCTGGTGTGCATGAGGCCTAAAACTTGTTTTGTGTATCATCTTGGTTGCAAGTGCATTACCTTTGTTTTTATTGCTTTGAGAAACCCAGTATATGATACTGGAACCTGTCGAGGTTCTAAGCCAGGAGTCTTCAATCTCCAGCCCTCCAGTTGTTCAGGAACTACAATTCCCATCATGCCTTGTCATGTCTGTGAATGTCAGAGTTTTACAATGCCTCATGGGATGTGTAGTTCCATAACAGCTGGAGGGCTGTAGTTTGAAGATCCCTGGTCTAAGCCAATAGGATTTAAGGTTCTGCACATTGTGAGATGGGCCTATTCAGGGCTTGATGCAGCAAATGTTTTGATGCTCTTATGATCCATACACCTTCATTTGCTGTATGCCTTCATGTATTGCCTTTAGCATGGTGCTTTTATTGTCTGTCTAGCCTTAAACTTTCTTTTTTAACAGGCCTTAACTAGCATGTGCCATGTCTCCCATGTATTTATCCAAAAACCAATGCAATTGTTCTTTCACATGTTAAATTATTTCTGTTGTATTAGTTTATTTTTTTATTTTTGTTTTCATAGTAAATACAACAGGTCACCACATGTCTGGGTTAGAAAACCATTAGAAAAATAATAAGAAATGGCTGTAGTTGGGTACATCACTTAAGAGATATAGTGTAGATTTACCAAAACTGGAGCACTCAGAATGTGGTGCACCTGTGCATGGTAGCCAATCAGCTTCTAGCCTCAGCTGGTTGTTGGGGTTTGGCAATAAAACCTGGAAGCTGATTGGTTTCTATGTAGACGTGAGCCTGATTTTTGCACTCTCCAGCTTTAGTAAACCCTATAGTTATTAAGATCATATATCAAGTACCTATTTCATAAACAGGTCTTTAATTGGTCTGTTCACATGAGGTAATTGACCTATAGTTTGTGGTCAGTGTGGGCCTTTGCAAAAAAAGGCAACTTGTGCCAATTCAGATCTCCGAAAGGGAGGAAGACTGCAAAGGCAAGAAAGGGAAAACATGGGAGTGCCCAGGGTTAGTTCAGTCCCATAATTAGTCTATTTACACAAGTCTAGATAGTCAGCAATGTTCGTGGAGTTGTGCACAGAACCATGCATTACTTTTAAAAGATTCTCCTCTATCGGGTCCAAGACTTTTTCTGCCTAACCTGTATTAGTTTCTTTTCGATTCCCACACCTTTGCCAAGGTCTGCTTTGCAGCCATTATGATTAAAGTTAAAAGTTTAGGGATTGTATCCTTTGGGCTTTCAAGGTGGTCTCCAGGTTTTAATGAAGTTTTAAATAGTTTGTTTGAACCAAGATGGTCCAAACAAACTACTTCACTATGACCTGCATTGGCTCTCAGCGCTGCATGGGGACTGTACATAGCCTTTCGCTTACATACAGTATACAGCGCTATGCTATAGGTGGGATAGAAACTTGCTGAATGTGGCTCAGCCATTCATAGGGAGCTTTGTATTTTCTGGATGAATACAAAGCTTTCTCTGGCTGAGGCAGGTGTACATGGTTAAATGTTTTTTCCCTCTTTAGAAAGCTAGGTTACACAGAAATTTTCCAAGGATATACTTTTCAAGCCCTACCCAGCACATCTGATTTTTTTTTTTTTTTTTTTTTGATTTTTTTTGTTAAACCCAGCTGGCAGTAAAAATAACTGAGGAGGTCGCTGTACTAACTATGTATGTCATGTTTGTACAGAGGTCTCCTCACTTTGCTTTTGTGTTCTGACGGGGATTATACCCCCCCCCCCCCCCCCAGAACACACCGGTCAGCGCTAATCTGCAGCTGGTTTTCTAGCATAGTCGTTTGAGAGATGCTGGTCATGAGATCGGGGCCGAGGCGGATGGTTTCTACTGTACCGGCTGATTTCGGCCGATATTCGACCCGTGTGTATGGAGCTTAACCATAGATATTCTCATTATCGCTACCACTAATTGGTCTGATTCCTACCTTAAAGAGGAGTTCCACCCAGGGGGTCCATTTAAAAAAAAAAATAAAAAAATTAAAAGTCAGCAGCTACAAATACTGCAGCTGCTGACTTTTAATTGGACACTTACCTGTCCCTGGGTCCAGCGATGCGGGGATCGAAGCCCCGCTCGTCGTCCCCCCCCCCCTCCGCTTGTCGGCGCCAGCATTTCAACTGTGGGCGCCGGGCTGTGGCTTCACAGCCTGGCACCCACTGCGCATGCGCGAGCGGCGCCGTGATTGGCCGCTCAATCACCTGGGACCTTTAATGGGTCCCAGATGATTGACAGGAGGGAGGGAGCAGAGCCGAGCCCTTCCTGTGCCGAGGGGGAAGTGATGTCACCAGCTCAGGCAAAGGAAGAGGCAGACTATGAGGGACCACCTAGCAACAGGCATTTAGACGTAAGTAAAAAAAAGAAAAAATATCCAAATGTTTTTTTTCCTTTTTTTTTTTTTTTAGAATTTTTCAGGTATTTTTTTTTTTATTGGGTGGAACCCCACTTTAAAGACCTGGAACAAAGTGGGACATTTATCTCCAGGCTTTTACTGAGTAGTTGGGGCCCTGTGTCAAGTATATTTGTTCCTTACTGTGATCTGATCTAATAATGCAGACAGTGAAATGGCTGCTTATATTATCTCATTTGTTTCCACGTTAGCATCTTCAGGAAACTATTATACCCTCCCTTTGTATAAAGGACATGCCTTGCACAATCTTTTATTTAACCATAGAATATCTGTGCATACTAATGCTGCTTTATGAGTTCTAAGGAGATGTTTGAAAATGACTGATTTCCCCACATCTTCTTTCTTTTCTTTTTTTTTAAGAACTTGCAAAAGCTAGTCTTGGCTAATGAATGAACTTTATAGAAGCACTTAATGGATTATAAGCTTTAATACATATGTGCTGTGTGTGAGATTCCAACTAGCCAATCCTGGCAACATTCTAAGCATTTTAGACTGCTGAGATGTATAAAAACTCAAATATGACTTTTTATACATTAGAGTAGCTGAAGAAAAAATGCCCAAAGCAGGCAAAGCATCATATTGTCTCCATATAACATTGAAAGCAAAGGGAAATCTGTTTGCTGCAGGCAATAGAAATCGTTCTTTTATGTTTAGACACATCTATGAACAAAGGCTAATGTGCTGTTACCTAAGATTAAACAAATGATTGTTGCTTTCATGTTGTGACCTGCATTAGAAAACAAATGAATTTGGATACAGTGAACAGTAGCATAATTTTGTTTTAATTGTGTACATTATTTGGATAAATGCATTTGCCTAGCAAGCTTATAGACAAACAATTGTAAGTTTTAAAGACAATAAGCCTAGTTTGTTCCTGAGTGTTTACACCACCCTAATTTTGGAAAGCATAATTTTCATTGAAAGAAATAGAGAAAAGAGCAAAGAATTGTGAAATGGGTCGGTGTGCCCTAGTTTCATCAAGTCAGAAACAGCAAGCTTTCAGGGAAAATGGCTTGCCATCAGTCTGCAGGCTTTGTGAGATGTGTAGAGGAGACAGACAAATGTATACTGGAATAAAATCTGTTAAAGGCAAATCCGAAAAAAAAAAAAAAAACACAAACTGTTTACAAATTTTAATTGTCTTTCTTTGCTTTAATTAGCCAAGATTTTTGGAATTCTTTACTATTTCTGTACCACACTTTGATATTACAGCTTTCTGTGTTTATGTATTTGTATTTATATTGGTTAAGATTTACAATAAAATTAGGCAAAGCATGGAAAAACAATTAAATCAATTTTAAATTGACCTCTAAATTTTGTAAAAGGGAAACTGAAAGATGATGATCCGAGGGATAAACACAACTATAAATGCTGGAGCAAAGTAGATGCCTTTCTCACATCAGCCAATCCTAACTCACATTTTACTAGTGCATGTAAGAAAATTAAATTAATGACTTTTTTTGAGACAAAATGGTGGCTATCAAACCACCTCTTTCAAATCCTGAAATTGGAGCAGAGAGTAGAAAACACTAGAAATTAATGGCTAAGTTGTGTGTTGGAACCACTTTAGGACATTGTAAGTGTTCTGTAGGAATGAAATGATGCCGTAATGCAGTTATATGGATGTCGGTTATCCTTGGTATTCTTACTGAACCTTTACCAAACAATCTATAGGCTTGCAGGATTTCTTGGTCTGCATATGTGTTTCTGGAAATCATAACATATGAAAGCACTTCAATGCATTTGCAGATATGTGCAAGCCCAGGTTTTGTGCATATGTAGGTAGTTTCCAGTTTTGGATATGAACTGATACTTTTAAACTACCAGCCTCTTTAATCTGAAATTCAGATTCCAGTCACAAGATTTTGGAGAAGCTTGTGCTACCACTTCCTTGCTATAAGACCATTAAAAATATATATACAATTCTGCTATCATACATTTTTCATCTGTTTGTTCTACATTATAGAGATTAGTGGGAACTGTGACTCCATTGTTTGGCTTTAATAGTGTCTGCGGCATTTGGCTTGGAATTTTTGGGATTGTTTTTGGCATTGGAGTCTTTAGGATATAGCATGTGACTAAATTTGCCAGCAACTGCAGAAAACTGAAATATCAGTTTTGGTTGGCTTTGGCCTCTAATAGATATTAGCAAATATGGTACCCATTGAGCTGAAATATATAGGGACCTATTTAACACACTGCCATGACCATATACATGAACGCAAAAGAGTAAAGTTTATAGATCAAAATTAAGGAAAATATTTATACTGTGATCAAAATCAAATATAGCTTTTGTACCAGCCCGGATTGCCTCTGTAAACGGCAGCAAAAAAATAAATAAAAATAGACTTAATTGTATATAAAGTATTTGGTGTAAATTCTGCTTTCAGAATTTCTGAAGGCAACAAGAAAATGCTGTCGTCATACTACAGGTGTTTTTTTTTTTTTTTTTTGGAAAGAGGTGCACTTTAGAAAGGAAATAAACAGATTCACAAAATCCAATGTGTAGATACACAAGTAGTGTAAATATGTAGAAGGTTAGCCTTTTTAGAGTGATTTCTGCTAAGCATAGGTTATTAACCATTTTCATTGGACTGGCTTTTATTCAGCCATTAATTTTTTGTTTTGTGATTGCTGTGCTAATTTTTATTTTATTTTTTATTTGTAATGTAACAATAGTGTATTATAATAGTATATAGTGTACTATATTACACTTGACTGTACAGTATTTGAAGTTTGATTGCTCTATTAAACAATGTTAAGTCTACATTTGGAAGGATGTTTGTGTTCTGTTTATTAATTTCCAATTTATTAAATGCCATTCCATTTGAAGGGAAAGGGTGAAAATAGATTCCGGAAGCCTGTCTTAAAGCCAAACTCTAGCCTCGCTTTTTTCTTTCCCATTTGCCTCTGCTGCTTGGTGGAAAACCATGCTGCTCCTTAATTATCTCTTCCTCCCCATTGTGTGCCTCCAATTTTTTAAAGAGCATTTCAGCAGGTAAGCATGATGCTTGGTCTCCCACAAGACCCACTAACATGAATACCCCCCTGGGCTATAGAGGGTGTTAATCACCGCTGTTGCATCCTCTTGTACATCCAACTTCAATGGAGTAAACTTCACCTGGATGAAAAGGCTTATCTGTAATCCTTGCCTGGCTGTGCACACCGAATCCTGGGACTCAGGAATTCCTCTGCAGCAGTTATGTTGCTCGAAGTAGGATATGTGCAGTGTAATGGTACATAAAACACGCGTAACAGCATCTTGATTCATCTGAATGAGAGGGTTATTTGCAGAAATTCCCTTCATCTCCTCCCTGTGCGCACAATAGTGCCAGGTTCAGAAATTCCTCTGTAGATGGTAGTATAAGTGTTGCTATTATATATATATATATATATATATATATATATATATATATATATATATATATGCGATGGTGTTTCTAAATAAGTAAAGCTGACTTGCTGTGTTCCTTGTATAAGGAAGCCCATACATTAGTCATATTTTTTCATTCAACCCGCTGGTTGAAAGAAAAATAAAACCCAATTCCCCTATCCACAGACTCATTGTTTAATGGCGGAATCCTTCTCATTGAATTATTGTATTCTCACGGTGGGGAAACTTCCCCACCGTGAGAATACACTGATCAGTGCTGCTGGCTATAGCTTGTGACACTGATCAGTCAGGAAAAACCCAACAGGTTTGTTGCACAAAAGTCTGCAGGTGAATCGACTTCTGTACAATTAGCCTGCCCATACATGGATAGAAATTCGGCTGCTGGTCCCAGTTCAATACTTTAAAGTGAATCACTCATGTGCCACATCCGTAAAATTCATTAGAAAAGAAACCCTGTAGGTTGGACTTCGGAAGCAGGTTGAAACAACAATGTATTATCTTAAAAAATTAGATTTTATTGAACATAGATACATAGGAAAAAACAATATTGTAACGAGCCCCTTGCTCGCTCGGTTCCACTCTCCTGACACTCCTCTGCGGCTATTGAATCAGATTGCAACGTCTGATGGTTCAGTCATCCAATGCTCCGGGATTAGAACTTCAGCTATGTGCCGTTCTAACCCAGTTGTGTAGCTCAGATCAAACACCAGGCAGGCTGTATGTAAGTTCAACCAGGAATCTATCTTTATTGACAAAATACAGGCTTTTATACACTCAAAGTGGAGGTGCAGACCTCCTGCTCATATTACTCTAACAATACAGCTGTAACCTAATTAACATGAGCTAATTAACTAATCCCTTTAGACAGCCTAGATGACTCAGACATGACCGTTAGGCCAGACTGGCCGTCTTGTAGTTCAGAAAGTCCAATCAACATTATCACAATTAACATAGACTCTTCTTCACACAATAGCAGAGTTAATTAACACAAATAACGATCTAATGACTCTTAGATTCCATAGTAGACTTATTTACAATACACATTTTAGCAGACAATAGACAAACAGGTGTTGGAATTTACATCAGCATCTCCTAACAGTATCTGTCCCAGCATTATGAATCAGCCACTATTCCAATATGACAAATCCAGGGTCCCCAGACATACAGCTCACAAAGAGCACTGTTCCCCCAAATGCAAGGGCCCCCGATCGATCTGCAAGAGGCTAGCATACAGTCCCCTCCAAAAGTCTCTTTCCCGGCTAGGTCTGTCACAAATATAAAATTATAAAAAAGGTATCGTCCATTGACGGCCACGCAATGGCCAGAAGAGACGGACATTACATATACCCAAAGAAAGAAATGATTTTTCAACAGTATGGCAACAGCAACATGCATAAGCCCCTGTGCGTCAACGTGTTTCTCTGGATCGCTTCCTCAGGACATACTTTTGGTGGGTATAGAACAGATCTTGCTGATCCGGGCATACACCACTGTCTACACAGGGGCTCACACATGTTTCTGATGCCATACTGTTAAAATATAATCTCTTTGGGTATATGTAACGTCCGTCTCTTCTGGCCATTGCATGGCCGTCAATGGACAATACCTCCTTTTATAATTTTATATTGTTTATTCCTATGTATCTATGTTCAATAAAAATCCATTTTTTTAAGATAATACATTGTTGTTCCAATCTGCTTCCAAAGTCCGACCTACAGGGTTTCTTTTTTCTTTTCCTGTGTATGGGCTTCTAAAAGGTGATAGACAGCACTTACCAAAAAGTATGCACAGCATACTTGCATTTTGTGACATGTCTCTGGGTGTGCTTTTCTACAGCAATGTAAGGTCTGAGCTCCCTGTATCACTCCATCGCTATCCCTGCTGGTGGCATGTACTCCTCTTCTTTCGGGTCCGCCATCATATTGCTTTGCCCAAAGGGCAGGCATTGATGATGTACCTCCAGCCGCATGCTCACTAGAGTTACATCATGTATACACCTGACTCAATTCCCATCTTTAAGATGCTGGGAGTGTACAATGCACTGTGCACAAGGTAAAGATTTAGGAAAACTGGCTATCGGGTAAGTAAGGCAGGTCATAAATTGTGAATGGGGGGGGGGGATGGGCAGATTCTCACTCCACACATTCAAGGTGGATGGGGGGAATAGCTCCCACTCTGCTATTGTGTTCTCATGGTGGGGAACCTTCCCTCGCTTTCAGAACACAATGATCAATGTTGCCGATTATAGCCAGCGGCACTGAACATTCAGAAATTTTTTTTGAACGTCCAGTACAGAATACTGGCAAAGCTGACTGGGTAATTTGTTGCTACCTTCAGGTTATTGGACACTGGCAAATAGAACTGTTAGGATCTTCATATAGCTCCTACTTCACTGCAATCCTTTTTTGTTTTTGTTTTTTGGGGGGGGGGGGGTTGCTGGTGTTAGGTGATGGCTGTCTTCTATGTTGAGGACTTGCATATGGCGGCCTCCTGGAAATTCAGGTCTGCGCTGTGGCTGTCATTCGGCTATAGCGCGGATGTCAAGTGGTTAAAGGATTTTATAAGGGAGTTGCTCATATAGCTCCTCTTAGACATTCTCCAATGATACCGTGGGACTTCAATCCAGCGCTCTCACTTTTTAAAAGCCTTCCTTTTGAAACTATTCCGAGACCCAGGGCTTTTTTCCTGCCCAAAGTGATCTTTCACCCTAACCAGGAAATTGTCCTACCATCTTTCTGTCTGGCTCCTAAGCATCCAAGAGACGGGTTTGGATGTGGTTTGTGCTGTACATGTTTACCTGTCAGCTACGCCCTTCTTTTTAGACCTATAATTTCTCTTTGTTCTTCCCAAAGTCTCTCGCAGAGAAAATCCTGCTTCCACCATTGCAAGGTGGATATGACAAGTGATTGTTCAAACATTCCCTGTATCATAAGGTTCCTCCCTTTCCTGTTCTGGCACATTCCACTCCACCTGTGGGAGTTTCTTGGGCTTTTTAGCATCAAGCATCTGTTTTGCAGAATTTCAAAGCTGCCATGTGGGCCTTTTATTCATAGATTTGCAAATTTTAGCAGGTGTATGCTCAAGCCTCTTCTGATCAGGCTGCGGCCATAGGGATCTACAACCAGCTGTCAAGTTTGGGTATTTATCCCTTGTTTTGTTTGTTGTGTTGTCTACCCTTGTTTATGTATTGCTTTTGGACATCCCAGTTGTCTTCAACTGCCTGTGTCCTCTAAGTTATGATCGAGAAAAAGGGATTTTTCACCCGCCTGTAAACTCAGTTTCTTGGACTATAATTAAGGACACAGGACCTTCCCTTTTTTACTTTTAATCCTTGCTTGCTAAAAAACGGAGGATTGTGGTGAGGTGGGAGGGTTCTAGGAGGGTCTTAACAGTTCTGTTTTGCCCGTGACCAATCAAATCAAGGAACTGGCATATAACCAGTTGTGTTCGACTTTGCCGGTGTTCTATACTGCAAGAAATTAATTTTTATAGGCAAGTCAAAATCTTTTTGTGTCCCCTGCAAATATATGTGCATCTTTCTTTTTTTTTAAGGTGACTTAGCCTTTAACCACTTCAGCCCCAGAAGAATCTACCCCCTTCCTGACCAGAGCACTTTTTGCGGCACTGCGTCGCTTTAACTGACAATTGCGCGGTCGTGCGACGTTGCACCCAAACAAAATTGACATACTACTTTTTTTTTTTCCCCACAAATGGAGCTTTCTTTTGGTGGTATTTGACCACCTCTGCGGGGTTTTTTTGAGCTATAAACAAAAAAAAGCGACAGTTTTGGAAAAAAAAAACAATATTTTTTACTTTTTGCTATAATAAATATCCCCAAAAAATATATAAAAAAAAACCCCAATTTTTTTCCTCAGTTTAGGCTGATATGTATTCTTCTACATATTTTTGGTAAGAAAAAAATCGCAATAAGCGTATATTGATTAGTTTGTGCAAAAGTTATAGCGTCTACAAAATGGGGGATAGTTTTGGCATTTTTATTATTAATTTTTTTTTTTTTTATTAGGGTGGCGATCAGCGATTTAATATTTTTATATCGCGACTGCGACATTATGGCGGACACTTTTGACAATATTTTGGGACCATTGTCATTTATACAGCGATCAGTGCTATAAAAATGCACTGTATACTGTGTAAATGAAGCTGACAGGAAAGGGGTTAAACACTAGGGGGCGATGAAGGGGTTAAGTGTGTCTAACGGGGGGGGGGTGCGGGCTACAAGTGACACGACAGTGATCACTGCTCCCAATGACATGGAGCAGTAGATCACTGTCCTGTCACTAGGCAGAACAGGGAAATGCCTTGTTTACATAGGTATCTCCCTGTTCTGTAGCTCCGTGACACGATAGGCGGGACACCGGTGGACATCGAATCCGCGGGTCCCGCGAGCATGGTCACTGAGCACACACGGCGGCAATTTCGAAGCAACATACAGGTACATTGCTTTGCGCATCCGTACCATTCTGCCGACGTATATTGCCGTTAGGCGGGCTGCTAGTGGTTAAAATCCCTGTTCTTATTCCTGTGTTTATTTCCAAGTCACTAATTTAACCGCTTACGGACTGCCCCACGTACATATACTGCGGCAGGGTAGCCCTTAAGCGCAAAATCACATACCTGTACGTGATCTTTTTCTTCGAATCTAGGGCGCACGCTGTCTGAGCCCCGCTCCCGCTGTGATTGGACACAGCAGTAATCAATCAGCGGGTTCTGCGGACCCAATGTCCACCGGAAACACGGCAATCGTTCCGAGAGAGGCAGAACAGCAGTAAGAAAGACAGATCTTGTGTTTCTGCTAAGCAGGAACACGGATCTCTATCTTCTTTCATTTAAACTATCCCCCACACAGTAAGAAAGCACTCCCAGGGAACACAGTTCACCCTTTGATCGCCCCTGATGTTAACCCCTTCCCTGCCAGTGTCATTAGTGCAGTGACAGTGCTTTTTTTTTTTTTTTTTTTTTTTTCCCAACACTGATCACTGTATTGGTGTCACTGGTCCCCAAAAAGTGTCATAGTGTCAGATTTGTCTGTCAGTCTCGCTAAAAATCGCTGATCGGCGCCATTACAGGTAAAAGTCCATAAAAATGTCCCATAGTTTGTAGACGCTATAACTTTTACGCAAACCAATCAATATACGCTTATTGGGATTATTTTTACCAAATAACATGTAGCAGAATACATATTAGTTGAATTTGCTGAAAAAATTTACATTTTTTTTTATTGGATATGTTTTATAGCAGAAAATGTGTGTGTATGTATATATAAATGTATGTATGTATGTATATGTGTGTGTATATATATATATATATATATATTTAAAAAAAAATTTTATACGTGATCGAATACCACAAAAAGAAAGCTCTATTTGTGGGGGAAAAAAGGACATCAATTTTATTTGGGTACAGTATTGCGCAATTGTCAGTTAAAGTAACGCAGTGCTGTATTGCAAAAAATGGCCTGGTCAGGAAAGGGAAGGGGGTAAACATTCTGGAGCGGTAGTGGTTAACATTAACACAACCTGCACTTTAACACTGTGCCTTTCCGAGAGTTAAAAAAAAAAAATATATATATATATATATATTATAATATATTTATTTATTTTTTAGGCTAGCTGAACTCATTTTTTTTTTTTTTTTTTATGTTGGGCAACTGTTAAAGTTTTGCTGGTGTTGTATTTTTTTTTTCCACCTCCTCTTTCTCTCTGGCCAGCTTGAAGAAGTAGAGGCATAAAAAGGCACATGAAAGAAAAACAAAGTATTCACATTTTGAAAATTATTATTACACGTATTTGAAGTGTATGTTGGGCAAAATAAACCCTGCAAGTACAGAAATATACCCGTTTATCTAACGTGCACATTGCTTCTAATTTGCTATATTGTTGAATAATACCACAAGCCTTTTTACGGACTGAAATGAATGAATTTGTGTCAGCCATGCCAAGTTCTAGTAAACTTCTGAATCCTTCCCATTTTCATTTGCACAACATTGGGGGGGTAATTGTTTTGTAGTGCAAGACGAGAATTAGGAGGACCCATTGATATAACACAGGAAGTGTGCAAATGGCATTGTAGGGGTACACATATACTCTAATGTGCCTCAATTAACAGACTGCATTATTTACATTTACATCTGTTTTTTTTTTTTTAATAACCTACAGCAGAAATACCAAAAGGGTGTTCTGTTCTTCTAACAGTATGTCTGTGCTGTAATTCCCATTCATTCCTGTGGACAACCTGGATTTCCCACTAAAGTTTTAAAGCAGACTTGTAAAAAAGGTCTTCATCATGGGCCGGTTTAATAAGGGGCCTAAAAGTGTATCTTATAGGTAGCTATGAAACCTGGGACAAAAACTTTTCATTTTAATGGCCCACTTGCTTACTGGGCGCTTAAACCCCCTTCCTGCCCAGGCCAGTTTTCAGCTTTCAGCGCTGACACTCTTTGAATGACAATTGTGCGGTCATACAACACTGTACCCAAATGAAATTATCATTTTTTTCCCCCATAAATAGAGCTTTCTTTTGGTGGTATTTAATCACCGCTGAGTTTTTTTTATTTTTTGCTAAAAAAACAAAAAAAGATCGAAAATTTTGAAAAAACAAAACCGCTTTATAATTTGTTGTAAAATTTTGCAAACGGGTACTATTTCTCCTTCATTGATGTGTGCTGACAGGGGCAGTGCTAGACTATTTAGCGCCCCAGGCAAGACCAGCTATTAGCGCCCCCTCCCCCAAGAAAAACTTCAAAATGAATTCAATAATTTTAGCACCAAAACTCCTGCATAACACTAACCCGATGATCTGTAGGGGCATTGCATATGAGCGCCCATGAAACGTCGAAAGACTTCAGTACCCTAAATGTTTTCATTTAAAAGCCCCCACAGGTCATCATTTTAGCTTTATGCAGGGGTTCTGATGCTACACTTATTGCTCTCACTTCGGTGTGTGCGTTGATGCATAAAATGTGTAGGGCAGGCTCCAAAGTGCATGCATTTTTGTGTGTTTCTTTAAATGTTTAAAACTTTTTTTTTTTCAAATGTTTTTTTTTTCTTTACACTTTTATTGCTATTACATAGGCGACCAATAGCCCCCTATGTAATAGCATATTGGTGACAGGTACACTTTATTAGACATTCGGGCTATATTGGACCTCAGATGTCTCCTCTGCGCTCCGCTACAGCTGATGGAACACAGATGGTGTTCCGCCAGCTGCTTCGCCGAGCACAGCTCCAGTTGAATGGGGGCACCAGTCCAGGAAGTGACGTCATACACGTCACTTCCTGGTCTTTGCTCAGGAGGGAAGCTCAGCGGACGGATGGCCGTGGAGCTACCGCCGTCCTTCCCAGGGGACCCCCATGACCGCATCGGGCCCACGGGTGGGATAACTGAGCCCGGTAAACATGGTGGGGGGGGGTGTCTCACGGTGGGAGGGCGGCACATTGTGAAAGTGATGAGCGGCTTAAGAGCTGCTTGTATCACTTCCACCCTGAAAGCCAATAGTTGGCTTTACTGAAATACACACACTCCTGGCCGGTATAGTGGCTGGGAGTGTGTTAAAAAAAACGGTGCTGCAGCACTGGCTTGTGCTGGAAGTAGACCTGGGGAAACCAGTGGCTGCACCCTAGGTGGCACCCTAGTGGTAGTACCGGCCCTGGCTGATGAGGCTGCACTGATAAGGTGGCACTGATGGGCATTGGCAGGCGGCACTGGTGGGCATATGAGGTGGTGGTGGCTCTCCTTGTTCGGGACCGATGTCCCTTTGACAGCATGTGGGTGTGAGGAGAAAAAAAAAAAGCTAATTACTGATTTCTGTTTGCATCACGTGATCAGCTGTCATTGGTTGACAGCTGATCATGTGGTAAGGGGCCGGGATCCGCCGGGTCTCATTGACTTGATCACAGAGCACGCCCTGCAGGGGGCACACAGGCAGCTCATGCACAGGAAGACGTTTATTGATGCCCTCCTGGCAATTAAGACCTGTGTTGTAGCTGTCGTTCGGCTATAGTGCAGGTGGGAAGTGGTTAAAGACCCAGTGATGTCATCATAAGGTCTCTGTGCTATGCAATGCAGGCAGATCATGGCTACTGGGAGGGGTCTGTGGGATGCTGAAGGTTGTTTTCCCGAAAACATCACAGCACCGTGTCTCTGTACTACTCTCAAGAACTGTTAGCCCCGATAGAAGCTGCAAGCTGGTTCTTGAGAGGAGTTTTAGAAATACCAAAATTTTTGATGGGCGGGTGTCAGTCTGGAGGACTGGGTGCTTCTAGACAGACTGTATTTACATGCAAACCACTTTAATTAATGCCCACATTTGATATGGATCCTGATTGAAGAAACTGAAATCCAATAAATGAAAGGGGCGGGCCAGGGACAGTCAGGCTGGGGAGGAAAGAGCTAGATGAAGTCCAACATCCTCTGGGCAGGAAATGAGGCAGGCTTCATCTGACTTGCTGCAGCTTTCAGCACACACTGAAAGGAATTTATCCAAACTGGAGCAGCCAGGAAATCTAGTAGATGTGCATGGCCACCAATTGGCTTCTGTTTTTCATCTTTAACGCTTAACTGATCAAGATAGCTTTGGTTGCCATGTGAAGCTATTCTGGAATCGGTCTTCTGCAGTTTGGATAAATCCCCCTCTCCCCTGTGAAAAGCTCACAGTGTGCAGTGAAATCAGAGTAAGCTATTTCAGTACCAAAGAGGAGCCGGTACAACTGTGCTAGTCTGAAGGTAAGACGAGTTCAGCGTAAAAGTAATCTAGATCCCCAAAATAATTGTTATTCGTTTAGATTAAATAATGTTTACATATCATCATATATGCTCTGAAACACTACAAATATATATATGGTATACTTGGATTTTGCAAAAGCATTCGATACAGTTCCACACACACGGCTTATGATGTGTAAGATAAAGTCTACAGGCTTGGAAATATCAGTTTGTAAATGAATAGAAAACTGGCTAAAAGACAGAATTCAGAGAGTAGTGGTTAATGATTCCTACTCTGAATGGTCTAAGGTTATCAGTGGTGTACACCAAGGTTCAGTGTTGGGACCCTTACTTTTTAATATCTTTATAAATGATATTGGGTCTGGGATCAAAAGTAACATTTCTGTCTTTGCAGATGACACAAAGCTATGCAGTGGAATAACGTCCTTACAGGATGTCTCCAATTTACAAGCCGACCTCAATGTACTGTCTAATTGGGCGACTATGTGGCAGATGAGGTTTAATGTTGATGAATGTAAAGTTATGCACTTGGGGGCTAAGAATATGCATGCATCATACATGCTAGGAGGAGTACAACTGGGGGGGATCCGTAGTGGAGAAGGATCTGGGGGGTTTGGTAGACCATAAGCTCAATAATGGCATGCAATGCTAAGCTGGGGTTTCCAAAGCGAGCAAAGTCCTTTCTTGTATTAAGAGAGGTATGGACTCTAGAGAGAGAGATATCATTTTGCCCCTGTTCAGATCATTAGTAAGACCTCCTTTGGAATATGCAGTTCAGTTTTGGGCACCAGTTCTCAAAAAGGATATCGAGGAACTGGAGAAAGTGCAGAGAAGGGCAACCAAACTGATAAGAGGCATGGAGGAGCTCAGCTATGAGGAAAGATTAGAGGAATGGAATTTATTCACTCTTGAGAAGAGGAGATTAAGGGGGGATATGATCAACGTGCAAATATATAAGGGGTCCATATAGTGAACTTGGTGGTGAGTTATTCACTTTATGGTCAACACAGAGGACAAGGGGGCACTCTTTATGTTTGGAGGAAAATAGATTTCATCTCCAAATATGGAAAGGTTTCTTCATAGTAAGAGCTATGAAAATGTAGAATAGACGCCCTCCAGAGGTGGTTCTGTCCAGCTCAGTAGATTGCTTTAAGAAAGGCCTGGATTCTTTCCTAAATGTACATAATATAACTGGGTACTAACATTTATAGGTAAAGTTAATCCAGGGAAAATCTGATTGCCTCTCGGGGTATCAGGAAGGAATTTTTTCCCCTTCTATAGCAAATTGGAGCATGCCCTGATGGGGTTTTTCGCCTTCCTCTGGAACAACTGTGGGTATAAAAATAGGTCTATTGTATGATATTTTTTATTTTATTTATTTTATGGTTGAACTAGATGGACTTGTGTCTTTTTTCAACCTGACTAACTATGTAACGAAGCGCCATGCGACTCACGCATGCTCAGTAGAAAACGGGCACTAAAGCCGCAAGGCTCCACTGCCAGTTTCCCTTAGTTGGAATGGTGGCGCTGGCACCCGATCCGACGGAGGGATCGACCTCGGGGGCCGATATCATGGGTTCCCTGGACAGGTAAGTGTCCTTATTAAAAGTGAGCAGCTACAGTGTTTGAAAAAAAATTTGCGGGTGGAACACCGCTTTAGGTGGTTAAGCCACAGGCACTGAAAGTAAGCATTGCTATACCCTTAGATAACTGAAAGGTGGCGCCATAATACAAGGATAGAATGACTGAGAAAGCGTTCAGAATCTTTAATACAACTGCTATGCTACATTATAGTGCTGTTATTAAATAATAAATATGGTATATATACACCAAATAATACACATACACAAAATAATATAAAAATTATTTATTGCTATTAATTGATATTTTCCTTTTATCAGTGTTACATTGACAACCGTGCATGACAGTTTGGAGGTTAGATAATACCCTTTATTGACTAACAAGTATACTTGCCTTTATTCAGCTCACTCCTGTGCAGTCACTTGATCTGCAGCTCTGTCTCCCCTGTGTCCGTCAGCAGTGGCTGCAGGGGAGAGGAGGGAGCGCCGACAATGTTCGGGACTTGGGAGCCTATGGGCAATGCTACTAGTCCTGGAATGCCTATCTGTTGTCGAGTTCTCTCTCCTCTCCCCTGCAGCTGCCACTCGCTTACACAGGGAATCACATGACTGGACTGCAGTGGGCTACAAATTGATTTTTTAGTTTAAGATGTTTTTTTTTTTTTAACTGCACAGGTTAGGTAGTAGGTTGGGTTTTTTAAACCGTGTTTGGCAGAAATTCCACTTTAAAGCAGAACTAATCCCATCTATTTAATACATTCAAGGCATGCCATGATTTATAATTGTACAGTTGCTTGTGCTCTCAATCAAACTGTCAAGCAATCAAATAGCTGGTATCATACCTATTAACATGTACAGCACTATGGCATCTGCAGATCAAACAAAGGCAGCTTACATGGCTATAAAGGATAGAAGGAGTATAATTTCAGCTTTAAGTTATTAGATAATTAAATGAATGGGCTGCCCTAAAGTGGTTCTAAAGGCTGGGTGTTTCCCTTTCCCCCACTCTCTAAACACTCAACTGAACCTGTCAGCAATCCAGTACTGTGCCCAGCTGCAGTCTTCAGGGGGCCTGGACTGAGCCACGCTTGTGTGTGTGTCTATGGACGCAGGCAGTGCGGATTGGGATCAAGCCTGCAATCCTCTTGCTATTGGGACGCTTGGCAGGGAAGAGGAGCCAGGAACGCCGGCAGGGGGCACGGGACACAAGAAGAGGAGGTTCAGAGCTACTCTAGAAGCCATGCACAGAGCAGGTAAGTATAGCATGTTTGGTATTTTAATTAAAAAATAAATAAAAATCTGGGCTTTACAAACACTTTAAGGCAACACATATTAACGCATAATAATGTACTGCAACAGGCCAGATAGGCATATGGCAACTTTTGTAAAGAAAAAAAATAATAAACATCCATATTGCAAAAAGGAAAATAAATTTGCATTTATTAATGACTTTTTACATTGGAGCCTGGAAACAATTGCAACTGCAATCAGTGGATCATGGGTGCAGTGCATAGGCTCTTGCAGACTCTTTTCCCAGCCCCAGGTCTGTATGGAAGTACATACCTTAGGTTATGATCAGGTGCAGATAAACTTTGATCTCTGCACATGGCTTGAATAAGCCTTAACACTTGACTATTCAGGAAGCTGGATACTTGATGTACTCCTTACACCTGCACCCCTTTACATTATGCACACCTGACTCCTGTGCTCTGTGTTATATACTCCTGACCGCTGCGCTCTGTGTTATATACTCCTGACCCCTGCGCCTTAGACATGAGGCTCCACTTAAGCCCATAATAGGAAAAATCATTAAAGTGATAAAAATTTACTAAATAAATTGCATATTTTAGGAGCCTTAAATCCTTTAAACTATGAATTCATTGTTTCTAGAATTTTTCTCATGATCACAGCTCCATTATCTCTGTGTAGATCTCTCCCTGGAGCAGTTGAGCGGATTGTACAGCTTACAGACTGGCCGGCAGGCGACACCAGAGCTACTGTTAGAAATCATGAGGCCCTGTACAGCCTTTCTGATGGGCCCCCCCAGTCCCGCCTACATCCCACCCCCTCCCAATTTACCGCCACCCCCCAACCTGGTCTTTTAGGGCTAGCTCACACTATTATTGCTCTCTGACAAGCAATCTGCATCTAGATCGCTCTTCAAAGAGCATTGGGCAGGCAATAATAAGGCATTGGGGTTGATTTACTAAAACTAGAGAGTGCAAAATCTGCTGCAGCTCTGCATAGAAACCAATCGCACAGCTGCACCAGATTTTTTACTCTCCAATTTTAGTAAATCAATACCATTTTTTTTACCATTTTTTAAGCACCTGTTTTAACCAATTAAATCCCTGTTAAATGGGATCATATTCAGCAGGCAACATGGTGGGTGGTGACAGTGAGGATATTTTTTGCTGCACAAAAAGCATCACGGTTGCAGCATAAGGGCTCTTTCACACAGATCTGCTCAGCGGGGGGGATCCGTGAGTGGATTCCCTTTTGAACTGGAGCTGAATGGGACAGATGTCATTATCTGTACAGCGGACAGGAGTGGCCTTGGACCTGCAGTGGACCTGCTCTATGGGAGGCCAGATGTAAATGGGCTTGTGTCCACTTACATCAGGCTACCTTTGATCCATCACATTTACAGTAGGTCTGGAAAAAATAAAGGATGCAGCCCTTTTTCTTTTTTCTTTCTGGATTCAATCAGACTTGAAGGTAGGCGGGTGAAAGGGACACTAGTCTTTTTACATCCGGCCACCTATAAGGCTCCATCCACACTGGAGCTCATAAACGGCCTCTCTGAATGTCAGATTGCTGGCAGGAAAACACTGCTTTAAAAACGCTATTTTATCAGCGTTTTGCATTGCCGTCAATGCACGTTTAGCGGCACTAGCCTTTAACCCCACGCCAATTTTTTTTCATTTTGGCGAGGGTTCCTCTGCATCCTCAGCACACAAGTCGCACCGCAAGTCGGATCATGATGATATGACTTGCAGTGCGACTTTTATTTAAATTAATGGGCTCCCATAGGGAACCATTGATTTTGAAAAGAGGCAGAGAAACGCCGAACAAGGCTTAATGCTCTTTTTACAGCATTAAAGGGGTTGTAAAGGTAAATTTTTTTTTAAAAATAACAAACATGTTATACTTACCTTCACTGTGCAGCTCGTTCTGCACAGAGTGGCCCCGAACCTGGTCTTCTGGGGTCCCTCAGCGGCTGTTTCAGCTCCTCCCCGCAAGCATTAACCACCTTAATGCGAGCTCCCTCGCATGGTGGTGAGTGCTTGCGGGCGTGCTCCCGTGATACAGCCGGCGGCTATAGCCGCTCGCTGTATCACTCGGCCCCGCCCCCCGGCGCGCCGCGTCATCGGATGTGATTGATAGCAGCGCGAGCCAATGGCTGCGCTGCTTTCAATCCATCCACTGCAGCCAATCAGCGACCAGGCTGAGCTGCAATGGAGATGACGAGAACGAGCAGCGGAGATTCGAGGCGTCAGGTAAGTAAAACGGGGGGGCTGGGGGCGGCGGTATTGTCAAAAGTTTTTTCACCTTAATGCATATAATGCATTAAGGTGAAAAAATTTTTACCTTTACAACCCCTTTAACCCTCATTTAACACCTTTTACCAGTGTCTGGCATTTCCAGTACTGCTCTTGAACACAAATTTCCAACGTTCAGAAAAAAGCCCATAAACTCCACTGCTCATTAAAGCTGAAAAACGTCCATGTGTGCATGGACACATAGGCTAACATAGAGTGGAGTTTATGGGCTTTTTAAAAAAACGCCCAAACGCCAATAAACTGCAGTTTATCAGCTCCAGTGTGCATGGAGCCTAAACCTACATGGAGCTTTCAATTAGGGCTGCATGAAAAACAGACAGGTGGACCTAAATGGAAAGCTTGGATGAAAGGGTCTGAGGAGTGGAGCCATTTGTTTTTACTGCCCCCCTAAACACGTATAAACTAGCATCTCACTGTGCTTATGATCATCATCATTATGATGATCACAGCAGGTGGTCTATGGCTCTGTCACAGTGTCCATGGCTGTTGGGTGCTGACTTTGTTATGACTTTGTTATGACTGTACTGTGCTACAGTCTGTAACACACAGCACAGCCATAAGAAATTGATGATGATCATAAGCACACAGTGGGGAGCCTGGGGACAGTACTGTTCTTCCAGAGTAGTTGTGCTGTGTCAGTGTAACTGTGCACCATCACCCACTGCTGGGATTTCAGACTTGCATCCTCAGCTACCTCACATCAGCCTCTCCCTTACACCTCCTTGGTGCTTACTGAAGGAGTCGCGGTACAAAGAATCACTCACCCGGGGAGGGTAGCCCGCCTGAACTAATTGCAGCGGGACATATGGAGCGGACTTTATGCACATATGCCCCCAAAGCTGCCTGGGCCCCCCTGTTTAGCTGATGGGGCCTGGGCCCAGTACAACAGGACCAGTTGTACTGCATTATCAGCGGCCTTGCTCGGTACTGTGCTGATGGTGACGGTATCCCTGCTGCCAGGCAGTTTTCCAGGTATTATTCACCCCAAAGTATCGTCTGCGCCAGCCAGTACTGAATGAATACTTATCAGGTGGAGGGGATGTGATCTATACTGTATAAATGGCATATGACTTGAGGTGGACCTACCAACATTACAGCACAATGTATTTATATAGAACTACATAGTGTGCATGTGTATGTGTGTATATATTATATATATATAATATATATATATATATATATATATATATATATATATATATATATATATAGATATAGATATAGATATATATATATATATATATATATATATATATATATCTATATCAGGCCGACGGCCGACGAGCCCTGGCCTGACAGAGGAGGAGGCTTAAATAGCCCTCTCAGACTCCTCCCACAGATACAGGCTAGCCTCCAGCTAGCCTTTACACTTATAGTCAGAGTCTTCGAGTGAGAAAGTGATACTCATAAGCACCAAGGCCTGAGGTGTGCCTTGGCCTGACTGCTCAGTATGCCTGAAAAGAGGGCAAAAAGACACAAATTTAGGTGAAGAAGGGAAAGTAACAATCCATCAAGTTGAGTAGCACGCGCCCGGATGGCAATAATATATATCCGATATGTTTCCGCTATGACAGGAAACCCCCCCCCCCGACACCTGACTTGGTGATGAGACAGAACCCCCTATAGAACCTGCGAAGCTACCCAGAACCCAACTAAGCGTCCCGTGAACGATTGGATAGAGCCTGAAGCCCGAGACGACCCAAACATGAGAATGAACTGCTTGTGAATGAGAGGATGTGTGGGGGAAGGGGAGCAATGGCTGTCCCATGGAGCCCCTGCAAAATGATAGCCGAGAAGATCAAAACTTCAACCGGACGCCAGAGAAGTGCTCAGTGAAACCCCCCCCAAGCCCTGACCTACCCATACTGGTAAGGGGAAGTGTCTTATAGTGAGGGGCACTATGAGCTTCTAAATTCCCTGCAACAGTATGTCTTCCGGGTGATGGGTCTGTGTAGGGGGTCCGGGAGAAAGACCATCAGTGAACCTTGCTTGATTTATGGTTGACACTGTTGGTATGTGGATTACAGTGGCTAGTCATACTACCTGGGCTGAGTACAGGGGGAGGGAGCTCTGCTTGTAGGGTCCATAAGCTAAGCACAGCATTCCACTGACCATAGACCAGCACAGCATAAGTCTATCTGATCACTAAACTGTGACTTGTGGATGTATAGAAATGTATCATTCACCTTTGCTGTGTTGTTCAGTTATACTTGTGGGGACTGGGGTCACTAGTGCACCCTCACTATGCATTCCTCACAGCACACAGTCAAAGAAATGCAATTTCCATTGGCAGGCACAGCTAAATGAATACAGGACAGAATGACATTCCTGTTTCAGGGGATGACATCTCCCTCAGTTCAAAGCATTGGACACATATCTTTTTTCTCTCCTCACAGACACTCCTGTCTGCAGCCACTCTCCCTTTCTGACCTGAGCATCAGCTCTGAGAATTTATGCAGAAGGAGGGAGACAACAGCGAAATGCCTCACATTCCTAACAAGCCCTGCTACTGACTACATGCATCCAGCTAGCTTACATTTTGAAAAAAACACATTATTTTTTACATTTTGCTATAATAAATATCCCCCAAAAATATATAAAAAAACATTTTTTTCCTCAGTTTAGGCCGATACGATTCTTCTACATATTTTTGGTAAAAAAAAAAATCGCAATAATCGTTTACTGATTGGTTTGCGCAAAAGTTATAGCGTTTACAAAATAGGGGATAGTTTTATGGCATTTTTATTAATAATATTTTTTTTTACTAGTAATGGCGGCGATCAGCAATTTCTATTGTGACTGCGACATTATGGTGGACATGTCGGACATTTTTGACACATTTTTGGGACCATTGTCATTTATACAGCAATCAGTGCTATAAAAATGCACTGATTCCTGTGTAAATGACACTGACAGCGAAGGGGTTAACCACTAGGGGGCGGGGAGGGGTTAAGTATGCCCTAGGGAAGTGATTACTAACTGTAGGGGGGATGGGCTAGCAGTGTCACTACACTGATCTCTGCTCCCGATTACAGGGAGCTGTGATCAGTGACACTTGTCACTAGGCAGAACGGGGAGATGCTGTTTACATCAGCATCTCCCCGTTCGTCCTCTCTGTGAGGCGATCCCGGGTATCCCCGCGGCGATTGAGTCCATGGGACCCGCGACCCGACTCATGGAGCTCCTGGCTGGCGCGCATGCAATGGCACGACGGGAAATTCAAATGGACGTACCTGTAAGTCCATTTGCCCAGCCGTGCCATTCTGCCGACGTACATCGGCGTGCGCCGGTCGGGAAGGGGCTAATGTTAGCCTTTAGTTCTGCTTTAATCTATCTGGTTCTGCACTGCACAAATATAACTAAAAGCATTTTTTTTCCTTTTTGGTACAGTATGTAGGAGCTAAATCATTTCAGTCCCCTCCCCCCTTCCTATCTTTATCCTAAGGGAAGACATAACACAGACACAACAGGAAGTGAGAGGAAATTTTTCCATATTTAGGGAAATCCACTTTTATACAGTTAAAAAAAAAAAAAAATGCTCTACTGAGCGATTTCTCCTTTAAGTCAAACATTTGTACTCTCTCATGTTTACAGTCCCAGTGACAACCGTCACCAGCAGAGGCAAAGGCAGACAATACAAATACTGGTATTCTAAATCTTCCCCATCTATCAAAAAAAAATAAAAAAATTGTCTTTTTATGAAATAGGGTCATATGTGGTTACTGATCATGAGAAGTACAAAAATGTGGCTTTATACCTTGAAATCTCACGAAGATAAATACCGTATTTATCGGCGTATAACACGCGCCGGCGTATAACACGCACCCCAGATTTAGGTAGGAATTTTAAGGAAAAAAACTTACATTTAAATGCCCATCAGTGCAGCCTTATCAGTGTCAATCTGCAGCCGTGTAGTGTCATCTGCAGCCTTGTGTCATTGGCAGCCTTGTTAGTGTCATCTGCAGCCTTGTAGTGTCATTTGCAGCCTTGTTAGTGTCATCTGCAGCCTTGTCAGTGTCATTTGCAGCCTTGTCAGTGTCATTTGCAGCCTTGTCAGTGTCATTTGCAGCCTTGTCAGTGTCATTTGCAGCCTTTCAGTGTCATTTGCAGCCTTTCAGTGTCATTTGCAGCCTTGCCAAGTGACACTGCAAACTTGTCAGTGTCACTGCAGTTTTTAAATATGGCGCCGCCGAGAGACAGAGAGCCGGTCCTATGTCTCTCAGCGGCTCTCGGCTGCTTTCGGCTCCTCTCGTAGTCCTGTGGGCGGAGCCGAGCACTGCCGTAATACATACAGAGCCGAGTGTACTCGGCTAGGTTCGGCTAGCTCCACTCACAGTCATGCCCAGTCCCTGAGTTATGTCCATCATGTTATGTCCATCCCGGCCGGGCTGTGTGCTCAGATAAGGGTCTGGATTTTGGGGGGACCCCTACGCCATTTTTTCGGCGTAGGGGGTTCCCCTTAAAATCCATACCAGATCCATGGGCCTGGTATGCTCTTGGAGGGAGAACCCATGCCGGTTTTTTTATTTAAAATTTGGCGTGGAGTTCCCCCTCAAGATTATCAGAGCACAAGTGGCATGCCAAAGTCGGATCATGCAAGACGGCGATCCGACTTTGATCCGACTTCAATGATAGTCAATGGGCTGAAGTAGGATCAAAGTCAGATCAAAGTAGTACAGGGAGCATTTTCAAAGTTGGACCGACTTGTGTCGGACCTGTTAAGACGGCTCCCATAGGGAAACATTGATTTTCACACGTCATGCGACATGAGCTCCCAATGTCGGAGCTTTTGTCGTACCAGTGTGAACCCGGCCTTATAAAGCACTAATAATCACTTCAAAAGATGGCTTTATTTGCACCTTTTGTTAATTATTAGTGATTGTTGCCTTATGTCTCCGTTATGCATACCTTTGCACAGTGCAAAGATTTAAAAATATATTTTTTTTGCATATGCTTTAACTTCCCATTGCATTTCTGGATTATATGAGAAATTAGGATGCCACTATGGCATACAGATGTCCCAAAATTAACCTGCAAGGACTTGTAGATAGAAATAAGAACAAGCTATACCATGACTCCATTTCCCATTGATCAGGTTTGTTTGATCAGTGTGTTTTATAAAGCACTGTAGCACTTCAAATCTTGCAAATTTGCACTATTTGTTATTTGTTGTGAGTGTTGTGTCTCCATTACAATGCATACCGTTGCACTATATATAAATATATGTGTCTCTATATCTTGTTTTTTGTAATTTTTATACAAAACCCATGTTTTGATAATTGTGGGCTACCTTTATGACCCTTTTAAAATAAAGCAACAAAATAAAAAACTTTTTTTCATGATTTATGGTGTCTTCTTTCTGTTTGATTATTTATTAAAAAAATAAATGTTTACATATGTATATGGACGGGTTGTTCCAGTTGCAGACCAAACATAACGAAATGTGGACTCTGATGGCAATGACAATGAATCAATGCCTTTTTTTTTTCAATTGGTGGCTACTGTTGCAAAAAATAATGGTTAATAATTATTTTTTATTTATTTTATTATTTTTATATGAAAATATGGAAAGAACAAAATACACATGGTATATGGTTTTATTTAATTAAATCATAATGCACATAATAGGGGAGTCTATTATTCGGGGGGGTCACAAAACGCTTGTTGGATCTGGGATCCGCTGGAGAGATGTCCTGAGCATCCCCCACCAGAAGCCTATACAGATGCTGGGCAATGTTCAAATCCTGTCTTATAACATCAATACCAGGGAGTGCAAAAAACAAAAAACTCCAATAGTGCAATAATGCCGCTTAAGAGTACTTTAATGTTTTTACAGTGCTGCATGTAAAAAACTGACTCACAAACAAGTCATCCGATTCAGGTAGATAAAAAGTGGAATAGTGTATATTGACTGGGATCACCCTGATAAGGTTTTTGTCCCTCCCAAAAGGTTTACACTTTTGTATCCTATGGAGGAAAAGTTTACAAAGAAACGGGGTATGCCATTGGTGGACGCTGCCATTTCTTCTGTGAATAAGAGTTTAACCTGTCCTGTAGATAATGCCCAGGTGTTTAACCACTTCAATACTGGGTACTTCCGCCCCATTCCTTCCCAGGCCAATTTTCAGCTTTCACCGCTCTCGCACTTTCAATTGCGTGGTCATGCAACACTGTACCCTAATTAATTTTTTATCATTTTGTTCACACAAATAAAGCTTTCTTTTGGTAGTATCTATTCACGACTCCGGTTTTTATTTTTTGCAATATAAACGAAAAAAAAGCGGAAATTTTGAAAACAAAATATATGTATTCTACTACATATCTTTGGTAAAAAAAATCCCGTTAAGTGTATAATAATTGGTTAGTGTGATCACAGACATATGTACGCAGATGATCATAGACATATGTGTGCAGATTATCTTTGAAACATATGATTTTACTGTTACATATGTGGAAGACAGGTGTTTTTACTGTTTGGGGACATGTGTGTGGTGACAGTGTTTTGGGGACATTGTGTGTTTACATTGTGTGGGGACACTGGGCCAGTAATCAGTGTGTAAAAATCAGCTCATACTGATCACCGGCCAGCTGCAGCGATGCGCTCTCCTCTCCTCACTGACAACTTCCATGTGAGGAGAGCCGATCGCCTAGCAACAGGCTCTCTATTTACATCACATGACAGCTGTGATTGGACACAGCCGTCATGTGATCAGGAGGGTCAATCACAGAGCCCTCCTGCCGATCGGAGATGCGCCGCGTTCGGGTGACACGAGCGCATCGGGATTGCACCTTTGCACACGCGCACACGATAACCCTCCTTCTGAGGGACGATCCTGAACGTCCACTCAGAAGGAGGAAGCACCCCCCCGGCCGTATATATGCAGTGGCCGGGTGGGAGGTGGGTAAAGACCAAGCCGATAACAAATTGGAATCTTTATTAAATGCTTTATTTGCTATTGCTGGGTCTTTGGCACAACTGGCTGTGGTAGCCATAGGTATTTGTCAGTCTTTAAAAGACCAAATTAAGCGGGTAGCTAAGAGTATTCCTGGACAGGGGGAGTCTGCTGAGGAATTGGTAGCGTTACCTTGAGCCTTGTGTTTCACAGTAGATGCTCTTAAGGATTCCATACAGCAGGTGTCACGCTTTGCTCCTCTGTCAGTACATATGCACAGAATTCTGTGGTTAAAGTACTGGTCTGCAGAGCTACCATGCAAAAAGTTATTAGCTGGTTTCCCATTTTATGGGGAGCGGCTATTCGGTGATGTTCTGGATAAGTATATCCAGAAGATTTTGGGTGGTAAGAGTGTGCTTCTACCAGTTAAGAAAAGGAGTAGACGACCTTCCTCTAGGGTGGCTAACGCTCAGGTACCCAGCACTTCGAATTTCAGGTAGTTTTGAAAGCCTCAGCCGTCTGAGTCTAGAGGAAAGCCTCAAGGGCAAGAGCAGAAGAAGCCCTGGGCCCAGAGGCCTGCTAAGTCCAGTCCTAAACCCTCCTTATGAAGGGGCGCCCCCACTCATGCGAATGGGGGGGGAGACAATTACAGTTCTCAGACATCTGGGAAGACGTGATCCAAGACAAGTGTCTCAGGGGTACAAAATACAATTCCGGGGGTTTCCCCCTCTCGGTTTTTAAGGTCCAACGTACCCACAGATCCATTAAAGAAAAAGTCCTTTTTTCAGGCAATAGATCAGCTGAAGAGTTATTTCAGAGGTTCCAGCCGACGAGAGGTTCAGGGGCTTTTACTCAAATCTTTTTATAGTCCCAAAGCCAAATGGAGATGTGAGACCTATTCTACATGTGCCGATTTGCAGATCCCATCAAAGGTTTCTGCGATTCGCAGGGGAGAACCAAAATCTTCAGTTTGTGGCTCTGCCCTTCGGGTTAGCCATGGTGCCTTGTGTATTCACAAAGGTTCTGGCTCCAGTCTTGGCAAATCTAAGATCTCAGGGAATATCGGTAGCAGGATACCTGGACAATCTTACTCATAGATCAATCGACTGCAAGTCTAAGGTGGAATGTTACCCTGGTGGTTCAGTTCTTGGAGCACCTGGATTGGGTTGTGAACTGGTTAAAGTTGACCCTGCAGCCGGTTCAGTGCCTAGCGTATTTAGGGCTGATATTGGACACGGTATAGGCAAAGGTGTTTTTGCCACCACTGAAGATCAGGGGCGTGAAAAATCTCATCCAGGTCATAAGGGGGAATATCCTTCTATTCATCTGTGCATGAGGCTACTGGGGAGAATGGTGTCTTCATTTGAGGCCTTAGTTTGAACATTTGTACAAGGGATGATTCATATGCTTCCGCCAGTCAGGCCACCTTTGTGCCCAAGGGATTTAAATTTAGTTCTGGGGGTCTTACAGAAGCAACCTTTTGAGCCCATTCGGCAGATTCTTCTGGTCCTTTTGACAAGAAAATTAGTTTTCTTGGTTGTAGTGACCTCGGCCAGGAGGGTGTTGGAATTGGCGGCTCTGTCCTGTAAAGAACCATATTTAATCTTGCACCAGGATAGAGTGGTTTTGCCACTCTTTATGGAGGAGAAGTTATTTCATTCTCTTGATGTAGTACAAGCTATCAGGGTCTATCTAAAGATGTCGGCTACGATTCGAAAGACTGATGTTCTGTTTTTGTTGCAAGAGGTTCCCAAGAAGGGACAGGCAGCATCTAAGTCAACTATTTCCCAATGGATTTGTCAAGTCATTGTTCAGGCGTATGGGTTAAGGGGTAAGGCCCCGCCTTTTCAAGTAAGGGCACACTCTACCAGGAGAGTAAGTACTTCATGGGCAGTTCATCGTCAGGCATCGATGAATCAGATTTGTAAGGCCGCTACTTGGTCTTCAGTGCATACATTCACTAGATTTTATCAAGTTAATGTTAGAGCTCAGGAGGAAATTGCATTTGGATGCATAGTGCTGCAGGCTGCAATATAAATCCTGTTACTCTGATGGTGTTTGTGGTAATTATGGGCTCCCTTCCCTCAGAAGCATTGCTTTAGGATGTCCCAGTTAGTTATTATGACTGCTCTGTGTCCCGTGATGTACGATAAAGAAAATAGGATTTTTCCTACAGCTTACCTGTAAAATCCTTTTCTTGGAGTGCATCACGGGACACAGATCTCTCCCTTCTTGTCTGGGAAGTTTTATGCTTGCTAAAAAACTAAGGTACTTCCTGTGTAGGAGGTTATTTAGGGGAGGACTTCCTGTCTTTTTTGATTTGCCAGTGTCCATTCACCTATAGGTGGATTATAACCCAGTTAGTTATTATGGCTGCTCTGTGTCCTGTGATGTACTCCAAGAAAAGGATTTACAGGTAAGCTGTAGGAAAAATCCTATTATCTCCCACTCTGCTCTTGTGTTCTCAAGGTGGGGAACCATCCCCGCTGTTAGAACACAACGATCAATGTTGCTGGTTATAGCTGACGGTACTGAACATTCAGAAAATAAACCAACAGGGAGGTTGTACAGAAGTTGAATGAATGCACATTTCTTGATCGTCCACTACAGAACACTGGCAAAGTTGACCAGATAATTTGTTGCTACCTTCAGGTGATTGGACACTGGCAAAAAAAAACTTCTCCACTTTTTGTCAGAAAATGTTCTACTTATGGATTTCCTGCTCCAACTCAGCCATGCACCACACTTTTCTGTCTACTTCTGGATTGGTACCCTAGTGATGCCATTTGGACAATATCTGTACTCTGCCAAAAAGATGGAGGATGCAGGGCCAGCCTGTAAAGTCACTTTGGGCACTGGATCCCATGTAAGGCACTCCTTAGCACATTGTGTGGCACATGGAGTTTGCCACAGGGTGCTATACAAGGCTGGGGCAGTGGCAATCCATGCTGGTGTGACTTAGTCCCCGAAGACCCCTTTTTGAGGTATATTCTCCTGAAGCACGGGAGCCCCATTCCACCATTAATAATTTATTTGCTGGTTGGTAAGTAAGGAGCCTGTCCTATTTAAATTTTCCCCTTCGTGTCTCCTGGTCATCCCTATGCTACTATGTGTGCATTAGGGATTTGGCTATGTATTTACTTTTATTTTTGCTTGGAGTCTGTGAGAACAGAAATTGTCAGGGTACAGTTTTACCATCCTGAATATCTGTACTGTGCACTGTGTGCAGGGTCTCAAGTCTGCAGCAATCTTTCTCCTCTCCTGTGACTGGTATCTTGGGTTGTGCCTGAACTTCGGTTACTACACCTACTGACGCTCTGAGTGCTGCCGCTCTTGCTGGCTGTGTGCCTGCTTCTAAGTACAGGCGCAAGTCCCAGAATACCATTTTAGCCTCTGCAGCAGTTCTTAGTGCATACCTCATCACTATAAAAGATTTTAAGCAGATGGAGGCAGGGCACACCTTTTGTCAAATGGGTCGGGGGGGGGGGGGTTTAAGTATTTCAGTAGGGTATCTGTCAGCCTTCAGTTCCCTCTGGTGCTTCCCACTCCTCATGTTTGAGAATTTTCTGCTTCTATGGTGAATTTTAGGATAGGGAGGAGGAGGAAATTAAGATGAAGAGGGTGAGTGTCGCCTTTTTATTTGATTCAAGGATTCTCAGAGTCTAAGCCCAGCATTCCTTTTTGCCTCAAGCCCTGGACTCCCAAGCATGCTAAGTTTAGCTCCGTGCCCCACTCCTTCAAGTGGGTAGACATCTGTTGACTATTTCAGTCACCTGGGTTTGCAAAATTTGGGTCAGGGATGTCTCCAGGAGGTGCAGGCTGGAGTTTCGCTTTCTCATACCTTCCCAATTCATGCCTTCATCCCTGAAAAGTTTGAAGGATGCTGCTTACCTTGCAGGTCATTATTCCTGTTTTTTCTCCAACCTGTTCACCATTCCGAAAGCCAAAGGTTGCATTTTCCCTATACTGGACATGAAGTGCCTGAATGTCTTCCTTCAAATTCAGAGGTTTCAAACTGAATCAGCCAGGTCAGTCAGTAAATCCCTGCAGCAGGGGGATCTACTGGTGTCAATGGACATCAAGGACACATTCCTATTTTCCCCCTGCACCAGCGATTTTTATGTTTTGTTGTGAGCAACTGTCATTTTCAAATGATGGCTTTACCATCCAGCTTTTTTGTTGCTCCTCGGGTCTTCACAAAAGCTTTGGCCTCTGTTCTGACTCTTTTTCGATCTTGGGGTGTCCACATGTGGGATAGCTCCATCCAAGCTTTGAATGCCAGTGTCAGAGACTATACTTACCGAGGCCGAGATGCCGAGAGCGGCTCGCCCTTACGACCACGCGCACCCGACCCCTGGAGGTGATACAGGGAGTTGGGGGCACGCGGAGGCACGGGCTTCCGGAAGGGACTGGATTCCTGGAGGAAGTCCGTGTAACTGTGGACACCGGAGAAGCTGCAAACAAGTGGTTAGCTGAAACTGGGGTAACTGGCCAAAGCAAGTCCGTGTAACAGGCTGAGATCAGGGGTATCTGGCAGACAAGGGGTATCCGTAGAACAAGCAGAGGTCTGGGGGTATCCGGCAGGCAGAGAGGGTATCCGTTAACTAGCAGAGGTCAGGGTATCCAGCAAGCAGAGGGAGAGTATCCGTTAACAAGCAGAGGTCTGGGGGTATCCGGCAGGCAGAGAGGGTATCCGTTTAACTAGCAGAGGTCTGAGGGCAACAGCAGGCAGAGAGAGTATCACAGGGAGTATGTATATGAAACTGGGTACAGGACAGGGCACAGCTGACGACTAACCAGCAACCCGACTGGGCGCTGGAGCCGTCAGAAGTAGCCCACCGGCGAGCGCGTCAGCGTGACGCGCCGCCGGGCACCCGCACGGCCACGGCGCGCACACGGGGACCGCCGTGCACCCGCGCGCGCCGCACAGCTGGGCCGCGAACGAGTGCACGGCGCAGCGTGAGTCCTCCGCGCATGCGCCGTGGAGCCCGGCGGACGGAGACGGCTTGTGTCTCCTGACAGTGCCCCCCTCCTAAGGGCGGACACTGGACGCCCAGACTGGACATTACTTCCGGGTGGTCTCGGTGGAAGGCTTGAATTAAGCGTGGTGCATGTAGGTTCCTTGCAGGTTCCCAAGAGTTATCCTCAGGTGGATAACCCTTCCACTGGATCAAATACTGCAGTTGTCTGCCCTTCTTCCTACAGTTAAGGATGGACTCCACCTCAAATTCATTCTCACCATCCACCCTAACTGGTGGCGGAGGAGGCTCCCCTCTTTCCGGAAAGGTGTTGTCCACCACAGGCTTCAGTAAGGACACGTGGAAGACAGGGTGGATTCTATAAGTCTTTGGTAATGCTAGCTCCATAGCCACAGGGTTGATAATCCTTTTGATGGGGAAAGGACCAATAAACTTGGGTCCCAGTTTCCGTGAAGGCACGGATAGTTTAAGGTTAGTAGTGGATAACCAGACTTCTTCTCCAAGTTTAAAGGTTGGATCTTTTCCCCTGCCTCGGTCATATTGCTCCTTGTAATCCGTTTGAGCCTTCAGCAACATGTCCTGAATTCTTCGGAAATTTGCCTGTAAGGAGGTCACTCTGTCATGCACGGCAGGGACTGCTATTTCGGGAACATTGTTGGACAGGAAGGTGGGATGAAAACCACAATTTGCCCAGAAAGGCGTTTGGTTAGTAGCGGTGTGAACAGAATTGTTATACGCAAATTCAGCGTATGGGAGAAGGCTTGCCCAGTCATCTTGGGATCCCGAGCAGAAGCATCGCAGATATTGCTCAAGGGTCTGGTTCGTCCTCTCCGTTTGGCCGTTACTCTGAGGATGGTAGGCTGATGAGAGGCAGACTTTGATATTTAAGGCTTTGCAAAGCTCCCTCCAGAATTTGGACGTGAATTGTACACCCCTGTCCGATACGATGTTCTTTGGTACGCCATGGAGTCTGATGATTTCCTTGAGAAAAATATTGGCAGTTTCTAAAGCCGAGGGGGTGCCTTTCATGGGCAAAAAATGGGCCATCTTGGAGAGACGGTCAACCACGACAAAAATGGTGGTAAAGCCCCCCGAGGCTGGCAGGTCTACTATAAAGTCCATGGAGACGTCAGACCATGGTCGTTCAGGGATCGGTAGAGGTCTTAGTAAACCCCAGGACTTGGTGTTTCGCCCCTTGTTCCGCTGACACGGAGGGCAGGATGCCACATACTTCTTGCAATCCTGTCTCCACCCAGGCCACCAAAAAGAACGGGAAACCAGCTCAGACGTTTTCCTCACTCCAAAATGCCCTGCGAGTCTATGGTCGTGGCACATCTGGAGGGTTAGTGACCGTGTCTCCTGAGGTACAAAAATTTTTCCACGGATCCAGAAGAAGTTACCATTTCTCTTCAGGGACTGCACCTCTGGTTCCGTGCAAGAGTTGGATGATGATTTGATGGATGACATCAAATCCACTTGTGCCACCCCAAGGAAGTTTTGGGAAGACAGGATAGTACCAGGTTCTGACGTCTGGGACTCTGCCGAGAACATCCGTGAGAGTGCGTCTGCCTTTCCATTCTTTGAACCGGGTCTATAGGATATGTGGAAGTTGAAGCGGGAGAAAAAGAGGGCCCAGCGGGCTTGTCTAGGTCTTAATCGCTTTGCTGTCCGTAAGTACTCCAGGTTCTTATGGTCTGTAAATATCATTACCGGATGTAATGCACCTTCGAGCAGATACCTCCATTCTTCAAGAGCAAACTTTATGGCCAGCAACTCCCTGTCACCTACATCATAGTTTAGCTCGGGCGGGCTGAGCTTCCGAGAAGCGAATGCAACAGGGTGAAGGATAGCCTTGGGCCCTTGCCTCTGAGAGAGAATTGCTCCTGTGGCAATTTCTGAAGCGTCCACCTCCAAAACATATGGTTGAGCAGGATCAGGATGGCAAAGAATTGGAGCCGAACTGAACAGATTCTTTAATTTCGAAAAAGCCTCCTGTGCGGCCTCACTCCACCGGAAAAGGTTGTGCTGACGGGTTAGCTGGGTGATGGGTGCTACAATGGTCGAGAATCCGACAATGAATCTCCGATAGAAGTTAGCAAAACCTATGAAGCGTTGAACCCCCTTTTTATCAGATGGAGCTGGCCAATCTTGGATGGCCTGTATCTTCTGGGGATCCATTGCGATTCCGCCGGCCGATATGATGAACCCCAGGAATTGTACCACTGATCTCTCGAATTCGCATTTTTCCATCTTTAGATAAAGCTTGTGCTGTCTTAGTATAGTAAGAACCTTCTTGACATGCCCCCTGTGTAACTCAATCGTAGGAGAGAAAATGAGTATGTCATCCAGGTAAACGACAAGGAAGTCATCCAGGTATTCTCGGAATATGTCGTTTACTAGGTGCTGGAATGTGGCTGGAGCATTGCATAGCCCGAATGGCATCACCAGATACTCGAAGTGTCCAAACCTGGATCTGAACGCTGTCTTCCATTCATCCCCGGCTCTGATTCTAACAAGGTTATAGGCCCCCAGCAGGTCTAGTTTGGAAAAGACCCTAGCAGATCGAAATCGTTGGAATAGCTCCGGGATGAGTGGTAATGGGTATCTATTCTTAATGGTGATATTGTTGAGCTGCCGGTAGTCCACACAAGGTCTAAGGGACCCATCTTTCTTCCCGACGAAGAATATTCCTGCTCCAGCAGGTGAGGATGAAGGACGGATAAACCCCTTTTCCAGATTCTCCTCGATGTACTGTCTGAGCGCCTCCAGTTCGGTCTCGGAGAGAGGGAATATGCGACCGAACGGGATCACGGATCCCGGCAACAGGTCGATCGGACAGTCATAAGGCCGATGAGGTGGTAGGCGGTCAGCCAGTCGTTTATTAAAGACCTCCTGGAACTCCAGATATTCAGAGGGGATCTGTTGAAGGTTGTCTGACGAGGCAGTAACCGTGGCACAAACCTTCGGAGTTAGAGGGAGGCAATGCTCCAAGCAGTATGGAGAGGAGAAGGACACCATCTTGGAGCTCCATTGGATCTGCGGATCATGAGCTTGTAACCACGGCAGGCCAAGGATGACTGGGAAGATGGGAGAATGGATGAGATCGAGCCGTAGGAATTCCTGATGCCCGGAATCGGTAATTACTAAGATAGGCTGGGTCTCCTGGGTGATGGGACCTGAACTAGGAAGAGAGCCATCGGCTAGATGCACTTGTAGGCCTTGGGCCTTTGTTTGCAAGGGGATACGGAGGCTGCGGGCCAAGGCTGCATCCATGAAGCAGCTACAGGCTCCTGAATCAATGATGGCGGGTAGGCGAGACTCCCCTTCCGGCAGCTGCAAGGAAACAGACAACATCACATAAGATTTTGGAGCATTGTTATCCAGATGATTCATTAATCTAGGCTGAGGGAACTTACTGGGCCTTATTGGACAATTGCGCAGGAAGTGTCCCGCTCCCCCGCAGTACAGACACAGATTGGACTGCCGTCTGCGTTGCCTCTCTTCCGAAGTTAGCGGGGCCCGGACCAGGCCTAGCTGCATGGGCTCAGCTTCAGGAGGTGTTGTGGCAGACGGTGGTGGCGTGGATGGAGTTCTAAATGGCGTCCACGTAGGGCGTGGACCCTGAAACCGCTCCGAGCGACGTTCTCGCAAGCGCCTATCCAGCTTCGTGGCTGCCTGAATAAGCTCTTCCAAGGTCTCCGGGGTCTCCATCCTGGCTAACTCATCTTTGAGGAGTTCAGACAAGCCTTGACGGTACTGGTAGCGGATAGCCGGCTCGTTCCAATTTGTGTCGGCCGCCCATTTGCGGAATTCCACCGTATAATCTTCGATGGGTCTTCTTCCTTGGGACAAGTGGTGGAGAGTGGCTTCAGCGGTAGCCTTCCGTTGCGGATCATCATAGAGTTGGGACATACCCTCGAAGAAGGTGTCTATGGAATTTAACATAGGACTTCCCTGTTCCATTAAGCCATGAGCCCAGGCCTGAGGTTCCTCTGACAGCAGAGAGATAGCAAAACCCACTTTGACGATCTCTGATGCAAATGTCCGGGGCTGAAGGGCAAAGTAAAGCGAACAGGCGTTTTTAAAAGACCTGAATCTTTTACGGTCTCCGGAGAACCGTTCGGGCGTAGGGACCCTGGGTTCAGGAAGTGCCATGACAACGGTAGGACTGGCGGCGGCCTGGGGGAGTGCCCCTTCATTGCTGGGTGCCGGAGCTGCAGTGGCGGAAGGAAGTACTCCAGCAATCTGTTGGAGGCGGCTGTCAACTTGAGCATACCCCTCTTGTAGCTTCTGGACTGAGTCGGCCAGGGTGGAGACCTGTTGGCACAGGATCTCCAAAGGAGAGCGCGCTCTGTCGGCCTCAGACATCTGGCTGGTTAGTACTGTCAGAGACTATACTTACCGAGGCCGAGATGCCGAGAGCGGCTCGCCCTTACGACCACGCGCACCCGACCCCTGGAGGTGATACAGGGAGTTGGGGGCACGCGGAGGCACGGGCTTCCGGAAGGGACTGGATTCCTGGAGGAAGTCCGTGTAACTGTGGACACCGGAGAAGCTGCAAACAAGTGGTTAGCTGAAACTGGGGTAACTGGCCAAAGCAAGTCCGTGTAACAGGCTGAGATCAGGGGTATCTGGCAGACAAGGGGTATCCGTAGAACAAGCAGAGGTCTGGGGGTATCCGGCAGGCAGAGAGGGTATCCGTTAACTAGCAGAGGTCAGGGTATCCAGCAAGCAGAGAGAGAGTATCCGTTAACAAGCAGAGGTCTGGGGGTATCCGGCAGGCAGAGAGGGTATCCGTTTAACTAGCAGAGGTCTGAGGGCAACAGCAGGCAGAGAGAGTATCACAGGGAGTATGCATATGAAACTGGGTACAGGACAGGGCACAGCTGACGACTAACCAGCAACCCGACTGGGCGCTGGAGCCGTCAGAAGTAGCCCACCGGCGAGCGCGTCAGCGTGACGCGCCGCCGGGCACCCGCACGGCCACGGCGCGCACACGGGGACCGCCGTGCACCCGCGCGCGCCGCACAGCTGGGCCGCGAACGAGTGCACGGCGCAGCGTGAGTCCTCCGCGCATGCGCCGTGGAGCCTGGCGGACGGAGACGGCTTGTGTCTCCTGACAGCCAGGATACAACAGGCTGTGCAGACACTGCAGAAGTTTGGTTGGAGCTTCAGCCTTTAGGGGTCTGCATTGACGTGTTGTGTACGTGTTTACTGGTCAGCTACACCCTCCTTTAGACTTATGGATTTTTTTTTGTTCTTCCCAAAGTCTCTTGCTTAGGGGAATCCTGCTCCATTGCTGGGTGGATACGACAGGTGATTAGGGATGAGCTGAACACCCCCCAGTTCGGTGCGCACCAGAACATGCGAACAGGCAAAAAATTTGTACGAACAAGCGAACACCGTTAAAATCTATGGGACACGAACATGAAAAACCAAAAGTGCTAATTTTAAAGGCTTATATGCAAGTTATTGCCATAAAAAGTGTATGGGGACTTGGGTCCTGCCCCAGGGACATGTATCAATGCAAAAAAAAGTTTTAAAACAGCCGTTTTTTCAGGAGCAGTGATTTTAATAATGCTTAAAGTGAAACAATAAAAATGAAATATTCCTTTAAATATCGTGCCTGGGGGTGTCCTTTGTCTGCCTGTAAAGTAGTGCATCTTTCCCATGTTTAGAACAATACTACAGCAAAATTAGATTTCTAAAGGAAAACATTTTATTGAAAACTGCTCGAGGGTGTAATGAATTGTCGGATCCTGCCAATATGTATAAAAATCATTGAAAAAAATGCCATAGTGGACCTGGTTCCTGCCCCAGGGGACATGTATTATTGCAAAAAAAGTTTTAAAAACAGCAGTTTTTTCAGGAGCAGTGATTTTAATACTGCTTAAAATGAAACAATAAAAATGAAATATTCCTGATGGAAAAAATGACTGCTAGATTACAAGATAGACTGGAGGCACATGATAAGGTCTGTGAAGAATGGAATAGACAAGAAGACCCGCCTTGAGCCAATGATTGAGCCTCCCCCTCCCTTCCCTCCCTTCTCTCTCTTTCTTTTCTCTACTCTACTCTTTTCCATTTTTTCTCATTAGACAATGCTAAGGTCCATGTTGATACCTACTTGTTGACTATTGAACTTTATATGGAACCTGATATAAGCCTTATATACTTGAATAATTGCTTATTGATGCTGGTTGCTTGTCAGTTTTGTTGCTGGCACAGTGAATCTTGTACAATACAGTGTCATTGTCTTTTCTACTTACCTGAATATATGTTTAATAAAAAACGTTATTTGAAAAAAAAAAAATTTAAATATTCCTTTTAATATCGTGCCTGGGGGTGTCCTTAGTATGCCTGTAAAATGTATCTTTCCTGTGTTCAGAACAATACCACAGCAAAATTACATTTCTAAAGGAAAAAGTAATTTAAAACTGCCCCCCTCCTAAACCGTACCGGGCCACATGCCCTCAACATGGGGAGGGTGCTTTAGGGAGACCCCAAAGCACCCTCCCCAAGGGCCTCATCCCTACAACCTTGCCCAGTTGTTGTGGTGGTCTGCAGGCAGGTGGCTTATCGGAATCTGGAAACTCCCTTTAACAAGGGGACCCCCATATCCCACCCCCCGTATGTGAATGGGTATCGTGTACATTGTACCCCTACACATTCACAAAAAAAGTGTCAAAATGGTAAATATGACAGTAGACAATTTGGGACAAGTCCTTTATTTAAAGAAAAAAACTGTCCGCAATGTCCATTCATCTTCGTTCACAGCGCCGACGACCCAAGAAAAAAAATAAATAAAAATAACTCCGCCTCCATGGAAGGCTCCCGCTGACTAAAGCCTCTTTGCGATGACAGCTGTTATATAGCTGAGGGCGGGGCCACCCAGTAATGTAAATGGGTGGCCCCGCCCCCTTCTGACGGTACGTGATGTCCAATGAATGAATGAGTGAATGAAAGACTTGTATATCGCTACAATGCGAACTGAATCGCCACAAGACGTCAGAAGGGGCGGGGTCACTTATTTACATCACCGGTGGCCCCGCCCTCAGCTATTTTTTTCTCGGGTCATCTGAAACTGTGTCTACTCTCGTTTTTACCATTTTGACACTTTTTTGGTGACTATGTAGGGGTACAATGTACCAGATACCCATTCACATGGAGGGGATCTGGTGGTCCCCTTGTTAAAGGGGGCTTCCAGATTCCGATAAGCCCCCCGCGCCCGCAGACCCCTACAACCACCGGGCAAGTGTTGTGGGGAACATCAGACTCATCCCTACAGGTGATTTGTTCAAGCCTATTCCCTACAGTAGAAGGTTCCGCCCTTTCCTGTTATGGCGCATTCCACTCCATCTCTTCTTGGGCTTTTTAGCATCAAGCCTCTGTTTCGCAGAATTTCAAAGCTGCCATGTGGGCTTTTTTTCATACATTCGCAAATTTTGACGAACAAATTGAATATAATATTATCACAGGGTGATACTGTGGATACACAGGTAATAGTGTGCCAACGTCCCAATAATTTGCAGAGAGAGTTGGATAGAAAAATGGACTTTGTAGGCACACGCGTAGACTTAAATGTAAAAATAGTTAAAGTTTAATCAGATAAAGTTAAAAACAATGTACGTAAAAACGTATTAAAAAACATGTAATTGGATGACTTCGATGACACTTATACCTCCTAATATACAAGAACTGAATCAAATATATGAAGGTACGATAGCTACAACATATAGCAATGTAAATACAGAGTTGGTTTGGTACATAGGGTGGTTAGGTCGTGTTGAGAAGTCGCTCATGGAAATCACTCTACATGTTACACGCATTGAAGCATCAGGAGCTTGAGTATCTAATATATGTATATAAAAAGAGTATAAACAAAACATATCATCCAGATCAAACATAAACATAGGTAAACAATAAACTAGGCAATTTGATAAAGTACAGCAATGTGAATAACCCAAAACAGGTGACAACCAAGGGAACAAGAAACAGAACCTGACTATGGGTACATATAAAGTAATATAGTATGCCAGAATATAAATAATAATGCTATACAGGCACATATGTTGTGCAAAACAATGATAAGTACTTGTAGAACTAGGAGAGTTTGGGATAATGAATGTAGAATGCAAATTTTACCAGGTGTATGCTCAAGCCTCTTCTGATGCAGGCAGAGCTACAACCAGCTGTCAAGTTAGGGAGTTTATCCCTTGTTTTGTTTGTTGTGAGCCTGTTGGCATTTGTTTTTTCTGTTGTCCACCTCTTGTTTATGTATTGCTTTTAGACATCCCAGTTGTCTTCAACTGTCTGTGTCCTGTAAGGTATGATCAAGAAAAAGGGATTTTTGACTTACCTGTAAAATCAGTTTCTTAGACTATAATTCAGGACACAGGACCTTCCCTTTTACTGTAATCCTTTTTTGCTTGCTAAAAAAAACTGAGGATTTTGGTGAGGTGGGAGGGTTCTATGAGGGCCTTAACAGTTCTGTTTTGCCAGTGACCAATCAAATCAAGGAAGTGGCATATAACCAGTCTTCAACTTTGCTGGTGTCCTGTACTACAAGAAATTGATTTTTACAGGTAAGTCAAAATCCTTTTGTTTCCCCTGCAAATATATGTGCAATTTTTTTAAAATATGGGCTTGGCCTTTAAAACCCCTGTTTTTATTCCTGTTCATCTCCAAGTCCCTATTTAAGCCTTTTTTGTTCTATGTACAAGCTCCACCCCCTGCTATTCAGCTGTCGAATGCAAGAACTGGGCAGTAGATGCAATTGACAGTTTACTGAGGACAAGGTTATCTGAAGATGTCAAGGCCCTACTGACAGCCTAGGCATAGGATCTAAAGAGGTTCCAAAGGAACCAATTTAAGATTAACACAACCCCCACTTCAACACTGTTCCTATCTTAAAAAAAAAAAACCAAACAAACACATTTTAGGCCAGCTGAACTAATTTTTTTCTTTTTTGGGCAACTGTTAATAAAGCTTTGCTGGTGTCAAATTGTGTTCTACTGCCTGTCATTTTCTGGCCAGCTTGGCCTGCATGAACAAGTGGATAGGAATAAAAAGGCACATGCAAGAAAAAGAAAAAGAAAGCATTCACATTTTGCATATGATCACTACACATATTTAAAAAAAAATGCATGCTCATCTTCCTAAGTATTATCCCTTTACAGACCCTGCAAGTACAGAAAAATACCTGTTCATCTGAAATGCACATTGCTTTCTAATTTGCTATATTGTTGAATGATACCACATGCCTTTTTATGGACTGAAATTGCATGAATTTGTGTCAGCCATGCCAAGTTCTATTAAATGTTTGAATTCTTCCCATTTTCATTTCCACAACATTGAGATAACACAGGAAGTGTACAAATGGCACTGTAGGGGTACACATACACTCTTAACGTTCCTCAATTATCAGACTGTATTATTATTTAGGACATCTGTTTTTTGTTTTTTTTAATAACTTAGAGCAAAAATACAGAAAGGGTGTTCTGTTCCTATAATGGTATGTCTGTGCTGTAATTCCCATTCACTCCTGTGGACAACCTGGATTTCACACTAAAGTTTTAAAACAGACTTGTATAAAATGTCTTCTTCATGGACCAGTTTAATAGGGGGCCTAAAAGTGTACTTGTACTCAAATGCAGATATTTTATAGGAAGCTATAAATCCTGGGACAAAAACTATTCATTTTAATGGCATAACTTATTAAAGACCTATAGGCTATAGGCTATAAAATTTTCCGACAACAAAATCCGTTGTCAGAATTTCCGATCGTGTGTACACAAATCCGACGCACAAAGTGCCACGCATGCTCAGAATAAATAAAGAGATGAAAGCTTTTGGCTACTGCCCTGTTTATAGTCCCGACGTACGTGTTTTACGTCACCGCGTTCAGAATGATCGGATTTTCCGACAACTTTGTGTGACCGTGTGTATGCAAGACAAGTTTGAGCCAACATCTGTCGGAAAAAATCCTAGGATTTTGTTGTCGGAATGTCCGATCAATGTCCGACCGTGTGTACAGGGCATTAGTCTGACGGTAAGACGGGTTCAGCTTAAAAGTAATCTAGATCCCCAAAATAATTGTTATTCGTTTAGATTAAATAATGTTTACATATCATATATGCTCTGAAACCCTACAAGTATGTCATCCCAGTTAAAGATTCATTTTTATTTTCGACTATAAAATCTTAAAATGTAGTAATACAAATTTGTTGCAAATAAATATAGTTTTAAGCCACAGGCACTGAAAGTAAGCAATGCTATACCCTTAGATAACTGAAAGATGGCGCCATAATACAAGGATAGAATGACTGAGAAAGCGTTCAGAATCTTTTAATACAACTTCTACGCTACATTGTAGTTCTGTTATTAAGTAATAAATATGATACACATCAAATAATACACATACACAAAATAATATAAAAATGATTCATTGCTATTAATTGATATTTTCTTTTTACCAGTGTTACATTGACAAACGTGCATGATAGTTTGGAGGTTAGATAATATTTTTATTGACTAACAAATGTACTTATTATTATTATTCAGGATTTATATAGCGCCAACAGTTTACGCAGCACTTTACAAAATAAAAGGAAGACAATACAGTTATAATACAACACAATACAAAAGAATTAAGAGGGCCCTGCTCAGAAGAGCTTACAATCTAATAGGGTGGGGCAGGTGGTACAAAAGGTTGTAACTGTGGGGAATGAGTTGATGGAAGTGGTAAAAGATTAGCTGGAGGTGTGGTAGGCTTCCCTGAAGAGATGAGAGAGATAATCGCCTTAAGGTAGCAAGAGTAGGGGTTAACAGGACAGGTTGAGGTAGCGAGTTCCAGAGGATGGGAGAGGCTCTGGAGAAATCCTGGAGATGAGCATTGGAGGAGGAGACAAGGGAGCTTGAGAGTAGGAGGTCTTGGAAGGAGCGGAGAGGACGGTTTGGGTGATATTTGGAGACAAGATTGGTGATGTAGCTCAGGGCAGAGTTGTGAATGGCTTTGTATGTTGTGGTTAGTATTTTGAATTGAATTTGCTGTGCGATTAGGAGCCAGTGAAGGGATTGGAGGAGAGGGTTGGCAGACGCTGAACGGTGGGTAAGGTCGATAAGCCTGGCAGCAGCATTCATGATTGACTGAAAAGGAGATAGCCTATGGAGAGATGGGCCAGTGAGAAGGAAGTTGCAATAGTCAAGGCGAGAGATAACAAGGGAGTGAATGAGGAGCTTGGTGATTTCATTTGTTACTTGCCTTTATTCAGCTTGCTCCTGTGTAGTCACTTGATCTGCAGCTCTGGCTCCCCTGTGTTAGTCAGAAGTGGCTGCAGGGGAGAGGAGGGAGCGCCGAGAATGGTTGGGACATGGGAGCCTATGGGTAATGTCACTAGTCCTGGAATTCCTACAGTTGTGCTCATAAGTTTACATACCCTGGCAGAATTTATGATTTCTTGGCCATTTTTCAGAGAATGATGATAGAATGAAGAATGATAACACAAAAACATTTCTTTCACTCGTGGTTAGTGTTTGGCTGAAGCCATTTATTATCAATCAACTGTGTTTACTCCTTTTAAATCATAATCACAACAGAAACTATGGTGATTTTGACTGATAATATGCACACAAGTTGACACAAAGGGGTTTGAATGGCTATTAAAGGTAACAATCCTCACCTGTGATCTGTTTGCTTGTAATTAATGTGTGTGTATAAAAGGTCAATGAGTTTCTGGACTCCTGACAGACCCTTGCATCTTTCATCCAGTGCTGCACTGATGTTTCTGGATTCTGAGTCACGGAGAAAGCAAAAGAATTGTCAAAGGATCTGTGGGAAAAGGCAGTTGAGCTGTATAAAACAGGAAAGGGATATAAAAAGATATCCAAGGAATTGAGAATGCCAATCAGCAGTGTTCAAACTCTAATCAAGAAGTGGAAAACGAGGGGTTCTGTTGAAACCAAACCATGGTCAGGTAGACCAACTGGGGGTTCAGCCACAACTGCCAGGAAAATTGTTCAGGATGCAAAGAAAAACCCACAAATAACTTCAGGTGAAATACAGGACTCTCTGAAAACATGTGGTGTGGCTGTTTCAAGATGCACAATAAGGAGACACTTGAAGAAAGATGGGCTGCATGGTTGAGTCGCCAGAAGATCGGCGTGCAGCGGTCGGCAGGTGGTTAATAGGTATGACACCAGCTATTTGATTGCTCACAGTTTGGTTGAGAGCACAAGCAACTGTGAAAATTATAAATCATGGCATGCCTTGAATGTATTAAATAGATGGGATTAGTTCTGCTTTAAAGTTGAATTTCTGCAAAACACAGTTTAAAAAACCCAACCTACTACCTAACCTGTGTAAAAAAAAAAAAAAAAAACTTAAACAAAAATATGTATTTTTAGCCACTGCAGTCCAGTCATGCGATTCCCTGTGTATGTGAGTGGCAACTGCAGGGGAGAGGAGGGAGAAGTCGACAACATATACAATTGTGCTCATAAGTTTACACATCCTGGCAGAATTTATGATTTCTTGGCCAATGCAATGTATTCTGTAAACAAACTCTGTTTATCCACATCTAATATTCAGAGAACTGTAGTCCCAACAATTTTTCGCATTTCACGCCCCCTTCAGGGGGTGTTAAGCGCCTTATAATATTCAATATTAAACCCTACGGACTAAGATTGGGATGCTATGAAAGTTCATGTGCATGTAAAGGCAAGCGTCTCAATACATTTGACAATATAGTGCATCTTTTTGGGGATGCTGTGCATTATCTTTCCACCAGCACCATTGTTTAAATAGTACATTTCACTCAACCAACATTCACCCACTATGAGGTGCTTAACACCCCCTGAGGTGTTGGTGTGGGCGTGAAATGCGAAAAATTGTTGGGACTACAGTTCTCTGAATATTAGGTGTGGCTAAACAGAGTTTGTTTACAGAATACATTGCACACATATTAGTGTTGGGAAGAAAAATACCCTAGAGTCAGTAGTCGGACTCCAGAGGAAGAATGCCCTGTCGGTGGTGGCAGGTCCTAAGGTTTAGAGTAGTGGTGCCTTTGACAATATTTACACCTGACAAACCCCAAACTGTGTGGAGAAAGTGGTTCTGGACACCATTCCATCTTCATTTTCTTCAAAATGTTCAAGTTGGTAACAAAAACAGATTTAAATTCCATGTGAGCGCTAGGCAGCCTTGTAAGGTGACACATTTGACAAAAACATTTAAGCTTAAAGCCCAACTGATAGAAAGCACAAGCCAGAAGCAAAACAGGTAGGTCATAAACCTCCACTAGCCAGAGTCTTTAAAAACCTCTAAATGGCCCCAGTCCCCATCATACCAGTCTGGAAGAGCAACACACATCTGTGAGTCTGCTTTTATTTGATCTAAAACAGAACTATCATACATCTCTGGCGCTGTACGCAGATGACATGTTGTTGTTTTTAAAGGACCCGGGTACATCTCTTTGTACGGTCCTTGACATTTTGGATAATTTTTCGAAATTTTCAGGCCTTAAAGTTAATTTGGACAAATCCAATATTCTTCCACTGGATTCTGGTACTAGGGCTGCGGTGGTTCCTGGGCTGCCTTTACAGTGGGTCAGTCAGTCTACCTATCTGGGGGTTTGTATATCTGCTAGGGTTGCGGACTACTTTAGTCTGAATCTGCAGCCCATGCTAGATACCCTAAAGAGGAGAATTGACATATGGAAAAATCTCCCCCTATCTGTAATGGGTGTATAAACCTTTTAAAAATGAAGATACTCCCGGTTTTCCTGTGTTTTTTGCGCAACTCACCTATTTGGATCATACGCTCCGTTTTTCGTTGGGTCCATGGCATCTTTAGTTCCTTTATATGAGGAAACTCACCTCCCAGAATAGGCCTCACAGCACTTCAGGAGCCCTGGGGTGAGGGGGGTCTGGCGCTCACATATCTCTTTAAATTCATCTTAGCTGGTCAGGGTGTCTTTGCACAGATGTGGCTTCTTGGGGATGATGGGGGCTCTGCCACAAAGGCAGCAGTGTTGAGTTCCTTTGAAAGTCTGCGTCTCCTGGTGTACAAGGGCTCTGGGGCACAACTTCCACTGATGGGCACAATGAGGGCCACTGTTAAGGCTTGGGACTATGTTCATAAACTTCTAGCGCCTGCCTCTACTGCCATGTCGCCAGTTTCACCGCTCTGGAGGAATCCACGTTTTACCCATTTGCTTAATACACCTGATCCAATTTTGTGGATGACCAAAGGGATTAAAACATTAAAGGGGTTGTAAACCCTCATGGTTTTTCACCTATGCATTAAGGTGAAAAACCTTCTGTTGTGCTGCAGCTCCCCTGAACCCCCCTTATACTTACCTGAGCCCTGTAATTCCCACGTCGGGAGCAAGCAAGCGAGCTCTGTCCGGTGTCTCATGTCCTGATTGGAAAGATTGATAGCAGCGCAACCATTGGCTCCCGCTGCTGTTAATCAAATCCAATGATGCAGATGCTGGGTGGTGGGGGCGAGTCCGGCATTCTGTGTCCATGGACGCAAATGCTGGACTCGGGAGCGCGCCTTCACGGGTACCCCCAAGGAGAGCGCTTCTCCTAGGTGGTTTCCTGATGCGGGGAGAAGCCGCAAGCACCGTTGGGGGACTCCAGAAGACGAGGATCGGGGCGGGGCCACTGTGTGCAAAATGAACTGCACAGTGGAGGTAAGTATGATATGTTTGATTTTTTTTTTTTTTTAAACAAGGGTTTAGTAACTATTTAAGTGATTTCACCAGAGGGGGCGAGCTGCTGCAGATCTCGGATTTGAAACAAAAATTTGAGCTTCCAAATACTTATTTCTTTCGCTACCTCCAATTGCGGTACACTTTTGTGTCCCAATTTGGCTCCACTAAGCTGGAACTCAAATCATCAATTTTGGAGAATATTCTGCTAGATGACTCCATGAAAAAAACATTGTCTGAACTTTATAAAGAGCTGTTTCCAGTCTCGCCCCCTTCGGTGGCTAATGCCGCGTACACACGAGCGGACTTTACGGCAGACTTTGCCCGGCGGACTTTTCGACATACTTTACGACGGACTTTCTGAATGAACGGACTTGCCTACACACAATCCACCAAAGTCCGTCGAATTCGTACGTGATGACGTACGACCGGACTAAAACAAGGAAGTTCATAGCCAGTAGCCAATAGCTGCCCTAGCGTGGCTTTTTGTCCGTCGCACTAGCATACAGACGAGCGGACTTTTCGACCGGACTCGATTTCGACGGATTAATTTAAAACATGTTTCAAATCTAAGTCCGTCCAACTTTTGAGCAAACAAAGTCCGCTGGAGCCCACACACGATCGAATTGTCCGACGAAATCCAGTCCGCCAGGCATAGTCTGCCGTAAAGTCCGTTCGTGTGTACGCGGCATAAGTGTAGGGCGCAGTGGGTGGAAAAAGTTCTGGATTTGAGAAGGGAGGAGTGGGACGATGTATGGAGCATTCCCTTTACACAGTTAGGGGGTTATTTACGAAAGGCAAATCCACTCGCTCTAAATCTAAGGGGTAGATCTGAAATGAGTTGAAGCTCTGCTGATTTTATCATCCAATCATGTGCAAGCTAAAATGCTGTTTTTTTATTTTCCTTGCATGTCCCCCTCGGATCTACAGCGACTTTACTCTCAAGTGCACTTTCAGTGCAATGTGGATTTTTCTTTAGTAACCCCCTAAGTGTCTGCTAGAGATCGCTTGATTCAATTTAAATTCCTGCACAGAATATTTTATACCCCAGCAGTATATAAAATCTACCCGGGAAGTGTTGGCATTGCTCGCATTCCCCGGCCAATTTTAGTTACATTTTCTGGCATTGCTAGATAGTTAAGGTGTTCTGCTCTGCTGTTAGGTGTTGCATAACGGAGATTACATCTGTGTCTGTGCCTTTGACAGTGACAACGTGCCTAATTGGCTTGGTGAAGGGCTTGGCACCTACTAGGGCCCAACGTACTTTGCTTAGCTTGCTGTTGTTTTATGCGCGCAAGGCACTGATCCTCTATTGGAAGCAGTGGCGTTGTTAGGTGGGTGCGGGCTACACCCGGGTGACACCAGCCAGAGGGGTGACACCCGTAGGTAACGGCACGCACTGCTAACACTGCCTGCTGCCCTGATCTGAGCCTCAGGTCTCAGATGTAGCACCCTCTACCTGAAGGTAGGTGCTAGACTAGTATTTTATATAGCTCAGGGTCCAAATGCAGGTAAATTTAGCCAGACCTGTGCTTTAGGCTGGGCCTGGTTGTTTTGATTTGGGACTGGGAGTGTTTGGTGTAATGGGAGGTGTGGCCACCTGTGCTCTGACTCAAAAGCGACTCCCCTGCTTTCAGACAGTTTGTTCTGGGAGAGAGGTTGGACCTGAAATTTGAGTGGTAGGCAGCTCATGTGGGGAGCTCTGACCAATTACCCTTGGGTATTGGCAGGGGGCAGGCCTCCCATGTAAGCTGAGGTCACATGCTGCCAGGGGGAGTTCTGGAAAGCAGGAAAAGACAGAATGGAGTATTGAGCTGCTGTTCAGGGCATCCCCACGCGGGGATGCGCCGAGGGCAGAGGAGGGATGGAGGAACCGCTAGGAGGGAGTCCTAGGTAAAGATCTTCATCTCTAAAGTGGTGTCAAGTTGCTGTGACCAGGGAACACGGGACTTGTATGTTGGAGAAGATCAGTCCGGAAAAAGTAGCAGTGAAGCGGAGGAGAGTAGATTAGCGACCGGGGACACACACTATCCTTTTGGAGAAAGGTCAGTGTGAGAGAAACAGAAGAGGAGAAGCTATCGAGAGTAGTTCAGAATGGTGTGGCCGAGGAACGCAGCATTGGCAGTTATGGACTGGTTGGGAACAGTAGTCCACCCATTACCATGTGTCAGGCCGTCGGGGGGAGGTACCGTGTATCTCTTGCCTGGTTAAGCGCATTGGTAATACCTTCCAAAAGACTGTGTGGCTGTCTGATTCATTGAACCATCGGGGAAAGGCTGTGTAGGCCTCTGGCTCTTTGATTCGCAGAGGCAATACCATTATGGTCTGCAAGGTGGAATTATTCAGAGTGATTCTTTCTTGTTCCAATAGAAGTGAAGAAATAGTATGTCAGTAGTTTTGCAGTGAAGGATTTGTACAACCAAAGAAGGAGCAACAGTCTGCAGAGAAGTTATTCAAAGGAAGGAGCTGGGGGTGCAAGGTGTGCATCCAAGTTTGTCTGGCCAAGGCCACTGAATAATGTCTTACATTGTGCTAAATGCTATGGGCATCTTATATCGTCCTTTATCCCACCCAAGTTGTATCCTACAATAAACGTAACAAAACTGCGCAAATGACTGTTCATTTTCTTAACTGATCTATGGGGGTCTGGCAGCAGAGTGATTGACGGATTGCTAGTAACCAAGTGGTGACCACACCGCTACATATATATATATATATATATATATATATATATATATATATATATATATATATATATATATATATATATATATATATATATAATATTATATACACACACTGATCAGTCACAACATTATGGCCACTGAGAGGTAAAGTGAATAAAATTCAACTAAAAGCTGAAAGAAAGTGCATTAACATACATACAATGTTCACCCAAGCCTTGAGATCTTTAACCCTTTCTTAGGACAGAATGTTCAAATCCAGCTTACCCCTATTTTTGTAAGGGATGAAGTTCTTCGTGCCTCCAGAAATGTTGGAGACCTAAGATTTCAGAACACTAAATTGATGATCTTCCCTGACTATTCGGTAGAGACCCAAAAACTCAGGAAATCGTTTGACCAAGTTAAGGCGGCACTGAGAGCACGCAACATTCGCTATAGTGTACTCTTCACTGCTCGACTGAGGGTCCAGGATGGCGAGATGACTCGATTTTTCACCACACCAAGGGAGGCCTCTGCGTGGCTGGACTCCCTGCCACAGATCCGTTGACCGACCAATCGGTATGCACCGAATCTCCTCTTTATTGTTTACTTGTAACAATCTGGGCCCAAGTCTGAACTCACATACGAACGGCTCCACGGATGACTAGTTTTGTTGCACAGGTTGTGCCCAGTTCATCCCCATGATGTGTTCAGATTTGAGGGGGGTAACTAACTATCCCCTATCAGGAAAACTCTAAGTTAATGCCCCTGCCAAAGCATTTGGTCAGGAGACTGTTGAGTTATGAGGCTTCATGTTACCTGCATACCTGTATTCTCTTAGTGATGGATCGACTTCACTGTGGGGTCACAATTCGATTTACTTTTCCTCTGTTTGATTTTTAATACCCCACAGCCTGTTATACTCAACTTGTGGAGTTCTCACGCTCGAAGGGCCGCTTGAACTGTTGCTTGCCCCCCCGTGTGCAATCTAGGGGGGGTTGGGCTCGCCTCTTCCACGCACCCCTTGCTGCAGCCGGCGAGCTGAATTGGTTTGGGATGGAAACCCGCCTCAGTTTGGGGGGGTCGGGTGGGGTGGGGGCTGTTTTAATTTCCATTAGAAGTTGTTTTTAGTTTGGTTTTGTTTTTGTTTTACAATTGTTTTTCCTTTTTTTTTTAAAATTGACTCATCAGCATTGCAATGTTTTCAGGTATGTCCGTTATGGGTCCGGGGGTCCAGTTCGGGAGCCACGACCTACATTGACCCTAACATTACTAACATTCTGAGTAACCATGTCCTCCCTTAATATTGTTTCCTGGAACACCAGGGGACTGAACTCCCCGGTTAAGCGTTCCCTGGTGTTCCAATTCCTTAAAGCTTACAACCCACATATATGCGTGTTCCAGGAAACGCACTTAATAGGAAGTAGAGTTCTGACCCTCAAAAAAACGTGGGTGGGTTATCACTACCACTCCACGCACTCCAGTTTTTCCAGGGGTGTCACTATTCTGATATTGAAATCCCTTCCTTTCCGGCTCCTGGATTTGTCCCTGGACCCTGATGGTCGTTATGTCATCATACATGCTAAAATATACTCTCTAACGTGGACCATTGTGGGTTTATATTTGCCTCCTCCGGCTTCACTGCTGGTGCTCAACCAGATCACCAGCAAGATAGCTGAATTTGCATCTGACAACAATATTATATTGGGTGATTTCAATCTAGTCCCTGATCCGGATCTTGATAGACTGGCGTCTGCGGGATATCACCATCCTGGATTGACTGAGTGGGCGGACACGTATGGCCTGATTGATGTGTGGAGGTGGAGACACCCCCAGACCAGGGCATACACTTGCCATTCGGCCTCTCACAGGACGTTCTCCCGTATAGACTTAGTCTTTGCGGGAAGTCCGGTCCTCCCACGGGTTACAGATATAGGAATACTCCGCAGAGGAATCTCTGACCACGCGCCCCTGTTGCTGTCACTGGATCTTTCACTAGGCCCAGTGGACAGGATATGGAGGCTCTCGAGGTTTTGGATTTCAGACACGGCCGTAGACTCTCAATTCAGAACGGAGCTGCTTGACTTCTGGGTGGTAAATGTGGGCTCGACTGACCCCACAGTTGTCTGGGACGCATTCAAGGCCACGACGAGGGGACATTACCAGACCATTATAGCCAGAGTTCGCGGGGAGCGCAGGGCAGAGTTGGTAAGGGCTGAGAGAGAAGCGAGTACTGCAGAGGTCCTCTTTGTTCGTACCCGGGACCCTATACACTACTCACATTTACAATTTATGACGTCGGAGGTGGTTCGTCTTCGTACCTCTCTTACCCAGAAGGAAATGCTGGCTCAATCCCAACGGATTTTTGAGCAGGGGGAGCGAGCGGGCCGTTTGTTGGCCTGGCTCTCCAGGGAACAGGCGGGGGGGATGAGCATTTCCCACATCAGAGACCCTTCGGGACAGACAGTCCACACACCGGAAGAGATCAATAGCTGTTTCGCGGAATTCTACAAATCCCTCTACATGTCCAGGGCAGACTATAGGGAGGAGGACCTGGTGGCATACCTAGACAGTATTGATGTCCCATCCCTTACGGTAACATATCGTGATAAGCTTGACGCCCCAATTACATCCTTGGAAATACTACGGGCACTCAAATCAATGCAGACGGGGAAAACACCGGGACCCGATGGTATCCCTGTAGAATTTTACAAGCAATACGCTGCGGAACTAGTAGACAAGCTTCAGGACCTCTTCTCTGCATCGACGCGCCTCGAGAAACTCCCGGATACAATGAGCGAAGCGATCATAGTGTTGATCCCCAAGCCCGGGAAGGACCCTACTTTATGCTCCTCGTACCACCCCATATCCCTCCTGAATGTGGACGCAAAGGTCCTGGCAAAGGTACTGGCCAACAGGCTTAACCTTGTCATCACTGCCCTGATCCACAGAGATCAAACAGGCTTCATGCCCGGGAGAGGTACCGACATCAACATTAGGCGTCTTTATACTCATATAGACAGGGCGGATGGGGAGTCCGGAGGAGTGGTGGCCTCACTCGACGCGGAGAAGGCTTTTGATTCCGTCGAGTGGGGCTACTTATGGGAGGTGCTCTCGCGTTGTGGGTTTGGCCCGGGTTTCACAAAATGGCTCCGCATGCTATATCAGCCAGAATACGCACCAATGGTTGCCTATCAGAGAAGTTTGTTTCGGGGTACGAGACATGGGTGTCCCCTCTCCCCGGGCTTATTTGCCTTGGCGATGGAGCCCCTTGCTATAATGCTGCGGGCTGACCCCCGTGTAAGGGGGCTTCAGGTGGGCCCAATCGAGGAGAAGATTTCGCTGTATGCGGATGACGCTTTGCTCTATTTGGCGGACGCGTCGTCCTCCCTGCAGACTGCACTAGGTCTGATCAACCAATTCGGCGGGTACTCGGGGATCCGTATTAATTGGGAAGTCCATACTGTTCCCGCTCCATCAGTCGACCCCTAGGACCCCACACGTGCAGCTTAAATGGGTAGAGGACTTCAAGTACTTAGGGATTAAGATCAGTGGTAAAGTCCAGGACTATATGGACGATAATCTGCGACCACTTATGACACAGCTAACGGCTAGGTGTGCTTCTTGGCTTTCCCTCCCACTGACCCCGGTTGGCAGAGTGAATCTGCTAAAAATGATTTACCTACCCAAATACTTATACTTTTTTCGCAACACACCCATCCATATCCCTAGGGCCTTTTTCCAAAGATTGGAGAGTTTGCTGATACACTTTGTGTGGGCTGGGAGGCCACCCAGAGTGGCCAAGCAGATCTTATATCTCCCACTATCCGGGGGGGGACTGGCACTACCGAACTTTCAAATTTATTACTGGGCAGCTGTTCTTGTTACGATTCGGTGGTGGTTCTCCCAGCCCACACAGAATCCTGCTGTTACTCTCGAAGCAGCCATTTTGGGTTCCTTTGCAGCCCTGAGCAACCTTCCGTTTCGTGGACTTCGGACTAGTCAGTCCATGACAACTCTGATGCGAACCACTGTAATGCCCCGTACACACGGTCGGACATTGATCGGACATTCCGACAACAAAATCCCCGGATTTTTTCCTACGGATGTTGGCTCAAACTTGTTTTGCCTACACACGGTCGCACAAAGTTGTCGGAATTTCCGATCGCCAAGAACGTGGTGACGTCAAGCACGTACGACGAGACTAGAAAAGGCCGGTTCAGAACCAAGCGCAGCACCCTTTGGGCTCCTTTTGCTAATCTCATGTTAGTAAAAGTTTGGTGAGAGACGATTCGCGCTTTTTCAGACTCGTGGCTTTCAGATCGTTTTCTGCCGTTCAGTTTGTGCTTGTGGGTTTGTATCTGCTCTTCAGTGCGTGCAGTCAGTTCGTATTGGAGTTTTCTGTGTGATCTTGTCCGCTCGTTGCTGTTTTCCAGGTCGCTCTTCACAGGCCTTGCTGTTCTTCAGTGCGTTCTGTTACTTCGTTCTGAGCAGCCGACCGTTTTCTAGCCATGTTTCGTATGCGTACTCCTCGTAGAGTTCGTGCTGTGCGGGGGCTTGGTGTTGGGGTCCTGACCTTGACACAAGTCCAGTCCATGAACAGGGTGGGGAGGAGTTCATGGACCAAGAATTGGTTGCTTCAGCGTGACCAGTTCTGTCACATGCCTTTGCTCCGTGAGATCCGTGAGAATAATCCTGATGATTTCAGGAACTTTCTCCGGATGACGGACCCCGTGTTTCACCGTTTGTTGGCTTCGCTGACCCCCTATATCAGCAGGCAGGATACCTGCATGAGGCAAGCCATCACTCCGGAGCAGAGGTTGGTCGCTACCTTGCGGTATTTGGCCACAGGGAGAAGCCTGCAGGACCTCAAGTTCTCGACAGGCATCTCCCCCCAGGCTCTGGGGATCATTATCCCAGAGACCTGTTCTGCCATCATCCAGGTCCTACAGAAGGAGTATATGAAGGTAAGATTTTTATCCTTTTATATCACATTTTATTGTATTGAATGTTTGATAATATATTGTATTTCTTTCCTCATTCCCTAATTACCATGATTGTATTATGCTGTGAATGTCCCCTTTGTCCTCATGCATGCTGGATTTTTATGTAATTATTATTTTAGGTCCTTCATACATATTTGCCCTTCAATAACCTCCCCAGCATGGTGTCCCCTACCCTATATTCACCTCATGTAGTCACTTAACAATGTATTTTATCAGCTCCATAGTAGTGCTTTACCCCAAACACCCCCTAAAATGTTTGGAAATGTATGCCAGACAATATGTGACACCTTTTTCAAATAAAAAACAACCAAAAGAAATTCTTGGTGGACATTTACTGCTTGTGTTTGTTTTAGCTGACCCTGACAGAAATGTGTTGAGTGCAGAAAATGTCGTGATTGGGTAACCTTATAAAAAACAGTGTTGGCTGGTACTTCCTAAATGCAAAAACACATTTCACTACAAGTGCACTTGCAACTGCACTGAACCTGCACTTGTAGTGCAAAGAGGATTTGCCCTTAGGAAATAACCCCCATTTGTGCATAAAACAACAATTACATCACCCCAAAAGTGTTGTAGTGTTGAGACAATAATCCACACATTCTTGAGTAAGGCACTTTTTTATACCTGCACAATCACATGCGCATTTACCAAAGGTTTTTAAAACAAACCAACATGTTTGTTGTATAACAATGTTTGCAGTAGCATTATGAAAAATCTAAATATCCATTTCAGATAAAACAGGCCTGTGTAAAACCAACAAGAAAGCCAAAAAACTTGAACTTACAAAGTTCACATATGGTAAAACCTGAAGGCTATATCAGACATCAGTATTTAGGAACTGGGTTTGATATAGCGTTCAGATGGGGGGAAATCACCCCTTGAAAAGCCAAATTTGGAAGATGCACACCAATTTACGAATGTCAACATGTGCTATCTGCCATCATGGGGGATCAAGGGACGTGTTTTGGGGGAGCAAGCCCTTCCTCAACGCTACTTTATAATTGAAGAAGGGGTTGCACCCCCAAAACGCGTCCATTGATCTCCCGTGATGGCAGATAGCACATGTTGGCACACTGTGTGCATCCTCCAAATTTGGCTTTTATAAACATTGGAAAAATTTGAGTAACCTAAAACAGGTGATTTTGTGGGGTTTAAATTCGCCCCAAAACATCAATGATGTTATTATTTTTTTTAATAACATCAGTGATTTGTTGCTGGATGTTTTGCAATTGGAGATTACATCCCATGATCTCCCCAATCAGTATCTGGGCACTTTCAGATGTGAAACGTTCTGGATCCCGATCACCTAAAAAGAGATAAAGAACAAAAAAAAAAGGTCTCAAAAATCTGCCAACATCCATCTCTTACCTGAGCCTGTGGTTGCAGACACTCACCTGTTGTGGTTCCAATCTCCACCACATCTTCTTCTTCCTCCTGCTCTTCTTCTTGGGTTGGTGGTATTTCCCCTTCTTCCAGAGGGGGGGGGGGCTCTGGTCTCCTGGGATGAGGAGTGACCTCCGAGTCTTTTCTCCCCTATGTAAAACAAAAATGGTATACTTAGCACACAGATATTTGATGGCAGAACTATAGAAATAGGAAACATTGCTTGGAAGTGGGGTACAATTTTCTATGTTAGCCGAGTTCAAAGATGTATATTTTTTATTGCCCTTTGTCAAGCTGCAATACTTTACCTGTTTGGTACAAGCTTCACAGATGGAGACCCCCCCTATAGTATACACTGGAGCATCAGTGTGCCCCCCCTAATAAAAATGGTGTTCTTGTGTCCCACACTAGTGCTCCAGTGTCCAGATGTGAAAACAGCTGCTCAGTGTCCTCTCCTTACACACAATCTAGTTTGCATTTCATTCTAGTAACAAACCCATCTACACAAACAAATATTTTGCATCCAAGTAGGCCCAAAAAAAATGTGGGAAAATGCATATGGCCTAAACAATGGTGTTCTAGAGGCCGAAAGAAAAAATGTTTGATACGAACGAATAATGGGCCCATGAACATTAAAGTTGCCCTTTTAAACGTTACAATTACTAAAAGCATATGGAGCAGAACGAACGGAATAAAGACAGAAAGAATATGAACACAGCACAACTACTTACTTTTTTGCAGCACTCTCCGGATCTTTCGGTACTGCTCTGGCTCTCTCAACTTCAGGTCCGACCACCGCTTCCTGAGCTGATCTTTAGATCTTCGTACCCCGAAATTCCGCTCAAGACTCCTGACCACTTTACCAATGATTTTGGCCTTTCTGATGTTGGGGTTGGGGTAAGGCCCATATTTTCCGTCATAGTCGGACTTCTTCATGATGTCCACCATCTCCAACATCTCCCCAAACGACATATTTGTGGCCTTAAAACGTCTCCTTCTGGATCGGGACGTGCCTGGATCCGGGCTTTCCTCCTCCTCCTCGTTGTTAGAATTAGCACGCACCTGTTGTAACTCCGCCATCATGCTCTTCCCCCACTGCGCCGAACGAAAAGGGGCGGGGAATAGAATAGAAAGAACGTCAGGGGCGGGCGGAGTTACACACATGCGCAGTGTGTATAAAGCGTAACACGCGTGCATATTACGTACGATCTGTGAGCGGAGGAAGGAGCATTGGACGCGCCGATCGTAAGAACGAAGGTAAGAGACAAACTTGGGCCTATACTGCTTCTAGATTGAGGCCTATATTGTAACAAGATTAGGAGAGTTTGGTGTGACATTAGGCTTTCTCTTGTGTTGTGTCTTGCAGTGAACATGGATATCTTAATGAGAGATACTGACTTCATGTCACTATTCATTGATATGCTAAGGGAGCTGCCCTGTCTGTGGGAGATTACCCACCCCCATTTCAAAAACCAAGCAAAGAGGAAGGCAGCACTGGAGCAATTGTGTGAAATTGTGAAGCAGGTGATCCCCACGGCAGACATCACTTATTTAAAGATATTAATTGGTTGCTGAGGAGCACATATCTGAGGGAGCGCAAGAAAGTCCTGGATTCACAGAGATCCGGAGCAGCAGATGACATCTATGTCCCCAGGATGTTGTACTACGACAGGCTGCACTTTCTGGCAGGCCAGACTGAACCCAGGCCATCCCTCTCAAGTCTTCCTTCCACGCTTCCTTCCCCCCCGGCTGAGGCTTCTGATGCCCAACCTGGGCCTTCCAGGCCATATGTGGAGGAGCCCAGATTGAGCCAGGTATAGCATTCCTCTAAATATTTCTGCTTGTCCAATCAATGATGTTAACTAGATGTTAGTTGGGAGTACTAATTTATGATTGTGATTGATGATACAAAAACTAAAACCATGTCCCTTTTTCATACACAGGGAAGTCTCAGCCAGGAGGTGGCTGATCTGCAGGTCCCTCCACCCCCCCTGAAAACAGAAAGTGGCAGCAGGAGGAGTAGCCTAGAGGAGGCGGCTATCAGATTTTTTTGGAGGGCTAAAGAGGTCCTGGGAGCACCACACACCAGGCAGGAGAACCTTGCGGCATTCATTGCCTATAAAATGCAGAGGATGGAGGAGGGCCAACAAGCCATGTGTCAGGCCCTCATATCAGAGGCTCTGGCGAAAGGTGTGAGGGGCCAACTTACACCTCACACACAGCTTTGGGATGGTCCTCCTCCTCCTCCTGCAGGTCCTCCTCCTCCTCCTCCCTCTCCTCCAGGGCCTCCCAGTCCTCAGCCAGGTCCTCCCAGTCCTCCTCCTCCTCCAGGTCCTCCCAGTCCTCCTCCTCCTCCAGGTCCTACTCCTCCTCCTGCCACATCTCCTACTGCACAGCCACAGCCCGGAAGGAAGTGTGAAAGGAAGACCAGAGAGTGATTGCCCTGGATCCAGTCTGGTCGGCCAAAAGATGCAGCCTCTTGTGGTACCACAGTCTGGGGACACTGATGTCATCTGCTGCTATCCGAGTCTCTGTGAATCCCGGACCAGACTGCCCTCCCTTATATATGGACTCCTCAGGCCACCAATTTTGAGGTTTAAGAATTGATGTCTGCCGTGGGGGTCCCAGGCTTCACTAATTTCTCCTGTTGATCCAGTGTTGCCTTCCTCTTTGTTTGGTTCTGAGCCCTTAATAAAGGATTTTTGTTTTGAATTATACTCTCCTATGTGTTTTACTTCAAAAATGATGGTTTGTTTGTGAGGATTCAGGTACATTGCAAATATACAATGTGAAATGAACAAGGGACACCAACAACAAAAAATCTCCTGGAGATTAAATAATAAAAGATATCAATGGTGTTGGGGTAACTTGCCACACAAAACACACACAAAAATATTCTGGAGTAAAAATAAAAATAACATTGAACAAAGATCAGCCTTGGAAAAAATCCAAACATTAAAGAAAAAAAAAGGCTTAAAAACCAAAAAAAAAACCCAAAAAAAAATAAAACTGTCAGATGTGACAACTAATAATATATTGAGGGAATCCCACTAAAAAAACACAAATAAAACTTTGTGAGAAGTGTGTGTGAATATGAGCAGCAAAACGACTTAATTCTTGTCACATTCTAAAGAAGAAGAGAGTGCGCTGTATTAAACCATTTTGAACATTGCAGCGTGACGAAAGTGCTGTATCCATTGCGAACGCTAAGTTTACCAGAACGAGCTGTCCCGTGTCGGAATTTCTTCTGAGCATGCGTGGCACTTTGTGCGTCGGAACAGGCCACACACAGTCGGAATTGACGCGATCGGATTTTGTTGTCGGAAAATTTTATCTCCTGCTGTCCAACTTTGTGTGTCGGAAAATCCGATGGAAAATGTCCGATGGAGTCCACACACGGTCGGAATTTCCGACAACACGCTCTGATCGGACATTTTCCATCGGAAAATCCGACCGTGTGTACGGGGCATAAGGGTCTGGCAGGAGGCCAGGAGGATATATGGGAAACCCAATCATATCTCACCTCATATGCCCTTATGGGGCAATCCCATGCTCCCTCACCTTCATAGTATACCAGACCCCTCTATCTGGGCAAAAAAGGGTATTCTCACACTAAAACATATAGTTCAGGATGGTAAGCTTAAGACTTTTCAGGCCCTGAGGCAATCATTTGCTATCCCATCCTCCTTCCAATTTAGATACTGGCAGCTAAAGCACGCTTTTGAAGCTCAGTTCCCTGCCCCCCTTGTTTTGGAACCAGACTCCATTGAACGGCTTCTGATTTCTAGCGTGATGGGGAAGCCACTTTCGACGTTATATCTATACCTCACAGTAGAGTATGACACCAAACTAACCAAGACATGGGAAAAGTGGAGGGTTGATATCCCTTCCCTGGATGAAGAGGAATGGAAGGAGTGTTTAATTTCCTACATTCCTTCCATGATAGCGGCGAAAGATAGGTTCATACAATTTAAGTTCCTACACAGAGCGTACTTCACCCCACAGAGACTGGCGCGCATTTATGATCAAAGGGACCCCAATTGTCAGAGATGTAGACAGGAAGTGGGCACCTTTTGGCATATGGTCTGGTCCTGTCCCAAACTTAAACCCTTTTGGTCAGCAGTGGCCTCCACACTGAGCGATGTCATAAGTTTGAATGTACCGGTCGAACCTCAGATACTATTGCTTAGCCACTTAGGATATTGAGGGAGACAGATATAGTAAACTGTGTCTTACCTTTGCATTATATTATGCTAGGCGTGAAATATTAATGGTATGGAAAAAGGCAGAGCCTCCTACTTTGGCATCATGGAAAAGGTCGGTGAACATGGTACTTCCCCTGTATAGATTGACATATGAAAGTAGGCAATGTCCAGGAAAGTTTGATAAGATCTGGTCCTCTTGGGTAGATGCCTCTGGGGCCCCGGAACCCCCTCCCCCATAATTATTATGCTATGAAACTGGATGGAGGAAACCCTGTGTCTCTCTGACTACTCTCCTGCTGCCTGTTCCCTCTTGCCCCCCCCTTGCCTTTCCTTCGCTCCCTCTTCCCCCCCCCCCTTCCCCCTCCCCCCCCTTATCAGGTTGGATTGTAAATGGTTACTTATGTAAGTTTATCTACGATGCTATAATACTATAATGTATTAAGGTGTACTGTTAAATGATACTTCTGATATTTGCACAATTGGAATATCTGATAGGCAATGACTACAGGTTGAAGGTTGATTCTACTGTCATTTTCTTCTGTACTTTGAATGTTTTAAATCATTCTGTAAAGTAATGCTGATTTGTTTAATAAAAATATTCTGTTAAAAAAAAAAAAAAATGTAAGCAGCTATAGCCTTCTTTTGGGGAGGAGTTATGAGAAATGCCCCCCCCCCCCCCCCAAACAGTATATGGAGTTAAACCTGTAGGTAAATAAGAGAACCAGAACCTTTTCTAAGTGGAAGAGCGGGTTTGATAATAAAGTTGGCAAGACCACCCCTAAGAACAGGGCCTATGTAAACAGAGGGGATTCACTTCCTGGAAAATAAATAGTAATCTGATCAAAGTAATTGGGAGCAGACTAACTACTGCAGACAGCATATAACATTAACCATAAATATATAGATGTACACCAGTGTAGAAATAATCTGAGCTTTATATAATAAAAGATTAGTAATAATACACACATGCAATGTACAAACAGGTATTATCAACAAAGGGCCCAACGGGAGTTCTTGTGGAATTGTGCACATCTACTCTGGTATATATTGTAATAATAAAGATACCTTCAGATTAATGTTGTCACAGATTTCAGCTGGTCTGAAGGTGGATGCTGTGAGAGCCGTGAGTACGAGGGGGGGGGAGGGGTGACAAATGATGTTAAGGGGAACTCTGATGGGGATGCCTGATGTAAAGGGGGACTCTGATGCGGATGCCTGACGTAAAGAGGGACTCTGATGGGGGCACCTAATGTAAAGGGGGACTGTGATGGGGGGCACCTGATGTAAAGGGGGACTGTGATGGGGGCACCTGATGTAAAGGGGGACTGTGATGGGGGCACCTGATGTAAAGGGGGACTGTGATGGGGGCCACCTGATGTAAAGGGGACTCTGATGGGGATGCCTCTGATGGGGCACCTGATGTAAAGGGGGACTCTGATGGGGGCACCTGATGTGAAGGGGGACTCTGATGGGGGCACCTGATGTAAAGGGGGACTCTGATGGGGGCACCTGATGTGAAGGGGGACTTTGATGGCGATGCCTGATGTGAAGGGGAACTCTGATGGGGGCACCTGATGTAAATGGGGGACTCTGATGGGGACACCTGATGTACAGGGAGACTCTGATTGGGACACCTGATGTAAAGGGAGACTCTGATTGGGACACCTGATGTAAAGGGGGACTCTGATTGGGACACCTGATGTAAAGGGGGACTCTGATTGGGACACCTGATGTAAAGGGGGACTCTGATTGGGACACCTGATGTAAAGGGGGACTGTGATGGGGGCCACCTGATGTAAAGGGGACTCTGATGGGGATGCCTCTGATGGGGCACCTGATGTAAAGGGGGACTCTGATGGGGGCACCTGATGTGAAGGGGGACTCTGATGGGGGCACCTGATGTAAAGGGGGACTCTGATGGGGGCACCTGATGTGAAGGGGGACTTTGATGGGGATGCCTGATGTAAAGGGGAACTCTGATGAGGACACCTGATGTATCGGGGGACTCTGATGGGGACACCTGATGTACAGGGAGACTCTGATTGGGACACCTGATGTAAAGGGAGACTCTGATTGGGACACCTGATGTAAAGGGGGACTCTGATTGGGACACCTGATGTAAAGGGGGACTCTGATTGGGACACCTGATGTAAAGGGGGACTCTGATTGGGACACCTGATGTAAAGGGGGACTCTGATTGGGACACCTGATGTAAAGGGGGACTGTGATGGGGGCCACCTGATGTAAAGGGGACTCTGATGGGGATGCCTCTGATGGGGCACCTGATGTAAAGGGGGACTCTGATGGGGGCACCTGATGTGAAGGGGGACTCTGATGGGGGCACCTGATGTAAAGGGGGACTCTGATGGGGGCACCTGATGTGAAGGGGGACTTTGATGGGGATGCCTGATGTAAAGGGGAACTCTGATGAGGACACCTGATGTATCGGGGGACTCTGATGGGGACACCTGATGTACAGGGAGACTCTGATTGGGACACCTGATGTAAAGGGAGACTCTGATTGGGACACCTGATGTAAAGGGGGACTCTGATTGGGACACCTGATGTAAAGGGGGACTCTGATTGGGACACCTGATGTAAAGGGGGACTCTGATTGGGACACCTGATGTAAAGGGGGACTCTGATTGGGACACCTGATGTAAAGGGGGACTCTGATGAGGGCACCTGATGTATAGGGGGACTCTGATGGGGACACCTGATGTAAAGGGGGACTCTGATGGGGACACCTGATGTATAGGGGGACTCTGATGAGGGCACCTGATGTATAGGGGGACTCTGATGGGGACACCTGATGTAAAGGGGGACTCTGATGAGGACACCTGATGTATAGGGGGATCACGTGATTGCAAACAAGAAGCTCTATTGGCTTCCTTTAGAATGTCCTCGGGGCGCAGAGCTCTGCACCCTGAACACTCCCACTGTAACATTGTTTTCTGCTGTGGGTATTGATTGGCGGGTCCCGCTGCGCCAATTCCGGTTTCTGGCTGGTCTGAAGGTGGATGCTGTGAGAGCCGTGAGTACGAGGGGGGGGGGGAGGGGTGACAAATGATGTTAAGGGGAACTCTGATGGGGATGCCTGATGTGAAGGGGACTCTGATGGGGATGCCTGATGTAAAGGGGGACTCTGATGGGAGCACCTGATGTAAAGGGGGACTGTGATTGGGGGCACCTGATGTAAAGGGGGACTGTGATGGGGGCCACCTGATGTAAAGGGGGACTCTGATGGGGATGCTTGATGTAAAGGGGGACTCTGATGGGGGCACCTGATGTAAAGGGGGACGCTGATGGGGATGCCTGATGTGAAGGGGGACTTTGGTGGCGATGCATGATGTGAAAAGTACTCTAAAAGGGGATGCCTGTTGTAAAGGGGGACTCTGATGGGGACACCTGATGTACAGGGGGACTCTGATTGGGACACCTGATGTAAAGGGGGACTCTGATTGGGACACCTGATGTATAGGGGGACTCTGATGGGGACACTTGATGTATAGGGGGACTCTGATGGGGACACCTGATGTAAAGGGGGACTCTGATGAGGACACCTGCTGTAAAGGGGGATCACGTGATTGCAAACAAGAAGCTCTATTGGCTTCCTTTAGAATGTCCTCGGGGCGCAGAGCTCTGCACCCTGAACACTCCCACTGTAACATTGTTTTCTGCTGTGGTTAGTGATTGGCGGGTCCCGCTGCGCCACTTCCGGTTTCTGGCTGGTCTGAAGGTGGATGCTGTGAGAGTCGTGAGTATGAGGGGGGGGTGACAAATGATGTTAAGGGGAACTCTGATGGGGATGCCTGATGTAAAGGGGGACTCTGATGGGGGTGCCTGATGTAAAGGAGGACTGTGATGGGGGCACCTGATGTAAAGGGGGATTGTGATGGGGGCACCCGATGTAAAGGGGGATTGTGATGGGGGCACCTGATGTAAAGGGGGATTGTGATGGGGGCCACCTGATGTAAAGGGGGATTGTGATGGGGGCCACCTGATGTAAAGGGGGATTGTGATGGGGGCCACCTGATGTAAAGGGGACTCTGATGGGGATGCCTCTGATGGGGGCACCTGATGTAAAGGGAGATTCTGATGGGGATGCCTGATGTAAAGGGGGACTCTGATGGGGACACCTGATGTAAAGGGGGGCTCTGATGAGGACACCTGATGTATAGGGGGACTCTGATGGGTACACCTGCTGTAAAGGGGGATCACGTGATTGCAAACAAGAAGCTCTATTGGCTTCCTTTAGAATGTCCTCGGGGCGCAGAGCTCTGCACCCTGAACACTCCCACTGTAACATTGTTTTCTGCTGTGGGTATTGATTGGCGGGTCCCGCGGCGCCACTTCCGGTTTCTGGCTGGTCTGAAGGTGGATGCTGTGAGAGCCGTGAGTACGAGGGGGGGGGGGGTGACAAATGATGTTAAGGGGAACTCTGATGGGGATGCCTGATGTGAAGGGGGACTCTGATGGGGATGCCTGATGTAAAGAGGGACTCTGATGGGGGTGCCTGATGTAAAGGACTCTGATGGGAGCACCTGATGTAAAGGAGGACTGTGATGGGGGCACCTGATGTAAAGGGGGACTGTGATGGGGGCACCTGATGTAAAGGGGGACTGTGATGGGGGCACCTGTTGTAAAGGGGGACTGTGATGGGGGCACCTGATGTAAAGGGGGATTGTGATGGGGCACCTGATGTAAAGGGGGATTGTGATGGGGGCACCTGATGTAAAGGGGGACTGTGATGGGGGTCACCTGATGTAAAGGGGACTCTGATGGGGATGCCTCTGATGGGGGCACCTGATGTAAAGGGGGACTCTGATGGGGATGCCTGATGTAAAGGGGAATCTGATATGGGCACCGGATGTAAAGGGGGACTCTGATGGGGATGCCTGATGTGAAGGGGGACTTTGATGGCGATGCCTGATGTAAAGGGGGACTCTGATGAGGACACCTGATGTATCGGGGGACTCTGATGGGGACACCTGATGTATCGGGGGACTCTGATGGGGACACCTGATGTATCGGGGGATTCTGATGGGGACACCTGATGTACAGGGGGACTCTGATGGGGACACCTGATGTAAAGGGGGACTCTGATGGGGACACCTGATGTAAAGGGGGACTCTGATGGGGACACCTGATGTAAAGGGGGACTCTGATTGAGACACCTGATGTAAAGGGGGACTCTGATTGGGACACCTGATGTAAAGGGGGACTCTGATTGGGACACCTGATGTATAGGGGGACTCTGATTGGGGCGCCTGATGTATAGGGGGACTCTGATGAGGGCGCCTGATGTATAGGGGGACTCTGATGAGGGCGCCTGATGTATAGGGGGACTCTGATGAGGGCGCCTGATGTATAGGGGGACTCTGATGGGGACACCTAATGTAAAGGGAGGCTCTGATGAGGACACCTGATGTAAAGGGAGGCTCTGATGAGGACACCTGATGTATAGGGGGACTCTGATGGGTACACCTGCTGTAAAGGGGGCACCTGCTGTAAAGGGGGACTCTGATTGGGACACCTGATGGAAAAGGGGACTCTGATGAGGACACCTTATGCTAAGCGGTTTTTTTTTTCTCTTACTTGAAATGTGGATGCCCCCCAAAAATTTTGAGCACCAGCCGCCACTGCATACAACTAGTGTTATTTTTGCACCTCTAAAGGCCTGGATCAAAACCATATATCAAAAATAATGAAGGCAATGCTATATCAAGATAAAACATAAAGCATTAAGCAAGCAAGCAAAATATGTAAGCTGGGATCCAGAAGTTGCAAGCAACAGGAACTATATTATGACTACAGACGCTATTTTTTTTTTTTTTAAATATAATTCTTTATTCAATGTTTTATCTATTTTTCCAGTTGTATACAGAGCATATGAACAATATAAAACAATAACAAGAAAACAAGAAAAGGGATAAACCTATAATTAAAGTGGAGAGCAAATCTAACTTTCCAACCTCACAATAAAGCAAATAAGCCTGTGGCATCTCATATTAGATTCATACAATTAGGAATTTAGAGCCACAAAATATACCTAGTAATATTTAGTACCACAATCATTAATCTGGATTTCACTTCTCCCTATCACTACATTAAATTCTTCCTTTATTATACCATCCCTTCTCTACTTTAAAATGAAATAGACCTCTCCCCTGACCCCATCCCTTGGAGGCCGCGGGAGGGACAAAAAAGAAAAAGAAAAGAAAGGGAAAAAACCCCCCACAAAACACAACATTAATTTAAATATCTTAAGGGCTTCTCAGCCTCTGCCCCCCCCCCCCCCCCCCCCCCAGACCACCTCATCTTACTTAGTGACTTAAACAGAGAGGCAGTCAACATACTGAGGTGTACAAGTAAAGGTCATCCATGGCCGCCAGGTTTCCCTACATTCCTCCTCTTTGCCATGGAATAAGGCTGTCATATTTTCCATTGTCCTAATGTAATCTATTCTGGAGAACCAATGTTGCATTAATGATGTAATAGTAGATTTCCATAGGTCTGGGATACATGTTCACCATATGTGCTACCAATGACTTTTTATATTTATGGAGGGGTATCGCATTTAGGTCCAGGAGATATCCCAGAGGGTCCGAACCAAGGTCAACTAATGTCAGTTGTTTAGTCCAGTTCCCCACTTCCTTCCAAAATGGTATAATTGAAGGGCATGCCCAGAAAATATGAAATAATGGCCCTGGCTCTTTCTTGCACCGCCAACATAGGTTAGAGGTTTGCGGGTAAAGTTTATTAAGTGGGGCCGGAACCCTGTACCACCTGACCAGCAGCTTATACCCCTGTTCTTGAAAACAACTTGCTATCGAAGACTTATGGGCCAGTGAAATAATCCTTTTAATTTGCATGCTTGTGAAGGAAATTTGAAGGTCTTCCTCCCAGCGGCGTATATACGAAGGGACATGGCCTTCTGGAGGCTCAATGATCAGTTTATAGAAAAATGACAGCGAATGTGGTACATATTCCCCCACCGCACATAGATGCTCAAAGAGTGTCAGTGGCCTAACATAAGGTTCCACATCTGGTAAAGACCGTAAATAATGTGCTAACTGGAAGGTTGACCAGGGGCTCAAGGGGGGCTGTGAAAGGTTGGATAGATCTTGAATAGACATCCATCCCTGCGAAGTACCAAAATGCATACGTCTAGTTATGCCAAGTCCTATCAAGCCCTGGAGCTGTTTATTATCAAGTCCAGACGTGAAGTCTGGGTTCTGAAGCACTGGTGTTAAAGGTGATGGATTGGGAGAAAGGCCCTTTGTTGAGAATGTTTGAATAAGGACTGCAATTGTAGCCCCAATCGTAGGGTGCCTCTTCAATCCCCAATAGTATTTATGGGCAACCCAGGGAAGCACAGATAAAATGATCAGTGAGGCTTGTTGTTCTATTTGTACCCAGGGTTTGGTCTGTGGGAAGTACACCATGACACCACTCTAGACAAATGTAAGGCTTGATAATATGAGATCAAGGTGGGTAGACCGTTACCCCCCTGAGATTTGGGGAGCACTAACAGGGAGTAGCGGAGTCTAGGAACTTTATTGCTCCAAAGAAAGTTAATTAACAATGTCCTACACAAACTAAAAAAGGCTTGAGGTAGTTTAATAGGTATCGCTTGCATTCGATATAAAATCTGTGGGAGCAATGTCATCTTAAATGCGTTACACCTCCAAAACCACGTAAGGGTAAGTGTTTGCCACAGTTGGAGATGTGATCGCATTTTAGATAATAATGGACAAAAATCGATCTCATATAATGAAGCAGTGTCCGGGGTTAATTTAACCCCCAAATATTTCAAAAAAGGATGGACGCATTTAAACCAATAGAGGCCTTGTAGCTTTACAATACACTCCGTTGGGAGAAGGATACTCATCGCTTCGCTTTTAACATTGTTTATAGAAAAATTAGAAAGATCCTTATACTGAGCAAAACACTGAAATAAACGAGGTAATGAAGCCTCTGGATCAAAGAGAAAAAATAAGAGTTCATCTGCATACGCAGCAATTTTATGCTCCATGCTTGAGACCTCTATTCCACTAATCAAAGGGTCTAATCTAACTTTGCAGAGAAAGGGTTCTAGAGTTAACACAAAAATTAATGGGGAAAGAGGGCAGCCCTGTCTCGTCCCATTAGACAAAGAAAAATACTCTGATCGGACCCCATTCACCAGCACAGCGGCTGTGGGGCCAGTGTATAATGTATGGATCCAGGACTGCATTCGTGACCCCAAGCCAATATGTCTGAGGGTAAGTCATAAGAACTGCCAGTCCACCCAATCGAAGGCCTTTTCGGCATCTGTTGATAGGAGCAAAAAAGGTCTGGCCTCCGATCGGGCGAAGTGGATCAGATCTATTGCCCTTACAATATTGTTCCTGGCCTCTCTCTGAGAGATAAAGCCTGCCTGGTCTGCATGAACGAGATGGGGAATATATGGCAGTAGCCTATTCGCTAGGATTTTAGAAAATAATTTTAAATCGGCATTTAAGAGTGCTGTGGGGCGGTAATTCCCACATTGTGTATGGTCTTTGTCCTGCTTAGGGATGACCATAATGTGAGCCCTCAGAGCGTCGTCTGTTAGCTTACAGTTAGCTGAAATAGAGTTATAGGTACGTAAGAAGTATGGAGAAAGAACATCTTAAAAAGTTTTATAGCAAGCAAGATTTAGCCCATCTGGGCCACGGGCCTTCCCTAATTTAGAGGATTCTATTGCCATAGCCAATTCTTTCTCTGTTATAGGTGCTTCCATTCCCTCTGTTACCTCTGACGAGAGAGAGGGCATACCTGAAGATATCAAAAAAATAGATATCAAATCTGCCCGAGATACACCTTGTTGGGTTTGTGTGTTAGGAAGGTTATAAAGCTTCCGATAGAATTTTTGAAATTCTTGGGTTATAGACTCTGGGTCTGACAACTTGGTGCCCGATTCAAATGTAATTTGAGTAATATGCGGTTTCGTTTGTGACTCTTTCAGTGCCCTAGCTAGGAGAACCCCTGGTTTATTTCCATATTCATAGATAGACTGTTTATGTCGGCATAGTTTTTCCTTCACTTCAGTATTTACGATTTGATTATACTGCTGACGTAAGGTGAGTAATTCTTTCTGTGTCTGTAAAGCGAGTGTTTTTTTTATGTATAGCCTCAAGTTTACGGATCCTCAGAAATAACGATGCAGTTTCCGACCCCCTTAGTTTATTTATCCTCGCTCCATTCCTCTTATAATGCATTTATGTGCCTCCCAAAATACTGTGGGAGGCGTATTAGGTTGATCATTCTGACTGAAATATTCTTCTAAACCCTGAAGGACCCCGCTTATAGTGATAGGGTCCTTTAACAGTGTATCATTGAGCCTCCATGACCAGTTCCCTGTAGCTACTGTGTTTAAGTCTGTCCGTTTGAACCTGTCCATGGTCAGCAAGCAAAATTGGTTCAATCAAAGTGACTCAAACTCTGTCCAGATCTTTCTGAGCGATAAAAAGGTAGTTGATTCTTGAATATGTTGAATGTACTGGGGAGAAAAAGTATAATCTCTAACATTTGGTAGATGTATGGTGTCTACAACACCCCATTGCAAAAGATTTAATTCTGCCTTCAGTTGCTTTAAATAAGAGAATGATAAATGTGCGATTTTTATCGGGACTGCAACATTATGGCGGACACATCGGACACTTTTGACATATTTTTGGGGCCATTGGCATTTATACAGCATTTAGTGCTATAAAAATTCACTGATTACTGTAAAAATGTCACTGGCAGGGAAGGGGTTAACACTAGGGGGCGATCAAGGGATTAATTGGGTTCCCTAATGTGGGTTCTAACTGTGGGGGGGGGGATGGGACTGACCTAGAGGAAATGACAGATCGTGGTTACTAGCTATTAGGAACTCACAATCTGCATTTCCTCACTGAACGAACATACAGAACAGGGGTGTGTATGTTTACACACACAAGTCCCTGTTCTGCCTCTCGTGCGCGGTCACGAGCATCGGCACTCCCGCGCCTGCTAGCCCGCTTAAAGCGACCGACATACAGCTATGATGGTTCGCGCAGCGGAGCCAGCCTGCCGCAGGATAACTGCAGCGGCTGGATCGTAAGCGGTTAATCTACTTTGCATTACACCCACCATGCCTCATAACCCCCTCTACACAGAAGGATGTCACTTGTCCCTAACTGGAGGTCACCATTAGGCATGGAGAGGCCTGGGACTTGGCTACATATATACAATCCAGTATACTTCACTTCTTAAGCACTTCACTTGCTCATAACATTACTCCTCCAGCACTTCACTTTCTGCAGACTGTTACTCCAACAGCACTTCCCTTTCTGCAGAACGTTACTTCTCCAGACTAGCTAGCACCATGTGGTTAGGCCTGATACTACTTCAGTCAGGCCTCAGTGAACTGTTTGTTGCGGGCAGGGACCTCGGGCCCCTATGGTGTAGAAATACGGTAGTTCAGGTGCTAGCTATCTTCTATTCAGCTACCACTCCCAGCTCTCTTCAGGCCCTGCCAGCCAGCCTGGCTGCAAACACTTCTTTCCACTACCCTTCCCACAGTCCACTCTTCCGGTTCTGCACCCATCCCAAACTGCAATCTACCAGCTCTCTCAGGTGTGCCTCCCCAGTCCTCCCGACTGTGCTCACTCACCAGCCCTCCTGGCTGCGACCAGTTGTCCTCCCTGGAGACTCTTAGAAGTGTTCTCTCCCACTGTCCTTTACCTGCTCTCTCATGTGCTTCTCCTTCCAGGATCTCTTCACTCCTCCTGGATGCACCCGAGCCCTGGGTCACCCCCCCCCCCCCCCAGACTGGAGAGCTCCCCGTGGGCTCTCTTCCACCCGACAACTTCCCCGACTGTGTTGACCTCGGGTATTTAAAGAGGCCTGCCCCCTGCCAATCCAAGTTGGGGATTGGTTAAGGCTACTCCACCACTTTCTAGAAGGAAGAGGGAGGCGTCAGTGATGCTACCTGTGAGTCACCCAGCCCTGCCCTTAGCCACCCCCAGCCCAGAATGAAAACAAACAGGCCTAGCCGGGCTAGGCCTGTCTAAATTTTCCTACTCTTCTGAAAAATCCTCACTCTAGCACCTACCTAACTAGAGGGTGCTACAATAGGAAAAACATTTTTTTTCATTTTGGATAGAGCAAGGGAGGGTTATAACCCATCAGATTTTTTTTTTCCACCATCTGTGTCCCATTACGGAGATTTCCCTTCACTTCCTCTCCCATAGCCAAACAGGAAGCGAGCGGAAATCCCTGTAAATTAAAGGGAATTCCCTGGGGACCCCCAGGTCACCAGAACTAGTGTCCCCCTTGGTAGATTTCCCCTATATTACTTTTCTGTGGACAACCCAAAATTTGGGATTTTCTTTTACTTTCTATGATAATGGTAAACAGAACAAATAAGAGAGGGTGAATCTCCTTAACGGGCACAGACAGCAATAAAAACTGACAGGTGTGCTAAGCCCTCTCCACTCCAAAACTAAAAAAAAGTTTTGCCTTTAGTTATACTTTAGCTCCTCTTCGGCAGTTCCCTGCCAAGACTGTCCACTCCTTCTTCCTCCAGGTACCTCCTCAGCAACCACTGCACTAAGGGGACACCCATGCAGTCCTGCACCCAAGCCGGTCTGTGCGAGTCCATAGCAAGGAGCCATCACCCTGAAACATTGAAACAAGGGATACCAATGGGCAGTTCTTATGGATATGCAGGAACTGCACTAATCTGGAAGATTTCAATAAAGAGGCAATTGATATGTATGGGGGATTCCGTGAGAGGGGATACTCCCATAGAATCATCAAAAAAGCTAAAAAGCGGGCATTGTCCCGTGACAGGAAAGATCTCTTTTAAAGTGGTTTTAAACCCACAAAAAAAAAAAACCTGTGAGACAAAGGCATAATGACCTAGTATGCTATGCATACTAGCTCATTATGAAATACTCACCTTAGATCGAAGCCCTCGCAGCGGTCCCAGAACACAGCTTCGGTCGCGGCGACATCGCTCCCGGAGTTTCTTCCGGGTATAGCGGGCTCCGGCGCTGTGATTGGCCGTAGATGCAATGACATCACTCCCGCGCATGCGCACGGTAACGGCACACTAGCTGAAGCAACGGCACGAACGAGCCATTGCTTCAGTGCGCATGTCCCGATGACGTTGGCACATGCTGATACAGGGGATATCTTCTAAGCCGTGCAGGTTTAGGAGATATCCGGGGTAGCTACAGGCAGAGGCGTCATCAGGGGGTGGCTATTGGGGCTACAGCCCCGAGCCTGGAGCTAATAGCCCCGAGTCTCTTTCCCGGTCCTAGAATGCCGGAGACAGGGGCGGACTGCGCCGTGGTAGCGCTGGCTCAGGATCAAGCTCCGCCTCCACCCCCGCCTGAATCTAGTCTTGGTCACTGGTTGCTTTAGCCGCCTAGCGGCTAGCAACCAGTGACATCACTGCCCACACTTCCCAGCATTGAAAGCGGAGGAGGATTGCACTTCCTCCTCCTCCGCGCTAGTGCTCATGGGCAGGGCCGGCCCTACCTTGGGACCTGGTGGGACCATGGGTCCCGGGCGGCAGGTTCTGAGGGGCGGCACATTGATGCTTAAGAAGATCGTGGCGGAACTCCCGCCGATCGCTCCACTTCTTATCCCACTGTGAGGGTGGCCTGGGCGGCGCCGCTGCTTTTAGAGGTGACGGCAGAGAACTCGCTGCTATACCCGCACAGCGGACCGCCGCCCATCCTTTCCATGGCTCCTCCCTACTGCTGCTGACATGTCGGGACAACAAGAGAAAGTCAGCTGACGGCTAACAGCGGAGGGGAGGAGCTTCCTGCTGTGCACTGAGACCCCCTGATGAAAGAGGGATCGCTGGAGGTGCGGCTGACACTGAGAGAAAGTAAGTGTCAGCACCATTGATCTCATCTCCACCACCCCTGCCTGTGTCTAACCCCCCCCATCAGCCCTGCCTGTGTCTAACCCCCCCTCACCACCCTTGCCTATGTCTAACCCCCCCACACCACCCCTGCCTGTATCTAACCCCCCCACACCACCCCTGCCTGTGTCTAACCCCCCCTCACCACCACTTCCTGTGTCTAACCCCCCACACCACCCCTGCCTGTGTCTAACCCCCCCTCACCGCCACTTCCTGTATCTAACCCCCCCCGACCACCACTTCCTGTGTCTAACCCCCCTCACCACCCCTGCCTGTGTCTAACCCCCCCCTCACCACCACTTCCTGTGTCTAACCCCCCCTCAGCACCCCTGCCTGTGTCTAACCCCCCCTCACCACCCCTGCCTGTGTCTAACCCCCCCACACCACCCCTGCCTGTGTCTAACCCCCCCACATCACCCCTGCCTGTGTCTAACCCCCCCACACCACCCCTGCCTGTGTCTAACCCCCCCACACCACCCCTGCCTGTGTCTAACCCCCCCACACCACCCCTGCCTGTGTCTAACCCCCCCACACCACCCCTGCCTGTGTCTAACCCCCCCTCACCACCACTTCCTGTGTCTAACCCCCCACACCACCCCTGCCTGTGTCTACCCCCCCCACACCACCCCTGCCTGTGTCTAACCCCCCCTCACCACCACTTCCTGTGTCTAACCCCCCACACCACCACTTCCTGTGTCTAACCCCCCCACACCACCCCTGCCTGTGTCTAACCCCCCCTCACCACCCCTGCCTGTGTCTAACCCCCCCTCACCACCCCTGCCTGTGTCTAACCCCCCCTCACCACCCCTGCCTGTGTCTAACCCCCCTCACCACCCCTGCCTGTGTCTAACCCCCCTCACCACCCCTGCCTGTGTCTAACCCCCCTCACCACCACTTCCTGTGTCTAACCCCCCCTCACCACGACTTCCTGTGTCCAACCCCCCCTCACCAGCCCGCCTGTGTCTAACCCCCCCACCACCCCTGCCTGTGTATGTCTAACCCTCCTCCTCTACCCCTGTCTGTGTCTAACCCCCCTCACCACCCCTGCCTGTGTCTAACCTATTTAGTGTGGGTCAGGTAGGTCAGTGTGGTTTAGGTAGGTCAGTGTGTGTGGGTCAGTGTATGTAGGTCAGTGTGGGTCAGGTAGGTCAGTGTGGGTGGGTCACTGTATGTAGGTCAGTGTAGGTCAGTGTGAGTCAGGTAGGTCAGTGTATGTAGGTCAGTGCATGTCATATAGGTCAGTGTATGTGGGTCAGGTAGGTCAGTGTGGGTCAGGTAGGTCAGTGTATGTAGGTCAGTGTATGTAGGTCAGTGTATGTCAGGTAGGTAGGTCAGTGTGTGTATGTCAGGTAGGTCAGTGTATGTCAGGTAGGTAGGTCAGTTTAGTGGTCAGCATTGATGGGCACTGGTAAGCCAGGCAGCAACCAGCAAGTCAGCGTACCCCCGCCATACAACCACACAACCCCTCCGCCCAACCAAAAAAACCCAGCGCCACTAGAGGCCCCCCCCCCCCCATGCTGGCCTTGGACTTCGGGCTGAAGCCCCTGGTCTTTTTGCCACCTAGCAACGCCCCTGGCTACAGGTAAGCCTTATTATAGGCTTACCTGTAGTAAAAAGTGGATTGTAAGGGTTTACAACCACTGTAAGTGTAGGACCTTGTAAATCTGGAGAGAAAGAAAGCAATATTAGAGTAATCACAAAACATGGTTGCCAGCGGAATCAAGTTAAAATCAAGTTAAAGACATCCTTAAAAAACACTGGTATACTCTGCCACAATGCTCAAGAATCAGGGGCGTATCTGCCGCCAGGCAAACAAGGTGTTTGCTTCGGGCAGCATTTTACAGACCCGCCTGGCGGAGTAGCGTCACTAGGGTTGTTGTCGCCTGGTGCGGCAAAACATGGTGTCACCCCCCTCCTGGGGGGTGACATTATGTTGTCCTGCTGCTGCACCTAGCACAAATCCCCCCAATCCCCTCTCATAGCACAAATCCCCCCTCCTTGCCCAACCCCCCCCCAATCCCTTCTTGTAGCACAAATCCCTCCTCCTTGCACAAATTCCCCCAATCCCCTCTCGTAGCACAAATCCCCCCTACTTGCACAACCCCCATCCCCTCTCCTAGCACAAATCCCCCCTCCTTAGCACAATCCCTAATCCCCCCTCTTTGCACAACCCCCCCAATCCCCTCTCATAGCACAAATCCCCCCTCCTCGCACAACCCCCCCAATCCCCTCCTAGCACAAATCCCCCCTCCTGGTTACAACCCCCCCAATCCCCTCTCCTAGCACAAACCCCCCCTACTTACACAAACCTCCCCAAATCCCTCTCCTAGCACAAATGCCCCCTTCTCGCCCAAATCCCCTCTCATAGCACAAATCCCTCCTCCTCGCACAAATCCCCTCATATAGCACAATCCCTTCTCCTAGCACAAATTCTCCCTCCTCACACAAATCCCCTCCCATAGCACAAGTCCCCCCTAATTTTCTGAGGATCTGACACCCCCCCCCCCCAACAAGTGAAGGACTACAGGTTCCAGCACGAACCCCTGAGATCTAAGGAGTTACATCCTTAGTTCTCGGGTTCATGCTGGGACTTGTAGTCATTCACTTTTAGGGGAGGGGTTCACATCCTTAATTCTCAGGGGTTCATGCTGAGACCATCCCAACATCATGTGTGAGCAGCGGTGACAGTGCTATCCTGGCTGGAGAGCCCAGGGAGTGGGCATCTGTGGATGGGATTTTCATTATGAATATCTTTGAGCATGCACAGAATTGGAAAGACATAGAGACCAGTGGCTGGAATCATGACAAATGACATTCTGTTTGCAGTGGCAATAGTGAGTTTCTAGGCGGTTGCCTGTCCCTATTCTTAGCATGTGCCTCAGCTATTGAACTACTACTCTGCCTGTCTGCATACCTTTGTAACCATATAACCACATGGCTCTCTTGATGGTACAAGTTATATCCTCTGTTTGCTGCTACAACTATTGTTGGCTAATTGATGCCCCAATCCTGTCTGTGGACCTAGCAGTTTGCAATATTGGAGCCAATCATTTATGTGACAACTTTCTGCATTGACATTACATATTGCCTTAAAGTGTTACTAAAGCCATGACAGTACAATCAGTCTGTATAGGCAATAAAGCATGCTTGTTATACTCACTGTGGAACCTAAGAGGTTAATCATCCGCATTGTATAAAAAGGCTGTTTCATCCTGTCTTCTGTGATCTTCCCCTTCGTTTACTGTCCACAAGCCATCTGTTGATAGTACAGAGCCATAGGAGGCACTCTGCACATGCTCAGTTTGGTATGTATTGCTAAAGAGTTTTTTTTTTTGGACGGGTGCATGTGATCAGCACAGGGCAAATCAGCACTGTCCAGACAGAGGGTCAGGGGGCATCCTCATAGGACAGTCAGAGGAGAATAAAACCCAAAACTCCTCCTACAAGCTTTAACCATCTGCCAGACACTGATAGAAGTCACAAGACTGCTATATACTGCTGATGAGAAAAGGGATTTAGCAGTTTATATTTACTAAAATAATTGCATTTCCATGTTCTGTGTACTGTGGGAGACCAGATATTGTGAATGCAGGGTCCTGGGTTTAGTAACACTTTAATGACTTACTGATTTAATCCATGCTCTATATTGAGTTATACAGTCTTTGAATTACCATGACTTGGTGATATGCACACCCACATTATATTTGCAGCATTCATACATGCAGAGGTCACAAATAGTGTCTGTATAGTAAGCTACTTCTTCCACAGCAACAGCCCGAACCACCCGGAACTCCAAACTAGCAGCCCCCCTTGTAGACACGGAGAACAATCTGGACAATCAGGACAATAATTTGGGAGGGGAAAACACTCTTGGAAATTTACCTGATAATAGGGGGGAAACAGCCGCTAGTCCAAGAAGGGATTCTCAAAGCATGGTAGGGGACACAGAGGGTAACTTTGGGCCTACAGTTGTCCTGGGAACAGGAACTAGAAATAGTAATCCTACTACCACTATCATCCCTATCTTGAATATTAACCCCATGGCGAACAACCTATTCAGGACAGAAGGAACGAAGAGTATGTTCTCTACACTACCACCCTCCCCTACCGGCTATACTGCCCCTTTAGTGGGATCAATAGAAGGGTGCGACAGGGCGATCATATTAGCTAGAACAAATAACTGCGTAGTGGATAATAGATAGAGTACATCGAGTCACTCCGTACAGAAGCTACCAGGGGTCGGGTCCACGTGATGTTCTTTGCTGTATACATTTTTTCAATATAAAAGGAAGAGATCATGCATTGAGCATGGCAGTTAGGTCAGATCGAACATGCTGGAGCAAGGATATTGATCCTCTCGGATATATCAAGAAATACACGACGTATGAGAGGATGTATGTGTCCACTCTTGGACCAGATTAAAGCATCTGGGGCAACATATTCTTGGGGACATCCATTTCATTTGAGGGTCAAGAAAGAGAATCACTCTTTTTTTCTCCACACCCAAGACCAAATTCAAGATCTGTTTACATTTTTGGGGTGTGAACCAATACAAGTCCCTAATTGATTAGATTTTACCTGAATTTCGAGTCTGAGTTTCGCTGGGGTTTTTTTTTTTTTTCTTTGTGTATATCCTAGTATATCATGGTGGGCATGGTATTTCATTAAATAGACTCCTTAATCTAGCTAGGCTTTTGGTTTCTATTAATAGACCTGGAGAAGTGAGTATGGTTTTATGAACGCCTCTGGAGGAGGACTCTTTACAGTACAGTTTTTTTGTTTTTGTTTTTTCTCCTTTTTCTTTTTTTTAGTGATCGGCAGCACTGCCGGGCAAGGGCACACCCCCAGTCAGGTATCTCCCAGTCCCACTGGGCTAGGTTGGGAGAGTTGAGGTTTTTTTCCTTTTTTTGTTTGTTTCTGTTTTCTTCAGAGGTCTCTTTGCCTTCTCACCCCCCCCTTTTTCCCTTCACTGTCCCCACCCTCCCCTTTTATTTTTGGGGGAGTCATGGCACCTGACCATCCCAAGGCACAATTGACATCCCCGGTGAAGTTAACTTCCCTTAATGTGAGAGGCCTTAATGTCCTGGAAAAAAGGTCGAGGTTATTGAGAGATTTGACCACAATGCGGAGTCAGATTGTTTTTCTTCAGGAAACATATTTTCAGGCCAGGAAAAATCCAAAACTGACTAACAGAGTATATCCAGTGGTATATCATAGTTCATCACCGATTTCTAAAGCTAAGGAAGTCAGTATTCTCATAGCAAGTTCTGTTCCATGGTTGCCAGGCACATACATCGCAGATGAGCAAGGTAGATTTTTGATTGTCAAGGGCGCAATTAGGGCTACCCGGGTAACTTTGGTCAATGTGTATCTTCCAAATTAGAATCAGTTGCTGTTCTTAAGGTCACTGACCCCCTGATTTTAGAGCATACTGATGGTGTACTGATCGTAGGAGGGGATTTTAATTTTGCATATGATCCACTTCTAGATGTTTCAAAGGGGGTCGCAGATTGCCGCCATTACTAGTAAAAAAAAAAAAAAAATAATAAAAATGCTATAAATCTATCCCCTATTTTGTAGACACTATAACTTTTGCGCAAACTAATCAATATACGCTTAAAAAATTGGGGATATTTATTATAGCAAAAAGTACAAAATATTGTTTTTTTCAAAATTGTTACTTTTTTTTTGTTTATAGCGCAAGAAATAAAAATCGCAGGGATGATCAAATACCACCAAAAGAAAGCTCTATTTGTGGGAAAAAAAAGGACGTCAATTCTGTTTGGGCAATTGTCAGTTAAAGCGACGCAGTGCCGAATCGCAAAAAATGGCCTGGTCATTGGGCAGCCAATTCTTCCGGGGCTGAAGTGGTTAATGGGCGCCAGACACTTCTTGAATGCAAAGAGATTTATTGTCTCTTAAGCAGAACTGTGGGAGAGAGTGTTAGGGCCAGGACACTATTTAGTAGTTGCAATGTTAAATGGCAGACTCCGAGATCTCTATTAGGTAGACAGCCATGCAGGGTAAGGCACCCAGCAAGACACCACATCTCCATGAGTAGGACTGCTACCTCCTATGGCAACAGTCTTGTAACAGTTTCTAATACAAGTTGTAATGAAGTCCTTTACTTCCTCTACAATCTCCTATTGTAGATCTTCACTCAACTGAGCTCCCAGTCTTTCACTAGACTTGCTGATTCACTGCCACTGGATCCCCTCAGCTCTTCCAATCTTCTCACTCAGTATCTTCTTCAAGCATCACCCCCGTGTCCCTAGCTTGACATGCACAGACACTCCTCAAGTGTCGCTCCAGATGATGTCAGAGTGACGAAACGCCTAGGGCTGAGTCAGCATACGTCCTTGCATCATTTCCGGCTACAGGCACTGGTGTCAGCAATATATGCTTGTTTTATTCCAATTGAATGTGAGTACCTTTCCACTATTTGTGCAATAAACGGTTTGCTACAGTATTACGCTATTGAGCTCCCTCTCTCTTTTTATGATGATTGGCATATGATGGGACCGCTTTGTAACCAACAAGAAGGATGAGATATACCCTAAATTTCTACAGTGGCATATACTGTGGGTGCCTTAAACCCCAGGAGGGGGGAAGTATCTGGTGAGTGCAGCCACAATAGGAGCACGAATAAGGCATGCACGGTGTAATCACCCATGGGGAAGTGAATTAGACCAAAGGCGGATTTTTTCACTGGCACAAGAGCACTTTATTGATTTCAAATGATTTTGGACTATTGGTTTCTATTAATTAATATCAGTATAGCTGTTTTTTTAGTGGCACATAGCACTTTATTAAGTTTATATTTGCACTATTGTATTGGCAATTTGAAAGTTTACAGGCAGGAGGATTTTTATTATATATATTATTATTTTCATTTCATTTATGTTTACAAATAGGATATGGTGAATTGTGTTCACAGTACACAAAGTATCCAAACACGTATAGACACCACTTTTTTAGTTCATGGTTTTTGTATTATATATATTTAGATTTTCAGTTCATTTATTGGAATCACCATATTGGTTCAATTTACTTCTAGTTTATATAATTTTCACAATCACGTTTGCAGGAGAAATTGGGAGACTAAGCTGTCTTTAAGCAGGCACTTTTACTTACCCTCATATGGGGTTTAAATAGCAGAATGTATTAGCAGGTACTGAGTGGAGTAGCACTAATTGCAATCTACCTTTTTCTCCCTATTATTAACTTATTCCATTAATTGGTAACATCAGTAGTTTTAATTAACCCAATAACATTTGATATTAGAACAGCGCCATATCTACTTTGGTTCCTTTATTAACTCCTCAAGTGTCACCTCGCTGGCCCGCTCGGTCCCTGGCTTGACACACAAGGCTGCTCTGCAAGCATCACCTTCGCTGGCTGGGTCCCTGGCTTGGCACTTGCTAAAGTTTCCCAATCCTTCACCATATCCGGTCAGTGAGAATACTGCTCTGGTACTTGCTTCAGCTACTCACAGTGGTCCCTGGTAACAAGGTGGATGGTCCCTTAGTGGCGGCAGCTTCCCCTCTACTGCCGACCATGATAGGTTCTCCAGCCAGCAGAACCGTCACTTTTGGTTGGACTGCATGATGCAGTGCCAACCCTACGCTGCTCTCTTGCTTCTGGATAGGCCCTCAGACAGCCATTGGCTGAGACACCCCATTCATTCTTAATCTGTCCTTGCAATGCCCTTGTCTTATCTAATGTCACCAGGTACCCAGCCATCTAGCGACAGAAGAGAGAAGTGCAGTAATTCCAGAATTAGGAGGTCAATTGATTTCACTCTGACAACTGGCCGAGGCAACTACCGCCTTGCAACTAAATTTAACAGCATCCCTGCCTAAACATCAGGGTGCTTCAAATAGAAGTCCCAAGCAAGTTTGCACTGAATATTCCTGGGCATCCCATAATTCCCATCCAAGTTTAATCCCCTCAAATAAAAATTTAAAAAAACAACAACACTATGGACTGTTCTTTGTCTCTGAACGACTGTGAGATGGATGTCTGGCTGGGCAGGGTGACAGGTGAACCACTACATTCAGAAACCCCTACGGGGCATGGCTACACTATAGTTCTATTGTAAGGGACTTCTCTCCAATATTTTTATTTCAGCCCCCCCAAAAAAAGCCTTTACTATCACTTTAAAGAAGAACTAAACCAAACTATTTATAAACTGCAAGCAGCCAGCTTTTTATTGCAAAAGAGACATGCCATGTCTTTCCTCCACTAATACTTACCTGCCTGCTTTCAGTTTTCTACAGAATGTACACTAAGCTGTGCCAGAATGACCGACTCCCGTGCGCATTCATCCATCAAGAGACCAAAAACCCAAAGAGAAGATGACAGCAGCCGGATTGGGATGTTACTGCTGCATAGCTGGAAGGTGGAGGTATCTTTAGGGGTTTAGTTCCTCCCTAAAGTGAAACTTCACCCACAAGGGGACACTCCGCTTGTTTGCATCCTTTCTTCCTCCTCTTTAAAGTGGTTCTAAAGGCTCAAGGTTTATTTACCCTCATGCATTGTATGCATGAAGGTTAAAAACGTCCTCTGTACAGCAGCCCCCCCAATACCTGAACCCAATCTTCCTCCAGCGATATGCATGAGAGCCTCGGCTCTCTGGGGACTCTCCCTCCTCATTGGCTGAGGCAGCAGCAGCAGCCATTGGCTCCGGCTGCTGTCAATCAGAGCCAGTGAGCCAATGAGGAGAAGGAGGGGGCGGGACAAGTCATGGCTCTGTGTGAGAATGGACACACAGAGCTGCAGCTTGGGAACGAGCCTGCTTGGGTGCCTCCATTGCAAGCTGCTTGCTCTAGGGGTAGGAGGGAGGGGCCAGGAGCGCTAGTAAGGGACCCGGGAAGAGGAAGATCTGGGTTGCTCTGTGTAAAACTATTACACAGAGCAGGTAAATATAACATGTTTGTTATTAAATAATAATAATAAAAAAATGAAAGCCTTTAATATCACTTTATCAATCAGCACTTTTAGGTTAGGGGAGTGGGTACATGGTTTTAAATGGTACCCACTCCCACTTCTGGTTAGATCGCAGCTGTGATCTGCATGGAAGTTTGCTGCCCCCCCCCCCCCAGCTATCTGAGACACTTTACAGGTCCCAGAAGACTGCAGGACATTCACAAAGCACAGCGCGGCTCCGGCATGCACAGTGGGAAAGCCGGCTGTGAAGCCGCAATGCTTCACGGCAATTTTCCCTTTGTTAAGATTCTGGCACCTGGACCCGAAGCCAATTGAAAAATCGGGTTGGATGAGGACAGTGCTGGACCCCTGGATAGGTAAATACAGTATTTGTAGCTGCTAACTTTAAGGGTCGGTTCACACTAGGACGACTTGTCAGGCGACCTAGCCGCCTGACAAGTAGCGTCCCGTTCTGGGGACCATAAGAAAACAAAAAACGTGTCGGTGCTCCTAGAGGGTCTGGAAACACAAAACAACTGAGGGTCAGAGGAAAGGGAGGGGCCTTTTAAATTCTATCTGATTTGTGTTTCTTGTAGAGGGCGGAGCCGATCATCTCTCAAGTAGCTGTCCTGGAAGGTGAGGGTGGAAAAAGTCCCTAAATCTTTCACTAAGTTTTGCAGACACTATAACTTTTGCGCAAACCAATCAATGTACGCTTATTGGGATTTTTGCCAAAAATATGTAGAACAATACATATTGGCCTGAGCTGATGAAGACATTTGATTTTTTTTATTGGATATGTTTTATAGCAGAAAGTAAAAAATAATGTTTGTTTTTTTTTTCAAAATTGTCGCTCTTTTTTTGTTTACAGAACAAAAAGTAAAAACCGCAGAGGTGATCAAATACCACCAAAAGAAAGCTCTATTTGTGGGGAAAAAAAGGACATCAATCTTGTTTTGGTACAACGCCGCACGACCGTGCAATTGTCAGTTTATTGCCGTGCTGTATCACAAAAAATGGCCTGGTCATAATGGGGGTAAATCCTTCCGGGGCTGAAGTGGTTAAACCTAAAGTGTTGTTTACAATCACTTTCATTTTTTGGGGGGAGAGACTGGAGATCTTCTTTAAGTTTTTAAAAAATGTAATTTCTGGAGTTGCTCTGTAAGTGGGTGTGTTATAAATGGAAAGATTGGGCCATACACCTGTCAGCACCCTCAGGGCAGACACACTTCTCTGCACAGCCATGTCACTACCAGACCTCTCATTACATCAAGCCAGAGGAATGAGCATCCTGACCACTGACAGCTAGGCGCACATCCCCGCCCCTGACACGCCCCCTCCACATCACAGCCAGCCCATCGGGTCACGTGATCTGTTGACTCGGTCGATGATTAGTGTAGCGGTGGGATCCCGCACTCCCCCCTGTGATTAAAATGGTACAAGCCGTAAAACATACGCAGTATGACAATACAGGACAATGTCTGCGGCTGGATGGTCCCCCCTGTCCTTATGTAGACAGCCCAGCCGCGCCGCTCCCGTTCAAACCGATCCCTGTCACTGGCAGGCAGGTCACATTAAGGTAACGCGGGAAAAGAAATGAATTCAAGATCCATTACCCCGCCCTCTTTTCATGGTCTCCCCTCCTCCTGTCTTTTTGGTGGTACCGCCCCCTTTTGCCGGTGTGCCCTATTGGCCAGTTCCACTCCTCTCGCCCCGCCCAGGTGTCAGCGGCGCTCGTGTGTGCTCGGGAGCAGTAGAGAGGACTCGGGGCACAGGGGAGCGAGCCGGAGCCGTTGGCTGTGTGATCACCGGGGGGGACGGAGAGCTGTGACCGGGGGAGAGACCCTGGGAGGATGCTGGCCTTGTGCCCGGGACCTGCCGACCTATAGAGAGCTGCGTGTTCCCGGACAGAGCGGAGGATGGCGACCAGAGTACGCAGGTGAGTCTTGTTACCTGTCCGGGGAGGAGGAGGAGGAGGGGACCGGCACCACTGACCCCCATGTCATGGACTAGGAATGCGGGACTTCCCTGCTGGAGAACTACAACACCCAGCATTGCATCATCATAACTGACACCAACCCTTCCCTAACCGACCATCATATAGTCATATCATCACACAGAGTACTGATCAATGTCACTATCCCAATTATCGGGGGAGGGGATTGTAGAGACCACATTATACATGGAGGGGATTGTAGAGACCAGATCACACATTATACATGGAGGGGATTGTAGAGACCAGATCACACATTATACATGGAGGGGATTGTAGAGACCAGATCACACATTATACATGGAGGGGATTGTAGAGACCAGATCACAATACGGTCATCTATCAGCGCAGTGTCCCCAGAGATGTCTTCACTATGTATCCGGGGTCGGGTGTCACTACCGATCCCAGCATGTCCTATAGAGGAGGACCTAATAATACAAGTCAGGGGTCATCAGATATTTAGGATCAGCACCCAAACCTCTCTGTACCGGTGTAACATGATGTATGGAAACATCCGATGGCTTCTTCTATAACATACATGTATAGCAACCTTCATCCTTTATATAATATAGATGGAGGGAGTTAAAACAAAAAAAAGTAATTTATCTTATAAATGTGTATATTAAACATATACATAATGTATATTATGTATGTGTATTTAAAAAAAAAATATACTATGTGTGTATAATATTATTATTTAATATATAGGTATGTGTGTGTGTATGTATGTATATATATATATATATATGTGTATATATATATATATATATATATATATATATATATATAATTTATTGTGTGTGTATATACTGTAAAAATATACTATTATTAAAACCAAAAGTGTGTGTGTGTGTATATATATTGTAGGAAGTTTATTATTATTATTATAATAGAGGTGTGTGTGTGTGTATATGTGTGTATATATATATGTACGTACGTACGTACGTGTGTGTGTGTATATGTATATATACACATACATATATGTATGTGTGTGTGTGTGTATGTATATATATATATATATATATATATATATATATATATATATGTATGTGTGTGTGTGTGTGTGTGTGTGTGTGTGTGTGTGTGTATGTATATATATATATATATATATATATATGTATGTGTGTGTGTGTGTGTGTGTGTATATATATATATATATATATATATATATATATATATATATATATATATATATATATATATATATATTCCCCATAGCGGTTTTCATTGATTGTATATTTAGAACCTCCACAATAAAAAAGAATTACTAGAGATAAGAAAGGAATGTAGTTCATTTTCTAAATGCTATTTCAAGTATTATTCCCCTTGTCTGGAAAGTCCCAGATATTCAGAGTTCTGTATATCATACTTGTGTTGTCAGTTCCAATTCTTTCTTTACGGGATATTTTGGATTTGTAGGTTCATTTCCAGGCTCTGCATTCATTGTGAAGGTGTATGTCACTTGTTGGTGCCATCTGTTGTTCATCAGATTTCATATTCACAGATTGTTCAGCCATGGGTAACATATTTTGGTTAAAAACATCATGCAGGTAGTTTAGCGTAATGCTTGCTTAGCTACAGCAAGAGCGGTGCTTATAGGTTTTGTACAAGGCTTTCTGGTGCAGAGAATAGATTGGCTGCACTACAAATGTTATACTAGACATATAGAAGGGGTGCAGATAGGAGACTGGTTACCAGCTTTGCATTTTAATGTAAAATGCAAAAATCTTAGATAAGAGTGGTGCACACATATAACTCAATTCACAAAGCTAAAACATCAGAATAAGGAGCAATTGGGGTTATTTACTAAAGGCAAATCCACTTTGTACTACAAGTGCACTTGGAAGTGCAGTCGCTGTAGATCCGAGGGGGACATGCAAGGAAAATAAAAAACAGCATTTTAGCTTGTACATGATTGGATGATAAAATCAGCAGATCTACCCCTCAGATTTACAGTGACTGCACTTCCAAAGTGCACTTTCAGTGTAATTTCAAATGCATGTTGCACTTGTAGTTTGCACTTGTAGTGCAAAGTGGATTTGCTTTTCGTAAATAACCCCCAATGTGTCGCATAGCTAAAATATAAGTACTCATGCATGTGTTAAAGCTTTGTTAATTAAGTCTATTGAGGATTTAGTTCAAGGTAAAAAAGTATTCCCCCCCCCCCCTTTTTTTTTTTTTTTTTTTTTTTTTTTTTTAAATAATATATTATATAGTGGGGCAGGATTAGAACACCTGTCATGTTCTTATTTCTGTTTGTGTCCCCCTTTTTATTCACCATCTAGTTGTCCTGTTTCTTGTGTGTATTTACTGAGTGCTCATTGATATTTATTGCTGAGAAAATAAATGCTCCAAATCTTGTGTATAGTTTACTCCAAGCATTGGCTGATGAACAGTTAGAAATGTTAATTTTATTAATCATCAGACAAGAAGATTGTGTGAGGGTGTCTGCTGACAAGGTCCAGTTCTGTATATGGAGATTGAGGGACGAGATCAGAGAGATAATGTTCATTCAATAAAGTTTTGCAGGTTGTGTGTAATACTGATGATAGAGCGTTGACACATTGGGGAGAGATTTACTAAAACTGGTGCAGCCGTGCATGGTAGCCAATCAGCTTCTAACGTCAGATTGTTCAATTAAGCTTTGGCAATAAAACCTGGAAGCTGATTAGTTACTATGCACAGCTGCACCAGTTTTTCTAAATCTCCCTCATTTTGTTCTCCTCCAGTGTACGTATCACTCAGGAGAAAACTGATATGAATGTCTAATTGGCGTCCAAAAGCGAAGTTCCACCCTTTTTTTTTAAATTTATTCAAAGTCAGCAGCTACAAAAAGCATAGCTGGTGATCTTTAATAAACCGACTCTCACCTGTCCCATGGTCCAGCGATGCGGCCACACGGAGCCAGCTCCTCTTCCCCCTCCTCTCCTTGGCGCCGTCATTACTACTGTGGGCACCTGGCCGGCATGCACTGCGCATGCGGGAATCGCGCTGTGCTCTGCCATTGGCCAGCCATCTTCTGGGAGCTGTGTTGTGTCCCAGAAGATCGCTGACAGGGAGGGGCAAGAAGAGGAGTCGCCTAGGCAGCCGAAGACCTGGAAGGAGGAAGTGGGACAGGAAGTCCCACTAAAAAGAGGGATATACACACACATGCACACGCACACACACACGCACGCACGCCAAATGTGGCATGTCAGGGGGCGAGGTGTACCTAAAGCGGAAGTTCCACTTTTGGGTGAAACTCCGCTTTAATGAAAAATCAATTGATCTCTATGAATTGGTACAATTACAACCAGTAGTGCAACAATTACTTACAACTTGCTGTGCCCCCCAATCCCGCAATTTATTTTTATTTAGTGAACATATAATGTATTAAAACTATTCAGCTTGCATAATAGAAGTTAAAGAGATTGTAAACTATATCCCCCCCCCCCCTTAAAATAAAAATGTTATACTTGCAGTGTGCAATTGTTTGCATAGTATGTATCTTCTGCATTAAAAATCCTGCTTGTTCCCTATTTTTTGTTTTATTCTTAAAGTTCCACTTTAATACATTTTATATAATTTTCTTCTACATCTTTCCTTTAGATTTAGCAAAACCATAAAATATGAGGTCAAACCTAAACACTTTCAATTTGTTTGCAGTCAGGCAGGCCCTTGTACTACATAATTGAAGGAAAATTGAATAAGAATATTGTATGGCCAACTTAAAAGGGTTGTAAACCCTGGTGTTTTTCACCCTATTACATCCTAGTATGCAGGTGAAAAAACTTCTGTCACTGACCAGCCCCCCCCCGCTTTACTCACTGAGCCCTGTAATGTCTCTTGATTGGATAGATTGATAGCAGTGCAGCCATAGGCTCCCGCTTCTGTCAATCAAATCCAATGACACAGGGGGCAGGGCCGAGTCAGGCATCTGCATCTATGGACTAAAATGCTGGACTCGGGAGTGCGCCTGCATGTAACCCCCCGAGAGAGCGCTTCTCCTAGAGGGCTATACGATGCGGGCAGGAGCTACCGGTGCTGCCGGGGGACCCCAGAAGTCGTGGATCAGGGCCACTCTGTGCAAAACTAACTGCACAGTGGAGGTAAGTATGACATGTTTGTTATTTTAAAAAAAACAAAAACAAAGCTTTACAATCCCTCTAATAAGAGTACTGTTCTGGCCTATGGCAAAGCAAGGATCTTGTAGGACACCTTTTCAGCCAAATCCAATGACTGGTTGAAATTCAATATCTGAGGACCCGTTGGCAGAGACCATGTGCCCAGTGATGGCTCTTTGCACAGGGGATGTTCTTTCTGAACACGGGGATGACCACACATCTGATTGTACAGTTTCATTCGATTTTCCAACAACCTTGTAGTGTGTGGGCCCCGCTGGATAATGCATTTGATTTCTATCCAATCAGTTAGGGTAGCTCCTATTATTACACCATCATGATAAATCTAAAGAAGATTGTAATGTATGTGGCTAGTTTTAGAAAGTCTTCATACTTTGTCTGATTACACATCGCAGTCACAGGTTTGTACATAAGAGTGCTGGGACAGACAAGCAATCACATTTCAGTTTATACTTTTTAAGTGAAATAAGGTAAATCCTGACAGTTATTGGTTATGCATTTTGCAATTTTTGCGGCCATAATGAAGAAATCTATAGGGTGCTACATACAAAGAGATTTGTTTTTGGTTTTTTTTTTTTTTTTTTTGGTTCATCCTTGTTTTTTTATTGATGTGTTTTTAACTCATTTTTACGTGATCATTTTTCTGATTCTCTTTATAGTGATCAGAATTATTCTTCAATCTTGTGTTTATGATTGGTATTTGAACTGTGTATCCACACTTATTACCCAGCCATGGAGGACTTCCTTTGCAGGCTTCAATGAATGTGCTGTGTGCCATACCGCAGAAACCCTGGTGTAATGTATCACAGCTACTGAATAAGTCATGTGTATGTAGGAGGTGGGAATGTTATTGCTGGTTTGACTAGTGATATGCTGATCCTCTCTCCATTTGTGAGTAGTTCCAGCCGGTTTGCCATAGGCCATGATTCACCTGTGTACACAGAGGATACATAAACTCGTGTAATAAAAGGTGGAATACTACTGTACAGTATGCAGGAGCAGTGCATGTACCATTCACTTACACAACGCACAGTAACACACCTATTGTGCACTGTGCTGCTTCAGAACAAAATGTGTGTTTCCCATCTTTCCTGCATTCTAATTTAATGGGCATCCATAAAGTGATTTTAAAGACAGAAGGTTGTTTTGTTTTTTTTTTTTTTTGTTTTTGTTTTGTTTTTGTTTGTTTTTGTTTTCTCCTTTTAAAGCATGGGCGCTCAACCTGTGGCCTTCCAGCTGTTGCAAACTACTACTACTAGCCCCATTAGGCATTGCGGTGCTAAGCCTGACTCCCAAAGGCTGAGGCATGATGGGACTTGTAGTCCAGCAACACCTAGAGGGCCACAGGTTGAGCACCCATGCCTTTAAAGGATAAGTTCAGCTTTCATAACGTTTTACACCCATATCCAGGGTGTAACATGGTATTACTAAATGAGCAGCCCCTGCACCCTCCCGAGTTCCCATTGTGACAGTGAGTGGGGGATCTTCTCCCCGCCCCCGTTGCCAAAATAAAAAAAAAGTACAGGGCTCTGTCCCTTTTGGCCACATCATTCATGCACAGACTTCTGTGACTGGGAGAACTACAACTACCATCATCCATTGCAGCCAACAGCTTGTAGTTCTCAATGAACTACGAGGGCGCTCGTACTTTGGGAAGACCACTACGCTGACAGTTTGCAGAACCTGTAGATTGCACCCGTGACCTGCTTATCACAGGTGCAATGCTTTGCAGGCTCCTATTATAAAAAATAAATGCACATTTATTTTTTTACCTGCAAAAAGATGTGCATCTATTTCTTTCTAAAAAGAAAGTGAACTGATCCACTTTCGGACCGCCCATTGTATATATGCATCAATACTTTGATGTTAAATATCGGGGTTATGGCTGCATATAGCTGCCATAACCCCGCTATCTTTTTAAACAGCGGGCGGTCCGCTTTCACATAAGTGGTCTCAGCGGCGGATTTGCCACAAGATCACTTTTATGGGCGGCGGAAGAGGTACCCTCTCCCGCTGCCTCCTGGTTGTCTCCGCCGCTTATCAGACCCGATCCTAAACGGTTCGATCGTTGGGATGGATAGGCAGGAAGTCGAGTGAGGGCAAGAGGGCCCCCACTCGACTCTATTTAAGTGTAGATGTGATATCTTTTTGACCCCAGATTTTACATTAAAGAGGACCTGTCCTGCTTATTTCCATTACAACTGTGTTCAAACCAAACCACACGTGAGGTATCGCCGGAGCGAGAGCATTCATTCAAGCCCTATATCTCCTATAGATCCCTTGCAGTAGGGCTGCTCCCACACTGCAAGGGGTAATTCTCGTTTAGGTCTAGGGGACATAGAAAAGAAGATCTATATACCCGATCCTCCGCCTCTCTGTGCTGCTAGACTGGTCTCCACAGCATCTTCTCCCCAGTGCTTCAGCTGTCTAAGATCCCATCGCCATCAAGACCATTGCAGGGTCCATAGACCATCACTGGCTATGATGATGCCAATGGTCAGTCCACCACTTTAAGCAAGGTAGAGTGCCATTTGCCGGTACTGAGGATCAGGCATGTTAAAGTGCAGAAACTCTCCCCTAGACTAAACAAGCAATTGACCTTTGCAGTGCAGGCACAGCCCTACTGCAAGGGATCATTTTTATGTTTTCCGGAGCTGGGCTTTAACACTCACTGAAATATCTATTTTACCCCTTGCCTTGTTTATAGATCTGCTATATTATTTTTTAATCATTTTATAAATTAGAATTTGTTATTTGTTTAGCTGTTTGTCCAGCAAAACCGCTTATACAGTCATTCTGTGCAAATGGGGCAAAACCAAGTGTTTTCCCACTATTTCCTCTACTGGTCGAATATTAACAGAGTGGTTTGGGGAAATACCATATTATGACCACTAGATGGAGCTCAAGGTCATAGGTAGTATGCATAGGTATATTTTTTAAATACGCTCCATAGTATTTATTTTCTATGAATTTTAATATACAGGGCTATGTTCGATGATGATTTATTGCACACCATGGCTTGAAGGTCTTGCGGGTATGTTGGAGATGTAGGGGAATTGTGGTTTGTGACCCTTGGGGTTTAAATCTGTTCTCTCAAAAAAATGAGATTACATGTGTTCAACTCTACTCCATAGGAGCTTACAGTCTAATGCCCTTACAGTAGCCACTGTATATGTCACATATTAACAGTAAACCTAATGATACGATGCAGAGAAGGAAATGCATGGAAATAAGGGAGACTAGTCAAACCGCATGCAGATAAAGCACTGACTCAAGACTCTAGAGCAGCAAACCCACATAGAACTACCCCCCAAGCCTATGTACTGCCAGTATTTTACAATCACATACACTTTTTAGATCAGTTCTGGGTAGTTGATAAAGAGGCCCTGTCACCTCTACAGTGATTGTGCTTTACGTCTATACCAAAATCCCCAGCTAGAACTGTCACGGCCTTTATTCCCTTGCTGTTGATTTCTCTGTTTATGAACCAGTGACTTTTAATTATATTGCAGCTCACCATTTCTTAGATGTGATGGCTGCATTAGTTTTTTTTTTTTAGGCTTTCTTTCTTTTATTCTTACCTGGTCATCCTGCCAGTAAGTCTGTTTTTCAACAGAACAAGCTGTCTTGCTGATGTGGCAGTTGGAGGGTTGAGTCAAACCATTTACCGCAGGGGTGCTTACAATGCTCGGCTTTTATTTCCTTAGGTAAAAGCTTTATTCCAAAAGTAACAAGACAGTTTGCTGTAACTGCTTATAAAGTGTGAGCTGGAGTTTGGCTTAAATTTGTTAGTGTGTCTATATCTGCTAATACATCTAACACTCCCCTCTTCCCCCCCAGATTGCTGCTGTCCAAAGGTGTCTTTGTTGCTTCTTCGTCCAGAGCGGGGTCACTCTAAGGCTCCATTCACATCTATGAATGTTGCTTTTAAGTGTTTCCGCAGTGCTTTTTGCTGTACTTTGTGTTTTTGGACATGTGTTTTTGATGCATTTTGCATTTTTAATGCTTTTTTTTTTTTCCTTTTTAGTTGGCCAATTTGTTGGGCAGATTAAATGTAAAACGCGCTAAAAACGCACTGCATGCTTTTCTGCAGCATCTCCATTAAAATCTATTGAACCAGAAAAGCAAAAAAAAACAGCATTTTACATTTTAAAAAAAAAAAAAAACAGTCTCTGACCCTTTCCAAAAACACAGCAGCTGAAAAAAAGCATAGACGTGAATGTTTTCCATAGCAACCCATGTAAAAAAAAAAAAAAAATGAGTGTCCTGCGCTTCTGCAAAAAGCATTGCCGTGAATTGAGCATAAGGCTCCATTCACATCTATACATGTTGCTTTTGAGCGTTTCTGCAGTACTTTTTGCTGTGCTTTCCGTGTTTTCGGACACGTGTTTTTGTCACTTTTTGATGCTTTTTTTTTTTTTTTTTTTATTTGGCCAATTTGTTGGGCAGATTAAATAACGCAAAATACGCTAAAAACGCACTGCATGCTTTTCTGCAGCGTCTCCATTGACGTCTGTTGAACCAAAAAAAGCAACATTTTGCATTTTAAAGTCCCTGACCCTTTACAAAAACACAGCAGCTGAAAAAAGCATAGATGTAAATGTTTCCAATAGGAATCCATGTTAAAAACTGTACTGCGCTTCTGCGAAAAGCGTGAAAAAAAAAAAAAAAAAAAGTTGGTGCAAATGGCGCCTAATACAAGGGGTGTGTTACTAGATCACTTGGTGAAAATAGGGGGGGGGGGGGGGGGACGAATGCAACCACCAAATCTACTAATTGGTAAGCTGCAATAGATTAGATTATTGATTTTTGGTTCAATATCACTTTAAGGAAAGAAGAATCGAAGAGAATTTGCACAAGATTCCCAGCAGCTCAGGAAACATCCAGCTTTCTCCTTTCGTTGTAGACCATATAGAGAAGCACACTGCCAGTTATCTGCCTATGAAGCAGACATGGCATCTTATTATAGATGGATGTTGTGTGTATGCCAGGACTATCGTGCAAAAGCTGGAGGCAGGAAGGAATGCAGCCGGTATAAGAGGTGTCACCCATTGCCTAGCATAGAATTATGTCTCCATACATAAGAGATAGTCATTTGTACCTACCCACCATGAACTCCCATAACCAGAATATCCTTCTATTACTGCATGGATAGTTTATTAGCCATCACTTGTTTAGAACATTCTTTTTGAGAGGTACAGTGCTGGTAGTCATCGCAAGATTTCTGCTTATATACTTTACAGAGCTGACAAGCGCCGTGACTTTCCTGCATTATTCATTCCACAGACTGATAAAAAGTGTAAAAATTGTAGCAAAAGAAAAAATAATAAAAGATCCCAACAAATTTCTTAAATCATTTCTCTCCTTCTCCTGGCATCTCTGCAGCACCGGCCGCCCAGTCCTTGGATTCATGGCAAAGGAATGCACGCTGGAAAATGTGACTCTTTATTGGACAAACCCTTGAAGTGCCAGAGCTGCTTGTATTGCATAACAGGGGGAGGTATTAACACTTTCCATGCAGGCCGCCCCTGAGTGAGACCGTAGATTGGTTTACGTATCTCAAAATGTAGATTTGCAACTAAGGATCCCGATAAAAAATGAACTGCTATAAAAGTTTTTTCTTAATACAGAAATGGTTTTATTTGACAAGCTTGGGACCTTTTTTTAGTTTTGTGCCTACATTACATTTAAAGGGGAAAAAAAATGACATTAAAAAAAAAAAAAAAAAAAAAAAAAAACCCTAAATTAAATCCCAAACCTATAATTGGGATTTCATTTGGGTTATTTTTTTTTTTTTTTTAGGATATTATGTTAAGATGTGGTAGCTTGCTTTACAGCTCCTGTTGTCGGATAGAAACCTTTGATTTATCCCTCTGCTAAGTGTAAAGGCCCATGCACGATCAGACTTTCCGACAACGCGTTTTATCGGACAATCCGACCGTCTGTATGCTCCATCGGACAATTGTTGTCGGAATTTCCACGGACAAATGTTCGCTGTGCATGCTCTCAAACTCTCCGTCAACAAATGTGTTACGTTGAATCATCCGATCGTGTGTACACAAGTCCATCGGACTAAAATCCAAAGTAAAAACGCGCATGCTCCGAACCAATGCTAACATTTAGACAGCAATAGCAGAAGTTGCCCAAAGGGTGGCGGTAAAGAGCTGAAAAACCACGTGGTTTGGTGAATGTTGGCTGAAAATGTTCTGCCGTGTGCATGCAGAACAAGTACACAGCCAACGCCCCTTCGGACAAAAATCCAATGAAAAGTCTGATGGAAGTCCGATCGTGTGTATGAGGCTTTAGACTGAAAAGTAATCATGCAAATGTAAGTAGACTTCTACCTCCTGGCTGCATATAAGACGGCATGTCATATTTACTGGAATAAAAATGTATTTAAAAAAAAATTAATGTAATTTAATCCATTAATATAACTTAATGAATATTTAAATATGCACAAAACTGTTATACATTGCATTTAAAAAGTCCTGTTTTTACTGTATGCTTCTGTAGCCATTTTTGATATTCATTATAATTTTTCTACCCTTTAGGAAGGTAACTTCTGTTGCATAGAGGGAACACCCCCATTATTTTAATGTGCGTGTGTGTACATACATATTTATATACTTATCAGCCATAACTTTATGACCACTGACAGGTTAATTGAATAACATTGATTATCTTGACAATATGAGTTGCTGAGATAAACTGGGCATCAAGTAAACATGTTGTCCCTATTGATGTGTTGAAATCTGAAAAATGGGCATTGCAGTTTGTTGTGTATGGGGCTGGGATCAGGGTGGTCATGCTGACCCGTGCCCATAGCCAAAAGTTCCTACAATGGGCATGTTCGCTTCAGAACTGGACCACAGAGTAATGGTGGAAGGTGGCCTGGTCTGGTGGAATCACATTTTCTTTTACATCATGTGAATGGCCGTGCGTGTGGGTTACTTACCTGGGGAAGAGATGGAACTTGGATGTAGTATGGAAATGAGGCAAGCCGGTGGAGGCAGACGGACTCAGTACATGGCTGAGAGCGATGATCGGATGCCAATCGGCAGACCTTTTTCGGTCATGGCCCTCCGACGGAAGCCAGACTGGCTGCCGTACCCACGGGCCAAATGTCGGACGTGTGTGTTTGGTTTTTTTTTAACGCCCAATATTCAGCATGTGTGTACGGGGCTTAAGCGCCTCCTTTTATAAACCACCTGCTGCTCAATGTACAATAGATGATCAAATAAGTAACCATGTGGTATAAAGTGCCTGCTGAGCATACATCTGCCCACTGTGTTTGTTTGAATTGTTTTTCAAGGGAAACCATCACTGTTGTATGAGCTGTTTTTCTTTCCTCTTTTACATACCGTATATACTCGAGTATAAGCTGAGTTTTTCAGCACTTTTTTTTTTTTGTGCTGAAAATGCCCCTTGGCTTATACTCAAGTCTGTGTCCATCTGTAGCTTAGTGCGCCTGATCTCCCGGAGCTGTGACCTCAGTCTAGTCGACAGCCGTGCAGTGTAACAAAGCCACGCCTTCTCCTTGTCCATGATAGGCGGAACACTGACTCGCTGCTGGGAAACTGAGTGTTCCGTCTATCGAGGACGAGGAGGAGAGGGGGCTTTGTTACACTGGATGGCCGCCGACTGACTGCATGACAGGTATGCAGATCGGCACCGTGAGGCATGCAATGGGCACAGTGGGGCTGCAGATGGGCACAGTGGGGCTGCAGATGGGCACAGTGAAGCTGCAAATGGGCATTGTTGAACCTCTTTTCCACTTACAGTCGCTGCTGCATTTCCTACCCTAGGCTTCTACTCGAGTTAATACGTTTTCCCAGTTTTTTTTGTGTTAAAATTAGGTGGGTCGGCTTATACTCGAGTATATACGGTACATTTTTTTTTCTGTCCGTGCCACAGATTCCAAAAAGCATTGTTTTTTCTTTTATAGACAGATGTTACAGCAGAAGCTGTTTACCCTGTATACTTTCTCTATATTTATGCTCTGGCTCATTTTATTTTTTTGTGTAAATTTCTGCTTGTGCTATTGTGCTTCGTAAACACCAGGCTTTTCCCAAAAACATTTTATATGAGTCTGTAAAACATTTTAAAAGGAACCTAAATGGTCCACTGCTGACTGAAAATAAGAATGAAAAATATCATTATTCTCAATTTCATGTTTACATATTTAAACATATGTTTAGTCCTCAACATAAAAAATTAAATTAGAAATTATAAAAACTATAAATTCAATTTAGAGGTTCAGGTGCCAGAGTTGTTATCCTAGGTTTGGTATGCAGTGAGTCACTAATCTTAAATATGGAAGGAATGGAGTTTAGTTATTACAGGCTTTTCTGCCTTCATGCTTATTCCAGGTTACTTACACACTAGGCTTTGACATCAAGACCAGATCTTCGGGGGATGGCATTGGCAGCCTGTCATTCTTCTGTCTGTAGGTTCACACTTGTGATCTGGATTCTTTCTTGGTCAACTGGCTTTCTGAGCAATTGGTATCATGTGGTTGAAAGAATAAAAGTTGTCATTTGCTTGTTTGCTTTATTCCAGAATCTAGGGATGGCCAGTTATGGAAGATCTCTCACCAAGAATGGACTCTGTGCAGTTAACATTACCTTCCATATGTCTGTTATTCAGATGCAGTGATTTGGAAAATTGCTGTGCAATAATGACCTCCGACACAAGAGCTGAACCCTACACAGTCTTATTGTCTCAAGAGACGTTGGACTGGTGAATCATTTGGCATTCTTTGGCAATGTGGAGCTTAAAGCATCACTATATAAAAATGTCCTTATCTGCATGGGTTAATCCATGTAAAGATGGTCTTATGATTTTATTTTTTTATTAAAATGCCAAGCATTTTTTTTTTTTTTTTATATATTTAGTTTTTTAGGAAAATCTGGAGTTGGTGTTTTAATTTGTTGCTTGCTTTTAGTCCATCTAACACTGCATGTCTTTCTAAGCCTACACTATCCACAAGGTAACATTGCAATGATTTCACTGCAGAACGAACACTTTGTCACTTTGTCAAGAGAATTATAGGGGGGGGGCAGGTCAAGAGGTGATAGCATTAACCCATTGTAATATAATTTTATTTGCAGACTGCATGTCATTTGTGACTTCACCCATTAGTATAAACACTAGGGCTGAAATAACTAATCGATTAATCGACAACTAATCAATTATGAAAATAGTTGTCAACTATTTTCATAATCCATTAATCGGCCAGCCGATTATTTGGCCTGCATACAGAATGCATTATTTGTTTACATATCAGGAAATACAGTGCAGCACACATACAGCTCAGTACACCATCCATACATGTCAGGAAGTGCCTGAGAACTTGTGAATGTGTGGGGAGCAATGCCTCATGGGACATGTAGTCCTGGACAGGAAGTGAGTGGGTCTAAAAGCAGAAGTTTTTTTTTTACCTTGCTATAGGGGCACACTATACTATAATTTGCAGCTTGCTATTGGGGCACTCTAAAGGCAGGAGGAGCCAGAGGCATCGGTGGGGGACCACAGAAGAGAAGAATCGGGGCTGCTCTGTGCAAAACCATTACACAGAGCAGGTAAGTAAACCTTGTTTGTTTAAAAAAAAATGACTTTAAAGACTGTGCAGGGAAGATCCGCATCTGAACCCAGAGAAGGTGGAGGCTGATAGACTGGAGGTAATAGAAGGCATTACTATTATATTTAAAGTAAACTTTTACATGGAGGCAGGGCACAATACAGGGGGCAGGGCACATTATGTGGGAGCAGGTAACATTACATGTGCCCCAGTGTGAATGGAGTCTAAATAAAAAAATGTGATCTCAGAGTCTGATGATATTTACCAGATTCAACCTCCAATAGTATATGCAGTATGTCTCTTCTGTCTGTTATTCTCAGAGTGGATTAGAGATTTTGCTACCTAATCATATAGTTAATTATTTATATTTACCACTGCATATAGATTTTGAAGAATAAATTGCCTTTTTTTAAACTTTACATATTAAATTATGCACCACACTTTTTCTTTTTTTTTAAGGTTATTATCCGATTAATCGAAACAATCGGCCAACTAATCGATTATGAAAATAATTGTTAGTTGCAGCCCTAATAAACACTATGCAACTAATTGCCATAATTCATGTTTTCTTCCCTCCCTTAGTGAGGATGAAGATGACGACCATTGTGTCGATCGTGATTACGATGTTCCAATACTGAAGGGGCAAAAGAAAATCTGGAATAGAGCCAAGTGGAGCAAAGAAGAGGTATGGCTTTATTTTACTGTTCCTTCTAATATTGTAGTACTGGCCTTAATCTAATTCATTTTTTTAACAGGATGACAAATTAAAGAAACTAGCTGAAGTGCATGGGACTGAGAACTGGAACTTGATCGCAAGCAACTTCCCGGTAAGTCTTCTGAACTCTCAGAAATAAAAGGTGTGGGATGGGAGCAGCTATAGTCAGCCAAAAGGAAACTCTACCTTCCCAAAAATGTACTTTTTCTCAGCAAATACTATCTGCATGTAAGAAGAAAACCTAGATATGAACTGGAGTATAGACCTCCAGTAACCTACAATGGCAGACTATAGCGGCAAAAAAACAGACAGTTTTTTTTTTTTTTTGTAGCTAAAATAAAACATTATTACAATAAAAATTAACTAAAAATTGTCTCCGTCGTTTTGCCCTTCTAGTCCGCCATTGTAGGTTACTGGAGGTCTATACTTTGGTTCACACCAAGTTTTTCTTTGTATGTGATTTGGATGAGGCCATAAAAGTCTCTGCTTTTATATTTCTATCATCCGTATGTAAAATTGACAGAGCACATAACCCTATTATTATTATTATTATTATTATTATTGAAACAACTTTGAACATTTCTTTAAAGTTGCATATTTTTTTTTTTTTAACAGTGATAGTTGCATAGTTTAATGGTTGCTTGATTCTGCTAACTGCCAGATTTATGTAAAGTATCTCACAAAAGTGAGTACACCTCTACATCTTTGTACATATTGGGGTTGTCCCGATACCACTTTTTTAAGACTGAATACAAGAACCGATAATTTTTTTTTTTCAAGTACTCGCCGATACTTATTTTTAATGTCATGTGACAGTTTGACTGGGCACTGACTGATGCGCAGTGATAGGTGGCACTTATGGGCACTGGCTGATAGCACTGATAGACAACACTGATGGATGGCACTGATGTCACTTATGGGCACTGATAGATGGCACTTATGGACAGGCACTGATTGGCAATTGCATAATAAATTGCATTAATGATGAGAGGAGAGGAAAGATTTTGCAATGCTATATAGCATATAGCATTGCAAAATCCTTCCTTGCCTCATCATTCAAATCCTTTCACATCTAGTAAGTATGCTGCGACGCCCATATTAATACACCTTGCACTTGGCTGCAGTAAGCCAGCAGCGGACATCTTGTTACACCCAGCCAGAACTTTATGGGCTGGGTGTAACAAGATGTCCGCTGCTGGCTTACTGCAGCCAAGTGCAGGGTGTACCAAGATGGGTGTTGTGATGTTTACCCTCCGACGGAGACATGGAACATAACTTCCTGTACCGAATGTGACCGCTCCGGTCACCATTTTGGACGGAATATGCAGCGGCGCCCTGCACCCCTGCCCCGGTAAGCTTACCCCCGTGTTTCTCTGCTGCCAGACCGATCTCCGCTCCGCCCTGTCTGCCCGCTGGCTTCCGATTCCAGGTATCTGATCTGGCATCGGGAGTATTTGTACTTGTACTCGCCCAAATGGTCAGTACCGGTACTCATATCGGGGCAACCCTAGTAAATATTTTATTATATGTTTTCATATGACAACACTGAAGAAATGACACTTTGCTACAATGTAAAGTAGTGAGTGTACAGCTTGTATAACAGTGTCAATTTGCTGTCCCCTCAAAATAACTCAACACACAGCCATTAATGTCTGAAGGGCTGGCAACGAAAGTGAGTACACCCCTAAGTGAAAATGTCCAAATTGGGCCCAATTAACCATTTTCCCTCCCTGGTGTCATGTGACTCGTTAGTGTTACAAAGTTTAAGGTGTGAATGGGGAGCAGGTGTGTTAAATTTGGTGTTATCGCTCTCACTCTCTCAATACTGGTCACTGGAAGTTCAGCATGGCACCTCATGGCAAAGAACTCTCTGAGGATCTGAAAAGCTTTGTTGCTCTGTAAATAAAAGATGGCCTAGCCTAGTGATGGCAAACCTTGACACCCCAGATGTTTTGGAACTACATTTCCCATGATGCTCATGGACTTGTGAGCATCATGAGAAATTTAGTTCCAAAAGATCTGGGGTGCCAATGTTCACCAACACTGTCCTAGGCTATAAGATTACCAAGACCCTGAAACTGAGCTGCAGCACGGTGGCCAAGACCATACAGTGGCTTAACAGGACAGTTTCTTCTCAGAACAGGCCTCGCCATGGTCAGCCAAAGAAGTTGAGTGCACGTGCTCAGCGCCAAATCCAGAGGTTTTCTTTGGGAAATAGACGTATGAGTGCTGCCAGCATTGCTGCAGAGGTTGAAGGGGTGGGGGGTTGGCCTGTCAGTGCTCAGACCATACGCCGCACACTGCATCAAATTTGTCTGCATGGCTGTCATCCCAGAGGGAAGCCTCTTCTAAAGATGATGCACAAGAAAGCCTGCAAACAGTTTTCTGAAGACAAGCAGACTAAGGACATGGATTACTGGAACCATGTCCTGTGGTCTGATGAGACCAAGATAAACTTATTTGGTTCAGATGGTGTCAAGCAGGTGTGTGTCAGCAACCAGGTGAGGAGTACAAAGACAAGTGTGTCTTGCCTACAGTCAAGCATGGTGGTGGGAGTGTCATGGTCTGGGGCTGCATGAGTGCTGCCGGCACTGGGGAGCTACAGTTCATTGAGGGAACCATGAATGCCAACATGTACTGTGACGTACTGAAGCAGAGTATGATCCCCATCCTTCGGAGACTGGGCCGCAGGGCAGTATTCCAACATAACAACCCCAAACACACCTCCAAGTTTACCACATCCTTGCTAAAGAAGCTGAGTGTAAAGAAGATGGACTGGCAAAGCATGTTTCCGGACCTAAACCCTATTGAGCATCTGTGGGGCATCCTCAAACGGAAGGTGGATGAGCACAAGGTCTCTAACATCCACCAGCTCCGTGATGTCGCCATGGAGGAGTGGAAGAGGACTCCAGTGGCAACCTGTGAAGTTTTGGTGAACTCCATGCCCAAGAGGGTTAAGGCAGTGCTGGAAAATAATGGTGGCCAAATTTTGATATTTTTACTTAGGGGTGTACTCACTTTTGCTGCCAGCGGTTTAGACATTAATGGCTGTGTGAGTTATTTTGAGGGCACAGCAAATTTACACTGTTATACAAGCTGTACACTCACTACTTTACATTGTAGCAAAGTGTCATTTCTTCAGTGTTGTCACATGAAAAGATGTAATAAAATATGTGAGGGGTGTACTCACTTTTGTGAGATATTGTACAGATTTTCAAAAATGTATAATGTATTACCAACTTATTGAGCATCTCATAGCTAATCCAATCCAGCATTGGGAACTTTGCAGGCTTTTGTGAAACTGGGCAGCTTCTGTGTATTGCTTAGTTTTGAAGTATAGGTTGGGTTAAACTAAGAGCACATTGCAAAGCAGTTGGTCCCTGAATGGGCGGATTAAAACAGGCTGATATTAAGACTACTTTAGCTAGTGCAACTTCACTTTTGTTAAGAGGAAAAAGGAAAACCCCTCTGGGTAGGTTATGTTCACTGCAGGGATTTTAAAGTCATTCAAAAGGTAGGGCATTCCTTACCTTAAAGCAGTAGTAAACCGCAGCTTTAAAAAACAAAACAAAAAAAAACCACCCCTGCAATGTAATGCCATAATGTGCTGGTATGCATCGCATACTAGCACATTATGCAAGACTTGCCTTAAAACAAAGCCTTACAGCGGCGCGCTGTCGCCTGCTGCCAGGCCTTCCGTCTTCATTTCAGGTTTGCGGCCAGACCCCCGATGACGCCACTCCCGCGCATGTGCTCAGGAGCCCTCATTTACGTCACGACCTCTCAAGGTCTGGCACGGTATGCCAGACCTTCAGATGCATGCGCCGGTGATGTCACTGGCTGCATGCTGTGTGAATATCTCCTAATCAGTTCTTTAGGAGACATTCACTGCCTTTATAGGCTTCCTGTAGGTACAAATCAAAAAAGTGAGTTCACTACCACTTTAATGTATTCCCTGCATTGAAGTGGTTGTAAATTCTAAAAAATTTTTACCTTTAAAGCGGAGTTCCACCCAAAAATGAAACTTCCGCTTTTTGGAATCCTCCCCCCCTCCGGTGTCACATTTTGGCACCTTTCCAGGGGGAGGAGGGAGTAGATACCTGTGTAATACAGGTATTTGCTCCCACTTCCAGGCATAGATCACCGCGGTGACCTACGCCACGTCCGACGCCTACTCTGTCCCCGACCCCCCCTCCGCTGTCTTCTGGGAGACACACAGGTTCCAGAAGACAGCAGGGACCAGTGGGAACACGCAGCACAGCTCGCGCATGCACAGTAGGGAACCAGGAAGTGAAGCCGCAAGGCTTCACTTCCTGATTCCCTTACCGAAGATGACGGCGGCAGCACCCGAGAGCCAAGGGAGAGATTGGCTTCAGGTGCCGACATTGTGGGCGCCCTGGACAGGTAAGTGTCCATATATTAAAATTCAGCAGCTGCTGTATTTTGTAGCTGTTGACTTTTTTAACTTCTTTTTTTTTTTTTTTTTTCGGCGGAACACCGCTTCAATGCATTTCTTGCATTAAGCTAAAAAAACATTTTTTAGGTGTCAGCATCCCCCCCCCCCCTCACCACCCCTTTTTTACTTACCTGAGACCTGATTAGATCCAGCACCGTGCACATCCGCAGATCTTTTCTCCCCTCACTTCCAGGCTTTGCTGGGGCGCTGGGAGCCATTGGCTCCCAGTGCTGTCAATCAAAGCCAGTGATAAGGGAGCAGGAGGGCGGGGCTGAGGCTTTTATTACTGTGTTCCTGTTTGGGAGATTTGCCCTCTCTATTGGTCACCGAAAGTAAAAGGTAATCCCAAATTTTGGGTTGGTTGTCTTCAACAGGAATAGTGGGAACATTAGTTCTGGTGACAACCAGGCATTCTCTCTTTAGAGGGATTTTCCTCTCCCTTCCTTTTTGACTATGGGGCAGTAAGTGAATGGGGAATCTCTGCAATGGGACACAAGTGGCAAAAAAAAAAAAACACAAAAAACTTAGAGTGGTTATAACCCTCCCTTAAGCTATCGAAATTTGGGGGGGGGGGGGGGGGGGAGTGTTGCCTTTTTTAGTTCTGCTTTAAATTCCTATTGCAGAAGATGTCTAAAATTTTACCTGTACTTTTTTATGCAGAGATCTGAGAAAATCAGTAAGCCAATCACACAAGCAGAAAGTGACATTTCTGGGGGTGTTCTGTGCACCAAGTGATTTGAAATGGAAAGTTAATGTTTAATAACAATAAATTACAAAATGGTTTGTATACTAACAGAAGTGTACAGATTAAAAGAAGTATAGGAATCCATTTTTTTTTTTTTTAAATCCCACATCTCCAATGCTGCATCTGTTCCCCGTCTTCTCTAACACTGAGAACCGAGCGATCAAACACCACCAATTGCTCAGTTCTCAGAGCTCCCTGAGCAGAGAGCTAGTGACTGTCAGTCACCGGCTCCTGCACCACCCCCCATGCTCACTGTGGAAGGGACAGGAGTGGCCGGCTCAGGCTCTCACTGGCTTGCTGAGAGGCTGAGCCCGGTGTCGGTCCAGGCATGGGGACAAATCCTGGCCATATGGTCGCGATCTTGCCCGATCCTGGACCGGCTCAATGACATCAGCAAATAGAGGACTGTAGCCTGCTATCTGAAAACGGGTCACTGGAGTGTGGAATGAACTGCACCTCTGTGATCCACAGGAGAAGTACATCCACTTCTACTTCTCCTTCAACTTGAGCATATTCTGGTGTTCTTGCATGACAAAAAATTATATTTGGTAACTGCCCTAGAACCTCTTGCATAGCACACTAGGGTATCAGGAAATTGGCAAAACTTCTGTATTATTCTCTGTGCTAATGCTTTAATGAGTAATAATTACACAAAGGCTGTTCACATCTGTTTGGCTGACATCAGACACTTGCGGCAACTTGTAAAACAGGTTTATAATATAAACGATTAAACTGAAATTCTTGGAACTTTGTACTTGGTGTGCTTGTTGAAGGCTGGGAACAAGTCAAACAAGACATTAAAGCATCTACCTCCTGGAATATTGCAGATTCTGCCATTTATTTTGGATTCTCATGTATTTTTCTTTCTTTTATAAAGTTGCTGCAATGGTCCACCTTCAGGTTTTGCTGGTGCCCAGGGAGGGGTTTAAGCTAAAAAATTCAGTAAATTGTACTAGGTATCATCATTACTAAGGCAGGCTAATACATGGGTCGCATTTCGAAAGAATTTTCTTTCAAAAGCCTTATCTAAGAATTTTCGATCGAATTTAGCACAATTAGTGGGCTGCAGCAACAGCCGATTTTCGTGCGGCCATTGAATTTGAATAATTGGGCATGTTGAATTTTTTTTTTTTTTTTGAAAAACGAATGATTTTCTAATTTAATGGTGGGAGAATCATGCGAGAAATGTAATTGAAAAAGAAGTGCACATGTGCAAGAAAAGAAAATTCCTGGAGAGAAAAGAAGATTCCCAGCCACAAATTTACTTTCTGTAGCAACAGGAGGTGAAATTTAAAGGCTTGGTTGGTTGAATTTCGAAGCCAATGGTGGCACCATCGGATCACAAAACGTACGAAATTTCTGATTTTTCAAAAGAAAATTCTTTTGAAATTCAACCCATGTGTGGCCAGCCTAAGTTGCAGTACTTAATATGGCAATGATCAATGGGTATCTGGTATTTTATTGCACGTAGCGATGCAGTCATGTAAACCACAGTGGAGAAGCTGTATATAACCAGTATGACCTGAAAACTTCCATACGCTGGGCTCTCTCTGATGTGCCATGTTTTGTTTGCATTATTTTTTACTTTAAGGACCGGTCAGATATACAGTGCCACCACCGATGGCAGAAAGTATTAAATCCTGCACTAATAAAAGGGCCTTGGACCAAGGAAGAAGACCAAAGGGTAAACCCTTTTATATTTGATATCATTTATTTATTTTTTATTTATTTATTTTTTACTTTTGTATTTCAAAGTGGTTTTCCAGTAGTTTAAACGCTTTTAATAACAAAAAAATCAGGGTGGATTTGATTTAAATCACTAGTAAAAGGCTTGATTTAAATCATCATTTTTAAAGAGCAACTGTCATCTCTGTCCCACATCGGCTCCTCCTCTGACCCGCTGGTGACTCACCGACACTCCCATTCACTTTAATGGGACGGCTGGTGATGTGGCAGTGACCCAACAAGGTGAGGGACGTGGCGGCAGCAGGTGAGTGGATGCCCGCTAACGGGCTCTCCCATGATGGATCTGAAATGACAGGTGCTCTTTAAATGTAAGGACTTATTCTTGCTGGTAGTTAGAATCTTTAATATTTGCAAACAAAAGCCTATTTAGAGTAGGTTAGTAAAACGGCGGTATCAGGACCGTTTCAATCATACAGTTTGTAGTGTACCTAGATTTGCAAAACAATGGGATAAAGGAATATTCCTGAACCTTGGTTTATCTGTGAAATTGTGTGAATGCATCAATACAGTGCATGTTATCTCAGCTTGCAGAGCTTGGATTCATTGAATGAGTTTACCAAAAATGTAAATACTGCACAATATACAGCGGGGTGCCCAACCAGTGGCCCACGAAGCCCTCTGATGTGGCCCACAATCTCCTGCTCTGGGATGGCTGGTTGGCAAGCCCAGATCGCACATCACCAATCCGTCATCCCAGATCAGTGTTGTGAATGAAGTCAGGGGTAGAGAAAGCAGGCGGCTGCGGAGCAGAGCCACATAAGCCGATGCTTCCTGTATCACGCTGGCTCCTGTCATAGGCAGAGTGATATCAAATATGGGCGTATCTGTTTTGCAGTGGTTACTGGGCTGCTTTCAAACTGATCTGCAGGTGCACCGCCTACCTCCAATACGATCTACTAAAAAAAAAACAGAAGGGGATCCAACCCCTTCCGCCTGGGCAGATCGGTTTGAAGGGCCAGAGTAGAGTGGGCTGTGTCTGCTCTCCATATGCAGAGTGGACACGGACCTGTCATCTGCCCACTCCACTCATTGTGGCCTGCAACCGGTTACCAAGTCACTTAAGTGGCCCTCGCTCTTCAAAAGGTTGGGCATCCCTGATATACAGCCTCGTGCTACACAACTGAGCTCCATTTCATGCCGAATAAACAAACAAAATTATTTAATGTATCTTAAATACAAAACTATCTTTTAGATAGATATTTTTTTTTTTACTCCAAAAGCATTTTATTAAAATAAATCTGATAAAAATAAAAAAATCTTTTATTTTTTATCCTTGATTTATATCCACCCTGAAAAAAAATGTAATGTCCTGGATGATACTGTATGGCCTCGGCGTGCTCCAGTGTTCACATTTTCCCTGCTTGTGGCTAGAGGTGTTGCGTAAGGAGCGTTGTCTTTTCTACTTTCATTCTCACGGCTCCTTCTTGCCAACAATTGATTCTTTGTGCCCCATTCATTGCTAGTGTGATGTGGGTGCAGTGTGTCTGCATATTTCAGCAGTGCATTGGGTGACGCCGCATGTCACAGCAGTGCAACACACCGTACCACTGTGCAGTGATATGACTAAAGTGTCGCTGTGGCCCTTCAAATAGTTAAAGCGTAACTCCACATTACAAGGATTTTAACAAACTTTGTTGCAGATTTCTACCGTTTTGTTCTGAAGAAATAGCTGTTTGTCTGTGTTCATGTATAGGGTCTATCTATATGGGCATGGTTTTATAATTATCAATCAGCTGCTGTACCTGCAAGGCTCTGATGAAATAATTGGCAGGGTCTGCATCCCTTTCGACTTGGGAGTATCTCACCCAAAATGAAAGTTTTGCTGCAGGGGATGCTGAAAATCTGATTTTGTACCTAAGTGCAGACTTCTGGGAAAATCAGTGAGCCAATCACACAAGCAGGAAATGTTTCTGGGGGGCGTTCTCTACACATTTTGTGTAGGTAGTCATATTGCATTTTAAAGAAAATTACATCACTGCAGATTAAAAAGCAAAGGTGATTTTTAATAATATTCAAACACAATATGACTTTAGTAGCAACTGTGTGTGTGTGTGTGTGTGTGTGTATGTATGTATGTATGTATGTATGTATGTGTGTGTGTGTGTATAGATAGATAGATAGATAGATAGATAGATAGAAATCTCTCTATATAGATATATATATATATATATATCTCTATCTATATCGTTGGGAAAACATAAGTTGCATAACAAATCGCACAAGTGTGATCGGAGCCTTACCCTTTTAAAGTAGAACTAAATGAAAAACGTTTTCATTTTAAATAAAATAAGGGTGGTGTGTGTGTTTTTTTTTTTTTTTTTTTTTTTTGTTTTGTTTTTTTTTTACACACCTGTGTCTAGCATTGCACCAATACTAAGCATTTGCATACTCATGCAAATGCACTGGTACTTAGCCCCAGTTCACAGGTATGCAAATAGATATGCGTTTTGAACTGCTTGCGATTTGCATGATATGTGAACCAAAAGACTTTTCTATTGAGCTGGTTCCTATATGTGTGGGCCGGCTGCAGTGTGATCTCAAAAAGAATCCGGTATGATTTTCAGCTCGGTCCAGGTGCGATTTCCAATGTCACACACTTTTTAGGTTCTCACCTGAAACGCTGAACGAAGTTGCACCGGATGGGGCTTGAAATTGCGCTGAAAACCGACTCCACATATATGTGAACAATTAGTTTTTCATAATGATAAAGAAACTGTAATAATTGTTCATTTAAAAAAAAACTGTCACATGGCACTAAAAATAGGTGAAAGATATATGAAATAGGTATCGGTAATTGGCATTGGCGAGTACTTTAGAAAAAGTATCGGTGTCTTAGTAGTAAAAGTATCTTCTAACCAAACAGGAAGTGAGAAGAAATCCCATCAGGGATGGAATCTCAGGTTGTCTCCAGATCTAGTGTCCCCATTGAAAGATTTCCTCTCTATTCCTGTTCTGGGGACAAACAAAAATAAGGGTGTTCCTTTTTACTTTAATTTTCGCTGATATCAGTCAGATGGACAAATAAAAAAAAACAAAAAAAAAACATGTAAGTTATGTGATGCGCTTATTTGATTTGCCACTCCCTACTGCAGCCAACCCTGACTCTTGCCTGCATGGTAAAACATTGGGTTTTATCAGCCTCTTGGGATACACATGTGACATATCCTGGAAGGTAGCTGGTTCAACACGGGGCACAAGTCTCGCCCATGTCCGCATGGCACTGTCTCGTTTGCATGGTGCTCTTACATGACGTAGTCTTTGCCAACACCATTGCAGTCTTCTTAGTAACCTAACTAAACTTAAAAATAACAAAATAATTATTACCCCAAAGAAGGTGCAACTAATTTAAATGCAAGAAAATCTTGATGACAATTCAGAATACCAGGAACCGTTTGTGTGTGAGAATCAAGGGGTCTTCTAGCCAATCAGATATACACTATATTACCAAAAGTATTGGGACACCTGCCTTTACACGGACATAAACTTTATTGGCATCCCAGTCTTAATGCCCCGTACACACGGTCGGATTTTCCGATGGAAAATGTCCGATCGGAGCGTGTTGTCGGAAATTCCGACCGTGTGTGGGCTCCATCGGACATTTTCCATCGGATTTTCCGACACACAAAGTTTGAGAGCAGGATATAAAAATTTCCGACAAAATCCGTTGTCGGAAATTCCGATCGTGTGTACACAAATCCGACGCACAAAGTGCCACGCATGCTCAGAATAAATAAAGAGATGAAAGCTATTGGCCACTGCCCCGTTTATAGTCCCGACGTACGTGTTTTACGTCACCGCGTTTAGAACGATCGGATTTTCCGACAACTTTGTGTGACCGTGTGTATGCAAGACAAGTTTGAGCCAACATCCGTCTGAAAAAATCCTAGGATTTTGTTGTCGGAATGTCCAAACAAAGTCCGACCGTGTGTACAGGGCATAAGTCTGTAGGGTTCAATATTGAGTCGGCCCACCCTTTGCAGCTTTAACAGCTTCAACTCTTCTGGGAAGGCTGTCCACAAGGTTTAGGAGTGTGTCTATGGGAATGTTTGACCATTCTTCTAGAACCGCATTTGTGATGTCAGGCACTGATGTTGGATGAAAAGGCCTGGCTCGCAGTCTCTGCTCTAATTCATCCCACAGGTGTTCTATCAGGTTAAGCTCAGGACTCTGTACAGGCAAGTCAAGTTCCTCCACCCCAAACTCGCTCATCCATGTCTCTATGGACCTTGCTTTTTGCACTGTTGCGCAGTCATGTTAGAACAGGAAGGGGCCACCCCCCAAACTGTTCCCACATAGTTGGGAGCAAGAAATTGTCCAGAATGTCTTGGTATACTGACGCCTTAAGATTTCCCTTCACTGGAACTAAGGGGCCAAGCCCAACTCCTGAAAAACAATCCCACATCATACTCCCCCCCCCCCCCCCCACCAAATGATTTTGACCAGTGCACAAAGCAAGGTCCATAAAGACATGGATGAGCGAGTTTGGGGTGGAGGAACTTAACTGGTCTGCACAGAGACTGCGAGCCCAGCCATCTCGTCCAACATTGGTGCCTTTACTGACAAATGCGCTTCTGGAAGAATGGTCAAACATTCCCATAGACACACTCCTAAACCTTGTGGACAGCCTTCCTAGAAGAGTTGAAGCTGTTATAGCTGCAAAGGGTGGGCCAACTCAATATTGAACCTTACGGACTGGGATGCCATTAACAACTTCAGCCCCAGAAGGATTTACCCCCTTAATGACCAGGCCATTTTTTTGCGATATGGCACTGCGTCACTTTACCTGACAATTGCGTGATCGTGCGACGCTGTACCCAAACAAAATTGATGTCTCCCCCCCCCCACAAATAAAGCTTTCTTTTGGTATTTGTTCACCTCCTGTGGGTTTTATTTTTTGTGCTATAAAAAAAAAAAGACCGACAATTTTGGAAAAAAAACAAAATATAAAAGAAAACAAATGTATTCATCAGTTTAGGTCAATATGTACTCTTCTACATATTATTTTGCAATAAGCGTATATTGATTGGTTTACGCAAAAGTTTTTAAGTCTACACAATAGGGGGTAGATTTATGGACTTTAATATTTTTTACTGGTAATGGCGGCAATCTGCAAAATTTTAGTGGGATGCAACATTGCAGTGGACAAATCTGACCCCAAGTGACACTTTTTGGGGACCAGCGACATTATTACAGTGATCAGTGCTAAAAAAAAATGCCCTGATCAATGTGTGATGCTGGCAGGGAAGGGGTTTACACTAGGGGGCGATCAAGGGGTTGAATGTGTTCCCTGGGTGTGTTCTGTGTGGGGGATGGGCTCACTGGGACAACAGAGATCGCTGTACCTGATCACTAGGAACAGCAGAACTCAGTGTTGTCTCCTGTCACAATGGGGATCTGTCTTGTTTACATAGGCAGATCCCCGTTCTGCCTCTCTGTACTGAGATCATGGGTAACTGGCAGACTTCGGGTCTGCCAGACCCGCGGGCAAGTGCCCACAGTATCTATTGCATGAAAGGATGTACAGGTATGTCCTTTCATGCAATAGAGCTGACCCGCCGCAGTCTGTGTGGTGGACAATCTTTAGGAGGTTAAAGTTCATGTGCGTGTAAAGGCAGGCGTCTTTAATAAGGCAGGCGTCTGGTAATATAGTGTATGTAGAAGAAATAAATGGATGAGTGTCCGCTTCTTATCGTATCCTGGTGGAGCACATCTGAACTGGGAAATAAGTTTTTAGCTTCTTAATTCTGCTCCATAGAAGCTGCTTCAGTCAATCTAATGTAGGGGAAGGACATTACATTTTGTAGTAATAATAAACACAAGAATACATTGTAGCTAGTGCTCCTGTGCAAGGCGGTAGAATATTTAATTGGCTGTAATATATTTAAGTTACTAAACCCAGGACCCTGCATACACTATATCTGGTGTCCCACAGTACACAGAACATGCAAATGCAATTATTTTGGTAAATATAAACTGCTAAATCCCTTTTCTCATCAGCAATTAGAGCAGTCATGTGACTTCTATCAGTGTCTGGTTAAAGCTTGTAGCAGGAGTTTTCATTCTCCTCTGATCATCCTATGAGGCTGCATGACCCCTGACCCTCTGTCTGAACAGTGTTGATTGATCCCGTGCTGATCACATGCACTCTCCCAAGAAAAATTAAAAAAAAAATCTCTAACAATACATACCAAACTGAGCATGTGCAGCTTGTCCCCTAGCCTCTACTGTCCGGAGATGGATTGGGGACTCTGAAAGAAGGGGAGGATCAGAGAAGACAGGCTCAAACAGTCTTTTTACACAATGCAGAGGTTTAACCCCTTAGGTTCAACAGTGGGTATAACAAGTATGCTTTGCTGCATATACAGACCGATTTAATTGTTGTGGGTTTAGTAACACTTTAAAGTGGCATCTTGGTGAAGGGTCTGAGCTTCCAGGGGACCTGCGTAGATGTTTAAAATATGTAGAGGAACCTGCAGGTGTCATTATTTGTTTTTTATATGTTCTTAATTTTGTGGATTTAAAAAATATGTAACAAAGTTCTATTCTAACTTGCCGATCTTACCCTTTATTCACACTGGGAACTGTTAACCAACTTAAATTTTTTTGTAATTGTATTTTTTTTTATTTTTTTTATTATGAGTCTGAAAGTGGCTTCACCAGTTGTAATGTCCTTTTTATTAAATAATAGGTGATTGAACTTGTGGAACAATATGGGCCAAAAAAATGGTCCATCATTGCTAAGCACTTACATGGTAGAATTGGGAAGCAGTGCAGAGAACGCTGGCACAATCACCTAAATCCTCAAGTAAAGAAATCTTCCTGGACCGAGGAGGAGGATCGGGTCGTTTATGAGGCCCATAAAAAACTCGGAAATCGCTGGGCTGAAATAGCAAAGTTACTACCTGGAAGGTAAAGCGCTGCTATCCTTTATAATTATGGAGTATTGAAATGAATATAGGATATTTGGTTGTTCTAAATTTCATGAATAATGTAGCGTTTTTAAAGTGGAACTAAATACCGCTGTGACAAACAACCAGCAGGCAGGCTTTTTATTGTAGAACATGCCACGTCTCTTCTGCAATAAAATACACCTACATGCCTGCTAGCTGTGGTCTCCGGTGATGTAAACTGAGCTGCACATGCACAGCTCAGCTGACAACTCTATCCCTGTGTGCCAGGATGATGGCCTGCAGGAGTGACGTCATTTCGCTCTGCCACGCAGGCCGGTGAGGGACGTTAACCGTTGAAGGCAAGCCAAGTATAGCTCCTTTAGTTCCACTTTAAAGGCCACTTCTCATGTAGTAGATGAATAGTGAACAAGAGAGGTAGGTGCAGAACTTACTGTTTTACTTATTTTAGGCCTGCTTCACATCTCTGACTTGTGCCAACTCACACATCACACCATGTACACATTAGTGCAATGGGGGGCTATTGATTTTTAATGACCCCTCAACACACTAAAAGCACGCGCCTACGTTGCAGCGCACCAAAACGCCCAGTTTGATGTGGGCATAAATATTTTGAAAACCTAATATTTATGGCTTCTTTAAGCGGTAATAAACCCAAAAGCAAACCTTTATTATGTTGCATTCTTTGATGTGGTGACTGCATTAGTGTTCCTATTTTATAGGCTTTCTTTCTTTTATTTTCACCTGGTGATACTGCCAGTATAACTGTGTTTGTTTTTTTTTTTGTTTTTTTTAACAGAACAAGCAGTCCTTTAAATGTAGTAACAGTTGGCGGGTTGAGACAAACCATTTAACACTGACACGGATGCTTACAGTGGTCAACTTTGTATTTATGTATTTGTATTGTATTTATTAATGTAAAACATTTATCCCAAAAGTGGGGAAAAACCTGTTGCTGTAATTGCCTCAAACATGTTAGCTGTAGTTTTGGCTTCAATTTGTTAGTGTATATAAATCTGCTAGTCCATCTAACAAGGAGAAGTATGTGCAAAGCTCTCTTTGGCCATACTTCTTCTGTGGGTCACAGGAATACACTTAGTTCTGCACTTCTGTGAGCCTGCTGTTGGCTAACATCAAAGATCCAGTTCAGGCTTTGCAGGGATCCCAACAATCATGTCAGGATCCTCCCAGATGCTGCTGAGAGCCTGAGCCAGCCATTCCCAACCCCTCCACAGTCTGGTGCTTCAGTGATCTTTGATTGCTCAGGTCTCAGTGTAGAGCCAGTGGGGGACAGCAGCAACTGCAGCCATCTAGTTGAGTATGTAGGTTTGTTTTTTTCTTTCCCACGCTTTTCACTTCCCACACTAAAATACAATGCTGTATTTTAATACAGCATTATTTTGAACATAGGACTCATTTCATACATTAGTTTTCCTTTAAGTTTAATTTCATTAATATGGTCTACATATGTGCGCGTACACCCTAAACACCCCATGCACCAGGACCACAGATAAGGCAGTAAAGCCCTCCTGTACCGAACCCGGGCCCTATCTGTTTAAAAGGGGGGCCCAGGCACCTGCTGAGCAGCTATATTGTCCTATTGTAGACACCAATCCTCTTCCTCTTGTTCCTCCCTCTACAATTCTGCCCGTTTTCTTCCTGTCCTTCCCATGACTGCGCTGCAGGGGGATCAGGTCTAGCATCTGCATCCCCATCCCCCCACTCCCCCCCCCCGTGTGCCCCTTTTACCTGCAGCACTGCTGGCTTACTTCTTTTCCCACTGGCAGCTGCTGTGTGCACATGGGGGGGGGGGGCGATTTTTTGGGGGGGAGAGCAGGGGTAGGGGTCCCTTTTATTTTCAAAATGAACAAAGTGAGCGATCGGTACTGATCACTCCTGTGTCCATTCATTGCTAAATCATAGGAAACTTTTACTATGCTTCAAAGTTTGTAAATTAATAGGAAGCCTGTGAGCGCTTCCTATTCATACATCTGTGCAGCTGAGGCTGCAGAGAAAGGGACTGACGAATTTGTCCTCAGTCTCTTAAATCTGGTAATTGAGGTATTTAGAGGCTTCCATTTACTTTGAGTGTGACACAGGAAGAGCAGTGTATGAGAAAAGCTGCCTGGTAGTAATGTTTTCTCAACTTTAAAGTATGTTGGCAGCGTTGTCCCAGGGCCAGGGGAGGTGGGGCAGCCGGCCAGACTTGCGCCTCCCCCCCCCACCCCCCCACCCCCCATGGGTGGCACCCGAGGTGGACCGCGCGATCCCCGCCCATCACAAAAAATTATCGGAATATAACGCGCAACCACTGTTTACCCTCTATTTTCAGGGTGGAAAAGTGTACGTTATTCGTCAATAAATACGGTATATAAAACGAAATGTAAAAAAATAATACTTTGTTCATGTTCACTTTGCGCTCTATAATTTCTGCCATGTCTGCGAAGCCTAGCATCGTGTCCATGGCATGTGTACACCCCTGGCCCCTGTCTCTGTTGCTCTGTGTTTGAGCTTTTGGGTGCACACCTTACATACAATAGGCTGCTCACAGCTATGATGGTCTAAATCCGGGATATGCAATTAGCGGACCTCCAGCTGTTGCAGAACTACAAGTCCCATGAGGCATAGCAAGACTATGACAGCCACAAGCATGACACCCAGAGGCAGAGGCATGATGAGACTTGTAGTTTTGCAACAGCTGGAGGTCCGCTAATTCCATATCCCTGCTCTAAATTATTTCAGGAGTAAAGAGCTGACAACTCACATCATTTTGCTCTAGGACTGATAATTCCATAAAGAATCATTGGAATTCCACTATGAAGAGGAAAGTGGAGCAGGAAGGATATCTTCAAAAGGAGTTGGATAAAACAGCAAATTCCCAACCCTGTTCATTATTTAATCCACAGAACCCCTACTATGTGCTACCAGAGTCTCAGGTATTTGTCTGCTTTTATTCCTTATAGTCCATGTTCTTCTAATGTTTCACACCAATGTAACTTAGACTAGTCTTTATGTATTTACTTTTTTGTTTTTTCTCTCCTGGTGTTTGACCTCTTCAGATTTTCCTCCATATGGCATGCTGCTCCATTACTTTTCACTTACATCTATCACTGTCATTACAAAGAAATCTTCTTTGTTCCGCTCTAGGTTCCTTTTTCTTTTGTTGTCTCTTATCAGCTGTCAGCGTCTTTTCTGATCTGCTTTCATTGTTCTGATCCTTTTTAAGTAATATATATATTAAAATATATATATATATTATAATTTCATCTGCCATATTGTAGCGATAGCACTACATATAGATGTTTGTAGATTTTTTTTAGTTTCCAACTATGCCATTTATTAATGTATTTTTGGCACCCTTGTTGAATAACGTGGATTAAAAGATTATCAAGTTAGAGATTGTAGTGTTCTTTTATATCATTGTCACAATTTAATGGTCTAAGATTTAAAAAAAATGTTAACAGAATATTCATTTGTTTTGGATATTGTAGGGAAGGGTTAGATCCTGTTCCATGTTTTGTTTTATTTCCTCTTATTCTTTGTTCTGGTGGAAGGGGGTCGGAGGAGTAAGGAAATGATGGGGTATCTTTCCAGCATGCTAAGAGATCTGACAAAAATCCCGGGGTTACAGAAAGCCTTACAAGTCAAAAAGTTCTACATGTTCACTGTGCTATCTTAAGGCTCCATTCACACTTCGGCAAATCGAAACGCGGGCGTAATCGCTGCGATTCTGCCCGCGATTCCAAAACGCGTGATGTGTTTGGGGTGCCATTAAGAAGTAATGGCATTGCAGTGCGATTTTTGCCACGATTCAAATCGCCTAGGTGTGCAGATCCCATTCCCTTATATAACCAAAAACTGCTTTAAAGATTATTGCATCATTTTATGGTTTAAGTGAAATGGTGCCTAAGATTTCTTTTACCATTTAATAGGCAGAGCTTCCTCCATATCCCTGTCTAGTCCAGTTTCATTTTGTTTTTATTTTTATGATTAGGGAAGTGATTTATAAATGAAAGTGCATATTGCTGTCTACTCTGTTATATATTCTGCTGGGTTATGCAAACCACAGCCTGCATTTTAAATCCCATGCACAAAATGTGGACCGCAGTGCGGAGCCCCACAGATTATCGCAGCGAAAAATTGATGGGAGGAAAGCTTGAGTTGTGCTTTGGAGCTCTCTTCCCAAGTTCACAATTCATGATTTTTAAATATCCTGCCAACTGTAATTTTACTGTCCAATAAGACTGCAGCCTGCTTCAAGGAAAGCCTTGGACTGGACGGTGATGGCAGGAGCCCTGAAGTAAGGGAAAGGCAGATCCTGGTAACAAAGTGAAGGTAAATCAAAGCGGGCACAGACAAGGAGTTTGTCTACTTAATACAATAGCAGACATCTTGTAATCTTTTTTAGAACTTCTATATTTAAATTGTTTGTAATGGAAATGAGCTTTTCTTTAAAGTTCCTTTCTTTCTTTGCTGGTACCTCATTTTGCCCACCTTTTTAAATGGTCCAGACTTATAAATATCCCCTCTATATCTGGCTGATATGCTGTGTTTCCATAGTCCTTTCTGCGATTATCGAGGTCTGACACAGCTGAGCATTCTTCTTCCAAATGCCTAATCTTTTGTTCTCTTTTGGCATGGCCTTCCAGGTCCTTATTCACGCTTCGACTGCTCTTTGTGTCTTTTTTTTTTTTGTGTGTCTCTTTTCACAGTATGTCAACATGCAGCCTTAAGCTTCTTATGACTTCTTATCTGTGTATCTAATTATGCCATTAAAACCAGGGCTTTATGGTATTTACAAGTAGCACTGAACTAATATGAGTAGGCACATTTGTGTGCTCGAGAAAATGTTGGTTTGTGACTGTTGTATGGACAGATATCTTCCGCTTGGATATCAAACCCTACTTGGCTGTAGAATTAATGTAGAAAATCAGTTGGGGATTAGTTTACCCAAAACATATATTTCACATTTGGGTTGATTCTGGTTAGTGAATTACCTGTTGGGTACATTTTCGGGTGGTGAGTACTCCTTGGTGTTTGACTTTACTCCTCTTCGTTTGTGTATGTCACTGCAGCAAAGGGACCTCATTTATCTTCTAGAGGGCACAGTGAGGCCCCCTGTAATAAACAGAAATCGTGCTGACAGATCAAAAAAGTAGCAGCTGGCAAGAGCACTTAGAAAAATTGTATACAAAACCTAAATCTACATTGCCTCACTAAAAATTACAAGTGAGTATCAAAATCCAAACAAGTGTATCTTGATGAGCAGAAAGAAAGCATAAAATGAAAAATGATAGTCCCAAATAAGTCCAAATTGGTGAAAAAATGCTGTTCAGATGTTCTGAACACCAAAATTGTACCACAACCTTGAATACAGAGGACTCTCACTGAAACATATGGACCCTTTTATATGAAAAGAGTCATAAGAGTTTGTAAATCAGTATGTCATCTGTAGGGGAACTTGTATCACCTCCAAGTCTCCACCTGTAGTCACAAGACCTCCGGTCCAATGACATAAGATGTTCAACCATGCTGTACTTTGCTTCATATTGATTCTTTTTTTTTGTTATTGTCCACTTCTGCAACCATATTGTCAGATGGTGCATGATCTCCTTTACCGACTGTTTGATGTAGATTTTCCCTTTTTGTCCCAAAACATTCCCCCAGGTTATCCAGGCTGGCCAAGAAAGTGACATCTCATATCTTGACAGCTGCTAGATGTCTGGTAGTTCTTCAGTGGAAGTGGCAAACACCAGCGACCACCATTGTGCTATACTCTAGGATTAAGGATGTGGAGATTATGGAGTCCCTTACAGTGTGTCTTGCTGACACAGTAGAGTGCCATGATATGGGCGCCCTGTGAGAGGACCCCCCCATGAGGCTCTACTATCTCTTGCTGGTCAAAGTTCCAGCTCTCAATACCCCCCCACCCCCACAAGAGTGATGAGCTCAGCCCCCCCCCCCCCCCCTTTTCTCTCCCTCTCTCCTCTTTCTCTGGGTTCTATACAGGGGCATCATTCTGGGTACTAAACTTCATCCCCGGGCATTGTTCTGTTTCAAATGGCCCTTTTGGGATTGGGTTTGATGGATATTATTCATAATACTATGAGGAAACAAGTCATAAATGCTCTTCGATCTTTATTTCAAATTTGGTCAGCAGTTGACACTATACAATGTCCCTTGTTATATATATAAAAAAATAGATGTTCAACCATAATATATAATATAAAAAAAAATTCTAAAGACCCACATAGTGTAGAACTGTATTTGCAATTTTATTAAAAAGTATATAACTAGCCACTCACATGTTAAAAACATTAAGTGTTTGATTATAAAATACCAGTCCTGTGATCCAATCCAACAACTTCCTGGTCGCAGCATTCGCAGTGATTTCACAAGCATAAGTGTCGCCCTGCACATTTCGTTACACCTGACGTCATCAGGGCACAGAAGCCATATATTTCATTCAAGAAGGGAAAACCCAATATGTGGGTGGAACTAAATGCTATCCAAGCCTCGCTTTGGTTTCCAAGGGGGTCGAATTCCGTCTCTACATAAATGCAAAGCATGATATGATGGCCATGGCAGATGGGCAGACATGGTTATTCAAGTCCGTAGATCTTGAGCAGTAGTGATATAAGAAGCTGATGGATGATTCGCCCAGCAGTATCTTCCAAAACTGGGTACAGCAAAACCCTTCTAATTGTAGATTCTGCCATGTAGCTCTGGAAATTCGAGTGAAGACCACACCAAAGCTGCATGATATAAGAAGCTGATAGATGATGAATAAGCAATGTCCTGAAAATTAAGTACAGTGTTACTCTATTTTTTTTTTTTAAGAGATTTAATATGCTGACAAAAATATGAAACCTCTGGTTCTGATGAAGCTTGTTGCCAGGCAGGCATTCTGATCCAGTGTTTCAGGTTAATGACTCGGAATGTACTAAAACCATATGTATATTGCTTTATCGGAAGGAGGTTACCAATTAGCAGAATACATATATCCATCAGCATAGATTTTCTTTATATTTGTCTTGGCACCTGTTTAGAGGGCTTATGTTACAGACGTGCCCACTGTGGTTCTGCCATTTTACAGTTATGGGTTTAGGAGATTTTAAAGCTCCGAGTACAACCTGGCCTGAGATCTAAAGAGTTTAGAGGAACTCTGGGATCAATTTTCAAGACTAAAAGAAGCACTTGATGACTGTGTTTTAGCACTGCTGTTACCTTTTAGGCACTTTTTGAACCAGCAAATGTATTTAATAGGTTTATAAAACCAGAACAGATATACAAATAGAGCCGCTTTTAATGATCAATTACAAAAGGACACAGAAGGTGACAGATTACCATTCCAGTTGTCATAATGTTATATGTTCACTGGCTGATTTGCTACAAAGACCTTTCTGTAATATGGTTGTACGAACATTAAAATTCAAGCTATGTGTTGGTTTTGTAGGGCTGATAAATAAAACGTACTAAAAAATACCAATGTGTGTTTTTTTTTTTTTTTTTTTTTTTTTTACATATAGCAATTCCCTTCAAGCTGCCACGTTTTGATGATCCAGCAAGTTTCCTGTTGGATGTTGTGTTTTATATAGGGATGGAGAGCAATAATTTAATTTACAAGCCTAATATTTTAGAACAGCAGCCATGCTCTATAAAATGACTTATTCTTTTTGTGCGACGTTAAAATACAATGCTGATGGTAAAAATGAAAGTGTAAGCGGTGATCATAGAACTCCTTTAGATAACCAGTTTGTTGTTTTTCCTTTTAGGTTCCAGGATATCATTGTGTATCAGTTGATGACAGCTGCATAGAAAATATTCACAATTCTTTTGCCTTTATTCAGGTAAAATTTACTGTGTGAAATGATAAAGCACACATCAGCTTAAAAAGAAAACGTAGAGAATGTCTGTCTAATGCAGCACAGAAAATCTCCTATTAATAAATGGTTGACTTGAAAATCTCTTGTTAATACAGAGTAAGTGTTGAGATGTGCAGATATTGGTATTTGCCAGTAAATATTAACGTGGCTGTAAAGGCTACATTTTTATTAATAATAATAATATTTTTTATTTTTTGCTAAAGTAAAAAACCTGGTATTACCTGCTCTGTGCAATTGTGTTGCACAGAGTGGCCCCGAACCCCCTCTTTTTCGGGAGCTCTTCCTCTCTCTGTGTGCCCTCAGCAAGTTGTGAGCTATTGGGGTACATGTATGGGCATCCTCCCGAGCCGAGTGATTTGATCACCCAAATGGTCTATTTGTATCTGCCTAGATGGGGTCATTCTTATACTTGTTTGACTCTACAAAGATAGCATATAGTTGTGACACACTGCATATTATAGATTTCACCCTCTCTTTAGAGTTTAGGTTAAAGTGAATGTGCCATTTGAAATAAGCGTATAGTAAAAAAATGATTATAGGTTACCTTCAGTGACAACTATATCTGAACATTTAATAGATCTAGAGATACGGACAGCTGAAGTTTTTCTGCAAATCTCAACTTTTCCTGTAAAAGCTGGGTTAGATGCTACTGCTCCTACTACCCCATTGGTTCCTTTTTAAGGTGATAGGTGGCCTCTGTGTTCATTGGGAAGCTCAGAAGGTGGGAGTGGGTTGAGCCAAGTTTGACTTTTATAGAGTAGAGGGGATTTAGTGGCATCACTATGGGGGTGCAGATTGCACCCAGGTGACACCCGCCAGAGGGGTGACACCATCAGGGCTGGTGTCGGCATAAGCTCTGCTGATGCAATTCCTGCCAGTGCTATGCATTCCCAGGATGCTGCATTTTGGCATAGCATCGGCGGCCGGTCCACTGGGATGTGCTGCTGAGTGGGGGAGAATGGCTTAGAGGCAGGGACCTGGGACTCCGCTGAAGAGGGCTGGCTTGCTGGTTCTCAGGGCCCAGGATAGAGGGAGGGGAGGGTAGACTCTGGCACCGGCTATTTGCAATAGAGACCCTGCTGCACCAAACTTTTCCTATGACTGTTATAACCCAGCTCCTAACTGCACCCCTGCTGGCTTCCTGATCCCTGGGCACCCTGTGACACTGCTCCATGCGGCTCCTCTGGGGGGCTGGGATCTGGGGTCACCAAGTAACTACCCACCCCCTGGATCACCTATGCTGCCCATCCCCCACCTCACCTTTGCTTTTTAACACTGTGCCTGCTGAAATGCGAACATCACCGCCAGACTTGGGGGTTCTAAGTGGGTTCTATCCTTTTTGGGGGATCACCTTCCCTTTAAAATAGTGCCCCCCTACCCTTCCAGTGGCCTTGATTCCTAGGAAGAGTGATCTTGGTGAAATCTCTGAAACCTGTTAGTGGCAACAATGTGCTTAGTCAGAATTATTGGGGGGGAGGTGTGTGTGACATCGCGTTGTACCGCACCAGGTGACGCCATACCTAGTCACACCACTGTGGAGATTAGCACATAACTTCAGCTGCCTATATCTCTGGATCTGCTGATCCTTTTGACATATTTTCATAGTTTTTTTTTCCTTATATGGTCACTTTGAATTGCCCAGGTTTGTGACAGGGTTTCCTGCTGTGTTCATGTGACAGGTCCACATAATGGTTATATTATGTTTAGTTACAAACCCAATTTTATTACTTATTCCTATAATTTATTATAACTAATTTTATATTAGTAGTATAATTTATTGTATAATATTAGTTGTATAATTTTATTTTTAGTAATATAATTTAATATTTTTTTATTAGTGGTATAATTTATTACATGGAAGTGCTTTAACATATTGCATTCTGTCTAACCATCATAGCTGTATTTTTAGTTGCAAATTTTTACCTGTAGGAGAATTAAGAGATTAACCTGTGAGAATATAATACATATGACATATTTTGAATTTTGTTCTAGTATAGATACCTGATTTGCTCTTTTGTAGCCCCCAATACGATTTGCATTAAAACATATCGCCTATCTGTGCTGCAGACTTCTTGTGACCCAATCACTTTCATTATGGGGTGCTTCCCTATGCTAAGACTGTGATATCTCTTCTATCTGTCTTCTTGACCTGTTCTCCTGTCTCTTCTCCGGTTCTCTTCCATGCTTCTCTCAGCAGCCCTTTGTTGACGCCGACGATCCAGATAAAGAAAAACGGATAAAGGAGCTTGAATTGCTGCTTATGTCAGCTGAGCATGAAGTCAGAAGAAAGAGATTGTCATCTGTAAGATTGCCGTGTGCGCTCTTCCTTTTTTTTTTTTTTTTTCTCTTGCATGCTGCTGCTTCTTCCTTCCTTTCAAGGCTTGAAGATGTTTTATGCTAAGCCAGTGACAGAGGGCAGTATGGGAAAGTGACAGCTGTGAGTGTGTATACCAAGCCAAGGGGTCAAAGTCAAAACAATAAGACTTTGACTTATTGTACATTGTAGATGCACAAAAAAAAAGGAACTTTTATACAACATGTACTAATGGGGACCATGGTGCATTATTTTACTTTTTAAAGTGTATGCAAAATGTATGTGTGTTTTTGGTTAGAGTGGGGAGAGTGAAATCCTCCTGATGGGCTTTACTGCTACTCTACGTAAAAACTTTTTTTTTTTTTTTTTTAAATCGGAGTTGGCTTAAGAGCTCATTCACTAGAATGCACCTGTTGGTGTGTGATAGGATGACAGTGGTTTCAATCTGCCAATCTCAGAGCATTGCACTGCTTGCTTTTTTATTTATTTATTTTTTAATAGAAACTTTATTTAAATTTCACAACCTGACACAAGTCCTTTTGGCCGAAGAGGCACAGTGCGATGGTGCATCACACTGTACTACACTGTTGAAGAGTATGGCATGCCGTGTGTGTTGTTTTTTTTTTTTTTTTCTTTGATTGTGTTATAACTGAATGACCGCTACAGCGTGGGCGGCAAGGGGTTAACATTCAAAATGAATGTAATTTTTAAACGAAAACCATATGGACTCAGGTGATCACAGATCGGTGTAAAGGGCCAACCACAGCAGCCCTTTACCACTTGATCTGCTGTCTCCAATGACAGCTGATCATGGTGTAAACAGAAGCCGGTTATTGGCTTTTCTCTCCTCACGCTGATGGCATGAGGAGAGATAAAGAGAGCTGATTACCAGCTTGAGTTAAAGGGACATCATTGCCGCCTAACAGGGCACATCAGTGAAGGGAAAAAAAATGACCTTTTTGCTAAAGTTTATAACCATGAATTTTTATTTTAAAAGCTTCTTTCTTTCTTTCTTTCTTTCTTTCTTTCTTTCTTTCTTTCTTTCTTTCTTTCTTTCTTTCTTTCTTTCTTTCTTTCTTTCTTTCTTTCTTTCTTTCTTTCTTTCTTTCTTTCTTTCTTTCTTTCTTTCTTTCTTTCCCAAACGAAAGTTCTATTTGTGTACCTTTTGGGTACAGTGTTGCATGACCGCGCAATTGTCATTCAAAGTGCGACAACGCTGAAAGCTGAAAATTAGCCTGGGCAGGAAGGGGGTAAAAATGCCCAGTAGGCAAGTGGTTAAAAGCAAGTGAAATTTTTTTATGACATTAGTCCTTTCATCGAATGTACAAAGCATTTTTGTACGAATATTCTCTTTTAAAAATCGATACATGTATGACCAGCTGAACACTCCCCTCCCCCCAGACCAGATTGACAATGCTGCTGTCCAAAGGTGGCTCTGTCACTCCTTTATCCAGGGTGGAGACACTATATAATATAGGATGAGTTACTGGTTGAAATTTTTTTTTTTTTTGCACGTGTCACACTCAGGTGCTTGTTTCCTTAACTGGGGAGGAGAACAGTTCTGTAGGAGAAGAGAAGTTCTGCAGACATGAAAATACAGAAAACATGCATCTCTCACCTTTTTTTTTTTTTACAAATGTTCCTATGGAATTCTATAGGGGCGGAAATGCCTGAATATGCTTAAAAAAATAAATTAAAAAAAAGCTAATGTACTTTTATTGAGCCTACAAGTGTGAACTGCGACAACTTAGAATAGGATGGGGGATTTAGATGTGGTGGTTGCATTTGTGTCTGTTTTTTTTTTTTTTTTTTTTCTTTTTCTTTTTCTTTTCAGGCTTCTTTTATTTGGTGGTGATCTTGCCAGTAACCCAATTCCTGTTCTAGGGTGACCACTTTCACTCGGAACGTATTTATGGAAGAGCAGTGTTTTTCACTTTCTCTCCTCTCCTCCATAACATAGGGGGAAGGTATTCTATAGTCCACACTTGGACTATACTTGAAACAATGCTAACTGATAACAGCACAGGCAAAGAGCATTGGAAGCATTGAGATCTATAGATTTCTTGCAGGCTCAACAGGGTTTTTTGTTTTTTTTAGTCACTTGCCGACTGCCTAACGAACATATGCGTCGGCAGAATGGCTTAGCCGGGCAAAGCAACGTACCTGTACGTTGCTTTGGAAAACCCACCATGCGGGGGCGCACGCGCCACCATGAGCTCCGTGCCCGCGGACTCGATGTCTCCGGTGTCCCGCGATCGTGTCACAGAGCGGCACAACGGGGAGATGCCTATGTAAACAAGGCATTTCCCTGTTCTGCCTAGTGACAGGACACTGATCTACTGCTCCCTGTCATCGGGAGCAGTGATCACGGTTGTGTCACTTGTAGCCCATCCCCCCACAGTTAGAATCACTCCCTAGGACGCACTTAACCCCTTCCTCGTCCCCTAGTGGTTAACCCCTTTCCTGCCAGTGTCCTTTACACAGTAATTGGTGCATTTGTATAGCACTGATTGCTGTATAAATGACAATGTTCCCTGTAACGAGCCCCTGCTCGCTCGATTCCACTCTCCCGACACTCCTCTGCGGCTATAGAATCAGATTGCAGATCGCAACATCTGATTGTTCGGTCATCCGATGCTCCGGGACTAGAACTACAGCTATGTGCCGTTCTAATCCAGTTGTGAACAAACACCAGGCAGGCTGTATGTAAGTTTTCAACCAGGAATCTTTTATTGAAAAATACAGGCTCTTTTATACAGTAAAATAGGAGGTGTATACCTCCTGCTCATATTACTCTGAACATACACCTGTGACCAGAAACCTAATTAACTAATCCCTTTAGACAGCCTAGATGACTCAGACATGACCTTTTAGGCCAGACTGGCCGTCTTGTAGCTCAGAAAACCCAATCAACATTATCACAATAGCAGAGTTAATTAACACAAACAACAATAGGGATCTAATGACTCTTAGATCCCATACTAGAGACTTATTTACAATACACAATCTAGCAGGCAACAGACAGGTGGCTGGAATTGACATCAGCATCTCCTTACAGTATTTGTCCCAGCATTATGAATCAGCCACTATTCCTAATATGGCAAATCCAGGGTCCCCAGAGTCTGTGTGTCCTGGGGGACCAGGACCCGAATCCACAGTAATACCACCTCAAGGGTCCCCAGGCATACAGCTCACAAAGAGCACCGTTCCCCCAAATGCCAGGGCCCACAATCGATCGGCAAGAGGCTAGCATTCAGTCCCCTCCAAAAGTCTCTCTCCCTAGGTCTGTCACATTTCCCAAAATAGTGTCAAATGTGTCCGCCATAATGTCGCAGTCACGATAAAAATCGCTGATAGCCGCCATTACTAATAAAAAAATAAATAAAAATTAATCATTAATAAAAATGCCATTAAACTAGCCCCTATTTTGTAGACGCTATAACTTTTGCGCAAACCAATCAATATAGGCTTATTGCGATTTTTAGATTTTTTTTTTTTTTTTTTTTTTTTTATTTGTTTTTTTTTTTTACCAAAAATATGTAGAATACATATCAGCCTAAACTGAGAGAATTTAGTTTTTTATATATTTTTTGGGGATATTTTTTATAGCAAAAAGTAAAAAATATTGCTTTTCTGTTTTTCAAAATTGTCGCTCTTTTTTTGTTTATAGCACAAAAAATAAAAACCGCAGAGGTGATCAAATACCACCAAAAGAAAGCTCTATTTGTGGGGGAAAAAAAAAAAGGTCAATTTTGTTTGGGTACCACGTCGCACGACCACGCAATTGTCAGTTAAAGCGACGCAGTGCTGAATTGCAAAAAGTGCTCTGGTCAGGAAGGGGGTAAATTCTTCTGGGGCTGAAGTGGTTAAACAAAATCCGTGTGTGTGTGTATGTATATGTATGTATGTATGTATGTATGTGTGTCAGTTGCCAGTGTGCCACTCGGGCAATTAGGGGCATACAATTCCTGCAGCAGGTATCAGCAGATTCTGAGATCAGCCGTGTCTGGAAAACCTGTACAAAGCAATGACAGGCTGACACATCGCCTCCTAGCCACCTGCCAAACAACCTCTGAAAAGCAGTTCACCATGAATTGCTTTTCAGAGGTGTGGCAAGTGTGTGTCTTAACAAACCTTTTAATTGTACTTGATAAAGTAATTGATGGATAGGCGGTAATTATCTGTGGCACTCATGGGCAAAGTACAACATTTTATTTCAGCTTTCAATAAAGATGCATGCATTTTGAGGCTTGCCTACATTTACAATCTCCAATTTCCTTTGTATCTTTTAGAATACTGATACAAAAGAACGATGATGATATTAATGAATAGTATACCTTCAGTTAGTGGCAGTATATATTCCAGTTTGCCTTATTGATTAATGTCTTGCTTGCTTATTGCACTGCCTGGTATAAGCACGGGATGTTAGAATTGCTTTCTTGAAATTCCTAGTTTGGCGCCTAATTACTTTCTTCAAAAGATGCAGCCTGCGGTATAAAACATATGAATGTTTGTTTGTATTGGATATTAAAGTACCGTTTCTTCCAGGTGCACAGTTTTTGCTTCAGGTCCTAAAAGATTTTTAGCTTGGTCAGCAGTTTACATTTTTGTATGTTTTCTTTCCATAAGGCAGTGTAAGGTCAACCAAAAGTACTGTGTTAAGCCAAACATGCCTGAGCGACGCTATACAGGTATTTCGCTTTGCGTACTTCAGAAAAACTTTTATGTACAAATCACAGTACTTAACCTCTTCCCGCCTGGCCTATAGCAGAATGACAGCCGAGCGGTGGTTGTTATCCTGACTGGGCATCATGACATCCAGCAGGATAACTGGCGGTGCGCGCAGCGTGGCGATCGGTGGTGCAGCGTGTTATGCCCCGTACACATGGTCGGATTTTCTGAAGGAAAATGTGTGATAGGACCTTGTTGTCGGAATTTCCGACCGTGTGTAGGCTCCACCACACATTTTCCATCGGATTTCCTGACACAAAGTTTGAGAGCTTGCTATAAAATTTTCTGACAACAAAATCCATTGTCGGAATTTCCGATCGTGTGTACACAAATCCGACGCACAACGTGCCACGCATGCTCAGAATAAATAAAGAGATGAAAGCTATTGGCTACTGCCCCGTTTATAGTCCCGACGTACGTGTTTTACGTCACCGCGTTCAGAATGATCGGATTTTCCGACAACTATGTGTGACCGTTTGTATGCAAGACAAGTTTGGGCCAACATCCGTCGGAAAAAATCCTAGGATTTTGTTGTCGAAATGTCCGATCAATGTCCGACCGTGTGTACGGGGCATAAGTCTGACACACCGATCTCGGTAAAGAGCATCTGAAGGAGGCCGCACCCACCGCACGGTGGGTGTATCACTCTGCCTGGGACAGGAGTCGGCGCTATAGAGGAAGCATCGCCTTATGCAGCTCTGCAGCCGCTTGCTTCCTCTACCGCCAGCTCCATCCACAACACTAATGTTCGGAGATGACGGATTGTCAACCTGTGATCTGGGCTTGCTGACCTGCCCCATCCCAGAGCAGGAGCTCAATGGTTGGGCACCCTGTTCTAGATAGTGCAGTGTACATTACATTATGGCTGAACAATAAAACAAAAACTGATTCCTCCATCCATGCAAGCTCTCACCCTGCTGGGACTTTGTATTCTGACAGTTGCGGCTGCAGCATTCTCCTTTGAAGGAAATTGCTCAAACGATTGACTTCTGTGGAGCAGGGACAGCCACACTGATTGAAATTTGGCGCATCTCTGCTGAACCAGCTGAATTTTGATCTATCTATGGCTTCTATAGTCCCTACCTTGTCCAATTACCTCCATGGGCTTGCATGTACTGTATACATGCTTATTGAATAAGACAATGCAAAGAGCAATAGAGGGAAAGTAATGGTGCAGCGCTAGTGACAATTTAAAATTTAAATGGGTAGTCTAAAGTGCATAGATGACCTAATACACATCTAAAATATATGAAAATTAGAATAATTGTGAAGATACATGTGCAATATTGAAATAATAACAGGTGATATAACCAATGTATAACATGCATATAAAATGCAGTGATATCAGGTGATTAAACCAAAGTATACCATACATATAAATGCAGTGATGTCAGGTGATTAAACCAATATATACCATACACATAAAATACAGTGAACAACTTATTATAAACTCAAAAGCAATAATAGAAAAAAATGAATGAACAAAGAGTCCACTGAGTGAGAAAATAAGTGTTTGATGAAAATGGAAATGTCCAAAACATATGTATCTTGACGCCCCAAATAGTAATTATCAATCCACCGCCAAATGTGCATGAAAAAGGGGGGTGGGGGGATGGAGCACCGTCACCAATAACACTGAGGCTTACCGAAAAAAGTGGATTTAGTAGGATATACGCCCTATGAATCAGACTTGTCGGTGATTCTTCACCAAAGATAATAAGGCCCAGATGGATATAGGCGTTGTTAGAATTGGGTAAAAAAAATCTTCTCACAAGGACCACTGGTTGACAAGAAAGGAGGCTCCAAGATATATAAAACGTCTCATGGATTCAAACGTATAAGGCCAAAAAGGAATAAAAAAACGCACATAGCGTGAATCCACATAACACAAAATTTATTAAACAATTAAAGATTTACACTCACATTTAGAAGAGGTAAAACAAGCTCTTGTTAATCGATAAAATGACACAATGGGAACAGCAGGCTTAATCCGACGCGTTTCATCCACGAAGAGATCGTTTGAAGTGGCCACGATATCTTTGTGGATGAAACGCGTCGAGCCTGCTGTTTCCATGGCGCCATTTTATCGATTAATAAGCGCTTGTTTTACCTCTTCTAAATGTGAGTGTAAATCTTTCATTTTTTAATAAATTTTGTCTGGGCCTTATCTTTGGAGAAGAATCGCCGTCAAGTCTGTTTGATTCATAGGGTGTATGTCGGACTAAATCCGCTTTTTCCGGTAAGCCTCAGTATTATTGGTGGCGGTGCACCCCCACCCCCCCCCCCCTTTTCATGCACATTTAGCGGTGGCTTGATAATTACCATTTGGGGCGTCAAGATACATATGTTTTGGACATTTCCATTTTCATCAAACGATTTTTTCTCACTCGGTGGACACTTTCTTTGTTCATTCATTTTTTCTATTAGTGCTTTTGAGTTTATAATAAGTTGTTCACTGTATTTTTTGTGTATGGTATATATTGGTTTAATCACCTGATATCACTGCATTTTATATGCATGTTATACATCGGTTTAATCACCTGTTATCATTATTTCAATATTGCACATGTATACTGTTTGATATCTTCACAATTATTCTAATTTTGATATATTTTAGATGTGTATTAGGTCATCTATGCACTTTAGACTACCCATTTAAATTTTAAATTATCACTAGCGCTGCACCATCACTTTTCCATTTTACTTTTTGCAATTGTCTTTGGACAGCGCGGTATTTAGCACATTTCTTTCAAAGGGCAATAGTGATATGAAAAATCCAGTGATCCCATAGCAACCAGAAACCATCTCTGGTCTAGGCAGAAATCCTGTTTGATGTTACTGGTTATAGCATTGGGTCTATCACAATTGTTTGTTTTTTAAGATTGCAGCCATGTTGTATGACCTTCTTCTCCTTCCTTTTTATTTTTTTTTTTTCTCTCCAGCTATGATTTTCTCCAGCTATGATTTTCTCTGTATACAGATTTGCTTCAGATTGATCTCCATGCTTTGTGCTTTTTTTCTGTTTCTGCAGACTGGAAGTGTCTTAAGTTGGTCTGACACTTTCCTTAGTGATGATACCTTTTCTAACACACTAAACAGTCTAGAGGAACAGACGTTCTACAGTATGGAAGAGAAAAGAAGCCTGCCTTGTGAATTGATCTCCCCAAATAAAGTTGTTCTCTTGGAACCTAATCCTGTGCTGGGAACGCTGGATGTCATCCCAGAGTTTTCGGAAACAATAGAGCTAATTGATCCGGTGAGTATTTTTTTAGATTAAATTAGGGGCATTGCTTTTTTTAAACTACTATCCTGGAAGTTTTAATGTTGTGAAAATATAGGGTGGGCCAAAAGTTTGATTTATTTCAAGCTCAGAGGCATGATGTCGTATGTCCAGAATGATGGTGGTTGGATGGGTGAAAAGGGTGGCTTCATGCAAGGATCTCCATTCACTGTGGAGGTTCTGCTTGTCCTGGCCTGCCAATCGCAGCCACCATCACTATTAGCCAGCACCGAGCATGGGGCCCCACAGAGGTGATTGGGAGTACACACTGAAATGTACTGACACTGTATAGAAAGTTTTTGTGCTATTTAAATATATGTGTTTAAAGGACAATTTTGTGCATGCCATGTCCTTCAATTTTCAAACTTCAGTTAAACAGAATATTTATATAATAATTTATATGGGTTACTTACTACTAGCCTCTGATCACTGAAATATTAACTCCTGACCCCTGAACTCTTCGTTACTTCTGACCTCCCACACTACAAGCCATATACTGTGAAGCAACATGTCTTATTTGCTTTATTGGCTGTGCCTAAAGGTGTTCTTGATACCTTCAAGGCGTTCCTCTCAACTATGCCTTCATATCTTGGTGCCTCTTATTTAAATTTTAAATATGCTAATATTCGGTGCCTGCGGAATTCTCCATATAACCCATTTCCCTAATTTATGTTAGGAGTCACCGCAACTTTCTTAGTAGAAAGAGAGTTTTGGGGTTTTTTTCTTCTTTTTCTGTAGTCTGCATACGTTTTCTCTTCTCTTCAGATTTTAGCATGCTAGGAAACTAATGCCACAGTTATGTAGTCCAGACAGCAATAAAGAATCGTCAAATCCTTCTAGAGATATTAGGTTTCTAAGGGTTAGGATTTCCATTCCTTATTGATTAATTTTGAACACCTAAACGTCACATTTGAACGCATAGAATTCACTTAGGCACATTCTGGATGGCTTAAACTGGGTCAAAACCTCTTCTCTTCAGATTTTAGCATGCTAGGAAACTAATGCCACAGTTATGTAGTCCAGGCGGCAATAAAGAATAGTCAAATCCTTCTAAAGATATTAATTAGGTTTCTAAGGGTTAGGATTTCCATTCCCTATTGATTAATTTTAAACACCTAAACGTCACATTTGAACGCATAAAATTCACTTAGGCACATTCTGGATGGCTTAAACTGGGTCAAAACCTGATTTTGTACTCAACTGTACAAGACCTTTTTATGATTTTGTTCTTTATAAAATTTACGTTGAATGTTTGTTTTTATTCGTGTATATTCAAGTTTTGATAAGTCACAACATAAAGGGGTACATAGAATAGAAAAAGGAAAGGGGGAAAAAGGGGTAACAAATATCAGAGTAGCACAGAGTGGCATCTCAAATGCCATGTATAACAACATATGTCAATTCAACATCTGGTGATAAAATAAGATTTAGATGTCGCTCACCACCACTTGCATTTCTGTTCTTAGTTTTACAAAAGTTTTTCTTTCAAACAGGATCCTAATGCATGGACTCTAATTGGGAACATTGATGCATCCATTGACGTTACTTCTGTCAAACGTACGCCAGTAAAAATGATTCAAGAGTCCTCGCAGGATAGTAGCTCTGAACTTATCGATGTGGTGACTGTTGGTGAGGACAGTAAAGTGTTATCAACTGCTTTGGTTCCACCAAAATATAATGCATCTGCATCAATTTTGAAGAAAGGTCAACAGAGGCTACCACTTGCTACCAAAGAGAATAATGTTTATGATGGCAACAATACCATGCTGAAAAACACTCCAGTAAAATCCACCCCATTTTCCCCATCACAGGTTGGTACACTTATTGCTGTTGAATGCTTAAAATGTTTTTTTTGCTTGTTCATCAGATTCTGGCTTCTCCTGGTCCAGCCTTACCATTTTGGATGCTGACTGTTTATACAAATTGTTACTCTTGAAATTTTTTTTTTTTTTTTTTTTTTTTTACCTAAAGTAAGAAATTTAGGAATTTTAGTAGTGAAAAAGGCTCTTAAACTGTAGAAGCAAGAAGAGATGAAAGTTTGTTCTATCATACCAACTTAAAGTGGTTGTAAACCCTTACAAACCACATTTTGCCACAGGTAAGCCTATAATAAGGCTTACCTGTAGCTAGCCTGGATATCTCCTAAACCTGCCCGGTTTAGGAGATATCCCCCCTGTATCTGCATGTGCCAAAGCTTTAGGCACATGCACACTGAAGCAATGGCACGAGTGACGTCACGTGGCTCCGGCTAATCAGAGTCTCAGTCTGCGGCCCCCAGAAGGAAGAGGGTCGAGAAGATGGACGTAGCCTGCACAGGGGACAGCGCTGGATTTGTTTACATGTAAGTGTCACATAATGGGCTAGTATACGATGCATACTAGCCCATTATGCTTTTAATTTGCAGGGTTTTCAGTGAGCAAAAGAGGAAGTAAAAAAAAACCATCAGGGTTTACTTCCTTTTTAAAGCAGAACTAAACTCTCTCAATCAATAGGTATGTTTAACCCTTATGCTGCTAGCATTAGTGAATCAATAGAAAGGTATATTATATTCACTTGTGTTAAACTGTTTTTTTTGTTTTTGTTTTGTTTTTTACATTTCTTCAGTTGGTTTTTGGTCTAGGCCAAGGTGATGTCATACATCACAGGAGTCTTCATTGACCTTTTTTTTTTTTTTTTCCTTCTTTCATTAAGTTCTGTTTTAAATGCCCATCATATTCCCCTGGTCAGCTAGTTACGCCATTGTATGTGTGTCTATGGTAAAGAAATCAGACTGAGTTCCAATGAGACGGGGTTGATGTGAATGATATAGAACTTTTATATAGGGTGTTATAACAACATGACCATATAAAAGTATTGTCAGTAGTTAATCCTGTTTGTTTTGTTGTTTTTTTTTTCCTTTTTCTTGACCTTAAATGTTTTTATTTGTAGTTCTTCAATGCCAGCTTGGGCAATGTACAGGAGCCAGTTAATCTTGAACATCCTGTTTTTACTTCCACTCCAATTTGTGGCCAGAAGTATCTAACAACACCTCTGAGGAAACAGATGACCTCTCTGGAGGACAAAGAAAATCTTGGGTAGGTAATTGCATTCTTCATCTTCACAGCCTTTAATTGGTTTCCAGAGTGAGGCAGAAACCATAATAGGTTCAAGCTATCAGGAAGCCCTATTGTTCCTAGACCCATTCTTTCATGACATTAATGTAACCCAGTGATCCCAAGCAAGGTTTAGGAGCATGTTGTGCATTACACCCTAAAGATGTGTAACATGTTCTAAACGTGAACTTATCCTTTCAAATTGTTTTTTAAATCTTATTCTTTGGTCCTAAAAATCAGCATGTACATTTTGGGGACCTGAAACTCTTGGCACCATTATCTCCCCTCCCTGTGCGGAGTTTTAAATGCACTTGGACCTTGGTGCTGAAAACCACAGATTTTTCTGTAACAAAGGTAGTAATGCAAGGTAATTTGGGTCCTGAAGAGTTCTGTTAAGGGAGTGCTTACTGCATGTTCATGCAATTTACGCAGCAAAAAAAAATGCATTTGGACATATTTGGTAGAGCTGAACGATTTTGGCAGAATCGGAAAGATAAAAGCTTTGGTGCCAATTATTAAAGCAGCTGTATAACTTTTACCCTGGTCATACCGCTGCTTTTCAAATATATAATTCTTTTGGCACAGTGGTGTAGTGGGTAGCATTTTCACCTAGCAGCAAAAAGAGTCGCTGGCTCGAATCTTTTTGCCACCCTCTGCCTGGAGTTTGCATGTTCTCCCTGTGGCTGCGTGATTTGCCTCCGGCTACTCCAGTTTCCTCCTACACTCTAATAACTTGCTGGTAGGTTAATCGGATCCTGTATAAAAAAAAATAAAAAAAATTGGCCCTAGTATATGTATGAATGTGAGTTAGGTACCTTAGGCTGTAAGCTCCTTGAGGGTAGGGACTGATGTGAATGCACAATGTATATGTAACGCGCTGATGACGCTATAGAAGTACCTGAAATAAATAATTAATAAATAAGCAGTGCTTGTAAACAACTGAAGTGTGGCTAAGAATACTGTAACTGGTTTGATGTGCACTCTAAGAGAATGGCCAGGATATGATGCAATGGTCAGCTCATGGCATCGCTGATGGTCTTTCGCTATGCTTTTTAATTTTTAGCTTGTATATGTAATAATCTGTCTTGACACTAGACGCGCTGAGCAGTTCCATATTGTATTGCCATTTTTTTTATATATTGATTACAGATTTCGAACCCCAACTATACGGAGGTCTCTGCTGAGTACAACCCCCAGAACACCAACACCCTTTAAAAATGCTCTCGCTGCACAGGAGAAAAAGTATGGTCCTATAAAAGTTATGGTATGTGTTTCCTTTTGGTAAATCTTTGTACCAATTGTGTATTGTATTCTTTCTTATGCAATGGACCAATAATCTGAAGGACTAAAAACCATGATAAAAAAAATAATAATGGAAAGTTAGATTTTTTTTTTTTTTTTTTTTTTTTAATTTTACTTCTAGAAAATGTATTTAATAGACCACTGAAGTCATTATGGCATTTTTGTGTTGAAGTCTATGCCAACGCTATATATATGTATGTGTTTGTGTGTGTGTAATAGAGATATATATATATATATATATATATATATATATATATATATATATATATATATATATATATATATATATATATATATATATATAATTTATTATATCTCCATGTTTTGTCACTGTAGCGAAGAAACCAATTTGTACAGAATATAAAATGTAAAAATTGGTTTCTTTCCAAGCAAAAAAATATTGCTCTTTTGACACTCAAGAACCTGCCCACACACCATGTGTGTGTAGGAAAAGGGCTCTTGGTAAGTCTGGGTAAGAAAAATAACTCTTGGTAACGTACCAATGTCAATGAGCACTGAGCTCCCTGCTGCTTGCTTCCCCTGGTAATGTCACAGGGAGTAATTTTAAAGCCGTTTCTCTTTACATTATGGTTGCCCCTTAGCCGGTTTATAAGATTAGATGTCCAGAGCACCCCTCCCCTTTACATCGGCTGTGAAACCCCCCCCCCCCCCCATTATTAGCAGTCAAAAATCCCCCATCCTCCCTTACATTGCAGTGTACTCCCCTCACCTTGTGCTGCTGCTGGGAAACAGAAAGTGCAAGAGGACCAGAGGAGGCCTGCAGTCAGCTGCCGGAGTCTGCTGAGGCCAAGGGAGGTGGAGGTGAGGGGGTTGCACTGCGAGATGAGGAGGTTGCACTGCGGCTGCACAGAGAAGCGCAGCATCTGATGGACTTCTGTCCTGCACTCTGGTGACAACCGCTGAAAAAAGATAGGGTTGGGTGGGGGTGGGGGGTGCCACAGCTGCAGGAGAGGTGCGAGGGCCACATGAAATGGCCCACAGGCTCATGTTTGAAACGTGCTCTACAGGATATAAGGTAAATAAAATGATGCAGCAACATGCTCTTGAGGGTGAGAGGTAGGTTTAGGGGTAAATGCCTAGAAATATACTTAACCATATCTTGATCTGATTTTACAAATTCTTTGGCAAACTTCTAATTTTGGTGATCAGTCAAACCAGTCTAGCTGGATCTACTTTGTTAAATTGTTGTGATCCTTTAATACTGTATGTTGTTCAGTGTTTAAATAAGCCATTATGAATTATTTTGGATAATTGTGTTTTTTGTACATTTCAGTCACAGCCTTTTGCCTATCTCGAAGAAGATATTCGAGAGGTCCTCAAGCAAGAGACTGGAACAGATTTCTTCATTAAAGATGAAGATGACCTCAGTTGTAAAGTGGAAAGAGGGGTAAAATAGAACCTTTTTTTTTTTTTTTTTTTTTTTTTTTTTTTTTTTTTTCTTTTTACTAAGCCTTAAGAGCGTTATAAACTGATTCTTTTTGATGTAGGTGGTGGATGCTGGTTGGCCAAAAACCAACTACCTTCTTATATCTCTGACTCCAGCTGGAGTCCTTGGTTCTGCCCCCCCCCCCCCCCCACCATGGAGTTTTACTTTGTCAGCTGCAAGAGGGGACTTGCTCTTTTTCCTGCAGTTTCTTTAATGTAACAGTAAAGAAAAGTAATCAGTACTGGAAAGACAACTGCAGGGACATCGACTTTGGGGTCCAAGAGACATAAGAAGCTAGGTTGGCTGTTCATTTTGCCAGCATCAAATAGTAAATGTCCCATATTAACAACAATATTGCTTTGCTTTTTCCAGCATATTTCTGCCTTTAAAAAAGTCAGAAAGTCGTTAATTCTCGATTGGGAGAAAGAGGGTGTTGAGCTCTTATCAGAAGTTGGAGTGTCTAATACAAAGGTACATTTTTATGTATAGAATCTAGTGGTGTTTATAATAACTGTACAAAGCATTCGTAGCAAGTATATCTGTGACATAATATAAATGTTTTGCTGCTGTTGCACGGCTGTCTGCTTGTGGGTGGAGTGGTATAATTTGTATTAATGAATCCTGGTAGACGAGTTCTACTGTTGACCCTTTCCATGACCAGAGGTCATTGAAGTCTGGATTGCCAGGCTAAATTTTAACATTTTTAGCATGTGTAGGGCAACTTAATTAATATTTATCTATAAAATATTTTAATTTGTTTAATACTATAATTGTATATGATAATTGCAGTATTAAACAGAAACATACTGATATCTTCAGGATTCATATGTGTCTGCAGGCTGAAGATTGGTTTAGTCAATAAAGCTTGCATGTGATCACCATGCCATAGCGACCACATGTTTGGGGAATCGTTTTGAGTGATGGTTCAAAATTTCAAGTAACTATTAAGCTATTAGTAACAAAGTGAAATGAGCTTTAGAAAATTGTTTTCTGGCCGCCTGCTATTAAATTCGCCATACATGTTACAGTATGATTTTTCCATTCTCAGCTGTAGGAACACTTTTATATAATGGCTGACCTACCTAAACAACCTATTCAGTTTGTATCCAGCAAAGTAAGCCTTATGCACTGTTTACTCTGTAGATGTCTATAATAACTATCGGTAACATTAAGTGCAGAGAAGTCTCCATGAGACAAAGAGAACAAAATATAAAACCTAACAAAGGTTTTCTTCACTCCATACTGTATCAAAATCTAAAATAAAATGTTGGCTTTATACACTTAGTGGCTTTTATAGTGATCCTAGAACTATGCTGGTGCCGAAGTTGAAATTCCTCCACTTTGCTAACTTGAGGACCAAATAAATTTGAATCTATGGATGTAAAGATTTATTTTAAGAGAGAATAATTTCCTTAAATTTCGTGTAATGCAAATTTTAGAGACATTGACTTATATTTGTACATCTAAAGTTTATGTAAATGCTAACGATGAGCGTATCTTATTGCTGCCTTTTGGTCTGCTAGTTATACGATTTTGAAAGTGTGGTTAATATCTGTTCTAAAGATACAAAAAACACAGATTTTGCTGAAAATATTGTGAATGTTAATAAAAAAGAGGAGAAGTGGGACTTTAAATTAAGCACACAGCAGCACAACGCAGGTCAAGTGACTAAAATTCATTTATTTGGTATAATCCATGGTGTATAAAAAACATTTCGGGCATCCAACCTCTAAAATGCTGTGAGCATCAAGCCTCTATATAATAAACCATGGATTGATTATACATAAAATACACATAAGTTGCACAATAAGTCATGATCCATTGTCACACAGAGAGCAAAGATAACAATCAACATACATGTGTACAATTGTTACTGTGATTAGACCCAAAGAGAGCCATGAAAATTAGGATAAATAATGCAAATAATAAAAAGGATTTAATGCCATGACAGATACTTATGGAGGTAAATGAAATCATTGAAATCTTGGTATTCCATGATATGTGAAGATTGGTAATAATCAAAGCTCTACGCGTTTCGCGGTATAGCAACTGCTCATCAGGAGCATACGTCATGGAATGATTCTAAAAAATATATTTTTATTTAAAAAAAAAATATATTTTCAGTAAATAAACAGGAAATGAAAAAAGGTTTTGTATACAAATATTTTACTTGTATAAAATGAATTAAAGGCTGTGCGTCCAAACTCACGTCTGCATCAGCGATCCAGTCAAACAGTATCCAGAATCGCAGAGAACTGCAATGCAAAGCTGTCCAATGCCAGGGTGGTCTGCGGGAATGAGAACAACAGCCATAGGCAAAACCATTGCTGGTACGTGCAATAAGTGTAGGATACGGACCTCCGTGTGGGAAACCTATATGAAACAAATCATAGTGATGTGTGTTGATGTGTGAATGTGAAAAAAAAATGTAAAAAAGAGTGATGTGGGGACAAAGGGAAAAATATGGAGAGAGAGTGGGATAGGAAGGGGTGGAGAAAAAGCAAAAATAAAAAGGAAAATTAGAAAAAAAGGAAGGCATAATACCTGGTGTGCACAGAGTAGACAACTCCCATGCATGTGAGTGTGATGCTGAACAGGAAGGAAAGTGCAGTGTGTAAAGGCCAGCCTTGGAGATGCCTATATAGGTGTTCCATCATGGCCCAGCCCCCCACATCAAGTCAAGGATGGAGGCGAGCATCCCTTTGGTGCTAGCCTCATTTAAAGTCCTAAAACTTTTTCCTTTTTTTATATTGTGAATGTATAACTTCCTGTGCTGTCTCTGGTGTATTCTTCTTGGTTACTATTATTACCTGTTCATCACTCTGGACTACATGACACTTTTCTGGCATGAAAGGACATTTTTTCTATTGTCCATTGAGGGCGCAGGCTTGATAATAAGCAACCTAGTGTTATACTGCCGCCTACAGAAGAAATGGTCACTAGGCATATAAAAATTACCAGCCCCCTTGAGGTTATAACCCCTCTCAACACACCATCTTTTTCGCCAAGTGTCCTTAGGAGAATAAATGTCTTTCCTGCATGCTTTGATTTTGGGTCATTGTTCATTGCAAACCAAGGGCTGTGAATGAATCTGCATTTGCACATAGACCTACCTCCACCAGTTCCATCTGATAACTGATGGCTTGTGCATAGGTTTTGGAAGCTTGCATAACCTACTTCTCACGTGCTGGCTTTGACGGCCTGACTGTTGAAACTCAGGTTCTGGGAGACAGTGCCTTTTTGGATTTGGTTATCCCAATCATGTTCAGAGTTCAACAATCTTCTACTTGTAGGGTTTATCATCAAACATGGAAGACTTATTTTCACTGGTATGAGTCTTTTTAGTGTGTTATCAGCATTGTTCTGTAGGGAGCCTTATTTGACAGGACAAAGTTGTTGTTAGACCAAGAACCTCCTTTTTACCCAAAGTGATTTTTGCTTTTCACATTAATGAGGATATTGTGTTTCCTTCCTTGTGTCTGGCACTGGTACACCCCATGGAGTTCCATCAGGGTTTACTTTTTTGCCACTGCTTCTTTTAGGCAGATTGAATTCCCTGTTTGCGGAGGCTTGCGGACCCTCTTTACTTTAATATTTGACAGCTTATTGTACGGGTCTGAGTTTTCCTGTTAGAGCTCACTCTACTAGGGCAGTAAGTGCTTCTTGGGGTTTTTTTTTTTTTTTTTTTGTCATCCAGCCTTTAGTACATGACCCTGAAAGGTCGGAATGTTCTGCAGATGACTACTTATGCCCTTGGTTTACCTTTTTTATGTGTTTTCTCTTTTCTTGATGGGCTAGTTCTCCTGTGTTTTTGTTGGTGTGCCCGCCCTTCTGTTTGGACTGCTTTTGGACATCCCTAGGTTGCTTGTTATCAATCTGTAGCCCTCAATGCACAAGTACAAATACAGGTGAAACTCGAAAAATTAGAATATCGTACAAAAGTTCATTTATTTCACTAATGCAACTTAAAAGGTGAAACTAATATGAGATAGACTCATTACATGCAAAGCAAGATAGTTCAAGCCATGATTTGTCATAATTGTGATGATTATGGTTTACAGCTCATGAAAACCCAAATCCACAATCTCAGAAAATTAGAATATTGTGAAAAGGTGCAATATTCTAGGCTCAAAGTTTCCCACTCTAATCAGTTAATTAAGCCATAACACCTGCAAAGGGTTCCTGAGCCATTAAATGGTCTCTCAGTCTGGTTCAGTTGGAATCACAATCGTGGGAAAGACTGCTGACCTGACAGTCCAGAAAGCTATCATTGACACCCTCCATAAGGAGGGAAAGCTTCAAAGGTAATTGCAAAAGAAGTTGGATGTTCCCAAAGTGCTGTATAAAAGCACATTAATAGAAAGTTGTGTGGAAGGGAAAAGTGTGGAAGAAAAAGGTGCACAAGCAGCAGGGATGACCACAGCCTGGAGAGGATTGTCAGTAAAAGGCCATTCAAAAGTGTTGGGGACTTTCACAAGGAGTGGACTGAGGATGGAGTCAGTGCATCAAGAATCACCACACACAGATGGATCCTGGACATGGGCTTCAAATGTCGTATTCCTCTTGTCAAGCCACTCCTGAACAAAAAACAACGTCAGAAGTGTCTTACCTGGGCTAAAGAAAAACAGACCTGGTCTGTTGCTCAGTGGTACAAAGTCCTCTTTTCTGATGAGAGCAATTTTTGCATCTCATCTGGAAACCAAGGACCCAGAGTATGGAGGAAGAATAGAGAGGCACACACTGCAAGATGCTTGAAGTCCAGTGTGAAGTTTCCACAGTCTGTGTTGATTTGGAGAGCCATGCCATCTGATGGTGTTGGTCCACTGTGCTTCATTTAAGTCCAGGGTCAACACAGCCGTCTGCCAGGAGATTTTGGAGCACTTCATGCTTCCTTCCGCAGACGAGCTCTATGAGGATGCTTACTTAATTTTTCAGCAGGACTTGGCACCTGCCCACACTGCCAAAAGCACCAAAGCCTGGTTCAATGACCGTGGGATTATTGTGCTTGATTGGCCAGCAAACTCGCATGACCTGAACCCCATAGAGAATCTATGGGCCATTGCCAAGAGAAAGATGAAAAACATGAGACCGAACAATGCAGCAGAGCTGAAGGCCGCTATTGAAGCATCCTGGTATTCCATAACACCTCAGCAATGCCACAGGCTGATGGCTTCCATGCCACGCCGCATTGAAACAGTAATTGCTGCAAAAGGGGCCCAAACCAAGTACTGAGTACATATGCATGCTTAAACTTTTCAGAGGTCGATATTGTTCTATGTACAATCCTTGTTTTATTGATTGCATGTAATATTCTAATTTTCTGAGATTGTGGATTGGGGGTTTTCATGAGCTGCAAGCCATAATCATCACAATTATGACAAATCACGGCTTGAACTATCTCATATATTAGTATAACCTTTTAAGTTGCATTAGTGAAATAAATGAACTTTTGCACGATATTCTAATTTTTCGAGTTTCACCTGTATACTTTAAATCCACTGAGGAACACAGTTCCCTCCCCTCTTATTTTATGGTTTTCTTTTTTGGATTGCTTGACACAAATGAGCAGGTGTGAAGTGCTATAACCTCTAAGGCAGGGGTAGGCAACCTTTAAAGAGGTGGAGATCTACCTGAACAACATGGGAGAAGTCAAAGATCGCAGTGGCACCTTCTCACACCTGATTTAAACCTCTAATTGCTGTACTACCGTGTCAAAATCATGTGCATTGCACGGCAATCAGAGGTTTAAATCAGGTAGTGAGGAGGTGATCTGTTGAAAGCACAACAAAACTCTTGCATTTAGGAGTTTTGTTGCCTTTTTGGAAAATGTAGGATATAATTGAAATCTATGGCTAAGTGCAGCAAACCCACAGGAAAGCTGCAGGTACACTGCACCCACAGTGCATCAGTGTGAAAGCAGCCCTATACTATTATGGCCAGTGTATTGCTTGACACTGACCTGAAGATCTTTCCTGCTGCTGGCACCTCTCTGGAGACCGCTAGCCGGGATAAGAGATATGTTGGTATCACTCTGCGTGGGACAGAAGCCAGCACTACAGAGGAGACATCGGCTTATGCGGCTTTTGCTCCCTACTACAGCTCCAACTTTACAAGTAGTGCCTCAGCATTGCACTGTTTGATGCTCTAGGATGGTGGGTCAGCAAGCCCAGACCACGATCTACTATTCACCTGTCCGCGAACTACTGGTAGATCCCGATCTACAGGTTGCTGACCCCCGCTTTAAGGGGCTGACCTTCAGTTTTTTCATTGCCTAGTGTCATTTATCCAGTAGGCGGCAGTAAAACCCTAGGTTGCTTGTTTTTGGGCTGTGTCCCTCAATAGACTCAGAAGGATTTTACAGCGAGTGCAAAAATCCTATTTGCAGAATCACCAGATGAAAAGAAAAAAAAAACGAATGCAGCCATCACACTGAAGTACTGTAAACTACAATATGTTACATTTTTGTTTTTGGGTTTAGATACACTTTAAACAGTGCTGTCTTGCTATGCATAATACTTTACAGTGGAAAACACATTATTTATAAAGGGAATATACTGACAACACTGATTTAAAATACTCAAATTCTGCATTTTCCTTTTAAAGAATTTAAATTGTGGACTGACTGAAGAGAGACCTACTACTACTACATCATTGATGACACCCCTTTCTACACAGAGAGACTGGAACTGCAATACTAGAACTAAAAAGCACAGAACAAGTTCAGGGCCCAGAAAAAAGACACACCTTGACTATGGAAGCATCAAGCTGGAAAAGTCTCCACAGGTATTTTCAGAAAATGTTTAATGTCTTTTATCTTAAATGGTATGCCTGAGGTTATTTACATTAAAACCCAACTGAAAGTTTAATCAGATGTATATTCCAGCATAAAAACAAAGGTGTGTAAGATGTTAAAGCGGAGTTCTGCCAAAACTTTGCTGCTGACTTTTAAAATATGGACACTTACCTGTCCAGGGTGCTCTCTGGCTCTCCGATGGAGGCACCACCATCTTCAGTAAGGGAATCAGAAAGTGAAGCCTTGCGGCTTCACGGCCTGGTTCCCTACTGCGCGTTTTGCGGTGCATCCTCACTGCTCCCTGCTGTTTTCTGAGACCTGTGTGTCTCCCAGAAGACAGCGGGGGGTGGAGGAGGGGCCGGACATGGCGTAGATCGCTGGAAGTGGAAGCAAATACTGTACCTGTATTAGACCGGTATCTCCTCCCCCCGAAGGGTGCCAAATGTGACACCAGGGAGGGGGGGGGGGGGGGGACCGGAAAAGCACAAGTTCCATTTTTGGGTGGAACTCCGCTTTAAAGTGCATTTTCTTTAGAAAGCAGCCACAGCTGATTTGCAGGCCATGACCTTAAACAAGTGATATGGGCTAAGTTTTTTTTTTTTTTTTTTTTTTTTTTTTTTTTTTTTTAATTCATTAACACGTTCAGTACTGTTAGAGGCATGAGAACCCTACAAACTATTTTTTTCCCCAAAATTAAGGTTGTTGCTTTACTAAAATAACATTGGATTGTGTTATGTGACTAGTGTTGGTGCACACAGCATCGAGTGGGGAATCTTCTTTTAATGTGGCTTATTTTGAAAATCTAGTGATCTTTCCCTTTCATGCAGAACTCTCCTCTGGCTGAAAATCTCCCTCAATTTCCTATACACCTTTTACTACTAGTTCTGTTATTTGCACTAATGTCCTTGTATTCATTTTCTCTACAGTCACTTGATGATTGGGAGGCCGTTGTGTTTGGAAAGACTGAAGACCAGTTAATTATGACCGAACAGGCAAGACGATATCTTGATGGCTACAAGTCATCCAGCAGCTCTTTACCAAGGCCTCTGATATTATGAATGTGGGATCTTTTTTAACTGGTCAATCCAGTGGCCTCTCTTACATGCACTAAGATAAGACTTTTTAGAACTGTTGTTACAGTAATGCTTTGTTTTACAGCCCTACATTATGCATGAATCTAGCAAATACTTGGCAATCTAACCACGGCACGAAATGCGCTTCTTTTAGCTTTTAAGAGACTAAAGCAACCTTTAATCCCAGCCAGGGAGTCTTGCATGTGGAATGATAACAAAGCATCTAGTGGGAATGATCTTGAAGGCCTCAACTCCTCCTTTTTTTTTTTTTTCCTGTATAGTAGTTTACCTTATTCTGTTAAATAAGATGTAAGCATTGTTGAAATAGGTTTCAGGACAAATGTATTTTTGTTATAAATTAAAGTAGCCAGTAGCACAGTAAGAGCTTACTGCAAAGGGTTCTGCGCAACACCTGGTTATACAAATTTTATATTTTTATATCCATTGCTATAAAAGTCTGTTATCTCTACTCCACCTTTAACACACACCCCAGCCGACTGAAAGTTCTGTGCCAAAGGCATTTACCTCTGCAGAGCACTGTCCACGAGGAAATGGTTTTCAGTTCTGTGGAGCCAAAAACAGTGGTATTCTGATAGGTACTACAGGTTACTGCAGCTATCAAAGTCCCCTTTAGCTGTCTGAGACAGGAAGGTGTGTGACATTTTTGACGTGACAGCTGGTTGCTATGGGTTACTGATCTTTGCATATTATAGTTGGTCTTTACCCTGTCTTGGCTAGTTCAGGGAGCACAGATATGCTTCACAATTGACCAGCACTGGACTTTCAACCTGGCAGATCATAGTAGTTGCAAGAAGTAACATTCATGCTTTGGTCCATCAATCCCAACGTTGCCTAATGTGTTTGAGTGGAGCTATCGGTTAAATATAGCCTGTAGTATTTTTATGGTTTAAACTGTTATAAGAATATTTTTAATAATGTAATGAAAAGTGAAAAAAAGTGAAGCATAGAGGGTAGTATTCATATTTAGCACATTTTTATTTTTAAATCCCCTGTAGAACATAGTTGCTGCATTACTTTAAAGAAAGCTACTTCTGGATTTTCAGAATAGCCGTGTGCAGAAGGCGTTGGTGTTCGTAGTTTCCAAAAAAATGTGTTTATACTGTAGATGTTTGACTGAACAGGAAGTTGCACTACTAGGATTTGGTATCCTGCAATGTAACACATGAATGAGCTACAGTGTTATATATTTATATACAAAAGGTACTTCATGCATAGAGAAGCAAATGCAGAAATAAGATTTTGTTTTTCCTAGTTAGAATTTATCAGTATTTTCATTCTCAAGCTGAGAATTGTACTGTGTGAATGTAATGTACAGGGAGCAGGAACAAACAAGGTGATTTTGTTCCTGGGGATCTTTTAATTTATTTTAGACTTCTAAGTAGATGTCTGTGTTTTTAAATGCGTTTTGTAGATTTTATAGAGGCCAAATAGATTTCCTGCTGTTTTAGTATATGGGCGTTCCCCTTCAAACAGAATGCTGACATATGCATCATTTATTACTATTTAAATACCACAGATTAAAAAATACAAGTTGCTTTTTAAAAAAATGGTCTAATAACCGTGTACTGCATTAAAGGGAAAAAAATGATTAAACTAAAAACAGGGGTGTTGCATATAGCAACCAATTAAATGCCAATGGTACTTTTTTTTACCTACTTATAAAAAAGCAGCTGGAATCTGCATTGCCGCTGTTGGCAACACCCCCTCCTCTTATTTGCCACTTTCTTTTTTTAGATCCTTTTTGTGTTTTACACTTGCAAAAATATTGGAAATTCAGCAAAATGTTTGATATGCATTGACATTTTATTTGTGTATCAGTCATTGCTGTACAAAGTCAACCTTGTTTAACAACAGGGATGAGCTCAGGCATGTTAGTCTGAATCCATGTAAGTGAATCTGCCAGAAAGCTGGCATGGTAGTGGGCCATTCATATAAGGCCGAGGCATGCCACAACCCACAGCTGTTTATATTCACACCCCTTGTATTGGGAATGTCCTGGCTGACAACTTCCTGGTGGGCTTGCTCATGTGGGTTCAGACTAGGATCCAAATATGCCTGAGCTCATCACTATTTATCAAGAGGTATTAAATACGAATCACAGGTTTCCCACTGCCACCAAGTAAGTTCTTCCACTGTGGCAGATAGTCTTAAAGTGGTTCTAAAGGTAAAGGGTTTTTATCTTAATGGTTTCTCTGAATTAAGGTAAAAATCTTCTATTAGGATCCCCCCAGCTCTCCCTTATACTTTGCCCAGTCTCGATACAGCGCTGTGCCAGAGATGCCAGAACATTCTCTTTCCCTCCTCACAGGACAGAGCGGCAACAGCGGAAGCCATTGGCTCTTGCTGCGGTCAATCAAATCCTGTGACAAGGGAGCGGCGGGCGGAATGAAAACGCACTGTTTGTGTGTATAGATTGTATGGGTGCAGGCAGTGTGGCCCGAGATTGAGCCCACACGAGTGCCTCCATAGGAAGTAACTTCCTGTGGGGGTACCCACTGAAGAGGAGGAGACAGGAGCACTGGCGGGGGACACCAGAAGAGGAAGATTGGGCCTGCACAGAGTAGGTAACTATGACAAGTTATTTAAAATAGATTAAGCTTTAGAAACACTTTAAGCTGCCCAGTTGATTTGTTGCTTTGGGGAACACCGTTCCTATTTAACATTTTGATGAGCAGAGTGGCACTTCTAGGTAAAAGGAAAACCATTAATAACTCCTGTTCGGTTGGCATGTTCTTTCTTTTGGGTGCTTCTCATAACCTGTCAGCCCTGGCGAGACCGTACACTACTCCATCCTCCCTGCCATTTGCCTTTCAAGTTATGTGGCTACATGTCACTTACTTGATCCTTATTAGGAAGGTTTTATGAATCCATCCTGAACTGAACAGCAGCATTTCTTTGAATAAAGGATTTACCCATGGTGGCTTCAGAAAATAGTAAGGGGGCGGGAGATGGGGAGAGGATGGGGGTTCCAAAACCTAGCCAGATCTGAGTTATCTATTTTTTACATCAATAAAACTTTATTTCCCACAGTAATGGATTAAAGAAACCGCTGTCTACCCATTCAGTGATGGCACCTTCTGATTGCTATAATGGTGTAAAGCTATAGGGAATCACGTGACCTCCACAATGTAACAGTGCTTGGGTCCTTACAGCCAGCCACCATGCTGGGACATAGTCACTTGTGGGCTGAGGGTTAATAATCTGTCCTGGATTAACTCTGACACCAGAGTTACTAAAGGTGGACTCCCGAGAGTAGTTTTCTGGCAGGGAGGAAGGGGGTTGGCTACTATTAGGAGGCCCCTTAATGGGTAGGTGACAGTGTCTCTTTAATACTGTGGGAAATAAAGATGAAACTGTATAGCTTATGTAAAAAATGGATAACTCCTTATAACTGTACTCCTGGAGGGATCCCAGCACCACAAATGGCATTACTTTAGAATATTACCTTAGTCGGTAAACACACCTCTGCTTGTCGTTGCAAGCATTTGGGAAAATAGTCAAATTACTTGAGATATGTATAAAAATTACTAATGATTTTTATGTGAAAGCAACTTGTATTTTTGCCTTAGTGGTGGATGCAGCAGACGTATAGTCATGAATGTTTTTTTGACCTTTTTTATTAAGACATATTGCACATATTGCATTTTGTTATGAATTGTGTAACTGTATAGATGCAGTCAGCAGCGTCTTTTATAAACTGCAATACTGCACCATCTTTTATACACACCAGTGACAACACTGGTGTCTTGGTCCGAACTTCAGATTGGAATGCGCAGTGTCAATCCAGTTCTGCTGAGCTATATAGTAGAAGAGATATTTCATGCATTTGGTCTTTTCTAAGCTTTGCATGTAAAAAAAAAAAATGGTGACGACAGTTGCTTCTTTTTGCCTATTTTTTTTAGGTATTTGCACTTATTATTTATTTTTTTGTTTTGTCTTGAAAGAAAGATCTTTGCTTGTAATTTAGAGAATGTATTGTATGTAGCATAGAGGTGCGCTTGGCAGTTTTATTTACAGAGTAGTAAATAGAATACTGTACTGTAGTGTTTGGGTTTTGTTTTTATTTATACATTTTAAGTTCCTCTCCACTTCCAAGATTTGCTGCTATTCCAAATAGCAGAATCGGCTTGCTGCTACTGAGAGACGGAATAATAAAGCGTTGTATGCACTGTACAAGGATTGTAGCATGTTCCCAATACAAGAAGTGATCAGTCAGCACCTTACATAACGTTTCATTACTGCGTTACCCAAATCACTAACTGGACATAATGTTAACTGCAAGTCTCATGTACTAAGCAGTCAATATCTTGGCTTAATATAACACTAGAGAATAGACCTAAAAATTCTTATAAATGTTGCTTATTTTTATGTTCCATACACTGCTGGTATAAAATAAACATTCTATAAAGCACCAGGTGTCTCTTGTATTACTGTCTTGCAGCTATTAGTATAAGTACAGCGGAATTACAATATGTTATCAGTGCAGCATAATTAAAGGGTTAGTTGGACAGTAAGGGCCCACATTACCCAACTGCTTCTTGTCTTGAGTCTCCTTGCTACAGCTCCAAGTTGCACCCACACATACAATAAGAGGGGCTCAGAGCTCCACCTGCAGCAGGAGCCTCAATGCTTACATTGCCTTCTACTATTACTATTATTATACAACAGTTTGCGCAGAGCTTTACAACATGAGGGGAGACAGTACAGTTACAATACAATTCAATATAGGAGGAATCTGCTAGTTAGATCATACAATCTAGAAGGGAGGGTCAAGTGAAACAAAAAGGTAATAACTGTGGGGGATGATCAGATGGAGAAAATTAAAATAGTTGTTAGGTGTGGGTAAGATGGGCTTCTCTGAAGAGGAGGGTTTTCAGGGATCATCTAAAAGCCAATAGAGTAGGAGATAATCGGACAGATTGGGGTAAGGCGTTCCATAGGATTGGAGAGGCTCTATAAAAGTCCTGGAGGTGAGCATGAGAGGAGGTGATGAGGGAGCTAGAGAGCAGGAAGTCTTGAGAGGAATGAAGAGAATGATTTGGTTGGTATTTTGAGACTAGGTCAGTGATGTAGTTGGGTGCAGAGTTGTGGATGGCTTTGTAAGCAGTTGTTAGTATTTTAAATTTAATTTGTTGGGTGAGCAGAAGCCAGTGGAGGGGTTGACAGAGAAGAGTAGCAGATACTGAGCTACTAAGATACTAAGGTGGATGAGTCTGGTAGCAGCATTCATGATGGATTGAAGTGGAGATAGACTATGTAGAGGAAAGCCAGTGAGAAGGGAGTTGCAGTAGTCAAGACGAGCGATGACCAGGGAGTGAATTTAAGAGCTTTGTTGTGTCATTGGTTAGAAAGGGTGTGTCATTGGATAGAAAGGGTGTATTTTGGAAATGTTGAGGTGGCAAAATTTGGACAGTGATTGGATGTGGGGCTTAAAGGAGAGTTCAGACTCCAGGACTATAGCTAGGACCTTGGCATGTGGGGGATGGGCTTACACCTCACATTAAAATACTGCAGGTAGGTGGTCTTCGGGCTCCCAAGTGGCAAGATCTCTGCAACCAACAGGTATCAGAAGTTGGTCCACTTTTATAAAATTAACACTTTTTTAAAGGTACTGTGCACTGTGGATTGATATTTCAAGGGTATCTTCAGCAAGATCAATGTAGGTACAGGGGACTGGTGTACAATTTCCACCCAACTCTATTAGGCCTCATACACACTGGCACAGTGTTTCTACTTCCCAGAACCTAAACAACTTTGTGCTTCAAAAGTTGACTTTTTCCTGTGTTTAGATGTTCCTGCTTTAACCGCTTAAATTCTGTCCTATAGCAGTTTCACTGCTACAGGGCGGCACCTCTGTGCCGGATCACATGATCTTGTCCTTTCGGGTAAGGGGCGTACCTGCTTGCTACCGACGGCGGCTCGCTCCTGCTGTGGTCACAAATAGCGGGAGCCCAGCAGTGGGTACTGTGGACTCTATGTCCTCCAGGACCTGCCGATCATCCAACAGACACAGAATGGCAGTCTTCAGAAACACACTACAGTCCATTTAACATGGTTTCCCATGGATGTATAGGAAAGGGCCGGGGACTTTTTTCAGTTTTTTTTTTTGTTCCATAGACTTCAAAGGATCAAAAGTGTATATTGAAAAACTGAAAATGCACCCGCAATATGCAAACTGCCACCTGCATAGGTGTGAATCGGGCCTAAAGAATGCCCTGACTAAAAAAAGCTTGAGAAACACTGCTCCTAGAGTGTGTAATCAGATCCTAATAATGCAATCAGAAGGCATTGCACTACATAGTTGAACGTAAATCTAAAGGAAGTCGAACAACAAAAGTTGTCTAGTGTGTATCCAGCTTTAGTATGGTTCTTCTAGAAGTTCAAAGTAAATCTCCCACCCCTGGATTAGTAGGCTAGAGGATAATTGTTGCCACGAGTGGTCTTTGTTCCAAGACTTAATACGCACATACTTGTGATTCACTAAATAATGAACCCAGACAAGGCTGAAGTCATCAGATCACCTTCTTTAGCTACTCTATTGTGTATCACCTTGTCTTAGAGCTGACCATCATAGAAAAAAAAAAATTTAGACACATTATGGGGATTATTTTTGATGGCTGTGCCAATGCTAAGACATTTGCACAGCAATTATTTATTTACTTTAAATATACCCTTTAGCGTTGGTCATAGCACTACTTTAGTAGGTGTTTACAGAGAACATTGTGGCATTTCTATCATACCTGTCTATGTAGGAACTTGCAGTCTTTCAGACACGTTAATGTATCAGTATGTGAGCAGAAACCAGGTTAACTGGCAGAAATCCCCACATGCATGGAGAGAACATAGAGATTACATACAGAGAACACACACAGTTGCACCTTCCTAGTTCCCTTTGCTGTAAGGTTAAAGTCAGAGGTGTAACCACAACCCTTCAGGGCCCCAGTGCAAAAAAACCATGAAGGGGCCCCCTGACCTCTAGTCCCGGGGTCCTTCCCACTGATCTCGGGCCTTTATTCCCATCGGAGGGCCCTTCATTATGGTCCCACAGTGGAGCCCCTTCACATGTTCTGCAGCAGGTACGCAGAGTTCCCCTTTACATCTGAACCCCCTTACATCAGAGTCTGCAGAATTTCACTGTATGGGGGTGCTTTGTGGACTCTGTTAGGGGTGCTTTGGGAACCCTGATTTATGGAGGGGCTCTAATGTGAGGGGGAATGTTGTGGACTCTAGTGTAAAAGGGAACTCTGATGTAAGGGGGTCTCTGCTCACCAAAGCTCCCATTACATCTGTGTACTCGGAGGCAGGAGAGAAAAGGGGGGAAGGGGGGGAGGGGGACACCCTCAGTCACCGTGGATGGTGAGCTCTCTCACCCCAGGAAGGAGGGAGGCTCATGCAGTCTGCAAATCCTCCACGATGTAGTTGCAGCTGCTGAGCTTTCCCGCCTACTCATCCCCTTTCTGAGTACAGCTCTGCCGAGGAATTGAATGTTGGTGAGGTTGTGGGCACACACAGCAGGAGAGGGGCGGGGGAGCAAATATATCTCCAGGGGGAGGGGTTTGTCAGTGCTGTGTTTGGGCAGTGTAAGAAGTGTGTCGCAGACATTCTCTGCTTGCAAATGGAGCCACAGTGGAGGCTCTTGGGGCCCCACCAAAGTGGTGGAACGCCTGGGCACAAGTAAAACCTTTGTGACCCTGATAGGTCCACCACTGGTTAAAGTGGTTCTAAAGCCTAAACATTTCTTACCTTCAAGCATTCCTTACATGAAGGTAAAAAAATGTTTAGGCATTGATTTTGGCCCCTGAGCCCTCATTTGATCCAGCGCTGTGCAAGTCCACAGCTCTTCTCCCCCCTTACTTCCGGGTCTCACTGGCTGGGAGACATTGGCTCTGAATGCTGTTAATCTTGAGAAGAGGAGATTAGGAAGGGGGGGGGGTGTAAATATGATCAACATGAATAAATACATAAGTGGTCCTTATAGTGAACTTGGTGTTGAGTTATTCACTTTGTCATCACAGAAGACAAGGGGGCACTCTTTACATCTAGAGGAAAAGAGATTTAATCTCCAAATACGAAAAGGTTTCTTCACAGTAAGAGCTGTGAAAATGTGGAATGGACTCCCTCAAGAGCCGATTCTGGCCAGCACAGTAGATTGCTTTAAAAAAAGGCCTGGATCCTTTCCTAAATGTAAAGAAGAAGAATAGCAATATAACCGGGTACTAACATTTAAAGGTAAAGTTGATCCAGGAAATATCCGATTACCTCTTGGGTGATCAGGAAGGAATTTTTTTCCCCCTGCTGAAGCAATTTGGATCATGCTTTGCTGGGGTTTATTTTTTTTTTTTTTTTTGCTTTCCTCTGGATCAACTGTGGGCATTGGATTGTGTATATATAGGATTGTATGATTATGGTTTGTTTGTTTGTGTTTGTTTTTTTGTGTTTTTTTTTTTTTGTTTTGTTTTTCCCTCTTATTGGTTAAATTAGATGGACTAATTTTTCTTTTTTCAACCAGATTAACTATGACAGGACAGAGCTCTGTCCTGTCAGCGTGGACATGGCGGTTTTTGTTTCCCTGCAAAGTGGGGAATAAAAACAGTCATATCCCTTAGTAAAAGCAGCACACGGCACAAATTTAAGCCTTTGTTTGCACTAGATGTTAACCTCTTCCCAGCCAGGGTCATTATTATAATGACCATGCATATTTTTAGCACTGATCACTGTATTTGTGCCAGACTGCCCGTCATACTATTACAGTACTGCTATAACTAAAAATTCCAGTATATATACACACACACCATAGTTTATAGATGCTATAACGTTCACGTAAACCAATCAATATATGCTTGTTGGGGTTTTTTTTTTAAGAAATATGTAGCAGAATACATACTGGTGTAAATTTATGAAGAAATTCAATTTTTTTTTTTTTTTATAGTTTTATTTTTTTTGTTTATAACACAAAAAATAAAAAGCCCAGTGGTGATCAATTACCACCAAAAGAAAGCTCTATTTGTGGGAAACAAATTATATGAATTTTGTTTGTAATGACCGCACAATTGTCAGTTAAAGTAATGCAGTGCCAAAAAGCAAAAAATGGCCTGCTCATGAAGGGGGGTAAATCTTCCGGAGGTCAAGTGGTTAATAAATGAGTTCTAGACAGACATACACCATTCATGCAGCTATGTAATCATTAATAAAGTAATTAATGCAGATCTGTAATCATTAATGCAAGCAGTATAGATAACTGAATTTGAGCTGGCATCTGCCCTATACAGCATGGCTGAAGTGTGAGAGGAGGAAGCAGTGCAAGCAGCAAATCAGTTGTATGTGCTGACAAGAAGCATGCTGATCGGAAAAGAAAGCAGAGTGACAGAGATGAGCTTATCATTTGTCTCTTAACAAGAACTGGAAGAGAGAGGGTTAGGGCCATGACACCCTTAGGCAGATGCAATGGTAATTGGCAGATTCCGAGACAAAAGAGCCAGATAGCTATACAGGTTAAGGACCTTCCAGCCGGATACGGTCACTATTTGTAGAACTGCTGTCTCCTATGGCAACTGAACTTGCAACAGTCAATAGAGATCCTGACACGTAACTTGGTATAGATCTTTTTTTACATCTAACAGTGTCCCACTGTAGATCTTCACTCACTGAGCTCCCAGTCTCTCACTAGACTTGAAGATCCCAGTTGTCACTGGATCCTCTGAGCTCTTCCAAAGCTAACCCGCTGTATACTCCTCAAGCGTCACCCCCCGCTAACTCGCTGGGTCCCTGGCTTGGCACTTGCTGAAGCTTTCCCACTTCTTCACCGTCCCTGGCTAGTGAAAAAGGCTGCTCTGGTACTTCTTTCAGACTTCCATAAACTGGCCTCTGATAACAGGAAGGATGGTCCATTTGTGGCGACTACTTTCCCTTTACCTCTGGCCTTGATCCATGATTTCCGCTAGCAACCGGGAAGGTTGGTTCCCGATAGTAACAACTTGTTTCCCCATCCGGCTGAACCTCTGCAACTTGTTCGGACTCCAAGCCTGAAGTCTCAACCCCACGATGCTTCTCCTCCTGGATAGGCCTCAGACAGCCTAGCGACCAGGTACTCCCAGGTTAGTCCTCAGGCTTCTGGCCTAGCAACCTGGGGCATTTCAACACACGTCCATCCAGATAGCCGTCCAACACAGAACCGCGATCACCTGACTCCGCCTAAATAAATAGGCTCTCCCAGCAGGCCAAGTGGCTAAAGAGACCCCTGCCACTTGGCTGAGACAACCCATCCATTCATAGTCTGACTTTGCTAGGCTCTTGTCAATCCAATGTCACCAGCAACAGTGACAGAAGAGAGAAGTGTGACAAATCCAGATTTAGGGAAAAACCAGTGGATCCTCTAACAATTAGCCAGGATACTTACTACCTGGCAGACTAAATTTGTTAGCGACCCTGCCTAAACACCAGGGTGCTACATCTGGATTGAAGGTAAAATGTTTTTTCTTAGCTATCTTTTAACCACTTCCTGCCCGTAGGACGTGCATGGATGTCCTTGGGTTTCAGTGGTTATACTGGTATCTACAGGCATCATCCCAGTATCAATCTTTTCAGCCAGCGATTCTCTTTCATGCAGAAGTGATCCCTTCTGTGGGTGGTGGGAAAGGGGTCCCACCCCCCTCCCGCCGCTGCCTTCACCGGGCTCTCCTGTCTCTTCGCAGAGCCCAGGAACAATGCGGCGATGGCTGCCCTGTACAGAGAGAGGAACTGACATTGTTCCTCTCTCTCTCTCTGTAACCCTAGAAACCGGGAGTGACGAGTAGTTTGTCACTTCCAGTTCTGCCCCTTTGTTTACCTGGCTGCCAGTGGCCAGAAAAGCAGCCAATTAAACTGATCTGCGCCTGATAAACTGAATGGGAGGCTAGAGGAGAGATTTGGGGGTCTAATAGACCCCAGATCTCTCCATAAAGAGGACCTGTCACGGTCCATGCTGTCACAAGGGATGTTGTTCATCCCTTGTGATAGCAATAAAGTTAGTACAAATATAAAAAAAAAAAGTGTAAAAAAATGATTTTTTTTGTATAAAATAATAATAAAAAAAATTAAAGTGCCCCATCAAACCGTTCTTATGCGCAAATGCGAACGCATATGTAAATAGTGATCGCACCTAACATATGAGGTATTGTCGCGAACGCCAGAGCAAAGAGCACCAAACCTCTGGTGCAAGTCTAAACTGGTAACTTGTAAAGACGTTTAAAGCGTCGCATATGGATAATTTTAAGCACCATAGTTTGGTGCAATTCCATGGGCAGATGCGATTTTAGTGTGACATGTTAAAAATTGGGCTAACTTCAGTGTTTTTTTAATTCATGAAAGTGTTTTTTTTTTCCCAAAAATTGCGTTTCAAAAACCGCTGCGTAAATACCATGTGACATAACAGATCGCAACACCCACCATTTTCTTCTATAGGGTCTCTGATAAGAAAAAATATATAATGTTTGGGGGTTCTGCGTGATTTTCTAGCAAAAAAAAAAGTACAATATCTCACAAAAGTGAGTACACCACACACATTTTTGTAAATATTTTATTATATCTTTTCATGTGACAACACTGAAGAAATGACACTTTGTTACAATGTAAAGTAGTGAGTGTACAGCTTGTATAACAGTGTAAATTTGCTGTCCCCTCAAAAAACTCAACACACAGCCATTAATGTCTAAACCGCTGGCAACAAAAGTGAGTCCAAATTATGCCCATTTAGGCATTTTACCCCCCCCCCCCCGGTGTCATGTGACTCATTAGTGTTACAAGGTCTCAGGTGTGAATGGGGAGCAGGTGTGTTAAATTTGGCTCACTCTCTCATACTGGTCACCGGAAGTTCAACGTGGCACCTCATGGCAAAGAACTCTCTGAGGATCTGAAAAAAATAATTGTTGCTCTACATAAAGATGGCCTAGGCTATAAGAAGATTGCCAAGATCCTGAAACTGAGCTGTAGTATGGTGGCCAAGACCATACAGCTGTTTAACAGGACAGGATCCACTCACAACAGGCCTCGCCATGGTCAACCAAAGAAGTTGAGTGCACATGCTCAGCATCATATCCAGAGGTTGTTTTTGGGGAAAAAAAATTGCTGCAGAGGTTGAAGGGGTGGGGGGTCACCTTTTCAGTGCTCAGACCATACGCTGCACACTGTATCAAATTGGTCCGCATGGCTGTCGTCCCAGAAGGAAGCCTGTTCTAAAGATGATGCACAAGAAAGCCCACAAACAGTTTGCTGAAGACAAGCAGACTAAGGACATGGATTACTGGAACCATGTCCTGTGGTCTGATGAGACCAAGATAAACATAGTTGGTTCAGATGGTGTGTAGCGGTAACCAGTTGAGGAGTACAAAGACGAGTGTGTCTTGCCTACAGTCAAGCATGGTGGTGGGAGTGACATGATCTGGGGCTGTATGAGTGCTGCTGTCACTGGGGAGCTACAGTTCATTGAGGGAACCATGAATGCAACATGTACTGTGACATACGGAAGCAGAGCATGATCCCCCTCCCTTCAGAGACTGGGTCGCAGGACAGCATTCCAACATGATAATGACCCCAAACACACCTCCAAGATGACCCCTGCCTTGCTAAAGAAGCTGAGGGTAAAGGTCATGGACCGGCCAAGCATGTCTCTAGACCTAAACCCTATTGAGCATCTGTGGGGCATCCTCAAATGGAATGTGGAGGAGTGCAAGGTCTCTAACATCCACCAGCTCCGTTATGTCATCATGGAGGAGTGGAAGAGGACTCCAGTGGCAACCTGTGAAGCTCTGGTGAACTCTATGCCCAAGAGGGTTAAGGCAGTGCCACCAGTGGCGGCTGGTGCTCAAAATGTTTGGGGGGGCAAACAAACTGAAAAGTTCTGAAATTAATTGCAGCCTCCCTGTACCATCAATCACAGCCACTGTGCCATCAAACGCAGCCACTGTGCCCATAAATTGCCACCACTGTACCATCAAACGCAGCCACTGTGCCATCAAATGCTGCCACTGTGCCCCATCAAATACAGCTACTGTGCCCCATCGAATGCAGCAACTGTCCAGCAACAAACGCAGCCACTGTGCCCATCAAATGCAGCCTCACTGTGGCCCAGACTACTATGGGTCTAGAAATTACTACTACAATGAATATAGCAATGTATTCTCTACAATGAACATAGTAATGTCTTCTACAATGATTCTCTCCCTCATTTATCTCTATACAGCATCACTCATAGCGCACAGTGGAGGGAGGAGGGTGGTGTTTCTCCGGCATCTCTCTGCCCCACCTACACCAAGGCTCCAGCGTGCTGCTGAGAATTGCACACCGACTTAGGTGGCTACGCCCACGAGCACTCTGATTGGGCTCCCCCTATGTACAGGCCGCCACACAAAATATTGACACTTTGGGCTCAATTTGGACATTTTCACTTAGGTGTGTACTCACTTGTTGCCAGTGGTTTAGACATTAATGACTGTGTGTTGAGTTATTTTGAGGGGACAGCAAATTTACTCTGTTATACAAGCTGTACACTCACTACTTTACATTGTAGCAAAGTGTTTTGACATGAAAAGATATAATAAAATATTTACAAAAATGTGAGGGGTGTACTCACTTTTGTGAGATACTGTAGATTTTTACATGAGCAAAGTGTCAGAACTGGCCCGGACGGGAAGTGGTTAAAGAGGAAGTAAAGCCTCTGAAAAAAAAAAAAAAAAACATCCTGCAAGACAAAGGCATTAGTGAGCTAGTATGCATAGCATACTAGCTCATTATGAATTACTTATCTGAGATTGAAGCCCCCACATCAGCCCTCGTTCGCCTCCTCCGACGCCGCCATCTATCCCGAAATGACTTCCGATGATGTCACTCCCGTGCTTGTGCGCTGGTGCCGCCACTAATGGCATGATCTCCGTTAGAAACGGCATGCTCAGTACGCCTGCGATGTCTACAGCACATGTGCCACTATTTCTGCAAATATCTCCTAAACCTTTTAGGTTTGGGAGATATTTCTTGCACCTACAAGTAAGCTTTAATCTAGGCTTACCTGTAGGTTAAAGTGGTTGTAATAGGTTTACAACCACTTTAATGGGCTATTCTTTTTTTTTATTGCTATTTTAGGTTGGAGTTCTGCTTTAACCACTTGACGACCGCCTCACGCCGATGTACGTCGGCAAAGTGGCACGGACAGGCAAAATCACGTACATGTACGTGATTTGCCTTCCGCGGGTGGGGGGTCCGATCGGACCCCCCCCCGGTGCCCGAGGCGGTCGTCGTTTGTCCAGCGGCGATCGGTGATGAGGGGGAGACCATCCGTTCGTGGCCCCCCCCTCGCGATCGCCGCCGGCCAATGAGAACACTCCTTTGCTGCTGTATGCTAAACAGCAGCAAAGGAAGTGATGTCATCTCCCCTCGGGTCGGTATTTTCCGTTCCGGCCCGAGGAGAGACGACAAGTATGTGAGTGCACAAACACTACACACACAGTAGAACATGCCAGGCACACAAAACACCCCGATCCCCCCCCCGATCGCCCCCCGATCCCCCCCCAATCACCCCCCCCCCCTGTCACAAACTGACACCAGCAGTTTTTTTTTTTTTTTTTCTGATTACTGCATAGTGTCAGTTTGTGACAGTTACTGTGTTGGGACAGTGTATATTACCCCCCTTTAGGTCTAGGGTACCCCCCTAACCCCCCCTAATAAAGTTTTAACCCCTTGATCACCCCCTGTCACCAGTGTCGCTAAGCGATCATTTTTCTGATCGCTGTATTAGTGTCGCTGGTGACGCTAGTTAGTGAGGTAAATATTTAGGTTCGCCGTCAGCGTTTTATAGCGTCAGGGACCCCCATATACTACCTAATAAATGTTTTAACCCCTTGATTGCCCCCTAGTTAACCCTTTCACCACTGATCACCGTATAACCGTTACGGTTGACGCTGGTTAGTTCGTTTATTTTTTATAGTGTCAGGGCACCCGCCGTTTATTACCGAATAAAGGTTTAGCCCCCCGATCGCCCGGCGGTGATATGCGTCGCCCCAGGCAGCGTCAAATTAGCGCCAGTACCGCTAACACCCACGCACGCAGCATGCGCCTCCCTTAGTGGTATAGTATCTGATCGGATCAATATCTGATCCGATCAGATCTATACTAGCGTCCCCAGCAGTTTAGGGTTCCCAAAAACGCAGTGTTAGCGGGATCAGCCCAGATACCCGCTAGCACCTGCGTTTTGTCCCTCCGCCCGGCCCACCCAAGTGCAGTATCGATCGATCACTGTCACTTACAAGGCACTAAACGCATAACTGCAGCGTTCGCAGAGTCAGGCCTGATCCCTGCGATCGCTAACAGTTTTTTTTGTAGCGTTTTGGTGAACTGGCAAGCACCAGCCCCAGGCAGCGTCAGGTTAGCGCCAGTACCGCTAACACCCACGCACGCACCATACACCTCCCTTAGTGGTATAGTATCTGAACGGATCAATATCTGATCCGATCAGATCTATACTAGCGTCCCCAGCAGTTTAGGGTTCCCAAAAACGCAGTGTTAGCGGAATCAGCCCAGATACCTGCTAGCACCTGCGTTTTGCCCCTCCGCCCGGCCCAGCCCAGCCCACCCAAGTGCAGTATCGATCGATCACTGACACTTACAAAACACTAAACGCATAACTGCAGCGTTCGCAGAGTCAGGCCTGATCCCTGCGATCGCTAACAGTTTTTTTTGTAGCGTTTTGGTGAACTGGCAAGCACCAGCCCCAGGCAGCGTCAGATTAGCGCCAGTACCGCTAACACCCACGCACGCACCGTACACCTCCCTTAGTGGTATAGTATCTGATCGCATCAATATCTGATCCGATCAGATCTATACTAGCGTCACCAGCAGTTTAGGGTTCCCAAAAACGCAGTGTTAGCGGGATCAGCCCAGATACCTGCTAGCACCTGCGTTTTGCCCCTTCGCCCGGCCCAGCCCAGCCCACCCAAGTGCGGTATCGATCGATCACTGTCACTTACAAAACACTAAACGCATAACTGCAGCGTTCGCAGAGTCAGGCCTGATCCCTGCGATCGCTAACAGTTTTTTGGTAGTGTTTTGGTGAACTGGCAAGCGCCAGCGGCCTAGTACACCCCGGTCGTAGTCAAACCAGCACTGCAGTAACACTTGGTGACGTGGCGAGTCCCATAAGTGCAGTTCAAGCTGGTGAGGTGGCAAGCACAAGTAGTGTCCCGCCGCCACCAAAAAGACAAACACAGGCCCGTCGTGCCCATAATGCCCTTCCTGCTGCATTCGCCAATCCTAATTGGGAACCCACCGCTTCTGCAGCGCCCGTACTTCCCCCATTCACATCCCCAACCAAATGCAGGCGGCTGCATGAGAGGCATTTTTATGTCCTCCCGAGTACCCCTACCCAACGAACCCCCCAAAAAAGATGTCGTGTCTGCAGCAAGCGAGGATATAGGCGTGACACCCGCTATTATTGTCCCTCCTGTCCTGACAATCCTGGTCTTTGCATTGGTGAATGTTTTGAACGCTACCATTCACTAGTTGAGTATTAGCGTAGGGTACAGCATTGCACAGACTAGGCACACTTTCACAGGGTCTCCCAAGATGCCATCGCATTTTGAGAGACCCGAACCTGGAACCGGTTACCGTTATAAAAGTTAGTTACAAAAAAAGTGTAAAAAAAAAAAAAATATGAAATAAAAAAAAATAGTTGTTGTTTTATTGTTCTCTCTCTCTCTATTCTCTCTCTCTATTGTTCTGCTCTTTTTTACTGTATTCTATTCTGCAATGTTTTATTGTTATTGTTATTGATTGTTATTGTTATTGTTATTGTTATTATGTTTTATCATGTTTGTTTTTCAGGTGTGTAATTATTTACACTTTACTGTGCTTTATTGTTAACCATTGTTAACCATTTTTTTGTCTTCAGGTACGCCATTCACGACTTTGAGTGGTTATACCAGAATGATGCCTGCAGGTTTAGGTATCATCTTGGTATCATTCTTTTCAGCCAGCGGTCGGCTTTCATGTAAAAGCAATCCTAGCGGCTAATTAGCCTCTAGACTGCTTTTACAAGCCGTGGGAGGGAATGCCCCCCCCCCCCCCACCCACTGTCTTCCGTGTTTTTCTCTGGCTCTCCTGTCTCAACAGGGAACCTGAGAATGCAGCCGGTGATTCAGCCAGCTGACCATAGAGCTGATCAGAGACCAGAGTGGCTCCAAACATCTCTATGGCCTAAGAAACCGGAAGCTACGAGTATTTCATGACTTAGATTTCGCCGGATGTAAATAGCGCCATTGGGAAATTGGGGAAGCATTTTATCACACCGATCTTGGTGTGGTCATTTGCTTTGAGGGCAGAGGAGAGATCTAGGGTCTAATAGACCACAATTTTTTCAAAAAAGAGTACCTGTCACTACCTATTGCTATCATAGGGGATATTTACATTCCCCGAGATAACAATAAAAATGATTAAAAAAAAAAATATGAAAGGAACAGTTTAAAAGTAAGATTAAAAAAGCAAAAAAATAATAAAGAAAAAAAAAAAAAAAAAAAAAAACACCCCTGTCGCCCCCTGCTCTCGCGCTAAGGCGAACGCAAGCGGCGGTCTGTCGTCAAACGTAAACAGCAATTGCACCATGCATGTGAGGTATCACCGCGAAGGCCAGATCGAGTGCAGTAATTTTTCCAGTAGACCTCCTCTGTAAATCTAAAGTGGTAACCTGTAAAGGCTTTTGAAGGCTTTTAAACATGTATTTATTTTGTTGCCACTGCACGTTTGTGCGCAATTTTAAAGCATGTCATGTTTGGTATCCATGTACTCGGCCTGAGATCATCTTTTTTATTTCATCAAACATTTGGGCAATATAGCGTGTTTTAGTGCATTAAAATTAAAAAAAGTGTGTTTTTTCCCCAAAAAATGCGTTTGAAAAATCGCTGCGCAATTACTGTGTGAAAAAAAAAAATGAAACACCCACCATTTTAATCTGTAGGGCATTTGCTTTAAAAAAATATATAATGTTTGGGGGTTCAAAGTAATTTTTTTGCAAAAAAAAAAAACTTTTTCATGTAAACAATAAGTGTCAGAAAGGGCTTTGTCTTCAAGTGGTTAGAAGAGTGGGTGATGTGTGACATAAGCTTCTAAATGTTGTGCATAAAATGCCAGGACAGTTCAAAACCCCCCCAAATGACCCCATTTTGGAAAGTAGACACCCCAAGCTATTTGCTGAGAGGCATGTCGAGTCCATGGAATATTTTATATTGCGACACAAGTTGCGGGAAAGAGACAAATTTTTTTTTTTTTTTTTTTTTTTTGCACAAAGTTGTCACTAAATGATATATTGCTCAAACATGCCATGGAAATATATGAAATTACACCCTAAAATACATTCTGCTGCTTCTCCTGAGTACGGGGATACCACATGTGTGAGACTTTTTGGGAGCCTAGCCGCGTACGGGACCCCGAAAACCAAGCACCGCCTTCAGGCTTTCTAAGGGCGTGAATTTTTGATTTCACTCTTCACTGCCTATCACAGTTTCGGAGGCCATGGAATGCCCAGGTGGCACAAAACCCCCCCAAATGACCCCATTTTGGAAAGTAGACACCCCAAGCTATTTGCTGAGAGGTATAGTGAGTATTTTGCAGACCTCACTTTTTGTCACAAAGTTTTGAAAATTGAAAAAAGAAAAAAAAAAATGTTTTTTCTTGTCTTTCTTCATTTTCAAAAACAAATGAGAGCTGCAAAATACTCACCATGCCTTTCAGCAAATAGCTTGGGGTGTCTACTTTCCAAAATGGGGTCATTTGGGGGGGTTTTGTGCCACCTGGGCATTCCATGGCCTCCGAAACTGTGATAGGCAGTAAAGAGTGAAATCAAAAATTTTCACCCTTAGAAATCCTGAAGGCAGTGATTGGTTTTTGGGGTCCAGTACGCGGCTAGGCTCCCAAAAAGTCCCACACATGTGGTATCCCCATACTCAGGAGAAGCAGCTAAATGTATTTTGGGGTGCAATTCCACATATGCCCATGGCCTGTGTGAGCAATATATCATTTAGTGACAACTTTATGAAAAAAAAAAAAAAAAAAAAAAAAAAGTGTCACTTTCCCGCAACTTGTGTCAAAATATAAAATATTCCATGGACTCAATATGCCTCTCAGCAAATAGCTTGGGGTGTCTACTTTCCAAAATGGGGTCATTTTGGGGGGTTTTGTGCCACCTGGGCATTCCATGGCCTCCGAAACTGTGATAGGCAGTGAAGAGTGAAAGCAAAAATTTACACCCTTAGAAATCCTGAAGGCGGTGATTGGTTTTCGGGGCCCCGTACGCGGCTAGGCTCCCAAAAAGTCCCACACATGTGGTATCCCCATACTCAGGAGAAGCAGCTAAATGTATTTTGGGGTGCAATTCCACATAGGCCCATGGCCTGTGTGAGCAATATATCATTTAGTGACGACTTTTTGTAAATATTTTTTTTTTTTTGTCATTTTTCAATCACTTGGGACAAAAAAAATAAATATTCAATGGGTTCAACATGCCTCTCAGCAATTTCCTTGGGGTGTCTACTTTCCAAAATGGGGTCATTTGGGGGGGTTTTGTACTGCCCTGCCATTTTAGCACCTCAAGAAATGACATAGGCAGTCATAAACTAAAAGCTGTGTAAATTCCAGAAAATGTACCCTAGTTTGTAGACGCTATAACTTTTGCGCAAACCAATAAATATACACTTATTGACATTTTTTTTACCAAAGACATGTGGCCGAATACATTTTGGCCTAAATGTATGACTAAAATTTAGTTTATTGGATTTTTTTTATAACAAAAAGTAGAAAATATCATTTTTTTTCAAAATTTTCGGTCTTTTTCCGTTTATAGCGCAAAAAATAAAAACCGCAGAGGTGATCAAATACCATCAAAAGAAAGCTCTATTTGTGGGAAGAAAAGGACGCAAATTTCGTTTGGGTACAGCATTGCATGACCGCGCAATTAGCAGTTAAAGCGACGCAGTGCCAAATTGGAAAAAGACCTCTGGTCCTTAGGCAGCATAATGGTCCGGGGCTCAAGTGGTTAACCACTTGCCGACCGCCGCACGACGATGTACGTCGACAAAGCGGCACGGGCAGGAAAAAGGGCTTACCTGTACGTCCCTGCCTGCCCGCGGGTGGGGGGTCCGATCGGACCCCCCCCCCCCGGTGCCTGCGGCGGTCGGCAAATGTCCCCCGGCGATCGGTGGTGAGGGGGAGGCCATCCATTCGTGGCCCCCCCCTCGCGATCGCTCCCAGCCAATGGGATCATTTCCCTGCCTCTGTATTGTACACAGAGGCAGAGGAAATGATGTCATCTCTCCTCGGCTCGGTATTTTTCGTTCCGGGCCGAGGAGAGAAGACTGAACTGTGAGTGCACCAAACACACACACACAGTAGAACATGCCAGGCACACATTTCACCCCGATCCCCCCCCCGATCGCCCCCCGATCCCCCCCCGATCACCCCCCCCCAGTCACAAACTGACACCAAGCAGATTTTTTTTTTTTTTTTTTCTGATTACTGTATTGGTGTCAGTTTGTGTCAGTTAGTGTGGTAGGGTAGTGAGTCTTAGGCCCCCTTTAGGTCTAGGGTACCCCCCTAACCCCCCTAATAAAGTTTTAACCCCTTGATCACCCCCTGTCACCAGTGTTGCTAAGCGATCATTTTTCTGATCGCTGTATTAGTGTCGCTGGTGACGGTAGTTAGGGACGTAAATATTTAGGTTCGCCGTCAGCGTTTTATAGCGACAGGGACCCCCCTATACTACCTAATAAATGTTTTAACCCCTTGATTGCCCCCTAGTTAACCCTTTCACCACTGATCACCGTATAACTGTTACGGGTGACGCTGGTTAGTTCGTTTATTTTTTATAGTGTCAGGGCACCCGCCGTTTATTACCGAATAAAGGTTTAGCCCCCTGATCGCCCGGCGGTGATATGCGTCGCCCCAGGCAGCGTCAGATTAGCGCCAGTACCGCTAACACCCACGCACGCAGCATACGCCTCCCTTAGTGGTATAGTATCTGTACGGATCAATATCTGATCCAATCAGATCTATACTAGCGTCCCCAGCAGTTTAGGGTTCCCAAAAACGCAGTGTTAGCGGGATCAGTCCAGATACCTGCTAGCACCTGCGTTTTGCCCCTCCGCCCGGCCCAGCCCACCCAAGTGCAGTATCGATCGATCACTGTCACTTACAAAACACTAAACGCATAACTGCAGCGTTCGCAGAGTCAGGCCTGTTACCTGTGATCGCTAACAGTTTTCTTGGTAGCGTTTTGGTGAGCTGGCAAGCACCAGCCCCAGGCAGCGTCAGGTTAGCGCCAGTACCGCTAACACCCACGCACGCACCGTATACCTCCCTTAGTGGTATAGTATCTGATCGCATCAATATCTGATCCGATCAGATCTATACTAGCGTCCCCAGCAGTTTAGGGTTCCCAAAAACGCAGTGTTAGCGGGATCAGCCCAGATACCTGCTAGCACCTGCGTTTTGCCCCTCCGCCCGGCCCAGCCCAGCCCACCCAAGTGCAGTATCGATCGATCTCTGTCACTTACAAAACACTAAACGCATAACTGCAGCGTTCACAGAGTCAGGCCTGATCCCTGCGATCGCTAACAGTTTTTTTGGTAGCGTTTTGGTGAACTGGCAAGCACCAGCCCCAGGCAGCGTCAGATTAGCGCCAGTACCGCTAACACCCACGCACGCAGCATACACCTCCCTTAGTGGTATAGTATCTGTACGGATCAATACCTGATCCAATCAGATCTATACTAGTGTCCCCAGCAGTTTAGGGTTCCCAAAAACGTAGTGTTAGCGTGATCAGCCCAGATACCTGCTAGCACCTGCGTTTTGCCCCTCCGCCCGGCCCAGCCCAGCCCACCCAAGTGCAGTATCGATCGATCACTGTCACTTACAAAACACTAAACGCATAACTGCAGCGTTCGCAGAGTCAGGCCTGATCCCTGCGATCGCTAACAGTTTTTTTGGTAGCGTTTTGGTGAACTGGCAAGCACCAGCGGCGTAGTACACCCCGGTCGTAGTCAAGCCAGCACTGCAGTAACACTTGGTGACGTGGCGAGTCCCATAAGTGCAGTTCAAGCTGGTGAGGTGGCAAGCACAAGTAGTGTCCCGCTGCCACCAAAAAGACAAACACAGGCCTGTCGTGCCCATAGTGCCCTTCCTGCTGCATTCGCCAATCCTAATTGGGAACCCACCACTTCTGCAGCGCCCGTACTTCCCCCATTCACATCCCCAACCAAATGCAGTCGGCTGCATGAGAGGCAATTTCTTTATGTCCTCCCGAGTACCCCTACCCAGCGAACCCCCCCAAAAAAGATATTGTGTCTGCAGCAAGTGCGGATATAGGCGTGACACCCGCTATTATTGTCCCTCCTGTCCGGACAATCCTGGTCTTTGCATTGGTGAATGTTTTGAACGCTACCATTCACTAGTTGACTATTAGCGTAGGGTACAGCATTCCACAGACTAGGCACACTTTCACAGGGTCCCCCAAGATGCCATCGCATTTTGAGAGACTCGAACCTGGAACCGGTTACAGTTATAAAAGTTAGTTACAAAAAAAAGTGAAAAAAAAAAAAAAACACAAACAAAAATATAAAATAAAAAAAAAATAGTTGGCGTTTTATTGTTCTCTCTCTCTCTCTATTCTCTCTCTATTGTTCTGCTCTTTTTTACTGTATTCTATTCTGCAATGTTTTATTGTTATTATGTTTTATCATGTTTGCTTTTCAGGTATGCAATTTTTTATACCTTACCGTTTACTGTGCTTTATTGTTAACCATTTTTTTGTCTTCAGGTACGCCATTCACGACTTTGAGTGGTTATACCAGAATGATGCCTGCAGGTTTAGGTATCATCTTGGTATCATTCTTTTCAGCCAGCGGTCAGCTTTCATGTAAAAGCAATCCTAGCGGCTAATTAGCCTCTAGACTGCTTTTACAAGCAGTGGGAGGGAATGCCCCCCCCCCAACGTCTTCCGTGTTTTTCTCTGGCTCTCCTGTCTCAACAGGGAACCTGAGAATGCAGCCGGTGATTCAGCCAGCTGACCATAGAGCTGATCAGAGACCAGAGTGGCTCCAAACATCTCTATGGCCTAAGAAACCGGAAGCTACGAGCATTTTATGACTTAGATTTCGCCGGATGTAAACAGCGCCATTGGGAAATTGGGAAAGCATTTTATCACACCGATCTTGGCGTGGTCAGATGCTTTGAGGGCAGAGGAGAAATCTAGGGTCTAATAGACCCCAATTTTTGCAAAAAAGAGTACCTGTCACTACCTATTGCTATGATAGGGGATATTTACATTCCCCGAGATAACAATAAAAATGATTTAAAAAAAAAAAATGAAAGGAACAGTTTAAAAATAAGATAAAATAATAATAATAATAATAATGAAAAAAAAAAAAAAAAAAAAGAAAAAAAAAGCACCCCTGTCCCCCCTGCTCTCGCGCTAAGGCGAACGCAAGCGTCGGTCTGGCGTCAAATGTAAACAGCAATTGCACCATGCATGTGAGGTATCACCGCGAAGGCCAGATCGAGGGCAGTAATTTTAGCAGTAGACCTCCTCTGTAAATCTAAAGTGGTAACCTGTAAAGGCTTTTAAAGGCTTTTAAAAATGTATTTAGTTTGTCGCCACTGCACGTTTGTGCGCAATTTTAAAGCATGTCATGTTTGGTATCCATGTACTCGGCCTAAGATCATCTTTTTTATTTCACCAAACATTTGGGCAATATAGTGTGTTTTAGTGCATTAAAATGTAAAAAAGTGTGTTTTTCCCCAAATAATGCGTTTGAAAAATCGCTGCGCAAATACTGTGTGAAAAAAAAAATTGAAACACCCACCATTTTAATCTGTAGGGCATTTGCTTTAAAAAAAAAAATAATGTTTGGGGGTTCAAAGTAATTTTCTTGCAAAAAAAAATTATTTTTTTATGTAAACAATAAGTGTCAGAAAGGGCTTTGTCTTCAAGTGCTTAGAAGAGTGGGTGATGTGTGACATAAGCCTCTAGATGTTGTGCATAAAATGCCAGGACAGTTCAAAACCCCCCCAAATGACCCCATTTTGGAAAGTAGACACCCCAAGCTATTTGCTGAGAGGCATGTCGAGTCCATGGAATATTTTATATTGTGACACAAGTTGCGGGAAAGAGACAATTTTTTATTTTTTTTATTTTTTTTTACGCAAAGTTGTCACTAAATGATATTTTGCTCAAACATGCCATGGGAATATGTGAAATTACACCCCAAAATACATTCTGCTGCTTCTCCTGAGTACGGGGATACCACATGTGTGAGACTTTTTGGGAGCCTAGCCGCGTACGGGACCCCAAAAACCAAGCACCGCCTTCAGGCTTTCTAAGGCCGTAAATTTTTGATTTCACTCTTCACTGCCTATCACAGTTTCGGAGGCCATGGAATGCCCAGGTGGCAAAAAAAAACCCCAAATGACCCCATTTTGGAAAGTAGACACCCCAAGCTATTTGCTGAGTGGTATAGTGAGTATTTTGCAGACCTCAGTTTTTGTCACAAAGTTTTGAAAATTGAAAAAAGAAAAAAAAAAAAAATTTTTCTCGTCTTTCTTTATTTTCAAAAACAAATGAGAGCTGCAAAATACTCACCATGCCTCTCAGCAAATAGCTTGGGGTGTCTACTTTCCAAAATGGGGTCATTTGGGGGGGGTTTGTGCCACCTGGGCATTCCATGGCCTCCGAAACTGTGATAGGCAGTGAGGAGTAAAATCAAAAATGTACGCCCTTAGAAATCCTGAAGGCAGTGATTGGTTTTCGGGGCCCCGTACGCGGCTAGGCTCCCAAAAAGTCTCACACATGTGGTATCCCCATACTCAGGAGAAGCAGCTAAATGTATTTTGGGGTGCAATTCCACATATGCCCATGGTCTGTGTGAGCAATATATCATTTAGTGACAACTTTGTGCAAAAAAAAAAAAAAAAAAAAAAAAATTTGTCACTTTCCCGCAACTTGTGTCAAAATATAAAACATTCCATGGACTCAACATGCCTCAAAGCAAATAGCTTGGGGTGTCTACTTTCCAAAATGGGGTCATTTGGGGGGGTTTTATGCCATCTGGGCATTTTATGGCCTTCAAAACTGTGATAGGTAGTGAGGAGTAAAATCAAAAATGTACGCCCTTAGAAATCCTGAAGGCAGTGATTGGTTTTCGGGGCCCCGTACGTGGCTAGGCTCCCAAAAAGTCCCACACATGTGGTATCCCCGTACTCAGGAGAAGCAGCTAAATGTATTTTGGGGTGCAATTCCACATATGCCCATGGCCTGTGTGAGCAATATATCATTTAGTGACAACTTTTTGTAATTTTTTTTTTTTTTTTTGTCATTATTCAATCACTTGGGACAAAAAAAATGAATATTCAATGGGCTCAACATGCCTCTCAGCAAATTCCTTGGGGTGTCTACTTTCCAAAATGGGGTCATTTGTGGGGGTTTTGTACTGCCCTGCCATTTTAGCACCTCAAGAAACGACATAGGCAGTCATAAATTAAAGGCTGTGTAAATTCCAGAAAATGTACCCTAGTTTGTAGACGCTATAACTTTTGCGCAAACCAATAAATATACACTTATTGACATTTTTTTTACCAAAGACATGTGGCCGAATACATTTTGGCCTAAATGTATGACTAAAATTGAGTTTATTGGATTTTTTTTAGAACAAAAAGTAGAAAATATCATTTTTTTTCAAAATTTTCGGTCTTTTTCCGTGTATAGCGCAAAAAATAAAAACGGCAGAGGTGATCAAATATCATCAAAAGAAAGCTCTATTTGTGAGAAGAAAAGGACGCAAATTTCGTTTGGGTAGAGCATTGCATGACCGCGCAATTAGCAGTTAAAGCGACGCAGTGCTGAATTGTAAAAAGTGCTCTGGTCAGGAAGGGGGTAAAACCTTCCGGGGCTGAAGTGGTTAAATTAGCTGTAAACCTCTCATAAAAAATGAACAAAGTATATGTTTCTATAGTCTGTACTTGCCTTCAGTCCAAAGCCCATAGTGTGATTTATGCCTGCTCTATCCCCCCTGCTTATGCCAATACCAAGGAATTCTGGGAGACGGCCCTGCCCCCCCAGCACATAGCAGGTAATAGAAAGCATCAGCTGTGCTTCCTTATGAGTAGTTGGGGGGTGTCTATTCCTTTAATACTCAGGTCTTAGGTTACACTTAGCTCCTTGCTCTGTGTAACATCAGATCCCCACCTCTTGCCTTCTCAGAAATGCTGTGCAAATTCTGTACTTTGAATTGAAAGCCACTTTCAATATATTTAAATCCACAGCTTTCATTGAAATAATTCCTAATAAATCTGCCATGAGGGTACTTTTTCAGCCACAATCTTTTCAGGATAGACAATGTTCTATCTATATGTCACAATTATGTTTCTGTATTGTCACCTTGTAGTCTTATTATGGATGTTTCAACTTACATTTTACAAACATGTCGTATTGTCACCATAAAGAAACCTGGCTTGAGAAATGTCATGCAGTGATTGCTAGAGTACATGCATGTAGACTGACTAGCTGCAGGTGATCAGCACTACAGCACTGAGTTGCAATACAGGATGAAAAAAAAAGTGAAAACAAGTACCGTATTTTATAAGAAAAAAAAATGGCAACTATTTATGATACACAGTGCTTCCGCAAACTAAATGCCAATTGGTTGGAGTAATTACATTAAATAATGATAGGTGTCATTAACCTACTATTTTGCTCAGTCTTAGCATCATTATAAGTACAATTATTAAATATATTTAAAAACTACATATATCTATAATGTGATGCCGTCATTTTCAACATAAAAAACAAATGTGCATATGTGCATCAATAATAAAAGTTATATATATATATATACTGTGTGTATATATATATATATATATACTGTGTGTATATATATATATATATATATATATATATATATATATATATATATACTGTGTGTGTATATATATATATATATATATATATATATATATACATATATATATATATATATATATAAGAATGTTTAAATTTTGCTGGAATAAGTGAATCTGACTTTCTCAAGGGTCACAGACACGTGACGCAATGCATTGGGAGGAGCTGGGTGATGTCACTTCTGGTCGCAGCCGAGACCGGAAGTTCAAAACTGTTAATGTTCTTTGACGGGATTAGGAAAATTATGCACATTAGAAAACACAAAAAACACTATATCAAAATTATATAAACTATTATTAGTTGAAGATGAAATAGAGAAACCCACCTATATTAAACAATGGGAAAAGGACCTGGGGACACTGGTTGATACCAGCACGATAAAAAAGATTATGAACCTTACCCATAGATCGGCGATAGACGTAAAAACAACCGAAATGAACTACAAGTGTTTAGTGAGGTGGTATATGACACCAGAGAGGGCTAGTAAATTCCAAAAAGAGTCATCGGCAGAATGTTGGAGGGGATGTGGGGAAATAGGCTCAATGGCACACATATGGTGGAAATGCCCTAAGATTCAAGAATACTGGGAGAATGTTCTGAGTATGATTAAAAAAATTACGGGAAAGGAGGTGAAAAAAGATCCAGGGTCGGTGCTCTTCCACGGCATTAAGGATAGTGAGAAACAATATAAAGCGTCATTGGTGCCTCACCTAATCAATGCAGCAAAAAAACTAATACCCAAAAATTGGAGAGAAAAAGAACCCCCACAGATATGGGAGTGGATTAATGCCGTGGAGGAAACCTATACCATGGAGAGGTTCTATGGTAGCAAGGATGGAGGTGGTGAAGGAAGGAAAGATAACTGGAAGAGTTGGAGAGACTTAAAAAAAAACATGGAGTTACGCTGAGAAAGTGAGGTATCAGTAGAGTTACATTCGGTAAGAGTATCTACATCAGAGAATAAGGGGGAGGGGGGAGGAGGGGAGATGAAACAACGTAAGGGAGAAGAACGATCGAGATGTTAATAATAAAGGATGTTTTCTTGTTTTCTTCTCTCGAAATAAGGGTGGATAGAGGGAAAGAAGGGAGGGGTTTATATTGAGATGGGAAGATTGTTACATTATGAGAGAATCATATTGCCACTACCCCTTCCCTATCTATCTCAAATCTTATCGAGTGATGTGAATTCTAGCCACAGTGATGTGAAGGAAATAAGAGACGTACATGAATGGAAAATTTGATGGTTGTCTCACTACTTAAAGTAAACTGAGTGGCAAACAAAAAGAAAGAAAAAAAAAGAAAAAAAAAAGAAAAAAAAAAAAAAAAACTGTTAATGTTCTTTGCTTGTGTATTTTAACTGTAAGTTACAGATACTCCTCATTTAACGACTGCTCAGACTTAAGACCAGCTCTCCCCACACGAACGACACGCTGTACAGAATTGTATTGTACAGTACAGAATTTTCATTTATGTTCTGTACTTATGCAAATCAAAACAACGTTATTGAGCTGGAGTTTTGTGTTTAGACCCTTTTATCACACTACAGTACAGTACAGTAGTTAAGAATGCTTAAAATCTTGTTTTCCTGACAGACTCCATGGCAGCCTACGTGTGGGGTTAACCCCGCCTCCTCTCCAATGCTATAGGACCCCATTCCCATAAAAGAGTACTCACCACTAGCTACTGCGTTCCTTTTTTGTCCTCCTCCAATGGACCTATTCAAGTTGTTCACGTCCGGTCGGACGGATCCAGGATTATGGCATACCTCTTGCGGTGCAGCTCAGGGCCCAGCCACGGGCGGGCGAGTAGCGTTTGAGGCTGAAGATTTTCCCCTTGTGGTGGAGGGATGGTTGCCTCTGTATGCTGAAAACTTCTGGACGTACCAAACGGCTGGCAAGGTCGGAAGCATGTTTGGCTCCATGGCAGTGTTTTCTATGTATCCTGTCTTTCCCCAGGTATCTCCGGTCTCTATATCAGCGAGACCGGTCGTTTTGGGTCCTTTTCCGCCCCTCATGGTGGCTGGAGCGCTGGTGCGTTCCAGCCTGCCTCACTACTTCCGGGTACGGCATTCTCGCTGTTCGCGCATGCGCAATAGCCTCCTCGAGACCGAGGCTTGGCTCGCGCATGCGCAGTACGGCATAATGCCCTGGAACCGCGCGTGCGCGGTACGATCGCTGACCCATAGCGCAGGCGCGTCATGGGCGGTGACGTCACGGGCGGGGAGCTTTAAATGCCGCTCTGAGACTCCCTCACAGTGGGATTTCCCTCGCAGTGAACGGGAGTGCAGCGGTCTTCCCCATGCCCAGCACTGGTCAACTTTAGGTGAGTGTTTTGAGCACTTTGGTATACTTTGTGCGTGGAAATGTAGAAATGCATATACTTGTATAAAAAAAAACAAAAAAAAACAAACAAAAAATGTATATATTTTATATTCAAAGTTTAAAAAAAAAAAAAAAAAAAAAAAGGGTAATAATATAATATAAAATAAATTAAAAAAAAAAAAAATATATATATATATAATATATATAAATAAATTTTCTCCTTGATATATGATGAGATGTTGTGACTCTTTAGGGGCAACGGACTCCTTCTTACTGGTTTGTCGGCCCATCTAGGCCATTTTTTCTCTCTTTTTTGCAGACCAGCTGCATTGTATCGCACTTCTTATAGAAGAAGCAAATTATGGATAGTTCACCGCCTTTAAGCGGCCAGCCCTCTCGCACAAGGTATGTGCTTAAGAGGGGAGGGGTGGAAGGTCAGTCGCATGGTATATGCGTTTTCTGATGACGGTCCCATCATTTTCCCTTCCCTATTGTGCTTTTTTCCAGCCCTTCTAGATCGGACCCTCAGATTCCGGTCCAGAATGTTAAAGACCTTGCCAGGCCACAACGCCAGTCTCCTTCAAAATCCAGACGAGACTCTGCTTCTGGAGACCACCACCAGAGGAGACGATCTCATTCCTCCTCCAGACACCGCTCCCACCGCCATGACAGCCGCTCTGATCGTAGAGCCTGCTGGGGATGTGGAACAAGAGTTCCGGAGGGCAAATCACTATGTGACCGGTGCTATGCCCGGGCGGTCAGGGAAAAGGAAACAGAGACCCAGCATTTGGAATCTCTAGTTAAACGTGTGGTACAGCAATCCCTGAAAGAGTTGGATTCACCCCACACGCTGAGCCAGTCTACGGTGCTGTCTGGCCCCCCGGCTGATGAGGTCCGTGAAGACCCGGGCACGTCCCAGCCTTATGCGGCCTCTCTTGATTCCTCAGATGATGATCTTCGGGAGGAAGAGGAAATCGGAGGCTTTGACTTCAACATGGTGTCACCTTTAATTAAAGCAATCAAAGAGGCCCTTAAATGGGAGGATCCCGCTACTCCCCCGGCCAAGCAGAAGAAATTCTTCAAACACCTCGGAAAAGAACGTTCAAACTTTCCGCTCCTTTCAGAGCTGAAAGATATTATAGATGAGGAATGGAGCAAAACGGATAGGAAATCCTCTATGGTTAACAAAACCTCCAGATTGTACCCCTTCAAGTCAGAAGAGGTGAAATGCCTAGAGAATGCTCCCCTTGTAGACGCTGCCCTGATGCGGCTGGCTAAACATGTCACTCTTCCCCTGGAGGATACGGTATCCTTCAAGGATGGTCTCGAGAGAAGGATTGACCAGGATCTGAAGAGAATCTATGGGTTGGCAGGCACGGCCTGTAAACCAGCGTTTGCTCTGGCAGCCATGTCAAAAGCCATGGAGGCTTGGGCGGAGAATGTGGATTCCTTCCTTAAGGGAATTTCGGAAGAACTGGCGGGAAGTTCAGCGGCCGCAGAATTAAAGCTAGCGGCAGTCTTCTTGGGGGAGGCATCCATTGATTTGATACGCCTGTTGGCGCGAGTTATGCTATCGTCAGTCACGGCCAAACGGGCATTATGGTTACGTCCTTGGCTTGCTGACCCTATTTCCAAACAGGCCTGGTGTAAAATTCCCTTCGAGGGATCCTCACTGTTTGGCAATAAACTCGATGATGCCATATCACGTGCTACGGGTGGCAAGTCGGGCTTCCTTCCCCAGGACAGACGCCTTCTTGGGCGGAAGAAACCTCAGTTTAGAAGACGTTCCCCAGAGCGCTCCAGGGAAGCTCGCTCTTACAAGCCCGGCAGGGACTTCAGGAAGAACTGGAGCAGAGGTCAAGCTTCCTTTCGCAAGTCCGCTAAAGGCCAGACATCCAGTGGTCGTGAGCAGGCAAAGTCCTTTTGAGATTACGCCCGCCCAGGCGGGTCGGGTAGGGGCACGGCTAAGCCTCTTCCGGCACGTCTGGGTGGCCTCGATCTCGGACTTTTGGGTGATAAGAACAGTTTCAACAGGTCACAGATGGACCTTTTCCAATATTCCTCCCCCCAGATTTGTCTCCACTCTTCTTCCCCGGTCAGAAGATCAAAGGAAAGCTCTTCTGTCCTATGTGGACCTTCTGAAGTCTCAAGGAGCAGTTGTACATGTCCCCAGGGACGAATGGTTTCAGGGGGTATATTCTCCCCTTTTCTTAGTTCGAAAAAAGAGTGGCTCTTGGCGCCCGGTCATAGACCTGACCTACCTGAACGAGTTTATAGAGCAAGGAAGGTTCAAGATGGAATCTCTGTCGACCATTCAGCAAGCCATTCAGCCAAACGATTGGATGATTTCCATCGATTTGAAGGACGCCTACTTCCACGTCCCAGTAGAGGAGCGGCTTCACAAGTACCTACGTTTCCAAGTAGGGCAGGAGCATCTGCAGTTTATTTGCCTCCCCTTCGGGTTGACAACCTCCCCCCGGGTCTTCTCAAAGATCCTCTTAGCCACGGTGGCCCTCATAAGGTTAAAGGGGGTGCGGCTCTACCACTACCTCGACGACCTCCTGGTTCTATCTCAAAGCAGGGATCAGCTGCCGGCCCACCGGGAGCAGGTGATCTCCGCTCTATCCAGCTTCGGGTGGCTTCTGAATCTTGCAAAGAGCCACCTAATTCCGACTCAACGCCTAATATATCTGGGAGCACAGTTCGACACCGTAAGGAGCACTATTTCTCTTCCACTACTGAAAGTTCCGGTGGTCCGGGACAGAATTGCTCGGGCTCTACATACCTCACACCTGAAGGCCTCTCAGTGTCTAATAATCATCGGCACGATGGTCTCCACGACTCCCATGGTCAAATGGGCCTTGTGGAGATTACGTCCCTTCCAGTCAGGGTTCCTGCAGCAATGGAAAACAGGGGACAAGAATCAGGTCATCCGGGTGACATCATCAATGAGAAACAGCCTCTTCTGGTGGCTCCAACGCAAGAACTTACTGACATGTCATTCCATTGCTCCCATCGCCTGGATCACGGTTACAACCAATGCCAGCGGGACGGGCTGGGGAGCCCTCTGCGGTTCGAACCTTGCACAGGGCAAATGGGATCCATGCCTGCCAGTCCCGGGTTCGAACGTCCTAGAGCTCAGAGCGGCCTGGTGTGCACTGCAGTCCTTCTCTCACCTACTGAAAGGGAACTCAGTATTGCTAAGAATGGACAACACAACGGCAGTCGCCTATGTGAAGAGGCAGGGGGGTACCCGGAGCCTCAATCTCCTTCGGGAAGTCGAGCCCATCCTTTCCTGGGCACAGAAGAACCTATGCAATATCTCGGCAGTGTTTGTCCCAGGGGTCCAAAATACCCAAGCAGACTTCCTTTCTCGCACCAAGCTGGACAACAACGAGTGGTCCCTGAATATGGAGACATTCAGATGGGTCTCATCACTGGGGATCGAACCCGAGGTAGATCTATTCGCCTCACGCCACAACTGCAAGTTGAAGAAATATTATGCCAGAGGTCATTGCAGCCAGGCTCTCGGGTCGGACGCACTGACGGATCTCTGGAGATTCAACAAGGCCTATGCCTTTCCACCGCTTCCAGTCATCCTGAGGTTCCTGCAGAGGCTCAGTTCGGAAACAGCCGAAGTGTTGATGATAGCTCCATACTGGCCGAACAGGCCATGGTTCCCTCTCCTTGTCCAGCTCAGCTTCAGGGACCCGGTGCCTCTCCCTCTCAGGCCGGACCTTCTTTCTCAGGGGTCAGTTCTGCACCCATGTCCGGCAGTACTGAGGCTGATGGTCTGGTTCTTGAGAGGGAGAGGCTAATCTCGCTTGGTTGCGCTCCCTCAGTGATCTCAACTCTTATGAGCTCAAGAAGACCTAGCACGAATAAAGTCTACAGTAGGATCTGGTCCAAGTTTGTGGATTTCTGCTCTTCTAACGGCAGGTCTTGTAGACACCCGGAGGTGCAAGACGTCCTCAGCTTCCTTCAAACAGGTTTAGACCTACCATTATCCATCAGCTCGCTTAGAGTCCAGGTATCTGCACTGTCTGCCTTCTCAGGGTCCTCTTGGGCAAATAATCCGTTAATCCGGCAATTCTTTCGTGGCGCTTCAAGGCTTAAGCCCCAAAGAAAATCCAGGTTCCCCAAATGGGATCTGCCACTAGTTCTGGATTCAATCTCGGGACTCAGTACTAGCGGGCCTTCCCCGCTCTCTATTAAGGACTTCTCGGCAAAGGTGGTCTTTTTAGTAGCCGTCACATCGGCAAAAAGGGTCTCTGAGATTGGCTCTCTGGGTTGTGAAGAACCCTTCCTGACGTTCTTCCCGGACCGGGTAGTACTCGTCCCTATGCTGGGTTTAAATCCAAAAGTGTCCTCAGTGTTCCATGATAATCAAGAAATAGTCCTTCCCACGTTTAAGTCTCCAGGATCTTCCGAAATTCATCCTCTGGATGTAGGGGAAGCAATTAAAGAATACCTGAGAATAACTTCTCCCTTCAGACGTTCTGACCATTTATTTATTTTACACTCAGGAAGCAATAAAGGGAAAAAAGCTTCGATTAGGACACTCGCTACTTGGATTGTTCAGACTATTCAACAAGCATACAGGGCGAAGGGCTTGGCTCCTCCACAGGCGGTGACAGCTCACTCCACCAGGGGAATGGCGGCTTCATGGGCGGCAGCTCGACACGTGGCCCCGGACACCATATGCAAGGCGGCCTCGTGGGCCTCTATCAATACTTTCATGTCTCACTATTGTATTGAGCCTGCTTCATTGTCCTCTGTAAACTTTGCTTTGAGAATCCTATCGGTTGATAGGGCAAATTAAAATTTTTGGTTTGACTCAACATACCCACCCGTGTGGTCGGCTAGTTATTTCCCACACGTAGGCTGCCATGGAGTCTGTCAGGAAAAAGGAAAATTTATTATCAAATACTTACCGTAATTTTCCTTTCCTGATGGACTCCATGGCAGACGGAGTTCCCACCCATTGGTCATAGAGTAGGCTAGTTACGGAACGCAGTAGCTAGTGGTGAGTACTCTTTTATGGGAATGGGGTCCTATAGCATTGGAGAGGAGGCGGGGTTAACCCCACACGTAGGCTGCCATGGAGTCCATCAGGAAAGGAAAATTACGGTAAGTATTTGATAATAAATTTTCCTTTTTCTTGTGACTCCCCATTTAACAACCAATTTGTTTAACGACCTGACCATTAGAACGGAACCTGGTCGTTAAGTGAGGTGTACCTGTACTCCTTTTTTAATAAGCCTGTTTTAGTACAACTACACTATGTGGATTTTCATTACCCTTTCATGTGTTGGCCATTTGAGTGTCATTATCATTTAACCACCGAGAGTTACGTTCTCAATGGATATTACTGATTCAATGGAAGCGAGTTACATTGAATCTTAAGGTGAGCGGTCATTGCGCACAGTGGTGTAGCATATGGATGAAATATTGGATTGCACGGATTAAGAATGCCACTTTATATGGAAAATTAACACAGCACTTCTCTTTATATTGGAAAGTACTTCATTTATATTCACTTATTTGTGGTTCTTACAGCACTGGATTTTGGATGCACTGCCCAATAGGGCTGTTATGGACTGACAATCATGTTTTTATATACATTTTTCTTTCTTTCTTTTTGTTATATATATATATATATCTTGTGGTCGTTATAGATTCACTTATTCTAGCAATATTTAAACATTATTATCTGAGAATATATATATATATATCAAACTTTTATTATTGATGTACATTTTTTTTTTTTATGTTGAACATCACAGCGTCACATCATAGATCTTTTGGGATTTAGCGCCACACTACTTTTGGTTTAACATTGTACTGTGTGGTGACACTACAAGTGTCGGCAGCAATATTCCTTCATTATATTTAACAGATAGATTTAACCATCTCATTCACTATCTTGGGATTTTTTATGTTTATATATATATATATATATATATATATATATATATATATATATATATTTTTTTAATGTATTTCTGGTATACATTTGATCTATCAGACATAGCGTAGTGCACAAGTTATACACACATATATCCTAATGACTACATAACTTTCTGACCCAGGGTCTATGCCGTGAACTGGCCTTGTATCTTTCTCTAGTAAAAAAAATGCAAATCATAAGGGCCTGATTGCACACTGAATGGCCAGGGCAGGTCAGCTGTATGTAACGTAAAGATTCAGTGTGGCATGAAATAATCCCATTGATTACCTTTTATCCAAGCAGCCTGCTAGTCTACAGAGCAAATGCATGTGATTGTGCTGTGAGCCTAGGCGCCACACTGCGCAGTCAATGGCCCGTCTGTTTCCAGACCACAGACCTCCTCTGGATCATTTCAGAGAAATGTGTTGATTTTATAACCACATCTCTCACCCCTATGTGATATGATGTGTTGGATGCAGGTGCTTGTCCCTGTTGTCACAATTCATTGACATTGCACAGCTAAAGAGATAAAAAAAAAATCTGGGCAAAACATGCAAATGTGAATAGTGAGTGAAAGCCTCATTTGTTCTTAATGAGATGTCACTTAGGATTGCATGCATGGTGTATTAAAACGGCTTTGTGAGTTTTTTTGTTTTTAAACCAGCACATAGGTTTATGGTAATTACAAATTAAGAAAATGTATAAAAGATAAAAAACATAATTAGATATTTACAATCTCTCAAAACTGATTACAAGTAACCCAATCAGGGTAGAAATATGGAAGCAGCCTCTACCGATCGTCATTCCTATCCATGCTTCCCTACTTGAAGAGTGACTGACTGGAACAAGAATTAGCTGACAGGCCCCAATCTGTTCATGCTTGTCCTGGGTCAGCGACTCACTATGTAGTGAAGCAAGGAAAATAATGGCAGCCGTGGTACATGCACCTTCAAACACAAGTTATCAATGGAACCTTCCATGTATCTGTCCTGACCTTTATAATGTATAGATAAGACCCACGGTAATCCATTTTTCTTAGGACCTTAAAGGGATTGTAAAGTCTTGTTTTTTTTTCCTATAAAAATAAAATTATATTTTATATTTACCTGCTCTGTTGCAGTGGATTTGCACAGAGCAGACCAGATCCTCCTCTTCTCAGGTCCCTCTTTTGGCCCCTCCCTCCTGTTTAGTGCCCCCCACAGCAGGCAGCTTGGGGGCACCCGAGCCGAGTCACCTGTGTCCATTCAGACACTGAGCCTGACTCGGCCCCACCTCCTCTCTCCCCTGATTGGCTAGCTGACTTTGATTGACAATGGCGTCGCTGCTGTGTCTCAGCCAATCAGGAGGGAGAATCTCGGACAGCTGAGACACTCGTGGACTTAGCTGGACAGAGAGGGACCTCAGGTAAGTGTTAGGGGGTGCTGGGACGGCTGCTGCACACAGAAGGCTTTTTATCTTAATGCATAGAATGCATTAAGTTAAAAAACCTTCTGACTTAACAATCCCTTTAACACTGACTACTAAAGCCCAGCCAAAAATGGTAAAGAAGAACTTTAGGCAAAACTTTTCACATTTTGGATAGAGTTAGGGAGGGTATAACCTCTTTCATATTTTTTCACCATCTGTGTCCCATTTCAGACTTTTCCCTTCACTTTCTGTCCCATAGCTAAACAGGAATCGAGAGGAAATCCCTGCAAATTAAGGGGATCCCTTGGGAACTCCCAGATGACCATAACTAGTGTCCCCATTGGAAGATTTCCCTTCTATTATTTTTTTTGGGGACAAGACAAATTCTGGGATTTTCTTTACTCTCAATGATAATGGTAAACAGGACAAATAGAAAGGAAGAATCAGAGAGCAAAAAAAAAAACTGACAGGGGTTCTAATACTAGCAGACATTTTGAATTCTGCTTGAAAGCTACGTGTGGGACGCTCTTGGACTTTCCAGCATGACAATGACCTTAAACACAAGGCCAAGTTGACCCTCCAGTGGTTACAGCAGAAAAAGCTGAAGGTTCTGGAGTGGCCATCAGTCTCCTGACTTTAATATCATCAAGCCACTCTGTGGAGATCTCAAACGTGCGGTTCATGCAAGACGACCAAAGATTTTGCATGATCTGGAGGCATTTTGCCAAGATGAATGGGTAGCTATACCACCTGCAAGAATTTGGAGCCTCATAGACAGCTATTACAATAGACTGCCCCCTCTGTCGGTGATGCAAAGGGGGCAATGCACAGTATTAAGAACTAAGGGTATGCAGACTTTTGAACAGGGGTCAGTCCATTTGTTTACATTCTGTTCTCATCCAGGTCCACTTTATCCAAAACTAAAAAAAAAATGCCCTTAATTATGCTATAATTGCAAAATTGAGGTCAGAGCTTTTTTTTTTTTTCTCCTTCTTCTCTGTACCTTTCACCAGATCGTCTTACTTTGCTAAAAACTGTAGTTTGTTTATGGGTAACCTGGTGTCCTGAAAGCAGCTAAATACAAACCTGTGATCCAGAAGGCTAGAAATTCTTAACTCCTCCAATTAGGGCCATTTCACAACACCTGCAGTCCAGTGCGTTTTTTTTCTGCATCAAAAACGCATGGAAATTAGGTTATATGGTTTTCAATGGCATAGTTCACACCAGTGCTTGCAGTTCCAGTGCGTTCCAGTTCCAGAAAAAAGCTGCATTTTTCCTGCACTGGACTATACTGGAACACTGAAATATGCACTGGAACGCACCAAAAACACACTGGAACACACATGTCCTTATTTAAAGTTAAGAAAAAAGAAGGGCAAAACATGCACTAGACTGCATAAAAAACGCACCAAAAACGTATCAAAAACACACTGGAATGTGTCAAAAACGCGCATACAGAAAAGCATCTGGAACGCATCCAGACTGCATTTCTATGGTGTGAACTGGCCCTTATAGTTACTCTGTGGTCCATTTAACACACTCCTTATATTTCAGGGCTAGTTCACACCATAAAAACGCGGTCCAGATGTGTTCCAGATTCTTTTCTGCATGTGCCTTGTGTCTTCCAGTGCGTTTTTGGTATGTTTAGGTGCGTTCCGGTGCATTCCAGTGCGTTTTTGATGCGTTCCAGTACAGTCCAGGAAACTTTATGCATCCACACAAGATGAACAGAGAAGGTTGGCTTTAAAGAATAACTAAAGGCAAAACTTTTTATTTCTTAGTTTTTGGAATAGAAAGGAATTAGAACACCTGTCTCAGGTTTTAACAGGACAGGTTCCACTCAGAACAGGCCTTGCCATGGTCGACCAAAGCAGTTGAGTTCACGTGCTCAGCGTCATATCCAGAAGTTGTCTTTGGAAAATAGACTGCTAACTGCTAGCATTGCTGCAGAGGTTGAAGGGGTGGGGGGTTGGCCTGTCAGTGCTCAGACCATACGCCTCACACTGCATCAAATTGGTCTGCATGGCTGTCACCTCAGAAGGAAGCCTCTTCTAAAGATGATGCACAAGAAAGCCCGCAAACAGTTTGCTGAAGACAAGCAGACTAAGGACATGGATTACTGGAACCATGTCCTGTGGTCTGATGAGACTAAGATAAACGTATTTGGTTCAGATGGTGTCAAGCGTGTGTGGTGGCAACCAGGTGAGGAGTATAAAGACAAGTGTATCTTGCCTACAGTCAAGCATGGTGGTGGGAGTGTCATGGTCTGGGGCTGCATGAGTGCTGCCGGTACTGGGGAGCTACAGTTCTTTGAGGGAACAATGAATGCCAACATGTACTGTGACATACTGAAGCAGAGCATGATCCCCTCCCTTTGGAGACTGGGCGCAGGGCAGTATTCCAACATAATGATCCCAAACACACCTCCAAGATGACCATTGCCTTGCTAAAGTAGCTGAGGGTAAAGGGGATAGACTGGCCAAGCATGTCTCCAGGCCTAAACCCTATTGAGCATCCGTGGGGCATCCTCAAATGGAAGGGGGAGGAGCGCAAGATCTCTCACATCCACCAGCTCCCTGATGTCATCATGGAGGAGTGGCAGAGAACTCCAGTGGCAACCTGTGAACTCCATATCCAAGAGGGTTACGGCAGTGCTGGAAAAAATTGGTGGCCACACAAAATATTGACACTTTGGGCCCAATTTGGACATTTTCACTTAGGGGTGTACTCACTTTTGTTGCCAGCGGTTTAGACATTAATGGTTGTGTGTTCAGTTATTTTGAGGGGACAGCAAATTTACATATATATATATATATATATATATATATATATATATATATATATATACACAGTGGGGATGGAAAGTATTCAGACCCCCTTAAATTTTTCACTCTTTGTTATATTGCAACCATTTGCTAAAATCATTTAAGTTCATTTTTTTCCTCATTAATGTACACACAGCACCCCATATTGACAGAAAAACACAGAATTGTTGACATTTTTGCAGATATATTAAAAAAGAAAAACTGAAATATCACAGTATTTGAAATATCAGACCCTTTGTTCAGTATTTAGTAGAAGCACCCTTTTGATCTAATACAGCCATGAGTCTTTTTGGGAAAGATGCAACAAGTTTTTCACACCTGGATTTGGGGATCCTCTGCCATTCCTCCTTGCAGATCCTCTCCAGTTCTGTCAGGTTGGATGGTAAACGTTGGTGGACAGCCATTTTTAGGTCTCTTCAGAGATGCTCAATTGGGTTTAAGTCAGGGCTCTGGCTGGGCCATTCAAGAACAGTCACGGAGTTGTTGTGAAGCCACTCCTTGGTTATTTTAGCTGTGTGCTTAAGGTCATTGTCTTGTTGGAAGGTAAACCTTCGGCCCAGTCTGAGGTCCTCAGCACTCTGGAGAAGGTTTTCATCCAGGATATCCCTGTACTTGGCTGCATTCATGTTTCCCTCGATTGCAACCAGTCGTCCTGTCCCTGCAGCTGAAAAAGACCCCCACAGCATGATGCTGCCACCACCATGCTTCACTGTTGGGACTGTATTGGACAGGTGATGAGCAGTGCCTGGTTTTCTCCACACATACCGCTTAGAATTAAGCCCAAAAAGTTCTATCTTGGTCTCATCAGACCAGAGAATCTTATTTCTCACCATCTTGGAGTCCTTCAGGTGTTTTTTTAGCAAACTCCATGCGGGCTTTCATGTGTCTTGCACTGAAAAGAGGCTTCCATCGGGCCACTCTGCCATAAAGCCCCGACTGCTGAAGGGCTGCAGTGATGTTTGACTTTCTACAACTTTCTCCTATCTCCCGACTGCATCTCTGGAGCTCAGCCACAGTGATCTTTGGGTTCTTCTTTACCTCTCTCACCAAGGCTCTTCTCCCCCGATAGCTCAGTTTGGCCAGACAGTCGGCTCTAGGAAGGGTTCTGGTCGTCCCAAACGTCTTCCATTTAAGGATTATGGAGGCCACTGTGCTCTTAGGAACCTTAAGTGCAGCAGAAATTTTTTTGTAACCTTGGCCAGATCTGTGCCTTGCTACAATTCTGTCTCTGAGCTCTTCAGGCAGTTCCTTTAACCTCATGATTCTCATTTGCTCTGACATGCACTGTAAGCTGTAAGGTCTTATATAGACAGGTGTGTGGCTCTCCTAATCAAGTTCAATCAGTATAATCAAACACAGCTGGACTCAAATGAAGGTGTAGAACCATCTCAAGGATGATCAGAAGAATTGGACAGCACCTGAGTTAAATATATGAGTGTCACAGCAAAGGGTCTGAATACTTAGGACCATGTGATATTTCAGTTTTTCTTTTTTAATAAATCTGCAAAAATGTCAACAATTCTGTGTTTTTCTGTCAATATGGGGTGCTGTGTGTACATTAATGAGGAAAAAAATGAACTGAAATGATTTTAGCAAATGGCTGCAATAAAACAAAGAGTGAAACATTTAAGGGGGTCTGAATACTTTCCGCCCCCAATGTATGTATATATATATATATATATATATATATATATATATACACACACACACACATATACAGTGTATATTGAATGTATTTTGAAACACAGTTTACTTCTGTCACTGTATTTGTATAAAAGAATAATTTGTACTGAAAGCTAGCTAAGTAGTATTAAAATAAAACCTTTTTAAGCAATTGTCAAATGCTGGGGTTGCTATGAATTGTGTGACTGTGCTATTAAAGTGTCATTTTTGTGATAGATATCCCAAAGTTTGTCATTGCCTTTTGTATAGGGCTCTTGACTGACAGAAGTGTGCCGCTGTTTAGAGAGGAAAGCCGAGTCATTCAATGAACAATCAGTTTACAAATTCATGAATGGCCCTCCAAGCTAAAGAAATGGTCGGGTCAACATGTGTTTGGGGTGTTTCTTTATACCAGGGCTCGGATATATACATCCCCCCTGCTCTGACAAATGCCCATGGCTTTGTCTTCTCCAGACACCAGATGGGAAGCAATTATATGAGTGATAGGCAGGTCATCTGGCAGGCATATGAAGGACCTGCATACATTTCCATGCAAAGAAGCACTTTTCCTCCTCCTTTCAGCTGGAGAATGGAGCTCTAATGATGCTTCTATTTTATGGGATTTTTTTGTGACACAGTGTACTTTTTAATTCATCTACTTACCATGAAAAATAAGTTGGCTGGACCTGGTGTAATCCTGAACAATCTTTCCTCATTAACTGCTAAAGACTAATAGAACAATTAATTATTATGCATATGTGACCTGGCATTTGTCTGTATGCTTATCTGTCCGGATGAATAGATAGATGGAACAGACAGATAGATGGAAACAAGTTACATTAGTCTGGTTTAGAAAATTACAAGTCTTGTTATTAAAAAGACGTACTGTAGTTATAACTATTTTGTGTAGTGCAAAACTGCTTAAAGTAGATGTAAACCCCAACCGAATTGTTTCATTTTCTAACTCTCTGTGTATTATTGAAAACAGCTACTTTTTTTTTTTTAATTGTTTTTACCATATTTTCATGCTTTGTTGTATCTCAGTGCTGCTGATCTCTTACAAACCTTTTGCAGCTAATTCCTGGCTACTGACATGCCAGCAATGACTGTATGGCATTTCTCAGGATGGCGACAACAGCGGACCATAACTAGGTAATGTGTGTGGCATCAGAAGCCCATGCGATAGTGACCATGCAAAACCACAACTGGAGCACCCCATATCAGGTGGTGCTGAAACAAGGACCCGATTACTAGGCATTATTTTAATGGAAACTGCAGATTGAAAAATATTAAAAATTACTTTTGAAATTGCATTACCATGTTAAAGCGTATATGATATATTAGCACATTTTTGGGTGTGTCCACTTGTTTTCTGGAATCAATTCTAGTTAACCAATCAACTTCTAACTCTAATAGATTGTAAGCTCTCAGGTGCAGGGCCCTCCTAACCCTCTTGTATTGTTGCTGTATTGTCCCCCTTTATATTGTGAAGCTCTGTGCAAACTGTTGGTGCTATATAAGTCCTATTTAACAATAATAATAACTTCATTTTCAAAACTTAAAGCCTAATTCCAGGTTTTCTGTCACTTTAAATAGTTTGTTTGGACCAAGTTGTCCCGAATTAACTATTTTTGCTTCTAAATGATACAGCTGCTGTAAGAGTTGTATCGTACTGTATGTAATATTAGCTACATGTAGTATGCAGCAATGTGTTTGGCAGATCTCCGGAGACTTTCTATCTGTTGCCAGAACAAAATGTAGTCGGGCTGAGTCTGTCTCCCATTCACAAGAAGCCTTGTATTTTTATTAATGGAGTGAGGAGAGAGAGAACATGTCATCCATCCACATCTCTTCATTATGAAACCTGTCAAAACTATTCATTCTAGAAAAAATGTAGAGAAGTGAAGAATAAATACCAAATAAATAACACTTTCTGTCCCAAGCTTTGACTTGGGAAGTCCAATGATGTGACTCCTACAGCAGGTGTCGGTTATGTTTGCCTGAGAAGAACCCAAAGCTGCTTCTTAAAGTGCGCTGAATACTTTTAGACACGTAACACTGACAGTCTACTGACTGGAATGGTACCAGGTGATTGGAGAAAAGCCAATGTAGCACCAATATTTAAAAAGGGCCCCAAATACATCCCTGGGAATTACAGACCAGTTAGCCTAACATCAATAGTATGCAAGTTCTTGGAGGGGATGATAAGGGACAATATACAAGATTTTAGTAACAAGAACAGTATCATTAGCAGTAATAGGCATGGATTCATGAAGAATCATTCCTGCCAAACCAATCTATTAAGCTTCTAAGCTGAGGTGAGTTGCCATCTAGATAAAGGAAGGGCCGTAGACGTGGTGTATCTGGATTTTACAAAAGCATTTGACACAGTTCCCCATAAACGTTTACTGTACAAAATAAGGTCCGTTGGCATGGACCATAGGGTGAGTACATGGATTGAAAACTGGCTACAAGGGCGAGTTCAGAGGGTGGTGATAAATGGGGAGTACTCGGAATGGTCAGAGGTGGGTAGTGGGGTCCCCCAGGGTTCTGTGCTGGGACCAATCCTATTCATTTTGTTCATAGACGACCTGGAGGATGGGGTAAATAGTTCAATCTCTGTATTTGCGGACGATACTAAGCTAAGCAGGGCAATAACTTCTCCACAGGATGTGGAAACTTTGCAAAAAGATCTGAACAAATTAATGGGGTGGGCAACTACATGGCAAATGAGGTTTAATGTAGAAAAATGTAAAATAATGAATTTGGGTGGCAAAAATATGAATGCAGTCTATACACTGGGGGAGAACCTCTGGGGAAATCTAGGATGGAAGAGGACCTGGGGGTCCTAGTAGATGATAGGCTCAGCAATGGCATGCAATTCCAAGCTGCTGCTAACAAAGCAAACAGAATATTAGCATGCATTAAAAAGGGGATTAATACTAGAGATAAAATGATAATTCTCCCGCTCTACAAGACTCTGGTCCGGCCGCACCTAGAGTATGCTGTCCAGTTCTGGGCACCAGTCCTCAGAAAGGATGTACTGGAAATGGAGCGAGTACAAATAAGGGCAACAAAGCTAATAAAGGGTCTGGAGGATATTAGTTATGAGGAAAGGTTGTGAGCACTGAACTTATACTCTCTGGAGAAGAGACTCTTGAGAGGGGATATGATTTCAATTTACAAATAGTGTACTGGTGACCCCACAATAGGGATAAAACTTTTTCGCGGAAGGGAGTTTAACAAGACTCGTGGCCACTCATTAAAATTAGAAGAAAAGAGGTTTACCTTAAACTACGTAGAGGGTTCTTTACTGTAAGAGCGGCAAGGATGTGGAATTCCCTTCCACAGGTGGTGGTCTCAGTGGGGAGCATCGATAGTTTCAAGAAACGTTTAAATAAGCACCTGAACGACCACAACATACAGGGATATACAAGGTAATACTGACATATAATCACACACATAGGTTGGACTTGATGGACTTGTGTCGTTTTTCAACCTCACCTACTATGTAACTATGTAACCGAAACGAGCAGGATACAGGGAGGAAGAGAGTGCAGACGTCACACAGTTGCCATGACAAAGCGTTTCGGAGGAATTGCCTGGCGTTTCCTTGAAGTGGGTTTTGGAAATGATCTTACCGTCCTGATCCCATGACAGCACCAAGTCCAGAAACACAAGAGGGATGGGATCCACCACATGTGTGAACTGGATACCTCATGTGTTGGCACTACAGTGGGGGACAAAATCAGAAACAGTCTCCAATGGCCTATTCCAAATTATGAGAACGTCATCAATATAACAACCATAATATACTAGGTGTCTGGCATGTGGTTTCTGGGACCAGATGTTGTACTTCTTTATTTATATATAGCTCAGTTTTGTTAAAATTGAGTATTAGTGAAAATGGGTGATTACAGAGGTCAGTTTAGTGATCAAAGCATCATTTGATGGGAGTAGTATGCTCTCTGTCCCATGGTCGATATCCTTATTTAGCATAATTAAGCATTATCAAATTATTACATTTTTTTTAGCATATTAGTGTCACTTGGAGCAGATACATCTTTATAAATTGTTTAATTGTTTTTATTACCACCTGTCAAAGAATTTATTATAATGTTTGATCTATTAAGTTGCTATAGTCCCACTGTTGTAACCAATGCCTAAAAGTATTTTTGCCTCCCCTACCCCTGTGTCCCTTTAAGATCCGAGACAGGGGAGGCATCACCGTGAGCATGTCTTTCTTCCCCTATAAATTGGCGAGTTACCATTGGAGTGGGCATGACCCGAGGAAGGAGGCCATTCTTCTGAAACGAGTTGTCATGGCAACTGTGTGACGTCCACACCCTCTTCCCCCCTGTATCCTGCTTGTGTGTGTTCATTAGTCCACGGAGAGCAGTACCAGCTGGAACGGGCGCATGCGCATTAGGATCTGCAGGTCGAGGATGGTGGTGGATAGCATTGGATGCGCTGCCAGGATCCTGGCAGCTAGGTTGAACGTCCATGGCTCCCCCTTCCCCTGTCAGGATCTAGGGGTGGTTTTAGGAGTGCAACCACAATGGAATCCTTATGCTGTATCCATCTTCACACAATGTGAGTTTGACCATTGTAGTGTTTTTTACTTTACCATATTAAAGCCGAGTTACACTAGGGCGACTTTGAGCTCTCTTCATTTGTGTTTTTGATCAGAAAGTTTATGTAGGGATTGGAGCGAAGACAATGTATCAGGAATTAAAGTGAAATCAGACATGTGCTGAACGACCACAACATACAGAGATATACAATGTAATACTGACACATAATCACACACATAGGTTGGACTTGATGGACTTGTGTCTTTTTTCAACCTCACCTACTATGTAACTATGTAACATTTTAGGCTTTGCAAACTGCCTCTAGTTACATGCTTTCCCCCATTAAACCTTAAAGAGAATGCATAGTGGCTTTGATTAGTGTATATATATATATATATATATATATATATATATATATATCTATATAGATATATATATTATTGATAAGTGTATCTGTGAAAAATAGTCTTTTTTCAATTTGTGGTCGAATATGTACATGGGGGGCAGCCATATTCCCTCATTACACACAGTGCACGATGGTTGTGCTGTGCCGCCCTTTCTCAAAATTCAAGTCTATGAGGTAGAAGGTTGATTTATTCTCAGAGCAATAAATTTTAACTTAAGTAAATGTTCACTTAGCTTAGTGATTAGGGAGAAGTTGTATGTACTTTGAATAGACAGTAAATTAAAAGAACAGAATTTTTACTTCTACATGATTAGATGGTTGACACAGTTTCACCCTATTCACAAAGTGAACATTCACTCGGCTGAATAATCATTCTCTCCTCCTTTAGTAATTCCACCACTATAAGTAGGATGACTCATGGGTGTTGATTTACTGAAGCAATAGAGACTGTTCACTTAGATGCATGAATGTTCATTTTGCAAAGTGTAGGCGCTTAGTGAAAAGTGTTCACTTCTAACATGTGCAAGCCAAATTATGTTTTTTTTTCTTTTGCACATGACTGAATCTTAATACTAAGCTAAGTGAACGATCACTTAACAACCTCTAAATGAACACTATTGAACCCCGTTGAGCTTTAAGATGATCCATTTTTTTTCCGTTCAACCAGCGTGTTGAACAAAAAAATTAAAAAATGACTTGATTCCCCCATTCACACATTTGAGGTAGATGGGGAAATCCTCCCACCGTGCCTTTGTATTCTGACAGTGGGGAGACTTCCCTGCTGTCAGAATACACTGATCAAAGCTGCCGGCTATAGTCGGCAGTGCTGATCCAGGCGAAATTTTGCAATAGGGCGGTTGTACAGAAGTTGATCGGTATAATGACTTTGTACAACCACCCTACCCATATGTGGATCGAAATATGTCCAGTCCCTGCTGAACCAGCCAAATTTCGAACCATGTATGGCCTGCTTAATTTGTTGCCTACTTAACAGGAACTTCATTTATACCCCCCGGGCATCATTTTGCTTTTAAGTCTCTCTAACCTTGTCCACTGGGTTGAGCTGAAATAGAATTACCACCTGCCCAGTGAAGCCAGCATTGCCCTGTTGTGATCTGCTGATCCTCCACTGCACGCCACGTCTGTGACACCATCTTTCTTTGCTGTCATTGGGAGCCAGCTGTCGCCCCAAAATTTTTGAAGTAGGCTCCGATGATCTGCCTCCAGGTCCACCCTCCACCACCTACTCACTGTAAGTTGATGTCCCTTGGAATATCTAACATGGATATTCCAGGATGCTGCTGGAATGGGGTACGTCGTTGTCTCCTAGGTGAGAATAGAGGGAAGGGGGGGTGCCATATCAAAAAATAATTTAAAAAATAGTAAACAAACATAATTGATTATGATTGTGCAGTTGATGCAAAGTTTTTTAGGCACGTGTTAAAGCCCATCTGAAAATACATGTTCATCTAAGACTACCATGGCCATAGACTGACAACACTGCAGTAATTTTACTGCAGAACAAACAACGTTGTCATCCTATTACAGGAAGTGGAAAATCATTTGTTCTACTTGCAGGTCGAGATGGGCGAACAGTTAGAGCCGAGCACGAACACCTGAATTTGCAGGTAGCTCGGTGGGATTTTTTGCCCGCTGAGGGCCCCACATTGCACTGAGTGCTTCACAGTGCATTCTAGGGCCCTAAGAGTCTGTGGCCATTTCAGGTGGTCATACACAGCCAGTGTTCGCTTGGCTGAAATTCTGCGGAAATTCCACCTGCTGGTAAACTGCCTGATTTGTGACATGCCCACCAGGTGGAACTCAACTTTGGCAATGCTGCAGCAGCTGCACATGCAGCAGAGAGCCGTCAACCAGTACCTGTGTGAGTATGACATAAAGACAGGCTCAGGGCACCTCTGTTTTTTTTGCCCCCCACACCAATGGCTGCTGATAAAGGATACATGCACTGTACTGTCACCATTTGAGGAGGTGACAAGGATGGTGAGCCGTGACAATGCATTAGTGACATCATCCCTCTTGTGTTCCTGCTGGAGCATTATAGGCAGGGCACTTGAAGCAGAGCAACTGGAGGAAGAGGAGGACTTCCTTTCCTCTCAAGTCTTGCTTTATGCAGACACCATTCTTGTGAGGCCACAGAACACACAAGAGGTGATAGAGGGGGAGGAGGATCATGGCAGTTTTGGAGGCATTAAAGCAGAGGAATACATATGTCAAACCTTAAGAGAGGGTTTTTAATCCCCAGAAAGCTTGGGAGCAGTATGTGGCTGGGAGGAGGCAGTTCCAGATACTGTAATTCTCAGTGACCTTGAGGACTCTGCTTCTCATGCTTCCGCAAACTTGCGGTGCATCGGCTCCCTTATTCTTCAAAGCCTGCAAAAGAGAATTTGTGGCATCAAGGATAAGGATCATTATTGGTTGGCAACCCTTCTTGACCACCATTACCAGGGGAAAGTCTCGGAATTCATCCTGTCCTCACAGAGGGAGCAGAGGATGAAATATCTTGAGGACACCTTAAAAAGGAGTTTATGTAACGCCTTTCCAGACACTGGTAGGTTACAGTGTCATGGGAAAGCTACTTTTGAGGCTTCTGTTGGACAAAGTAGGGGCGGCTGAGAAGGGAGCCGCCTCAGCGATGCATTTGAAAAAAATTTTAGTCCTCGAGGCCCAGGGCTGTGAGCTTCACCATCACATCGGCAGCGTCTGCTTCAAATGGTGGAAGATTATCTAGGAGCGAAAACAGACATGGAGAGCTTTCCAGTAGACGATCCACTGGGTTTCTGTGTCATGAGAATAGACCACTGACCAGAACTTGCCAAGTATGCAACTGAGCTGCTGGGCTGCCCTGCCTCCAGTGTGCTTTCCGAATGGGCATTCAATGCTGCCAGAGGTTTTGTGACAAATAAAATAGAGCGTCTGTCCACAGACTCTGTTGACCGGTTGACATTTGTAAAAATGAATCAGTCCTGGATTAGCAGCAAGCCCCTGATGCTGATGTCCCTGATTAAGTGTTATTGGATTCTGAAATCTCTGCAAGACTGTCTAGGCTGCCTAGCTTTGTGGGTGTTTATTTTATCTTAAAGTAATTTTTTGGTATAGGTTTCATGGGCACAATTAACACCCAAGGACCAATTTTTCCATAACTGTGTGACAGGGGCATCAAATTTCAATTTTATTTTTACAGCAAGGCCAATTCTTGCTTTCATCAAGACTACCTCTAGAAGGTTATGGGGTGAAGGCACGAACAACACCCAAAGACCAATTTATGCACAACTGTTTGACAGGGGTGTCAAATTTCAATTTTTTACAGCATGGACAATTCTTGCTTTCATCAAGACTACCTCTGGACGGTTACAGGGTAAAGCCACCAACAACACCAAAAGACCAATTTTTCCACAACTGTGTGACAGGGGCATCAAATTAAAATTTTTTACAGCAAGGCCAATTCTTGCTTTCTTCAAGTCTACCTCTAGAAGGTTACGGGGTGAAGGAACCTTGTTGGTACCCAAAGACCAATTTTTCCACAACTGTTTGAAAGGGACATCAAATTTAAATTGTTTGCAGCAAGGGCAATTCTTGCTTTCATCAAGGCTACCTCTATAAGGTCAAGGGGTAAAGACACCAACAACATACAAAGACCAATTTCTCTGCAATTATTTGACAAGGGTGTCAAATTAAATTTTTTTACAGCAAGGCCATTTTTTGCTTTCATTAAGACTACTGCCCCGTACACACGATCGGATTTTCCAACAACAAATGTTGGATGTGAGCTTGTTGGTGAAAAGTCAGACCGTGTGTATGCTCCATCAAACATTTGTTGTCGGACTTTCAGCCAACAAATGTTGGCTAGCAGGTTCTCAAATTTTCCGCCAACAAAACGTTGTTGTCGGAATTTCCGATCGCGTGTACACAAGCCCGTCGCACAAAAGTTCACGCATGCTTGGAACCAAGAAGAAGGAGCCGCACTGGCTACTGAAATTCCTTTTTCTCGGCTCGTCGTACAGATTGTACGTCACCACGTTCGTAATTGTTGGCCAACATTTGTGTGACCATGTGTATGCAAGACAAGTTGGAGCTAACAACCTCCGAACAAAAATCCACGGTTTTGTTGTCGGAAAGTCCAATCGTGTGTACGGGGCATTACTCTATAAAGTTAAGGAGTGAAGGCACCAACAACATCCAAAATCCAATTTATCTGCAACTGTTTGACAGGGGCGTCAAATTTCTATTTTTTACAGCACGGACAATTCTTGCTTTCATTAAGACTACCTCTAGAATGTTACAGGGTAAAGGCACCAACACCCAAAGACCAATTTTTCTACAACTGTTTGACGGGCATCAAATTGAATTTTTTTACAGCAAGGCCAATTCTTGCTTTCATCAAGACTACCTCTAGAAGGTTATGGGGTGAAGGCACCAACAACACCCTAAGACCAATTTTTCCGCAACTCTTTGACAGGGGCGTCAAATTTAATTTTTTTTTTACAGCAAGGCTGTAAGGCTGCTTTCATCAACATTACAGGGTTGAGGCACCAACAACACTGAAAGATCAAGTTTTCTGCAACTGTTTGACAAGGGCGTCAAGTTTAATTTTTTTACTGCAAGGCCAATTCTTGCTTTCATCAAGACTACCTCTATAGGGTTATGCCCTGTACACACGGTCGGACATTGATCGGACATTCAGACAACAAAATCCATGGATTTTTTCCGACGGATGTTGGCTCAAACTTGTATTGCATACACACGGTCACACAAAGTTGTCGGAAAATCCGATGGTTCTGACCGCAGTGACATAAGACACGTAGGTCGGGACTATAAACGGGGCAGTAGCCAATAGCTTTCGTCTCTTAATTTATTCTGAGCATGCATGGCACTTTGTGTGTCGGATTTGTGTACACACGATTGGAATTTCCAACAACGGATTTTGTTGTCGGAAAATTTTATAGCTAGCTCTCAAACTTTGTGTGTCGGAAATTCCGACGGAAAATGTGTGATGGAGCCCACACACGGTCGGAATTTCCGACAACAAGGTCCTATCACACATTTTCAGAAAAATCCGACCGTGTGTACAGGGCATAACAGTGTGAAGGCACCACCAACGCCCAATTTTTCTGCACCTGTTACTTTCATCCAAAGTCTGCGAAAGAGACACCAGGCTTTATCTAAAAAAAAATTACAGCATTGAAAGTTGTAAATTACAAGTGATGGTGTAAGAATTTTAACAAATCGTTTACTAAGGGATAATTATTTTATTGTGTTCAATGTGTTAAGCTAGAAAACACTGAAGGTTTAATGCTACTTGAAGGTAAACATTGCAATCATTTCAAATATGAAATTCAAATATACTGAACTTATAATACTTTCCCTTTTTTTTTACCCAGTCATTTTATTTGTCATGTGGTATGTCGCAGAATAAATGTGCCACATCAGCCAGAACTTCCACTCCCCAAAAGCTTTGATTGTTAATTTTGTTTCTCACAGTTGATAAATTAATATATCCACTATATGTGTCCAGTGTATTTATAAAGGAAAATGTGCTTTTTTCAATAATCTTGATGTTGAACACTTTTACAGCAACCTGATCTGCAGAAACATTTGTGTGATTTAATATGCCCCTACAGCCCACCTATTAGCTAATCCAGATAAATGATTATTGATACCCTGTTATCAGACAGTAGAGAACCTGCTTTCCATTGTTAAAGAGACATCAGGGAATTGATCAGAATGCAGGGAACACCTGTTTCCGGTAGTAATACTTTCACCACAAGACCTGCCTTTCTTTATTAACCAGCTGGCAAGGAAAAGGGCATCTGAGAGTACTAGGAAGGAAAGTTCAATAGTAATTATAAGCTGCTTATTCCCAGTCACAATATTCTGCTTGGTTCACATGGCTAATACTCTTAAGGCTAAGGGCTAGGGATCACTTTTGAGAAAGCATTTGACATGCAGTTTGACCGCCTGTTGTAGCCACTAAAAATCCACATCATCGCGCAACAACCACGTGCATTGTTGTGTGGCCTATTTACTTTTACCCATTTACAGTACCTCCTGTCTAATGCAACGCGGTTTAATTCTTGCCACAAAGCAAAGCATCAAACATCTTTGCCCATCCTCCTTTGCCTTGCAACTAGGGATGGGCTCAGGCGTGTTCAGATCCTAGTCCCAACCCACCTGAGCAATCCCACCAGAAAGCCCTCACTGCACACCACCAATCATAGGCAGAGTGTGTATGTGCAGCTACGGGCTGGGAAATGCATCACTGCCTATGATTGGTGGTGTGCAGTGAGGGCTTTATGGTGTAGTCCCAACACACCTGAGCCCTTCCCTGCTTGCAACTAAAGAGAGTGGTTGGAGTGGAGTTAGAAGCGGCTCAAATGTGTGTTTTATTTGGCTGGAGTTAGGCTATAAATACCTGAAACAAATGACAGAGAGGCGCCATTTTTCTGCTCGCCAATCCTATCATATAGGATAAAGAACACTGGAGTTAAAGTGGAGCAGTAGTCCATTACAGCCAATCAGATTCCTTTCTTTTAGAGCCGGTTCACACAGGGGCAACACGACTTGCAGGCCGACTCTGTGAGGCGACCTGCACACGACTTCAGCGGCGACTTGCAAAATGACTTCTGTATAGAAGTCAATGCAAGTCGCTTGAAGTCGCCCCAAAAGTAGTATAGGAACCTTTTTCTAAGTCGGAGCGACTTGAGTTGCTCCTATTAGAACGGTTCCATAGTACAGAACGGGACGCGACTTGTCAGGCGGCTAAGTCGCCTAACAAGTCGCCCCTGTGTGAACTGGGGCTTAATCTGAACCATTAGTGATAGTGACTGCTGTGCTTTAGCTGTGCTGAGTTGGACTTCAGTGCCACATTATAGGGTCGGCTCCACTGATACCACTGGTCCTGGAGAGCAAGACCAAAATCTGGGGGGGGGGGGGGGGCAGCCTACTTCAGCACCTCCCTTAGATCTGGCCTTGCACTGGGCGGCACCCTATGTCACTGCACAGTAGTGCAACATACTGTGTTGCAGTGTAGTACCTCCCAACTTTTCGAGATGGCAACGAGGGACATCTATTAGCAAAACTATGTAGACATAGGACACACACCCTGCCATGCCCCCTTGAAGGAGAATTATAAATTAAAAAATTGATTAGTTAAATCCACAAGTGCTTTTTTTTTTACCTCTACGATTCCTTTATCTTTGCTTTTGAAATTTACAAATGCAGCAATTTAGAAATTGGATGGCATTTTCAGCACTGGGAAACACTTTTTGTGAAAGCTAAAAAGTGAATATTATATACAACTATATAGATCAAACTGAAATGAGGCGGAAAGAAGGACAGATGGACTTTGTTCCAAATCAGGGACATTTCCTCGAAATCAAGGACAGTTGAGAGCTATGCAGTAACATTGAAATGAAGTGCCGCTATGTGACACTTCAAATAGAGAAAAGAAAAACAAACAGTGGAATGCGCTGCAATGCACATCACACTTCTCCTTCCTGGAGCCAACATTGCACTAGCCTGCGCATTAAAATGCTGCGTTTTACCACGCAGGCTAATGTTAACGTTGCCTAATTGTTACGAAGGAGAGGGATGGAGTCCTGTAATCCCTTCCTGTTTTTCAAAAACAATACAGTGAGTGAGCTCTGTCATTCTAGGACAGGAAGTGTATTTATTGACAGATTAAAGGAGAAGTTCAGCCTGAGCTTGTTTGGCTGGGCTTCTCCTATGGGTCACAAGAGTGCCATTCGTTTTGCACTCCTGTGACCCTTTTTCAGCAGAGAGCAATCTGGAGTCCGCTCTCTGCTGTCCACGCATGTATTGAACTGCAATAAGCTGTTATTGTTTTGCAGTATGCTGACATCTACTGGCAGTTTTGGGCCACTACAACTTGTTTATTAATGTGATTTTGATAGCTTCCTCTCTCCTCCCCTTCTCAGGGCCGTTTTTAAGGCAAGGCAAAAGGGGCAGCTGCCCTGGGCCCTGCCATTGTTGTGGGGCCCAAAGCAGCTGCCTCATATTTGCCAACTATCCTGGTTTCATTTCCCTCATCCCTTGAGGTTTTAGTCCCGTGCTGTGTCCAAATATCTCAGTGTGAAATGCTGCTACTAACGCTGCCCAGCTCTGCCCTTTTGTTGTGTACAGATGACTCACCTGCAGACCCTGTGTTTACATGTAAATTACCGCCATTCATATGTAAATAGCGGCGGCCGGCGGCATTGATATGTATATCATGTCCCCCTGAACTCATATCCACAGTAATCTCTAGCAGCCAATCAACAAGCGGAAATCATGTGCTGTAACCTCTAGCAACTAATGAGTGAGCCGTAATGTGTGCTGTAACCTCTAGCAACCAGTCAGTGAACGGTAATGATACACTGTAACCTCTGGCAACCAATCGCAATAGCTGCCTGATCTGATTCCGTAAACTGATTTTGAGTCTCGCTGCTATTTATTGTATGTCTCAGAGCAGGTGGAGAGTGAAACTGCATGGAAGAGGGGGCCCAAGAAAAGTTTTGCCCAGGGTCCAATCAATATTAAAGACGGCCCTGCCCCTTCTGTTTATTAATAGTTACTTTAGTCCTAGCTAGACCTTCCCTTCTTCTTCCATGTTCCCTCAGTCAGTGTTAGTTATTCACAGAAAGGGCTTAGGAAAGTCTTTATCTTTTTACACTTCAAAAGACTGGAAAAACATCCTCCGTACTGCAATTAGCTAAAGTAAAATTGCATTGGATTCAACTTCTGTGTCTTATTGATGACTTAATGGATAGTGCCAAGTCGGCAGGTGACCATACTGTCGTACAGACCGGGTCATTTTAAAGGGATATGTTAATGCACAAAGCAGCATTTGAAACAGGACAGGTAAGATGCAATACATTACATGTTGTTTTGGGGTTTAGTTACACTTTAATGTCAACTGATTCTCTGTGCAAGTATAGCATAGTGACATAGTAATATGTTTCCAGTGTAGAGAGAGCTGTATGTCAGATCACCAGGCCTAGGAGGTCCTACATGAAAGGGTGCTTGAAAGAAATTAAGTTGAGTCCCAGTTGAGTACCGAACTAGTGGAAAATCTTACACTGCTGTGTTAGGTGTGTATACTGTGCCCACAGTGCCTCCCTAGCAACTGAATAACATGTACATTTTTTTATAACCCCTAATACAGTGGTCATTAACCCTGTCCTCAGGGCCCACTAACAGGCCAGGTTTGCAAGATAACTGAAATGCATCACAGGTGATATCATTTGCTGCTCAGTGATTGCAGTATTCTAGTCTGCATCTCCCCAAGGTAATACATAAAACCTGGCCTGTTAGTGGGCCCTGAGGACAGGGTTGATGATCACTGCCCTAATAAATCTCAGTGATTTTTTCTTAGGTATTCCAGAAAGCAACAAGCTGCACATGTCATAATTAGATAACATGTACACGGAAATTCCCTTCTCATAGAAATGATTGTTGTATACTTTCACTTATCGTACTATCTTCACTTCACATGACATAATAACCATTCGCAAACTATTGCATATATAAATAATATGTCCTGTGTACAGCATTAACCTTGTCATGCGGGGGGCGTGGCCTAGCAAGGCACGTGAACATTCATGTTCGACAGAGCTCCCGCTGTTGATCCTGCAGAGAATCCTTTCCTCGCCACACACAGCGCCCACAAACGCACGGAACTGACCCCCAACAGTCTCCAGATACCAGCGGACTCCAAAACGGCAACTAGATCGGGTATGATGACCCGGGGGAACCGAGGAGACGCCGCGGCTTCGGCCTCCCAGGAATTCCAAGATGGCGCCGGGCATCCTCAGCCACAGAGGACACCACGAGGCCAGGACAAGAAACCAGAGCAAGGGGGTAAGATACCTAAACTCCCTAAAACAAAAGACCAGCCCAGAGACATGATTTATTATGCTCAAAAAATGGCAGGAACTATGGAAGTTACACAGGCTGAATCACAGCACACAACAGTGTCAGCGGTGCAGGCAGACAGAGATAGTACAGACAGGCTGGAAGACACTGATTCCATGGAGTCTGTTCCTGATCCTATGCCTGCTTTGTTTGATATGTAGACTGAGGACAGTCCCCAACCATCATTGAGTGATATTCTGCAGGCAGTCCATAAATGCACAGCATCGGTGGATGATCTCAAAGAGAAATTTGGGGGGCTGAGGGAGATAGTCTCTCTACTACGCCATGATCTTCAAAAAATCAGAGAGAGAACCACCGCAGTAGAAGGGAGAGTGAGTGACATGGAGGACCACATGCCTCATCTGAACAGGGAAGTGAGAGTAGCACCTCAGCAGGCCCACCAGGCGTTTGATAAAACAGACGACATCGAGAACCGCCTGAGATGCAACAACGTTCGCATTGTGGGGCTCCCCGAGTAGGTGGAGGGTAGGGACCCCACTAATTTTGTTAAAGGCTGGCTGCAGGAAATCTTTGGGAAGGCGGCGTTCTCACCCTTATACGCGGTGGAAAGGGCACATCGGGTGCCGCCGCGCCCTCTCCCGCCCGGCAGCCCCCCGTGGTCAGTGCTTGCCAGACTCCTGAACTACAGGGATCATGAGGTGGTGCTCTATTTGGCCAGGGAAAAGGGAGCAATACACTTTAATGGAGCTAAAATATCCTTTTACCCAGACTTTTCCGCAGAAGTGCAGCGAAAAAGGTCTAAATTTATGGATGTAAAGAAAAGGTTACAACACCTACAGTTAAAGTATGCCATGCTTTTTCCAGCCAGGCTACGCATTACAGCAGGAGATCAAAACCATTTCTTTGAAAACGCTCAAGATGCAGCAGACTGGCTCGACTGCAATGAGCAGGGCCTCCAAAGACCAGGAAGAGAAAATGGAGACGGATGACATAGTCGAATCAACAATATTGGGCAGAATGGGCGCCCCATCACTTGTGCAGTTTTACAGAGTTTAAAGAGGACTTATGATAAAATTCCACCATCAGTGAATGGCAGTTCAATTGCAATCTGTGTTTGAACACTCAGAAGTTTAACCGCCATTGCGGCGAGAATGTAAGTGCATTGTGCGCTTTCAATCTACTGTTCGGGTTGTTATGGCACAGATATCTTTGCCCAGTTGGCAAAAAGTTGAATGTTAATGGTCAAATCCTGTGGCTGCTGGGAATCATTTATTATGCCAAGTTGGCAATTACAGGATCGATTACTGTAACCCACTTATTGATTCAACAGCATATTTACAGGAATGCGCAGTGGCGCAGATGTTCGTTTATCAGTTTTCTAATACATCTTCGGTGCACGTGCTTCTTTCATATAGCCCAAAAGTTGCTATGTCACATGATGACTTACTCTGAACTCAATGCAGCACACATCAGGGACGATAAGGGAAATGTATTTGAAGGTGCAACAATGTTTTATATGCATAGATTGATTTACAACGGTATGTTATGTCTAGTACACCTATAATGTCTTGGAATGTACGGGGGGTAAATGATCCCTTGAAGAGAACAATGATATCTACGGTCATGCGAAGGATTCACCCCACCATAATTGGCCTGCAGAAGACTCACCTGCAGGACAATACGGTTAGCTTTTTGCAATATGCATGGGTGGGGAAGGCATATCATTCCACGTACTCTGCTTTTTCCCACAGAGTGAGTGTACTGATACACAAGGCCATAGCATACCAAGAGTTAGACTCTCTGATAGACATATCCGGTAGATTTATTTTCCTCCATTGTAAAATATATACAATTACCATGATTCTGGCATTTATATACATACCACCCCCGTTCTCGCGGGAAGTGTTGCAACTACTGGTTTCATATGTGACTAATAAACCTGACATTCCGATACTAATTATGGGGGACTTTGTTGCCTAGACCCCAGAATAGACAGACACCCTCCTATGGTCCCACCCAAGGGAGGTCGGGGAACTGCGCTTAGTCGTCTCCTAACAGGAATAGGATGGAATGACTTATGGCGTGTTCGTTACCCAAACCATAAGCAGTTTTCATGCTTCTCCAAGACACATTCTCTATCCCGTATAGACCTCTGTGTTGGCACCCCAGATATGGTGGGATACACCTCGAGGGTGGAGTACTACCCACACGGGGTATCTGATCATTCCCCACTAGGTATATGGCTGAATGCGCAACCCTCCAGTCTATTATTTAAGGTTTTATTGATTTATTGATTTTATTGCTTATGCCAGGGAAGGATCCTGTTGACCCGGGTTCGTATAGGCCCATATCCTTACTTCAAAGTGATGTAAAAATCCTTGCTAAGGTCCTGGCAATTCAGGTCAATGGCATAATATCCTCAATCATACACCCAGACCAGGCTGGCTTTATGCCGCAGAAATCCACGGCCACAAATCTTAGAAGGCTATATGAATATGCAAATACAGGCTGACAACGAGGGCCACAGAGCTCTTTTATCTTCGGACGCCAACAAGGTGTTCGACAGCGTTAGTTGGAGATACTTATGGGCGACACTGGACAAATTTGGCTTTGGACAGTGGTTTATAGCATGGACAAAATTGCTGTATGCAGCTCCTCAGGCCAACATTAGAGTAGCAAATAGGATGTCGGACGCCTTCGCTCTGGGTAGGGGGAGGAGGCAGGGTTGCCCGTTGTCCCCCCTGCTCTTTGCGATCGCTATAGAACCTCTGGCGGCTCGAATAAGGGATAGTCCACAGATAGTGGGATTCAAATATGGTGACTTGCATGAAAAGCTCATGTTATATGCGGATGACATGTTGCTCTTCCTGGGAGACACTAGTCAGTCGTTGCTGGGAGTAATGGATATAATAGAGCAATTTGGTCACTTCTCAGGCCTGACTATAAATTGGTCTAAGTCGGCCCTGATGATGTTGGACGAGAGCCGGGATGTGAGTCTGCCCGACTCTTGCCCTATTCCAATCACCACCAGATTTAAATACCTGGGTATTCAGATATCCCCACACATTGGGGACTACTGCTCTTTAAATATATTCCCATTGTTATCCCGCTTTCGTGACAAAATAATTACATGGAACAACCTAATGATGTCACTAGCGGGTAAGGCAAATCTCATTAAAATGATTTTAATGCCCCAATTATTATATTTCCTCCACAACTCACCAGTAGTGATATATTTAAAAGTTTTCAGAGTAGTCAATACCCTGTTTAGGCGGCTGCTCTGGCACAACAAAGCACCCAGAGTTCGGCTAGAGCAATTACAGTACCCTAAGGACAGCGGAGGGTTGGCGGTCCCCAACCCTTGGCTGTACTATATTGCGGCGCAGGTGCAACACCTTGTAGGATCTATGACACATGAACCAATGGGCTCAGCAGCGCGATTGATGCTTTTTGCAACGGGTGCTGAGACCATTCCTCTGGGTCTAGAGGCACAAGTGTTCACGAAGTCTAATAAAAAAACTCAGACATTATCCCTGGCACAGAAAGTATGGAACAAAAGTAGACAACTACAGGGGGTGCAGGGATTTACAGAATACAGCCCAATATGGGGAAATCGCACCTATGTGGAGCTAGCTAAGTTACAGCGTGAGCCCAGATGGAGGTCCCACGGGGTGACCATGCTGTTTCACATATTTAAACATGGTAAACTGATGTCCTTTGCAGAGTTACAGACCACATTTAATCTCCCAGACAATATGTATTATTCCTATTTACAGCTTCGGCATGCGATTGCGGCACAGGGAGACGCAGGTGAGTGGGAATTGTATCCCACGCCTGTGTTCCATGTGCTGCAGTCCTCCAGTGCAACCAAAGGGATTATTTCCATATGTTACCAAATGCTGCTTACCAAGCACCTATATGCTTACCCATGCAAGGCAATTGATGCATGGAGAAGGGACCTGGGCCAGATAACTGAGGATCAATGGGAGGAAGCGTTACAAGCCATACCTACATGTTCCCTCAACGTGGCGCAAAAAGTGTCCCAATTATATATAATACTTAGGGTACACTATACTCCAACTAAGCTACACAGGATGGGCAGAGTGGCGGACCCCGGCAGCACAGTGCGGATCTTATACACCTCTTGTGGCGTTGCCCGAAACTCCATCGGTACTGGCATGAGGTGATCAATACACTAAATGGAGTGTTCCAAACAACGGTACCTGTGGATCCTATGTGTTGTTTGCTAGGGGTACTGGATGAGGTAATCCCAGAGGAACAAACTAGAGTGGCCTTCTCCAGGGCTCTATTTCAAGCTAGAAAACTTATACTAATGGCATGGAAGTCGGTAGTACCGCCCTCTGTCAAAATGTGGATAACACATATGGGTAAAACTCTCACTATGAAAAAATACATATATCAACATAGAGGTTGCCCACACAGGTTTGAACGCATTTGGTCAAGATGGTTAGATACACCAGGACTTAGTCCGAGAGAACTAGTCATGACAAGGCTTTTACAGGGTCCTTAGATAAATAAATTAATAAACATGGAAAGGATGTGTAATATATGCGGATTGGAAGGATGTTGGGAGTCAATTATATTTAAATTGTATAATGCAGACTAGAGGGCTATGTAGTAATATTATAAGAACCTATGCTCTGTACATTGTATTAGTATGACACTGAAATGTAGCACATTGTGCATTGGAAGATGTATTTACTTAAAATATTCAATAAAAACCTTTTTGATTTAAAAAAAAAACATGTCATGCAGTCATTGGAAAAGCTCCTCCCACCAAAATGGTGGTGAATAGGGCTAAAATATTAAATCAGCAACATACAGTAAGCCGTGGCCTAGGGCAGCAAAGTCCCCAGGGACAGTACACCATCACCCACACCTCATGTTGCTGACTGTCATTAAAACATTCCTTTGTATTTTAGAGTTTCTCATATTGCTGCCCTTCCCTCTCTTTGCAGTTCCTCTACTGACCCTGCAGAGATTAAAGTGACCCCAAAGTTTGTTACCTGTAAAAGAAGACGCTGAATGCTTACCTCTCCAATGGTAGTATCCATTGCTATGTGAGTACTATATACTGCAGTTCTGTAGCAGTCAGCCATTGGCTTTGCTTCTGTAATGGGAGTGAGTGTCCAATGATTTTCACATCCTAACAATAAGGATTGCTAACTGGGGGGTTTTCAGCCAGGCTTCTGGAGGGGAAGGGGGCACATGGCCTACAGGTATGACAGTAAAATGCTACAGCTACAGTTTTTTTTTATTATGTACTGGGGCCATTTGACTGCCTAGGCTATTATCTTGAAAATGTGAAATTAGCCTTTAAAGCAGAAATAAAGTCACCATACTTGCTTCCTCTCCAACAGTTTGATGTCCGCAAGGGGTTCTTTGCTGGAGCTGGCATCTTCTGGGTGTAAGCTTTTGGCTGTCTGGATTGGCTGGTGCGAGATGACATAACTCTTGTGCATGCACCTGAATCAATCACCACAGGGCACAGGGACTGTGCTGAGCGATGTAAACTGAGCTGCACATGTGCAGCTCAATGTGTATACCACATAAGGCAGTCAGCAGGCAGGTAGGTTTATTTTATTGCAATAAATATCCTGCCTGCTTGTAAATTTTGTAATTTTCAGTTTCGTTTCACTTTAAGTAAACCAATCTCAATCATCAAGTAGAACCAATCTGGTAGAAGAACAAGGGGACAGTTTGTCCTACTATCCTAGCCATCATTGTTAGGTGACTATGTGAAACAGTAGGCATATGCTCCCTTACAGCCTATTTGTTTCCAGCCTCATTGTGACTTGTGCAACTATGACATCTGATTTTGTTAGTGTACTGCCAAGGCTCAGGTAGGAACGTTGCTAGATGGATACGAAGAATAAACCTTGCCCTGGCAATCATCCTTCAGTGAATTTGTCCAGTCCTGAGCTACCGTTCACTCTTTACTACTTCTAGTAAGACCAGACCAGCTCCAGAAAATCAGCACCTACATGACAGTGTTGGACCTGTTAGTGCAGCAGCCGAGGATTTTTAAAGCCTGGTGGGTGGAGCCTGGTGAGGATTCGCAGACACTGGTTCCCCATCAGGTCCACTCCTCTTGTGATTGGCAGCAGACTAATTGTTATAGGCTATAGAATCCGCCCACTGCCTGCTGTCAATCACAAGGAGAGAGATTATCTGATGGGGAAATAATGTTTCAGCTTTTCTTTTAGGCTCTTCCCATTGCTGGCATTACTGTTTGTTAGGAAGCTATCAACCAGGGCCGGATTTAGCCTGTCTGATGTTGGGGTGCAGTAAAAAAATGTCAGAGGAGAAGAGGAAGCAAGATCAGTAGGGCAGTGTACAGGGGATCAGCAGGGCAAAATATAGGGTCAGCAGTTTGTAGGGCAGTGTACAAAGGTTATTCGTTTGTAACGCAGTGTACAGTGGGTTATCAGGGCATAGTACAGTGGTCAGCAGGGCAGATGATGAGGGGTCAGCATTAGAGTGTACAGGGGTGTCAGCTGGGTGAAGATGGAGGGGTTATCAGGGCAGAAGCAGGGTTCAGCAACATGGAGGACAGGGGTCACAAGGGCAGAGGACAGAGATCAGCAGGGCAGAGGAGAAGGGTCTGCAGGGCAGTGTACAGAGGTCAGCAGGATGGAGGACAGGAGTCAGGAGGTCAGAGGAAAGGGGGTCAGAAGGGCAGTGTACAAGGGTCAGCAAGGTGGACGACAGGAATCAGGGCAGATGCCAAGGGTCTGCAGGGCAATGTACACAGGTCAACGGGGAAAAAAACAGGTCAGTATGGCAGAGAAGATGGGCCGAAAGGGCAAAGGACAGGGATCAGAAGGGCAGTGTACACTGGTCAGAAGGGCAATGTACAGGGATCAGCAGGGTGGAGTACAGGGGGTCAGTAGGGCAGTGTACAGGGGTCAGCAGAGCAGTGTACATGGGGTCAAATCTGCCCCATTCTCCCTCTTAGCCAAAATCCATCCATTCCCCCCTCCTAGCACAAATCCTCCCCAATTACCCTTCCCAGCAATACTCCCATTTCCTCACCTCTCATCCGAAGCATAAATTACTCTTACCCTCTCCCCTCCCCTATTGTGTCCCCAGTACAATTCCCCCACCTGTTTGTTCCACCCCCCACCTCCCAAATTTACAGGCAGGAAATTGCTACAGATTTGGGAGGAGGTGCAGGCTGTGGTTCCTGTTATTAACAACGCTCCTCCATGCAGCAGATGAGACAGAATTATTCTTACATCAGGCTGTACACACCAGGGTTTGTGTACCTACCTCCTATGTCCTCCAAGCGCTGCTCATCTCCCGGCAGCAGGAAATGTGGATAGGAGCCGGGTAATGGAACTATGCACAGTCCAATCTACCAATCCTTTGTCAACTGATACATGGAGGAATGCTGTTATGACAGGAGGGGGAGCACAGCACAGCCTGCACCTCCTTCCCGCTCTCTCCTCTCTGCAGATGTCATGTCTCTCTGGACTTTTCACTGTAGTTCCCTGCACCATGCTGCCTTCCCCTTGTCCCTTCCTTAAGTGTGGGGATAGGGAGAGGAACTCAGCAGCCAGGCAGGATTCCCATAAGGTGGCTGGCCTGGGGGGGGGGGGACACAGCCCACCACAGAAACCCCCTAGATCCGCCTATGCTGTCAGCTGTGAAGCAGACAGTGTCCTTTAACACCCATTGACAGTTAGAAGGTGGAGGAGGTAGCATTGACAAATATGCCTACTGCTACAAAGCGTACAGAGACCGACACCCTGCCTGTCTCTCCATGTTAACTTAGAGTCGGTCTCACCTCCAATTTCATTTTCTATGAGCTGGAGTAATTCTTTTTTAATTTGGTGCAGTAATAGCACCACTTTGTAAAACTTGCGTTATGAAGAGCAATCTGAGTCTTTTGCACAAGTTGATAAAGCTACTGAAATGGGCAGCAGGGATTTTGGAATTTGGCACAAGACGTTGACAATCAGTGTAAATACTGGAAAAATTAAAAGTATGATGCTGGTGTTATTACTAATACAGGCTGCATTGTCATTTTTTTCTTTCACTATACTACTGCTTTAAAGTTTTGGGAGGTCAAGGATTAAAGGACAGGTTAAGCTTTAGCTATTTCATGTTGGAAGGTGGTTAGCTACAACGCAAGACTGCTGCCACTGAGAACACACCTTCCAATTTAAAGTGATTGTACACCCTTGCATATACCCAACAAAGTGACAAGCCTCAGGTGATACACAGAGATGAAGCAAATCCTCCTACATATGTTGAAACTGTTCATCTACAGCCATTCAAAGTACAGAATATACACAGCATTTCTCAGCTTCTAGAAGGCAGGGGTCAGGGATCTGATGTCACGAAATGCATAGAGAGGAGAGCTAAGTGTAAGCTGAGACCTGAGTGGAGTGAATGGACACACCTCCCTCTATGCAGTCTCAAAGAGAACATGAACAACCAAAGCTGTTAATGACATGCTGTGTGCTGGAGGGGACATAGGCCGTCTCCCAGGATTGCATGGTGTTGGCATAAATGATCAAGTGACTAATGCAGATAGCAGAGGAAGGAGACAGCAGACAGAAATCATACTAGCTGCTTTGGATAGATACTAGTACACACCATAGAAGGATGTGCTTTGTTCATTTTTTGTTTCAGAGGTTTACAACCACTTTCTTTTCTGTAGAGACCTTTTGGCAAAAATTTGTTGCACTGATTCAGTCAGTTGTGTGAGACGGTTCATATGTAAACAAAGCACAGACTTTAAATTTGCCTTCTTATAACATTTTATTGACATACAAAAAAACACACATCAGTATACACCCATCAGCACATACACAGATACACAGATTCACTCATAATTCTGAAGTCATAACCAGCAATAACATCCTTGGATACACAGGAAAAAATGCTATTTCTTACGTTACAAAAAATATTTTTTTATAAAAAAGCATTGAAGGTTAAATCAAATATATTATACAGCATTTATAAATAAATAAGTTAGACATATATAAATAAATCGGACCACAAATGAATTATTTATGAAGAAGTAATGTGCAAAGTTACCCATGAATTCTGAATACTTCCTTCACTGATATGATGTCTGTAAAGCACACTGTTCATGGTTGCTATGGGCTGCTGCACTTTGTACATCATTTCTGCTCTTTGCATTGCTGACGTTGTCCGTTTCTATAGATGAAGAACATCTGGTAGGAATCCGCTGGGAGAACGGCTCACCCACCTGTAGAAGGAGATGTGTGGACGTGGATGACCCACGTGTTTGTATCACCTTCTGTTTAAGGCGGAGCGCAGCCTATAGTCCACCTGTGAATCCAAGGTTATTTTACACCAGCCAAGCATTAAGTGAATTAAATATAATAGTGCTGAAATAGAGCCAGCCTTTCCAGCATCAGAGCATTAGATTATCCTCCATTAGAACTATTATCTGATCTTTCAAAAGGCCAGCTTTATAGCAGGATTCATTACCAAGCAGTGTCTTATTCTGTAATACAATACACACTGTAAGTTATAATAGTGCATTCTGACATTTGGTTTGGGCTCATTAGCTTGTTGTGGAAGAGGAATGCATCAATATTAGATGCAATACATATAAAACACAATGATCAAGGCCAGAGTCTAGGGCAGTTTTTTCTTGAGCTTGTCCATAGCAGGGGATGTCACATACCAGTTTTTGCAAGTTTGGTTAAGCCAAAGTCCAGGCAAACAACTATGTGTATAGATCAAATACATCTATGAGAGCTCTTTTACCAAATGAAAATAGAAGAAAGAAAGCTAAAAGAGAAAATAAATGCAACCATCACATCTAAAGCCGTGTACACACAGGCGGACTTTTCAGCATCAAACGTCCAACGGTCTTTCCGATGGACTTTCGAATGAACGGACTTGCCCACACACGAACGGACCAAAGTCCGTTCGAAAGTCCCTTGGTATGAACGTGATGACATATGAAGGGACTAGAATAAGGAAGTTCATAGTCAGTAGCCAATAGCTGCCCTTGCGTCCTTTTTGTCCGTCGGACTAGCATACAGACAAACGCATTTTTCGACCGGACTCGAGTCTGTCGGAAAGATTTGAAACATGTTCCAAATCTAAAGTCCGTCTGATTTTTGACAGAAAAAGTCCACTGAAGGTCCGATGGAGCCCACACACGGTCAGATTGTCCCGCGGATTCGTTCCGTGGGACCAGTCCGGTCGAAAAGTCCGCCCGTGTGTACACAGCATAAGAATTGGTAAGCTGTAGCATAATAAAGCTTTGCTTTTAGGTTTAATACTGCTTTAAGGAATATAAGTGGGCTTAGCCCTCCACCCTAATTCTGTATTTGGACACTGAAGGAGAAGCAGCAACTCATCTCTCTGTTTACTCTGCTTTCTCCTGCTATCAATATGTTCCTAGTAGCAAATGAGCACTAACTTCCAGTCTGAACTTCGCTGTCTAGGGGATTGCAAGAGGTTAATACCAAGTCAAAGCCATATGCTTGCACTAGTTTCTTTTAAAATATAGTAGTACCTTGGATTAAGAGCATAATCTGTTCCAGAAGAATGCTTGTAATCCAAAGCACTCGTATATCAAAGCGAGCTTCCCCAAAGGAATCAATGGAATCTCAGATAATTCGTTCCAGTGTCACTGCTAGTCTATGTAGTACCAGTGGCCAGAGGTGTAGGGGCACCAGAGACACTCGGAAACACTTGGAGAAGCTCAGAGACCACTCGGAGATGCTTGGAAACACTCCGTTCCCGAGTGCCTCCGAGTGTCTCCAAGTGTCTCTGAGTGGCCCCGAGTGTCTGCAAGCATCACCGGCGCCCCCGCACCTCTGGGCAAATGCGTTACTGCACACCCCAGAGGCTTTAATCCTGCTCACCTTGCGAGGCAACGCTTGCAAACTGAGTCAGGATTTAAATGAAAAAAAAAAAGCTTGTATTGTGAAACGCTCATAAACCGCGTTACTCGCAATACAAGGTTTTACTGTATAATGATTTTTAAATGAACACATACCTGCATAAGTGGGTTTTTTATCTGCTTGGAGTTCAGCTATAGCTGCAAATTCACATTTTTCTGACTAGCTCAGATCAGAAAAGTTCTCAATGGAGACTGCTCCATTCTGTCACATAATCTCACAACCCCAAAAACAAATTGTAGAGGTCTGATTTACCAAAGTCTGAAGTGAAATCAAGTGAGTTAGTATTCACTCTGAACATCCATTTATGTAGAGAGGTATGAAAAATAGGTCTTCTGCTTAACACGATGGGGTGTTTGAAGTGAACACATGTTGGAATTACATCAGACCTTAGTAAATCACCTCCTGGAACCCAAAGCACCCCAATTTTTGGCTTGGGAAAATGGCTTTGTTCTCTTCTGCTGCCTATCAAGTTTGTATTGAAAGATGGGCTCGGGAAAGGGATAGTTTTGAGATAATATGGTCATATACACATAGGGCCTGATTTACTAAAAGTGCAGAGTGCAATATGTGGTGCAGCTCTGTGTAGAAACAAATCAGTTTCCTTTTTTTTTTTGTCAAAGCTTAATTTAACAAACTGAAGTTAGAAGCGGATTGGCGACCATGCACAGCTGCACCAGATTGTGTACTCTCCCGTTTTAGTAAATCAACCCCATAGTTCAAAACAGCCTTATGCAAAAAGTCAGTGCAATTAAAAAAAAGTGATTCATAGCAACCAATCAGGTTTTACTCTGTTAAATCCATGAAATCCAATTGGTTGCAATTGGTCACAGTTCCTTGCATTTTGCGCTTTGCTTTAAATAAGCCTGGTTGTGTTGTAGAGCTAGACATTTTCTATTACTTGCATCATTGTTAATTGGAGAAGGAGCTTTGCCTCTTAGAGGATCCAGTTGAATGACATCAGCAGCACTGGGAAAAATGTAAACACATTTATATGAACAGATTTTAGCTGACAGTCAGACATGTATTCCCCTGAGATAAGTCAGCTTGAACCGTCCGACACTCTTTGGCACTACTCATAGAAATGTGGAATTTCATTCCGTTTGGCCAAAACAACCTGATCACCTTATGACTATAGGGACCTTAAGAGGAAACTATAGTCGTTTTGATGTTCGTAGACATTCATTTGAAAATCATCACTGGCTAAATGTACTTAAAGAAAGAATTATTTCTATGCAGAATTTATAACTATATACTGTATGTACATGAATGGCAGCCATGTTTACCTATTACATGTGCTTTGCTTCCTTCACAGTGCTTAATAATAGTGCGCTTTACCTCTCCGCTATCTCACTTTAAGGGCCTCTAAACACCAGATATGTTATTATTTATTTTACTGCATTTTTTGGTACAGGTAAAATACATGAACATGAAAAAAATGTGTTTTTAATGGAGTCTGTTCATACCAACAGAAAAAAAAGAGGCTGGATTTGGGGTCCATTGAAAAAGCAGTGGTATAAAGCGGCTTTAAGATAAATAAAAATTGGCATATTTAAAAAGCTCTGTAAAGAGAAAAAAAATAGGAATATAGCCTAGTCTATTGGGTCTCCTTCAATAACTTAACACAGCTCAGAGAACTCTGGAGGACACCAGAGCTCAGAGCATGTATTTTATGAATGGAGCATATTATGGAGACTGTGGTGTGAAGTAAAACTGCCAAGTGTAGCAGAGAATGGATAGCAATTTGTGCTCTCTCTTATAAATGGGCCCTCATTTTGCCCTTCAAATCATCTAAATGGAGCATTTAAAAAAGTCAATGGATGGTATCGAACATACATGGTAAAGTATGCCCTCTGGTGTGAACAAACTCTACTAATGGCCAGATATTAGAACGCTTGGGTATACATGTACAATGTCTTCTGAGTTAGTCTGACCCATAAGCAGGGAACTCAAGGCCTATGAGTGCTCTTGTTTAGAGAAATAGAAGAGGCAGGGAAGCTGTACTCCCATATTCCTAATGCCATGGAAAACAATAACATTTGGACAAGATTTCCTAATCTGTCCAATCACTTTGTTCCTCTCAGATACTCTTTTAAGGCTGCCATGCACTATCCCCAGACATAAGATGGACCAGAAGACTGTCATCTAAAGTCTGTGAGCACTTTAACTCTCAGTTGGATCAGATTCTATAAAAACAATATACTCTCCCCGTGGCTATTATCATTTGCTAATGAAGAAGAGTGATTGCAGCAAAATCATGCAAATGTAGAACACCAAACATGCTTACTATAGTTTACCCTTAAAGCATAGCAGAACTCAACATGAAAAAGCAGTATGGATTAGTGGCACCAATTTTGAGTAGTTCATCTAATGCCCTGTACACACGATCGGACTTTCCAACAACAAAACCGTGGATTTTTGTTTGAAGGGTGTTGGCTCCAACTTGCCTTGCATACACACAGTCACACAAATGTTGGCCAACAATTACGAATGTAGTGACGTAGAAGACGTACGTGATGTCTCCATTACGAATGCTAGTTATATCTCCGGCTTGTACTTTATTCAGAGCATGCGTGGACTTTTGTCCGATGGACTTGTGTACACACGATTGGAAAGTCTGACAACAAACATTTGTTGGCGGAAAATTTGAGAACCAGCTAGCCAACATTTGTTGGCGGAAAGTCCGACGACAAATGTTCGATGGAGCATACACGCGGTTGGACTTTCCGCCAACAAGCTCACATCCAACATTTGTTGTCGGAAAATCTGATCGTGTGTACGGGACATTAGACTACATGTAGATGGGTTAAGCAACCCGTGACTGATCCTCTGTTGTTGGCCACATCCTAGCATTCCATTATACCCACTTGAAGGTCTAAAACAAGCAACACCCTTTATTGCCCATATACAGTTGTGCTAAATTTGTCTTCACCAGTCACACACAATGCCAAGGCAGGGGATGGCAGTATATAGTGGTTCTGTATTTCCGTAGTGGGCAAAGCCACATGCTGCATGATATGCATAGTCCAAAAGTTTGGTCAAAAACTGTAAGCTGGACACATTTCTTCTGTAGACTGTGAGTCACCTTAGTGCATTAGTAGGAAAATAAATAGTAAAACATTTGGTCACAGTCAAGCATTGGTCTGAATGAGTACAGTACTCATCGCACTGCTTTGTTTATTCTTCCTCGAAGGCACAGTTTGAAGCACCAATATATTCTGTAGTCTTCCTGAGTTTCAGACCCATTTTCTGCAGTAGGCTGGGGGATTTTTTTGGTGTGCTGCCTGCAGTCAGTAATAAATTGGCCTCATTTTCAAAGCAAACGTCCTCTTCAGTGTGAACAAGCCTGTGATTATTGCACCTGCAACAGAAAAGAGAGGAGCACTGAGTGGCCAAATTACTTCCCACTGCATCCGGTAACTTCACTAAATTGGGTAAACAAAGATCTACATCATTGATGACTGCACTGCACAAAGGTCCCATTTCTAATGTTTTTGTTTCTAGCTCCATCTGCCATTGTCTTCCTAATATGGTCTGCTAGATTTTTTCTTTTGTTAGGTGTTTGGGTTGAAGTGCCAAATTTTGATCTCTGCTATGAAGGTAACTATGCATGAAGAAATGTATAAAGCTCAGTTATGATATGTTATTCATATCATTTTAATGAAAATTAATACTGTATGTATTTCTTAACCACTTGAGTACTAGCCTATACTCCTTCGTTACCAGGCAATTGTTTCATTTTCAGCGCTGTGATAGTTTTACTGACAAGTACCTGGTCATTCAACATTGTACCCAAAAACATTTTTGTATCTTTATATATCTATATATTTTTTTTAGATTGATAGGGCTTTCTTTTGGGGTATTTAATAACCACTTGTTTTTTGTATTATTTACTATGTAAAGGGAAAAAAGGACACAAATTAGAAAAAAAAATGTAAAACATATCAAATAAAAAACTGCTAGCACAGTGCAAACAGCCCCAAAATGGAAAGTAGACACTCTAAGCTGATCTCACATTTTGGCCTAATTTTTTGACATGAAGAAACATGCTGGTACTGACAAGTACGGTAGTTAACAGAGCGCCTCTTTAAAATGGCACTCCAGAATACTAATTTAAAAATGCCATTTTAAAATGTAAGGTGGTAGGCAAGTGGTTTATATATTCTTAATTAAACACTTTTGCCCACCATGTAAACTGGAAGGCTTATACTTAACTCTTCCAGTGGGTGGTGCGTAAAATCTTGACTCTCATTAAAAGCTCCTGGTACTGTTGCTATCAAACTCTTCTGGGTGTGTTGGATAATGTGTAAACTGCTGGACATTGTGATTCTTCTGGCCAGCCGCCATATCGCTATCTGTTTTGTAGTGATATAGTAGCAGACAAGAGAAACCACAGCCTCCAACACTCCCAAACAAAGCTACCTGGACCCAGTGGCGGCTGGTGTTTTTTTTTTCTGGGGGGGGCAGAGGCGGCAAACAATGCACCCACAGCCACTAACCCCTGTTGGTCAGTCAGTCCCGCACTTACCCCATCGATGGGTGTAAAGCTTCTCCTGTGTCTCCTCACAGCGGCCGTGCATCTCCTTACGAAGGCCGTGCGTCTCTTCCCTCCTCCTCCTCTTAGGCCAATAGGATCGTTTCTCCCTTACGCCAATCAGGAAATGGGTCTCAAGACCCACTTCCTGATTGGTCGGGAGGAGAATCAGTATGACAATAGGGAATATTAATTCGCTATTGTCACACAACTGGGTGGGCTTGGGACGCAGGGCTCTGTGCCCTGAGCCCACCCTTCTGTCTCTTATCACGTGCTTCAAAAAAAAAAACCCTATTGGAATCCATTCGTCCAGTGCCCCACAAGTAGATTGGGGGTGGGACGCATGGATAAGGAGGCGCCGCCCGTGCACCCTGCATTAAGGGCCACCACTGCCTGGAAGAAAGATCCTATCTGTATATCAGAGTTAACACAGGATTGTTCTTAGATTACAATGTACAGGGTTTGATTAACACACGACCCACAATTTCTGCTGCCTGGACAGGAGCAGTGTAGGGAGGAGATAGGGGGCAGCAATCAACCCCTGTACATTCGGATCAGAGAGTGATCCTGTGTTATCTCCTGTGCACAGAAAGGAATGAGAGAGCACAGCCCACACCTCCTTCCAGCTCTCACCTCCTCCAGCACCCCCCCCCCCCCAGTTGAGAAACACTGATCTTTACTAACTGCAAATAACAGTATAACTGAAAGAAAAATGTTCTTTTTTTAATTTTAGATAGAAAAAGGAAGGGTTACAAGCCCTGTGAAGTTTTTTTTTTGCCACCTTTCAGGGAAATATTACTTAATTTTCTGTCCCATAGCCACAACAGGAAGTAAAAGGAAACCCATCCAAAATAGGGGAAATCCCCCATAGTCACCAGGGCCACCAAAACAACGATCCCCATTATAAAATACAGTAACCCACAACATCCAATCAGATTTCAGCTTAGGGATATTCGATCAGTAAAACAAATTCTGACCTCTTCTAAACAGTTATTACCCTTTGTACATTTCCCTTTGCTCTATGACTAAAGGTTCTGTTACACACGATATTAATTATTATTAATAATATTATTGTTATTATTATACAGGATTTATATAGCGCCAATAGTTTGTGCAGCGCTTTACAACGTATATATCTGAAAAATAAAGTAAAAATTAGACCAACTCTGCTAATGATTGGCTTACATAAGAGCTGATTCAAATTTACAAAGCTAATAGATAACTACTATACTACTAATATTGAATGTCCCAATCAACTGAATTCATATTTTGCTGAAGAAGGAGAAGACAAGTGTCAGTTAGTCCAATCTGTGCATTTTATTTTCTTATGATTGCATTCAAGATATTGAGCAGGCTCACAAAACTGACATTTAATAAAAAACTACAATTATTTGATTATGCACATATTTTCATATAGTTATTATAGTACACCTAAAATAAAAATATCATCTATGTTAGGGATTAGATTCAGCTGCGCAAATTTTCTAATGAGATCATTGGTGGTTGCCAGAGTTTTATGCTGAATAGTTGACCCCTAACCCAGGCCACCTGTTATTCTCTTAAGTTCAGAGGACATTAGGGACCTGACCCACTTCAATTGCACACTACAGCTATTGTCACACAAGAGGCAGCTGCTGGATAAACGCTGCAGAGTGGAGGAGGGGACTTACCCATCAGTGACAGGAGTGACGTCGTCGGCTGGCAAAATTCTGCTAATCTGCTTGTTCGCACTTTGGGCTATTGGCGACGAGGAAAGAGATTTCTACATAAGAAAATGTAAAACAAATTGAAATTTCATATAACACATGAAAGCTTAATTGTCATGATAATAACCTGATTTATCATACTTATAGATTTTGTGTAATGTATACTGTACAGCTGACTTGCACACCTTTTTCTAGGATTCCAAGAACCAAATTTTAACATAAATATTATTATTATTATTAGTAAAAATATTATCATACAAGTATTTATGTATTTTTTTTATATAAAAAGGTTATTTATTTTAGAAACACATATACTAAAAATATATTTAATTGCTTGTTTATTTATTTGGAATTCATACATCAATTCAATATGTAGAAGTGCTTTTTAAAAAAATGTTAGCATTTGCATAATAATAAATCACAGTAATTCCCAAGAGAACTTTGGGAGGTCTGCACACAGAAGCCCAATCATTCTGACAAAGTCTCTTGGGTCCGCACCAGTCCTTTCAATAAAACTGGGGATTACTTTTCTCCTTTTGGGCAAAACAAACAAATAATAATAATAATTTATTGTGAATTTTAAAACCTTTAATGCTATCTCCATTTTAACCTTCATATTTTGTGATAATGTGATAATGAACAACATTATTCTATAAAGCTGGCTGGATTTTTTTTTAACTGATATTACTGTTTTTTTATGATTTGCATTTCTCTTAACAGTCTCTCCTGTGAAGACAATAATAGCTATTATGAGTTACATACAATTTACGGTCATTTCAGTCCATAACATGCAGCTGGGGCATAATTATCCATTCAAATATATTGGCTTGCAGCTTCATTAGAGACAGCAGGTGGATGCTACTGTTCCACTTTATGCAATAACAACTTTAGCAGAGTGGTTTGCAATAATAACAGTTAAATGTAGTGCTACAGTAAGATTATCAGCATTATTTTAGAATGGGCATTCATTCTTAAGTGCAGTAATCCATAGTAACTGATCAGAATTCACTCTGAAGTCACATCTGCATGAAATGGCGTTGTATCGGTTGTTATGGGTTAATAAACAAAGCATTAACTTTAAAAGGGAATGAACATTGGTTTTGTACATCATTTCTTTTTATTTTTATTCATTAATGTGAATGTGGTTTAAATACATTTAAAAAAAAACATTATATTCAAGCATGCATTCTTAACTCAAAAAAGTACCTTCTAGTACTCTCAGCCTGCTCCAACTCTACATTAGAGACAGCAGGTGGATGCTACTGTTACACTTTATAAAATAACAACTTTAGCAGAGTGGTTTCCAGTAATAACAGTTAAATGTAGTGCTACAGTAAGATTATCAGTATTATTTAAGAATGGGCATTCAATCTTAAGTGCAGTAATCCATAGCAACTGATCAGAATTCACTCTGAAGTCACATCTGCATGAAATGGCGTTGTACTGGTTGTTATGGGTTAATAAACAAGGCATTAACTTTAAAAGGGAATGAACATTGGTTTTGTACATTATTTATTTTTATTTTTTTTTCATTAATGTGAATGTGGTTTAAATACATAAAAAAAAAAACATTATATTCAAGTATATATTCTTAACTCTTAACTCAAAAAAGTATCTTCTAGTACTCTCAGTCTGCTCCAAATCTACCATTTTTTTTTTCCCGCTGTGATCTGACTTCCTGTAGGGTGGCTATGTTCGTTCTTCATGGTACCACTGTAGGTGGGAACGTAGCCACTGCTCCAGAGATGGATTATGGGATATGAAATTTGTAGTGTCCATAGAGCAGTGAACATGACTGCAACTAACTTACTAAACACATGGAAGTGAGGGGAAAAAAGGTGAGATTTGGGAGCTCATGGAGGAAGTTACAAGGAGGTAGGAAAACATAGTGCGAAACAAAAAAAGTGGTATATAAGGCGAATGTTGTTGTAAGGAGTAGTCCTTATGAATTTTTCTTCCTCCCCTTCCATTTCCCTCTAATTTAAAAATGATTGAAGGATGAAGGTACCCACAAAAATTTACCAATCGTTATTCGCGTGGCAATTATTTCACTAAATTTTTTTTAGCTAGATCGTAGTTCTCTGTGAATCTATTATCATGTGTTACATTTTTGCTTGTAAAACAAAAAATGTATATTGATAAAGAAAAAATCATAAAACAGCAGTTTAAAAAAGTGATCAAAAGCCATTATCTTTCCTCTTTAATTACAAGGACTCTTTATTGAATAAAGCATTATAACTACCTAAATAGGGAATCTACCTTTAAATATTTGTGCTTTATTGCTTAGTATTCACCTGTAATGTTTGCTGTACTATTCTTTTCTGTTCTTTTTTTCTGCTCACTGTCTGCTTTACTGTCATCCTTTAAATATTTGACATAAACCCTAGGAGCCTTGCCCACCAATATGCTATGGATATGTGCTCAAGTGATCACAACTTTTCCATTTTGTACTTGTCCATAGTGTATATCCAATTGAGATTTTTCTAAAACCTTTTCCTAGATTGTGGCATAAGTGGTGGGGTTTATTGTGGCACAGGGCAGTGCCCATTGTACTATCCAGCTGGATGTGAAGAGTATACTTTGACAGAACATAGCATTGCTTTACTTCATTCCCACTAATTATATTTCATTGCTGTACTGTCTGTACTAGTTATACCTAAATCCTGAGAGTACTTTGGCACTATAAATCAATTTATACTTGACAAGTACTTACATTTTGGTGTTGCACATTCTGATGATTTGTGGCAAACTTTGGTGTTTTCATGTCTTCAGTGCCTACTGTAAAGTAAAAAGCAGAACAGGTGTTTGTGTTATTTTGAAGGGAATGTATAGTGCTTTGATTATACGATATATAATTTAAAGAGCCCAAGAAGGGACTAACACGCCATCCCCTCCCCAAGCCTTTTCTGTTCAGATGATGCCCTATGAAGTTTCAAATGGAGATAGAGGATCTGAAGGCAAACAGCTTCTGTTGTGTTCTCTTTTTAGAAAACCCACAATGCTCTGTTACAGGGTTACATACAATCTATATGTAATATTTGTTTACAAAATAAAGCTTTTACATACAGTTCATATCATGGGGCCTTTCTAAGACCTAGAAAATTCATAGTCTAAATCAGAGGTCTCCAAACTGCAGCCCATGGGGGGGGGGGGGAAATATGGCCCTTTGCTTGTCTTTCTCCGGCCCTTGGGGGACTATTCATCCCAGTGGTGTGAGACACTATTCCTCCCACTGATACCAACAATGGGGCACTATTCTTCCCTCTAATACCAAAGATGGGATACTATTCCTGCCACCTAATACCAAAGATGGGGCACTAGTCCTCCCCCTAATACCCACAATGGGGCACTAGCCCCCCCCATACCAAAGATGGGGTCCTGTTTACTGATGCGAGAAAAAATAATATTCTCGCTGGCCACTATTTCTCCCACTGACACCAACGGGGCACTAATTCTCAGACTGACACCAACAATGGGGCACTATTCCTCCCCTAATACTAAAGATGGGGCACTATACCTCCCCCTAATACCAAAGATGGGGCACTATTCTTCCCCTCAGTACTAACAATGGGGCACTATTCCTCCCCCTAATACCAAAGATGGGGCATTATTCCTCCGCCTAATTCCAAAGATGGGGCACTGTTTACTGTTGCCAGAAAAAAAATATTTTCCCACTGGCCACAGTCCAGCCCCTCTAAAGTCTGAAAGACAGTAAACTGGCCCTCTGTGTAGAAAGTTTGGAAAGTCCTGGTCTAAATGTTTGCTCTGGCAGCCAAATGGCTGTGATCTACTGTTCTTAGTTTTGTTCTTTAGCTGTGACAGTTCTTAGTTTTGCAAGGATGACAGTTCCAGGACTTTCACCTTTTAAACAGGTCAGGAATGGCTTTTAGATTGTAAACTCTAGCCAGCAGAGTCCTATGATCCCTCTTGTATTAAATTGTATTATAATATGACTCCCACCATTTTTTAATCACTACACAAACTGTTACCACTTTATAAATGCTGTAATAATAATAATAATAATAATATCACATCTTCTTCAATTTAATCAAGAACAAAATCATTGTGATTCTGGAATATACCTGCAATCCAATGAATACTCAAAAGTCGTGGTTTATGTATGAATATATGCAGCCTTACTTTGTCTGTTACGTCGGCGAGGGCAGCATGGTTGTGGTGGAGGAAGTTTCCACACTTCATCTCTACTGCGCAGGACTTCGAATAGATCAGGCGGCTGTGGCAGATATTTTTGTGTCCAGTGATTTGTGGCTCCAGGACTAGCTGTCACCTGTACGATTAAAAAAAAAACAGCTAAACATGCATACGATAACTATTCTACAGTAAGAAAAGCAGAATTACCACTAGGCCTAAGACAGAAGTTGTCTTTTCTAAATGAGTGCATATCGCTGAGAAAATGTATATGTTCAGGGCTTATATTCTCAGAGAATAGGTGGAGGAACTCCCCCCTTCTGAGTCACCCCTTGTCTCTACCCCCTACCCACCTCTGAGCACCGTTCCTTGGTGCCACCCACTGCCTAGTAGTGCCTCTTTTAGAGAATACAGTGCCAAGTATCACTTTGTGGTGCTAAGTCATTTGTATGGAATTTGTTAATAACAAGAAAAGTAGTAAAATAGATCCCCAACAGCCAGCAGCAGTAGACCTGCCCCCCCCCCCCCACAGAAACAATAGATTTGCCCAGAAACAATAGACCCCCCCAGCAGAAATGGACTTCCACAACAAACTATCACCCCAGCAACAACAACAGATCTCCCAGAAGCCAGTATCAATAGACTCTCCAGGAGCCAGCAACAATAGACTCCCTTCCTGAACAGTAGATCTCTTACTGCAACAATTGACCCCCCCCCAGCAACAATAGACCCCCCAGCAGCAATAGACTGCCTTGCAAAAATAGATCCCCTCCAGCTACAATAGTTCCCCCAGCAGCCAACATTATTAGACCCTCCAATACACCCCAGCACTCCTTGCCATTACATACATTCAGTGCTGGAGGTGCCAGCACTGCATTCCCCCATGTTCCTGCTGAAAAAAAGCCCTGAACATATTTGTGTTGAAGTGCATGTAAATCACAACAATTTACTTCTCTTATTGCTCCCTATAACATTAAAAATGTTTTGTTAAATCTGTTTGATAAGTGAAAAAAAAAATACCTGTTGATCATCTCAGAAATCTTCTGAATTGATAACTCCCTGTATCATCTGCCTGTGCTTATAAGTTCCATTTTTCCAAGCTATCTGTGCGTGTCTGTTTTAAACACGTGTATGTTACAAACAGTAGTCTTCAGTATGTTCATGGACTCCATCCACCAGAAACATCAAGTTGATTCCACCAGTCTCCCTTCTATATTGCACTAAACTGAGCACACAAAGCACAGAAGCAGATCCATGTTTGTGTGGCCAGTTTGTGTCTTGAGCCTGTGGTTTGAAGGTACAGGATGCTGTGCATAAGCTCGGCATGCCTATATCTTCTGTAGCCTGTTCAGCTGTCATGCCCCTACCTTGTAGCATGAAGGCATAGCTCCCTGGTACACATTGTGCAGGGATGGTGAATGTACTTTCCTGTCTGTGTAATTATGCTCCCCACTATCTGGAAGAGGACATGTAGGATTACAGTGGGGTCATGTGACCGAACTATAAAAACAGAAAAAAATTTGGGGGCAATAAATCCTAATATGGTTCCTACATATTATGAACATTGCCAATATGTGTCTTGGAAGTTGTTTGTTCACAACTACTGTAAAGCGTTTCTACAGGCAAATTTAGATCTTATACTTACCTGCTCTGTGCAATGTATTGCACAGAACTGCCCCGAACCTCCTCTTCTGGTGTCCCTCGCCAATGCTGTCCATTCCTCCACTTCTCAGTTTGCCCCCATAGCAAAACTATGGGAACGTGTGGGATAGATCCCTGGACACACACAGCATGATTCAGCCCTGCCCCCTGCTCCCTCCTCACAGCATTTGATTGACAACAGAGAGAGCCAATGGTTCCCGCTTCGGAGAGAAGAGATACAGCCATGTAGAGCACTAGATCATTTGAGGTAAATATTAGGGCCCCATTCACATGGGGTGATTATCTCCATGCCCTGTGCAGGTCCATCTTTTACCGGCAAATTAATGCACAGGTGCTACATGCATTCCCATGCCGGCTTACAATTTTGCTCTATTGAGACACTTGGCTGAATGGACACAGCCTCTGTGCCCCTATGTGATATGCAGGTGTGGGTCCGGAAACTCACCCTGTGAGTTCCTGCATAGGGCATGGGGCACGGAGGCATGGAGTTAATCATCCTGTGTAAACAGGGTCATAGGGAGGTGGGGTAGCGCAGCTAGTTGTATGTCCCCAACCTCCAGAGGCCTGGTGGTGACTCCCAGAGTCTGGGAGAGCTGACATTCCTCCTCAGGGTACAGGTTACTAGGCATGGTGGGTGTGCAAGGTGGAAAGATGGGTGCCAGTCACTTTTAAAAATGAACAAAGAGAGTTGTATTTCTCTTAACGGTAACAGGGGAGAGAGGGGTAGGGCACAGGAGACCCTTAGGCAAATGCAATAGCAAATTGGCAGACTCTGTGTCAGGGCTGGGGTCAGCCCTTCCTTCTCTAAACTGGCCGCTCAGTTGTCAGCTAACTGCCAGCTCCCATCTCTCTCCACAATTAATCAGCTGTTGATGATCCTGCTCGTCAGTCCTGCCTACTTAAGCCGTCCAGTCCAAAGGAGCTCTGCCTTTGCCTTGGTCACATCACAAGAAACTATCTCCTGCATTCCTGTTTAAAGACTGGCTTTGCTGACATCCCTTCTGGCTCCAGATCCACTACATTGATCCCTGACTTCTGGCTTGGCTGACTATCCGTTCCGGTTATTGAACTTTGGCTATATTTTGACTACGTTTGTTATTTTTACTTGTATTATTGAACAAGTGTGATTTAACTGTACTTCTGTCTCAGTCTGATTTCATGGTTTCTGACACTCCGCAGACAAAAATAGAACTAGGCAGACAGCAATACAGAAAAAAGGCCTTTTAGCTGAATGCAACGATCTGTATCCTGTAGCAACTGCTGTCTCCTATAGCAACAACTTCACTTACAGTATGCCACTGTAGATCCTCAAGCTTAGCTCGCAGTATCCCACTGGACTTCTTGGACTCTCAGCTACCTGCTGGATGCCTCAACTCACAGCTACCTGCTGTATTCTTCAAGCTTCACCCACTCTACCCGCTAGGTTCCTGGACTCACAGCTACCCGCTGGATCCCTCAAGCTTTACTCACAGCTACCCGCTGCATTCTTCTTTTCAAGCTTTACTTACAGCTACTTGCTGTACATCTTGGATGAGTTCTCTCCTGAAGCTTTCCCAACACTTCACAGTCCCCGGCTGATGAAGAGTCTGCTCTGGTACTCCTTCAAAACTCTATCCCTTAGACACTTGCCTCCGGCAACAAAAGTGGTTGATCCTCTGGAAAGTTCTTCTACTATGCTTCCTGGCAATGATCAGGCTCCCCTCGGGCTGAGCCCCTTCACATGAGGCTAGGCCTCATGCTTCAGGCCTACACCTCAGCTGCTGCTTCACAAACACCTACCCAGGCTGCAGCCCGGGTGGAAAGAACCCCGACCACCTGACTCTCTCCAAATAAATGGACTATCCCAGCAACCTCAGCGGCCAAAGAAACTCCTGGTGATTGGCTGAGAAAAGCATATTCACTCATAACCTAAATTCACTTTAATCTATCATTCTAATGCCAAAGGCAACAGCACCACCTACAGACAGAAGAGAGAACTCACAGCTAAACTAGTTTAGGAGAAAATTATTTGATCAAAAACTACAAAGTAGCCAGGCTAGTTGCAACCTAGCACAACTAAATTTACTAGCAGCCCTGTTTAGGACAAGGGTGCTACATGTAAAACATTTTTTACCTTAATGCAGGGAATGAATTAAGGTAAAAAGTGTTTTAGCTTTAGAACTACCTTAAGGCCTCATGCACACTTGAGCTCAAAAATGCGGCTTTACAGACATTTGAGCTTTTTTTTTCTCTGCCTCTAAACTCCCCTCCATGTTAAACTGTGTGTCCGTGCACACTACAGGCATTTACAGGAGTTTAGAAGCAGGGGAGTTTAGAAGAAGAAAAAAAACCTTTCATTTGTGTGCTCAATAGAGGCCGTTTTGGTAAAAAAAACAACTGACGCATCTAAACACGCAACAATGCTAGGTGCTTTTAGCGATTGAGCGTATTTTCATTTCAATGGCCAGATGAAATGAATAAATGCCCAAGCGTTTGATGTGCCTAAACATGTTTGAGAAAACGGAGCATAGGGAAATTTTTGCAGATGCTTTTCTCCTGCCAGGAGAAATACTTTTAGAAGAGTCCAGTGTGTGTGAAGCCTAAGGCTCGGTTCACATCTATGCGTTTTTTGCAGAAACGCGCCATAGTTAATTTAACATGGTTTGCTATGGGGCACGTTCACATCTATGCTTTTTTCAACCATTGCATTTTTGGAAATCAGGGACTTTTTTAAACCCAAAACGTTTTCGCTTTTCTGGTTCAATAGACTTCAATGGAGAAGCCGCAGTGCCTTTTTGCCACAATTCTATTACGATTTTCCCGCAATTTGCTTCTTAACTTGCCCAACAACAAACTGCACTGCAGTGCAGAAATGACCAAAAGCAAACTGCATAGGTGTGTACCAAGTCTAAGGGAGGGGGGGAAATCATAACTGGACATGGCTCAGAGTAAGCTAAAAAAAAAGATTATTTAAAAACAATGATACTGCAGTAATAAAGCTATGGATAGTTCCATATAATGTACATTCCTAGATTGTGAGCGCTAATGAGCAGGGCCCTCTGATTCCTCCTGTATTGAATTGTATTGTAACCGTACTGTCTGCACCATGTTGTAAAGCGATGCGCAAACTATTGGCGCTATATAAATCCTGTATAAAAATAGTAATGATAATACAAATTCTATCAATAATATAATTTCTATCAATAATACCATAATAATTCAACTGATCAGACACTTTTAACTAATATCAACCAATATTCCCTGGTATCAGCGCCGATCAGGACCTTGAATATGGCTGCACAGGTATTTACAATTTTATCATATAAATTATATATCAATAAACTCACAAGTTCTTACACTATTAAATGTGACCTTCTGACCACCCACTGCTCTTCTTCTTGGTCGGATATATGCTGCAAAGGAATAAACAGAAACCATCTTAAAATATGACCTATCCTGTTCAAAAAATGATGTGCAATTAGTATAACTAATTGTAGCATGTAAGAACTCAAGCATGTAATAAGATTTGCATAATATTTTTTGTGTACACTAAACACATAGCGTGCAGGTGCCAGCAGGCCAGATTTTAATCATAAACCCACATCACTTTTATTGAGAAATCCCTATTAATTTCCAGCCACCCAATTATCACTACCTTGTACGCAATTACTGTGTTTTATTCATAATGATTATATATCTATACACACAGTTACACAATAAATATGCTTTAATGATAGTGCGTGTGTATATCCATTGATATTGGTTTATATTTCTATGTCAAGGCTGCTGTCTGAGGGCTAGGAGGCCTTTATAAAAACAGGAGCATGATGCCAGCCACAGTTATTTCATCTCTTAATACATGTTTAGGAAACTATGGCTCCATTTTCCTGCTTGAGTCATGTTCCTATTTGCAAGGCATCTGCATTGCAGGCAATGACATCATAGTTCAAATATAAAACTTTTACTTTTTAATTTTAGACTATTAAAGACTTTAACGCCTTAAAGAGACCCTGTCACCAGATTTTTGTCAAGAAAACTTTTCATGAGATTATATGTGTATATAACATATTTTTTGTGTATGTTATTTAATGTTTAACCCCCCCCCCTCCTTGTGTAGACATTCAAAAGCTATGACACTGTTTCTGTGTGCTGACATCTTAGATGAGACGTCAGCAGCCCCAGCAGATTCAGAACTGTCACTCAGAAGTTTATATGGGAAGTGATGGGAGGGACAAACAAGTTTCGCCAGCATAGAGAATAATTAGACACACCTTGAGGAGAGGGCTATGAAGTGCAAGCGGGAAGAAAGACTGTGCTAAGGAATTAACTAGTTAATTTTCCCTGCACTCCACATGGCAGCATACTATGGGCAGACTTTGTCCTCTTCACCCCTTTGGATCAACCTTATTAGTGAAAATACACCACCAGTGAAGCATTTTTCGCTCTAGGATCATGGCTAGAAGGATTCTCTACCGCATTCCACCCTAGTTGACCCTCTCCATGGTTGAAGACTGGGGTACCCTAACTACCAAGATTACCGGTGACATGAATTGCCCATTTGTTGCTGTTGGGCAAGTTTTCCTTTTTTTTCTTTATTTTTCCTTTACTTATCTTTTTACATTTTAATGCATGTTTCCAGGCTCTGGCTTCAGTGCTAAGGAAGCAGGGGTGTATGTGCGTGTGCACATCCCTGAGTTATGATGTGACCAACAAGGTAGGTCTGTTTTTCTATGTGGCCTCTGTCGTGACTGGTTTCAGCACTTCAATGTTGCTTTTGTAGCTGCCTGGGTGGTGGTGGTGGGCAGTCCCAAAAGCCACTGGAATTGCACAGCTGTTCAATTTAAAGAGCATTGGCATTCCAGCCTCTTACTGCCAATGCATTCTGCACCTTCCTTCTGCTCCCCTATTGCTTATTCCTGTGCAAGTAGGTATCAGTTCTGTCCTGGGGTTTTTTTTGCTTTTCACTGAAGCAGCAGTAGAGGTATGGTGACTTACTGCTTCTACAGCTCGGGGATAAAATCAGATAAAGAAAGAAAAGAGAAAGTATATTAAGAATATTGTCCTTGACGAAACGCATTGGTGGCAGAGCCAGACAGTGTCTGCTAGTGTGGAGAAAAATGTGTGAGATGCTGGGAGTCCAGAGCAGTGAGACTTTACAGAAGCCAGCTGCTCACATTGCTTTGTGAGGGAGTTCCACCATTATCAAGTGTTCACACAGCTGCTTGAGTCTAAAGTCGTTTTTGTACTATGTTTGTAAGGGCAATCTTAATTTAATAAAACCTTTGCTATTATGATAACACCCTGTGCAAGTTTCCTATTAGCTCATGCTGCAGCCGGGTGAGTAGGAAGGACTTGATTACATTAAAGTGAACCTTCATCCTCCTGCAGCACTCTCCTCCTCTTCATCCCGCCAGCCTTTCGCAGTGCCTATATCAGGTAAGTTTTTTTGTTTGTTTACATAATGTTTTTTTCTTGCTTGAAAGACTCGGCCTGCCCCCCAACTTCCGCAGTTGGCCTAGGCGAATGACGCAGTGCCTGTGGTGCCTCCTGGGATGCATGACATGCAGTCCTATTCAGCAAGGAGGAGGGGGTGGGTCTAGCGGCACCTGAAGAAGCCAGCAGCTGTCCCAGTCAACATGGCGGTGCCTGACACATGCAGTGGCTGCAGAGAGGAGGATCCCAGCAGCTCAACGCCAGATCCACTGGCCAGGCGAGTATCCTTACTCTGCAGAAGACAATAAAATGTATGCAGGTAAAAAAAAAATGGGGGAAGCAGAAAGGCTGAAGTTCCTCTTTAAGCACCACAAGTTGATATAGCGAAAGAAAGGCATTTTGTTTCCACACTTGGAAGGTTTTAAAAAACATTGATGCACCATATTGGAACGCTTTTGGCATAATGGACTTCTGGCATTGTGTTTATCAACTTTACAGTTTTCATGTGATGCAAAGTTTCACATTTGATTTATCTTTATTGATACAGATACCTGGTGTTTATTTATTTTGTATATTTAACACCTTCATGTTGAGAGCTCTATAGTAATCCTTTCGCACAGTAATTGAGGTTTGCTATACTTCTATAAATCTACAAATTAAGAAGTCGCATTATGCATTACCCATGTGATCAAGTGGACATCTTGCATCATTAGAGCACATAGATTTATGAGCATTGTCAGAGCCCACAGCAGTACCAATCCTGCACTCCTTCACCCTCTAAAAGCCCTATCTCTAATTGTCTAGGAAATTTAGTTGGACATATGGGCTATGGCTTTGTCTGCAAAAATGATATGTGCAAGATGTTTTAAAGAAGCTGCATGAGACAAAGAAGCAAAATGAACTGAAAGTAAAATCTTAGATAAATCAAGACTTTGAATGCATGCAGATGTTTGTGCAAGCATCCCATTCTGCAAAGAGGAGCAGGCCTACAAAGTTGCAATAATCTCAGTCTGGGCTATCCAACTAGGAAGACCAAGACCTATCTTCTGTGGAAGAATTGGAAGAATCATCACCACATACCTTTCATGTTAATTTAGTGACCAAAATTACTGAGGCCATCCAGTTCAGGAACTCCTTAGAAGAAATGTGAAAGTATTACTCCAGTCTTGAAAAAGAAGACCCATCATTTCCTTTGATGAGTGAAATCAAACAACTAATAGAAGAAGAATGGGAGAAACCTGATAACAAATCTAGCCATCAGAACAGGTTTTCGAAAGTATTTAAGGTTAATCAAGCAGATTCAGATTTTATCTTGAGAGTTCTGTTGAAAATCCAGAGTAAGAGCAATTTTTATTCTGCCCCATGGGCTGAAAAGTTAATGGTAACTGCATGATCCAGATGATGTTGGCTCCCCCATAACACTTGCAGGTGAATGCTCCTTCTACAGAAACACTTGAAACGCTTCAACCCATGCATATTGGGCCTGCATGGTTGTTGAAGAGGAAAAACTCCTAGCTTTAAGTTTATCACTGGCAGGTGTGAATACCTCACTCAATGAATAGGACATACTACTGTGTTTGGTGGAGATTTTTTTTTTCCTTTTCCAAAGGTAAAGGTTTTTTGATACTTACTGTAATTTTTTTTATTTCTTGCTACTTCTCTAAAGAGCATAATTCCCCCTCCCCCTGTCCTGTTGCGAGTCTTGTGATGGAACGCTGGGGTGGTGGTGTATTCTCACTTTTATTGACTAGTAAGGCAGGCACTGTAAGGTTAAGTGGCCAGAGCTGACCTGTAGTATGCAGTCGTTAGAAGTAACCAGGAAAGGAAAATTATATTAGCAAAAACAATGTTTTATATTTCAAGCAAATTCAACAGGACACATTGCAAGGGAATGAAAACAAAATAGGAAAAGAAACACTAAAAGTAAGCATTTGAAATACTTCATTTTTCTGTGCATTTATGTTTGATTTTTAAGGTGGTGACAGGGTGCCTTTTGAATATAGAGGACACAGATAGGAGATCTGACTGTCGTGGAGTTACTGGGCTCTGAACTGTTTTTTGACAATAATAACTAAATGTCAAACCAAACACAAGTACTCATACTAAATATGAGCACATAAAGCCCACTGACTACTTTGAAAACAAAGTGCTTTTAACAATTTCTGATTAGCACTAAATACAGTCAAGTGTTGGTACTCACAACAGTAACACGTTGACCAAAATTTTGTAATTCAGCTAACAGTAGATTATAAAAACAATAGAAAATGCAGGTTTTGTGAGAATTTACATTACATTTACATTTATACTAAAGGCAAATAGGCTTTTCACTCTGCAAGGGAAGTTGCACTTTTGAAAGGAATTTTCTAAAGAGCTTAGCAAATGTGGCAGAGTTTCAGTACTAATGATACCCAAGGAAAAAAAATTAAAATAATTTTTGCTTGCACATGATTGGATGATGGAAGTCAGCAGAGCCTTACGTCATTTACTAAGTTCTGGGGGAAATTCACTGGCAAAGTGCAACTTCCCTTGCATAGTAACCCATCTATTTGCCTTTAGCAGATCAACCCCTTTATCACCTTTGCATTTGCTATCAACAAATTTTCCTTCTGAAATCATCTGAGTTCATTAGATCGATTCTTGGATGAGAGAAGAAATAGCAGCTAAACCAGCAGTAAAAATGACCCTTAACTTTTGGTGATTATAATGAGAAAGAATGAGATTCTGCATGTTGAGTGTAGTCAGTAGGAAAACGAGCCAAAAAACGCTAAACTGTGTATGGGTCTTATAAAGTCACACTGGAAGTTTTCAACAACCTAAAGGCCTCACGAGGTAACTACGTCCAATCAGGAATAATTTGTGCAGATTAGTTCATGATTTTCACTACATACTAAACTCTATAACACTATAATTTCACTTTGGTCTTTTATATGCATTGTTTATGTGTATGTCAATCAAGTACCTTTTAAAATAAGTACATCAATGTTAATGAGACTTGTGACACGAAATCCAGCAATCATATCCATGTAACTCACATTGAGGGGGATTTACTAAAGCCAGAGTGCAAAATCTGGTGCAACTCTGCATAGAAACCAATCAGCTTCCAGGTTTTATTGTCAAAGGTTAATTGAACAAGCTGAAGTTAGAAGCTGATTGGCTACCATGCACTGCTGCACTAAATTCGGAGTGCTCCAGATTTAGTAAATCGTCCTCTTAGTATCTTAGATTTATACTCACTAGTATGTCTAGTATCTTAGACTCATGCTTGATAGTTAGTATTATAGTCAGTTAATATTATAGTCAGTGGTAGACTAATGAACATGTTTACTTGGCTCTGCGTATTATAAGGTTGGAAAAAAAAAGTGTCACATTTTTTTTTTGTAGAATTGCCAATCTGTTTTTTTAAAAAAACAAAAGCAAATAGTCAATTTAAAAGGCGGACAAATCTACTGTTATATGCATAGAAATCGATAGTCATAAAGAAAGAGTTTGTTTCATTTTTCATGGTCCTACCTTTGGATGAGAAAGAAGAGGAGAGGGTTTGTAAAGTGTCTTCCCTGTGGCTGCATATATGGTTCATTGTAAGTGAGGTAGTGTGGTGCATCCAGCAGCTTGATCCAACTGATCTGAGCTTCTCCTAAATAGGTTTCAGAATTCAGCACCCCTGATCATTGTCCAGGTTTACAATGGACTGGCCAGGCTGGAGCTGTGATCTCATCTCATTCCTTATTCCACATTGTAACATTATTTACTCCCATCTGTCTTGTCAAGAATTCCATTCATACAAAGGTTTGTTGCCACAGAGCATAGTAAACACCCCAGGGCACTTTCCTGCATTGTCTCCATGCTGTGTGCCTAGAAAGCTTTGCATGTCACTGGCACACTTCTCAGTCTGCTTTCATGCATCACATATTTTATGTCACTTGTCATCATAAAAGGCACAGCAGAGTAAAAATATGATCTAACCATGCAAATATGATAAATATATATATAAAAAAATATATATATATATATAAAAAAAACTGTCCTCCTCTATGTATGCTTTTAATTGAAAACTGAGATAACCAAGTAAGTCTCTCCGGTATTTACATGTTGTACATCTTATACAGTTTCCTAAAATATATATATATATTTTTTGTGAATTTATGCTCAACATTTTGCAGTACAAGAAACTCACGGGCGTATTTAATAAGAAGCTAATGAAGTAAACAGAGAAAAATATACCAGTGCTCATATATGATTCAAAGGAAAAAAGAACAGACATATTGCAAAGAGCAAACATTAATATAGTGGTTTGGATTTACTTTAAAGCTGGACTTCTGGAATGATTTGTATCTTTATTACATACCTATATTGGTCCAGCTTGGCACAAAGTAAGTATACATATATCATACCTGATTGACTGCCGGAGAAGCTGGAAATCACTGTAGCAGTCAGAGCTACTACAGCGATAGCTATGATGATTCAGGTCCTGTTTGGGTTCTATGCCAGCGGCTGCTATACAGTACACAAAATACAGGGGGTGGTGGGGTAGAGGACGCTTCCTCAGAACCTCCACCATTCATAGAACACCTTGTATTCACTGAAATAAATACAGGGCATTCTATGATGGCGGCAGTGTTGGGCAACCAATGGTCACTGTGTAGTGGGGCAGCTGCTCGCATAGAACTTGAGCAGGAATCTGATGATTGAGGCTATTGCTGTAGTAGCTGCAACTGCTACCATGATTTCCAGCTTCCCCAGCAACCCATCAGGTATGAGATATGCATACTTACATTGTGCCAAGCTGGACCAGTATAAGTATACATTTTTTCAAAAAGTAATGTGTTTTTTAGTTAGCTAATAAAGGAAATTCTAAGTAGGGTCAAGAGCATTGAGCAAAACGTAGCAATCTTATTTTTTGACTTCAAGTTTTGGATAGAGTGGAGAGTTTTTTTGCTGGCTGTGCCCTCATTAGAGAGATTTACCCTATTTTTCCTATTACAGTTATCATTGAAAGTAAAAGAAAATCTCAAATTTTGTGTTGACATCAGAACACTAATAGAGGGGAAATCTTCCAATGGGAACACTGGTTCTGGTGATCTTGGTGACACCCCGTGATTCCCTCACTTGGAGGGATTTCCTCTCACTTTCTGTTTTGGTTATGGGACAAGACGTGAAGAGAAATCTCCTCTATGGGACAGAGATAGCAAAAAAACCCAACTGACATGGGTTTTAACGCTCCCTTACTCTATCCAAAATAAAGGAAAAAAGTATTGCCTTTAGTTACACTTCAAGGAAGGGACATATGTTGGCTTCTAGTAGATCTATGTACTGTTTGGAAGTTTGGAATGGCGTAACCCCCCCCCCCCATGTCTTTGTAAACTGAATCACGTGCCAGAAAAGTGTGTAGAGTTCAGTGTACCCTACATTGTCTGGCAAGGCAGTGTTCCCCCTCTCCTGCAATTCCAGCATGTTTTGAACCAGGTACATGCGCTAGGGCTTTTTATTAAGAATATTGGCTGTTCTATTGTTCTGTAGACCGGCCTTTCTTTTTTACCCCAGAGGAACCCTTGAAATTATTTTCAGGTCTCAGGGAACCCCAAGTAAGATTAGTATTAGCATTGAGAGTCATTGGGAAAAATGGTGGTGGCAAGTGGGAAAAATACCCCAGTTACAGGGGTGGCCAGAATGACACCCTTGCAGCCATCCTGCTGGTTCTGCCAAGTGGCTTTGGACCTGGAACTATGCAGGCACAATCATATGGGAGGTCGGTTAGCTACAGCTCAGGGAATCCCTGGCCTCTGTAGGTACTCAGGATTTCAGGGAACCCTGGTTGGGAATGGCTGGTGTAGAGCCATGCACCAAAGTAAGGATAGAAATTGCCATTATTCTCAGTGGTAAGCCCTCGCACATACGTCTGACTTCGAAGTATGAGCACTGAAGAGGGAGAGCACAGGGCTGAACCCAGGCGGTCCAGACCATGTAAACTAGAATCTCTACATCAGGGATATGCAATTAGCACACCTCCAGCTGTTGCAGAACTAAAAGTCCCATGAGGCATAGCAAGACTCCGACAGCCACAAGCATGACACCCAGAGGCAGAGGCATGATGGGACTTTTATTTTTACAACAGCTGGATGTCTGCTAATTCCATATCTCTGCTCTACATGTTTCTGGTATATGATTGTATTTCACAAAGTTGCTGTAAGGACTGAAGAGGTGCCTTTTTTAGGTAGTTATCCTATAACGCAATTCTATCGTATAAGATGCTTGATCGCAGCATTGCAGGATATAATTACAAAGTGGGGAAATTGTACTTCCTCTTACTTTTATGCTTTCTTGTTAAACAACCAGCAGTTGAAAATCAGCAGTATTCATGCTTTCTATGGAAACTTCAAGCCATGCTGAATAAATTTGAAAGATTTTGACACTGTTCCGAATTCCTGGCCAATGCAAATAATAATTGCTTTCACAGGAATTACCATTACCTTATTAAATGAATTTGGACAGACTCCGCATCAATGTGTCAATTAATCTAATTAGTAAACTGCTGACACGTTTTAGGACAAGGTAATTTTTTTCTCCAAATTTTTTTTTCATTTAAAGAAATTATCCGTTAGGTTGACTTGGCTGGATCGCTAATTGATGAATCATCTGGCCTTTAGCAAATCAGTTAGACAGCTCAGGATTAAAACTTAGAAAAGCAATGCTGCACATAATATACAAGTATCAGTATGGGCTGCCTAACTTCTAGCACATCATGGATAATGGAGAGTTGTGATGTCTCAGCACTGCCTGGGGTATCCTCAGGGTGCTATGGATTAATGTAGCAAGTTCAATTTACACATCAAAATCATCATTAAAAAATGTGTTCAACAGAACCAACTATATTCATAAAAGTGCATTATTTATGAAGTATTCTGGCCTGAGATGCCTGGCCTTTGTTATCTATGAAATCGCACATCTGACAGGGGGTGTGAAATGTGACCCAAAGACTCAATTACAGTGTGATTAATTGAGCCACGCGTCCAGCTTTTGCAGTGCATGTCATTAGCATGAGACTGGCTAGCGTGCTCATCTGCTCAAGGCTTGCCTCTCCCCACCACTAAACCCTCTCAGCAGATGGGGACTTGCATGTTCCAGAAAGGAATTGTTTATCCTTCTATTGATGCTCACTGAAGTGATCACAACAAATCCATTAACCACACATAAAAAGATCAGTGGCCCATCTATCTAGCACTGAATGGGACTTGTGTAGTACAGCAGGGATTTAATGCTTTAATAGTCATAAACATAATAGGCGCTGGCACAGAAATATACCACAAATGAAGGTATTTCATGGGCCTGGGATGACCAGTGGAAGATGTCCATTGGCTTAAACTTTATCTCTTAACAAAGAAAAGTGCTTGTTAAACTCCAGCTATCAATCATGGCGATAGGGAGTGAGAATTAGAAAAGGCCCTTTAATATTGCAGGCCTGGATTGAAGTCAAGATCATGGTAGATTTGTGATGCTGTCCTGTTGGATCAAGTAGAAAAATCACAGTGAAGATTGTTGAAGGAGGTAATAGGACAGCGTCATCAAATTTGCATTTAAATATATCTCTAACATGTTTTACACTTAGGAGTGTTTAATCATAGGGGATGATTTATTCTTTGCAAAGCGTATGTTTACCACAATCACTAAGCTAAGGTAAAATTCTCTTGCAAACTGATCAGCTTAGTGATTGTGGTAAACATGCGCTTTGCAGGGAATACCCGATCATGTGCAAGGAAAGATTTTAAACAACAGCATTTTTGCCTGCTCTTGATTGGATGATGTATGTTAGCAGAGCTTTACTTCCTTTACTAAGCTAACATAAAATTCCATTGCGAAATGAACAGCCTTTAGTAAATTATTCCCTATGATTAACACTGCTGTTAGTAAACCAATCCCTATATAATTATTAAATGATTAGGTGCTCCTAAGCATGAAACATGTATAAGTTCTCATCTTCCTGTGATACTTTGTCTTATTTATTATTTTTTATACATATTTTTTTTAATTGGAGTGCTGCCATCTATACGGTTCTATGTAATTCGTTGTCCCTTACAAATAGCTGACTCCTGTCTAAACCACTCCAAAATACCAGTTTTTTTACAAACCTTCTAGGCACCAATTTATTTTCAGGAGTTCTGATTAAGCGATTTATACTGTGATCTTCCTCTCAAAGTTTGGTATGCCTCTTAAAAGCTAGCTTCTGCGGACTGGCAAAGTAGACTTATTAAAGCGGGTCTATTATTAAAAAACACAGTTCATGTCAGCAATACCATTTTTTTTTTTATTGAGGAGTATCTAGTCTCTGGGGTATTAGTTCTGTTGTGAGCATTTGACATCTATGGAGGGTCTATTGTTTTCCATCATAAAGACCTTGTGAAATAACAGGATCAGCAGCGCCCACCTGTGTAACATGCACATATGGTTACAAACTATATATACTTTTTTTTTTGTTATATTAACAAATTATGATTTTTTTTATGTGTATATCCTAAAACATTACCAAAATAGTGAATAGACTGCATTAATGCAGTGAATGTTAATGAAAGTGTAAACCCATCAGTAAAAAAAGCTACAGGACTTCCTTAAAGGAACAGTGTCCCCTTATCTATTCATTAGTTTTATAGTTTTAGCTGGCCATAGTTCAGCTTTAAGTGCCTGCAGTAGTGTAAAGTTGGGTACACATGGATCACAATTTGGCCAGTTCAGAAGGGACTGGCTGAATTGTGAACTGTGTGTAGATCTCCCTGTTCTATTGATCGGCTTCTGTCAAACAGACCCATTGGGAACTTTTCTTCGATAAATGGCTGCAGTGCTGATCAGTGTAATCTGACGACGGAGAGTTCCCACTATCAGCATACAATCTCCCAGTGAGGGGGGGTTGGGGATGTAATTCTTGCATCCACTTTGCTTATGTGGATGGAATAATCAGTTTTTTTTTGTTTGTTTGGCCCACTGGCTGAATTAAAAAAATGAGTTGTGTGTACCCACCTTAGGCAAAATTAAATATAAAGCCTTGTACACACAATCCGATTGTTGTCAGGGAGTTGTGTGGTGACAGACTGTTTGCCTAAAATCGGCCCGTTAGTACGCTCCTTCGGAAAATTGTTGTCCAACTTTCAGCCAACAAATGTTGGATGACATGCTAGTAAATTTTCGCCGGACAACTGTCTGTTGTCATATTTTCGTATCGTCTGTACACAAGTCTGTCACACAAAAGTCCAAAGTACAGACACTCATGCTCGCAATCAATACTCACCAAACACAACATTAGCAGAAGGTGCCCAAAGGGTGGCGCTCAAGAGCTGAAATTCCACGCAGTACGTCACTACGTTCGTGTTTGTTGGCCAATTATGCAAGACAAGATCCAGGCACACGCCCTTTTGACAAAAGTCTGATGCCCTGTTGGCCAACAATCAGATCGTGTGTACGAGGCTTTAGTGCAGGGGTCTCAAACTGGTGGCCCTCCAGCTGTTGTGAAACTACAAGTCCCATCATGCCTCTGCTAGTGGGAGTCATGCTTGTAACTGTCAGCCTTGCAATGCCTCATGGGACTTGTAGTTTCACAACAGCTGGAGGGCTGCCAATTTGAGACCCCTGCTTTAGTGTATTACCTCCCACAGAGATCACTGTGCTCCCACTGCTCCCACCCTTCATCAAGGGTTCATGTCGACAGGCATTTGTATCAAATGCACCTGTGCTCAACTGAAAAATGTCGTCTATGACATGCAAAGGCTATGTTTGACCTGCAACCCAATGCAAAACAGGTCAAATGCAGCCTGTGAACTGCAATGTCTACTCTATGTCAAACACAGAAAGGCAATGCCCATCAAAATAAACCCTAAAAGGATATCACCATGTTTGTTCAGGAAATATATGGGGTCAGCATCTATATTCTGTACTGGGATTCTCTAGGATAACTGTGTAAATACTGGTGCTTATGATATTTTAGGCTGTGTTCACAAATGCCTTTGACAGCTCAGCCCCCTGTTGTTGCCTCTTGCTGTGCTTTGATACAAAGTTGCAATGTTGCAGTCGGATTACTGGGGAAGAGGAGATACTTCCTCCTGCCTGCAGCTAACCAATGAAATCTCAGCTTAGTCACAGCCACTTAACTGTATAGACAGCTTTTTTTCTGATAAGGGGTGGAGATTTTTTTTAAAGTTATACTGTCGCTGTATCTTATAGCAGAATTTTTATAATCGACATAAGTCAGATATATGAAGATAAAAAAAGTAAATCACTGTATTTAATAAGCTAACTTATTAATCTAATATTACTAGGTCTGAATAATGAAATGCAGGCATGGTTGAGGAGTTATTTGCACTCCTTTGCTGGTAAAAAAAACTTGTTTGCTCATGGCTCCCTGTGGATGGAATGAGCTGTACCCTGCGGATGATCTGTCAGATGCAGTTTACTAAATAACTGGGTTAATTAATTATCAAATAATTTAATTAAACATAAATAAATAATAGCTGATTCAGAATAGATTTTAACACAAGGATTGTGCAATTATTACACAAAATAGGGTGAAAATAACTGCAGATTAAGTAAAAAGTGTAAAAATATTTTTTTTTTTTTAGAAAATGATTATGCTGCTGCCACCAGGAGATTGGCTTGCAACAGCTTTACATCACTGCAAATGATGGCATAGAACTGGCATAGAGCACTACGTGGAGCACGGTATGCGCCATGCATTTTTCCTGCTGTGGTACCTACTTGAATATAAAGTCTCCCGATGCTCTATTCGAGTTCAGAGTCTCTATTTGTGGGTTTAACTAATATAAATATAAATATATTTTAATATAAATACATTCAATTGATCATGTAAAACAAAGTATAATAGTATGATATTAAGTACCACCAAAGCACTAAATACAAATTATTTTGCTTAATTGACTTTATAAGGTACATATGTTAAAACAGAAATTCTAGGTGCATTTATGTGCATTACATGCTTCCTTGGGCTTACAAAAAGCAAAAGTCAGCAGACTGTGACCCTATTTGAGCGAATACTGTATCCACACGTGTTCAGAATAACAGGTATATTAATGAATGGTTCTTTCAGATTAACATTTTATCGATATACACAGTAATTAAAGTTAAGGAACAAGATTAATTATATTATTAAATAAGATTGTATTAGGTATTTTAAGCGGCATAACAGATTTGAGAGTTTAGAATGTTTACATTCAAATTTATATCTGAGTATATCATATTTTCAATAGTATATATTTAAAATAAAAAATAATATAAATATAGGTATATCACATATAAGCAAGATGATTATGTGGTAAGAAAAAGTTAAAGTGGAAGTATAGACAAAACTTTTTTTTCTCATTTTGGATAGAGTAAGGGAGGGTCATAACCCCTGTCTGTTTATTTTTTGCCATCTGTGTCCTATTGAGGAGATTTCCCTTCACTTCTTCTCCCAAAGACAAAACAGGAATTAAGAAAATTCCCTTGGGGACCCCTAGGTCCCCAGAACTAGTGTCCTCCATTGAAAGATTTCCCATTAAATTACTTTTCTGGGGACAACCCAAAATTTGGGATTTTCTTTTACTTTCAATGATAATGGTAAACAGGGGACATAGAGAGGGTGAATCTCCCCAATGGGGGCACAGACAGCAGGTTCTAATACATCTCCACTCTATCTAAAACTAAAAAATGTTTTGTTTTTAGTTGTACTTTAATGAGATGACATGTTTTTATTGCAAGTATCCATTTATAACCTGCAGACATACAACTCTTAACTTTTTCTTTAAAATGTAAACTTCACCCAACTATCCACCTTCTCTTCTCCCCTATTGGTCCTGATCAATAAGAAATCAGAAAAGGTAGGAGAGGAGAGGTGGGGCCAAGCTCAGCTTTTAGAATTAAGGTTGATATTGTGTTGATAAAGTGTACTGTACTGCCTAAACATGGGCAGACATTGGACTGTGAGCTATTAGAATCACTAAGCTATGAGACATTTGGAACTCTCATCAATACAGATTTTCCAACAGGGAAAACTTGTCATCAGGGTGTGCTAGTTGTGGTTTTATAGGAAAGGCAAGCTTTCAGTGAGTCACAATAGGATTGCCTGTTATGACATCCTTGCTGGAAGAAGGCAGCAGAAAATTCAGTGGCATTCTAAGTAGTGCATAGTACAGTGTTTTCAATGAAGATCATACACCAGTCTTTCGAAACCTTTTAACATGGAGAAACCCTTAAAATCACCTTCTACGCATTCGGGAACCATCCTATCAATTACTATATCTACAGTTCATGGCACATTAGCATATTGGCCAGTGGAGAAGAATGCTCCTTACATTGGCAGCTAAAAAGATCATTGGGCCAGTGATTCCTAATCTGAGAGGCAGAAACTGCTCATTGCTCAAGGAACCCCTAGCAATCTCTGAAGGACCCCTAGAGTTCCACAGAATCCTGGTTTAGAAAGGCTGTAATATGCTGGCACGGTATATTTTATAGTAGTATCACCGTTATGATATTGATCACCATGAGATTCTAAATGTATGCTTGTTTTAATGGAAATACTTGTAAACCTTTGTATGGTTATTTTTTAATGTATATGAATAAACGTTTTGATATATTTCATTATAATGTGTTGTGCCTTAAAAGTCCCACCCATAATTTGCTTTCAGATAGGATACAAGAGTCTAAATTATGATTGAGACCATGGCGAGGTCTGTTCTGAGTGGAACCTGTCCTGTTAAACCGCTGTATGGTCTTGGCCATCATGCTGCAGCTCAGTTTCAGGGTCCTGTTAATCTTATTAAAGCCTAGGCCATCTTTATGTGGAGCAAAAATATTTTTTTCCGATCTTCAGAGAGTTCTTCGCCATCAGGTGTCATGTTGAACTTCCAGTGACCAGTATGAGAGAGTGAGAGCGATAACACCAAATTTAACACACCTGCTCCCCATTCATAACTGAGACCTTGTAACACTAACAAGTCACCTAACACCAGAGAGGGAAAATGGCTAATTGGGCTCAATTTGGACATTTTCACTTAGGGGTGTACTCACTTTTGTTGCCAGCGGTTTAGACATTAATGGCTGTGTGTTGACTTATTTTGAGGGGACAGCAAATTGACACTGTTATACAAGCTGTACACTCACTACTTTACATTTAGCAAAGTGTAATTTCTTCAGTGTTGTCACATGAAAATATAGAATAAAATATTTACAAAAATGTGAGGGGTGTACTCACTTTTGAGAGATACTGTATAAGCAGGGGCCTACACAGTAGGAAAGCCGGAAAGTATAGGAGGAGAAAAAGTGTAGAAAGGGGAAAAGAAGGAAAGGATGTCAGGGACATTCAAGCCTGGAAGATCCCAACCAGCACATTTAATGTGTCATAACCACAATGACACATCCTTGCAAGGTTTCTCACACTACAATGATAAAGGTTGAATTGCAGGTAAGGCAGGATTAAAATAAAATAGTAAAAATCACTATATTTTTCAATTTCTAAAAAAAAAAAAAATGACATCTGGCAATAAGTGTTCTAATAAGGGGCCCACTGTTCCACCTTAGCGGTTTAGGATGTCACTAAATCCGAGTGACAATATGTGCCCTTAATATGCTGTGTGCAGAAGGCTGCATTAATTCTGTATGAAACATAATATAGTGTAAAATTCAGCTCCATGTGTCTAGTTATTGTGTTCTGTGACTGTGGTCTCTAAGTGCATTATACTCCTCTATTGAGAAGCACATGGGGTATGATTCAATAAGCTGTGCTCCGGGTAGAGCACTTAAACACTGCTGGGTTTTTTTCACCTAGCTGCCAATCAATAACCTCTTTTGGTTTACCAAGTTCATTGTGTTCTTCCCTAGAATTACAACTGAAATTGTGTTGAAGAAAAATAATGCTAAGGGAATGAAATCACTAGTAACTTTATCTACAGAATTCAATGAGTTATAACTCTTGTCTACAATATGGACATTCTGAGAATGCTGAGAATTCAGGAATCTACGACTGCATAGTTGCCAAATGTTTTTGTAATTAGTAAATGCATCAAACGTATGACTATATAACTAATGTACTGTATTTACAATAATACCATGTAGTGCTACCCCCGGAGGAGCCGCTTGGTTTTATGGGTCCTTTGTTCTACCACGACTCCTTCAGCTGCTCGGTCCCCACTGACACACCTGGTTATAGAATGAAGGCTGCCAACACCTGTGTAACTTAAGCTTTAGTATATTACCACTCTATAACAGTACATAGAAAATAGGCCACAAGCAACTGGATGGTAAATTAGATGGGTGTATTATGGCAAGGCAGTTAGACAGTACATTAATCCGTAAACAGGCAATTGAAAACATTTAAAGATGCTATACTAGTTTAGGGTTTTTCAACCGGGGTTCTGCAACACCCTGGGGTGCCACAAAGAGTCCTCAGGGGTGCCGCAGCCACATCTTGGTCTGAATGCTACTTTATGTTAACTCCCGTGCACTACGACTCTGCAAGGAGAGAGAGAGCACAGCCTGCACGGCTCACTCCTTCTCCCTGCAGCTATGTGTACTATTGCCGGCAAAGCAGAAAGCTGTGCGGGCCGCCTGCTTGCACCCTACCAACCGTTGATGTCATTGGTTGTTTAGGACATGTCGGGCGGCACTACAGTTTTCTGTTTTGTCGGCAATAGTACACATAGCTGCAGGGAGGAGAAGTAGTGAACCGTGCGGGCTGTGCTCTCTCCTCGCAGAATCGCAGTGCACGCGAGTTAACACAAAGTAGCACTGTCCTTCCAACGTGCAGGATTTGACTACTGCCCCATCTCCTCCCCACACTGCTCCTGTACAGGCAGCAGAAATTGTGTGTGGGGGCAGAGGGAGGAGGGAGAGGAGAGGGGGAGAGAGTAAGGAGAGAGCACAGCCTACATTTATGTTAGGAGGGTGGATTTTCGGGGGTAAAATGTTTTGCTAGGAGGGGGGATTTGAGGGGATTGTGCTGGGAGAGAGGGCAGGGGGTGTTGGAGCGGGTTTGTGCTAGAAGTGGCGATTTGGGAGCTGGGGGTTCTGTTCTAGGATGGGGGATTTGTGGGCGTTTGTGCTAGGAGGGGGGATTTGCGGGGGTTTGTGCTAGGAGGGGGGATTTGTGCTAGGAGGAGGAATTGGGGGGGGTGCTAGAAGGGGAGATTTGTGCTAGAAGGGAGAATTTGAAGGGAGAAGAGTTACAATCTAAGATCACCGAACAGACTACGTTTTAGTTCTTCTTTACACCGGGTGCAGTGTGGTAACATGTGCAAAATTGCATGTTTTCCTGTACCGCACAAAAAATGTGCTACCTTTTGCAGCTGCACATGGGTGCCATTATTTCTTAATGACACCCCAATGCATCTATCAAATGTGTGTACGTTCGCGCTCAATAAAAAATGCGACATGCGCAAGCATGCAAAAAAGCTCATGCTTGGACACACCTCCTAATGTGAACAAGCCCTCAAACTGGTGTGCCCCGGGATTGTGCACAGTTCTTAAGGGTGTCTGGAATGAAAAAAAGGTTGAAAAACAGTGTACTAGATAATGTGAACCCTGATCCATAATATGGCAATGGTTAACAGTATCAGCATTAACTAACCCAAAAATAAATGTCCTTGTGTGCATGCTACACATACAACCCCAATAGTGGGTGGGCGGGTGTATGTATGCGTTTAACTGGAGGTGACTGCAAAGTACCTTGTGCTTAACTGTCAATATTAGCTGGCTATTTTTGGGGCCCTTTTGCAAGGTGGTGCACGTGAAATGGTCTCTTTAATGCACGTTGGGGGACCGATCGTGTGCATGAGCGCCAGCACTGGGATTTGTGTGTGTAAACAAAAATCCCTGTGCTGTCAAAGGAAGAGGAGATATATTGTTTTTTCCTACTAAGTAGGAAAAATTATGTCTCCTCTCCTAGTCAATCCTATCCCCATACAGTTAAAACACGCTGAGGGAACACATAATTAACCCCCCCCCCCCAGTGTTAAATCCCTTCCCTGCCAGTGACTTTTACACAGTAATCGGCATTTTTATAGCACTGATCGCTGTATAAATGTCAATAGTCCCAAAAAATGATAAAAAATCTTTCGCATAGTTTGTAGACACTATAACTTTTGCTCAAACCAATCAATATATGCTTATTGCGATTTTTTTTTTACCAAAAATATGTAGAAGAATATATACTGGCCTAAACCGATGAAGAAGTTTGTTTTTTAAAAAACATTTGGGGGGGTATTTATTATAGCAAAAAGTAAGAATTATTTTTTTATTCAAAATTGTCGCTATTTTTTTGTTTATAGTGCGCCAAAAAAAAAAAAAAAAATGCAGAGGCGATCAAATACCACCAAAAGAAAACTCATTTTGTGGGAAAAAAAAAGGACGCAAATTCCGTTTTGGTACAGCATTGCATTTACTGCGCAATTGTCAGTTAAAGCGACGCAGTGCCAAATTGTAAAAAGTCCTCTGGTCAGGAAGGGGGTAAAATCTTCCAGGGCTGAAGTGGTAAAGAAGGACAGGCCAGCAACTGCAGAATTCAAGTTTCAAATAACATTACAAATCTCTGACGACTTGTGGGGACCCATGGTGGTCAAGAATAATGGTAGCACTTTGTGAATGTCCGTCATAAATTAGAGTTCCCATAAACTGGGTGGTAAGTGACAGGCATTGTTATTTAATACAAAGGCGGCAATCAGTTACTGGTCACAAACAGAGCATAATTGAGAGATCGCCTGTGTATTCGGCAAAGCAGTTGTGGTCCAATGTTACATTTTTAATGACAAGTAAAGAAGCACGCGTGCTTTTATTAAGTGTGTATATTTATAAAAATGGTGTAAGGTGAGCATGCATCCTCAGAAGTAGAAATGAAAAAATGTTGCCACGCTAAACATAGATAGTGAATAAATAAGTGTCCATAAAGTGTGAACAACTGGTGCTGTTTTGAACAATGCAGGTGAATTCCTTGATGAACATCCAGTTACAGTGATTATAATTAATGTATCACTGCCAACAATCAGTTGGCATTGTTTGCTAAAAACCATGAGACATTTATAGACATAGGCGGGTCTACTCACTAAAGGCTTCTGCATGCAATATGAAGGTCACATGACTCATTTTTTGTATATATCGCCTGAGATATCGAATGTGAGGTAAATACCGCAAAAAAAAAAAGAAAAAAAAAAAAAAGAGATTGAAAAAGTCAATTCACTAAATAACACACATTTATTTATCACCTGCCAGTAGGCTGTTGCTATTTTAGCACAAGTGGTGCGGATAACAAGAGTGGGAAAGTGTTTTCAAGTAAAGCTTTAATTCACAGTATATTTACCACAAAAGAGTCACTTTTAAAGAACCTTTTAAGTCACCCGAACTTTAATACACAGTAAAAACAGGCGCCAAAAGTTTCTTTATGGATCTTTAATATTAATAAAAGTATGCATGCACTGGTTGTGGGTTGGTAGGGGAAGTGGCAGGGCTCCCACTTGGAGCTGAGTGTGCAATAACAATGTGTGTTCGGTATTTGGGGGCTTCCAATGTAAACGGAAGAGTTTCACTAATAGCAAAGGCACTTGCAGGCACCTTCTGGCAGCTGTTCTTACCACGTTAAATTCGTCAATATTAGTGTGGTGTGACAGGTAACCTTTAGGATGATATTTTATATAATTCTGCCATTTTTGATAGTATAGTATTAAAGCAATTACCACCATGGTATTTGTTCCTTTAATATAAAAAGGCATGGGTCTTGATGGTACATTATTCTTTAGGTTAGAGATTTAAGGGTTTAACTAGGCCCAACTTAAATGGTAACATACCCAACCAAAACAGATACATATCAGCCAAAATTAGCAAACAATTAGCCTAAAAGTCATTGTAACATCTTTGAAACTAGTACACAATTTAGTTTGTGTAATGGGTATTATCCAGAACTATATTCATTGATATGCCTTCAGTGTGGCTAGTAAATCTTCATGGAAGCCTCAAACAATCCTGACAGATCTTCTTCAGAGTGTAATCGAGGGGATAGCTTTGTCACTCGCTCCTGAAATACAGTAAAGAATGTAAGTGACTTCAGAGGCTTATTTTTGTGTTATTTTATAAGGTTGCTAGGCTCTGTTTTTTTGGCAAACAGGAGAAAACAGTGACCGAAAAAGCAAATATGACAATATTCCAGAAATTTAGTCAGACTAAAATAAATTAATACATGTATTTGTCTGCTGCCAGGAGACACAAAGGCCTGATTCACACCTATGCATTTTTAGTGCTTTTTGCATTCTGCAGATTTGCACTACAGAAAGTGTTCCATAGCAAACCATGTTAAATGGACTGTAGTGCAAATCTGCAAAATGCAAAAAGCACTAACAATGCATATATGTGAATCCGGCCTTACAGGCACAGTTGAAATGCAGCCAGGACAATAAAATAAAATATATTTGATTGTGGCTTTGCCGTTTTTGAAATCTAACGCCACGATAAGCAATGAAACATTTGCAAAGCATACTCTTGTGGGGAGGGAAGCAAAATCTTAGGGAGAACTATACCTAGGAGAGGGATTATATGTATATTGGACAATGGTGACAGGACAGAAAGTATGAGATTTCCTGCTTTCGTCTCTTCTATGACCAGTTATGGGGCCATGTAGTTTGCTTCTACATAGGGATTCTATAGTCTATTCTTGGTAATTCCTCCTAATATTACAAAATCAGGATAAAGAAGGGACAAGGACTTTCTAACTGGTTAATGAAAGGTCTTCAGGCCAAATTTAAGTCTATTGCTCCTAAGGCCAACTGTCTTGTGCCATCTCCCCTCTTACTCCAGTCAATCTACTAGTCATAGTGTCACACTAACTGTTCATCTAAATTCAACTCTAGAAGAATACAAGATGTATCCCAACTTTGCTCGCAATTTATCTAGGCATATCCGCCAGAGGTAAGTAAGTAGTACATCATTCTACTAGGGTAACTTGACATGCAGTTCAGGGGCAGCAATACTGAGATGCTGGCAGGATGACACTAGCAGGCAGGACATTACTCTGGTAAATAATTATGCAAAAGAATGTATTACTGTCAGCAGTCAGTGCTGAGGAAGGCAACCCATAGGCAACCGACCCCCCCTCAATAAAATATGATCCAATTTTGATCCAATGGGGGGGTGGGAAAAGAATTTGTTCCTAATTCCATAGGAGGCAATCAGCTATTTCCTGGATCAACTAATCCTGGGGTTAATACCTTACTAAACCTGGTATTATTACTTATATTAAATAAATAAATATATATTTTAGTATCCAGTTAGATTTTGTGCATTTAGTAAAGGATCTAGGCCTTTTCTAAAAACAATTTACGGAGCTGGTCAGAATTACACCTCCCCCTACATTTTGGGGATGAGCAAATGGCACCATCTTTTAGTCTTTGGGTGACACCTTTGCTCCTCCATACATACAGTACAGTGAGCAAGCGTTGTCACCCCAGTACAGGAAGTGTGTTTCCCTAGGTGAAAATAAAGGAAAAATAGTTCAAATAAGTAATGCAGCCACCACATACAAGTACTGGTAAGCGGCAACATATTTATTTGTTGTTTTTGGGTTTAGATTTGCTTTAAGTCATTTACTTGCAGAACTTTGTGATACCTCTGAAGCATATTCCAAGGAAGAAAAGCTTACAGTCTCACTGCTGCATACATCTGCGTCTCACCACATACACATAATGACTTGTGGCTAGTGCTACAGGCAGGCAATTAGACTGCAAGTACTTGGAACAGATGTGCTGTAAAGCTTGTCAGTATTTTAGGACATGCAAATCACTGGGTATCCAATTAGAACAGCAGACAAGCATAAAGACAGCTGTTTCCTTCCCAAAGAAACACTAGTTAATCGCAAAGCATTTGCTGGTTTTACCATGGCCCTCCTGCTGATGTCTGCACGTTTCATTGGCTGAATTAAGATGTCTAACTTTTACACATTATCCATTACTACTAGTTACTCTTGGAAAGAATGGTTGTTTATTACTCTGCTTTTGTTTTCAGGCCACCCAACAATACTGATGTGTATTATAGTGTATACTGTTCAGCTTGTCACTTAGCAGTCCTCTGCTCTACTGCATGTTTACGAATATGGCAGCCTTTCAGCAATTGTTCTATTATGATTATTAAAGCGTAACTAAACCCACCGATTTCCCAAAACAGTTATATTTAAGGCATGCTGTGAATGATAACTGTCACAGTTGCTTGCTCTCTCTATTGAACTGTCAAGCCATTAAATGGCTGGTGTCAAAACTGATAACATGTACAGATCAAAAAGAGGCTGATATGGCAGCTTCCATATTTACAAAGGTTAGGAGAATTTGTGCATTTAGACCCCTTTCACACTGGGGTGGCGGGTCCGTTAGCGATAAAGCTCCACTAGGGCGCTTTTAACCCCCGCTAGTGGCCGAAGAAGGGGTTAAAAGTGCCCGTGTTGAGGACTTTTCAGGCACTTTGGAAGTGCTGTCAATTCATTCCAATACACCGCCCCAAAGATGCTGCTTGCAGGACTTTTTTCCCGTCCCGCAAGCACTCAGGTTTTCACACTGGGGAGGCATGAGAGGCAGTTTTCAGGCGCTTTACAGGTGCTACAGGTGCTACTTTTAGCGCTATAACGCCTGAAAACCGCAAACAGTCAACTTTTTCTGTAATGTACACCTGTGACAGTATAGTCACGCAATGAATTCCTGGTTTAATAGCACAAAAGAAAAACAAACAGGTAAAGTGCACACTCCCTACCTAGGTCTGGAGTCACTAAGTATATCAACACACAAAAACAAAAAACTTTTAATTCACTATATGCAAATGCCATAGATCCTATTTTTAAAATAAAATTAAAGGGAGGCAGGGGAAGGGGCTACATCAAATAAATAACAAAAATATCTTTACTATTCACATAAAATGGCCATAAAAACAAATTAGCTAAAGAAAGCCTAATTGTGCATCACCATATGCATATGATATGTACCAACTACATATCTCAGTTCATGTTACGGCTGCAGCTTCATAAACCTTTAGGGCTCATGCACAAAGAGGCATATGGGCATATAAAATACTCCTTAATTTGTGTCTGGGAGACCCAGCTGCTTTGTAATGCTGCCCAGATGAACGAATTACAAAATACGCTGTACGTGGTTTATGTGGTTGTAAACGCCGGTAGTGGCGTATGCATATGGGTGTATTTCCCCGAATGCACAAGCTTCGTGGTATTGTAGGGGTAGATTATGAAGTGAATGTACAGTATGTAAAGTGCTGCGGAAATTTTTGGCGCTTTATAAATGCCATTGATAAATAAATAAAAATGCAATAGAACACAGTTGATGCTAGGTTATTGGTGGACATCCTAGAGACCTAAACCAATGGGGATTCTGAAGCACAAAGGCACTGTATTACAGCTCAGAAGAGGTTTGTGAAGGGACTACTAACTTTATTCACAGTAAGTATTAATTGTTAAACATGATGTTTGCTTTTAATGGATCTTCTGTTTTCTTTGAAGACCAGTAATGGACACCACTGCAACAAAGATGAAAGCTCCCCGTTACCTCTGGCCAGCATCTCAATGATTGAACAATAATTAACAGTTAAAGTGGTGCTCAGCCCAAATATATGTCCCCCTTGTATATGTAGGGCACATCAACATCCACAGATTTAAAGCGGTAGTAAACACGAAGATTTTTTTAAAAAAAAACCTGTAAGGCTAAAGGCATAATGAGCTAGTATGCACTGTATACTAGCTCATTATGGAATACTTACCTTAGAACAAGGCGTTGGCAGGTGATCTCGGTTCACGCCAAGGGAGCGGACATTTTCCCTAGGCGTGTCTTCCGGGTATCACGGCTCAGGCGCTGTGAGTGGCCAGAGCCACGATGTCGTCACTCCCGCGCATGCACGCGGGAGACTTCTTTCTGGACTTTTCAGCCGGGAAACTCAGAGCGCATGCGCCGCCGAAGTCAGCGGCTGCATGCAAGAGGAATATCTCCTAAATCGTACAGGTTTAGGAGATATTCTTTTTACCTACAGGTAAGCCTTATTATAGGAATACCTGTAGGTCAAAGTAATAAAAAAGGGTATACAACCGCTTTAAAGCAAGTACTTCAAAAAATAGGTACAAAACACTCAAGAAGCACGTTCTGTCCCTGGTCACATGACTGCTTATCTTACTGTTGCTACAGCATGGGTCAGAAATAAGCCACAGCATGTCCCATGTCTTGTGATGTTGTATTAACTATTACACGCTCCCTTCCAGGTCATTGAAAGCGAAGTGCACTGTCAGCCAGGCATGTGCTCTGCCACCTAGAAGGGTCCAATGTTTGACTGACAGCACACTTCGCTCTGGATAGCCTGGAAGAAAAGGCGTGTAATAGCTAAAGTGACATGGTGCGATATGGCTTAGCTCCACCCCCAACCCAATCATGTGACTTAGGATGTAAGTTGTGTATAGTAATACATGACTTACATGTTTAGCAAAACAGGGAACATATGCACTGTGGTGGCAATGTGGCAGAGGCTCTATGAGCCTGAATAATGTTGCCTCCAAGGAGGAGGCTAGCCTATAAAACTCAAACTGCAAGAACAACATTTCATTTCTTTTAGAGTAAAGCTTTCTGTGAAAAACTAAGGGCATAGATAGATAAAATATGTAATTATGAAGGTTTCAATGTTTTGTTTTGGGGGTTTAAAATCACTTTAATACATGGAGCTACTGAATCTGAAATCTACTTTTTGTCTGTGGTGGACAAGCCCTTAAGGGGCCTTTCACACGGGACGGATCCGAGATGATCCGCCCCCCTGCACATCCGCTTGCTCAGCGGGGATCGCTCCATGGATCCCCGCTGAGCAGGCAGATGACAGGTCTGTCGCTGCACCTGTCACAGTGCCGCTCTCCCCTATGGGGGATCGGATGACGACGGACCGTAGAGTCCGTCGTCACCCAATCCGATAACGGATGGAAAAGTAGGTTTTTCCACCGTTACACTTTTACGGATCGGAGCGGGTCGGATGTCAGCGGACATGTCACCGCTGACATCCAACGCTCCATAGAGGTCTATGGAGGGTCCGCTCAGGCCCGCCTAAAAAACTGACAGGCGGACCTGAACGGATCGTTCGTCTGAAAGAGGCCTTAATACCTTTCCAATAAAGTGGTGAAGAGAAGAATGTTACGGTGAAGTTGGAGCATCAGCTCCTGTTCTTTACCTGTACAGAACTCCTCAGATATGATTTTCTCTTTTCAGGGTTTAATCATAGAGGCCTCAATGATTAAGTCCCGAAAAAGGGGAAACGCAGTTCCCTACATGTATAGAACAGGAGCTGAAGCTATTTTTTACAAATTTTTTTTACATTCTTGCAACAGGGAGTCAGCATCTGTATGCCAATGGCCGCCATTTTGTTGAAGCCTTAAGATCACCACACAAGGTCTCCTTTAGATCTACAAACAAGTAGTGCAAGGCCCTGCCTGGCTGCATACAAATTAATTGGATAGTTAAGGTAGGTCCTTGCATTACCACTTTTGGTAGATCTAGTGGAGATTGCATAATCAGAGTCCGTATGGTCAGATTGTAACATGTATGGGCAGCCTTGGTTAGGGCAGACAGTGTGCAACGATTACAACTGATAATGCAGATCTGCCAGCACAATACAGACAGGAGTTATTATGATAAACATTACTCCTAGCCCCATCCTTAAAGTGTTACCAAACCCAGGACCCTGCATTCACTATATCTGGTCTCCCACAGTACACAGAACATGAAAATGCAATTATTTTAGTAAAAATACCTAAAAAAAAATACCCTTTCTCATTAGTAGTTTTGTGAGTTCTATCAATGTCTGATTAAAGCTTTTTTCATTAAAGAGTTTTCATTCTCCCCTGGTTGTCCTATGAGGCCGCAGGACCCCTGACCCTCTGTCTGGACAGTGCTGATTGGCCCTGTGCTGATGACATGCACTCTCCCAAGAAAAAAAATCTGTAGCAATACACACCAAACTGAGCATATGCAGCTTGTCCCCAAGGCTCTGTTCTATCAGCAGATAGATTGGGGACAGTGAAAGAATGGGAGGATCAAACAGCCCTTTTACACAATGCAGAGGATTAACCCCTTAGGTTCCACAGTGAGTATAACAAGCATGCTTTGCTGCATATACAGACTGATTTTACTGTTGAGGGTTTAGTAACACTTTAATATTAAATAGAAGGGGAGAGCTAAATAAGATTTTACTGTAAGTAAGAAGCTAAGCAGCAGTATAAACATATTTGAAAGTTATGTTATGTGAATGGGGCATGTAACAAATATAAAGTCAGCAATATTCCAATTTGGCTACAAAAGTGGAATTCCACTTTAAGCCTCGTGTGTCTGTAAAGTGTGGGCCAAAAGTATAATTTTTATATCTTCCATCGGTATCACTGAAAATCTTACCTGAGGCAAAGTTCCTTTCACTAACGCGGGAATATCTGCTGTACTGTATCCCACCGCAGCCAAACCATCATCGACATTCAGGTCAAAAAGAAATTTCCGTAATGTGCCTGCCAAAATAAGTCCGGCGTCTTTCAGTTTTGCAGTCTGGATATCCGCCCCTGAATTAAGATATAAAGATGTGACTGTTGGCTACTAAGATGAGGAGGAAGCTTGCTCAAATAATTGGATAATGCTGAGGCCAGGATTAATACTAGATTCATATCAGTGGACCCCATTTACTTTGGGAGAGTACAGTTTCTGCTTTTAGATGATATTTTTACATACTGTGCTATTAATATGTGTAAGTGATATGCTGCAGAAAACACAAGCATAGAGCATATTCATTTGATAAACATCACATTTTCTTCCATAAACCATATACTGTGGATGGGGGACCTTTTTAAATGATCTACAGGAGCATGAGTGTATGCTGCCATCTAGTGGCAGAAGAGAACAAATACTTTTTATGACATTTCGCTAAAAACTTAGGGGTCTATTTGTAAAATGCTTTCACCAGTGATTCCAACATTTTTACAATAGGATCCAACTAGAAAATGTGTGAATCCTGGTTGAAAGTTGTGTGAAAAAAGTTCAGTAAACAAATTCCTTATTGTAAAATACATGATTTAGATATCATCTGGGCAATTTGCTGACCTTCAGCTGGCTAACAGTTCATTTAGGTACTTGTAATTCCTTAAAGCTTGAGTTTAGTTTTTATTTTATTTTTTTCAAGTCAGCACAAAGGGCAGGACTTACACTGAATGAGAAGTGTCCCATGTGCTGGTGGCTGCTCTCTTTGTTTAAAGTTTCAGTCTTCTGTCCCCCTATACACCTACAGCAGCAACCTTCCAATGCTGTGTGGGCTAATACAGCCACTGGACCGGGTCATAGGCACTCGTCAAGGCTATGTCTGCCTTTTCCACCCCCCCCCCCCTCCATCCCATCCATCGAAGCTGTACTATACAGTGCCTTGCAAAAGTATTCACCCCCCTTGGCCTTTTACCTATTTTGTTAAATTACAGCTTTTAGTTCAATGATTTTGAAATCTGAATTATATGTGTTGGATCAGAACACAATAGTCTAAGTTGGTGAAGTAAAATTAGAAAAATATATACATAAAACTATTTTTCAGAAATAAAAAACTGATAATTGGCATGTGCGCAGGGGCGTTGCTAGGTCTACAAAAGATCTGGGGCTAGAGCCCATAGCAGCGTAGTAAAGAAAGTCTTGGGCGGGCATACACATGTATATACAGTCATATACGTGTGTGTGTATATATCCCCAGAGAGCCCCCCACTTACACCAGGGTCCCCAGAGAGCCCCCTTACTTCAGGGTCCCCAGAGAGCCCCCTTACATCAGGGTCCCCAGAGAGCCTCCTCCTTACATCAGAGTCATCAGAGAGCCTCCCCCTTTCATCAGGGTACCCAGAGGGCCCCCCATTTACATCAGGGTTCCAAGAGAGCCCCCTTACATTAGGGTCACCAAGAGAGCCTCCCCCTTAAATCTGGGTCCTTAGAGAGCCTCTGCCTTAAAATCAGGAACCCCAGAGAGCCTCTCCCTTGCATCAGGGTCCCCAGAGAGCCCCCCCACTTACATAAGGGTCCCCAGAGAGCTTCCCCTCCCCTTTGGGGATCCCTGCAGAGACTCGGGGCTATTGGCCCCAGATTCGGGGCTATAGCCCCAAAAGCCACCCCCTAGTGACGCCCCTGCATGTGCGTATGTATTCACCCCCTTTGTTATGAAGCCCATAAAAAGCTTTGGTGCAACCAATTACCTTCAGAAGTCACATAATTATTGAAATGATGTCCACCTTTGTGCAATCTAAGTGTCACATGATCTGTCATTACATAGACACACCTTTTTGAAAGGCCCCAGAGGCAGCAAAACACCTAAGCAAGAGGCACCACTAACCAAACACTGCCATGAAGACCAAGAAACTCTCCAAACAAGTAAGGGACAATGTTGTTGAGAAGTACAATTCAGGGTTAGGTTATAAAAAAATATCCAAATGTTTGATGATCCTTAGGAGCACCATCAAATCTATCATAACCAAATGGAAAGAACATGGCACAACAGCAAACCTGCCAAGAGACGGCCGCACAACAAAACTCACGGACCGGGCAAGGAGGGCATTAATCAGAGAGGCAGCACAGAGACTTAAGGTAACCCTGGAGTAGCTGCAGAGTTCCACAGCAGAGACTGGAGTATCAATAAGCCGTACGCTCCATAAAGTTTGGCTTTATGGCAGAGTGGCCAGAAGAAAGCATTACTTTCAGCAAAAAAACAAAATGGCACGTTTTGAGTTTGCAAAAAGGCACGTGAGAGAATCCCAAAATGTATGGAGGAAGGTGCTCTGCTCTGATGAGACTAAAATTTAAATTTTTGGCCATCAAAGAAAATGCTATGTCTGGTGCAAACCCAACACATCACATCACCCAAAGAACACCATCTCCACAGTGAAACATGGTGCTGGCAGCATCATGCTGTGGGGATGTTTTTCAGCAGTCGGGACTGGGAAACTGGTCGGAGTTGAGGGAAAGATGGATGATGCTAAATACAGGGATATTCTTGAGCAAAACCTGTACAACTCTGTGTGTGATTTTAGGCTAGGACGGAGGTTCACCTTCCAGCAGGATAATGACCCCAAACACACTGCTAAAGCAACACTAGAGTGGTTTAAGGGGAAACGTAAATGAATTGGAATGGCCTAGTCAAAGCCCAGACCTCAATCCAATAGAAAATCTGTGGTCAGAATAGATTGCTGTTCACAAGCGCAAACCATCCACCTTGAAGGAGCTGGAGCAGTTTTGCAAGGAGGAATGGGCAAAAATCCCAGTGGTAAGATGTGGCATGATCAGAGAGACTTATCCAAAGCGACTTGGAGCTGTGAAGCTGCAAATGTGGCTCTACAAAGTATTGACTTTAGGGGGGTGAATAGTTATGCACATTGACTTTTTCTGTTTTTTTATTTTCTTTTTGTTGCCTCACAACCTGGAATTAACATGGATTGTTTGAGGATTTGCATCATTTAATTTACAGAACATGCCTACAACTTTGAAGATTTTTTTTTTCATTGTGAAGTAAACAACAAATAAGACAAAATAACAGAAAAAGTCAATGTGCATAACTATTCACCCCCCTAAAGTCAATACTTTGTATACTTTGTTGCTCTCTGTTTTTTTTTTTATTTAACCTCCACTTCAATCTACCTGGTTGCCCTAATCTGGGATCACAGAGTCCCTGGGTCCCACTTCTCTGTTGTCCCTATCACTCCATACAGGGGCCCAATGGTACCTCAACAGAGTTCCTAAACATATATACCCTCTGATATCTTATTGCTGACCCTGTGATCTTGATACTACTTTTAAGGAATATGCATGATGCCTAGATGATATTTGTTAAATGTGTTATGCTAGATGCACCTTATTTGAACCTTTTCAATGGGCGTGTGTTCTGCCATTTTCCTGGATTTAAATATGCTATTGTTCTTATATAGTCAGTGTTACCTTTGTTTGCATTTACTATGCTACATTAGGCTGCGGGAGGGAGCTGTTTTTGCCTTTCTATCTAGACAGATTATTCAGCTTTCTAATATCCCGCTTGTTCCTCCCACGTACCCTCCACTGTGCTTTACATATAGTGCCTTATTTTCATTCTCTTTTTCTTTTTTTTTTGGCACTTACTGTTGTAGACACAACTTGAGGAGCCCCTCTACAATTAGTAGACGAGTGCTCATTGCCATACCTGTACATAATTTCCCTGTTTAATCAGTGGGCCCCATTTTTTTTTGTCTTGGTGAGTGGAGGTTTTTCTGTCCCTGTTCAATTCCAACCTGACCAGAATGGCATACTCTTCACTGGGGAGGTGCCCTATCCATATTTCACACAACCCGAGGGGCCTTAATACCCCAGAGAGAAGGGTATCCCTTCTGAGGGAACGGAAAAATGCTCAGCCAACCTTTATTTTCTTACAAGAGATGCACTTTCAAATTCACTCCATACCAAAACTGTTTGATAGACATTTTCCAGGGGTGTATCACGCGCCAAACCCAAACCAAAAATCCAAGGGAGTGTCCATATTGCTGCATAAACACACAAACTTTAAATTATCCCAGCAATACACAGATCCCCAAGGAAGATTCTTGTTCCTAAAGGGAACGTGGCACAACAGGCCAATAACCCTGGCAAATGCATATTTCCCTAATTCAGGGCATCTTGCATTCTGTCGCCACCTCGTGGATGAACTAAAAAGCTTTGCCACTGGCTGTATCATTTTGGGAGATGATTTTAATATCCCTCTACTTCTACTGCAGGACACCTCCAATGGCAAATCTAGTATCTCATACCCCATCCTACAGAAAATTAAAACCCTATTGAATTCACTGTCCCTAGTGGATGCATGGCGCCTGGTACACACGCCAGGTAGAGATTTTACTTTTTACTCTCCATTGCACAAGAAACACTCACGCATTGACTATGTGTTCATCACGCATTGTGACCTACCTCTATTGTGCGCTGCTCACATAGGCATACAAACTGTTTCAGACTATTGTCCAGTGTCGATTTCTTTGACACAGACAGATAAACCTCACGGAACGTGCAGTTGGCGGTTGAAACCTACCTTACTGACTGACCCCGTTACTTCCCAAAAGATAGCTATAGCACTTAAAACATACTTTCCAGCTTAATGACACAGATGGAATGTCTCCCCATACGATTTGGGAGGCACATAAGTGCGTTATACATGGCGAACTTGTCCACCTTGGAACCCACAAGAAAAGGGAAGCCAAGAAAATCACTGCGACACTAGCGGAAAAAATTGCTGCCTTAGAAAACCAACATAAGCAGTCTCGCGTGGAAGCCATCTCTACAGAGCTGTTGGAAACGCGTGAAAAATTAAAGTCCTTGTTCAATCTTAAAGTGAAGTGCATTCTTTATTTTAAGAAGGGTTTCTATTATGAGCACAGGGATAAATGTGGCAAATTTCTTGCAAAAGCTCTTAAAGCATTAACCCATGCCCAATCTATTCTATCCATTAAGAATTTAGAGGGCCAAAATGGATCACGCTTTCTACACCAAGCTTTATAATCTGCCCATGTCCCATAAACCCCCAGACTTCCAAGGACATAGAGAGCACATTTTGCGTGACTACATAAAAGAGTGTGGCATGCCCACTCGAACCTCGTCTGAAGTTGTATCCTTGGAGTCACCTATTTCAGAAGATGAGCTTCTGTTGGCAAGTAAGGCTCTCAAATACAGTAAAAGTCCGGGTCCTGGTGGGTTCACGGCACATTATTACAAAACCTTTTTACGGACATCCTAAAGACGCCCTTTCTCCATGCCTGTAATCACCTGAAAACCACTCAACCCATATTAGACATCCTTACGATGGCCAATATAGCTCTGTTCCCCAAACTGGCTAAAGATCCCACAGACTGCGCTAGCTATAGGCCAATTTTGTTACTGAATTTAGATTTAAAAATCTTGGCCATTAGACTGACGACTTTTCTACCCAAACTTATTAGGCTTGAGCAGGTGGGATTTATGCCGTGGAGAGAAGCCCGTAACAATGTCATAAAGGCCCTCAACTTGGTTCATTGTGCACATACAAAGTGAATCAAAGGCCTTCTCCTGTCTACCGATGTGGAGAAGGCGTTTGATCGAGTGGCCTGGGACTACCTGTTCTCCACCTGTAGGCACATTAGCTTGGAATCTCACATGATGTCGTGGATAGCGGCTTTATACTATAAACCACAGGCCCCACTTAAAATAAATGGCTCCCTCACTGAAGCGGTTCATAACAATAATGGCACGAGGCAGGGTTGCCCCTTATCCCCCCTCTTGTTTATATTATCACTAGAGCCCTTTATCTGCCTGACCACGCAAACCCAGACATAAGAGGATTTCAGATAGGTCATAACACTTACAAAATAGCAGCTTACGCGGATGACCTCCTATTCTTTCTCGCTCAGCCACATATCTCAATCCCAAACCTCACTAAAGCCTTACGGCTTTTCGGATACATCTCCAATATGAAAATAAATGATACCAAATCCAAAGCCCTTAATCTTACCCTACTCCCTGACCTACTAGCTAGAGCACGCACATCATGCTCTTTCAAATGGGAAACTTCGACCAATTTCGTCCACCTACCTAGGAATCAGACTGACGGGCAATCTCATGGATACTTATAAAGGTAACTTCCCTCCCTTGTTAAACAATATACAAAAAGACCTGAAGGGTTGGACAACTAGGCCCTTCTCATAGTTTGGCAGAACTGCCATACTCAAAATGGTAACATTGCCTAGAATTCTATACCACTTCCATACTTTGCCTATACCACTCCCTTGCCAGTTTTTTAAACGACTTAATGCCATCATGCACACCTTTATTTGGATGGGCGAAAACCACGCATAAAACTTGACACCCTTACCAAGCCGATAGAATGGGGGGTATCAGTCTCCTAGATTTTAAACTTTAGCACTTTGGGGTACATTTAGCTAGAATCCTAGATTGGAATTGCCATAGGGAACAGAAAGACTGGGTCACCTTGGAGGAGACCTCATCGACACTGTACCTAAGATTCCTCCCTTGGATCCCATGGAAGAAATTACCACACAGTCTACAACAACACCCACTATTGGGAGCGACGCTGAGAGCGTTTCATGCGGTGATGAGTTGCTATAAACTATCCTCTTCCCCAGGCCCGCTTACACCCATTAACCAAAATCCGGACTCCCCTCCCCGGGGTAGATATTCATCTAGCCTCACCCACTGACTAACACGTGCCCCATTTAATGATACACTGTGTTGATGCTAATACGTTGAAACCTTTTGACTCCTTAAAACTGGACTTGGGTCCTCAACATCCCTTGTCCTTCTGGACCCACCGCCAACTGCACAACTATGTGTGTACTTCCCCAGCTAAACATCAGTTTTTCAGACCTACGACACCCTTTGAACACACCGGCCTCTCTGGAACTCCGCTAACCAAATCCACCTCACTCATGTGTTCCTGGCTTCAGGGGGCTAGAGGTGGGGAAACCCATGGGGCCCGAGCACAGTTTGAAAAAACACTTCAAGCGAATCTTACCGATGAACAATAGCGGCAAGCCTCAATCTTTGCTCACAAATGCTCAATTGGTAGAAGACTACAGGAAATGTCTTATAAACTCTTAACACACTGGTACGCCATACCGGATAAAATTAAAAAGTGGTACCCACTGTCCTCAGGCTCATGCTGGAGGTGTGAGCAAGCACAGGGCACAATCATATACATATGGTGGGACTGTCCTCAACTGGTGCCCTTCTGGAACAAAGTATGCAAGCTAATTAAACTTATCACGGAAACCAAAATCCCTCTCACTCCGGTATGTTGCATCTTACACAACACAGACTGCTCCATGAGACGTTACAAAAGGTCTCTAACCAGACATCTGCTAAATGCAACGAAAATTCTGATTCCCAGGCACTGGAAATGGAAGTGTGCCCCTTCCATCTCTGAATGGTTTCACTCCATAGAAGACATCTATCATATGGAGGAAACGGTGGCCATTGCTAGGGAATCCTCTGAAAAATTTAACAAGTTATGGTCACCCTGGCTGGTGTTCCGGTATTCTGACCAATATTCACAATTAGATACAGGGTGAAACAACCACCACAGCATAGGCCGCCATTTCTTTCTACCTATAGAAGGTCTGATCACTGACTGATTGTCCCCCACTGTCAATTGTCAATGTCATTGTGCCTCATCTGATACTGACGACTCCCACAATGACCCCATTGAACAACCATATCTTTAGACACCCTCACTAAGACTCTTTATTGATTTATTCCTTTTTTTTTATTTATTTTTTATTTTTCATTATATCTAATTTTACTTTACTCTACTGGTTTATGGCCAATACTATTTGCAAGTGTTTATACTAATAGATTACATGCAATAATGTACCCTCTTTGCCAAGTTATATTTGAGACCAGTTACTTTTGTTACTATGTGGACCTAGTCACAACTGTTATTAATGTTTTGGTTAGCTTTTAATGCTGCCGGCATCCCAGTTGAATGGATTTTTGTAAGCTTGAAATACTGTCTGAGTCTCTGTTGAGGGCATTTAGCCTTACTTCCTGATCTGTCTAACATCAGTCAGGAAGTGCAAAAACGTGTATCTAGAGGGGACAAAGACAGTAATAAAATCCTGACAGGGGTTCCAAATCTTCTCTTCTCTACTAGAGCATGTGTTTTTCTTGCAGTCTGCCTTTCTGTTTAGGGAAGAAGATTTCCATTGGGGGATATCCCACACCTTCTGTTCTACTTGGCAGTTGTCCAATAAGCAGGAAGTGAAGAGATTTTCCTTACTTCCCGTAATGTTTGAGTAGGGAAAAATCTCCAGAATCAGCAAGAAATTTGATGAACTGGATGAAAATGAATCTTACACCTGCCTACTTAAGCCAAAACTTACAGGTGGCTTGGGTATGTATGAGGTGGTGTTCAATGAGGCAAAAAAACACAGTAAGAAACAATTTCATGAAAAATAGATTACAGGGACAAAAAGTAGTGTATGTATATGGATGAAAAAGGACATCCGTTAGTGTCACTTCATGCACTATTGTGCATGCAGAAGATAAGTACTTTAACAGTACTCTTTTACTTGTATACAAGTAGGAATAGTATAGCGTAGATGATTTCTGAGGGTTCCATTTTTATTGACAATACTAGTAAAAGCTACATTGTTGAACTCCAAACTGTCTCCAATAATGAAAATCTATAAAGACGTCTAGAAGTTAAGACAAATAAATTTGCCCAATGGACCTCTATGACTTCTAGCATACAAGACATTTGTTTCACCCAGTTCTTGTACCTAAAAATACCATTCTGTTGAAAAAAAAAAAAGAACTTATTGGATGTGAACTTAAAAACTTAAATTATCTAAATGGGTTGAATTAGAAGAAGGAACTCAAAGACACTAAAGGTGCTCAGAATAGGAAGCATGAAAAATTATAACGTCTTTCCGACTTATAAAGATTGTGTCTTACCAGGCATTGATTTATAACACAATGTTTTATCCTAAATAGACAAAAGCAGAGTTTATTAGATCGATATATACAGTATCTCACAAAAGTGAGTACACCCCTCACATTTTTGTAAATATTTTATTCTATCTTTTCATGTGACAACACTGAAGAAATGACACTTTTCTACAATGTAAAGTAGTGAATGTACAGCTTGTATAACAGTGTAAATTTGCTTTCCCCTCATAATAACTCAACAGACAGCCTTTAAATGTCTAAACTGCTGGCAACAAAAGTGAGTACACCCCTAAGTGAAAATGTCCAAATTGGGGCCAATTAGCCATTTTCCTCCCCCGGTGTCATGTGACTCATTAGTGTTACAAGGTCTCAGGTGTGAGCGGGGAGGAGGTGTGTTAAACTTGGTGTTATCGCTCGCACTCTCTCATACTGGTCACTGGAAGTTCAACATGGCACCTCATGGCAAAGAACTTTCTAAGGATCTGAAAAAAAGAATTGTTGTTCTACATAAAGATGGCCTAGCCTATAAGAAGATTGCCAAGACCCTGAAACTGAGCTGCAGCACGTTGGCCAAGACCATACAGCGGTTAACTGGACAGGTTCCACTCAGAACAGGTCTCGCCATGGTCGAACAAAGAAGTTGAGTGCTCGTGCTGTGTCTAATCCAGAGGTTGTCTTTGGAAAATAGACGTATGAGTGCTGCCAGCATTGTTGCAGAGGTTGAAGGGGTGAGGGGGTCAGCCTGTCAGTGCTCAGACCATATGCCGCACACTGCATCAAATTCATCCCAGAAGGAAGCCTCTTCTAAAAGATGATGCACAAGAAAGCCCGCAAACAGTTTGCTGAAGACAAGCAGACTAAGGACATGGATTACTGGAACCATGTACTGTGGTCTGATGAGACCAAGATAAACTTATTTGGTTCAGATGGTGTCAAGCGTGTGTGGTGGCAACCAGGTGAGGAGTATAAAGACAAGTGTGTCTTGCCTACAGTCAAGCATGGTGGTGGCTGTGTGATGGTCTGGAGCTGCATGAGTGCTGCCAGGACAGTGAGGAGCTACAGTTCATTGAGGGAACCATGAATGCCAACATGTACTGTGACATACTGAAGCAGATTATGATCCCCTCCCTTCAGGGACTGGGGCGCAGGACAGTATTCCAACATGATAACAACCCCAAACACACCCCCAACACGACCACTGCCTGAAGGTAAAGGTGAAGGACTGGCCAAGCATGTCTCCAGACCTAAAACCTATTGAACATCTGTGGGGCATCCTCAAATGGAAGGTGGAGGAGCGCCAGGTCCCTAACATCCAACAGCTCTGTGATGTTGTCATGGAGGAGTGGAAGAGGACTCCAGTGGCAACCTGTGAAGCTCTGGTGAACTCCATGCCCAAGAGGGTTAAGGCAGTGCTGGAAAATAATGGTGGCCACGCAAATTATTGACACTTTGGGCCCAATTTGGACATTTTCTCTTAGGGGTGTACTCACTTTTGTTGTCAGCGGTTTAGACATTAATGGCTGTGCTGAGTGATTTTGAGAGGACAGCAAATTTACACTGTTATACAAGCTGTACACTCACTACTTTACATTGTAGTAAAGTGTAATTCCTTCAGTGATGTCACATGAAAAGATATAAATATACAAAAATTTTTAGGGGTTGTACTCACTTTTATGAGATACTGTGTGTAATATACACACAGTATCTCATAAAAGTGAGTACAACCCCTAAAAATTTTTGTATATTTATATCTTTTCATGTGACATCACTGAAGAAATTACACTTTGCTACAATGTAAAGTAGTGAGTGTACAGCTTGTATAACAGTGTAAATTTGCTGTCCTCTCCAGGGGACTCCAGGGGAGTAACAACCAGACTTCAGAACCGTCTGAGGCATTAGAGGACAATGTGGTATACAATATTTCTTCAATATCATTGACAGAGCCTGAAGTACAGGTATTAAATAGAGGTTTGGGCTTTTGCCCTAAAGAAAAAATGAATGAATTTGTGTTGAGACAGGATTTGTACCGCTTTTATAGGCAACTTAGATGGAAAGTTTATTTTTCTTTGAAACAAGGTTTACCAGATTTAGGTGTATTTAGGTGTATTACCATTGTATATATATATATATATATATATATATATATATATATAAAAATATACCAGTGGATCCTTCTTATTCACAGAGGCAGATGCTTCTAAAATCTTCACAGATACGGTAGGATCAAGGGACTTTCTAACCCATTCATCTTGTATACAGTTAACCCGCAAAATGGAGAAATTGTTACAACGATCTGTCACTATGGAGTTACATGAAGTAACATTGGCAGAATATTACAGATTACAGATGATCCCTAGGGGTTTAGGAGTTCGCCTTGTATCTACATTATTTTCACAGAATGTTGATTTCAAAACAAAGTTTGTACAGATTGTGAACAAATGTTCGTTCGATATAATGACATTGACAGTGCAATTCCTACAACAGGAACGAGTGGTGATTAAACAGCAGATTGCTGATATTGAGAAACAACTGGAGGAATTTTCTAGCAGCGAGGATATCAAAGTCAAAAACAAAGAAAAATTATCTGCCTTAAGAAAGAATGTGGAATTGCGCAAATGTACTAAACTGGAACGAGACAAGGATGATTATACCAACAGCCGAGTATACAAATGGTCTAATTCTAATTACCATCACATCAAGACATACAGATGTGGACAACAGCACAAACAAATCTCCACCTCCTCCTCTTCAATTGCCTCTACAGGGTCATCAGCTAATGTATCTACTACCTCTTTTTTGACCAAAGCTACAACAGACCACGCATCGGGAGGGGAGGCAAATGATACAAGAAAAGGAGTATCCAGGGGAGTAACAACCAGACTTCAGAACCGTCTGAGGCATTAGAGGACAATGTGGTATACAATATTTCTTCAATATCATTGACAGAGCCTGAAGTACAGGTATTAAATAGAGGTTTGGGCTTTTGCCCTAAAGAAAAAATGAATGAATTTGTGTTGAGACAGGATTTGTACCGCTTTTATAGGCAACTTAGATGGAAAGTTTATTTTTCTTTGAAACAAGGTTTACCAGATTTAGGTGTATTACCATTGTCTATCAGGAATTTACATTTGAGAACTAAAAGCACTACTGTACCTCCTACCTCATGCTCTGCCGTTGAGGTGTTCATTGATAAAGTAAATGCAGACATTGGTTCATTTTTAGATGACAGGTCTAAATTGAGCCATATACCAAACAACTTTAGTCGTAAAGAAAGTGAAGCTCTGTCCTCCTTGTCGGCTCGGCGAGATATTGTCATCAAACCGGCCAACAAGGGGGAGCAATTGTGGTTATGGACACCCCGCAGTATGAAGCTGAGGTACTAAGACAGCTATTAGATACATATATATATATATATATATATATATATACGGTTGGACTCTTGTCCTGTTTTTCAGGTTCTGTGGTATTGAGAGCCCTTAAAGATGGTATTATTGATAATGACACCCAAAAACTTCTAATATGCGATTATCCTTTCACACCGGTAATGTACATATTACCAAAGATTCATGAGGACCCTTTGAATTCCACGGGGCATCCTATAGTGTCTGGAACAGAGTCAGTCACCACTCTATGAGCGCAATATTTGGCTAGATGTTTCACTCCATTGGTAATTAATACCAGATCATATTTGCATGATAATGGCAAATTTTTACAGAAAATTAGGAATATACAAGTGGGACCTGACCCTCTTCTAGTCACTTGGGACGTCTCTAGTCTCTACACTGTCATTCCACATGATTTGGGTATGGAAGCCTGCCGGCGGCTACTGATACAATCACAGTGCTATAATGATAAACAAATTGATTTCTGCTTGCATTGCTTAAAATTGTTCTTGAAGAGAACTATTTTGTATTTAAAGAGACCCATTATTTGTAACTTAAAGGCGCAGCGATGGGTTCCAATGTTGCACCCCCGTACGCAAATATATTTATGAATATGATTGAGACCTCATTCATTTATAATAATAAAATGTTTACTGAGTGGGGTGGTTCAGATTTATAGATGATGTTTTGGCGGTGTGGGATAGCGACATTGGAACCCTTTTATTGTTTGATCAGTATATCAATTTCTTAGTCCCAGGTCTGAAAATTAATGTCTTGTATAGTAACAGGGAGATCTCATTTTTGGACACATTACTGAAAATAAATGGTACGAACATAGAGAGTGATCTGTTTATAAAAAATACTGATCGTAATCAATTATTACACTACAAGAGTTTTCACCCCCATGGGGTGTTTAATTCGATACCTAGGAGCCAACTGCAAAGGGTTATAAGAATTGTTAGTGATCCACAACAATGTGAAGTAAGATTAAATGGAAACCAGGCTTGTCAAGCGAGGTTATCCAGCTTCATTAGTTAAAAGGGAACGTACACATTTAGCAGATAATAGGCATCACCATAGAAATGATAGAAGAATTCTATTTGTGTCACGGTATCATCCATATTCACTTCATATTCACAACATCCTTAAGAAACATTGGGGTCTATTAAGAGATAATTATCCGAATATTAATGAATTCCAAGCTACCCCCTTATCCTCATATAGAAAAGGTCGAACATTAAGGGATCGATTGGTCAGATCTGACCAATATATCCCTCCTAGCCCATTAGTAACTTTTTTGGGATCCCGTAACACAGGGTCTTACCCATGTCTATCAAGTATACAGTGTAACTCCATGATAAACGGCAAGAGTATATCCCATCCACATAAGGAGTATGATATTAAAATCAAAGGTTACTACACTTGCCATCGTCATATGTAATATATGCAAAAAAAATGTCCATGTGGGTTACTTTACATTGGAGAGACCATTCAGAAAATTTAAAAGATAGGATAGCAAGGCATAAATATTCAGAGACAAACTGGTACAGTTGCCTTTAGTGAGGCATCTTTTGGAGAAAGGACATCCGATTTCCCAATTAAAATTCATGCTGGAGGGGCTTAACAAGAATAGGAGGGGTGGTGACCGAGAATCTATTTTAAAAAAGCGAGAAGTATATTGGATTAATTTTCTTGATACGATTGCCCCCAAGGGGTTGAATACAGATCTGGATTTATATCTATTCATTTAGGTGATAATTAATTTGATGTAATGTCTAGATGGTGATACATTATGTACATGTTTCTTTTTGACAGATTAAACGTGTTGAAGGCTTCTGTTGAAATATGGGAGGGTTCTACGTTTGGCTAACAATTTCCCCACCTGTGAGATAAGGATGTATAAGAAAAGGATTTAAATTGCATTCAATCGATTGCTTATCACATAATTGATTCCAAATGTGTGAAATTATGGTATTTAAGCCATGTGTGTAGCTCTGACTTTAGATGTGTGATTGATTTGAAGAAGGGCGTAAACTTGTGAGCCTGAAAAGTAATGAACTTACACATTATGTAATGTTTGTTTGAACTTTGGTTCAATAAAGAAATTTTAAGTGCAGCGATCCTCTGGACTTTTTCTTATATTTTGGTCAGTGGGATGACCAGATCACACTGCACTAGTTGAAGACTGGGTCCGGCTTTCCTCTACTTTGAAAAGTTTTATATATATTATAGATATAATTTTTTTTTTGTTTTGTTTTCCACATCTTCAGAGTCATACAGTCAATTCCCTGACTTAAAATACCTAAATTCTTACCAAGTATCTCAGCTGCCTCCAGATGGCGCTCAGGACACATGGCTGCAGTAAAGGAAAACACTGCCGGAGAGGTGAGCACCACTGAAAGTCCATGGGGCTGTTAAAGTGTAAACAAGCTATTAGAATGAAATCGGCATTAAATATTTAATAAAGGTATCACATTTGAAACTGTCATTTAATAAACAATGGTCCCACTTTTAAAATTTACTTAATCAACAATCAAGGAGAAATATCACAGAAATGTTGCATTACCCTTATAGAGTTAATACTTTAAGATATCTTGTTCAATATATGAATTCTTTTTTTTCCATGTGCCTTTATGAATATTTTCTAAACAATTACATGGCAATGCAGCTGTCCAGCAAACGTGCCTGTGGTTAGGACCTTTTTTTTTTCTTTTTTTTTTTTTGCCAGCTGTGTTTTATAGCAAAATTGGGGCATTAATAATTCAAGGCATTACAATGGCAGGAAGTAGTTAGAATGATAGCTCATCATCTCCAGAGGTAAGTACAGCAGGCACCAGGGTGGAGGGCAGGGTGTATGTTTGTAGTTCACCTTTTCTTTTTTTCTTAAAAGGTGAACTAACACTTTACCCAAATAGGTAAAGGCTATCCTTACCTACTGTGCTCTGCCATTTGCCACTACTTTTCCAACTATCCTGTTTAGGCTAAAATAGAAACAAAATTAGAAGTCAATTGTGAGTGCAGGATTATTATTATTAAATAGGAGTTATATAGCACCAACAGTTTGCGCAACGTTTTAAAAAAATGGAGGGAGACAGTACAGTTACATTACCACTCAATACAAGGGAAATCAGAGGACCCTGCTTATTCCACAGGAAGGGTCAAGTGATACAAAAGGTAATACCTGTGGGGGACAAGCAGTTGGAGAAAATAAAAGTTCAGTTTACTATTTCGAGGTGTGATAGGCCTCTCTGAACAGATGGGTTTTCAGGGATCGCCTAATGGTAGAGTAGGAGAAAGTTGGACAGATTGGGTAAGGAGTTCCAGAGATTGGGAGAGGTTCCGGAAAAGTCCTGGAGGAGAGCATGAAAGGAGGTGACTGACCGGGAAACTGGAAAGCAGGAGATTTTGGGAGGAGCAAATGGAATGGTTTGGTTGGTATTTTGAAACAAGATTAGAGATGTAGCTGGGGTCAGAGTTGTTGATGTTTTTTTAGTTTGTTGTTAGTATTTTGAATTTTATTGGTTGGTTGATTGAAAGCTAATGGAGGGATTGGCATTGAGGGTTAGCAGAAACTGAACAGTGGAAGCCATTGGAGAGATTGGCATTGATGAGTAGCAGACACTGGCTGGTAAGATGAATGAGTCTAGCAGCATTCATGATGGACTGAAGTGGGGATAGGCTAAGTAAAGGTAATTTAATAAAAAGGGGATTTCAATAGTCAAGGCGAGAGATAACCATTAAGTAATTTAGTAGTTCTGTGGCATTGTTAGTTAAGAAGGAGCATATTTTGAAGATGTCACGAAGGTTGAGGCAGCAAGATTTGGACAATAATTGGATGTAGGGCAGAAAGGAGAGTTCAGATTCCAGGATTACACCTAACACCTTTGCATGTGGAGAGAGACTGATTGTTGTGTCATTAATCTTGACATCAGGGGAGAGGGCACAGGGAAGGGGGAAAATATTATGAGCTCAATTTTGGATAGATTGAGTTTGAGTAAATGGTGTGACATCCATTCTAATATAATCATTAGTAAACTAGTGATGAGTGAGGGGAATGATAGGGTGAGCTGAGGGGTAGAAAGATGGTGGAGATTTGGATGTTCTTAGCATAGAAATGGTATTGGAAGTCATGAGAGGCTATCAGCTGACAAAGGAAGGAGTTGTAGATAGAGAAAAAAAGAGGGTCAAGGATGGAACCTATGGGGACCCAGATGGCAAGAGGGAGAGTGCAGTGATATAGGTAAAAAGAGAACCAGCCAAGAGTCACAGAGGCCAAGGGAATTTAGTTTTTTGAGGAGTGTGTGGTCAGCTGTATCACAGGAAACAGAGAGGTCCAAAAGTAAGAGTACAAAATAATGACTATTGGTTTTAGCCGTTAGTAAGTCAGTGAGTTTTAGGAGAGTAGTTTCTGTGGTGTGTTGCAGGATTCATAATACAACTACAGAAATCCGTACCACTATTGGGTGGTCCACATTGTAGTCCTTGGCTCTGTATTTCTTCACCAGGCCTGCTATGGGGTATGACATGCCATGGCTACAAGCAAAAGAAAGGCATACTTGAGTTGATTTGGCCATTGTCATTGGTATAAAAACCTCCATATTACATTATCATCTATGTCTATGCATTATATACTTTATAAAAATGTTTCCTTTTGCAGCTGATTACTATTTTTCAGTTTCATTCCACAGTTAAACCTGAACTCTAGGATAAAAGAAAATTTGCACTTACAGTATACAAAATATAGGTGAACTGGTTTACCTGCGAACTGTATTTCAGTCTGGTCAGCAATATGTTTCACACTCCCCTGCCAGACAGCAATACAGACTTTAAATGTTCTTGCAGATTTACTGCAGTGAAGTAATTCAACTTGGTCCTATCCCAGCCAATGAATAACCACCAGCACAATGATGATATCTTTTAGATGCTAATCCCAATAAGCATGTTCCCCATGAGCAATAGCCCAGATATGAACATGGTTCAGAATAATGACCCTTCCTCTACCAATGTAAATGTAAGAGCCCTGAGTCTTTAAAACTGGCACTTTCTGTGATTGAAATAAGGTTGTATGATAATCGTAACATGATAAGTAAAAACGAGCAGTTATTAATCTGTGTGCAAGATAAGAAGCTCATTGGTTAGTGAGCTCAGAGGTCCTATTATGTGAACAGATGCAGCACCTTTTTTTTTTTCCTTAACTCACCAGAGATGTACTCCAGCGTTTCCAAAGCCTATTCCAGCAAACGTACTTGCTAAGTGCATGGAGAAACGTGCTTCCCGATCATCTGGGTTTTTCACAGCTCTGCCAACAATCACCAGCATGGTAAGTAGTGAAAGAATAGAATAAATACATTTACCTAATTATTCACTTGTAACTATATATAACTTTCCAATGCATCAAACATCTGATCTAATTGAATATGTATATACAAAAAGTGGAATACAAGATGATGTGAATTGCAGTTCAAACAGTAGTGGTGATGCGCAAGTTAACCACCAACCAAAAAGAAATCAAACATTTATTTATATGCCTAATAGGTTGATATGGGTTGGTTTTCTTAGAACTGCTTTTCTTTTTATGCCTAGAACATATTTGCAACTCCTCTCAGATCAAACAGATTTTCTGGTATTGCACACTAACTGACATGTCTGCAGCACATATGTTGTTCACCCAGTAGGGTCCATGCACCATCAGAAAAGTTTTCCTTTTACCGGTGTCCACATCCCTAGTACACAAGTGTCAGTGCCACTACACACGTTTCACACTCATATCTACAACTCTCTCAGCAATGTCCATGTTCCCACCATGCAATGAGGTTGATTTACTAAACCTGGAGAGTGCAAACTCTGCTGCAGCTGTGCATGGTAGCCAATTAGTTTCTAACTTCAGCTTGTTCAATGAAGATTTGACAATAACACCTGGGAGCTGACTGGTGTCTATGCATAATTGCACCAGATTTTGCACTCTTAAATTTTAGTAAATCAACCCCACTATTTCCTTACCACATTGTCACACTCTACACCACTATCAGCACTCCCCACATTGTCTGCAATACTTCTCTCGAAGGTCTCCCCCATTGTCTGCGTTATGCTGCCTGGCAAAATGACTTCTCATCCAACAAGGACAAAGACATGGATTGGGTGATAAAATAACCCTCATGCCAGTAGGGAAAATGGGGTCAACTTCTTGACTATCTATGATCAGAATGATAAAAAAATAAAAGGGGTTTGGGTGGTTTTCTATTGTGTGAAACTGCCTCTCCCTTATCCCACACTGCTCCTCATTCCACAAAGGAAGAGATAGGGATACTGAGGAGGATGGTACAGAGGAAAAGTTGGGGGTGGGTTGTTTATCATCCCAATTTTCAGGGGGGAAGAGAATGGGGTGAGTAGTTCACCACAGCACACAAACTTCTCATCCAAAGAGGGAGAAGACAGAAGAGGGTGGTTCATTTACAAGACACAACTGCTACTCATACCATGAGGTAAATACAGGGAGCGAGTGGTTTAACAAAGCTCATCTCATGAGGAAAACTATGGATTGTTGAACCAGCCTCCCATCCCACATTGAAAAAGATGGGGAAGTGCGGTTCACCACAGTGCAACCAATTCCACATTTAAAGAGTAAAGACAGTTGTGGGTGGTTCACCACAGTATGCTACTCATCCCACCAGGGATAGATTGAGCTGGGTGGTTAGCAATCCCTCATCACACAATGGAAAACATAGGGTTGTGGTTCTCTGCTGTGTGCAACAGGAATGAGTGGTTCACCATCCAAGCAATTGCCAGTATTTTTAGGAGAGAAAAGAATAATATGTGGGTCACTCACTAACTCTTCTTAAAAAAAGGAATTGCAAAAATCTGGCTTTTAAAGGCACCAAAAAGATTTCAAACAAAAATAAAAGATAGCAAAAACATAGCAAAGATAAAAGTCCATGGTCATATATGAAAACCACAGTGGAACACATAAACATAATAATGCATGTGAAAACCCAAATGTGTTTCAATTCTTGACACAAATCTTCATCAGGGGGACGTATTACAGTGGTTAAATAGGACCATAGGTTACATAATCATTATATTTCCTGACAGGGTAAACCTCCCAAAAGAGGTTCAGGCTATTGGAACCCAAAGGCCACCATGGAGTTTCCCACTAATGTTATAGGAATCCAGAAAGAGTGTTGGGCTTCAGGGTCCACTCAAAATAGATAACTGGAATGCTTGGTACTAAATGTATTCAAACACATGTAAAAAGAACAAGATAATTGGTGGCTACCAGAATACCAACAAAGAAAGATGTCCCCACGAAGGATAAACCGACATGTTGGCACATCCAATCTTGCAGCTGTCCTGTCTGGAAGCCAGCCAGATGAACTTTTTTGTTTGACATCTTTTTGGTGCCTTTAAAAAACAGATTTTCGCTATTCCTATATTCAGAGGGAAAGAAGTGGTTCACCACCACATGTAACTACTGCTTATGCAACAAGGGATAAATTGGCATGAGATTGGTGGATTACCACAAAGTGCAAAAAAAAAAAAAAAAACCCTCATCGCATAGGAGAACAAATGTGGGTTGGATGGTTTTAAACCTAATTATCATGCTTTGCATCTCCTTTCCTGTATAATCTAAATATTATGATTATTTTATTTGCTTGTACAGGTATTTAAAAGTCAGAGACGCCAACTTACCGTTTTAAGTACTTTGAGACAATTTTCAGAGCATGTATAGCCCACACATCGCTAATGGGATTGCTCCCCTGGTAAGCTGGGCGGTTGATTGGGTTGGTTGGACAAGGGCTGCGCATATTATAGGGGATTGCAGTGTAAGATTCCAGAGCATGACTGTGAAATAAATAGGGATGCATTCATTTTTTTTGCTCTCAAGTTCACACCATAGTAAAGAGAACTATTTACTCACCACAATACATCAAATCCACTGTTAGCGACTACTCGCTCTGGCATATGTAATGTATGTTCTGGGTCAATTAATCCGAGGGTTGGTTTAATGTTTCTAGAAGCAATACCTAGCAAAATCCAAAAATAGTGTATTTTTTTACCACATAGATCATATTCACATTAACAAGGTTTCCCAGATTAGAAAAATAAATCCATTCATTTTCTTATGACTCAGTTTTTATGCCCCTGTGGTCACCTGCTGTATCTAAGTAAGTACTAAAAGAGTCACCAAAAGGTGGCTGATGTCTGAATATGAATTTATGTATCTAACTTAGGTCTTAGTACATGACACTGGGTACACATTAAATATGCCCAGGGTTTTTTGTCAGATGACCATGACTACACAATTCTTTACGGCCAGTGGTATAGCCACAGGGATAGCAGAGATAGCATATACCATGGCCATTGCCCAGTTCAGAACCTGACTCATAAATCTTGGCATCCTTTTATAAATGTATATAAACATTTATATGTATATTTTGGGTATACAAAATGATATATTAGTGGGTATGGTGTTAACAATAAGGACAGGGATTGATGATAATACAAAAATTTCGGGAAATATTAATATCTTTCACAGAGATCAGTAGCACTACTAGCAATTAGGGAAGAGTTGAACCTTATTGAAGTTTGGGTGTGGAATTTGAACCCCACTGAAGTCGATGGGAGCCAAATGTTTAAAAAAAAAAAAAAAAGTCTTTTTTTTTTTTTTTTAAAGGTTAATATAGGCAACGATTCTATCAAACAAATGGTATGGGGGGATAGGCACTGCACTGGATAAATGTACCAAAAGGAAAAGCAAATTTTTGGCAGGGGCCTTCTCTCAGGGGGGTTCTTCTCCCCCCGTGGCAGCTGACACTTTTGAATTGTGCACGGCTGTATGGGTCTCTGCCTGCACAGCCACACCATTCATTCACAGAGATCTGTTCTTGAGCTGGAGACTCTACCTCCAGCTCAACAACTTACAGTCCATACCCTGGAAATAGAGCTGGAGGAAGAGTCTGTAGGAGCTGCGAAAATGGGTGCATTTGTTTATTTTTGAAAGTGGAGTTGGTCCTTAACCACTTCAGCCCTGGAAGATTTTATCCCCTTCCTGACCAGAGCACTTTTTACAATTTGGCACTGCGTCGATTTAACTGACAATTGCGCTGTCGTGCAACGCTATACCCAAACAAAATTGGCGTCCTTTTTTTCCCACAAATAGAGCTTTCTTTTGGTGGTATTTGATCACCTCTGCGGTATTTATTTTTTGCGCTATAAACAAAAAAAAAGTCACAATTTTGAAAAAAAACACAATATTTTTTACTTTTTGCTATAATAAATATCCCCAATATTTAAAAAAACAAAACAAATTTCTTCATCAGTTTTGGCCAATATTCTTCTACATATTTTTGGTAAAAAAAAAAAATTGCAATAAGCGTATATTGATTGGTTTGCACAAAAGTTATAGTGTCTACAAACTATGGGAAAAATTTATGGCATTTTTATTATTATTTTTTTTTTTTTTTTACTAGTAATGGCGGTGATTTTTAGTGTACTGCAACATTGCGACGGACAGACCGGAGACTTTTTTGGGACAATTATCATTTATACAGCGATCAGTGCTATAAAAATGCACTGATTACTGTGTAAATGTCACTGGCAGGGAAGGGGTTAACACTAGGTGTGATCAAGGAGTTAATTGTGTGTTCTAACTGTGAGGGATGGGATTGACTAGGAGAGGGGACATATAATTTTTCCTACTTAGTAGGAACAAACGATAGGGTTCCTTTTCCCTGACAGCACAGGGATTTGTGTGTTTACATGCATTCTGATGGATAGGTGAGAGCAGGTGTACTGAAGGGGATCCACCCCTTCTTAAAGGTACAGGGGCACAATGAACACCCAGCATATAGCACAATAGCTGCAAAGGTGTCAGTGCATTGCCTGACCAGAAAACACGACAGTTATACAAAAAAACGCTGTTGTTAGCCTTCCAATGCTTATTACTGATAGCCAGCTATAGATGGGAGCGAGTGGTGTCTTTTTTGTATCACTGTTGTGTTTTCTAGTCAGGCAACGCACTGACACCTTTGCAGCCATTGTGCTATATGCTGGGTGTTCAGTGTGTCCCTGTACCTTTTAAGAAAAGGTGGCTCCCCTTCAGTCCACCTGCTCTCACCTATCCATCAGAATGCATGTGGCTCCACTGTGGGGACAGGGTGCCTTGACGTGGCTCTGTGGCTTACCCATGCATTTGCAAATGTGTGCAGACTAAACCCCTGCTTTTAACGCATACTGTTAAACAGGTTATTTGTTTGCGGGCTAAGTTAAGCTTGGTTTTTCCCTTGGATTTAGCCTTGTCAGATTGCCTGCCCCACTATCGCAGTGCCATTATAAGTCATTGACCACCACCATTAGTAGTAGAAAAAAAAATCATATATATCTACTGTATATCTATATATCATTTACACCATAGTTTGTAGATGCTATAAGTTTCACGCAAACCAATCAATATACACTTTTTGGGATTTTTCTTCTATCAAAGCAACATGTAGCAGAAAACATTTTGGCCAAAATTTATGAAGAAATTTGATTTTCTAATTTTTTTTATTAGATATGTTTTATAGCAGAAAGTAAAAAACCCCATGGTGATCAAATACCTCCAAAAGAAAGCTCTATTTGCGTGAAAAAAAATTATATCAATTTTGTTTGGGTACAGCGTTGCATGACTGTGCAATTATCAGTTAAAGTAGCGCAGTGCTGAATAGCAAAGAATGGCCTGGTCATGAAGGGGGTAAAATCTTCTGGAGCTTAAGTGGTTAAATTACATGCTTTTTGACAACTCCTTTATTAAAACAAAAACCCAAAAAACAATAATGTTCTCGTAGATTCATCGTCAATAACGTCATCCAGTGATTTACGTACATCCATGTCAATCACAATGAATGACATCAACTGACCTGCTGAAAGAAAAAACCTGCCAACACGCCTTATCCCATCACTCACTCACCGTGAATGACAGTTCCTTTTCCTGCCACTAAATGTAAACAAAGGGCTATGACCAGATTTGGTCAATGAGGTCATGGCAGCTTATCCAAGAGTTTTTCATTAGTACATATCACCTCATTAAGCTGTATTGATGAAATGTATCAGTTTCTCCGAACATGGATGTTCCATATGAGCTGTGCTTTTTAGGTTTATTGAATCATGGAGAGGTCCATGCAACCAATCACTGGCCCAGGATGAAGGTGGGCTGGTCTCTCTAGCTTAAGCACATTTGTTAATATAGACTTAGAATAAAAAACATGGTTTCTAACAGGCTGTGTAGCTCACCTGTTTTGGCTTTCATTTCTTCGTAGTCAAATATTGCAATTCCAGTAGTTTCACTGCCAGTTCCGGATGTAGTAGGGACTGTCAAATAAAATGGACATAACATGTCTCACAACATCTTTGATAACCAGGGAGCATGGTTATGACTTTTTTATATATATATATATATATATATATATATATATATATATATATATATATATATATCTCATTATTTGTGCAATTTATTATCACAGCAATTTGTGATCTCCATCCCAATTGTATTCCCTCTATGCATATGTTACCTGCTATGAGTGGTTTAAGGGTTACAGTCACTGGCTTTCCTTTTCCAATAGGGGCATTGACATAGTCAAGGAAGTCAGCACCAGGACTACTGGCATAGAGGTTTGCAGCTTTGCAGGTGTCCATTACAGAGCCGCCACCAACAGCAACATATGCATCAAATTTCTCTTTTTTGGCAAACTGAATCGCATCCATAAAACTGTATACAAATGAAAGGGTTTATTGGATATTACAAAAAGAAAACACAACACACAAATTCCACTTAGATAAATTCAGTTATCACGCACACTTATTGCTAAAGGTTATTACCAAAGTTTCAGGAGAGCAGTGTATTCTATATGGAGCGGAGCATTAAAGTGATTGTAAAGTCTCTTTTTTCCCTATAAAAATAACAAACATGTTATACTTAGCTGCTCTATTGCAGTGGATTTGCACAGAGCAGCCCCGATCCTCCTCTTCTCGGGTCCGCCCCTCTTCTGTGATCCTGGCTCCTCCCTCCTGTTCAGTGCCCCCCACAGCAAGCAGCTTGCTATATGGGCAATCAAGCTGAGTCACAGCTCCGTGTATCCATTCAGACATGGAGCCCCGGCCCGCCCCCTCTCTCTCCTGATTGGCTAGCTGACTTTGATTAACTTTGATTGCTGCTGTGTCTCAGCCAATCAAGAGGGAGAATCTCCGATGGCTGAGACACTTGTGGACATCACTGGACAGAGAGGAACCTCAGGTAAGTATTAGGGGGCTGAGGATAACTGCTGCACACAGAAGGCTTTTTATCTTAATGCATAGAATGCATTAAAATAAAAAACCTTCTGACTTTACAACCCCTTTAAGAACATAAAACTTAAACTGGCAAAAAGGATGTTTGAATCTATCGTTAGATATTATTATTTTACCAAGGAGTAGAGGATGCTTGGAACAGACTTCCAGCAGTGGTAGTGAGGCAATCACCATTAGAATAATTTAAACATGCTTGAGATAAAAGAAAAAGATATTTAAAAATAAAAATAAAAACAAAAACAAAAACAACATGCTTGGGATACATAGGTCTATCCTCAGACATAAATTTTAAAAAAAATCAAAACTAACCCCAAAACAAAGACACACATAAATGGCAGATTGGGTCTTTTTCTGCCATCTTCTATGTTTCGACTGAAAAAACTCCATCTGTAAGACTCCTACAGTAAACCGAATATTACATATACACGATGTTGCACCCTTCTAGGTGGGTGCTAGAAGAGAGTATAGTTTTTGGTCTTTCGGCTTACCAGGAAGATGTGTCAGGGAACATCCCCAAACTGTTCCCACAAAGTTGGGAGCATGAAATTGTCCAAAATGTCTTGGTATCTTGATGCCTTAAGTGTTCCCTTCGCTGGAACTAAGGGGCCAAGTCCAACCCCTGTAAAACAACCCCACACCATACTCCCCCCTCCACCAAATGATTTGGACCAGTGCACAAAGCAAGGTCCATAAAGACATGGATGAGCGAGTTTGGGGTGGAGGAACTTGACTGGCCTGCACAGAGTTCTGACCTCAACCTGATAAAACACCTTCGGGATAATTTAGAGCGGAGACTGTGAGCCAGGCCTTGTTGTCCAACATCAGTGCCTGGCCTCACAAATGTGCTTCTGAAAGAATGGTCAAACATTCCCATAGACACACTCCTAAACCTTGTGGACAGCCTTCCCAGAAGAGTTTGGCCAACGCAATATTGAACCCTACAGACTAAGACTGGGATGCCATTAAAGTTCATGTGCGTGTAAAGGCAGGAGTCTCAATACTTTTAACAACATATATTTATTAAACAGCATTTTCATTTTCCAAAAAATTGTTTTTCAAGGCGAGAAGGACTTTATTTATGTAAAGCCTTGAGTTCACGTTGATATATTTTATATTGGCTCATTAGGTTAAAAAAATCCATCAAGTCTAGATACTGGCTAATGTGGAAAATCCAAAATCGTAACTTGGTTACCACTCTGAATAGCAGGTGGGTATAGCAGTAATCATGATGCAAAACAGGTGGAAATAATTCAAAGCCAAAGTCCGTAAATTTTAGGAGTTCAACAAAAATAAAACTTACTTTAAATTCTACATTAAACATAATCATTGCGGTATATCACAGGCATCTAACCAATGAGCTGTGCAGCTACCTCTTATCTGTAGGCTCCACTCTGACACGGTCATATAAGCAGAACTTAATGTTATTCTTCGTTAGTGAGTTTAGTACAGCTTTGACTGGTGGAAGCTGAACAAGGTTTTTGTCGGTCATTACGCAAACATTTCTTGCTCCCATGTTCTGCAAATCCTGTACAAAGAATACATATGCAGTCACAAATAAAGCTTGTTTTGTGGTGACAAATAATAACTAATACATTTATTTTGAATATGCGTGTCTATAACTAGCAGTTCCCTCACTGCAAGAACTCTTCAATAACCATGCATATTCTTTTATGTTATATTTGTCTGCAGGTCTGCATTTGGTTTGGGTCCTTACCATGCCGACTTCCTTACTAACACCTTCTCCATATCTGATGTTTGACATTGCCATCTGGTAAAAGAAACAGTCTTTAGCAGATTTCAAATGCATCAGCAATATTGCAGAGCAGAATATAGCATACAGGTTTGCAAATCTAAGCAGGCAGGCAAATTAAAATGTTTTAACCCATAGCACCCAATCAAAAGTTCTCATTCACTTATCTGACATTAGAACAGTATTCTGATTGCTTGCTATGGAGAACTAATATTTGCACATTATCCTTACTCATTAAAACTACCAGACTATGACGTGCATGACCTTGTCAAAAGTTAAAAATTGCACAGATGAACTGAAATTGATTGAAAAAGTAAAATATAAAATTATAGATTAGAGAATACAGATAATAGGGGGGAAAAAAGGAAAATGTAAAAATGTGTTTTAAAAGAAACCCCAAAAAACAAACAAAAAAACCCCCCCAAAGTCTAATGCCCTGTACACACGGACTTTTCGACGGAATATGTGTGATCGGAGCTTGTTGTCGGAAATTCCGACTGTGTGTAGGCTCCATCGGACTTTTTCAATCAGAATTTCCAACACACAAAGTTTGAGAGCAGGCTATAAAATTTTCCGACAACAAAATCCGTTTGCGTAAATTCCGACTGTGTGTGGACAATTCCGACGCACAAAGTGCCACGCATGCTCAGAATAAATTAAGAGATGAAAGCTATTGGCTACTGCCCTGTTTATAGTCCCGACGCACATGTTTTACGTTACTGCGTTCAGAACGATCGGATTGTCCGACAACTTTGTGCGACCGTGTGTATGCAAGACAAGTTTGAGCCAACATCCGTCGGAAAAAATCCATGGATTTTGTTGTCGGAATGTCTGACCGTGTGTACAGGGCATAAGGAATAGAGACGTTTGTTGGGTAGCTCTGTAAAAATTGAATTGACATCTTCTAGAGTACTATACAATGTGAGGACATGAAAACACTTGAGTACTATAATATGCCCTAAGTCTACATGCACACCTATGCGTTTCTTTTATGCTTTTTGTGGTTTGTAGAAATGCACTACAGTCCATTTAACATTGTTTCCTATGAGACACATTCACATCTATGCGTTTTTCAGCTGCTGTATTTTTGGAAAGTATCAGGGACTTTTTTTCCCGCAGGAGATTGTGTTTTGAGTGTAGTAGACTTCAATGGACCCACTAAAAAATGTAAGTGTTATGTTTTTGATGCATTTTTACATGCGTTTTTTTTAAATAGCCGGTTGTTAAGGAGCGGGCAGCCGCTGCGTCCTTAACGACCACTGAGTCATCAGCTGTCAGCTGTCCCCGCTGACAGCTGAATGTAAAAAAACAAATTGCTGGCAAAAACGAAATAAGAAAAAAAATGGCGTGAGGTCCCCCCCAATTCATACCACGCCAAAAAAAAATGGCATGGGGTTCCCCCCAAAGTTCATACCAGTCCCTTATCTGAGCATGCAACCCAGCAGGACAGGAAAGGGGGGGGGCGCTCGTTCATCCTGAACCATATCAGGCCACATGCCCTCAACATGGGAGGGTGCTTTGGGGCAGGAGGGGCTCTACCTCCCCAATGCACCTTGTCCCCATGTTGATGTCTGTGGGCCGGAGGTTTATTGGAATGTGGAAACCCCCTTTAACAAGATGCCCCTAGATTCCAGGCCCTCCATATGAATGAGTAGGGGTACATTGTACCCCTACTCATTCACCAAAAAAAGTGTCAAAAATAAATAAAAACACAAACTATTTTTCTTTTAAATAAAGGAATTGTCAAAAACGATGTCCCCCATTGTAGGTCCATCGTCAATTACAACACCCGCCGCCACCGCTGACGCAAAGAAGAAGAAGAAAAAAGAAAAAGTATGTTCCAGCCATCTGACAGCCCCGCACCTTGTCACATCATCGACCCAGCATGCCCCTGGCCACCGACTTCATAAGTGGCGGAGTCACCCATGATGTCATTGAGTGGCCCCACCCCTTAGTTATTTAAGAACTGTCAGACAGTAGTGCTGTCAGACGGCAGGAGCGGACCTTTTTTTTTGCCGGCAGTGGCGGCGGACATCGTGGTTGACAATGGATCTACACTGGGAAACATTGTTTTTTGCTTGTTTTTAATACAGTGGAACCTTGGTTAACGAGTAATGCGGTTAACGAGCGTTTTAAAAGAAGAGCAACTTTTTAAAAAAAATCCTGAGCAGAATTCAAGCTAATGGGGTGTGCAATACCGCATTTGGCCAGAGGTGCGGGGGCGCTGGTGACACTCAGAAAGGTTCGTAGCCATTCAGAAATACTCGTAATCATTTGGAAATACTCGGAAACACTCGGAAATACTCCGTTCCGAGCCTTTCCAAGGGTTTCCGAATTCAGACGAGCTGTCTGAAGTATTTCCAAGTCTCTCCGTTGCCCCCCCCAACCTCTGGCCACATGCGGTATTGCATGCAATAGAAGTCAATGCGGAATGAATTATCTTCATTTCCATTGACTTCTATGGGGAGACTCACTTTGATATGCGAGTGCTTTGGATTACAAGCATTCTCCTGGAACAGATTATGCTTGTAATCCAAGGTCTCACTGTACAGGAATTATCACAAATTGTCTCAGTTTTTATTTATTTTTGACACTTTTTTGGAGAATGAATAGGGTACCCCCATACTACTTCACATAGGAAGGGCCTGGATTCCAGCCACCTTGTTAAAGGGGGCTTCTAGATTTCGATAAGCCCCCCCTGCACTTAGACCCCCCACAACCACAGGCCAACATTGTGGAGAAGAGGCCCTTGTTCCCTCAAAATGACGACAAGGTGCTTTGGGGGGCAGAGCCCCCCCGCCCCAAGGCACCCCCCCATGATGAAGGCATGTGGCCTGGTATGGTTTGGGGGGGTGCATTCGCTCATCCCTCCCTATTCTGGCCTGCTGGGCTGCATCCATAAGGGCATTTTAGGGTTTGTTCACACGTGCATCAATACCATGTGTCTAAGCTGCATTTATTTAGCATTTTTAAATAATCGCCCTTCAATGCCTGCCATGAATATTACAATGGGCACCACACAGTTCTGTACACACAGGAGTGATAGCGTTGTGTTGTGTCAAAAATTAAGCAGCATGTTGCTTTCATGAGGCACCAATACGAAAACTTTTACAGCAATGTTTATGATATTTTCACATTTACCTCAAATGCATAATCGGTTGTAATCTGAGATGGAGCTAAAATAAATTTAGAACAGATCAGTGCATACTCTAAAACTATTACAAAACACCAGCTAAAAAAAAATGAGATTACAAGCAACAAATAATATGGTTGAGTCATAAAGCCTAGTTGGGGGGGGGGGTTTGTGTTAGGAGGGGGAATTTGGGAGGCAGCAGGGAGTAAGAATTGTTCTAGGAGGGGTTGTGGGCTAGGAGTGGCGATTTAGGGGGATTTGTGTTGGCAGGTGTTAGAAAAGTTTTAAATGTTTATTGTGTGACTATTAGAAAAACTATAAGAAAAACAATAACCCTGAGACTTTTCTTAAGATGACTTCTGAGCACATTGTTGTATTAACTTGCTGTATCGTTTGCTTTAACCACTTCAGCCCCGGAAGGATTTACCCCCTTCCTGACCAGAGCACTTTTTACAATTTGGCACTGCGTCGCTTTAACTGCTAATTGCGCGGTCATGCAATGGTGTACCCAAACGAAATTTGCGTCCTTTTCTTCCCACAAATGGAGCTTTCTTTTGATGGTATTTGATCACCTCTGCCATTTTTATTTTTTGCGCTATAAACGGAAAAAGACCGAAAATTTTGAAAAAAAATGATATTTTCTACTTTTTGTTATAAAAAAAATCCAATAAACTCAATTTTAGTCATACATTTAGGCCAAAATGTATTCGGCCACATGTCTTTGGTAAAAAAAAAGTCAATAAGCGTATATTTATTGGTTTGCGCAAAAGTTATAGCGCCTACAAACTAGGGTACATTTTCTGGAATTTACACAGCTTTTAGTTTATGACTGCCTATGTCATTTCTTGAGGTGCTAAAATGGCAGGGCAGTACAAAACCCCCCCAAATGACCCCATTTTGGAAAGTAGACACCCCAAGGAAATTGCTGAGAGGCATGTTGAACCCACTGAATATTTATTTTTTTTGTCCCAGGTGATTGAATAATGACAAAAAAAAAAAAAAAAAAAAATTTACAAAAAGTTGTCACTAAATGATATATTGCTCACACAGGCCATGGGCATATGTGGAATTGCACCCCAAAATACATTCAGCTGCTTCTCCTGAGTACGGGGATACCACATGTGTGGGACTTTTTGGGAGCCTAGCCGCGTATGGGGCCCCGAAAACCAAGCACCGCCTTCAGGATTTCTAAGGGCATAGATTTTTGATTACACTCCTCACTACCTATCACAGTTTTGAAGGCCATAAAATGCCAAGATGGCACAAAACACCCCCAAATGACCCCATTTTGGAAAGTAGACACCCCAAGCTATTTGCTGAGAGGTATGTTGAGTCCATGGAATATTTTATTTTTTGACACAAGTTGTGGGAATGTGACAATTTTTTTTTTTTTTGCACAAAGTTGTCACTAAATGATATATTGCTCACACAGGCCATGGGCATATGTGGAATTGTACCCCAAAATACATTTAGCTGCTTCTCCTGAGTATGGGGATACCACATGTGTGGGACTTTTTGGGAGCCTAGCCGCGTACGGGGCCCCGAAAACCAATCACCGCCTTTAGGATTTCTAAGGGCATACATTTTTCATTTCACTCCTCACTACCTATCAGAGTTTTGAAGGCCATAAAATGCCAAGATGGCACAAAACCCCCCCAAATGACCCCATTTTGGAAAGTAGACACCCCAAGCTATTTGCTGAGAGGCATGTTGAGTCCATGGAATATTTTATATTTTGACACAAGTTGCTGGAAAGTGACAATTTTTTTTTTTTTTTTTTATTTTTTGCACAAAGTTGTCACTAAATGATATATTCCTCAAACATGCCATGGGCATATGTGGAATTGCACCCCAAAATATATTCTGCTGCTTCTCCTGAGTACGGGGATACCACATGTGTGGGACTTTTTGGGAGCCTAGCCGCGTACGGGGCCCCGAAAACCAAGCACCGCCTTCAGGATTTCTAAGGGCATAAATTTTTGATTTCACTTCTCACTACCTATCACAGTTTTGAAGGCCATAAAATGCCAAGATGGCACAAAACCCCCCCAAATGACCCCATTTTGGAAAGTAGACACCCCAAGCTATTTGCTGAGAGGCATGTTGAGTCCATGGAATATTTTATTTTTTGACACAAGTTGCGGGAATGTGAGAATTTTTTTTTTTTTTGCACAAAGTTGTCACTAAATGATATATTGCTCACACAGGCCATGGGCATATGTGGAATTGCACCCCAAAATACATTCTGCTGATTCTCCTGAGTACGGGGATACCACATGTGTGGGACTTTTTGGGAGCCTAGCTGCGTACGGGGCCCCGAAAACCCAGCACCGCCTTCAGGATTTCTAAGGGTGTAAAGTTGTAATTTCACTCCCCACTACCTATCACATTTTTGAAGGCCATAAAATGCCCAGATGGCACAAACCCCCCCCAATTGACCCCATTTTGGAAAGTAGACACCCCAAGCTATTTGCTGAGAGGCATGTTGAGTCCATGGAATATTTTATATTTTGACACAAGTTGCGGGAAAGTGACAATTTTTTTTTATTTTTTTTTGCACAAAGTTGTCACTAAATGATATATTGTTCAAACATGCCATGGGCATATGTGGAATTACACCCCAAAATATATTCTGCTGCTTCTCCTGAGTACGGGGATACCACATGTGTGGGACTTTTTGGGAGCCTAGCCGCGTACGGGGCCCCGAAAACCAAGCACCGCCTTCAGGATTTCTAAGGGCATACATTTTTGATTTTACTCCTCACTACCTATCACAGTTTTGAAGGCCATAAAATGCCAAGATGGCACAAACCCCCCCCAAATGACCCCATTTTGGAAAGTAGACACCCCAAGCTATTTGCTGAGAGGCATGGTGAGTATTTTGCAGCTCTCATTTGTTTTTGAAAATGAAGAAAGGCAAGAAAAACGTATTTTTTTTTTCTTTTTTCAATTTTCAAAACTTTGTGAAAAAAAGTGAGGTCTGCAAAATACTCACTATACCTCTCAGCAAATAGCTTTGGGTGTCTATTTTCCAAAATGGGGTCATTTGGGGGGGGGTTGTGCCATCTGGGCATTCCATGGCCTCCGAAACTGTGATAGGCAGTGAAGAGTGAAATCAAAAATTTACGCCCTTAGAAAGCCTGAAGGCGGGGCTTGGTTTTTGGGGTCCCGTACGCGGCTAGGCTCCCAAAAAGTCTCACACATGTGGTATCCCCGTACTCAGGAGAAGCAACAGAATGTATTTTGGGGTGTAATTTCACATATTCCCATGGCATGTTTGAGCAATATATCATTTAGTAACAACTTTGTGCAAAAAAAAAAAAAAAAAATTTGTCTTTTTCCCGCAACTTGTGTCACAATATAAAATATTCAATGGACTCGACATGCCTCTCAGCAAATAGCTTGGGGTGTCTACTTTCCAAAATGGGGTCATTTGGGGGAGTTTTGAACTGTCCTGGCATTTTATGCACAACATTTAGAAGCTTATGTCACACATCACCCACTCTTCTAACCACTTGAAGACAAAGCCCTTTCTGACACTTATTGTTTACATGAAAAAATTATTTTTTTTTGCAAAAAAATTACTTTGAACCCCCAAACATTATATATTTTTTTAAAGCAAATGCCCTACAGATTAAAATGGTGGGTGTTTAATTTTTTTTTTTCACACAGTATTTGCGCAGCGATTTTTCAAACGCATTTTTTGGGGAAAAAACACACTTTTTTAAATTTTAATACACTAAAACACACTATTTTGTCAAAATGTTTGATGAAATAAAAAAGATGATCTTAGGCCGAGTACATGGATACCAAACATGACATGCTTTAAAATTGCGCACAAACGTGCAGTGGCGACAAACTAAATACATTTTTAAAAGCCTTTAAAAGCCTTTACAGGTTACCACTTTAGATTTACAGAGGAGGTCTACTGCTAAAATTACTGCCCTCGATCTGACCTTCGCGGTGATACCTCACATGCATGGTGCAATTGCTGTTTACATTTGACGCCAGACCGACGCTTGCGTTCGCCTTTGTGCGAGAGCAGGGGGGGGGGCAGGGGTGCTTTTTTTTTTTTTTTTTTTTTAATTATTTTTTTTGCTTTTTTATCTTATTTTTAAACTGTTCCTTTCATTTTTATTTTTTTTTTAATCATTTTTATTGTTATCTCAGGGAATGTAAATATCCCCCATGATAGCAATAGGTAGTGACAGGTACTCTTTTTAGAAAAAATTGGGGTCTATTAGACCCTAGATCTCTCCTCTGCCCTCAAAGCATCTGACCACACCAAGATCGGTGTGATAAAATGCTTTCCCAATTTCCCAATGGCGCTGTTTACATCCGGCGAAATCTAAGTCATGAAATGCTTGTAGCTTCCAGTTTCTTAGGCCATAGAGATGTTTGGAGCCATTCTGGTCTCTGATCAGCTCTATGGTCAGCTGGCTGAATCACCGGCTGCATTCTCAAGTTCCCTGTTGGGACAGGAGAGCCAGAGAAAAACATGGACGACGGTGTGGGGGGGGGGGGGCATTCCCTCCCACTGCTTGTAAAAGCAGTCTAGAGGCTAATTAGCCGCTAGGATTGCTTTTACAAGAAAGCCGACCACTGGCTGAAAAGAATGATACCAAGATGATACCTAAACCTGCAGGCATCATTCTGGTATAACCACTCAAAGTCCAGCAACATACCTGTACGTTGCTGGTCCTTGTTGGGCATACATTGTAAACTTTTTTTTCATGCAGCCTGTGGGCTGAACGAAAAAAAGATATTGATCGGTGGGTATGCCCACCATTAGAATACCTCCCTTCATCCACCCACTTCTAATGATGGGCATACATGCACCATTTATATATGCCGAAGCATGGGGGCATCCTCCCGCAAAAGGCAGGAGCAAATCGCTCCTCCACCCACTACTGCCCCCACGCTTCGGCATATATGCTGAAGTATGTAACTGTGGTGGTGAAATCACCTCCGACAGCGCTGGAGTCGCGGCTTTATGTATCGTGGGAGCAAACGCTGTTGCTGTCAAGATAAATAAATCCGCTCTGCAGCTGAATGGCGTACCTGCTAAGCAAATGATGATTAACAAAAAAACAAAGTAACATTACAGTATAACAGTATTACTTACCATACCTGCAAAGCAAAATACAAAAAAAACATAGTAAAAAATAAAACATTTAACGCAACCTGTGCCTACCTAAAAATATATATATGCCGAAGCATGGGGGCATCCTCCCGCAAAAGGCAGGAGCAAATCGCTCCTCCACCCACTGCTGCCCCCACGCTTCGGCATATATGCTGAAGTATGTAACTGTGGTGGTGAAATCACCTCCGACAGCGCTGGAGTCGCGGCTTTATGTATCGTGGGAGCAAACGCTGTTGCTGTCAAGATAAATAAATCCGCTCTGCAGCTGAATGGCGTACCTGCTAAGCAAATGATGGTTAACAAAAAAACAAAGTAACATTACAGTATAACAGTATTACTTACCATACCTGCAAAGCAAAATACAAAAAAAACATAGTAAAAAATAAAACATTTAACGCAACCTGTGCCTACCTAAAAATATATATATGCCGAAGCATGGGGGCATCCTCCCGCAAAAGGCAGGAGCAAATCGCTCCTCCACCCACTGCTGCCCCCACGCTTCGGCATATATGCTGAAGTATGTAACTGTGGTGGTGAAATCACCTCCGACAGCGCTGGAGTCGCGGCTTTATGTATCGTGGGAGCAAACGCTGTTGCTGTCAAGATAAATAAATCCGCTCTGCAGCTGAATGGCGTACCTGAAAACACAAAGGTGGTTAACAATAAAAAAAACAAAGTATAAAAAAATTGCATACCTATAAAGCAAACATGATAAAAACATAACAATAAAACATTGCAGTATAGAATGCAGAACAATAGAGAGAGAATAGAGAGAGAACAATAAAACAACAACTATTTTTGGTTTTTTTATTTTATATTTTTTTTGTGTTTTTTTCTTTTTTTTACTTTTTTTGTTTTTTTTACACTTTTTTTTGTAACTTTAACTTTTTTAACTTTTACCAGGTTTGGGTCTCTCAAAATGCGACAGCATCTTGGGAGACCCTGTGGAAGTGTGCCTAGTCTGTGCAGTGCTGTACCCTACGCTAATACTCCACTAGTGTGTGGTAGCGTTCAAAACATTCACCAATGCAAAGACCAGGATTGCCAGGACAGAGGGGACAACAATACCGGGTGTCACGCCTAAATCCGCGCTTGCTGCAGACACGACATCTTTTTTGGGGGGTTCGTTGGGTAGGGGTACTCGGGAGGGCATAAAGAAAATGCCTCTCATGCAGCCGGCTTACTGCATTTGGTTGGGGATGGTGAGGTGGAGCACCGTCTGGATACAGAAGGGCTCTGACGATCTCTTCCTGGAATTTAAGGAAGGATCCAGTCCGTCCTGAAGCTCTGTATAGCACATAAGCATTCAGCAAAGCCAATTGAAATAAGTAAACAGACACTTTTTTGTACCAGCGTCTGGCCTTACGGGCAATTAGGTACGGCGCCAACAACTGGTCGTTGAGGTCCACCCCTCCCATATTAAGGTTATATTCGTGGACACAGAGGGGTTTCTCCACAACACCAGTCGCCGTAGGAATTTGGACCATCGTGTCTGCATGAAGGGAGGTGAGAACGAAAACATTCTTCTTATCCCTCCACTTCATAGCGAGCAAATTATTATACTTCAAGCAGGCTCTCTCCCCCAGCCTAAGACGGGAATCTACAAGCTGCTGGGGAAAGCCCCGGCGATTAGGTCGCACGGTGCCACATGCTCCAATCTGATGATCAAAAAGGTGGCTAAAAAGTGGCACGCTCGTATAATAATTGTCCACGTACAAGTGGTACCCCTTTCCGAATAAGGGTGACACCAAGTCCCACACTATCTTGCCAGCGCTTCCTATGTAGTCAGGGCAGTTTGTCGGCTCTACGTGACTATCTTTGCCCTCGTAAACCATAAATCTACATGTATAGCCTGTGGCCCTGTCACAGAGCTTATACATCTTGACCCCGTATCTGGCACGCTTGCTGGGAAGGTACTGTTTGAATGACAAGCGGCCAGAAAATTTAACCAGGGACTCATCAACGCAGACAACTTGATGGGGGGTAAACAAGTCTGCAAAACGTTGGTTGAAGTGGTTTACGAGGGGCCGAATTTTGTAGAGCCGATCGTATTCAGGGTCTCCACGAGGACGACAGAGTTCATTGTCGTTGAAGTGCATGAACCGCAAAATCTGCTCGTATCGTGCCCTGGCCATGGAAGCAGAGAACAAGGGTGAATGGTAAATTGGGTCAGTGGACCAATATGACCGCAACTCACTCTTTTTATTCAACCCCATGAGGAGGGAAAGGCCCAGAAAGATCTTAAATTCGGAGACCGTAATTGGTCTCCAATCTCTGGCAAGGGTGGACTGGGGCATAGTGGCGATGTATTGACCAGCGTATAAATTGCTTTGGTCCACAATAGATCTAAAGAGATCTTCGGTGAAAAACAGCGAATAAAAATCCAGTGGCATAAAGTCAACTGTTTCCACCTGAATTCCGGGTTGGCCAGTGAAAGGGGGAAGTAAGGGTGCTGCAGAAGTGGTGGGTACCCAATTCGGATTGGCCAATGCAGCAGGAAGGGCACTATGGGCACGACGGGCCTGTGTTCGTCTTCTTGGTGGCAGCGGGACACTACTAGTGCTTGCCACCTCGCCAGCTTGAACTGCACTTATGGGACTCGCCACGTCACCACGTGATACTGCAGTGCTGGATGTACGACCAGGGTGTACTAGGCCGCTGGTGCTTGCCAGTTCACCAGAAGGAGTAGCGGCACTAGTACCTCTCTGCTCCCTACGAGAGCCCTGCGGTTCATGCACTTCAAGGACAGCATAAGTTCGGGGTCTGGTACGCCTGACCTTAGCAGGGACCACAACTCCGTCGTCAGAGCTATCTGTCATGGAGCCGCTGTCCTCTACAGGATCGTATTCTGAGCCTGAACTTGACAGATGAGTGACTTCCTCTTCACTATCTGTCATGCTCAGAATCCTGTAGGCCTCTTCACTAGTGTACCTTCGATTTGCCATTTTGGCCTCTAAATTTAGGGGTACACTAGTGAGACTCACAGGCAAAAAAGCTCCCGACTGTCAGCGACTGATTCAAAACGCTACCAAAAAACTGTTAGCGATCGCAGGGATCAGGCCTGACTCTGCGACCGCTGCAGTTATGTGTGCTTAGTGTTTTGTAAGTGTCAGTAATCGATCGATACTGCACTTGGGTGGGCTGGGCTGGGCTGGGCCGAGGAGCAAAATGCAGGTGCTAGCAGGTATCTGGGCTGATCCCGCTAACACTGCGTTTCAGGGAACCCTAAACTTCTGGGGAGTATAGATCTGATCGGATCAGATATCGATCCGTTCAGATACTATAGCACTAAGGGAGGTGTATGCTGCGTGCGTGGGTTTTAGCGGTACTGGCGCTAACCTGACGCTGCCTGGGGCGACGCAGACCTTATTTGATCCTAAAAACTTAACTTCTATCACCGCCGGGCAATTAGGGGGTTAAACCTTTATAGGGTAATAAACGGCGGGTGCCCTAAAACTATAATAAACTGTAATAAACTGTAATAAACTATAATAAACTACAAAAAACAAACTATCTAACCAGCGTCACCCGTAACACTTATACGGTGATCGCTGGTGAAAGGGTTAACTAGGGGGCAATCAGGGGGTTAAAACCTTTAGCAGGTAGTATATGGGGGTCCCTGTCGCTATAAAACACTGACAGCGAACCTATATACTTACCTCCCTAAACTAGCGTCACCTGTGTCACTAATACAGCGATCAGAAAAACGATCGCTTAGCAACACTGGTGACGGGGGGTAATCAAGGGGTTAACTTTTATTAGGGGGGGTTAGGGGGTACCCTGGACCTAAGGGGGGGTACCCTAGACCTAAAGGGGGCTACCCTAACAGCCCTAACACTTATAACTGACAAACTGACACCAATGCAAAAAAAAAAAAAAAACTGCTATTGGTGTCAGAGTGACAGTGGGTACAGGGGGGTGATCGGGGGGTGATCGGGGGGTGACAGGGGGGTGAAAAGTGTGCCTGGCGTGTTCTACTGAACGTGTGGTGTTGGTGCACTTACTTGGATGTCTTCTCTCCTCGGCGTCGGATCAAAAAGACCGGCTCCGTGAGAGATGACATCACTTCCTCTCCCTCTGTTTACATTACAGAGGGAGAGGAAGCATTCGATTCGTGGGAGCGATCGGGAGGGGGTGGCCATCAATGGATGGCCTCCCCCTGACCCCTAATCGCCCGCGAACGAGAGCCGACCACTCAGGGCACCGGGGGGGGTCCGATCGGACCCCCCGCCCGCGGGAAGGCATCACGTACTAGGTACGTGATTTTGCCTGCCCGTGCCGACCTGCTCACGCATATAGGCGTGAGGCGGTCGGCAAGTGGTTAACTAACTCCATAGTAAGTTGTAGGATGATTAGGCTTAACCATATATGGTAGAACAAGAATGTACAGGAAACACTTATTGGCAAATAAAGTACCATTTTGTACCAGGCACGCTATGTGTGTTTCCTCAGCCAATAGAAACGTTATCTCTATATTATTGTAGGTATTAGGAGGGGGGATGTTCATCTCTTTGTATGATTCTTACTACATCTTTTGACTTGTAAGCATCATCCATTTGTGTGACACATCTGAAATAAATTATCTGCTTTTCAATACACCTGGAGTTCGACTGATCACAAGAGGAGAGTAATCCTAACATTTTGGTCCTTCCGAGCCTGGAACCAACAAGTGAATTTCGGGTCAGATGGTCCCGACAAAAAACTTTGTTGAGTATTGGACCTCAAAGCTCACTGAGAATTAAAAGTCCCCCCACTCAACGTTAGTGGTGAAATAGGGGCGGGGGCCTGAGACCCAGATCCACTGTCTGGTTTCGAACTTCGTGATCCAGTCCTCCTGGTGTTTGAGAGGTAAGATAATTTAACTTATTCTTAATACTCTCTAAGAGTCTTTTCTTCTCTTTCTGTGTGATTCTGGTTTAATGTGTTGTAATGCCGACACTGGTATTGATTGTATAATATCTTAATAATACAGTGTGCGATGCCGACACTGGTATTGATTGTATAATATCTTAATTATACAGTGTGCGATGCCGACACTGGTATTGATTGTATAATATCTTAATAATACAGTGTGCGATGCCGACACTGGTATTGATTGTATAATATCTTAATTATCCAGTGTGCGAAGACAGAGACACTTGGGAGCGTTGTCTAAGGTAAAAAATAGCGTTACCCGCTGTCCAGGACAGATAAAAAAAAGATTTGAGGTATACCGAACGTCAGAGGGTGAATGCCTGACGTCATCGTCGGAGGTGGATTGCCCGACGATGTAAGCGCTTAAGTGATCTAGGAAGATCACAAGATTAACTTTCTTTTGTGTGTTTAGTTTCTCCTTTCTCATGGTTAACCTTTCTGTTGATGCTGTAACTTTATTGAAAAAAAAAAAAAACCAACAGTACTGCAGAGACAAGTTAATTATTTTTTGATTCTCCCTATAATGTGGGGAGTGATGATAGTTTTACACTTCTTGTATTCCTATTGTTACCGTGGGTGGAGGGTCACTATACCAGTGTTTTATAGGTAAATGAGAGACCCGTCTGGCGTTGACAATGGGGAATAGTCTCTGTAAAAGAATGTGTGCCTGCTTATGAGGCTGCTGTGTTCCTGATGTGCCAAGTGGGAGACTGGAACTGCTCTTTAGGGACACAGGGCTTTATAGGGAAGTTTGGATCCAATAGTAAACTAACTGTAAAAGTGTCAGGATTTGATGGATAAATTTAAATTGTTAGAACCCAAAGATAAAAAAAGGTATGGGTTGATAATAGGAGTTTAAATAACCAGCAAAAAATATTTCTTCACATCTCATGTTTTGTGTGTTTGTAAGATTTGTGTTGTAGCCTGCTTGCCTATCAGTAACAGATTGGGAGCTGGCAGAGAAGCAGGAAACTTTAGAAAAGCTTAAAGAGATACTTGGTTTAATTGTCTTATGGCTTCACTCTGTAAGGCAGCCAACACCTTGCTAGCCAATGTATTAAGCAGATAAATATGTAAAATACCAGGTGACATTGCACTATATGGCCCATGGGGATTGGACTGGAGCTGGCGTCTTGGATTACAGCACTGTCTCAGGTACCACTAGACAACATTGTCTGGGAGACTGTGCTACATCTGGGCCGCCTGCTCGGGGACAACCCTCGGTGGGACTCAATAGCCATATCACTGATGGGTCTAGCAAAAGAGAATTAGACCAGACGCAAATGTTATCTAAATGTTTAACAAATATTCGAGAAGCAGAAAAATAGCTAAGTATGACTGAGTAAAAAAAATAAATAAATAAGTGCGAGAAATCATCACAGGGAGATTAAAGCCTGCCGTTTTTCCTCACCCCTCTCCTCGTGTGAATCTCCTGTATTACAGGAGGGAGTGAATTGCTCCTCCGTTTCAAATTCCTGTGTGAGAGATTGTGTCTGTAAAAAAAGTTAACTCTTGACCAGCTATGACAATACAGAAGGGTTATGAAAGTAAATATTGAAACTGAGCATAAAAAAAAAAAAAAAAAAAAAAAAGGTACACTGATAACACCAGGCTGCTTTATTATTTTAGCATGCCATGGTGTTAAAGGAAGCACATGGCAGAAATTGTTGATGGTTTTGAGGAGGTAGATGGGAGAAATGGAGATAGATTACATTGTGGAGTGAACAGAATGTTGTGGAGTTGTCAAGTGGTTTGATGAATGCGAGAAAAGAAAAGGCTGAGAATGTTGTGATTACTTTGAATGTGTCCAGTCCAGAGACAGTATGTGACTGAGTGCTAATTTTACTGCCATAAGGAAATAGGGATTTGAATGGGCTTTGCTAAGAGAAGCGTGCAGTAGTTTTGAAGTCCAGAGAGAGGAGAGAAGGGAATATACAGACTTGATGCTTTTTCTCAGAAACAAGAAAATGCAGATTGCCTGACAGACATAGCAGAAGAGAGAGGGAGAGGATGATGGGTGACTAGTAGGGCAGCATTAACCCTTTGAGCACACAGAGGTTAATTTGTGCATCTGTGAAAATATTAGGATTTTCGGTGGGAAAGAAAGTCCAAATAATAGTCTTAAAGTAAATATTTCTTGGCTATGTTACTTTTAGAACTCCCAGATTTTCAACTGTAAAGTGTTAATGATGCAATGCTGTTTATATTTAGGTACATTTACAAAATTAAAAGGCTAAGTTCTGAATTAGAATATGTTTTTGGGTTAAATAAAAAAAAAAAGTGTTTTGGGACCAGAGAATAAGGGGAACAATACAAAAAGGGGATTCATGTTTTATTCAATTCTGCTAAAATATCGGGGTCTGAGAAAAATATTTATATATATATATATATTGAATATATATGTCAAATAATGTAAATGTCGCTAGGAAACATTTTATGTCTGCATACTTGGTGGACTTATATTTGAATAAATGAAAGAATATTGTTTTTAACAACTCCAAAGTAAGGAAGGCTTTCTTTGGTAGTTTGATCTGTGATCCTGCACTCATTCATGTTATATAAAGAGTATCTATTTTCCCAGCCCCAATTCAAGTGCAGATATGACACTCCCCCCCTCCTTCTACACAACTGAAGAATGAGGCAAGTTCCTTTTTATGGGGTAGGTGTCTAGTTATTGCATGAATGGGTACAAAATTGAACCTTTAGGAGGTATTTTAGAGTTTAGAACATTAAATTAAAGGTATGGAATAATGTAGACTACACAGTCCTTAGAGACAAAGAAACAATATTGGAAAACAAAAGGTTGCACAAGTATAGATAACATTTACATGTCACCTGATTGAAAACCGGTATTGCCAAAATCTTTATTTAGGTATGCAGCAGTATTGACACATTGAGTAACACATGTGTCAAACAGGGGGGTGACTGAGATGTTAAATAAGGTATTTACAGCCCATGGCTTCACTACTAAAAAACTTTTTCCTCTCAATGGATTATATGTGCAAGATACAATGCTTAGGGGGGCATAAGACCACGGAAAGGGAAGTTCCCCGCACCGCAATATCCATTCCAACACATTTGCATGGATTTTATTGAATTGGACAAATGTGAAAGGAAGAAATATTGTTTGCTAATCAGAGACACCCTGACCAAATGGGTGTAGAATTCCAGACAGGAAGTGCAGATGCACAGACAGTGATAATGGACCCTATTTTGTAAATAAAACTATACAACATTTGAGAGAAGTGATGGGAATTTAAGTGAAATACCATTGTGCCTATCATTCCCAATCAGCTGGATTGGAGGAAAGACATAATGGCATTCTAAAAAGCGAACTGAGGAAAGCTATGGAAGAAACAGGTAAAAATTGGATGTATTGCCTGCTAGTAGCTGTGACCAGTATGCACATCACACCCACAAAAGAAGGTTTAAGCCCATTTGAGATGATACATGGAAGGCCATATAAGATACCCTTACAACCAAATGAAACACCTACTGAGGAGTCTGAGCACACACTAGCAGAACACATGTCTAGGCTGTTAAGACAAAGACGTACTTATGATTTTTGTTCTGTCCTAGAAGGTCCAATTTGAGAAGATGAAAAGGTGCATGTGGGAGATTGGGTCTTAACAAAAAGTAATAAGAAAAAGCAGTGGTACTCCCCAAGGTGGGATGGCCCTTTCAAAGTCCTCCTAACTACCCCTACTGCGATAAGGATTGCAGAGAGGTCTACCTGGATTCACCAGTCCCATTGCAAAAAGGTTTTACAGGTAGAGTAGGGCCAGTTGGCTACAAGAGGTTCAGAAAGTCCGGCTACAAAGGGAGGTCCTGCACAAGGTGGGATTTGTCTCAAACCGGTGAAGTCTCCCCTACCCTATCCGCTGGAACTCTGTAGCTGGTTAGGATGAAAGGGACAGTAATTATCCTTGGGTTACTGGTGATTCTAGGAGAGGCATTCATAAGAGGGGTCATACGTTATGGAAGAGCAGAGGAACCTTTGGATTGGGAAAGAACAGGAAAAGCATTGAATCTAACCTTTATAGAGGGAATAACTAGCACCATACTGGTAGACTTCTGTCAGATTGCAGATTGTGGGGATACAACTGGGGCTAGAGGACTTCTATGGGCAGATAAATACATTAGCTGGCTCTGGGATGGGGCAGGATGTCAAGCATGGGATCAAGCCCTGTGGACCACAGCACATCAAGATTGGGGGTATAATCTACCAGGGCCTAAAAAGAGTGGAATAAAGGAAAGATTCAATTACAGAAGCGGCCACCTCCCCCTACACACATAGTAAGAAATGTAAACAATTATTGATAACATTAAAGGAGTCGAGGAAGGAAGATCAGTGGTTGTACTCTATGGGAGCATGGGTGTCAGGAACTGACCCCTCAGGCAAATTTTTCCTCAAGGTATTACCACCTAATAAAACCTAACAACAGGAAAAGGTAGATTATGGGAGTGTAGATGTGGCGCTATTTCCCTTCAAATTAAAAAATATATATATGTAAAATATTAGGGGAGGTATGCCTCAAATAAAATGAACTGTGATACATCCTCTGTCTGTTGGTCTCAAAATGTGTTTGAAAAAAATAAAAATATATATAAGTGCCAAACATCTAAACAAATGCAACTACTTTATGTATTAAACCTCTGATGCAGTAAACCACTTTTGTGTTGCACCCCCTGGGGGCAAGAATTAAAAATAACCTATACAAGTGATAGTGTTACACCCCCTGTTGATGGATATCAGAGTGTGTGTGTGTTGAAGGTGCTGAACTTCAGATAGGGTGTCCAACTGGTGTGCTACACCCTCTGGAGTCTGCAAACTAAAATCCATGATCTACAATATCTGGAACTGTAGAAATGCAGTGATCTAATCCCTAGTTGGCAAAGTGATAAATATGGATGTCTGCTGTATCAAAAATCTGGTATGTTGTTAATAAAAATCCAATTATGCCAATAGATAAACTTAAAGCAGAAGTGAAAAAAAAAAGGTAATAATAATAAACAACAAAAATGTAAATGCACAATTCAATATACGTCTCTGTGTTACACCACAGTAAGACCACATTCATAACCAAAACAAATGATGAAATTATTGCAAACACTAAATTATTAGTAGATAAGTCCATACAAAGTGACGTACTTAAAAAAACAAAAAAAAAAAACAAAATAGTGTGATATTGTTTAAAAAGGCTTTATTTAATAAAAAGTTTAGGAGATATACTCACATAATAAAACAAGAGTCGGCGCTGTGTAAACAACAATCGCCGCTCAGACCGGAAGTGACGCCATACTAAAATAGAAGTTCTGAGTAAAACTATAAGATTTACTAATCTAACAGTAGAAGATGCCATAGCTTTGGAGACAGGATACCAGGGAAAAAATGAGTGGTTAGAATGGTTGAGGTACACGGTTAAAACTTTAAAAAAAAAAAAAAGGAAAACTGTTTAGTTTGTGCCAGAGCAAGACTACATTTAGCAACTATTCCTTTTCCTCTAGATCACAATACAGATCCAGAAGGTTTAAAATGTATGTTGCAATTATATAATAAGAGTTTTAAACCTGAAACAAATTCTACCTGTCACACGTTGAGTTTGTTGTTTCCCCTAGTACAGAGACCTCAGATACCTCCAGCGGTTACTGCTTATCCGGGCAACTTTACTTGTTTTGCACTCCCAGGGAACTGTAGCGGGGTGGATCTTGAGTCGTTACCCGATGACTGTTGTAGGGAGAGGATTAACATGGGCAATGGTGACTGGGTTGAACATGACATTCAGAGAGCTGATGTCTGGTGGATGTGTGGGGATAAGAAACGGTAAGCTAGAATACTGGCCAATGCCCGAGGGGATTGCGCTATGGTCCAGCTGGCTATGCCCCTGAGGATCCTGTCAGAACACCCGTGGACTAAGAGTCGCCAACGGTATTGGAGGGACACCTCTCCCATAGGGTCATTTGACTCTCGGATCTACATAGATGAGACTGAGGTTCCTCGCGGAGTGCTGGATGAGATTAGGGCCAGGAATCAGGTGACAGCTGGGTTTGAGTCTCTTCTCTGGTGGGTGACTATAGATAAAAATGTTGACTGGATTATATGTATATATATATATATATATATATATATATATATATATATATATATATATATATATACACACCCACACGTACACTATAACCAACAACGGTTTGTAAACTATACTAGGGACGCTGTGAAGGGCCTAACAGAACAGTTGGCCACCACATCTCTAATGGCATGGCAGAAACGAATGGCTTTAGATATGGTCCTAGTTGAAAGAGGAGGGGTATACAAAATGTTTGGTAGCATGTGTTGCAACTTTATCCCTAATAATACAGCTCCTGGAGGGACCGTGACCAGAGCCTTGGAAGGACTGACTGCTCTATCGAATGAATTAGCGGAAAACTCAGGTATTAATGATCCATTAACAAACTGGCTTGAAGGATGGTTCGGTAAGTGGAGTGGACTTATCACATCATGTTTGATCTCAATTGCTGTGGCTTTGGCCATTTTGGTCACTTGCGGATGCTGCTGCATTCCCTGTATTCGAGGACTTTCACAGAAACTGATTGAAACCGCAGTCTCAAGAACAATGTATCAAGCCCTTCCTACCTCTGAGGAGACCTTTGTGGACATTGAAGCTCAACTTAATGACATACAGACCGAAAGTGTATAACACTGGGACTATCATCGAAATGTGTTGAGATAAAATAGTCACACAAGAGGAGGGAATGTTAGAAAAGTTTTAAATGTTTATTGTGTGACTATTAGAAAAACTATAAGAAAAACAATAACCCTGAGACTTTTCTTAAGATGACTTCTGAGCACATTGTTGTATTAACTTGCTGTATCGTTTGCTTTAACTAACTCCATAGTAAGTTGTAGGATGATTAGGCTTAACCATATATGGTAGAACAAGAATGTACAGGAAACACTTATTGGCAAATAAAGTACCATTTTGTACCAGGCACGCTATGCGTGTTTCCTCAGCCAATAGAAACGTTATCTCTATATTATTGTAGGTATTAGGAGGGGGGATGTTCATCTCTTTGTATGATTCTTACTGCATCTTTTGACTTGTAAGCATCATCCATTTGTGTGACACATCTGAAATAAATTATCTGCTTTTCAATACACCTGGAGTTCGACTGATCACAAGAGGAGAGTAATCCTAACAGCAGGGGAATGGGGGGGGGGGAGAGGAATCGTGCTAGGAGGGGGGGGATTTGTGTTGGGATGGGGGTGGGGAAAGAGGATTTGTGCTACGAGGGGGGCTTTGTGCTAAAAGAGGTACTCTGGTGGAGGAGAGAGGGGAATCGTGCTAAGAGGGGACATTTTTTTGGGAGGGGGATTTGTGCTAGGAGTGGAAATGACGTGGTGGGGAGGATTGGAGCTAGGAGGAAGATGGGGTGGGGGGGGGGGGGGCAGATTTGAAGTGTGTGTGTGTGTGTGTGGGGGGGGGGGATTTGTGCCAGAATGGGTGATTGGGGGGGTGGCATTTGTTGCTGGTGGGATTTCAGAAAGGGGATTTCTACTGGGAGGAGGGGGACTGCATGCTTTGAGGATGGGGACTTTATGCTTAGATTAGTGCCCAAGTTTTTTTGGGAGGGGGGTTGCTGACACATAATGCTCATTTGGGGGGGGGGCACAGTTTTAGCTTACATTTCATACATAACCAACCATTATATAGCATTCGCTAATTAATTCCTACCTTGACAATATGTGTGGGAGTGAGCTGGACACCTGCATCTAAAGAAAGTATTAATAAATAGTGTTAGTTACAAGTATGACATCTTGTAACACAATTTCTTACTATAATATTAATATGTTAAAAATGAATGGTCCATGAACAAATAATTTATCCTAAGAATAGTTTTAAAAACTTACGATGCTCTCTGCAGTTGCCTTAGGAGATGAATCACTTTATCCCGTCCAGCAGCCATTAGGAATTACAGAAAATACGGAGATTGATTTAGGGTTGCTCTAAGTAGCAAATATAGAGATAATAGAGAGATAAACGGTTACGAACTATAAATAATAAAAGATGAATAGCTTTAATACGCACTTGCAAAATGATATCCAAAAGAAATAATAGACAGAGCCTGCTTCATATGTCCATAGGAGAATTGTATGGTAACGGGTACCGCCTAATGTCTAAGCAGGATAATACGCTCAAAATAACACACATGAAATACAAGAACAAGTAAGCAACTGTAGGCAATGACAATTGAGGTAAAGAGGGATCTCTAATGGTAAAGTAAGGAGAAAAAGGAATAGGAAAGAGATAAAAAGCAAGTGTCAGGGGGCAAAAAAGGAACAGAAAGAACGCAAAAAGATTGGGACTGGAACAAACAGTAACAACACAATGACCCTTACTATGGAAAAACAAGAAGTATAAGTGACTGACCTGTAAGGAAAATGGAAACAGGACACCCCCGCCCCAGATACCAAGTGCCTCATAAGGTACCTAAGGCTAGCAAGTTTCCATTTCTGGGTCCTATAAAAGTATCCAAGGCTCCCAGATCTTTATGTTTATCATAATCTACTGTAGGATGCTTGTAGGCAGGTGCAGTTTACCTTCTCCACTGCAGGTGGTGCTCTTCCACAGTCCAGAGGATCACAGTTCCTATATGGTTTCCTGGGTCACTAGGGAAGCACCCAATTGGTGGCTGCTGCCCCATGTGACTCTGGCAGCCATCTTGGATCAGCCAGAGCACATTTAAAGCCCTGGCTCCGAGACTTGGCGCACATTTGGCGAGTTAGCAGAGCAGGGAAAGGTACCCTGTCTGTTAGGGACAGTAGTAGTGTTAGGGAGAGGCTCCTGACTAAGATTGAAAGCATAGGGTCGCATCTTTTCTGGACACCTTCCCAATAGGGCACTAGATGGCCAGGCCACATTCTGTCCCCTCTCAACAGACACAGTCAGTCCGGCTGGAATCTGCTTCGTCCACATGGCTGGAAACCGTATAGTGCACCTGGGTAGACTTCCCTGCTTTTAAGAAGAACACATTTCTTCTAAAGTTTCCGGGGTCACTGGGGAAGCACCCAATTGGATGCTGCCTCCCCATGTTACTCTGGCAACCAGCTTGGGTTAGGCAGAACCTATTTAAGGCCCGGGCTCCCAGGCATGGCATGCATTTGGCGAGTTGGCAGAGTAGGGAAAGGTACCCTGTTTGTTAGGGACAGTAGTAGCATTGGGGAGAGGTTCCATAGCCAAAACAGGAAGTGAGGGAAAATCCCTCTAAAGTGAGGGAATCCCTGGTTGTAACCAAGGTCACCAGAACTAGTGTTTGTTGGAAGATATCTCTATCTTTCAGGTGATGCTCCCTAACGGGGGCACATACAGCTATAAATACCTGACAGGATTTCTAATTACCCTCCACTCTATCCAAAACTAAAAATAAAGTTTTGCCTTTGGTTATACTTTAAAGTGATTGTAAAGGGCTTTTTTTTTTTCTTTCAATAACAAACATTACCTGCTCTGTGCAGTCAGGGCTGTCTTTAATATTGATTGGACCCTGGGCAAACATTTTCTTGGGCCCCCTTCCGTCGGAAAAACCATCCAAGTTTTTTCTGACGGAATTCCTCTCAAACTTGCCTTGCATACACACGGTCACACCAAAAGTTCTCTGACCTTTCCACCATCAAGAACGCAGTGACGTACAACACTACGACGAGCCGAGAAAATGAAGTTCAATGTTTCCGAGCATGCGTCGTTTTTTTGTGCGTCCGAATTGCATACAGAAGAACGCATTTTCGGATGGAACTTTTCCGACCGAAAAATACAGAACCTGCTCTCAATCTTTTGCTGGCTGGAATTCCACCAGCAAAAGTACGATGGAGCATATACACGGTCGGAATTTCTGACCAACAGCTCACATCTGGCTTTTGCTGGCGGAATTTCTGATCGTGTGAATGGGGCTTTAGACATATACTGTAACAAATAACAGGAAGACTTAAAATCAGTTTGCAGCAGATCAGGCAGGGATTGCGATTGGTTGCCAGAGGTTACAGCATATCATTACTGCTCACTGACTGGTTGCTAGAGGTTACAGCACACATTACGGCTCACTGATTAGTTGCTAGGGGTTACTGCACATCATTTCTGCTTTCTGATTAATTGCTAGAGGTTACTGCACATCATTACTGCTCACTGATTGGTTGCTATAGGTTACCGCTTATCATTACTGCTCATTGATTGGTTGCTAGAGGTTACTGTAGATCATTACTATTTACCAATTGGCTTACAGTTGGTAAACAACAGGTCCGGGTTTAGGATAACAGTCCACACGCAGTGTATGGGCAGAAGGACCTACTTAGCCAGCCAGGCTCACTTCCCTCTCTCAGAGGCTCAGGGGTGGGGCTCTCAGCGCTCCCACTCCGATCTTAGCTTCAAGCCTCCGAGCATACAGGGTGCATGGGACGGGGGTCAGAGCAACAGTGGAGCTCCCGCAAGGAATACATTAGGGTAACAAATGTTTAGGCTTTAGAACCACTTTAAGGGAACAGGACAGGTGGCCAGATCGAGAACCACTTCTCTTCCATTTTGGACTGTTGGTCCCATTTACTAACATATGCGGGTCAATTGTAAGCAGGTGCAGTTAGCTAGTCTGCTACTAGGTGGCTCTGTTCCAGAATAGTGTCTGTTTATAGAGAGTAGTGTCATCAGATGCTAGGTCAGATGCTAGGTCCCTTTTATCTAGAGCTCTCCTGTATTGATGTAATGGGTGAGTCAGTGCCCACATATAAGCCAGGTGAGAAGGAGCCCGAGTGCAGTTGAGGTATGGGAGCTTGAGACCCCACCATCTAGCAAGGCTGGAGGACAGGGAGAGGTTTTAGGCCAGGCCCAGGGTTCCCTGGAGTGAAGCTATCCCCCCACGGAGAACCTGGGAGAAGGGTACAAAAGCCAGAGGTGACTGCATTAATCCTGTTTCAGGATTATTATCTGTAAGCACCAGTGAGCTGGATACTAACAAACCTCTGAGTGAGTACTGATGAGCCTGGGAGGAGAGAGACTGAATATGGAAGATGGCTTACTAAAATGTACTGTATGCTGCTTTCACGTATGACTGCTGCGGTTTGTCCAATATATGTCATTGACTAAAAGCTGTCAAGTGATCCCTGATAGCATGTCTGTGTGATGCCACTGTAATGCCATCTTAAAGTAACTTTCCCTAAAGCAGAGTTCCACCCAAAAGTGAAGCTTCCACTTTAACCCCTCCTCGCCCTTTTACATGCCACATTTGGCATGTAATTTTTTTTGGGGGGAGTGAGTACTTAGTTTTGAGTGGGACTTCCGGCTTCCGCCTACGGGCCATCTAGGCGACTCCTCCTCTCCCCCTAGGTGGCCCCTCCCTCTCAGTAAGCTTCTAGGACACCTGACAGGTTCCAGAAGATTGCCTGTCCACTGGGAGAGCACAGCGCGACTCACGCATGCGCAGTGCGCGCCCAGCCGTCACGCCACAAGCTGTCATGGCCGGGTGCCCACAGTTTTAATGGAGGCGCTGAGGAGAGGAGCGAGACCCTGTGTGGCCGCATCGCTGGACCGCAGAACAGGTGTCTGTTTATTAAGAGTCAGCAGCTAAACTTTTTTAGCGCTTTCCCTGACTTGTTCATTCCCCGACTTATTTGGGGTAGGCGGAACACTTTGGTGGGGGTGGGTCAGCCACGCCTCTTGATCATTGACCTCTGGGGACCCGCCTGCTGACCTTTGGAGGAGGTCCCTATTCCAATCCCTGAGTCCTAACCTTGTTCTTCAAGGAAAAACCCTAACCCATAACCCTAATCCCTGACTTTTAATAAACAAAAAAAGCCTGAAACTCCGCTTTAAAGTGCTACAATCCTAACTTTTTTGCATGGACTTTTCTTCCTTGGGATATAAAAGGTTAATGACTGGGAATGTCATGAGAAGGCCTCTGGCATGTAGATGGGCATAAGATGGTGGGGGCTTAAAACTTCAAGGTGGAGGTTGTTGTTCTGGTAGGAGGAGAAGCTGGGCAGGGACTTGTGCTCCTGGCACCATTACATAGCCATTCGCAAGCCCCCTTACAGAATCATATTTCAGATGCTAGACCTCTCCTTCACCTCTTCTTGGTCACTGCACACATTAACTTCTTCATGCCTGGGGTACTTTCACATAGGCCCATGTTTTACATGTGGTCCAGATAGAAGCTTCAGAAGTCCAACAATCACCCCAGACCCATGAAACATGGGGGGGCCACCTGATGCATTAACCCGCAGGGATCATCTCTGACCACCAGGCAGGGGTCTCCATATCCTCTGTCACTACAGAGCCAACCATGTTTGCACCAGTAAAGCACATACTTTTAATCCCAGGCATTGGCTACCAAACAGTCAACGTTTTCTCAGCAGAACATCAGTCAGAGGCTTCTGGGTGCAAATGGAGTTTCTTTACTTTGCAGGGCAAAGCATGCAAAACAGACCAAAATTCTGGGTTACATAACTTCCATATCATGGCAAATAAGAGCTCCATACTTTATAACATTGTCCCAATACAGCAAAGAGGAAGCATAGTGGTACTCGTACCCTCAGTTACCCTCAGTTACAGTTCTAACTATCTCTCTTTGTCCAGGTATTTCTGGGAATTTCTCTTCCACTCCTGCTATGGGGAGAATGCACAAGCCCCCCTTGATGAAAATACTTCTAAATTGTGTTTGCTTTTATTAGAGTTCCAGTTTAAACCTAACTAGCCTTAAAAATGTCCCCAACCTCTTTTTAACACCTATGCTGACTAACCTGTATAAAAAAGATGTATACATTTATTATTTGTAGCCCACTCTGGTCTGGTCATATCATCCCATATCATTAGTCAGCTAGCGGTGGCTAAAGGGGACCAACAATGATGGTAAAGCCAACAATGGTAAAGCGTGGAACAGTGACATCTCCCATATGCTCCTATGTCCCAGCAGGGGAGTAACTAGAAATAGCAGGGCCCCATAGCAAAATGTTGTATGGGGCCCCCCTGCAAACAGCAACCCCCCCCCCCACAGCTGCCCTAGTGTCAATGCAGCGTGACCTGTGCCACATACAGCGTGACCTGTGCCCAATGCAGCGTGACCTGTGCCCAATACAGCGTGACCTGTGCCCAATACAGCGTGACCTCTTCCCGGGGCTCATCGTCACACAGCCCCTCCTCTTGGCTTGACACCTTTGATGACGTCACATGTCCCGCATTGGATCGGCGTGCTGTTCATCAAAGGCACCGGGCCAAAGGGTGGAGCTATGTGACGTGAGCCCCGGGAACACTGGAAGTTCTAATGAAAGCTCTTACATCGGGCAATTCAGCTCTCTGCTGATACGGACAGCTCGCCTCTTCCTTTCCTCTCTCTTCCCCTGGCTGGGAGACTGTGCCGGCGGTGCTCTTATCCTCACTGGGCCCCACTCGGCTGCGGGCCCCATAGCGCCCGCATGGGTCGCTATGGTGGTAGTTACGCCCCTGTGTCCCAGCCGTTGTTGGCATTCCCTCCTGTCCCCTGCCACTGACTGATACAGAGGAGCCTGATCATGTGACTGGACTGGAGTAGGCTGAAAATAGGCATGTATAAACATCTTTTTTTACACAAGTTAGGCCCCTTTCACACGGGCGCCTTCGCAAAGCGGAATCTCTCTGCTGATCCCCTCTGAGCAAGCGGATGACAGGTCATGCCCACTCCGCTATGCAGAGCAGACACGGACACAGTCTCGCTCTCCTTTATGGGGAGATTGGATGGAAACAGACCACCTGTCCGTTTCCATCCAATCCGCCAGATGGACGAAGAATAGGACCACCATCTGTCTGTTTTTGGCAGACAGGATCAGATCAGATTGAATAGCGTCAGCCAGTGGTGGCTCGTCCATAGGGGGCACACAGGTGCCATCCCCCAAACTTTTCACAAAAGAAAATAAATACATTTTAAAAAAAAAATTCAAACTAAATAAGTTAAAAAAAAGGGTCACTTCAAGAGTGTCCAGGCGGAGCAGATAACTGATGTGGCAGATGGGCATGGAGCTGGCAGTGATGAGCCTGAGTGCAGCCAGAGCCTAAAGGTGAGTGCGGGGATCAGGGGATGACAGTAAAGTGCAGTAATCCTTTTCACTGCAGATTTCTCTCTCTCGTTTTTCTTTCTATCTTCCCTCTTCATCCTTGTAAAGCAAGCTACGTTTTCCATGGTACATAACCCTTCTATTCTGTGTCTCACTCGACATCGCACCCCCTCTTCCTCCATTCCCAGGAGGTGGCAGCAGCTTGTCATGGTGCTGGTCACATATTAGACAGAGGGTGAGGCTGGAAACCCTTCAGTGTTATTAGTGGAGGACTCGGAGAGAGCACTGTGGATTTATCTTGGGCTCCTCCTCCTCCTTCCCTCATGTAATGAGCAACTGATTAAAATTCGTCCAGTGCCCAGCTTACACTAATCTGTCAGCTGTATACCGTGATCTGCGATTCTAGGGCTGTATACCGTGATCTGCGATTCTAGGGCTGTATACCGTGACCTGCGATTCTAGGGCTGTATACCGTGATCTGCGATTCTAGGGCTGTATACCGTGATCTGCGATTCTAGGGCTGTATACCGTGATCTGCGATTCTAGGGCTGTATACCGTGATCTGCGATTCAAGGGCTGTATACCGTGATCTGCGATTCTAGGGCTGTATACCGTGATCTGCGATTCTAGGGCTGTATACCACGATCTGCGATTCTAGGGCTGTATACCGCGATCTGCAATTCTAGGGCTGTATACCGCGATCTGCGATTCTAGGGCTGTATACCGTGATCTGCAATTCTAGGGCTGTATACCGCGATCTGCAATTCTAGGGCTGTATACCGCGATCTGCAATTCTAGGGCTGTATACCGCGATCTGCGATTCTAGGGCTGTATACTGTGATCTGCAATTTTAAGGCTGTATATCGTGATCTGCGATTCTAGGGCTGTATACCGCGATCTGCGATTCTAGGGCTGTATACCGCGATCTGCAATTCTAGGGCTGTATACTGTGATCTGCAATTCTAAGGCTGTATATCGTGATCTGCAATTCTAGGGCTGTATACCGCGATCTGCAATTCTAAGGCTGTATATCATGATCTGCGATTCTAGGGCTGTATACCGCGATCTGCGATTCTAGGGCTGTATACCGCGATCTGCGATTCTAGGGCTGTATACCGTGATCTGCGATTCTAGGGCTGTATACCGCGATCTGCAATTCTAGGGCTGTATACCGCGATCTGCGATTCTAGGGCTGTATACCGCGATCTGCGATTCTAGGGCTGTATACCGTGATCTGCGATTCTAGGGCTGTATACCGTGATCTGCAATTCTAAGGCTGTATATCGTGATCTGCGATTCTAGGGCTGTATACCGCGATCTGCAATTCTAGGGCTGTATACTGTGATCTGCAATTCTAGGGCTGTATACCGCGATCTGCAATTCTAGGGCTGTATACCGTGATCTACCATTCTAGGGCTGTATACCGTGATCTGCGATTCTAGGGCTGTATACCGTGATCTGCGATTCTAGGGCTGTATACCGTGATCTGCGATTCTAGGGCTGAATTCTGTGATTCTAGGGCTGTATACTCCTGTTCTGCGATTCTGGGGCTGTATACTCCTGTTCTGTGATTCTGGGGTTGTATACTACTGTTCTGTGATTCTAGGGTTGTATACTCCTGTTCTGCGATTCTGGGGCTGTATACTCCTGTTCTGTGATTCTGGGGTTGTATACTACTGTTCTGTGATTCTGGGGCTGTATACTCCTGTTCTACGATTCTGGGGCTGTATATTCCTGTTCTGCGATTCTGGGGTTGTATACTCCTGTTCTGCGATTCTGGGGCTGTATACTGTGATTCTGGGGCTGTGTACTCCTGTTCTGCGATTCTGGGGCTGTATGCCGCGATCTGCGATTCTGGGGCTATATACTCCCGTACTGCGATTCTGGGGCTGTATACCGTGATTCTGGGGCTGTATACTCCTGTCCTGCGATTCAGGGGTTGTATACTCTGTCCTGTGATGCAGGGGCTGTATACTCTGTCCTGTGATGCAGGGGCTGTATACTCCTGCCCTGCTATTCTGAAGCTGTATACTCCTGTTCTGCGATTCTGGGGCTGTATACTCCTGTTCTGCGATTCTAGGGCTGTATACTCCTGTTCTGCGATTCTAGGGCTGTATACTCCTGTTCTGCGATTCTGGGGCTGTATACTCCTGTTCTGCGATTCTGGGGCTGTATACTCCTGTTCTGCGATTCTGGGGCTGTATACTGTGATTCTGGGGCTGTATACCGCGATCTGCGATTCTGGGGCTATATACTCCCGTACTGCGATTCTGGGCTGTATACTCCTGTTCTGCGATTCTGGGGCTGTATACTCCTGTTCTGCGATTCTGGGGCTGTATACTCCTGTTCTGCGATTCTGGGATTGTATACCCCTGTTCTGCAATTCTGGGGCTGTATACTCCTGTTCCACAAATCTGGTGCTGTATACTCCTGTTCTGCAATTCTGGGGCTGTATACTCATGTTGTGCGATTCTGGGGCTGTATACTCCTGTTCTGCGATTCTGGGGCTGTATACTCATGTTGTGCGATTCTGGGGCTGTATACTCCTGTTCTGTGATTCTGGGGCTGTATACTCCTGACACTATGGAAGCTAGTTGAATACAGGGGACAGAGTAGGTGGATTCTATAAGGGGTGGGGATTATAAGTGGGAGGGGTCAAAAAGGAAGGGTGGGGTCTGGCACCACCCCATCCTAAAACTTCACCAGCCACCACTGGCGGCAGCTGTCAGTGGACATGTGTCTGCGGACACCCACTGCTCCATAGAAGAGACTGGAGGGTCCGATCAGGTCCGCCTGAAAAACTGACAGATGTACCCCGAGTAAATCACCTGTGAGAAAGGGGCCTTAGCCAGCATTGGTGTTAGGAGGGGGGGAGGGGGCGTTTTAGTTCGGAATGAATGGACTTTACTGAATGAAAGCTACATTCACTATTAGAAATTTGTTCATTCGATAAAAAAATTCTCCATTCAGTTTCTTCTGATCTTCTCATTACTGCAGTCAAAGACAAATGTCAATTTGACCCCATTAATGGTTAGAAAATGGAATGAATGTTCCTAAGGCCCCTTTCACACGTGCGGACCGTATGTCCGTATTTCATGCATCCGTTTTCGCATGAAATACGGACATACATGCATCCCTATGGGATAGCCGGTGTCAGCGGATGTACATCCGTTAACACCCGATGTTGTCCGGCTCCGCTCTCGTCCGATTCTGCGGACGGAAGAAAATCCTATTTTTCTATCCGTCTGCAGAGCAGATCGGAGGAACACGGACAGACAGACAGACAGACAGACAGACAGACAGACAGACAGACAGACAGACGGTCCGTGTTCCTCCGATCCCCCATAGGGGAGAGCGGAGATCTGACAGGGCGGTCCCTGCACAGTGTGCGGGTCCCGCCCTGTCATCTGCCTGCTCAGCTGGGGAAAGCGGAGCGATCCCCGCTGAGCAGCGGATAAACACGGGGCGGATCAATACGGATCCGTCCCGTGTGAAAGGGGCCTAAAAGGTGAATGATATTCTACTATTGTAGCCATCTTTACCAGGCCAACTCATGTTCCCCCCCCCCCAAGATCTCTCTGCAGGAGTTCATCTACCGGCCACCATAGACATGAGAACATCGCCCAATCAATCTGAATACAATTATGAGGAACTGTAATATGATGTCTAAGGGGTGCCAGCAATGATTATTCACAAATGTAATATTACTCGTTGACATCTTTCTATTGCCTCTGGCTTTCACCTTGAGCCCAGGTTCACACTGCTGTGGGATTGAACTCGTGTGCGTTCAGCTGAACTCCTGCATGTCAGTCTGGCGATTTTAGAGACATCTGTGCGGTTTCCTGCACAGATGTCTATTGAAATCGCACCTGAAATCGCCAAAAGCAGTACAGAAACGGTGTGCCATCCCACCGATTCCAGCGGTTCCATTGCGGGCAATAGCCGCCGATTTGACATCAATGTGAACTAGGGCTAAAATACACAATGGGTAAGAAAAAGTCGTTTCAGCGATCACAAATAAACAAAGCCATATACTGATAACTAAAATCGATTTTTCTACATAAAAGGCATTTGCAGAAACATTGCAGGTTTGTGCCTAAAAACAGTTATGTATTAATGTCACGTTCATGTATATAATGAAGCATTGATATGGGGCGTGGAATGATCCATGTTTGCAGACATGACATAGCAGTTCATTACAAACTAGACTCCCCCTTCTACAAAGAGACCCATACAAGGAATAATACCTGGAAGACTTTATGTGTACAGTGGAGTCAGTATGGGGAAATCCTGTTCCAGTCTCCTTGTGTCAGCCAGTGTAAGGAATGCATGTTCTCTCCCAGCATTCAGTGCAGCGTTGTCTTCTGATTGGTGGTAATCTGATCACTCCAAGGCTGCTGGAAAACATGTCCCTCCTCCCCTCTGTAAGCCACTCTTTCTGCGTTTTCTCTATGGATTGTTCACTGGTCTAAAGCCCCTAGACAATTCTTATTTACCCAGCAATCGTACAAGGCAAGATTCGCACATTTCTGTAAACTTCACCTTGTTTGCAGCACCAGTTTCCTTTTTCGGTGTCCTTTCTGGTCCAAAGGGTGATGCGGCTACTTACAGAATCTATTTTTAAAGAATGCATATACACAGCGATTTCCCCAATGCACTGAAGTAAATAGTAAATGGCTTAACCACTTAAGGACTGAGACTCTTTTTGAGATTTGTTGTTTACAAGCTAAAAACAGTTTTATTAATTACTTAGAACCCCCAAACATACTTTTTTTTCTTTTTTTGACACCCTAGGGAATAAAATGGCGGTCGTTGCAATACTTTCTGTCACACTGTATTTGCGCAGCGGCCTTACAAACGCACTTTTTTTGGAAAAAAATACATTTTGTGAATTCAAAAATAAGACAGCAATAAAGTTAGCCCAATTTTTTTTAATATTGTGAAAGATAATGTTACGCCAAGTAAATTGATACCCAACATGTCACGCTTCTAAATTGCGCCCACTCATGGAATGGCGACAAACTTTTACCCTTTAAAAAATCTACATAGGCAACGTTTAAAAAATTCTACAGGTTGCATGTTTTGAGTTAGGGAGGTCTAGGGCTAGAATTATTGCTGTCGCTCTACCGATCGCGGTGATACCTCACATGTGTGGTTTGAACCCCGTTTTCATATGCGGGCGCTACTCACATATGCATTCGCTTCTGCACGAAAGCTCGGTGGGACGGGGCATGTTTAATTTTTTTTATTTTTTTAAATTTATTTTACCTTTTATTTTTTACACTCTTCTTTAAAAAAAAATTGTGTCACTTTTATTTCTATTACAAGGAATCTAAACATCATCCCTTGTAATAGAAAAAAAGCATGACAGGACCTCTTAAATATGAGATCTGGGGTCAAAAAGACCTCAGATCTCATATTTACACTAAAATGCAATTAAAAAAAAAAATTGTCATTTAAAAAAAAAAAATAAAAAAAAAAAATGGCTCTTTGAAAGCTATGGGCGGAAGGGAAGCTGATGACGCATACTATGATGCGAAACGCGTAGAGACTGCTGGGAGATTCTTTTGTCACGTCAATACGTCACTTCCGAACCGGGCGAAAGCGAGGGGTGGATCGCAAGCTGGTTGCGAACGAGGCTTGGATCGCACGCCGGCACGGGAATTGAACGACACCATACCCACACCCATCATTAGCTGCTGAAACAGCTTGGTGCCGGCTCATGGGCACTTCCAAATGTGAGTGAACAATTTATTTTTTAATCTTGGCTACAATAAGCAGCTTTTATATATTGCGCAATGATCGCTGTTTGTTTTTTATGAGGATAACAAGGCTCATATAATACTCATTGGGGTCAGCAAAGGGAAGATACAGGTGGAGTGGTTATCCCTACTAATGAACCAAAGGCGCATTGTCCACTGACAGCTGGTGAGTGGCCTATCTAGACGGTGGTGGTTTTTTGTCACGACAGTGGTGGAATTGTCACGATGAGTCACGATTAACACTGATCTAAAGGAAGGCTGGATTGCACATTGCACTTTGCACATGAATTTGGACTAATTATTTTTATTTTTGGGGAAAATTTTATATATGTTTTTTTGTATGCTGTTTACATGCTGATATTTGCTAATGGAATATTTGGATATTGAAGGTATTGGTACACATGTTAGTAGTTAGGATATTCACGCAGGTTAAACATTGAACAGGGAGGTGTATTGCAAGGGGAATAGCGCACTCAATATATACATTTTCACATTTTTTCACCCAAGGGTGTTTTTTTCTTTGAATGCAGCAACTCAAAAAAATCTTATTAAGATAACACTAATATTTATAAACAATACATATACTTTTTTTGCGCCGGTGACACTTATATATTCTTTAGTCCCCCAAATACCATTCGTATATACAGTTCCCCCCATATACCATCCATATATACAGTCCCCCCCATATACCATCCATATATACAGTCCCCCCCAATATACCATCCATATATACAGTCCCCCCATACACCATACATATATACATTCCTTCCCTCCCCCCATATACCATCCATTTATACAGTTCTCCAACCCCCCCATACACCATCCATATATACCATCCCCCCCCCCCATAAATACAGTTCTCCACCCCCCATACACCATCCATATATACAGTCCCCTCTATATACCATCCATATATACAGTCCCCCCCCATACACCATCCATATATACATTCCTTCCCTCTCCCCCTATATACTATCCATATATATACAGTCTCCCCCCCATATACCATCCATATATACAGTTCTCCCCCTTCCATATACTATCCACATATACAGTTTTCCACCCCCCCCCCCCATACCATCCATATATACAGTTCTCCAACCCCCCCATATACTATTCATATATATACAGTTCTCCCCCTTACAAATACCATCCATACAGTTTTACACCCCCCCCATACCATCCATATATACAGTTCTCCAACCCCCACCCCCATATACCAACCATGTACACAGTTCTCCCCCCCCCCCTTATACAATCCATATATACAGTTCTCCAACCACCACCCCACACTCCCCTCCTGTACATACTACCCACTGCCACCCCCCCCCCCCCCCACACTCCTCTCCTGTACATACTACCCACTGTCATCCCCCCCACACATTCCTCTCCTGTATATATTACCCACTGTCACCCCCCCCCCCCCCCACACACACTCCTCTCCTGTACATACTACCCACTGTCATCCCCCCCACACATTCCTCTCTTGTACATACTGCCCACTGTCACCCCCCCCCCCCCCACACACACACACACACACTCCTCTCCTGTACATACTACCCACTGTCACCCCCCCCCCACACTCCTCTCCTGTACATACTACCCACTGTCATCCCCCCCCCCACACTCCTCTCCTGTACATACTGCCCACTGTCACCCCCCCACACACACACTCCTCTCCTGTACATACTACCCACTGTCATCCCCCCCACACATTCCTCTCCTGTACATACTGCCCACTGTCACCCCCCCCCCCACACACACACACTCCTCTCCTGTACATACTGCCCACTGTCACCCCCCCACACACACACTCCTCTCCTGTACATACTACCCACTGTCACCCCCCCCACACACACACTCCTCTCCTGTACATAATACCCACTGTCACCCCCCCCCCCCACACACACTCCTCTCCTGTACATACTACCCACTGTCATCCCCCCCCCCCCCACACACTCCTCTCCTGTACATACTGCCCACTGTCATCCCCCCCCCCCCCCCCCCCCACACACACACACACACACACTCCTCTCCTGTACATACTACCCACTGTCATCCCCCCCCCACACACACACACACTCCTCTCGTGTACATACTACCCACTGTCACCCCCCCCCCCCACACTCCTCTCCTGTACATACTACCCACTGTTACCCCCCCCCCCCCCCCACACACTCCTCTCCTGTACATACTGCCCACTGTCACCCCCCCCCCACACACACACACACACTCCTCTCCTGTACATACTACCCACTGTCATCCCCCCCCCCCACACACTCCTCTCCTGTACATACTGCCCACTGTCATCCCCCCCTCCACTCCTCTCCTGTACATACTGCCCACTGTCATCCCCCCCTCCACTCCTCTCCTGTACATACTGCCCACTGTCATCCCCCCTCCATTCCTCTCCTGTACATACTGCCCACTGTCACCCCCCTCCATTCCTCTCCTGTACATACTACCCACTGTCACCCCCCTCCACTCCTCTCCTGTACATACTGCCCACTGTCATCCCCCCCTCCACTCCTCTCCTGTACATACTGCCCACTGTCATCCCCCCTCCATTCCTCTCCTGTACATACTGCCCACTGTCACCCCCCTCCACTCCTCTCCTGTACATACTACCCACTGTCAACCCCCCTCCATTCCTCTCCTGTACATACTGCCCACTGTCATCCCCCCCCCCCCCACACACACACACTCCTCTCCTGTACATACTACCCACTGTCATCCCCCCCACACACACACACACTCCTCTCGTGTACATACTACCCACTGTCACCCCCCCCCCCCACACTCCTCTCCTGTACATACTACCCACTGTTACCCCCCCCCACACACTCCTCTCCTGTACATACTGCCCACTGTCACCCCCCCCCCCACACACACACTCCCCTCCTGTACATACTACCCACTGCCACCCCCCCCCCCCCACACTCCTCTCCTGTACATACTACCCACTGTCATCCCCCCCACACATTCCTCTCCTGTATATATTACCCACTGTCACCCCCCCCCCCCCACACACTCCTCTCCTGTACATACTACCCACTGTCATCCCCCCCACACATTCCTCTCTTGTACATACTGCCCACTGTCACCCCCCCCCCCCCCACACACACACACTCCTCTCCTGTACATATTGCCCACTGTCACCCCCCCACACACACACTCCTCTCCTGTACGTACTACCCACTGTCATCCCCCCCACACATTCCTCTCCTGTACATACTGCCCACTGTCACCCCCCCCCCCCCACACACACACACACTCCTCTCCTGTACATACTGCCCACTGTCATCCCCCCCCCCCACACACACACACTCCTCTCGTGTACATACTACCCACTGTCACCCCCCCACACTCCTCTCCTGTACATACTACCCACTGTTACCCCCCCCCCCACTCCTCTACATACTGCCCACTGTCATCCCCCCTCCATTCCTCTCCTGTACATACTGCCCACTGTCACCCCCCCCCCCCCCCCCACACACACACTCCTCTCCTGTACATACTGCCCACTGTCATCCCCCCCTCCACTCCTCTCCTGTACATACTGCCCACTGTCATCCCCCCCTCCACTCCTCTACATACTGCCCACTGTCATCCCCCCTCCATTCCTCTCCTGTACATACTGCCCACTGTCACCCCCCTCCACTCCTCTCCTGTACATACTACCCACTGTCATCCCCCCCTCCATTCCTCTCCTGTACATACTACCCACTGTCACCCCCCCCCCCCCCCACACACTCCTCTCCTGTACATACTGCCCACTGTCACCCCCCCCCCCCACACACACACACACTCCTCTCCTGTACATACTACCCACTGTCATCCCCCCCCCCCACACACTCCTCTCCTGTACATACTGCCCACTGTCATACCCCCCTCTACTCCTCTCCTGTACATACTGCCCACTGTCATCCCCCCCTCCACTCCTCTCCTGTACATACTGCCCACTGTCATCCCCCCTCCATTCCTCTCCTGTACATACTGCCCACTGTCATCCCCCCTCCATTCCTCTCCTGTACATACTGCCCACTGTCACCCCCTTCCACTCCTCTCCTGTACATACTACCCACTGTCAACCCCCCCTCCATTCCTCTCCTGTACATACTGCCCACTGTCATCCCCCCCCCCACACACACACACACTCCTCTCCTGTACATACTACCCACTGTCATCCCCCCCACACACACACACACACTCCTCTCGTGTACATACTACCCACTGTCACCCCCCCCCCCCCCACACTCCTCTCCTGTACATACTACCCACTGTTACCCCCCCACACACACTCCTCTCCTGTACATACTGCCCACTGTCACCCCCCCCCCCACACACACACACTCCTCTCCTGTACATACTACCCACTATCACCCCCCCCCCCCACACACACACTCCTCTCCTGTACATACTGCCCACTGTCATCCCCCCCTCCACTCCTCTCCTGTACATACTGCCCACTGTCATCCCCCCCTCCACTCCTCTACATACTGCCCACTGTCATCCCCCCTCCATTCCTCTCCTGTACATACTGCCCACTGTCACCCCCCTCCACTCCTCTCCTGTACATACTACCCACTGTCATCCCCCCCTCCATTCCTCTCCTGTACATACTACCCACTGTCACCCCCCCCCCCCCACACACTCCTCTCCTGTACATACTGCCCACTGTCATCCCCCCCTCCACTCCTCTCCTGTACATACTGCCCACTGTCATCCCCCCCTCCACTCCTCTCCTGTACATACTGCCCACTGTCATCCCCCCTCCATTCCTCTCCTGTACATACTGCCCACTGTCACCCCCCTCCACTCCTCTCCTGTACATACTACCCACTGTCATCCCCCCCTCCATTCCTCTCCTGTACATACTGCCCACTGTCATCCCCCCCTCCATTCCTCTCTTGTACATACTGCCCACTGTCATACCCTCCACACACTGCCCACTGTCATACCCTCCACACACTGCCCACTGTCAACCCCCCTCCATTCCTCTCTTGTACATACTGCCCACTGTCACCCCCCTCCACTCCTCTCCTGTACATACTGCCCACTGTCATACCCTCCACACACTGCCCACTGTCATACCCTCTACACTTCTCTACCGTACCCTGTACATACTACCCCCCCCCCCCCCACACTCCTCTCCTGTACATTCTGCCCACTGTCATACCCTCCACACTCCTTTCCTGTACATACTACCAACCCTCTGCACAAATTTCCTGTACATAATGTCTTACACTTTCCTACATATACCATCATACACTCCACACTCTTGTATATACTGCTGGAAATTCTGCACTCCCTTCTTGCAGATACCATAATCTGTACTTAATGAAAAGGTGAACTAACGCCCCATGGTCTTCACTGCACTTAGCTCTGTAGTAATGAAGTTTTTTTTTTTTTTAAATGATTGTGCTGTGGTTTGTACATGTCAGTGAGACTCTTGCTTGTCGCACAGCAAAGAGAGCATATTTTATAGCTACAAGAATGCTTTTGTTTTATTTAATCATGCCTCTTTAGGCCCCTCCCACTGTTAGCACAATATGACCACACCCACTGTATGCCATGGCATGTTTGAGTTTGGCATGAAAAAAAGGTGGCAACCCTAGCTGCAGTGTGCATGAGCCCTTATCTAGCCCACACTCAGGTGGGAGACAGACAAAGCCTCCCAGCTCATAAAGTCTTAAAGCGGATTGCCTGGGTAAAAAAAAAAGTCAGCAGCTACAAATACTGTAGCTGCTGACTTTTTATATATGGACACTTACCTGTCCAGAGAGCCCACGATGTTGGCATCCGAAGCCGACTCGTCCCTCGGCTCTGGGTGCAGGCGCCGCCATCCTTACTAAGGGAAACAGGAAGTGAGTCCTTTAGTCTTCACAGCCTGTTTCCTACTGCGTATGCGTGAGTCGCTCTGCGCTTTCTGAATGGTCCCTGCTTTCTTCTGGGACCTGTGTGTCTCAGAAAAGGCAGTGGGGGCCAGACATTGCGTCATTCGCAGCACAATATTGCAGCGATCTTTCCCCGGAAGTGGGAGCAGATACCTGTATTTGACAGGTATCCGCTCCCCCCTCCCCCCTGAAAGACAGATACACCGACAGGAAAACATCAATGAACTACCACAGTGCTCCACACTGCTGTGGTAGTTCATGGAGAACTACAAGCCGACAGCCGCTAAGGATGTTGGGGCTTGTAGTTCATTCTTACACAGAGCTGAAACTTTGTCCCGTACTGCTGCCAGAGGGAGGGGGTGGCGGGCAGGCTGCAGCATCGGGAAAAAAAGGTGAAACAAACAACATGTTTCCAAAGGTGAACTTCTCTTTTAAGGTGGTTCTAAAGTCAAAAGTTTTTTTTACCTTAACCACTTGACCTGCGGAAGATTTACCCCCCCCTTCATGACCAAGACACTTTTTGCGATATGGCACTGCGTTACTTTAACTGACAATTGCGGAGTCATGCAATGCTGTACCCAAATAAAATGTATGTCCTTTTTTCCCCACAAATAGAGCTTTCTTTTGGTGGTATTTGATCACCTCTGCGGTTTTTATTTTTTGTGCTATGAACAAAAAAAGACAGACAATTTTGAGAAAAAAAAAAAAGAAAAAAACTATATTTTTTACTTTCTGCTATAAAACATATCCAATAAAAAAATAGAAAAATAAAATCTAATTTCTTTAAAAATGTAGGCCAATATGTATTCTACTACATATTTTTGGTAAAAAAAAATTCCACTAAGCGTATATTGATTGGTTTGCGCAAAAGTTATACCGTCTACAAACTATGGGATATTTTTATGGCATTTCTATTTATTTTTTACTAGTAATGGCGGCAATCAGCGACTTATAGTGGGACTGCAATATTGCGGCAGACAGTCAGACACTGACACTTTTTGGGGATCAGTGACACTAATAGTGATCAGTGCTAAAAATATGCACTGTCACTGTACTAATGACACTGGCTGGGAAGGGGTTAAACATTAGGGGCAATCAAATGGTTAACTGTGTTCCTAACAAGTGTTTTAGTGTTCTGTGAGGGAGGGGCTTTTACTAGGGAAGGGCAGGAATCCATGTCCCTGCTTTTCAGACACACAGGATCCATGCCTTCCCCCCTGTCAGAACAGCGATCTACCTTGTTTACATAGGCAGACCACCGTTCTGGATCTCTGCCTAACGATCGACAGGAGCCAGTGGACATTGAGTCGCACGCCCCCTACCTGGAAGTGATCATGTACTAGGTATGTAATCCAGCACAGCAGAGCCACCTTGCCATTGTATAAGTTATATGGCTGGCAAGTGGTTAGGGTATAAAAGAGGGCCAATACACACTGATTTGTGCTAAAATGCATGTATATTTCCATCCATTTTACTCATGTTTTAATGTGCGCTGATGTCCGTTGACATACATTTTGACGATCTTTTACTTACATTTTAGCGCTATGCAACATTATGGTCTGAATAGGACACTAAGTAGCCATTGAGATTTGGCCCAGGAGCCTATCAATTGTTGCAGGTTCTACATTTTATGCTTCAAGTTCAAACTAGTGGTGGGCTATTGCCTAAAACCAAGCAAAAAAAGTCCTAATTAAACCGCAGCGGTCCCCTTCCCCAGGCTGTCACTTTACAAGGCTGCAAAAAAGGCGTTAAGGACAGAGTAATACTGTAGTTGTTAATGCGGAGCCCCAGTCCCCAGTCTCTTAAAGCGAAGTTCCACCCAAAAGTGCAACTTCCGCTCATCACAGCTCAGCTCCCTCCTCCTGCCACCGGGCCAATAGGAGAGAGAAGCGGAGCCTCACGCATGCGCAGTAGGGTTCCCGGCGCGAAGCCATGAGGCTACACTCCCGGGTTCCCTCACCCGCAATGGCGGCGGCAGCACCCAACAGCTGATGGAAACATCAGCTGCGGGTGCCGACATCGCTGGACTCCAGGAAAGGTAAGTGTCCTATTATTAAAAGTCAGCAGCTGCAGTATGTGCAGCTACTGGCTTTTAATTTTCGAAGAGGTGGGCAGACCTCCGCCTTAAGTAAAAATTAAAAGTCAGCAGCTACAAAAACTGTAGCTGCTGACTTTTATTAACCGCATGCCGACCAGCAACATGGCACGACGGCGTGAATCGCCGTCATGTTACGCCGGTACCATAGACACCCACTAGGGGGCGCGTGCGCGCCCCCTGCTTGCCCACGGAGCCGATGCGAGTGCCCGGCGGTCACGATCACCGCCGGGCTCCCACGATCGCTGGGGGCACACACAGAACCAGGATCTGTGTGTGTAAACACACATTTTCCGGTTCTCTGTTCATACAGAGTATGAACAGCAATCTGTCATCTCCCTGCACAGTCCCATCCCCCCTTCAGTAAGAACACACCTAACCGCTTCACTGCCAGTGACATTTTTACAGTAATCAATGCAATTTTATAGCACTGATCACTGTAAAAATGACAATGGTCCCAAAAATGTGTCAAAATTGTCCAAACTGTCCACCATAATGTCGCAGTCCCGATAAAAATCGCAGATCGCTGGCATTACTAGTAAAAAAAATAAAATAAAAAAAGCCATAAGACTATCCCCTATTTTGTAGATGCTATATCTTTTGCGCAAACCAATCAATCAATATACGCTTATTGTGGGTTTTTTTACCAAAAATATGTAGAAGAATACATATCGGCCTAAACTGAGGAAAAAAAATCGTTTTTTTATATATTTTTGGGGGATATTTAAAGCAAAAAGTAAAAAATTGCTTTTTTTTTTTTTTTTTAATTGTCGCTCTTTTTTTGTTTATAGTGCAAAAAACAAAAACTGCAGAGGTGATCAAATACCACCAAAAGAAAACTATTTGTGGGAAAAAAAGACGTCAATTTTGCTTGGGAGCTACGTCGCACGACCGCGCAATTGTCAGTTAAAGCGACGCAGTGCCGAATCGCAAAAAGTGCTCTGGTCTTTGGGCAGCCAAATGGTCCGGGGCTGAAGTGGTTAATCAGCCACTTATCTGTCCCATGGTCCAGCGATGTGCTCACCCCAGCCATTTTCCCAGTATCCTCTCTCACTGGCATATTTACTATGAGCACCCGGCTGTGACAGCTTGCGGCTTCAACGCCAGGTGCCCGCTGGGCATGTGCGAGTGGAGCTGCGCACTGTGAATGGTCCTGTAGTCGTCTTGGACCCGTCATGGGTCTCAGATTTCAGGAGGGGGGGGGGGAGGAGAACTTCCGCTTCCGATCACCTAGGCGGTCGGAGCGGAAACCTGTCAAAATTGGGTACCCGCTCCCCCCAAAAGCTCCATTTCACAAACAGGAGCAGGAGAGGAGGCCTTAAAGCAGAACTTCCCCTTTTGGGTGGTTTAAATGGAGTTAAAGTGGAGTTCCACCCAAAAGTGGAACTTCCACTCATTAGATTCCTCCCCCCCTCCGGTGACACAGTTGGCACCTTTCAGGGGGGAGGGGGGTACAGATACCTGTATATTACAGGTATCTGTACCCACTTCCGGCATAGACACCCGCAGAATCTGCGGGTATTTACGCCACTTCCTGCTCCCTCCCCGCTGCCTGCTGGGAAACACACGGGTCCCAGAGGCAGCAGGGACCATCCGGATTGCGCTGCGCGACTCGCGCATGCGCAGTAGGGAACCGGGAAGTGAAGCCGTACGGCTTCGCTTCCTGATTCCCTTACCGAAGATGGAGGCGGCAGCACCCGAGGACGGAGAGACGCTTCGGCCTCGGGTGCCGACATCGCGGGCGCCCTGGACAGGTAAGTGTCCGTGTTTTAAAAGTCAGCAGCTGCAGTATTTGTAGCTGCTGACTTTTAAAAATTTTTTTTTAGGTGGCGCTCCGCTTTAATAGACACCAGCAGCTATCTCCTGATGTGGCATGGAGCTGGGGTCTGAACTGTTCGGTGGCCGTCCACTCACTGTAACAAAGCCCCGCCTCCTAGATCGTGATGGATGGAACAATGATTCAATTGAATCAGTGTTCTGCCTATCACGATCTAGGAGGGGGGGCTTTGTTACAGTGAGTGAACGGCCATCGAAAAGTTCAGACCCTGGCTCCATGACACAGTGGGAAATCGCTGTGTGTGATTACAAAAGCGGAGGGAGAGGAGTGGGCTGCACTTGGGTCGACCCTGGGCGACGCAGCTCAAAGAGGCCCCAGGGCAGGCGGCCTACCGGGAAATGTCCGGCCCTGTTCAGCGGTGTCTCTTGTCCCACAGTAGCTGTTCTTTCCCCGTCTATAGTGCCTGGCTGACAAAAAATAAACTCAGCGCTCGTTTGAGGAGAGCCCTGGAGTTGAACACAGATCAAATAAATGTAATTAAAAAAGTCTCTCAATAGGAGGGACAAAGTCCATAGCAACAGTCTCCAAGATGAAGAGGGAGAGGAATCAATGTACCAGCACTCAGGGCAGCCAGTGTAAAAAACTAGAAGCAGTCTCCACAATGCAACAAAGGAAAAGAAACACAGCGCCTCTAAGTGCAGTATTGGTAAACCATAAGTCAAACTACTCACAAAGGGAGCATAAACACAAGCATCATAGTAATCCTGCACCGGGGGTGGTTTTCTCCTAAACGTTCGTGTCTCTGAAATGCAGCTGACAGCTCATGCGGGTGGATTCCAGCATTCCCAGCCTATGGGAACACAGGGGAGATCGGAGATGATGTCACTTCCGGGTGCAGGGTGAAAGGAGGCGGCTTCCCGTTCGGAGCATGCTTGCTCCTTCCTCAGGCCATACAAAATGCCATCTTTGTTGTGGTATATGTGCTGGGGAAGATAAACTCACCCAGGCACAAGATCATGTAACTAGGCGGGTTTATCTCCCCAGCACACGTATACCATAACAAAGATGGCGTTTTGTATGGCCTGAGGAAGGAGCAAGCATGCTCCAAACGCGAAGCCGCCTCCTCTCACCCTGCACCCAGAAGTGATGTAATCTCAGATCTCTCCTGTGTTCCCATAGGCCGCGAATGCTGGAATCCACCCGCATGAGCTGTCAGCTGTACTTCAGAGACACGAACGTTTAGGAGAAAACCACCCCCGGATTTTGCTGCAGGATTACGATCATGGCTGTGTTTATGCTCCCTTTGTAAATAGTTTCACTATTGACTTATTAAATGGTTTACCAATACTGCACTTAGAGGCGCTGTGTTTCTTTTCCTTTATAGTGCCTGGCTGCAGTCACTCTGGTATACCAGCCACAGAGGGGCTGCACTCTGGTCTTTCATCTCCACAGATGTCCAGACTGCACGCTGATTGATTTACCTTTTATCTTGTTCTTGGTAGGTCAGGCAAGCAGAATTTTCAAAAGTAAGCAATGGCATATTTCTCTCAGTACAAGTATCCAATAGTATGTTGTGTCACCATTCAGGACATTCATTTAGGCTACTTTCACACTGGGGCGCTTTTCAGGGGTTCTCACGCTAAAAATAGCACCTCTCAAAAAAAAAAAAAAAAAAAAAAAAGTCCTGCAAGCAGCTTCTTTGGGACATCACTCCTGCCCATTAAAATCAACGGCCAGCGCTGCCTTTAACCCTTTTTCGGCCCCTAACAAGAGGGTTAAAAGCACCCCGCTAGTGGCCCAAAAGCGCCTCTAAGACGACAGTAAAGCGCCACTAAAACCAGCGGTGCTTTACCATCAACGCTCTCACCGCCCCATTGCGAAAGTTCCCTTAAAGTGCTTTTAAAACGAAAACCAAAAATGTTATATATTGCAGCTTACCAATCAGATGTGGTGACTGCATGTTTTATTCTTTTTCCCTTTATTTCACCTGGTGATCCTGCCAGTAACACTTCCTGTTTTAGGGTGTCTGCTCTCTGGATGAAGAAGTAAAGCAGACACCTTTGGACTGCAATCAGTCTAGGGGGGTAGGGTAGTGTTAGACTAGCAAAGGGTCCTTGCACACGGGCAGTCTCCGCTTTGCTCAGCAGGGGGTCGCTCTGCTGATCCCACGGATGACAGGTCCGTCTCCGCTCACTGTGCAGAGATGGATGGAAAATAGGGTCTCCATCCGTCTGGATTTCACAGACAGGATTGGATCAGATAGCGGCGGGTGTCAGCAGACATGTCACCGCTGACATCTGCCACTCCATAGGGGTGAATGGAGGCTCCGATCAGGTCCCCCTGAAAAACTGAATGGTGGACCTGATCAGACAGCCTGTGTGAATCAGGCCTAAGGCCCCTTTCATGCAGGGCGGAATCTGTCTGGGCAGATCCATGTTGAGCATGCGGAGGACAGGTTCGTGTCCGCTCCGCATAGCCTGCTGTTCTTTATGGGGCAGCTGGATGGAAACGGGCTGCCTGTCCCTTTCTATCCGATGGACAAATGGCAAACGTATCATTTGTTTTTAGTGGACCGGATTAGATGACAGAAATGTCCACTGATGTCTGCCGCCCCATAGAGAACAATATGTGCTCCAAACGGACAGGTGGACCCGATTAGTCCACTGGTGTGACAGCATGTTGTCTAGTAAAAGCAGCACACAGCACACACACTAAACATTGTTAAGCACAAATTTAAGCCCCTGATCATCCTAGACAGTGAATCTTATTAGCACTGATCATTGTAATAGTGTCACCGGTGATGTCAGTGGCAGTCCACCCCCTCAGCATCAATTAGTGTCAGATTGACCACTGCACGATCACAGTGCCACTATAAAGGCACTGATCACTGCCATTACTAGAGATTATATATATATATATATATATATATATATATATATATATATATATATAATATATATATATATATATATATATATGGATTTTTTTTTTAAACAAAGACATGTAGCAGCAAACATTTTGGCCTAAATGTATGAAGAATTTATGAATACATTTGATTAACATTTTTTTTATTAGATATATGTTTTAAAGCAGAAGGTAAACATTTTTTTTTCTAAATTTTGGTTCTTTTTTCATTTACATCGCAAAACAAGAAAAAAAAAAACCCAGTGGTGATCAAATACCACCCACCAAAAGAAAAAAAATATATATAAATTTAGTTTGGGTACATCATTGCATAACTGCCAGTTAAAGTAGCAAAAAATGGTCTGTTCATGAAGGGGTAAAACCTTCTGGAGCTGGGGTGGTTAAAGTACCATTCAACTCCAGTCTATAAATGTTGAACACAGATCCTGAGTGTTGATTGCTACTTTGAACAAGCTCCTAGCAGGCTTTAGCCTGTTGAACCCAGCCAGCAGCTTGTATGAGAGGGGGGTTGAATGACAAAAGCAGGCAGAACAATTCTGATGACAATGTGGTTGTAGAGCAGTATAGCCAACACTTTTCAGGATAATTACAGCCTCTCCCTTGATCAGTGTATGGAACCGCTATTCCTAAGGCTACATTTGCACAGGCGTTTTGGCACAGTGTGAATGCTGGCGGCAGAAATCTCTGCACTTTAACCGCTTGTCATTATACTGCGGCAGGATCCCACAAATTGCCGTAGATGAATGTCGGTCCCTTTAACAACTATAGCAGGTGTGCCCCGTGATGTCCACTGGCCACCCGCGATCACTCCACAGAGCCAGAACGGGAATCTGTCAATGTAAACAAACAGATCCCCGTTCTGTCAGGGGAGTAAAGTGTGATCGTCTGTTCCTAGTGATTATGAATAGCGATCTCTCTGTACTCCTTGTCAGTCCACTCCCCCCACAGTTATAAACACCTCCCAGGGAACACATTTAACCCCTTGATCGCCCCCTAGTGTTAACCCCTTCCCTGCCAGTGTCATCAAGTAATCCGTGCATTTTTTTATAGCACTGATCGCTGTATAAATGTCACTGGTCCCAAAAAAGTGTCAAGTGTCCGATCTGTTCGCTAAGAATCACCGGATTACCGCCAGTACTAGTAAAAAATAAATAAATAAGGCATAAATATATTCCCCATTTTGTAGACGCAAAAACTTTTGCGCAAACCAAATCAATATATTGCAATTTTTTTTACCAAAAAAAAATATGTAGAATAAATATTGGCCTAAACTGATGAAAATTTATTTTCAGGATATTTAGTTTTTTTTTTTTAATTGGTGATCAAAATACCACCAAAAGAAAGCTCTATTTGTGGGTAAAAAAAAAAGTCAATTTTGTTTGGGTACAACGTCGCACAACCGCGCAATTGTCAGTTAAAGCGACGCAGTACCCAATCACAAAAAGTGTTCTGGTCATGAAGGGGGTAAATTCTTCCGGGGCTGAAGCGGTAGTAGAACCCTTACAATCCACTTTTGCTACAGGTAAGCCTGTAATAAGGCTTACCTGTAGCTACCCTGGATATCTTCTAAACCTGCACAGTTTAGGGGATATCCCCTGTACATCATCGGCACATGCGCACTGAAGCAATGGCATGTACGTGCCGTTGCTTCAGTGTGTGGATGCACTTTGTGTGTCCAGTAGTGATCACTGCAGGTAAATGCTGGCTGTAAAAGCAGCCATAAAATAGCTGAGGCTGCTGACCACCTGTCATTGAATCTGGGTTTACACCACAATCCTGTGCGCATTACATGTGATGGCTGTGCGCTGCAACTTCAGCCATACATTTTGTGTGGCTGAAATCGCATCACCCAAATAGTGCAGGGTCCTTTTTTCCCCCTCCGCACCCGAACCTATGCGATTCTGGCAATCGCACTGCATTTTGCAATCTGTTTTGGGGTGTCCTTAAAGCGAAGTTCCACCCAAAAATGGAACTTCCCATTTCCTCCCGGGGCACTGCGGCGCCGGAAGGAAGATCACCTCTCCCCCCTCCCTCTCGGCAATCATCTGGAACACGTCAGAGGTCCCAGACGATTGCCCAGCCAGTCATAGCGGTCCGTGCGGCTTGCACATGCCTGGCTGCCACAGCTGGGCGCCCACAGTGACAATGCAGCCACCGCAGAGAGGAGACGAGCGGGGCTTCGCTCCCCCGCAGCGCTGGACCCAGGGACAGGTAAGTGTCCGATTATTAAAAGTCAGCAGCTGCAGTATTTGTAGCTGCTGACTTAATTTTTTTTTTTTTTTAAAGCGGAACTCTGCTTTAATATTGACACCTGCAGCAGATTGCATGGATGCCGTGCGATTGCAATGCAGTGTGTGAGAAACGCACACGATTCGCTGCTTTTCCCATATTGCATAAGTGAGCATGCTCAGTGGCTGCAGCCAGCCACTAACAGGTGTCAAATGCAGCAGCAAGAATTAGATTACCGTTGCTGGCATTCACACCTTGACCAAATGCCCGTCTGAATGTAGCCTTAAGCAAAATAAAGTGGTTTAAAACCCCTTCATACATAAGAAAAGTCCATTTGTACAGGGGACAGATTTACACAATGAATTTAGACCACAAAGAAGGTCAGTCTGTTACAGCAGAAACAGGAAAATGCACAAAGTGTAAAACGTGTTGGGTACACAAATGGATTCTTTTTATATATATAATGGGTGACATAATATGTAAAGTGAGCTACCTGGTTGCTTCTCATTCCTTGTAGGACCTTTGTTGTGCACTAGAACACTACCGTTACCATTTAGGAATAAACTGTCACATTTATATCATGTAATAAGGACTAGTTATCTTCCCACAGTAAAAATGATATAGGTCTTGTTCACACCAGCAGCCCAACACAGCTCTAGCACAAGGAGGCAATCTGCCCTAAGCTGGTCATATATTGATCGATTTTCCCATTCGATTTCCTTTAAGGGCAAGTTCACACTGCTGTGGTGCGGTCACGCTGCGAATCTACTGCAGGTTTCCGCATCGCATGTCTCCCGGCGGCAGTTCACACTGCCCTATGCGAACTGCTGGGAGTGTCAGGTAAAAGTTAATGACACCCCCAAATCAGTTCGCATATTGCAGTGCGATCTGCAAACTCGGACAGGAAATCGGATCACATGGTGTGAACACCTATGTGATCTGATTCTGCTGCGGACCAAACAAAGGGTCCTGTGCGATTTTGGTCCGAATGCAATGCGAATTTAGCCATACTATCTGTATGGCTGAAATCGCATTGCAGAGATCAGATGCGATTTGCACTGCACTGCGGTGTGAATCACATCCGATCTCAGACATCGCAGCAGTGGGAACCTAGCCTAACTCTGTAATGTAAGGGCCTGCCTGATTGCATACAAATTGAAAGTTTAAGTTTTACCCCATTCTTTGGTTTTGGTAAATCTAAAGGAAAATTGTATAATGTATGACCAGCCTTACAGCTTAGGAGTTCAATTAACATCAATGAACTGTGTTGGTGTGCAAAAAAACACCCCAAGAACATTTTAGTACAGCATGTTAACAGTATACCATGAAAGAATACAAAACACCACAACCATGCATAAATATCAATGCAGCATAGCACCAGTTTAAAAACACATTATGGCGCTACGTTGCGAATAAGCCCCAATTTAATCACTGCCTGTAGGCTTAGGATAATACACTATTAGACCTCATGCTCTTACGGGGGTTTGGCCTATGCCTGTCCTGATGGTTTTAGGTACAGCATTTGTCCTGCTGCCATTTGCCTGTCAAAATTTAGGATAGCCTGAAATACATAGCACCGACCGGTACTCCCGTTTAGTGACGTATACCTGGAATGTAGAAAATCTGCGTCCGGGGAATACATCCTTAAACAAGACTACCATTTGGTACAATGCATGTTTTAGCTAGTCAAAGATTTTGACTTGCAGCTGGCTGTGGTACCAATGCTCTACCTGAACCTCCAGGGCTCCCAAAAGTGCTGGGATTTGACACCTGGGCCAAACTGCTCATGTGCATGAGGCCTAAGACTGGCCATACATTTTTCCTTAGATTTACCAAAACCATATAATATGAGGTCAAACTTAAACACTTTCAATTTGTATGCAATCAGGCAGGCCCTTGTACTACAATGGTTAAAAGGTAAATCTAAAAGGGGCTTGAACAAGAAAGTTGTATATTGTATGGCCAGCTTTAGGCTAGGTTCACACTTGTACAGGCTGCGTTCTGTATGTACAGCAGCCCATTGCTTTCAATCGGTCTTCCCTAGCAACAGAAATATGGGGAAAAGACATCCCAGATCTCCCCCCCCCCCCCCCACATTTTTTTTTTTTTTGAGTCGCACAGGTCTGTATTGTGAAGCAGCACAGTGTGGTTTCTCAGACATTTTGCCAGTGTGTGAAATGCCATCAACAATTAATGGCACCCCTGCATGTCTACTAGAGAACACCCCGTTTCTCTCTCGCCTGTTGGGTGCACATATTCCCGACATGTTATATTGCAAACCTAGCCATAGGAGTTTCATAACCACGACTTCAATCTACAATTCTAATAAACGTCAGTAGGCATTACTTAAATATTCAGGTTATTTTCACCTTGCTTATTTATTCACATACCTGAGAAACAGGTAAAGGATTAATAGAAAAATATTCTTCCTAATAACAAATCAGCCAACAGCCCTTATCACATAATATTCACATGAAAACGTTCCAATAGAGATCATCATGAGTCAATAAAGTGTCGGTGATAGGCGTAGGAATACACGCCATCAGGTGAGGTCCATGGGCTTATTTTTTCCTTTTACCCCCAAACCCTTTACCCCCCTGACTTTTGCTCCCTCTGGCTGGTCCTTTGCCCCCTCTGGCTGGTCCTTTGCCCCCCTGACCCTTGCCCCCTCTGGCAGGTCCTTTGCCCTTCTTTCCGCCCTGTTTCCCCCCTCGCCCCCCTTTTTTGGAGGTCTTCCACCTCTTGGCTGACTCCGCTGCATCCTCCTCCCTCATCTGACGGTTGACCGCCTTGGTGACATCCATCATGGGTTTCTTGCTGCCCAGGACCTTCAGGATCTCCAGCTGCTTGTTCTTCTCTGCCCCCATGTCCCCCACCAGGGGCTGGAACTTCCTCTTCTTGCCCATGTTCTTGGGTTCCTTCTCCTTGGGTAGCTTGTCCTGGAACCTGCCCATAGAGGCTGTAGATCTCTTGGCCACATGCATGGCTTTGCCCAGCTCATCCCGGCTAGGCTGTCCGGTAGGGGTGAGCCCTACTCCTGGGACTTTGCCCTTGTCGGCTCTGGCCAGGTTCCTGAGCCGGTTCAGCTCGTTCTTGGCCACACGCTCCTTCTTGGCCTTCATCCTCTTGGCGAACTGATCCTGGTTGGGGTCGGCGGTGACCGGGACCTCGATCAGCCAGTCCTTGGTGTCATCATTGGCCCGTTTGTAGCCCCAGCGCCGCCGCCACTCCTTGCTGGTCTTGTCCCACACCAGGTTGGTCTTCTTCTTCTTCTGGATTCCCTTTAATTTGGCGAATTCCTCCCAGCGGGTGGGCGCCCGGGGCTTCGGGATCGGCTTCTCCCGGGGCAGCCTGGTGCTGGGCTCCGGCAGAGTGGCCACTACCGCCTCCTCCACCCGCTGGGTCGGCAGAGTCCATAGCTGATTGATGAGAAGCTGCGTGTTGTCCCGGGCCAGGGAGCGCAGGAAGTCCTCCCGGCTCTGCTGTCTGAAGGCCTTGGAGTCCGCCGGGTTGGGGTCTGAGGCTAGCAGGTTGCCCAGATCGAACTGTAGCTCGAGCTCCTTCTCCACGGTGATGAGTCTCAGCTTCTCCGCCTCATCCTTCTCTGCCTGGGCCAGCACATGTTCGATCATCTGAGCCGCCATGATCGCCGGGCTCATAGGAAACACGTGGGGTCTGCAAGAAGGAGCACGTGATTCAGACGAGGCGGAAGGGCAGCTCTGCACGGCCTCTCATTGGTTACATTTATCAGGGGCGGGTGTAATGGCTGACATCTTGTGGTTGGCAAGCGGCTTGACGGGTGACGCTGGGATTGGTATCGAAAGAGGGCGGGGCTTACTTGTATTTAGGATTGTGATCAGATGAGGAAGGGGGCAGCATTACTTGTGGTTGGGGCTGTGATCAGATGGGGAGGAGGTCACCCATATTTGTAACTGGGGCTGTGATCACATGAAGAGGGGATCAGCATCACTTGTAACTGGGGCTGTGATCAGATGAGGAGGGGGTCACCCTTAATTGTAACAGGCTGTGATCAGATGAGGAGGGGATCAGCATCACTTGTAACTGGGGCTGTGATCACATAAAGAGGGGATCAGCATCACTTGTGGTTGGGACTGTGATCAGATGAGGAGGGGGTCACCCTTAATTGTAACGGGCTGTGATCAGATGAGGAGGGGGGGGGGTTACCCTTAATTGTAACGGGCTGTGATCAGAGGAGGGGGGGGGTTACCCTTAATTGTAACGGGCTGTGATCAGATGAGGAGGGGGTCACCCTTAATTGTATGGGGCTGTGATCAGATGAGGAGGGGGTCAGCATTACTTGTGGTTGGGGCTGTGATCAGATGGGGAGGGGGTCACCCTTAATTGTAACTGGGACTGTGATCAGATGAGGAGGGGGGGTCACCCTTAATTGTAACTGGGGCTGTGATCAGATGAGGAGGGGGGTCACACTTAATTGTAACTGGGACTGTGATCAGATGAGGAGGGGGTCACCCTTAATTGTAACTGGGACTGTGATCAGATGAGGAGGGGGTCACAGTTACTTGTAGTTGGAGCTTAGACGGGATTGGGAGGGGTTTACCCTTTTAGAAGTGGCTGTTATCCGATGGGGAAGAGGTCATAGCTTCTTGTAGCTGGAGCTGTGATCAAATTGGGAGAAGGTGGCCTGACTTATAGCTGGGTCTGTTATCAGAAGGGTAGAGGGTCACACTCGTACACACAATTAGATTATCAGTCCAATGATTGTCCATTTTTTTTTTGCATGCTAGTCTGATATAAAAAATGAAGAGTTTAATAAACTTAGGAAAATTCTCGTATGACAGAATACAACTCCGTAAATGATGAAATGTGTTGCAATGCATTGTAATGTATTCTTTCGTTTCTGAGCATGCGTGGTCTTGCTCTTCCCATTTTTTTTGACAAATATTGTCATGATTAAACAAAAATCAGATTTTCGTGTCTGTCCCCGTCAATCACATTATCATAGATCACTTTAAAAGCTGTATTTTTCGTCCAATTTTCTGATCGCATGAACTAGGCTTGTAGATGGCACGCTGGGGCTGTGATCAGATGAGAAGGTGGTCACAGTTACATGTAGCTGGGGCTGTGATCAGATTGGGAGGGGGTCACCCTTAATTGTTGCTGGGGCTGTTGTCAGATGGGAAATGGGGTTACTTTGACTTGTAGCTGGGGCTGTTTTCAGATGGGAAGGGGTCACCTTTACTTGAAGCTGGGGCTGCTGTCAGATAGGGAGGTGGTCAAAAGAAATCTAATTCCAACAGCCTTCTATATGTGCTGCACCAATGGATATCACAGAAAAGTCTCATCAGACTCCCTTATCCAAGCACAACTGACCAAAAAACAAAGATAAAATCGTAAATGCCCTGTGATCTAAAAACCGTTGCCATATATACTGTAAAAACTTCATAAAAAAGTGCAATCGCAATCTTCAGTTTTAGTTGTAACCACTCCAATAAAAATCCTCACAGTGTGCACACCCACCGTATGTGCCTATATAGCTCACCTTTATAAATAGACCTCTTTATTTAAAGAAGATCTACAAATGCTCTTAAATACAAAGGGAAATAGGATTCCACCACTTCCCTTCAGACACAGCTCACAGGCATATAAGGGTTAAAATGCACTGTTTCATCTCAAATCCAAAATAGCTCAAAAAAGGAAAAACAAATCATAGTGCTCACTGTAGTCTTACACTCACATGTGTAGCGCCCTCTAGTGTGCTGCTAGTGGTAGCGCAGGAAAATGTATGGTTGACTCATGCTTGCCCTGTAAATCTTTGAATCAGGGTCATGGGTTACTACAGTTCAGGCTCGATCACTCATACAGGCAGCTTTCTGGTACCTCTCCCTGGATCTGGGAGTTTGGAGAAACTTCTAGATACTGGAGGACAGAGGCCAGGAGGGTTGGCCTGCATACTTAGGGGAGTTTAGCCAATCTCCAGGCAGTGGGCCTGGCATGGGGTCTGAACCAGCCTTTAAGTGTGGATAAGTCATGCTGGCAAGGGGAGTCAGATGGAAGATGGAGTGCTGAGGAGACTGTTGGTGACCCTTGAGGCAAACCCCCTAGTCTGGGAGGGTGCTCAGCCCTGGGCTGCAGCTTGGGAGCTGGCTTGAGAGGCTCCTACAACAGAAGCAGTTTGGAAAGAGTTTTCCCTGAGAGACAGCAAGGAGGACAGTGTGAGTACTACAGCACGGTCAGGGATTTACAAGGGGAGAGACTGCCACATGTAGCAGTTCTTTCTGGAAGATAGCGGTGTGCTTAAATCTTCTCTAACCTTGCCCTTGGAGATCTCAAGAGTCAGTCGAGTAAACTGGTGAAGAATCAGTCGGGTAGACCGGTGAAGAGTCAGTCGGGTAGACTGGTGAAGAAGCAGCCAGGTGGGCTGGCGTTTCCTACAATGGGTAAAGCTGGGATCAGTTCAAAAGGGAGTTGGAGGTACTCCAGGATGCCGTTCACAACACTTTGCCCTACTTCAAAAGGGACTGAGAGTCCCTAGTCCACAAGGGGCTGTTGCATCTTTTTTGTTTAGCGATTGTCAGTGCTGTGGAGTGAAGAAACTAATCTGAAGTTGTACAGTATCTTACAAAAGTGAGTACACTCCTCACATTTTTGTAAATATTTTATTATATCTTTTCATGTGACAACACTAAAGAAATTACACTTTGCTACAATGTAAAGTAGTGAGTGTACAGCTTGTATAACACTGTAAATTTGCTGTCCCCTCAAAATAACTCAACACACAGCCATTAATTTCTAAACCGCTGGCAACAAAAGTGAGTACACCCCTGAGTGAAAATGTCCAAATTGTGCCCAATTAGCTATTTCCCTCCCTTGTGTCATGTGACTCATCAGTGTTACAAGGTCTTAGGTGTGAATGGGGAGCAGGTGTGTTCAATTTGGTGTTATCGTTCTCACTCTCATACTGGTCACTGGAATTTCAACATGGCACCTCATGGCAAAGAACTCTCTGAGGATCTTAAAAAAAGAATTGTTGCTCTACATAAAGATGGCGTAGGCTATAAGAAGATTTCCAAGACACTGAAACTGAGCTGCAGCACAGTGGCCAAGACCATACAGCGGTTTAACAGGACAGGTTCCACTCAAAACAGGCCTCACCATGGTCGTTGAGTGCATGTGCTCAGTGTCGTATCCAGAGGTTGTCTTTCAGAAATAGACGTTTGAGTGCTGCCAGCATTGCTGTAGAGGTTGAAGGGGTGGGGGGTCAGCCTGTCAATGCTCAGACCATATGCCGCACACTGCATCAAATTGGTCTGCATAGCTGTCATCCCAGAAGGAAGCCTCTTCTAAAGATGATGCACAAGAAATACCGCAAAAAGTTTGCTGAAGACAAGCAGGAACAATGTCCTGTGGTCTGATGAGACCAAGATAAACTTATTTGGTTAAGATGGTGTCAAGCGTGTGTGGCGGCAACCAGATGAGGAGTACAAAGACAAGTGTGTCTCGCTCACAGTCAAGCATGGTGGTGGGAGTGTCATGGTCTGGGGCTGCATGAGTGCTGCCGGCACTGGGGAGCTACAGTTCATTGAGGGAACCATGAATGCCAACATGTACTGTGACATACTGAAGCAGAGCAAGATCCCCTCCCTTCGGAGACTGGGCCGCAGAGCAGTATTCCAACATGATAATCCCAAACACACCTCCAAGACGACCCCTGCCTTGTAAAGAAGCTGAGGGTAAAGGTGATGTACTGGCCAAGCATGTCTCCACACCTAAACCCTATTGAGCATCTGTGGGGCACCCTCAAATGGAAGGTGGAGGAGCACAAGGTCTCTAACATCCACCAGCTCTGTGATGTCATGGAGGAGTGGAAGAGGACTCCAGTGGCAACCTGTGAAGCTCTGGTGAACTCCATGCCCAAGAGAAAAAAGGGGAAAAGGGGTTGAAACAACCCCAGGACTTTTAAGGTGCTTATATTTTGGAGTAGATAGACATGTACAACTTATCCATAAAAAAGATTTTTTATTATTACAATTGATATAAATTACACATTATATCAATTGTAATAATAAAAATCTTTTTTATGGATAACTTGTACATGTGTATCTACTCTATTTACTCCAAAATATAAGCACCTTAAGCACCTTTTTTCTGTTGGTAAAACTTATGGGATGTGGTGCTAAGCTTTGATTGTTTCTGCCCTCATTATTGTTTTTGTCCATGCCCAAGAGGGTTACGGCAGTGCTGGAAAATAATGTTGGCCATATAAAATATTGTCACTTTGGGCCCAATTTGGACATTTTCTCTTAGAGCCGGTTCACATCCGGGCGACTTGTCAGGCAACCTAGCCGCCTGACAAGTCGCCTCCCTTTCTGTACAATGGAACCGTTCTAATCGGAGCGACGCAAGTCACTCCGACTTAGAAAAAGGTTCCTGTACTACTTTGGGGGCGACTTGAGGCGACTTGCATAGACTTCTATAAAGAAGTCGTGTGCAGGTCGCCTCACTTTTGTTGCCAGCGGTTTAGACATTAATGGCTGTGTGTTGAGTTATTTTGAGGGGAGAGCAAATTTACACTGTTATACAAGCTGTACACTCACTACTTTATATTGTAGCAAAGTGTCATTTCTTCAGTGTTGTCACATGAAAAGATAGAAGAAAATATTTACAAAAATCTGAGGTGTGTTCTCACTTTTATGACAAACTGTACATAGGGAGGAAGTTGTCCCTGGTTTTGTGTAAGTCAAGTTAGGCATCCCATAATGCCTATCCCCATCCAAATTATTACCACTAATAAAACAACAAAAAATAAGCTTAAAGACTGTTCCTTGTATCTAGAAAAAATGTGAAAAATGCTTGTTTCCTGGCTGTGGGGAACCCAGTCATCTGCAACCCCTACGGGGTTAGTGCTACAGAGCCATAGAAAATCCAATTACATTTAATTGGAAAAAATGCTTCTAAAAGTAATAGTGCAATTTACCAAAAACCTGCACATTGATTTCAAGTGCTCTTCACACCAATTCATTGATGATGTGTACACACTCCCTGCCAAGTGCATCCAATCTTCTCACCTTACAAAATAAATCCTTAAGTTACAGGAAGTCCAAAAACACTTCAAAGTTATAATGTGATGTTGTCTTTTCCAGTGCTTCCAACAAATGACAGCAAAGGGGTTAAACACACTTCTTCCTCTTTAGAGATTGGGCCCGGGCGTGTTCGGGATCCCACCTGCCCAATCCCACTAGGAAGCCAACACCGCACAGCTAATCACAAATAGTACAATCACAAATAAAATAGAGGAATTAGCACACTCCAGGTAATAACAGATCACTGTACTGCCCACAATATAAATGCTTATCGCTCTGCTCTAACGTTAGCGGTTCGCACATCCACAAGCGTGATAATGTCACTTGCTTGGCTCTGTCCTAACTTGTTGCGTCCAATCAGGGACATGCACCTGCACCCACACAGATGTCAAATCTAACAGTCGGTGTGGCCAAATTGAGTTAAAAGTGGGATGGGCTTAATGGGCGTGGTTAAATAAAACCAGGTCAGTCTGTCCCCTGTGAAGAACAGAACCGAGAGCACACAGCCCCTAGTGTAATTTACCCTTTATTAGACGCATAAAAAGCAATCATATTATGCACCCACAAAAGCACTTGTTAGCAGTCCAAACAAAAAAATTCTAGCTTCGGCTTCTGCACAGTTGTCAAACCCTTGCAGGGAAAAGGAAACTCCTGGCAGTCCTCCTGCATGGTCCTACGGTGGATGGAAAAAGGCCAGCCAAGAAAGCGCCAAGAGTGAACAAGAACAGTCTTTCACCATTCCCTCCAGGTCAGTTTGTCCCAAGTATAATCCTCCCCCCCAGGTCAATCTGTCCCCCCAGTATAATCCCCCCAGATCAGTCTGTCCCCCAGTGCAGCACTTCCAGGTCAGTCTGTATAATCCTCCCCCCAAAGATCAATCTGTCCCCTAGTATAATTTTTAGCACTGCACTTTACATTTTCCATTTTGCTTTATTGCCCAATATCTGGGTTATAGTGTTCAGTTGCTGTTTTGTTTATCTTTTCACTAAGTGCAGATATTATTTTACACTTATGGATGTTATAAAAGTGGGCTCTGTTCATGGATTCCCTGCTAGAATGGGCACCGCCACTGTGAAAGGAGCCATGCTGAGAAGTACTACACCCAATATACAGGACAAGAGAAGTGCTACAGTGCAGAGTCCATACATACAGAATAGGAAATGGTGGTGAGAATTACACCCAACATGCAGAGCAACAGAAGTACTATCATGCATCAACCATACATACAGAATAAGGTGTGCACTAGGGGTTTGCCGGTGTCCCTGGGCACACCCTAATCACTTTGTGTGCTTTGCAATTAGAACCCCCCCCTTCCGGCTTCCCTCCTCTCCTGCCAGCTGCGGCAGACACATATGGGGATTTTCAGGATGGGGAACTGGGAAGGGGCTGGTAAAAATCACCCCTTTTTTTCTGAATAAATCCAGTAAGTGATTAGTACCAATCACTCACTGTGTTAATTCATAACTGTGTTTACTATGCTTCAGTTTATAAATGAACGGCTGTATAGAGCTCTTCCTGTTCATTAATTCTGCGTGGCTGAGGCTATAGAAAGGAACTGGGCAATGTGTTTCCTTAGTCCCCATCTCTCAAAAGTGACACTTCTATTTAGACCTCTGATTTTTCACCAGGGTCCCCCAAAAAGGATTGTGAAAAAAAAAAAAAATTGCAACAAATAATAAAAAAATGTACAAATAATAAGAAATGTAAAGCAAAAATATAAATATGTAGCGATGACAACTTTTGTTTTTAGTCATATGTGTGTTATAAAGGTGATAAGTGATATAGTGCCATCTTGTGGACAATTGAAAAGGTACAATACTTTTATGTTTCATGATTAAGAGAAGTGACATGGAAGTGATTGATTGTTTACTTCTGAACATTAACTATGACCTACCCACAATGCTCATGGACCAGAGGAGACCTGAACTGCATCGTGGGAGGGTATAAAAGGTTTGGGAGCAGCCATCTTGGCTCTCTTGTTCTTGGGACGCGTGGCCTGCTGGCATAGCTCTGTGGCTGTGTGTGTCCCACAGGGTTGCGGTCTACCTTGTGAAGGAGCGGAACTGCAGCAAGGATCCTGCGATTGATCACAGTGTGACAGCGTGGTGGTGGCTCCATATGGACTGAGAACTGCTGAAACAGAGACGTCCATTTGTCCGGATCCAGTGCGGTGAGAGGGTTAACACCCGGAAGTTTGTTTAATAGAATAGAACTTTAATAGTTTAATAGAACTGTTACAGAGTGTTGCTGGGACTGATAGTCCCACGGAACAAGTTAAGTTGGAGAACATTACATTTGCATAGACTTTAGTATTCAAGAACTGATACTAGAGGTTTGTCTTCTTCATATAAGAATACTTAATCAATCTGCTGGATTATAATTGTCTTAGTGTATTACCTTACACTGCGCAACACCCAAGAAGAACCCTCTGTGGATTACAATTACAAATTCATAGCTAGCGAAGACTGAAGACGTCAAGACTATCTCTTTTATTGCAGGGCTCTGCATCCAGTTATAAAGGATAGTGACTTTACAGTTTAGAGCAGGGGGAGCTCCCTGATATATGTATATATATATTTAGGTATATTTGTGTATGTTACAAAGACTGTCATAACTATTTACTGTACTGTTGCACTACATTGGTGTGATAGTGTAGTCACTGTAATAACTTCTATATAAATACCCAATTCAAGTAAAAAGGAAGTTATTTTGGTTATTACAAAAGTTTGTGTGCAGTGTTGTTATTTCTCCTGCAGGTGGAACTACAAACACCCAGGTAGAGGTAAATATACATATAAATGTATATTGTGGGCTAAAGTTGGTATTAGTGTCATTACAACACTGCACTACAGCTGTGTCAAGGGGATTGAACGAGTTAAGAGGGGTGGAGAGAATAGAGGACAGGCCCAATAATAAACCAGCAGCTCCACCGCGAGTTATTACTACAAATACATAATACATACACCAGTTCTGTGTGTGTGTGTGTGTATATACTAAATATACATATACACACACGCATGTGTGTTTGAGCTTTGCAATAGGCTGTGCACACCTATGAGGCTGGCCATATTCTAACTAAAACAATAGATACCACCATTTACACAAACAAGCTGGATAGAGGAATCCCCCCTGCTGGGACACTGTATTCTGACAGGTATGTTCCGACATATCCCTTCAACAGAAGTCAATTAAATAATCGACTTCTGTTGTGCATGGGAGGCGACACACTAACTGAAATTTTGATCAGTATATGGCCAACTTGAAGTGATGCTAAAGGATAGTTTTTTTAATTTATAATAAACATTTTTTATACTTACCTACTCTGTTCAATGCTATTGCACAGAGTGGTCCCTTACCTCTTCTTTTGGCATTCTCCCGTTGGCACTCTTCCCTTCTTCTTACGCATGCCCCCTCAGCACAGGATTTGACTGACAGCAGCAGCAGCCTATGGCTCCCGCTGCTCTCAGAGTCTCCCATGAGCCTAGGAAGAGAAAGCAGTGGTGCTGCACATAGGGTCAGCATTGGATCAAGAGGGGAGGCAGGTAAGTGTTTAGGGATTGGGAGGGGGGGCATAGTGGGTCATTTTTAACAGAATAAAAACTTACAGAATAAGAACTGATATGTGCTTTTCTACATTTATTTTGTACAGCATTCCCTATGACTTCTTCCATAGTAAAAGCAACCCCTTCCCGATCTGATAACAGCTCCAGCTACATTTGTGGTAGCCCATAGCAACCTTTTAGTCTGCTTGTTTGAGTTAAGCAGAGGCGCAACTGTTGGGGTCGTAATTGCCACCCTGCCCCGTGCTTCAGGGGGCAAGTGTAGCTCCCCTGTCATATTTGGTTCTACACCTGGATGGGGGGGGGGTGACGGGGGTGACATATAGAGCAACTGATGCCCTCCAGTTTCCTCCTGCAGCCACTAAAAGCCAGCTTCTCCTCCTCTCCCTTCCGCCAACATGCAAGTTCATGCGGCTGCAGGAGGAAAATGGAAGGAATAGGTTCCTCTATATGCCAAACCCTCCTATCCAGGTTGTGACCTGGAAAGTGTATGTGTGCCGCTCATTAAGGAGGGGTATGTAGACTGTACATCTGCAGCTGCTGTCAGAGTGCTGACAGGGGATGGAGCCTGGCCTGGCTCCTGTAGGGTTCAAGGGAAAAGAATGATGGCCCCTGTAAGTCGCACATGTAGAGAGGTGAATGCAGTGGCAACCTCAGCCTGGACTCAAACAAGGCCATGCCCCCAACACATTTTACTGCACCCCCCCCAGAGCTTAGCCATGGGGATAGCCCATGCTATCTCCATGACTAAGCTTCGGGGGCGGAGTGAAATGTGTTGGGGGCGTGGCCTTGTTGGAGTCCAGGCTGAGGTTGCCACTGCATTCACCTCTCTAGGACACCTTAGATGTGTGACTTCCAGGGGTCATTTCTCTTTTCCATCCTTTCCAGGTTACTTGTTTCCTGCTGCCCAGGGCTCCTATGTGCTCACCTGATCCCCCCCCTCCGCTGCTGGCTTCCCCTCTCCCCTTTCCAGCTGGCGGTTGTGGGGGATGCTTTCAGGATGAAGAGCTGGGGAAGGGCACAGTAATTATGTCATTTACCGGCCTCGTCTTTTTCTGAATGGACACAGTGAGTGATTGGTACCAATTGCTTTTGTGTCTATTCATAACTGAAACATAAGAAACCGTTTTTACTATGCTTCAGTTTGTGAATGAACAGGAAGCTCTGTACAGAGCTTTTCCTGTCCAATCATTCTGTTCAGCTGAGGCTGCAGAGATGGAGATTGAGGGCCGTGTCCTCAATCTCCTTTCTTTGTTCACAGATGAAACATCAGAGGTCTGTTTAGACCCCTGATATTTCACCAAAGACCCCACGGGGGCTCCTGAAAAATTGTAAAAAAAATAAGAAGAAGAAATACAATTTTAAAACAAAAATAAAAAAACTACTGACCCCGTCCACTGCCCTAGCGACCCCGTCCACTGCCCTAGCGACCCCGTCCACTGCCCTAGTGACTCTGTCCACTGCCCTATTGACCACATTCTCTGCATTACTAACACAGCAAATCCACTACCATACTGACACCATCCACTGCTCTACTGACTGACACCATTCACAGTTTTACTGACAAGCTGGTATCAAAAGGTTTGAAAGTTTTTTTGCAACAGTGTATACATATATAAAAACAGTTTGCTGCGCTTTGGGTTGATCACATTCATGTAAACATGCAGAACACACAAAAAATAAATAAAGTCCTATTAGGTGATGAAACAAAGTGCTCGTGCTTAAATTGACATCTCCTGTGCAATGGTGTTCAGACTGGGTGCCCCACATAGATATACACTCACCCTGGATGTTGACCAACTATCGCTAGTATGGTCCTATAGGCGTGTGGGGATACCCCTAAGGCGACTGTTGAAATGACGTCTCATGCATGAATGCACCTCTTAGGTATGGATGGAAATGACAAAGGAGAACCTTCATTGCGCAATGCCAAAAAAACAGGTTTATTAAATAGACAAATTAAAATAATTCACTCACATTTAAAAGGGGACGTACTAAACTGCATATTGGGATGATGGGATGATTGGATTATTGGCTGCAATACTGAGAACTCTCACTAGATGTCAGTGTACCATATACACATATATATGGTAATGACTCTGTTGTTTCTCAAAATATGTTATTCTTTACTGCAGTGCTTGATACAATGTTGCAAGAAACAGTTGCTAATGTTTAACTCTTCACTTGCTGATATATATGCAGCTGTACAACAGTTGCTGATATATATGCAGCTGTACAACAGGATACAGAAGTAATATAAAAATTACATTTGACCTGTTTTTGATGGGAATATGGGTAGAATTATTATTGACTATTGGAGGAATATCATGTTAACACCCGACAATGAACATATTTAATTAACAATAATAATATGCATATACTTTTTCTACATAGGGATTATGGGTGGAATATTGTAGTTAGACATACATAGGAATATATTAAACCTATTTTTGATATAAATATGTATATAATAATTTTTCTACATGGGGATTATTGGTGGAATATTGTTTATAAATATACATAGCAACATATTAAACTCATTTCTGATGAGAATATGCATATATGTTGCTATGTATATTTATAAACAATATTCCACCAATAATCCCCATGTAGAAATATAATTATATTCATATTCTCATTAGAAATGGGTTTAATATGTTGCTATGTATATTTTTAAACAATATTCCACCAATAATCCCCATGTAGAAAAATAATTATATGCATTTTCTCATCAGAAATGGGTTTAATATGTTGCTATGTATATTTTTAAACAATATTCCACCAATAATCCCCATGTAGAAAAATAATTATATGCATTTTCTCATCAGAAATGGGTTTAATATGTTGCTATGTAAATTTATGAACAATATTCCACCAATAATCCCCATGTAGAAATATAATTATATGCATATTCTCTTTGGAAATGGGTTTAATATGTTGCTATGTATATTTTTAAACAATATTCCACCAATAATCCCCATGTAGAAAAATAATTATATGCATATTCTCTTTAGAAATGGGTTTAATATGTTGCTATGTATATTTTTAAACAATATTCCACCAATAATCCCCATGTAGAAAAATAATTATATGCATTTTCTCATCAGAAATGGGTTTAATATGTTGCTATGTATATTTTTAAACAATATTCCACCAATAATCCCCATGTAGAAAATAATTATATGCATATTCTCTTTAGAAATGGGTTTAATATGTTGCTATGTATATTTATAAACAATATTCCACCAATAATCCCCATGTAGAAAAATAATTATATGCATATTCTCATCAGAAATGGGTTTAATATGTTGCTATGTAAATTTATAAACAATATTCCACCAATAATCCCCATGTAGAAAAATAATTACATGCATAATAATATCATAAATGGGTTTAATATGTTGCTTTGTATATTTATAAACAATATTCCACCAATAATCCCCATGTAGAAAAATAATTAAATGCATATTCTCATCAGAAATGGGTTTAATATGTTGCTATGTATATTTATAAACAATATTCCACCAATAATCCACATGTAGAAATATAATTATATGCATATTCTCATTAGAAATGGGTTTAATATGTTGCTATGTATATTTTTAAACAATATTCCACCAATAATCCCCATGTAGAAAAATAATTATATGCATTTTGTCATCAGAAATGGGTTTAATATGTTGCTATGTATATTTTTAAACAATATTCCACCAATAATCCCCATGTAGAAAAATAATTATATGCATTTTCTCATCAGAAATGGGTTTAATATGTTGCTATGTATATTTATAAACAATATTCCACCAATAATCCCCATGTAGAAAAATAATTATATGCATATTCTCTTTAGAAATGGGTTTAATATGTTGCTATGTATATTTATAAACAATATTCCACCAATAATCCACATGTAGAAATATAATTATATGCATATTCTCATTAGAAATGGGTTTAATATGTTGCTATGTATATTTTTAAACAATATTCCACCAATAATCCCCATGTAGAAAGATAATTACATGCATTTTCTCATCAGAAATGGGTTTAATATGTTGCTATGTAATATTTATAAACAATATTCCACCAATAATCCCCATGTAGAAAAATAATTATATGCATATTCTCATCAGAAATGGGTTTAATATGCTGCTATGTATATTTATAAACAATATTCCACCAATAATCCCCATGTAGAAAATAATTATATACATATTTATATCAGAAATAGGTTTAATATATTCCTATGTATGTCTAACTATAATATTCCACCCATAATCCCTATGTAGAAAAAGTATATGCATATTATTATTGTTAATTAAATATGTTCATTGTCGGGTGTTAACATGATATTCCTCCAATAATCCCCATGAGCAATAATAATTCTACCCATATTCCCATCAAAAACAGGTCAAATGTAATTTTTATATTGCTTCTGTATCCTGTTGTACAGCTGCATATATATCAGCAACTGTTGTACAGCTGCATATATATCAGCAAGTGAAGAGTTAAACATTAGCAACTGCTTCTTGCAACATTGTATCAAGCACTGCAGTAAAGAATAACATATTTTGAGAAACAACAGAGTCATTACCATATATATGTGTATATGGTACACTGACATCTAGTGAGAGTTCTCAGTATTGCAGCCAATAATCCAATCATCCCATCATCCCAATATGCAGTTTAGTACGTCCCATTTAAAAGTACCTTATAGTACTGGCACCTGGCGTGTGTAGCAGGTGATTATTAAGGGTAATCTGCCCTGATAGGAAAAGCCGCCGTTTGTGGTGTTCAGCTCGATTCCCGGGTAGTTTCGTATGGGCGGAAGTAACGCAATGACGCGGTGAAACCTCCGACGTTTCGGCCTGTCACAAAGCCATCACCAGGATGTGGTCAATCCGCCATATTTATTGTGGGCATTTATACCCTTACTACAGGTCTGATTGATTGAATCAAAATAAACACCTGCTGCATACTCGGGGAGCGTACAATCTTGGTTTAACTACTTGGCGCCCACGCTATAGCCGAAAGACGGCTGCAGCGCGGGCCTTAATTGCCAGGAGGGTGTCCAAGCACAGTCTGTGCGACCCTGTGGGTTGCGTGCGGCGTGCTCTGTGATCACCGAGTCTATGAGACTTGGCTGATCTCAGATGCGAGTAAGGGGTCAATCCTGGACCCTTACCACGTGATCAGCTGTCAGCCAATGACGGCTGATCACGTGCTGTAAACAGAAGCTCGCTAATCGCTGACAGCGTGAGGGGAAAAAAAGCCGATCACCGGCTTCTGTCAGAGGGACATCGGTCCCTCACTCAGAAAGCCGCGGCTGTGCCCACCAGTGTCACCTGCCAGTGCACACTGTGCCACCTACCAGTGCCACCTATAAGTACCCACCAGTGCCACCTACCAGTGCCCACAGTGCCACCTACCAGTGCCCACAGTGCCACCCATCAATGCCCACCAGTGCTGCCAATCAATGCCCATCATTGTCTAACAATCAGTGCCACAGATCAGTGCTGCCTATCAGTGTCACCTATCAGTGCCACCTATCAGTGCCATTTATCAGTGCCACCTATCAGTGCCCTCCATCAGTGCCACCCATCAGTGCCACCTATCAGTGCCGCCTCATTAGTGCTTATCAGTGTCACTTATCAGTGCCCATTAGTGCTGCCTTATCAGTGCCACCTATCAGTGCCGATCAGTGCAGCCTCATCAGCGCACATCAGTCAAGGAGAAAAATTACCTGTTTTCAACATTTTATAACAAACTATGAAACAGTTTTGTTTTGTTTTTTTTCAAAATTTCGGTCCCTTTTTGTTTTATTTAGCAAAAAATAAAAAACCCAGCAGCAATTAAATACCACCAAAAGAAAGCTCCATCTGTGGGAAAAAAATGATAAAAATTTCATTTGGGTAATCTGTAGCATGACCGCGCAATTGTCATTCAAAGAGTGACAGCGCTGAAAGCTGAAACTTGGTCTGGGCAGGAACGGGGTTTAAGTGTCCAGTAAACAAGTGGTTAAAACAATGTCTATAAGGAGTGGGCTGACATTGATATCTACCAAATGAAGATTATTTTTAAATATGTACGTCCATATGGAGAAACAAGTAAAAATGAAAATAAAAATAAAAAGGTGAAAATGAAAATAGGACGAGTGAGGTGATAAAAATACAAGGCCCTCTGCTGGTCATAGGCAGTAAATGAGCTCTTGCTCAACCACATTAAAAGAGCCCTTGCTCAACCACATTAAAGAGGCCATCTAGCGGAGTATTGTAATATTACATCGGACATAAAGTGAAGAGGTAAAGGTAGATGTTGTGGGACAAATTGCTAAGTGAAAATCAGTGGTATAATATTAAATATTAGAACGTGACATATTATATAGTGTTAGATGGATAAGTTAAGTGAATAAGGTGACCCATATGAACACTCACACAATTAAATATTCAAAATTGGGTATTACCAGAATATTTAAAACAATATTAAATAGTTTGCTGGGAGTGGACTAGAAATAAAATAACTGACTAGTCATATGTTAAAAACTATACATTTGAATAATGATGGTTTAAGGTAAAAAAAACTAAAACAGATTAAAAATTACGCTGAGGGAAATGAATACTGATAAAATAAATGGAAGTGACCTCCACCATTAGTAATCTATAACGAAAAAATTTAAGTCTAATTCTACATTTAACCCTAATGGTGTCAAAGTTTGTAATTCAAAAATCCATTTAGTTTCATTCTGGGATATCTTCTGGGTTATATTGGCACCCCTCCAGGGTCTACTGATGGTGTCAATTGCATAAAATGATAGACCAGCTGGGTCTTCATTATATACGATCCTGAAGTGGTTGGACACACTATGTTTAGGAAATCCACTACGGATATTCGTTATATGTTCACTAACTCTTTTAGTTAATGTCCTGGTGGTCCTGCCTACATACTGGTAGCCGCATGTACATTCCAGGACATAGGTAACATGTCTAGTACCACATTTTATGAATTAATTTATGATGAGAGGTGAAAGATGTCCTTTTCCTAGGAGCCCTCTGTGTAATTCTACAGGGTCCACATCTTCCACACCTATAAAAAACCTTCTAGATTGAACATAGTGGTAGCTATTTTCTTGGGGGGATCAGATATGTTTTTTACTATTCTTGTTCTTAGCCCTGCTGCTCTTCGATAAATAAATCTAGGTTTACTTGGTAGTACTTTGTTTAAAATGGGATCCTTCTGTAAAATGGGCCAGTATTTTTTAATACTTTGTTCCAAAAATGTAAATTGTTTATTAAAACCTGTGATGAAGTTGATATCATATTCTTTTTCTATACTTTGTTTTGTTGTTAGCAGTGCCTGTCTGTCCATATCTCCTCCCTGCTCTCTTATTTTTAATAATATATCGCGAGGATAACCTTTGTCTGTAAACCGTTTAATCAAGATATCTGTTTGTTCTATATAGTCGCGATATAGAGTGCAGCTTCTTTTTATACGCACGAATTGCCCTTTAGAAATGGCCATTTTCCACCTGGGATGATGGCAACTCCTAGTAGAAATGTAGCATTTCTGTCTGTGCTTTTGAAATATGTTTTGGTGTTTAGCTTGCCCTCTGTTTTAAAAATACGCAGGTCCAAAAAGTCTATGTTTTGTCAGTGGACTTTTACCGTGAATTTCATACCATAGACGTTTTTGTTGATGTGGTCAATGAATGCTCCTAGGGTGGACTCTGTTCCTTTCCACACCAGCAAAATATTGTCTATGTACCTGCGGTACATCTGCAACTCTGGCCAAAGATTGCCATAAATTACCTATTCCTCCCATTTATTGAGAAAAATGTTCGCAACAATTGGGGCATAGTTAGCCCCCATGTTGACACCTTTTGTTTGATTATAATATTGTCCCCTATACCAAAAGAAATTGTTGGTCATGGCGAGTCTCAAGCTCTTAAGGATGAACTGTTTTTGTCTGTATTTTAAATTAGTGAACTTATTTAGGGCCCATTTGACTGCATTCATGGCGTCTGGTTTGTGAATGTTGGTGTACAAAGACTCAACGTTTTGGGCTTTTTAGTCTTCCCCTTTCCAGCTGGCTGCTGTGGGGGATGCTTTCAGGATGGAGAGCCAGCAAACGACACAGTAATTATGTCAGCCTCTTCCTTTTCTGAATGAACACATTGAGCGATTGGTACCAATTGCTTTTGTGTCTATTCATAACTGAAACATAAGAGACTGTTTTTACTATGCTTCAGTTTGTGAATGAACAGGAAGCTCTGTACAGAGTTTTTCCTGTCCAATCATTCTGTTCAGCTGAGGCTGCAGAGATGGAGATTGAGGGCCATGTCCTCAATCTCCTTTCTTTTTTCACAGGTTAAACATCAGAGGTCTGTTTAGACCCCTGATAATTCACCAAAGACCCCACAGGGGCTCCTGAAAAATTGTAAAAAAAATAAGAAGAAGAAATAAAATTGTAAAATAAAAATAAAAAAACTACTGACCACATCCACTGCCCTAGCGACCCCGTCCACTGACCTAACGACCCCGTCCACTGACCTAGCGACCCCGTCCACTGACCTAACGACCCCGTCCACTGCCCTAGTGACTCCGTCCACTGTCCTATTAACAACATTCTCTGCATTACTGACAAGTCCACTGCCACCACCATTCACGGTTTTACTGACAAGCTGGTATCAAAAGGTTTGAAAAAGTTTTTTTGCAGCAGTGTACACATATAGCATTCCAGAATTGGCCAAACCTGCTGAAGATGTGTTTTCACTGTACATACGGTATATATATATATATATATATATATATATATATATATATATATATACATATATTATATTATTTCCTAATGCATGATGCTGCTTGAAGACTCAATAGCTGTAAATCTTTAGCTATAGCAAGTTACCTCAGACATTTGCTACTCTCACATTGGTAAATATATTTGTGTAAAGTACTGCTTTTAATAGCTTCTGTTTTCAAGCAATTGCAGATCCATTACATTTAGGAGATAAAAAATATAACATTATACATATGAATCAATTTCACCTCCAGCACATTAAGCTACTCTTACCTGTGGAATTTTACAGAATTACATCTTGATGGCAGAAATTGTGAACGATGAATCACATTCTGTGTGCACACCTGCTGTGAGGATAGTTGCAGTGACTATTGTGCTTGGAGCTCTTATCTCTTATCCTGATCCAGTGTAAAGTAGCTGGGAAGAGCCCTTATGATTTCTCCATAGCAGCCATATCGCTTTACAATTTACATTTTAATTTCTGAAGTGTGTAGTGATAAAATTCAGAGATTTTGGATGCTGTTCTAAGAATTTATCCATGGCAGTTATTTGTGTAACATTTTTAATATCTGCTCTTTAAAGAAATAGTACTGAACTCTGATCATGAGTTATGGGAATGAACTGGCATTCCCACCATCTGTCAGCTACAATGCCTTTATTTTTTGACCGTTTCGTATGTCATGACAGCAATGACATCTCAAAAAAAGGGGATTGTGTCTCTGGCAGTGGTTCTCTAGGTGAATAAAGAGAAGTTTAACTTTGTAAGTCTGTATGTGTCGAAGGTGCTTGCCTAATTGCTATAATAAGCTATTATTCAGTGTAGCAGTCTTCATCTCTAGTTGTGTTCCTCTACCATTTGGCAGTGTTTTCCCTGGGTTCTCCGAAGGACATTTTAAAGTTGAAAATCTGTATGATGACCACAGAAGCTTCCAGAACTACAGCCAGCCTGAACATTTATCATGCTCCAGCCAATCCCTGGAGAGGAGTGTCCAGAAGGAGGCTGAAATGATACAAAATAGTCTAAGGCACTAGAGTGCAAGTTCCTTCTCTCCAGGAGGGTTCTCAAGCCGTGCAGCCCATGGATTGTATAGTGGCAATAGAGGCCTCAGCTGTGTCAGGGCTGAGGGCCTGGATAGACTTTGCTTGGCGCGTACTGCAAAACCTCACCACACAGGGCTTGGTCTGGAGAAATGCCGTCTCACTCACTGAAGGAAGCTAAAAGGTGGCAGCTGTCCTGGGGACTTGTGAGTAAAGACCCTAAATTGATCCCTGTGACTGTGTAGTGTTTTGGAAGCTGCACTGGGTACCGGCAGTTGTGCATCAGCGCAAGGTTGCCAGATGCCAAAAAGACTTGCCCCATGGTCTTTAGCTTTGGGGCCTTAGACTTTTGAGCACCCACTATTACTCTAGGAGAAGATTTCCCTCTAATTCCTCAGTGCTAATAGTTTTGGAGTTTCCCATGCCCTAGCCCTCTCTCTCCTGTTAAAGTTCTTTAAGCAGTTAACTACAAAAAAGACATTCCCTAGACTGATTAATTGGAGCTGGAGTGTATGGACTGGTGGTTGGGTGACTGGCACCCTCTGTACTACCAGGGAAGATCCAGCTTTTAACAGGAGCCCCTTTTGGGATAGCACTACTGTTATGTTTTGCTAACTTTGGTGCAAGTAAACTGCAGTTACAGCAGTGATTGAGCACTAGGATCATTGGTGTGAATCCCAACCATGACACTACCTGTCTGGGGTATGCTCTCCCGGTGCGTGTGTGGGTTTCCTCTGGGTACTCTGGTTTCCTCCCTTACTCTAAAGACTAAATTGGCCCTAGTATGTGAATGAATGAATGTGAGTTAGGGACCTAAGATTGTAAGCTTCTTGAGGGCAGAGACTCAAGTGAATGTACAATATATATGTAAAGCACTGCCTAAATTGATGGTGTTATATACGTACCTGTTCTAAATAAATAATAAATCTCTAAAGTGGACTTGAACTCCAAAAGAGAAGATCTGTGGTCCTATAGAGAACTTCTAGAAAAGCCAATGTAGCCTGAATAACACCCTGGAAAAAAAAAACATTTTTTTATGTGCCTGGAATTCCTTTCAAAAATATCAGTGTGCTTAACCGTTTCAGCCCTGGAAGATTTTACCCCCTTCCTGACCAGAGCACTTTTTACAATTTAGCACTGCGTCGCTTTAACTGACAATTGCGTGGTCGTTCAACGTTGTACCCAAACAAAATTTGCATCCTTTTTTTCCCACAAATGGAGATTTCTTTTGGTGGTATTTGATCACCTCTGTGGTTTTTCTTTTTTGCGCTATAAACAAAAAAGAGCGACAATTTTGAAGAAAAAAAACAATATTTTTAACTTTTTGCTATAATAAATATCCCCAAAAGTTTAAAAAAAAAAAAACACATTTCTTCATCAGTTTAGGCCAATATATATTCTTTTACAAATTATTGGTAAAAAAAAAATTGCAATATGCGTATATTGATTGGTTTGCGCAAAAGTTATAGCGTCTGCAAACTTTGGGAAATATTTATGGCATTTTTATGGCATTTTTATTATTTTTCTTTCTTTTACTAGTAATGGCGGTGATCTGCGATTTTTAGCGGTACTGCAACATTGCGACGGACAGATCGGAAACTTTTGACACTTTTTTTGGGACTATTGCCATTTATACAGCGATCAGTTCTATAAAAATTCACTGATTACTGTGTAAATGTCACTGGTAGGGAAGGGGTTAACACTAGGGGGCGATCAAGGGGTTAAATGTATGTTACCTCAGCATGTTCTAAATATGTGGGGATGGAAGTGACTAGGAGAGGAGCCATATCGTTTTTCCTACTTAGAAGGAAGAAACTATATGGCTCCTCTCCTCTGACAGCACCGGAAATTGTGTGTTTACACACACAAATACCCCTGCTGGCGCTCGTGCACACAATCGTACGTGGCCGGTGGCGATCTTGCCGGCTAGCCACACGCATCGGGTCCCCCGCTGTGCAGCAGGCGCGCACGCGCCCTCTGGTGGCTGAAAACGGGTAGGACGTACCCGTACGGGATTTCGCCCAGGAGTGCCATTGTGCCGCAGTATATCTGCGTGACACGTCGGCAAGTGGTTAATGGGCCTAGGTGCCCTTGTATGTCTAATAGCTGTACAGCAGGGGTAGGTAACCTTAAAGAGGTGGAGATCTTCCTGAACAACATGGAAGAATTTAAAGATCACCAGGAACACTTCACACCCGATTTAATCCCCTAATTGCCGTACTACCGTGTTGCAGTCACGGGTTTAAATCAGTTGGTGAGGAGGCAAATACCACCAAAAGAAAGCTGTATCTGTGGGAAAAAAAGATAAAAATGTAATTTGGGTACAGTGTTGCATGACCGTGCAATTGTCATTCAAAGTGCGACAACACTGAAAGCTAAAACTTAGCCTGGGCAGGAAGGGGGTGAAAGTACCCGATACTGAAGTGGTTAAGGCGATACAGGAACAGTTTTTTTCATTTTGATGTAAAGGTTTTACATAAATGTCTCTAAGCTGACCATTATAAAAATAAAGGAAAAAAGACTTAAAAAGAAAACCAATGCAGCCACCACATTTAAGAATTGATAAGCTGCAACATATTAATTATTTTGACCTAAATACTGGTGTAAAATATAACTAAAATAAAATCATTCTGGATAAGGTGGAGACTGTGACACCACTGCCCTCCCTCTCCACCTCATCCAATCAGAGACTCCTTGTATTCATTGAGGAAAATGCAAGACATTCTGTGAATGGTGCTCGGTCTGGGACAGGAAGAAATCAGTGATCACTATAGAAGCAGCGACTACAACAGTGATTCTACACTGCCACAGTGGTCCCACAGGTATGGCATTTGCATACTCCTCTAATTAGAATAGACACATTGAGGAGCAGATATCACAAGTCTTTGAGTAGAAATGCTGCCATACAGATAGCCACTAGAGGGAGCCCCTAAACATCTGTGTGTGAAATATAGCCACCAAATTATGGAACAAGTCCTATCAAAATATTATTATCATTACAATGCTAGTGCCATAGGAGCTTTTACTACAAATATAGTACACAGTAGTTTCCCTTTAATCTATTTTTCCAAAGCATTATGGTAAAAGACACAAAACTTTAGAAAAAAGTAAATAAAATCAAAATAGACTGTAATCTTGATGAGACTGCACAGGTTCAAAGATCACAAATTGCCCTCTTTATGGGGTATGTTAAAAAAAAAAATAAAAAAATTGAGCATCTAGCTTTCACATCACCTCTCAGCCTGGCAATGTACAATCAGTGGCTTTTTTTCAGATTGTGTGAGCGTCAATGTCCCTTTTGAAAAAAAAAAGTAATAAAATAGACATTATTATTTTTTCAACTGAGTTTATTTGTTACTCTTGGGGTTACTCTTCTGCGTTCATGCAGTGTAATAGAATATGAGATCATCGCTGATCTCTGAGCTGAGTCTTTTTTCTTTTTCATTGTATGTATTCATTTTTTATTCATTACTGAATCCAGATAAGAAGTATTGGGTAGATGCATATGCTTTATAATCAAACCTGTCAAATCTTGTGAGATTAAAGCGAAAGTAGAAGAATATAGTGTATCTATTTTGAGTATCATTACTTATCACTTTCACTCTGGGGTTATTAAACATTTTAAACAAAGGGCAAATTCAATGTCCACCAGACTGTTTGGAGGCCAGGCGTGACCAGTGGTCACAGTAATAAATATGCTTCTGTCAGTGGTCAGTGGGAGTAATAAGTACCCTGGCGCAAGTGGTCAGTAGGAGAAAAAAATGCCTGTGTCAGTGGTCAGTGGGAATAACAAATGCTTTAGTCTTAGTGAAAGTAATAAATGAACTGCTGTTAGTGGTAAGTAAAGTAATAAATGCCCTGGAATCAGTGGTTAGCGGGGTAAACCATACCCTAGAGTAGGTGGTCAGTGGAAGCAATAGTGCCCCATCATAAGTGTCAGTGGGAGGAATAATGCCCTATTATTAGGGTTCACTGGGTGGAGGGGTGCCCCATCATTCATTTTCTAATGGGAGGATTGGTGCCCCATAATTGGTGCTTAATGGTCACGTACCTTTTGGTAGCCTCCATGTCCTTGTCAGGAAAGGCCCAGGCACATAGTTATGCGCAGACAGAGAATATCTGTTGGATGGACTCATGCCACATTCACGGACACGCACCAAGTGGGCTATTAAAACATCACTGATGCACTAGGACCTTGCCTTATGGTCTACAGAGTTTCTGCATGTCTGCTATCTGTGTTTGATCTGCTGTTGCCGTCCTGATTCGTCTGAGCGCACTTAAACTCTGCCTGTACCAACACCTGGCTTGCCGTTTGACCACATCTCTGCCTGCTCCTTCTGCCTCTATGCTTCACCGTTGCCACCGGACTACTCTCCTGCCTGCCGTTCTGTTCCTGACGTGCCTGCTAGTTACCGAGCTGGCTTGCTTGACCCTGCTCTGTGTCTTGCCAGTGTCTATCGTTCTTAATTTTGCCTTTGTTTTTTACTATGTAGCGCTGACAAATTTTTGCCTGTTTCCTTAATGTAATGTTGAAAGTATGGACAATGCATTCTTTGGTATTTGGCGCCATCTAGTGGCTAAAACGTGAAATGGACTTCATTTATTTTCTGTTTTAAGAACATGGAGATGTTACAGGAAGTGACTGTTTGTTTACATTTTACAAATGACTGACCTACCCACAATGCCAAGTGACCTCCTATGGACACTCAGCACTGAACTGCATGCTGGGTAGGTTTTATAAAAGGGCCCACGCGGCCATTTTCTTTCTCTTGTTCTTCTGGACGCATGGCCTGCCTGTGAGGACCTGTGCGAAGGCCTACACCTACTGCGGAGCTCGGGCTCTGGTGCAGAGTCATACCTGCCTTGGCTATAAATGCTGGCAGTCTTTCTTACCATCAAAATATCAGCACCAAGGAAGTGCATTTCCTTTTTCCTGAGATAGGTTTGTTAGTTTTATACCAATACCAAACCTGGACCAACCTTTGGTTTTGAGATATACTTCTCAAATGGTCAGGCTGCAAGGGTAGGATATAAATGTCACTTACTAATCACACTAACTCAGCGGGTAATATGGACATCTTTGGACTCCTATGATTTTTAATGAGGGCAACAACACCACAAATATTCCTAGTGTACATCAATTTTGGGCCATCTCTAAATATACTCAAATATAGTTTATTTTGTTATTAATTAATTAATTGTTACGTCAAAGTTTAGTCACTACTATCCATATCTGTATTAAACATATTTATCATTATGCCACAATAAAAATATGTTGTTCATTTTCCCCCATCTTGTATTAATTTTACGTGTTGTAAGTTCCCAAATAAGAAACCCCACTCCAATATATAAAATTTATATCTATACCTCTTAGTACAAGTCAGCAATAACATAATAGAAGCCCCAGATTATTGTTCTGGCAGGTTAAGTTGAGTTGCTGTTCAGAAGGCATGCTTGACCTTATGCTACATGTAGAAGATTACAATAAAATGAAAGTTAGTTTAACCCACACAGGCTGCAGCAGTGTGTAACTACACATGTTAAATTGGTGTTTCATATGCAGCAACTTGTTAAAAGAAACAGTAATTAATTTTTGCTTTTAAGAATCAGTAAATTCAAAAGTAATATTTTTGTTACCGGTGGAGCTTGGTGGACTGTGTTAGCACTTGGTTGTTTGTATGTCTTTGGTGGTAACATTTCTGTGCCATAATATTGCAACTCTGTTCCTAGCCACCAGGAGTTTGGGTAATCTTGTAAGAAACAAGCATGTCACCACTAGGCCACATCTATGTGTATAATAGGAACCTCCCCCAAAAAATAATAAAAGAACAGTCACAATCATGCATCGTCTCCAGGCGCGGTGTGACTCTAATACTGCGTACACACGATCGGATTTTCCGACAACAAATGTTCGATGGGAGCTCGTTGTTGGAAATTCTGACCGTGTGTAGCCTCCATCGGACATTTTTGTCGGAATTTCCGACAACAAAAATTTGAGAGCTGGATCTCAAATTTTCTGACAACAAAATCCGTTGTCGGAAATTCCTTACCTGTGTACACAATTCCGACACACAAATTCCACACATGCTCAGAATCAAGTACGAGACGGAAGCGCTGGGTCTGGTAAAACTAGCGCTCCTAATGGAGATAGCACATTTGTCACGCTGCAAATTTTGAAATCTTTCAATGCAGCGCATTATCTTCTTCTTTAGAATGCTAGGATAATGAAGTTGTTTTGCAGCTGATATTCACAGAGTTCTGACAAACTGATTTCTTTATTATTTCTTGTGATCTCATGAATATCATTTTTTTTTTCGCCAGATCTCCAGAATAATGTTTTTAATTTTTGATTAAAGTAATCTCCTTTTTTTTGGAAATCAAGATCTCCTGTTTTTTTTTTTTCTAGTGATCTCCATAATATTTTTTTTTTCGTTTTGTGTGTCAAGTTACCACAACACCATTATTATCTTGTATTTTTTAACCTCAAGGAGATTGGTTGGTGTTGGTGTCCCTTGGTAATTTGACATTGTATTTTTGAAATGTACCTGCCTCCTCAGAAACCATCCTTTTTTAATTATAACACATAGCCAATGATTTAAGAAAAAAATATGCATTTATTACGGGTCATAACAAAATAAAGAGGAAGGCAATGCTGGATAAACTGGTGAAATTAGCGAAGCCTTTGTACCCCAGGGCACACATTAACTATTTGACAGGCAAAATTGGGAGCCTGAGGAGTCCATTTAATAGGGAGCACAATCCGGTCCAGGACTCCAAGAGATCAGGAACAGCAGCAGATGACATATATGTCCCCAGGCTGTGTTCTTACAGCAGCCTGCGTCTTTTGCCAGACCAGACCGAACACAGGCCATCACTCTATTGTCTTCCTTACACGCTTGCTTCCACGCTTGCTTCCAGGCTGTGGCTCTGGTGTTGGAGTTGTGGCAGGAGGTGGGGGAGGAGGAGGAGGATGGTCCAACTCACACAGGTGGGTTTTGCTTGTGATTTCGCCCCTCAACCCCTTATTTAGGGCCATATATATCAGTTCCCCACAAAAGAGGCATTGGCCCACCTCCATTTCCTGCATTTTGTTGGCAGCCATGCAGACATAGGCCTCCATAAGACTGGTGGGGGTTGTGAGAGCCGCAGAAGCTTCCGAATTAACCCAAGTGCTGACTCCTCCACACTCCTCCCCCTTCCTGGGCCTTTTTTGTTGAAGGCGGAGGGGAGGGACCTGGAATTCGGTCAGGCTACTGGGCCCGCCCACCTCCTGGCTGCCACTTACCCCCTGCCACCTCCTGGCTGCCATTTACCCCCGCCACCCCCTGGCTGCCACTTTCCTCTGCCACCTCCTGGCTGCCACTTTCTACAGCCTCCTCCTGGCTGAGGATTTCCTGTGTATAATAAAGGGACTTTGTTTTAGTTTATTGATCATCAATCACACAAAATTTTGAGAAATATGTTGAACAATGCTTTACCTGACTCAAGCTGGGCTCATCCGCATCTTTTTTCTGGGTGCAAGGCCCAGGTTGGACATCAGAAGCCTCAGCTGGCGTGGAAGGAAGAGTGGAAAGGAAGGGAGAGTGATGGCCTGATTTCAGTCTGGTCTGACAGAAATCACAGTCTGTCATAATACCACAGCATGGGTACATAAATGTCATCTGCTGTTGCTCCTGGTCTCTGGGAATCCTGGACCTTCTTGTGCTCCCTATTATATGTGCTCCTCAGGCCACCAATTTTGCACTTCAAATAGTTAATGTCTGCTGTGGGGATCTGCGGCTTCACAAATTCCAGCGATTTATCCAGTGCTGCCTTCCTCTTTAGTCAATTTGTATAAAAGGGGTGTTTTGTCTGCCACAGACAGGGCAGCTCTCTGTACAAATCAATGAATTGGGGGAGGAAATCATGATCGTTGAATCAATCTATTTTCTTTACAAGACACAACACAAGACAGACCCTAATCTCAGGCTAAACTCGCATAATCTTGTCCCAATATAGGCCTCAATCTCTAAGCAGTATAGGCCACTGATGCCCCAAGTTAAAATTGTATCTTCGTTAGAACGATCAGAGCTTCCGCCACTCTGTCCTCCGCTCACAGATCGTACGTACGATGCACGCGTGTTACGCTTTATATACACTGCGCATGCGTGAAACTCCGCCCGCCCCTGAACTTCTATCTAGTATATTCCCCGCCTCTTGTCTTTCGGCAAGGTGGGAGAGCACATGGCGGAGAGACAACAGGTGCATGAAGACAGCAGCAATGACGAAAGCCCAGAGCCACAAACGTCCCGATCCCGGAGGAGATTTAAGGCCTCTAATATGTCCTTTGGAGGTGGTGGAGATGGTGGACATCTTGAAGAGGGCCGACTATGATGGGAAACATAGACCTTACCCAAACTCAAATGTCAAAAAGGCCAAGATCATGACTAAAGTTGTGAAAAGTCTGCAGAAGAATTTTGGGGTACGGCGATCCAAGGATCAACTGAGGAAGTGATGGTCAGACCTCAAATTGAGGGAGCATGATCAGTACAAAAGAATCAAGAGAGTGCTGCAAAAAAAGTAAGTATTTTGTCGTGTGTTCCTATTCTTCTTATTACGTTCGTGCTGCTCCATGTGCTTTTCTTTACTGTTGTACAGTTTAAAATGGCAAGTTTCAGGTTCGTAGGCACAGTAATAGTTTGTAGTAAACATCGTTCGTTCGCCCACTAATACGATGTTTTTGCCAGGTGCAGGGTAACTACATTTGTTCAGGCCTATTTGTATTAAAAGAAGTTTAGTACATTGTTGTCTAGATGGGTTAGTAACTAGAATGAAATGCAAACTTGATTCAGTGTAAGGAGAGGACACTCAGCAGCTGTTTACAAATCTGGACGCAGGAGCTCTAGTTTGGCACACCAGAACAAACTTTTTAGGGTTTCCCACACAGGTGCTCCAGTGGATCCTAGGGGTCTCTACATGTGTGATGCTTTACCCAAAAAGGTAAGTATTTAGCTTTAATAAAGGGAAAAAATCATGTCTTCAGCTTGGAACTCTGCCAAAACTGACAATTGTACGACAATTCCAAGCAAAGTTTCATATTCCTATTTCTGGCCTCAAATATCTGTGTGCTAAGTATACCTTTTTTTTATTCACATAGGGGAGAAAAGAATCAGGACGTCAGAGGACACCAGGGACCCACAACCTCCTAAAGAAGGGGAAATCCCAAAACCACAACCTGAGAATGTGGAGGAAGGAGAGGTTTATGAAGTGGGCGAAATAGTGACCACAACAGGTGAGTGTCTGAGACCACAGCTTCAGGTAATAGATGTATGCCTGCATATTTATAATACATGGTGTGTTTTTTTTATTTTAGGTGATGTGGATGTTGTGGAAGAAAAATCTAATTTCACAAGTGCAAGTGCACACGTCCTCATCGGGGAGATCATGGTGTGCAATCGGGATTTACAGAAGATCAAGGAAGACATCAATGATGTTGAAAAAAGACTCAAAAACATCATTGATGTTTTAGCCAGAATATAAAACAAACCAAAATGTTATAATTTTTTGATTTTTAGTAGAACTTTTCTAAAAAAATGTTGAAAGCCAAATTTTGAAGATGCACACAGTGTGTCAACATGTGCTATCTGCCATCACGGGATATCAATGTACACGTTTTGTGGGTGCAACCCCTTCCTCGCAACTCAAGTAGCTGAGAGGATGGGGTTGCACCTCCGAAACACGTCCATTGATCCCCCATGATGGGAGCTGGCACATGTTGACCTGAGGCATGGGATCAGGAGGGAAATCCCCATTTTGACTCTCAATTTGTGTGCAACTTTAAAATTTGGCTTTCACAGGGGTGACATCACCCCATCTGATGAAGGCAATATTAACACAGTTTGGACATACTAATCTCTGATATTTCCTTCAATTTAGTTGAACTTTGTAAGTTCCTGAGTTGTGTATTGTTTTAAGTATTGAAAAACATGCCTGTTTACCACAAAAAAGGATATTTATACTGTCCCAAAAAAAAATATTCCAAAAAATATGTTGGTTTGTTCAAAAACCTTTTTCTCACATGTGAATGTGCACAGAGTAAAACTTTTTCTACTCAACAATGTGTGGCTTCTTCTTTTAATGCTCAATAGCAGTTTTTTTTGCTTAAGTTGGTGTTTACAGTGACAGTGGGGGTTATTTCCTAAAGGCAAATCCACTTTGCACTACAAGTGCACTTTCAGTGCAGTTTCAGTGCACTTTCAAGTGCACTTTTGCAGTGCACTTTTAGTGCAAAGTGGATTTTCCTTTAGTAAATAACACCCACAGTGCTTTATAATTTGCATAAATCAGGCCATTATCATCACTACAAAAAATTAATTCAGGGTGCTGAAAATTATGAATATAATTATCATTAATGCATTACCTACATTAACAACAAAAAGAATGGGTGTGTGTGTAGCAGACCCACAACATAAATAATAGTTAGCTGAAGAAGAGATTGTCACCTCAGGTATCAAAGAAATGACGTTGGAACTATTGAAGAAAATGGCCAACAAAAAAAAGCCCATTGAAGAACCTAGGAGACAGCTAAAAGAAACACAAACAGTAAATCAAAGGAAATATTTTTCATTTTAAAATACAAATTTATTTTAAAAATACATTTATTTAAATGCATAGAATATGATGTTAAAGGATAAAACTTACCCTAATATAGTCCTTCTGCAGGACCTCAATGATGGCAAAAGAACAGGTCTCTGGAATAATGATCCCAGAGCCTGGGGGGAGATGCCTGTCGAGAACTTGATGTCCTGCAGACCTCTCTCCGTCGCCAAGTACCGCAAGATGGTGACTAGCCTCTGCTCGGGAGTGATGGCTTGCCGCATGCAGGTGTCCTGCTTCATGATATAAGGGGACAGCAAAGCCTACAGACGGTGAAAAACGGGGTCCGTCATCCGGAGATAATTCCTGAAATCATCAGGATTATTCTCACGGATCTCCCGCAACAAAGGCATATGAGAGAACTGCTCACGCTGGAGCAAACAATTTTTGGTCCATGAACTCCTCCTCGCCCTGTTCATCGACTGGACTTGGGTCAAAGTAAGAACCCCAACACCAAGCCCCTGCACAGCATGAACTATACAGTGAGTACGTACCCACAACATGGCTTTAAAACGGTGAAGTGGTCAGAACGAACTAACAGAACACACGGAAAATCAGAAACGAGTGGACAAGAACGCACTGGAAAATAAAATATGTGCTATAAAAAGCACGCACTGAAAACCAGATACGAACTGACTACACGCACTGAAAACCAGATACGAACCCACAAGCACAAACCGAAGAGCAGTAACGATCTGAAATGCACGAGGCTGAAAAGCGTGAATCATCTCTCACCAAATTTCTACTAACACAAGATTAGCAGAAGGAGCCCAAAGGGTGGCGCACTGGCTATTGAACTTCCTCTTTATAGTGCCGTTGTACGCGTTGTACGTCAGCGCGTTCTTGACAATCGGAATTTCCGACAACATTTGTGCGAAACGTGTGTATGCAAGACATGCTTGAGCCAACATCCGTCTGAAAAAAATCCCAGGATTTCGTTGTCAGAATGTCCGATCGTGTGTACGCAGCATAATAGTTATTCCTCCAATTTACTGATTTTTTCAGGTTTCTTAAACACTTCGGTTCTAGGATTAAGTTGGGAATTACACACTTACACATCTACAAGAGGCCTCTCTTTTTTCAGTGGTTCCAGGCCTAGTTCAGAGGGGGTTCAGCCAAACACCCGAGGCCCATAAGACATGGGGACCCAGGTTACCGGACACCTAGGGGAACCTTTCCTACCACCACAAAGCAAGTAGACCCTCCTTCGCTAGTTCAACCAGTTCCAGCAGGAACTGGTTTTAATATATGGTATGGATGTTGAGGGGGAATTCACGCTGTTTTTTTTTTTTTTGCTTAGGGTCCCCCTCAGAATTAATACCAAACCTTTATCAAGTATAAGGGTTTGGTATGGATTTTGAGGAGGCCCCAATGCTATTTTTTGTTTTCTTTTGTTTCTCTTCAAGGCATGTGGCCTGGTATGGTTCAGGGGGAAGGGGTGGTATTCTTGCTGCTCCCACCTCCCTGACTGGCTACTAAGGATGCATGACTGGATAAGGGTCTGGTATTTATTTTGAGAGGTACCCCAGGCACAAATGTGTGGGACCCCTCTCAAAATCCATACCATACCCTTATCCTTGATAAGGGTCTGGGATAGATGTTGAGGGGGCACACACAAAAAAATGGTGTGGGTTCCTTCCAAAATTCATGCCAGTCTAGGCATGCAGCTGGCTGGCCAGGAAACGGAGGGGCAGCTTCCTCCCTCCCCTTCTTCCTGAACCATATGAGGCCATATGTCCTCAACATAGTACCCTTTGTTACTCATTCACAAACAAAAAAAAAAACTAGTAAAAAAAGACACCAGTGTTGCCCTGGCTGTCGAACTCCTGGCGCAATGATTTGAGAAAATGACAAGATAGTGTGTTTTGAGTATGTGGAACTCCATGAGAAAATAACCCTCTTTGCCAATGATATGCTTCTGTTTTTGGGTGACACTGAGGCATCTCTGCGAGAGGTTATGGTGGTAATAACATCTTTTGAGCCCTATTCTGGCCTAGAGATTAATTGGGCTAAATCTGCTCTCCTGCCATTAGATGGTGTGGTTTTCCCATCACTAACTACTTCTTATCCTGTCCTGGTGGTGCAGTCCTTTAAATATATATGACAGTAATTCCGCGCTTAGGAATAAGAAGAAAAAAGGACTGCTGCCCCCCTAATAAATGAATATCACCGAGGTGATATCTAAAAATGGATAATATTCTAAGCAGGGGAATTGGCGCTGTCCAGCTATATGTGCATAGAGGAATATAAAACTTCTTTGATAAATAAAACGGAATACTTGTAAAAAAACAATACGTAACAGGGGCTGTGGTGTACCAAATACAAACAATACCCTTAATAGATAATAATAAAGTGCAACGGGCTCCTAAAAATAAAGAATGTGCCTTAATACCAATTTATCAAATGCCCATGTGTGCGTGAAGAAATATACCCCAAATATAAAGTGTATAAAATACAACCAGTATCCCTGGCAGAAAAAGCAATAAAGTGCAATAGTGCTTCTAGACAGATATGTAAATGTGCCTTAACCTCAAATAAATCAACTTCCATATGAGTATATAAAAAAGAAATAAGTTATGCCCGCAAGTGGATGAACAATTGTGACAATCAAAATAGTATTGGCAAATCAGGTAGACAATTATAGCATGGAAAAATGAAAGAATCCCCAACAAGTGTGCATAAAATTGAAAATTAAAAATGTATATAAAAATGTGAAACATAAATGTCCAAGTTCCAAGTCCCAGAGATGTGTCTTTATGGTGGAAAAAAACGTGATCTCCGCTTTAACTGGTATAGTCCCCATCCTCCATTACACCCCCACTCGTGCTTGCACTCACCGGACTACCTCACCCCTGCAGGGGTAAAGGCATGTGTGGAAAAATCCCGCGGTGGCGAGTCCAAGGAGCGTTCCTCCGTCCAGGGGTATAGTGTCCTTAGTAATATCCCCAATAACAGACATCCATATAAAATGAGGAAGAAGGAAACTTCATAGCGTAACTCCACAAAAATACGGTTTTATTAAAAGTCCTTGACAAACGTAGTAAAAAGTATAAAATCAATGTAGAAAGCACCGGAGCTGACAGTGCTCCAGAACCCGGATCTCAGCTGTTGAGCGGCGTGGTATGGCGTGCGTTCCACCGCCCACAGCTGGAAACCGGAACAAACACAAAGAGAAAGTGACGTGTGCGTATCACAAGGCCATGCCTTACGCGTTTCGTCATCAAGACGTCATCCGAGGCCTTTTAATAAAACTGTATTTTTGTGGAGTTACGCTATGAAGTTTCCTTCTTCCTCATTTTATATGGATGTCTGTTATTGGGGATATTACTAAGGACACTATACCCCTGGACGGAGGAACGCTCCTTGGACTCGCCACCGCGGGATTTTTCCACACATGCCTTTACCCCTGCAGGGGTGAGGTAGTCCGGTGAGTGCAAGCACGAGTGGGGGTGTAATGGAGGACGGGGACTATACCAGTTAAAGCGGAGATCACGTTTTTTTCCACCATAAAGACACATCTCTGGGACTTGGAACTTGGACATTTATGTTTCACATTTTTATATACATTTTTAATTTTCAATTTTATGCACACTTGTTGGGGATTCTTTCATTTTTCCATGCTATAATTGTCTACCTGATTTGCCAATACTATTTTGATTGTCACAATTGTTCATCCACTTGCGGGCATAACTTATTTCTTTTTTATATACTCATATGGAAGTTGATTTATTTGAGGTTAAGGCACATTTACATATCTGTCTAGAAGCACTATTGCACTTTATTGCTTTTTCTGCCAGGGATACTGGTTGTATTTTATACACTTTATATTTGGGGTATATTTCTTCACGCACACATGGGCATTTGATAAATTGGTATTAAGGCACATTCTTTATTTTTAGGAGCCCGTTGCACTTTATTATTATCTATTAAGGGTATTGTTTGTATTTGGTACACCACAGCCCCTGTTACGTATTGTTCTTTTACAAGTATTCCGTTTTATTTATCAAAGAAGTTTTATATTCCTCTATGCACATATAGCTGGACAGCACCAATTCCCCTGCTTAGAATATTATCCAGTCCTTTAAATATGCAGAGCTGGAGAAGCTGACATGTGCCGGGATGTGAAAAGGCGGGGGGGGGGGGGGGGGGGAAATTACCCATTTATGCCAGGTCTTCAGGAATGGCTCTCCCACAACACAGTTTTACTATTTACACCTCAGTCATGCTGTCTACTCTCAGGGCCCCTTGACTGACAGGTCTCTGTCTCCCACACCTGTCTTTCACTATGTTAAATCAGGACACAAAGGGGTTTATCTCCAGATGTTATGAAATGTTACTCCTACCTTATTTAGAAGGACACCTTTGCAAAGCTAAAGAACAGTGGGAGCAGGATGTGGGTCCCTTAAAGGAAGATCTTTGGGATAACGCTTTAGACTCAGTCTTGCTCTGCTCCCTCAACACATCCCAAAGACTTTCTCAGCTATACATTATTCTGCATTCTCATTATACCCCTCTTAAACTATGCTGTATGGGTATTTAGCATTTTCCTCTGTATGCTAGATGTTCTGCAGCATAGGGCAACCTTATGTACCTTCTATGGAGCTATCCCAAGCTCCATTGGTATTGGTCAGACATTGTTACTACTATTAATGCTGTTTTTCAAATGACCATTCCTGTTGATGTATTCTAGATGACCTCCTGCTAACTGAGTTTCAGAAGGTATCCATGAATAAGGCACTGTTTTAAGCCTGCTGACTCCTTCTGCAACAGTGGAAATCAGACAGGGTCCCCACCCACAAAGAGTGGGTTGTCAACACGGGGATACCCTTAGACTGGAAAAGGTTATCTTCCAGCATAGAGGGTGTCCAGGAAAGTTCGACAAACTCTGGGAAGACTGGTTGGCAGCCCCAGGCCTTGCGCCTCTTGACTTAGGGCACGTTCACACTGTGGTGGGGGGGGGCGTCGGCGGTAAATCAGCGCTATTTTTAGTGCTGCTTTACTGTCATTTTAGCTGCGCTTTAAGGGTCGCTATCCCCCGCTAGCAGCCGAAAAAGAGTCAAAAGCGCTGCTGCCGAAGCGCTTTGCGGGCGCTTTGGCAGTGCTAGCCATTGATTTCAATGGCAGGGCCGTTTTAATAGCGGTGTATTCCCCGCTCCCGCAATGCCCCAAAGATGTTGCTTGCAGGACTTTTTTTCCCGTCCTGCAAACGCGCCGCTCCAGTGTGAAAGCACTCGGGCTTTCACACTAGGGTGGCAGGGGAGGCTTCTTTCAGGCGCATTACAGGCGCTATTTTTAGCCCTTTAGCGCCTGAAAAATGCCTCATTGTGAAAGTAGCTGTAGTGATAGATAGAATTTTGGGTTGAGATATTCTTTATTTCTTTTAGCAATGTTAGAACTTTTATCTGAAGTGGTTATGTTTTTGCCGCCATTGTACTTATCTTCCGATATCCATATAGATGGCTCAGTTTTTCATGGTGGGTGTATTCTGGGGTGAATGCTGTTCTCTGGATCTGTCATATTCCATAAGAGCTTTGGAACACCACTTCTGCTGCATGGATAGATTGTACAGTGTCTTGAAAAACTGAAGAAATGTAAGGAAAAAAGTTTAAAACAGGTAAATATAATATGCTTTCCTATCTATTTACTAATGCAGGATTAAAAATAGTAAATGTTGATTGAGAGATCAGAAATAAAGTTTATTGAGTTACAACCAATAGTCAGAGCACATACAGTGCCTTGAAAAAGTATTCACACCCCTTGAAATTTTCCACATTTTGTCATGTTACAACCAAAAACGTAAATGTATTTTATTGGGATTTCATGTGATAGACCAACACAAAGTGGCACAAAATTGTGAATTGGAATGAAAATGATAAATGGATTTCACATTTTTTTACAAATAAATATGTGAAAAGTGTGGCGTGCATTTGTATGCAGCCCCCTTTACTCTGATACCCCTAACTAAAATCTAGTGAAACCAATTGCCTTCAGGAGTCACCTAATTAGTAAATAGAGTCCACCTGTGTGTAATTAAATCTCAGTATAAATACAGCTGTTCTATAAAAACAGCTGTTCTGTGAAGCCCTCAGAGGTTTGTTAGAGAACCTTAGTGAACAAACAGCATCATAAAGGCCAAGGAACACACCAGACAGGTCAGGGATAAAGTTGTGGAGACGTTTAAAGCAGATTTAGTTTATGAAAAAATATCTCAAGCTTTGAACATCTCACGGAGCACTGTTCAATCCATCATCCGAAAATGGAAAGAGTATGGCAAAACTGCAAACCTACCTGGCCGTCCACCTAAACTCACAGGCCAAGCATAAAAGACCATTAATCAGAGAAGCAGCGAAGAGGCCCATGGTAACTCTGGAGGAGCTGCAGAAATCCACAGCTCAGGTGGGAGAATCTGTCCACAGGACAACTGTTTGTCGTGCCCTCCACAAATCTGGCCTTTATGGAAGAGTGGCAAGAATAAAGCCATTGTTGAAAGAAAGCCATAAAAAGTCACATTTGCAGTTTGCAAGAAGCCATGTGGGGGACACAGCAAACATGTGGAAAAAGGTGCTCTGGTCAGATGAGACCAAATTAACTTTTTGGCTTAAAAGCAAAACGCTATGTGTGGCGGAAAACTAACACTGCACATCACCCAGAACACACCATCCCCACTGGGATAAATGGTGGTGGCAGCATCATGTTGTGGGGATGCTTTTCGACAGTAGGGACAAGGAAGCTGGTCAGAGTTGATGGAAAGATGAATGCAGCCAAATACAGGGCAATTTTGGAAGAATACCTGTTAGAGTCTACAAAAGACTTGAGACTGGGGCAGAGGTCCCCCCTCCAGCAGGACAACAACCCTAAACATACAGCCAGAGCTACAATGGAAGTGTTTAGGTCAAAGCATATTCATGTGTTAGAATGGCCCAGGCAAAGTCCAGACCTAAATCCAATTGAGAATCTGTGACAAGACTTGAAATTGCTCTTCACAGACGCTCTCCATCCATTCTGACAGAGCTTGAGCCATTTTGCAAAGAAGAATGGTGTCATGGAACGTCCCACACTCCGCTTGAGTGCTTCCGTCATATACCACTTTCTCCCAGTCTGTATACAGATATCAGATATTCCAACCTCTCTGAGCACAAAACAAGGCGACACTTGCTTGTTGCTAACAGGCACTGACTTTATTAGAACCAGAAGTCTTATATACAGTAGAAGATGAGGTTCCCCCCCCTGCTCATATTACTCTAACAATACACCTGTAACCTAATTAACCTAATTAACATGAGCTAGTTTACTAAATCATAAACCCAGACCAGATGACTCAGAGACATGACCTGTAGGACACAGACTTGTGGGCACGGAGCTTAACACAGTAGTATAAACACAATAGCAGGAGCTAATTACAATTAACAATACAAACAACAATCTCCCCCCTCCTCAGCCTAGACTGTTCGTCTCCTAACCAGTCCTGGTGGCTAATGTGATCAGCTCATTCAATTAACACACATTACCATAAACATCAACACAGGGTTAATTAGAACAAACAACAATGAGTTGAATACCCTTAGAACCTGTGGTAAGCCAGACTAAACTCATTTACAATAAACACATTATAGCTGACATCAGACAGGTGCGTGGAGTTGATGATATTAGCATCTTCTCACAGTATTAGTCCCAACAGTATGACTCAGTCACTATTGCTACTATGGCAAATACAGGGTCCCCAGAGTCTGTGTGTCCTGGGGGACAAGGTCCCAAAGCCAAAGTAACAACACCTCAAGGGTACCCCAAATGCCAGGGCCCATAATCTGTAGGCAAGAGGCTCACATTCAGTCCCCTCCAAAAGCCTCTATCCCGGGTGAGTCTGTCACAAATGGGTAAAAATGTTACTCTCTAGATGTGCAAAGCTGGTAGAGACATCCCCAAAAAAGACTTGCAGCTGTAATTGCAGCAAAAGGTGGTTCTACAATATATTGACTCGGGGGGGGGGGGGGGGGGGTGCTGAATACAAATGCAAGCCACACTTTTCACATATTTCTTTGTAAAAAATTTGGAAAACCATTTATCATTTTCCTTCCACTTCACAACAATTTTGTGCCAATTGGTGCTGGTCTATCACATAAAACTCCAATAAAATACCGTATTTATCGGCGTATAACACGCACTTTTTTCCCCTTAAAATCAGGGGAAAGTTGCAGGTGCGTGTTATACGCCGATCCCCTGCGATCCGAGCTGTCACTTCTTCAAAATCGCGGACCGCGATTTGAAAATGGCGCCGCCGGCGCCGAAGTACACAGAGCCGGTCCTCGGCTCTTTCCGGCGGCTCTCGTTTACTTTCGGTTTCACTCGTAGTCCGGAGCGGAGCTATCCGAGTAGGTTCGGATAGCTCCGCTCGGGACTACGAGTGGAGCCGAAAGTAAACGAGAGCCGCCGGAAAGAGCCGAGGACCGGCTCTGTGTACTTCGGCGCCGGCGGCGCCATTTTCAAATCGCGGTCCGCGATTTTGAAGATGTGACAGCAGGGACAGGGGATCCCAGGCTGCACTGGGGCAAGGCTGCACTGGGGAAGGCTCCACTGGGGAAGGCTCCACTGGGGAAGGCTGCACTGGAGAAGGCTGCACTGACAAGGCTGCACTGGGGAAGGCTGCACTGACAAGGCTGCACTGACAAGGCTGCACTGACATGGCTGCACTGACAAGGCTCCACTGGGTAAAGCTGCACTGGGGAAGGCTGCACTGGGGAAGGCTGCACTGGGGAAGGCTGCACTGACATGGCTGCACTGACATGGCTGCACTGACATGGCTGCACTGACAAGGCTGCACTGACAAGGCTGCACTGGGGAAGGCTGCACTGACAAGGCTGCACTGACATGGCTGCACTGACAAGGCTGCAATGAAGGACATTTAAATGTAAGTTTTTTTCCCTTCAACTTCCCTCCTAAAAGTTTTTTTTCCTTAAAATTCCCTCCTAAATTGGGGTGCGTGTTATACGCCGGTGCGTGTTATACGCCGATAAATACGGTACATTTACGCTTTTGGTTGCAACATGACAAAATGTGGAAAATTTCAAGGGGTATGAATACTTTTTCATGGCACTTCATGTGCTCTGGCTATTGGTTGTAACTCAATAAATTGTGGAGGATGTTTTTTTTTCCAGCTAAACGCGCCCTCCTGCCTGCATGCCTGAGCTAAAGGCAGATGGATTCAAAGAAGTAAACATCTGCCCTAACTCAGGATGGTCAAGGAAATGCTAAGGGGTGTTTTTCAAAGTAATTTCTAAGCAAAATAAAGCATGGAGACATGGATGGATAGGTGAGTTTACTTTGAATATCAAAAATGAACTAAATAGCATTTTTGGTTTGTGGTACTCAGATGCAGCGTAGTTCCGCTTTAATTTGACTCTAATAGTTAACCCTTTCTCTAACCCTAAAGTTTAACTGCTTGACGACCACCCTATAGCAGTTTAACTGCTACAGGGTGACCATTGTGTGCAGGATCACGTGTACATACGTGAGCCTGCACTTCGGGGTAGTGGGCACGAGTATGCTTGCTCCCACTGTGATTATTCACAGCTGGAGCCGATGGGCGTTGGAACCTGCTGATCATTCTGTACATAGGCAGTCTGCCTATGTAAACCAGGCAGATTGCTGTTCTGTCAGGAGGGAAGACATGAATCCCGTGTATCTACAAAGCAGGGACATGGATCTATGTCTTCCCCCAGTACAAGCACCTCCCCCACAGTAAGAAATCACCAGCTAGGCACGCATTTAACCCTTTGATTGCCCCTGATGTTTAACCTCTTCCCAGCCAGTGTCAATTGTACAGTGACAGTGCATATTTTTTGCACTGATCAGTGTATTAGTGCCACTGGTTCCCTGAAAAGTGTCAGTTAGTGTCCGATTGTCTGCCACAATATCGCAAACCCGCTATAAGTCGCTGATCGCCGTGATTACTAGTACAAAAAAAAAAATCTCATAGTTTGTAGACGCTATAACTTTTGTGCAGACCAATCAATATACCAGGGATATGCAATTAGTGGACCTCCAGCTGTTGCAGAACTACACGTCCCATGAGGCATAGCAAGACTCTGACAGCCACAAGCATGACACCCAGAGGCAGAGGCATGATGGGACTTGTAGTTTGGCAACAGCTGGAGGTCTGCTAATTGCATATCCCTGCAATATACGCTTATTGGGATTTTTTACCAAAAATATGTAGCAGAACACATATTGACCTAAATTTATGAAGAAATTCGATTTTTACATGTTTTTTATTGGATATGTTTTATAGCAGAAAGTAAGAAAAAATGTTTTTTTCAAAATTGTCAGTCTTTTTTTGTTTATAGTGCAAAAAATAAAGCCCAATACAGCCCATGTGACCAATATCATGACATTTTTCATTGGACTGGTCTTACAAATCAGAAGAACTCCATCAGTGACACCCTGTTACTGACCAAGAACAAGTATGTAGTAAGTGTAAGTAAGAACACCTGAGATGAATATTCTTTCTGGTCACTGACTCACAATGTATTTATTGCCATAGAATCAGAACCACAGAGGAAGTAGCATTTTTAGAAGGTGGCCAACAATGGCAAACCATGAATTTCTATCATGTAAGTAGTCACCAAAGGATCACTAATATATGCTGTGGAGGTGAAACCATAAAACGAGCTTTGTCTGCAGTAAATTATAGAAAGGTACTGCTTCTATTTTCATTGGAATTTCCATGGGTGGATATATAACGTATAAATTCAGATTTATAAAATAAATTAACAATATACTATAATAATCAAAAAGGATTGAATGAAATGTGACTGAAGAAAGAATGGTGCTTTTGGCTAAATGTATTCTTCTGGACACAATTTTGCAAGTACCTGCTGAAAACAAATGAATGCAGCTCAAAGCCTCTCTAGGCACATTAATCTTCTTGTGATGTGTACAACTCAGTTAAACGTCCCTTATGGCTCTGCTACATTTTTCACAATCTCGTTCATTGAGGAAACTGCCTCCAGTGGGAAGTCATTCAAGGAGAAGAGTTCAGTCTGTGCCTCCTCAAGACAAATGGTGAAATCACTTCTTAAGTGCCGTGAAACCGCATTACTTGTCAGCGGTTCTACACCCTTAGGGTTGAAATGTGAGCGATGTCCGTATAGACCGGGCAAATGCTCTCATTAGTTACCAAACAAAACTACACGGGACATTTTTACAACCTCTTCTGAGCGATTAACCTGACAGATAGTAACCCACGTTTAAAATGTCCGTTTTGCCGTGTTTACATGCCGCATTTAGCGGCGTTTTGCCACGCTCGTTTACAAGCGTTTAAAAAAAAAACAGAACATTTTTTTTTCAAAATAGCCAAAAATGAAAAACGCCTGTAAACGCGAGTTACCACGTATAGCAGCATTTAGAAGCGTTTGGCCCTTGAAATGCCTCTAAACACAGCTTCTAAACCCATTTTTTGCATTCCAAAAAAAGTCTCTAAACTCAACTGTCTAGAAAATACTATAAACGACCCTGTGTACATGTACAGATAAGATAACATAGAGGAGAGTTCAGGAGCAGTTGAAAAAAAAATGCCCAACTGCTCCTAAACGTCCGTTTACCAGCAGCAGTGTACATGAGGCCTAATGGTCCGTACACACGATCCGAATATTGTACAAAAACAGTCGTCTGAGGAAGGATTGTACGATATTCGGATCGTTTGTACACTACTTTTGACGATCAAGACCATTCATCCGATATTATTCAATCGGACATACCCGAAAAATTTCCTCGTACGATTCCAGATCGTACGATTTTCATTTAGTCAGTATAGTTGTCGTCCGAAAATACAATACAAATACATTACAACACATGACATCACTTCCGATTTTTTTGTCTGTCGTACGACAATTTTTGTGACTTTATTTAGCTATTCAATTTCTACTTGCGACTATTAAGCGAGAACGGTCGTACGATATTTGGATCGTGTGTACGGGCCATTAATGTGACCTTGAAATGCAAGTTGTAAAAATGCTATATAAAAAATGTATTCATGAAAGTAGTCCTTTTAAATGTATCACTAGGGTCTGAAGGGAGTGTGGGCTAAATAAGGGATTTGTTATATAACGTGAAATGAACAAATAGCTTTTTAGTGTTGCTTGGGTATTAAGCAAGTGCGTGTGTGTCAACAAAATGTATACAGCATCAGCCAAGCATTAAGGCTGAACTCCAGGCAAAGAACTAAATACACAGCTGAAATACACATATGGGAGCTAGCGTAGTTTTACCTTCCAAAAGATTTGTGTTTGTGTCCATCCAGTTCTGCGATTTACACAGTCTGAGTAGGTAGCACAGCCAGGTTGTTGGCCTGCACTTTCTCTGCTCTTCTAGTCAAACCTAACAAGATAAAAATCAATAGTGCATTAAAAGATAAAATAAAACCAGCATTTGCTTCAATATTCACCTTCAATTAGTCATCACATTTTTTTTCCATAAGATGTCCTCATTCCATTGACCAGCATTTTCAACCCACTTTTTCTGAGCCCAGGTCATCTTGGTCTCGCAGAAACCTGGGACGGAGAGTTAAAAAAAGATGCAGCACAGTGATCGGCTTACATAGTTACATAGTAGGTGAGGTTGAAAAAAGACACAAGTCCATCAAGTCCAACCTGTGTGTGTGATTATGTATCAGTATTACCTTGTATATCCCTGTATGTTGTGGTCGTTCAGGTGCTTATCTAATAGTTTATTGAAACTATCGATGCCCCCCCACTGAGACCACCGCCTGTGGAAGGGAATTCCACATCCTTGCTGCAGAGGTTCTCCCCCCAGTGTATAGATTGCATTCATATTTTTACCACATTAAACCTCATTTGTCATGTAGTTGCCCACCCCGTTAAATTGTTCAGATCTTCTTGCAAGGTTTCCACATCCTGTGGAGAAGTTATTGCCCTGTTTAGCTTAGTATCGTCCGCAAATACAGAGATTGAGCTGTTTAGCCCATCCTCCAGGTCGTTTGTGAACGAATTAAATAGGATTGGTCCCAGCAAAGAACCCTGTGGAACCCCACTACCCACCCCTGACCATTCAAGTATTCCCCATTTATCACCACCCTCTGAACTTGCAGCCAATTTTCAATCCATGTACTCACCTTCCATCAGCAAGCATCCTACCAGCACTAGAGTTAAATGAATGCCTCTGGGTGTTGGGCTTTAAAAAAATAAAGCTAAAGACCTCAACTTTGTACAGATTGATCAATGGCAAAACAGTTTCATAGTACAGTTTGTGGACTTTTTTTGCAGTACCACACTGTATTGTCCAAAAAAGTTAAATAAAATGTCCAAAACAGAGTGCACAAAAACACTTCAAAACCTCAACCCCACATTCTCCAAACCCACTGTCATCCTACTATTCCCAAATATTCACAACATGTTAAAAATATAGACTTTAGGCATGTATTTAGTAGAGACTGGCAAGTGTCAGGACAGTACAGGAGCAGTTGAATACGCAACAAATAGAAAGAGCTTTGCAGTGTGGGCCTGTTTATCTTAACATGGGTCTTTAATGTACAAAGGCCTTAACAGCATCCCTGGGCCCACGGCCTCTGATAAGGAAGTACAGCCAGCTCTTCTGTACTGGGCCCTTGCCCCATCAATTCATAAGGAGGGCCCGGGCTCCTGCAGAACAGTAGGGCCAGCTGTACTGCCTTACAGGAGACAGACACCAATCCTCTTCTGCCACCCCCTGCAGCGCTGCCGCATTCTCCTCCACTGTGGAGCTGTGCTGCAGGGGGCTTTCCTCTTCTCTCCCACTGGCAGCTGCAGGCAGACAAGGGGATGTTTCAGTATGGAGAGTGGGGGAAAGGGGCGGTAAATATGTCGTATAATAATGATTTAAATGTATTTTTAGCAAAAATATAATTTAATATTTTCTGGGGGGGGGGGGGTAGTATAGGGCCCCATGATTTCTAACAGCAGCCCTGGGCCCTTCTGGCAATGGGCAGGGTATTGATAGCATTATGAAAATGGTGGATGTTTCAAGGGAGTTAAAAAAAGGTTGAAGTCTTATTCCAGGATCCCAATGAAAGTGAAAAGGAAATACTTAGATGAATACAATGAAACTGTCCATAGTCTATTGGCCTGCAGTTGACTGCCAGAGGCATTGGCTGCAAGTAATTCCAGCTTGTAGGTGAGAGTAGAGGGAGTAATGTCTCCAATGAGTAATTGATTTCTGTTTCTGAAGTGTAAATAGAACCATATTGTCACTGGAATAACAGTGGACCTATGTTGGAGAAGGTGTAAACACATAAAATGGCCAAGACCCAGAGTCTAAGCACACAGCCTAGATCTATTCTTCACCAGAGCACCCCACAAGAAGTGATGGACTTTCCTGGTTGGTGTACCAGGCTATGCCCTCAAAAAAACATGTGCAGATGGTAGCTGACCAGGGATATAAGGCTGTTTTTACAAAAAAGACCTTTCAGAAAATTGTAGCAAGCAACAATTAAAAAATCTGCCCCGTGAAAATACACTTGCAACCAGTTTTCAGTGAAGTACATGTGGACAGGCTAAAAAAAAAGTGGGGAATATAAGGAAATACGTCCTTTTAAAAACACACATTCAGCCTGTTATAGACAGTGTATGTGTAGAAGCTGTAAAGGAGCTGCAGGATATACATCAGCAACATCAAAGTGTCAAAATGTTTCCCTCCCCCACCCCCCAATTTCCCAAGATGGGTAGCATTTTGCGAAAGAATATTCACTAATGCCGTGTACACACGGTTGAAATTTCCGACAGAAAGAGTCCGATGTGAGCTTCTCATCGTATATTCCAACCGTGTGTATGCCCCATCGGACTTTTTCCATCGAAAATTCAGACAGGCTTAGATAGAGAACATGTTCTATATTTTTCCAACAGAAAAAAATATTATCGGAAAAACTGCTCGTCTGTATGCTGTTCCGAGGCACCAAAAACGACGCATGCTCTGAAGCAAGTACGAGACGGAAGCACTCGGTCTGGTAAAACTACAGTTCGTAATGGAGAGAGCACATTCCTCACGCTGCAAATTCTTCGATCTTTTAATGCGGACAAGAACGCACTGAAAAACAGATACAAACTGTCTACATGCACTGAAGAACAGATACAAACCCCACAAGCACAAACTGAAGAGCAGTAACGGACTGAAAAGCACAAAAGCTGAAAATTGCAAATCGTCTCTCACCAAACTTCTATTAACACGAGATAAACACGAGATTAGCAGGAGCCCAAAGGGTGGTGCACTGGCTATTGACCTTCCGTTTTCTAGTCCTGTCGTACGTGTTGTACGTCACCGCGTTCTGGACGGTCAGAATTTGGTGTGACCATGTGTATGCAAGACAGTATGAGCGGAATTCCGTCAGAACTCCGTCGGAAAAACCTTCAGAGTTTATTCCAAAGGGGAAAACCGTCGCGTGTACAGGGCATTAGGGTTTAAATCTACCTTCGGACACCAGTGCCTACCACCCCCTACACTTATCTGTCCTTGTGCATTTTGCTAGCAGCACACCCTATACTTTCCCTAAAACAGACACATTGTCAGTATGGCTGCTGGGAACCCTGCTTTTTTATAAAGAAGGGTTGGAACTTAGCAAAGCCCCCATCATTGGTCATTCTAAAGCCTCGTACACACGATCGGATTTTCCCCAGACAAAACCTCAGACTTTTAACCGAAAGCGTGTGCCTGGATTTTCTCTTGCATACAAACGGCAAGGAATTGTCGGCCAACAAACACGAACGTAGTGACGTACTACGTGGTTTTTCAGCTCTTTGGCGCCACCCTTTGGGCTCCTTCTGCTAATTTAGTGTCAGTAGAAGTTTGGTGAGTGTTGATTCATGCTTTTCATTTCGCACTTCATTTCGCGCTTTTTATTTCACACTTTTAATTTTGTGATTTTCATTTCGTGCTTTTCAGTTAGTTTCTGAACAGCCGTCCGTCAACCAGACATGTTGCGGAATCGGAGGAGATAATGTGTTGTTTGTTTTTGGCCTTGGAGTTATTACTTTGACCCAACCCAGTTCAGGAACAGGAGGAAGAGGAGTTCTTGGACCAAAAATTGGTTGCTTTATTAATCGTGACCAATTACAGTTGCAATAAAAAGTATGTGAACCCTTTTGGAATTATATGGATTTCTGCACAAATTGGTCATAAAATGTGATCTGATCTTCATCTAAGTCACAACAATAGACAATCACAGTCTGCTTAAACTAATAACAAAGAATTAAATGTTACCATGTTTTTATTGAACACACCATGTAAACATTCACAGTGCAGGTGGAAAAAGTATGTGAAACCTTAGACTAATGAGATCTCCAAGAGCTAATTGGAATGAGGTGTCAGCCAACTGGAGTCCAATCAATGAGATGAGATTGGAGGTGTTGGTTACAGCTGCCCTGCTCTATTAAAAACACACACAAGTTCTGGGTTTGCTTTTCACAAGAAGCATTGCCTGATGTGAATGATGCCTTGCACAAAAGAGCTCTCAGAAGACCTACAATTAAGAATTGTTGACTTGCATAAAGCTGGAAAGGGTTATAAAAGTATCTTCAAAAGCCTTGCTGTTCATCATTCCACGGTAAGACAAATTGTCTATAAATGGAGAAAGTTCAGCACTGCTCTTCCTAGGAGTGGGCGTCCTGTAAAGATGACTGCAAGAGCACAGCGCAGACTGCTCAATGAGGTGAAGAAGAATCCTAGAGTGTCAGCTAAAGACTTACAAAAGTCTCTGGCATATGCTAACATCCCTGTTAGCGAATCTAAAATACGTAAAACACTAAACAAGAATGGATTTCATGGGAGGATACCACAGAGGAAGCCACGGCTGTCCAAAAAAAACATTGCTGCACGTTTACAGTTTGCACAAGAGCACCTGGATGTTCCACAGCAGTACTGGCAAAATATTCTGTGGACAGATGAAACCAAAGTTAAGTTGTTTGGAAGAAACACACAACACTGCGTGGAGAAAAAGAGGCACCGCACACCAACATCAAAACCTCATCCCAACTGTGAAGTATGGGGGTGGGGGCATTATGGTTTGGGCCTGCTTTGCTGCGTCAGGGCCTGGACAGATTGCTATCATCGAAGGAAAAATGAATTCCCAAGTTTATCAAGACATTTTGCAGGAAAACTTAAGGCCATCTGTCCACCACCTGAAGCTCAACAGAAGATGGGTGTTACAACAGGACAACGACCCAAAGCATAGAAGTAAATCAACAACCGAATGGCTTAAACAGAAGAAAATACGCCTTCTGGAGTGGCCCAGTCAGAGTGCTGACCTCAACCCGATTGAGATGCTGTGGCATGACCTCAAGAAAGCGATTCACACCAGACATCCCAAGAATATTGCTGAACTGAAACAGTTCTGTAAAGAGGAATGGTCAAGAATTACTCCTGACCGTTGTGCACGTCTGATCTGCAACTACAGGAAACGTTTGGTTGAAGTTATTGCTGCCAAAGGAGGTTCAATCAGTTATTAAATCCAAGGGTCCACATACTTTTTCCACCTGCACTGTGAATGTTTACACGGTGTGTTCAATAAAAACATGGTAGCATTTAATTCTTTGTGTGTTATTAGTTTAAGCAGACTGTGATTGTCTATTGTTGTGACTTAGATGAAGATCAGATCACATTTTATGACCAATTTGTGCAGAAATCCATATCATTCCAAAAGGGTTGACATACTTTTTATTGCAACTGTATGTCATATGCCTTTGCTGTGGGAGCTCAAGGAGAATAATCCAGTTGTTTTTCAGAATAATCTCCGAAAGACGGACCCCTGCTTTCACCAACTCTTGGCATTGCTGACCCCCTATGTTAAGAAGCAGGACACATGTATGATGCTTTTCTTTTCTTTTTTGTTTGAACAATAATGATTTGATTTGATATATTTTCTGTATTTTTGGATGCATAGAATGCACTTTTTGGTTAAGTTCTATTGGCAGATAACATGTCTATTTTTATTTGTTTTCTTTTTTTAATGCACAATAAAAAAATTGTGGAGAATACTTGGCTATGTGTTTTACTTCAAATGACAGTTTGGGAGTAAGCAGTTACATAAAAAAAAAATACAATGTAAAATTGACAAGGGACACCAACATAGTTCTATCTTTGATCTTAAAAACTACGGGATAATGGTGTTGTGGTAACTTGCCCAAAAAAAAGGATAATAATATTATTTTTGATATCACTAGAAAAAAAAAGCCTTTAAAAATTTGTTTGCAATAACTCTATCAGTATCACCAGCAAAGCAGCTTCATTATTATCCCATTAAAGAAGAAGAGAATTGTGCGTTGCATTTTGAGATTTCATAATTTGCCACGTCACGATTGTTAATTCTCCATTACGAACGCTAGTTTACAAGACTGACCGCTTCTGGCTCGTCCTTGCTTCCGAGCATGCGTGTTTGTACTTTGGACTTTTGTCCGACGGACTTGTGTACACACGCTCGGAAAATCAGACAACAGACATTTGTCCGATGGATCGTACAAACGGTCAGATTTTCCGCCAACAGCCTGTCATCACACATTTCCCGTCGGAAAATCTGATTGTGTGTACGAGGCTTAAGTCACCTGTCATAAGTTCAGAGGCCAGGAAGGGAATAGCTGTTATTTATTTGCCATGGTGGTGAATGGCTTCATTAGTTCACTATGTCTGCCAACTGCAAGCAGGCAGCATGCCTTTGTTATATTGCACAAGGCATGAGTATTCTAGGGGTATTTTTATCTTAAAAGTCACATTTTGGCTAAAACAATGCTTTTACATGCTTTTGTTTATAAAATCTATATTTTCAGTATTAAATACACTCAAAACTATTTTAGTGCAGACAAAAACAATAAAATTTGTAACGTGGACAATCCGTGCTACACCCAGTGAATACTAATGAAAAAACAATATATAAAAATATATATAAAAATATACAGTGGGTGTTAATAATATGTGATGGGGCTGCAATCTACGAAAAAACTGGAATATTCAGCTTGGAAGTAGGTGTAATGTAAGAAATAGATGCGCAACCCAAATAAAAAGAAAGAAAAACAAATGTGTCCAAAAAAGACACAAATTAGTGCAATGAGTGCTCCGTTAAACCAAATCAACCAAGTGAAAACAAGTACCAGCAAAAAAATGTCAAAATAAATTAACATAAATTCAACCTGTGCTGAAATAAAAAACTGTGCTAGCAAAGAAACGGAAAAAGGTCCATCAAGTGTTCTGTAGAGTCCAATAGAAGTAGATTTTAGATAGAAAACCCCCAATCGATCCTTTTCTGAATGTAGTCCCACACGATCACCAAAGGATAATAAGGAATGCCGGATGGCCGTTTACCAGAACCGTAGGACCTCTGTTACGTAGGTCTAATGGGCACAGACAGGAGGAAACACCCAGGCAAGAGCAGTAGATTCAAACGTCCGTCCGGATCCTCTCCTCCACCGGTAAGACCAGGCTCCCCTATGCTCCGTGGGACCCGCGTTATCGAGTAGGAATGGGGGCTTTCAAAGGATGAGTCATGGAAACAGAAAAGAGGGTTTCATAGTGCAGTCTGTTTTAAAAATAGGGGTTCCTTTATTAAAACACTGACATGCACAAAAAAAGGCAGGCACTTCAGAGCGAAAAAACAACACAGCCGCGCCTCACGCCAGCTGGCTGGTGCGCGATGACGTCAGATCCTCTAGCTCCGCCCGACGCTGCGTTTCTCCGTACTAGGCATCTACAGGGAAGGAGGCTGTTTTTTGTTTGTTTCATAAACTTTATTTTTTTAATTTTTTGAACTTAACTTGATTGTTATCACAAGGGACTAAGGTCCCCAATGTGATAGCATAGTGCAGGTGACAGGTTGTCTTTAAGAAGCCATCAGGGGTCTATTAGACTCCTAATGTCACTTTTGTACACTGTTGAAGCTGATCAACCACAGACTGTGCTTGATCAGCTTCTTCCCTGGCCAGGTCAGAATTTGGCAGCTCTGAACCTGGAAATGTTCAGAGCTGAGCGCTTACAGGCGCATTCTTCACACAGAGAAGATTGAACGGACGTTCACTGCTGTCCAGCCACTCTCTATCCTGACGTCTGTCATGTAAGTCTCAGACATTCTGAACAGATAGGTGAGTCTGGGACACATGGAGGTTGATTTACTAAAGGGAAAAAGACTGTGCACTTTGCAAAGTGCAGTTGCCCTCTGCAAGAGCAGTTGCTCCAGAGCCTAGTAAATGAGCAGAAGCTCTGCTGACTTCCATCATCCAATCATGTGCAAGCAAAAATGCTGTTTTTTTTATTTTCCTTGCCCAGGATTGGGTACTCTTTGCAAAGTCAAGCCTTACCTCATTTACTAAGCTCTGGAGCAATTGCACCTGCAGAGGGCAATTGCACTCTGCAAAGTGCACAGTCTATTTGCCTTTAGTAAATCAACCCCATGATGTAGTGGGTCAGAAAAGGGGTGGTACCTTCACTTACATGTAGAAGTGATCAGATGGCAGCAAAAGGGTTCAGGATACAAACCTTTGTCAGGAGTTCATTTTATTCTGTCCCTGCTGGGCATGATTTACACAATTTGTCCTAATAACCATTGTCATCTGGCAGATACTGTATAAATCCAAAACTTTATTTTTTACATGCACAGTTATAAAGAGGAAATGATCCAATGGTCGAGTGTGGACATTTGTCTAATGCCGCGTACACACGATCGGAAATTCGTCCAGCAAAAGACCGATGAGAGCTTTTGGTCGGAAAATGGGACCGTGTGTATGCTCCTTCGGACTTTTGCTGGCCGAATTCCAGCCAGCAAAAGACTGGGAGCATGTTCTCAATTTTTCGGTCGGAAAAAGTTCCTATCCGAAAATGCGATCGTCTGTAGCAATTCTGACGCGCAAAATTCTTACGCATGCTCGGAAACAATTCAACGCATGCTCGGAAACATTGAACTTAATTTTCTCGCCTCATCGTAGTGTTGTACATCACTGCGTTCTTGACGGTCGAAAGTTCAGCGAACTTTTGTGTGACCGTGTGTATGCAAGGCAAGCTTGAGCGGAATCCCGTCGGAAAAGCCATCATATCTTTTTCCGACCAAAATCCAGATTGTGTGTACATGGCATAAGAGATGATTTCCTGTGTTTTAGAGAAATTTCCTCCACCTTCCTGTTGTGTCTCCAGGACAGGGAGCACGGGGAGTATAAAACACTAACAATGTTTTTAAGCAATCCATATCCTATCCAAAACATAGTAAAACCTGGGCTATAAATATACTTTTAGCTAGTATTTTCTACTGCTTTGCCCCCCCCAAGAAAAAAAGCGTCAAGTGGTTGTAAACCTCAGATTCTCCTACCTGAGCTGTGGATCTCTGCAGTTCCTCCAGAGTTACCATGGGCCTCTTGGTTGCTTCCCTGATGAATGCTCTCCTTGCCCAGCTTGTTAGTTTAGGTGTGCGGCCATGTAGGTGCAGCAGTTGTGCCTAATGCCCCGTACACACGATCGGACATTGATCGGACATTCCGACAACAAAATCCATGGATTTTTTCCGACGGATGTTGGCTCAAAGTTGTCTTGCATACACATGGTCACACTAAGTTGTCGGAAAATCCAATCTTTCTGAATGCGGTGACGTAAAACACGTACATCAGGACTATAAACGGGGCAATAGCCAATAGCTTTCGTCTCTTCATTTATTCTGAGCATGCGTGGCACTTTGTGCGTTGGATTTGTGTACACATGATCGGAATTTAAACAATCGGATTTTGTTGTCTGAAAATTTTATATCCTGCTCTCAAACTTTGTGTGTCGGAAATTCCGACGGAAAAAGTCCGATGGAGCCAACAACGATCGGAATTTCCGACAACACAATCCGATCGCACTTTTTCCGTTGGAAAATCCGACTGTGTGTACAGGGAAATACTCTTTCCATTTTTGGATGATATATTTCTCTAACCCAACCCTGCTTTAAACTTCTCCACAACTTTATCCCTGACCTGTCTGGTGTCTTCCTTGGCCTTCATGATGCTCTTTGTTCACTAAGGTTCTCTAACAAACCTCTGAGGGCAGGCTTCACAGAACAGCTGTATTTATACTGAGATTAAATTACACACAGGTGGACTTTATTTAATAATTAGGTGACTCCTGAAGGCAATTTATTTCCCTAGATTTTAGTTAGGGGTATCAGAGTAAATGGGGCTGAATACAAATGCAAGCCACACTTTTCAGATATTTTTCTTTTTTTCAAATTTGAAAACCATTTATCATTTTCCTTCCACTTCACAGTTATGTGTTACTTTGTGTTGGTCTATCACATAAAATCCCAATAAAATATATTTAGCTTTTTTGGTTGTAACATGACAAAATGTGGAAAATTTCAAGGGGTATGAATACTTTTTCAAGGCACTGTACAAACATTTGTTATGCTTGCTTTCATTGAGTCAAGAACACAGCAGCATATGCCTGTTGTTTGGATGGTGACTGAGCTACAGATAGTAAACTACTGATTTACAAACTACACTTTTTGATCATCTGTGTAAATGGCTTAAAACCGCTCCTACTTAGCTCACCTTTTACATTTCCTAAGCCAGTTTGGTCCCCACAGTGTATTAAATGAATTATTTACTTTTTAGATAAAATGTACTTTGTATCACATGGACTCCGTGGTGAAAGTGTTGCCAATTAACCTGGGTATAGGAAGTAGTGGATGTTGTAATCAAATTGCCTAGTCTTTATTAATTGAAACACACAGTGCGCCGGTCAGTATGACTGTTATGTTCTTGTAACACCTGACCGGTTTTAAGCACGGTATAAATTAAAGTTTATAAAATCACGTCCTTTTAATCATTAGGAGGGAACAGGCTGCTAAATAAATTGAGTCAATGACCTTTAACTGGTAATTCATTTTCCAGCATGCCATAATGTCCTACGTTCCAAAGTAATCTATTTTGTCTTCACAAGATTCTACCCACTGTCAGGATCGGCAGCCGTCTTAGAAGACTATAATTAATTGTGCTGAGTACTTTTGATCACATAACAACCCCGTGAGACATTCTTGAATCACTTAATACGCACCAGTAAACTGGATAACCATATTTCAAGTGTCAGAGTAATGCAAGAGCTTGGCATACCATAATACGAAGTAATCATTTCATCCAAGGAGGATAAATCGCATCCATCGCTTTTACAAAGACGCTGTAGCCAACAAAATGTTGGTAAAAGAGCAAAAAAATGAAATATTTTAAATGCTAATTTGCACTGTTTTTCTTTTTGTATAAATAATTTTTATCCACTTTCATTGTGCCTTTTAACTAAGAAATGCTGGCTCCAGGAGAGTCAATTCCATAGCACAGTCCCCTAACTCCTTGCACATCATAGTCCTCTTCTTCTGGGAGTGTCTAATGCTGGCCCAGCATCTCTGCTCCTGCCTTTCCTTCCCTTCAAAAACTTTTATATACAGGAGTTGCCGGCTGAGGCACAAAAAAGAATAAAATAGAGTGACTGTTCTAGGCCTGCAGGTGCTGTTTATATCCCATCCAAGATGACAGCGGTCAGCAGCAGTCTTGGAGGCTTTGGATGTCTACACAAGGGAGACTTTGACAGGTAAAAATATATGCATAAAATATGTTAAATGCGCATGTAATTTTGTGCAAAGATTTTTTTTTTCTTTGAATAGTTTGGTGACAAGATCTCTTTTACTTTAAAGGCTCATTTACACCTGCTTTGCTTTCTGAAGAGCGACCTGCGTACAGCATCTTCTCACCACCTGTTTTAACCCCCTAAATACCAGACAGCTGCATGCGTTGTGTGCAGGGCGGTTGCAGTGCGCTTCCATCCACTTGAATGAGCTACGCTTGGCGAGTGGTACCTGTCTGCTGAGCATGACAGGGGGTATAATTCCTGCCAAAGACGCAAAGCATTGCGACCGCAGCATGTGTACACCCCTTGCCGTTACCTCTGCAACAAAAGGGTGAGCTGTTGAGGGGTTATAATGAGGCTCAACGGCAGTGTTTTATTTCCCCCAATCGCAAGTTTAAACTAGCCCCAAGTGTTGTATTTTTACCAGATTTACTTTACCAACTTCAGTTCCAGAAAGATTTTACCCCCTTCATGACCAGACCATTTTTTGCTTTTCAGCACTATGTTAATTTAACTGGTGATTGCTAGGTCATGCAGCGTTGTACCCACACGAAATTTAGATATTTTTTTTCCCACAAATAGAGCTCGGTGGTATTTGATCACCACTGGGCTTGTTTTTTTTGCAATATGAATAAAAAAACACTGAACATTTGGAAAAAAAAAGACAACATGTTTTACTTTCTGCTATGAAACATATTCAATAAAAAAAATTAAAACATCTAATTTCTTTATAAATTTTGGCCAAAATGTAGTCTACTACATGTTTTTGAAAAAATCCAGGAAAGTTTATGTTGATTGGTTTGTGTGATAATTATAGCGCCTACAAACTATGATATATATACTGGAATTTTTTTTTATACTACTAATGGCAGCGATTAACGACTTATAATGGGGCTGTAATAGTGCGACAGACAATCTGACACTGGGGGGAACTGACTAACTGCCACTAACATCACCACTGACACTAATACAATGCACTGTTACTGTACTAATGACACTGGCTGGGAAGGGGTTAACATCTAGGGTGATCAAGGGGTTAAATACGTGCCTAACGACACCATATTACCAAAAGTATTGGGGTGTCTGCTTTAACACGCACATGAACTTTAATGGCATCCCAGTCTTAGTCCGAAGGGTTCAATACTAAGTTGGCCCACCCTTTGCAGCTACAACAGCTTCAACTCTTCTTGGAAGGCTGTCCACAAGGTTTAGGAGTGTGTCTATGGGAATGTTTGACCATTCTTCCAGAAGCGCATTTGTGAGGTCAGGCACTGATGTTGGACAGGAAGGCCTGGCTCGCAGGCTCCACTCTAATTCATCCCAAAGGGGTTCTATCAGGTTGAGGTCATAGACCATAGACACACTCCTAAATCTTGTGGACAGCCTTTCCAGAAGAGTTGAAGCCGTTATAGCTGTAAAGGGTGAGCCAAAGTTCATGTATGTGTAAAGGCAGGCGTCCCAATAACTTTGGTAATATAGGGGGTTATTTATGAAAGGCAAATCCACTTTGCACTAAAAGTGCAAACTACAAGTGCAAAGTGCACTTGAAATTGCACTGAAAGTTGCTGTAAATCTGAGGGGTAGATCTGAAATGAGGGGAAGCTCTGCTGATTTTATCATCCAATCATGTACAAGCAAAAATGCTGTTTTTTATTTTCCTTGCATGTCCCCCTCAGATCTACAGGCACTGCACTTCCAAGTCCACTTTCAGTGCAATTTCAAGTGCACTTTGCACATGTAGTTTACACTTGTAGTGCACAGTGGATTTGACTTTCGTAAATAACCCCCATAGTGTATGTGTAATGTGTGTAAAGTGCTGCTTTTACTAACTGATCTCTAGGTTTCTGCTTTGCAGGGATGAGAAACACAGAGATTGTTCTTTGTGTACAGAGCTCTGTGTTGAATGTCAACATAGAGCTCATGGCTGTGAATGTACATAGGCCAATCAGCACATCCTAGCTGAGGATCATTAGTTGGGAATTGCTGACAGGGTCCTGCTGTGTACAATCACAGTGGTAGCCAGTGGGGGGTCGCACATACGCATGCCCTAGATATGGAAGTAGGCAGCGACATATCAGTATCACTTTGCCTACAGCGGCCACCTATCCGCAGTACAATGCGGTTGGGCGGTTGCTAAGTGGTTACTCTTTAATTCATTATTTGCCTTTTGTTTGCATATGAAGATCATTACTTAATGATTTTAGTGGTACTTCTATTTTTTGGGTGAAATAATCCACAGAGTTGACTCTTAATTGCTACTTAAAAATACAAATATTTCTTTAGAGCTATATACATTAACAGTGCAGAGCCTGCTCATTTGTGTGCTGTGCAGAATTTTGTTTGAGGAAAAGTTGAATAGAATAGTATGAAAGATGCTATAACATTTTGGACTGCAGACTCTAAGATTTTACATGTTTCTGAAGCATCCCTAACAGCTTCATATCACAAATTCTAAAAATATCACTTAATGGAAATGTTACAGACACATTTTATACATCGTAAGAACTAAGGTCAAGTGACTAACTCTAAATTTAAAAAAGGAAAATAGGACACCCTTAATTATATTTAAACCCGTTTGCAGAGGAGATTGCAGATTGCAGAGGAGATTGCTCTCACCTACATGAAACAAGGAGTTTTATTTACAGACTTGCGGATGCTTTTTGTTATATGGCACATATTTTGCTATTTTTACTCATTCTTTCCCTACATTTTCTTGGTTGCTGTGAAATATAGGACACATTTTTGTTATCTATTTTGGGCAGTAGAGAGGACAATGATTAGAACAGGCTTATTTTATACAGAAAATGTAATGTGCAGAATGCAATAAGGCATTTGGGAATTGTGTGTCACTGTTGACTGATATAAACTGATGAAAAGTGAAACCTAATTGGTTGAAACAGGTTACTGCTCTTGTTAAATCATCACTGCCCTTGTACTGCCTGATTAAATAAGCCTCACAGACCTGTTTTTTTTGTTTTGTTTTTGTTTTTTTAATACCTTAAGCGATTTAAATCTATAATTGACCTAACTGGATTCTATGAACTGTAAAAAAAAAAAAAAAAAATCCCCCATTGAAAAAAGTTTAATTGTGAGATTTTATGGGGTTTAAAATGTTTGCACATTAGCCCACTTCTTGTCTCTCTAAAAACACTGAGGCTACCTGTTGCTCCTACCAGAAGCACTCACACCCCCTAATATTCTATTATGGGGATACCCAGGAATTTTCGTAAATCAGTGAGCCTGAGAGTGGGAGTGGGACGAGGGAAGAGCAGGGATGGGGTTAAAAGGTAGTACACGCAGCACTAAAATACGTGTAATGGTTGTAACATTTGCCAAAATAGTGCAAATTTTTAATAGTGGTGCATATGCTTGTTGGCAGGTGTGGGTCTTACTCCATCAAGAAGGTGGCATCTTGCTGCTACCGTGTTTCCCCAAAAATAAGACCTACCCTGAAAATAAAACTAATGCCCCGTACACACACGGTCGGACATTGATCGGACATTCTGACAACAAGATTATAGGATTTTTTCCGACGGATGTTGGCTCAAACTTGTCTTGCATACACAAGGTCACACAAAGTTGTCGGAAAATCCGATCGTTCTAAACGCGGTGACGTAAAACACGTACATCGGGACTATAAACGGGGCAGTAGCCAATAGCTTTCATCTCTTTATTTATTCTGAGCATGCGTGGCACTTTGTGCGTCGAATTTGTGTACACATGATCGGAAATTCCGACAACGGATTTTGTTGTCGGAAAATTTTATAGCCTGCTCTCAAACTTTGTGTGTCGGAAAATCCGATGGAAAATGTGTGATGGAGCCCACACACGGTCGGAATTTCCGACAACAAGGTCCTATCACACATTTTCCGTCGGAAAATCCGACCGTGTGTACGGGGCATTACTGTTATTCTCCAGGAGGGCTGCTATATAAGTCCTACCCTGAAAATAAGGGAGGGAGAGGGGGAGAGAAGACAACACATTACATGGTAAGACCTACCCCAAAAATAAGCCTTACTGTGTCTTTTGTTGCAAAAATTAATATAAGACCTGGGCTTATTTTCGGGGAAACACAGGTATGTTGGCCTAGAGACCCAGAGGGATGTTTTCTTCTACAACTTCCGTAAGCATCATGAGCAGCTGTCCCACTAGACACTGAGATCCCTTATGACCTTCTGCGGCCATCTTGGTTGGGCAGCCTTTTTATATAGGGAACCCTGCTGAGGTTTGGTGTGCATTGTGTGAGTGATTAGTGTAGGGACAGACAGGTACCCACTCTGTCAGGAGGAGACTGAGTGTTAGGGAAAGTTTCCAGTGCGTGAAGGCCAAGCGTAGGGATACTACTATACACCATCAAGACACTGGTCTCTGGAGTTACTACTGCAGACCTTCCTATCTCCTCTGTGTACCACCAGTGCCTTCTGCCCTGCCAGTCAGCCATTCCTCCAGCAGATGCCGTCCTGGTAAACTAGGCTTTACCTGTGCTGTGACCTGTTGTGCCTGAAGATATACCACAGCATGTGCTGTCACATTCCGTTTCAAGCCATTAAGGACTGTACTAGCACTCTACCAGGAACCAATATTGTTACTAAAAGTGAATTGTACCTGTTACTGCAAGAGTTACTCTGCCTATTGCTGCAAGTGTTATTGAGCCTGTTATCGCAAGTGTTGCTGTAACTGTACTGCAAATGTTCTGTACCTGTTGCCACTGATGATTATACTAGTCTTAACAAATGTTCTACAAGCATCCTTGTCACCCTTTAAACTGCATACTTCTAAATATAATAACTGGTAACTTTTCGTAGACTGTATGCATGGCTTCCTTGCATTGAGTCCCCTATACCTGTCCTTGCCCACATACTGTCCTGCAGTTAAATATAGAGAAATGGTAAAAGAAAGAAATACCCCAGCACTGATGTGGGGAAAAATGCCCCTTTATTGTTGGTGTCACTGGAAATAAAAGGAAAATCCCCTACATTGGGGGTGTAACTAAAATGGAAATGGACACCACACCTAAGAGGTCCAGATACAACTTTATTCTATTAAAAGTCAGGGGGATTGGATTGCCCAGATGAACCAGATCATTTACATCAACATCAATATCAACATCAATACTTAAAGTGGAGTTCCACCCACTTTTACAACTCTTCAGCATCCCTCACTAAACTGTGCACTGTAAACAAATTGGATATTTTTCTATTTTTTTTCTCAGCACCTACTGTATATCTGCTGTATTCATTTTTCACTTCCTGCTCCCTGGCCGCGGCCCATCGCATCATTTCCTGTTTGCAATGCCTTCTGGGAAGGGGCGGCAACTTCCTCTGAAACTGCCGTTGCTATGGAAACCTGACCTGAAACCTATTATACTGCTTGTGCTGCACTGAGCATGTGCGAGATCTGCAAGGATGAGATCCAGGAAGAAATACAGTCTGGCTTCAGATGCCCATACTTAAGATGGCCACGGCCTGCGGTAAGTGTTTAAAATAACAAACTACTGCTATAAACTAACAAAATAGACCTTAGTTTACAGACTAACTTTACTAGAATACATTAAGCTTGTGTATTATAGGGATATTTTTATTTAAAAAGTACAATTTCGGCCGGAACACCACTTTAAATATAGCCCTACCAGTGAGATAAACCTATAGATTCAGCACTATTTTTCTACTTTCCCACATCAGTGGTGTCGCTGAAAGGAAAAGTGCTCCTTTATTAGTGCAAATGGGAGAAAAAAATGCTCCTACATCAGTGTAAGGAAAAATACCACTGCGACGGTTGTGTCAGCTGGAGTGGAACTGCCCTGGCATTCATGTCAGTGGAATATAGGAAGGAAGTTATGGGGTTGAAGGGGGCTTTAGGTGTTGCTTTGAACTAAGGGGCCCTGGGTGGGCTCGCAGTTCAGATCTTCTTCTCAGCATGGTGCACACCCGGGAATGATGGCAGCTTCTTTTTCTTCCCATCTCTGGTCATTTGATATATCACATGACAAGGGGAGACAGGAAGAAGGGCAGTGAGCCCTCACTTCCCATCGGAGCCCATAGTTAAAAGTAGGTCTAGTCTCAACAGGCTGCCGCTCTCACTAATCTCTTCTTCCCACAGCAAACTGCCATTGGAGGGTGAAGACAGCAGAATCCTCCCTACAGTAGATTTTGTGGTCTCTGCTCTGATAGGAGTGATGCTATACCTAGCACCCAGAAAGCCAGTAACGTAGGCAGAAGTTTCCAGGTATGGTTATGGGCTGAAAACAGAGCCAGGACAAGGGTGGGTGGGAGGGGCAGCTGTCCTGTGAACAATGGTTTACAGTAAGGATGGGGTTGCTTTCCTTCTGTTGCAAGGCTGACAGGAGTAGTGACAATGGCATCACTACTCCTGTTAGTTCAGGGCTGGGAGCAACAAGGAGAGTACAGTGCAGCACTCCTGTATTTACAAGCAGGTAGTGGTGTTCACAGACACACAGGACCTACACTAGCAGGAAGGATGAGGGGGTGAGAGGGCACAGCCCACGCCACCGAGTGGAGAAGTGTCCAGGGGAGTGCTGAGCCGGGAGTGGAGAAGAGAGCCAGGAGTGGAGGAGAGAGCCATTAACACAAGCATGTGCCCAGTGTTAATACTGAGCTGCACAGTGTTGTCAGCTCATCCTGAGTTCTCTGCTGCTGGACCACAGAGCTTCACCCCTTTGCCTCATGTGCATTACATAAGGTAGATGTTTTCTGTAGTTCAAAGGGAGAAGTGGAGTTTGGCTTGCAACTCTGCTTTCACTGTAGCAGGGACAAAATTGTCAGCTTGTCAGCTAATTGCAATAACATTACCATATACTGCTCATATAATGTACTTCAAGCTCATATTTTACATGTTTTTTCTGAACAAAGTACTGAAAAGGGAGAATTCCTTTTGATGATTATGTAATGTGGATTATTGTATACCGTTGTTATATTTGACTATGGGCTAAAAGCACCAGTAGCAAGTAGTGATCACAAGAACTGGAGTCAACGTTACACATTTTTTTTTTTTTATAGAGCATCTCAAAGTAGCAGCAGAAAGCAGAACAGATGGTTGCCTAACACCAATGGTAAGTAAAGAAATAAATACATATGTAATTACGGTATGTATTATTTGTGTGTGTGTATTTACGCAGTTATGATGGTAATCTATATCAATATTGTTGGTGAGTACATAGCAGTCCCTGGTGGAGTCCAACATAAATATTCACTAGTTTCTCCGAGAAGAGTTGACTGTTTCCATCTGCTGGTTTCCATAGATCAACTTCAGCCACATCAAGTAACAATGATAATCTCCCATCTAAGGATACCTTAATTCTATCATAATATAGTCAGACTTTGATATAACTTACATTATGGCTACTTGATTCCAACAGGCTATAGGTTGAATTTTCCCCTTCACCTTAACCACTTCAGCCCCGGAAGGATTTACCCCCTTCCTGACCAAGCCCTTTTTTGCGATACGGCACTGCGTCGCTTTAACTGACAATTAAATGGTCCTGCGACGTTGTATTCAAACAACATTGACGTCCTTTTTTTCCCACAAATAGAGCTTTCTTTTGGGGGTCTTTGATCACCTCTGCGGTTTTTATGTTTTGCGCTATAAACAAAAAAAGAGCGACAATTTAAAAAAAAACAATATTTTTTACTTTTTGCGATAATAAATATCCTCAAAAAATATATAAAAAAACTAATTTCTTCCACAGTTTAGGCCAATATGTAATCTTCTACATATTTTTGGTAAGAAAATCGCAATAAGCGTATATTGATTGGTTTGTGCAAAAGTTATAGCGTCTACCAAATAGGGGATAGATTTATTTTATTAATAATTTTTTTTACTAGTAATGGCGGCGATCTGCAATTTTTATCGTGACTGCGACATTGCGGCGGACAGATTAGAGACTTTTGACACTATTTTGGGACCATTGGCACTTATACAGCGATCAGTGCTATAAAAATACACTGATTACTGGGTAAATGTCACTGGCAGTGAAGGGGTTAAACACTAGGGGGCGATCAAGGGGTTAACTGTGTTCCCTCAGCATGTTCTAACTGTAGGGGGGGTGGACTCACATGAACCTGACAGAGAGCACTGCTCCCGATCACTGGGAGCAGTAGATCCCTGTCATGTTGCTAAGCAGAACAGGGAAATGCCTTGTTTACATAGGCATCTCCCCGTTCTGCCTCTCCGTGCCACAATCGCGGCCCACCGGCGGACACCGCTTCCACGGGATCCACGGGCATGCTCCCGCTAGCCCTGGATGACGCAGTGATGTATGGGTACGTTGTTTTGTGCACCTGTGCCACTTTGCCGACGTATATACGTGAGCCGGTCGGCAAGTGGTTAATCACTTTTGATGAAATAGCAGCCTTGGCCTTAAATTATAAGTCCTACACTGGGGGGGGGAGATCCAATACTTCACTCTGTCACTTTTGCTGGTGTGTGATTCATCTGTTTTTAGGGCTGGATCACACCAGATGAAGTCCAGTGCCTCTTTATTATGCATCAAAAGTGCATAGACAGTGTTTAACATGGAATCCAATGGCCCTAGTTCACACCAGTGCAGTCAACAAAAGTAGAACTGTTTGCATTTTTTCCATATGGAACACATCTGTAAAGAGGAAAAATATATAAAAAATGAACTGGAATGCACGTTTTCAATCATCCTCAATTGAGAAGAAAACAAAAGAGGGAAAGAAACGCACTGAAACACATCAAAAACATATTAAAAATGCACTGGAACATATCAAAAACATGCATGCAGAAACACATCTGGAATGCAGAAATTGTGGTGTTAACTGGCCCTTAGAGATTCGAAAAGTTTGTATACATAGAAAAATTGATTAGAGTTCTACATGTGACAACATTTTTTTTTTACGTAAACCAGCCATATATACTGTGTAGCAGGAAAGAAAATAGCTTGATTACCCAATCAACACAGTCAGTGTTAATGGGGGAATCCCTCCTGCGGAGCTATTGTGTTCTCCTGGTGGAAGGGCTGGGGGGGGTGGGAGCAGCCATCCCTGCCAGGAGAACACATAGTGATTATTGCTAGCAGCTATAGCCTCTGGCAATGATTGCATGAAAAATCGGACAGACTGGTTGTACCCAAGTTGATCGATTGATTAACTTGGGTACAATCAGCCTGCCCATACATGGTTTAAATCCCGGCTGTTCCCTGCTGAACTGGCTGAGATTCGAACCATCTATGGCTGACTTTAGGCCTGTTTCACATTCAGCTTGTGAAGAAACAGCGTGAACAGCAAGCATTTAAAAAACATTTGCAGAGCTTTGTTGAAGCTTGTAAATTTCCCTTTAGCTCCAGTTTGTAAATGGGAGTGCCGATTGTCAATTTAACACGCTGCTAGAAAGTTTCAGTACTACTTGAAGCTTGTTGAAAGCATGCTGAAGCCTGCTAGCAGCTTGTTTAAGGTGACAGTCAGCACTCCTATTGGGACACGTTTTTAACATTTACAAACTGGAGCTGAAGACTTTTTTAAAAGCATCAACAAAGCTGGCTTAAAGCTCTGTAACTGCTTTGTAAGCTTGCTGTTCACACTGCTATATACAGTGGATATAAAAAGTCTACACACCCCTATTAAAATGTCAGGTTTCTGTAATGTAAAAAAAATTAGACAAAGATAAATTATTTCAGATCTTTTCAGAGCTGTGTTCAGAATGAAGCAATCACATTCAAACTCATGTTAAATAGGAGTCAGTACACACCTGCCATCATTTAAATTGCCTCTGATTAACCCCAAATAAAGTTCAGCTGTTCTAGTAGGTCTTTCCTGACATTTACTTAGTCGCATCCTACAGCAAAAGCCATGGTCTGCAGAGAGCTTCCAAAGAATCAGAGGGATCTCATTGTTAACCACTTAAGGACCGAGCCTCTTTTTTAGATGTGTTGTTTAAAGTTAAAAACATTTTTTTTTTCTAGAAAATTACTTAGAACCCCAAAACATTATACGTTTTTCTTCTAACACCCTAGAGAATAAATTGGTGGTCATTGCAATACCTTCTGTCTCACTGTATTTGCGCAGCGGTCTTACAAAAGCACTTTTTTTGGAAAAAATACACGTTTTTGAATTAAAAAATAAGACAACAGTAAAGTTAGCCCAATTTTTTTTTAATATTGTGAAAGATAATGTTACGCCGAGTAAATTGATACCCAACATGTCATGCTTCAAAATTGCGCCCGCTCGTGGAATGGCGACAAACTTTTACCCTTAAAAATCTCCATAGGCGATGTTTAAAAAATTCTACAGGTTGCATGTTTTGAGATGGGGTTGTAACTAGAATGAAATGCAAACTTGATTCGGTGTAAAGAGAGGACACTCAGCAGCTGTTTACATATCTGGACACAGGAGCACTAGTGTGGGACACCAGAACAAACTTTTTAGGGTGTCCCACATAGGTGCTCCAGTGGATAACAAGGGTGTCTCCATCTGTGAAACTTGACCAAAAAAGATAAGTATTCCGGCTTTAAGAAAGGGAAAAAGTCATGTCTTCATCTTGGAACTTTGCCAAAACCGACAGTTGTATGACACTTTCAAGCAATGTTTCATATTCCTATTTCTGCCCTCAAATATATGTGTGTGAGTATAGCTTTTTTTTATTCACATGGGGAGAAAAGACTCAGGACGTCTGAGGTCACCAGGGATCCCCAACCTCCAAAAGAAGGGGAAATCCCCATACCACAACCTCAGGATGTGGAGGAAGGAGAGGTTTATGAATTGGGCGAAATGGTGACCACAACAGGTGAGTGTCTGAGACCACAGCTTCAGATAATAGATAGATGCCTGCATATTTATAATACATGGTGTGTTTTTTTATTTTAGGTGATGTGGATGTTGTGGAAGAAGAAACACATTTCACAAGTGCACACGTCCTCATCGGGGAGATCATGGTGTGCAATAGGGATTTACAGAACATCAAGGAAGACATCAAGGAAGACATCAATGATGTGGAAAAAAACTCAAAAACATCACTGATGTTTTAGGAAGAATCGAAAACACACCAACATTTATCAAATTGTTTATATTTTTCTAACTTTTCTAAAAAAATTTGAAAGCCAAATTTTGAAGATGGACACAGTGTATCAACATTTGCTATCTGCCATCACGGGATATCAATGTACGCGTTTTGTGGGTGCAAACTCTTCCTCGCAACTAAAGTAGATGAGAGGAGGGGGTTGTACCCCCGAAACAGGTCCATTGATCCCCCATGATGGGAGCTAGCACATGTTGACATTAGGCATGGGATCAGGAGGGAAGTCCCCATTTTGACTATCAATTTGTGTGCATCTTCAAAATTTGATTTTCACAGGGGTGACATACCCCATCTGATGAAGGCAATATCAACACAGTTTGGCCATACTGTCTGATAGTGCCTTCAGTTTATCAAAGTTGAACTTTGTAAGTTTCTGAGTTGTGTATTGTTTTATGGTTTTAAAAACATGCCTGTTTACCACAAAAAAGGATATTTCTACTGTCATAAAAAAAAAAAATTATTCCAAAAATATGTTGGTTTGTTCAAAAACCCTTTTCCAAACGCACATGTGAATGTGTACAGAGTAAATTTTTTTCTACTCAACAATGTGTGGCTTCTTCTTTCAATGCTCAATAGCAGTTTTTTTGCTTAAGTTGGTGTTTACAGTGACAGTGGGGGTTATTTACTAAAGGTAAATCCACTTTCAGTGCAGTTTCAGTGCACTTTTGCAGTGCACTTGTAGTGCAAAGTGGATTTTCCTTTAGTAAATAAAACCCACAGTGCTTTATAATTTGCATCAATCAGGCCATTTTCATCACTCCAAAAAATGAATTCATGGTGCTGAAAATGATGAATATTTTTATCAGTAATGCATTACATACATTAACATCAAAAATAAGGTGTGTGTAGCAAACCCACAACATAATAGTTAGCTGAAGAAGAGATTGTCACCTCATGTATCAAAGAAATTACGTTTGCACTATTGAAGAAAATGGCCAAAAAAAAAGCCCATATATAAAAAAAGAGAGGCTGTGGGACTTTAAATGAGGTCCATGACCAAAAGGTCAGGTTTGCCTCCATCCCTGGTTCTGATAAGAAACTAAATGAAGGGTTGGGACTTTAAATGAAGCATGCACAATAAAAATCAATAATTGTTTGTATCAAATTTATTCCATATAATAATAAATAAAAACCAAACCAAGACACACAGTACTATGAGTCTTATAATACATTTCATATATATACATATAGAGTCAATACATATATGTACACATACATACATGCAAAGGCACAATATCACATGATAGTTCAATATAAGTAACTTAAATAACATGATAAAAAGTAAGTATCTAGAATAAAAGATGCATGGGTATAGCATCAGTAGCTATTCACAGCAACATCCAGATACGTACAACATTGTACCTATCTATGGCCAGACTAGATACTTACTTTTTTATCATGTTATCATTCATTTTTTAAGTTACTTATATTGAACTATCATGTGATATTGTGCCTTTGCATGTATGTGTGTGTACATATATGTATTGACTGTATATGTATATATATGAAATGTATTATAAGACTCATAGTGCTGTGTGTCTTGGTTTGGTTTTTATTTATTATTATATGGAATAAATTTGATACGAACAATTGTTGATTTTTATTGTGCATGCTTCATTTAAAGTCCCAACCCTTCATTTAGTTTCTTATAAAAAAAGCCCATTAAGTAACCTAGGAGACAGCTAAAAGAAACACAAGCAGTAAATCAAAGGAAATATGTTGCAGTTTAAAATACAAATGTATTTAAAAAATGTTTCTTAAACATTTTCTGGCTTATCAATGGCCCCCCTACCCGCAAAATACTCCATGTATTTTAGACGGACCTCGCAGGAGCTTTAGGGGGGCAAGCCAGGACGGCCAGCTTCAAGCGCCATCAGGGTTTGGTCTTGAAATCCGGCCTCAGGCCCAACTGAGGCCACATAGTTCATAGAATTTCTCCTTAAAAAGTTGTGGAGAATGCAGCATGCAAGGATTATATGGTTAAGTTTATATTCGGCCAAGTTGATTGGCGTAAGGAATAGGCGAAACGGGCTGGCCATTATCCCAAAAGCATTCTCCACCACTCTTCTGGCTCTGGCCAGCCTGTAGTTAAAAACCCTCTGGTCCGGGGCCGCATCAGGTGATCACCCAGCCCAAACACTTCATCAGCGACAAAGACGAATGGAAGACCAGCCACGTTGTCTTCTGCAAGTGGCAAGCCCAAGGCACCACTCTGGAGTCGTCCGTAGAACTCGGTCTGGGCGATGACTCCACCATCCGACATCCGGCCATTCTTCCCCACGTCCACATAGAGAAAATCATATGTCGCCGACACCACCACCAACATCACAATACTATTAAACCCCTTATAGTTGTAATAGTATGACCCCGAGTTGGGGGGTGGGGCTATGTGGACGTGTTTCCCATCTATTGCCCCTCCGCTGTTGGGAAAGTCCCACCGCTGAGCAAACTGGGATGCCACAGTCTGCCATTCCTCTGGCGTTGAAGGAAACTGTGGAGTCAAACAAGAAAAAAAAATTAGGACTTTTGCACATAACATTGCAAGCAGATTAGACAGAAACATTTTTGGCCAACACAAGTATAACATTTATTTGAAGGAGTATTTAAAGAAAAAAATCTAAGGTCCACTTATCAGATTCCTCCCCCCTCTGATGGCCCATTGTAAAAATTTTAGGGGGGAGGGGGGTAGATGTTTTGGACAGGTAACCCTCTCCACTTCATTGAGAGCTGAATGCATAAATAATGTGTGTTACTTTGGCCAGGCCCTCCTTACTTACACTATTGGCAGCCCACTGGACAGGTAGGTGTCATAATACAAAAATATAAATACACACTGTCCAAATTGAAGCACATTTTTACATTCTGCAATTACCTATCAAGATAATAGGAGAACAAAATTTTAAACAGTACCACTTGAAAGTATTCAGGCAGGCCCTTTCACTACATGCTTTGGTGAATTCATCCAGAAAGCTGACCATAAAAGAGGTAGGTGTAGTGTGTATGGGTTTGGCAAAGTCAGCAGATAGAGGATTGGTATCAGTTGACCTAGCGGTTGGGAGGGAGGGTTCCAAATGATTGAATTTAAACACACAAATAACATTTGTACACATTTTAGGGGATGTTTAGGGTAACATGTATGAAGGACAAAAAAGGAACTTTAAAAGCTTCCAGCATGCATTCACAGCATATTACAATCATGGTAATTATGGAATGATGAAATAAATACAATACATTAGCAAACATTAAATACATAGAATGTGATGTTAAAGGAGAAAACTTACCTTAATATAATCCTTCTGCAGGACCTGAATGATGGCAGAACAGGTCTCTGGAATAATGATCCCCAGAGCCTGGGGGGAGATGCCTGTCTAGAATTTGATTTCCTGCAGACTTCTCCCCGTCGCCAAGTACCGCAAGGTGGTGACGAGCCTCTGCTCAGGAGTGATGGCTTGCTGCATGCAGGTGTCCTGCTTGGTAATATAATGGGATAGCAAAGCCAACAAATGGTGAAAAATGGGGTCCGTCATCCGGAGATAATTCCCGTAATCATCAGGATTATTCTCATGGATCTCCCGCAACAAAGGCATGTGCGAGAATTGGTCACGCTGGAGCAACCAATTCTTCATCCATGAACTCCTCCTCGCCCTGTTCATGGACTGGGCTTGAGTCAAAGTAAGAACCCCAACACCAAGCCCCTGCACAGCACGAACTCTACGATGAGTACGTACCCGCAACATGGCTTCAACACGGTCGGCTGGTCAGAACGAACTAACAGAACACACTAAAAATCAGAAAGGACCTGAGAAGAGCGAAGTGAAAATCAGAAACGAGCGGACAAGAACGCACTGAAGATCAAATACGTACTATAAAGATACACACTGAAAACCAGATACAAACTGATTACACACACTGAAAACCAGATACGAACCCACAAGCACAAACTGAAGAGCAGTAACGATCGGAAAAGCATGAGGCTGAAAAGCGCGAATCGTCTCTCACCAAACTTCTACTAACACAAGATTAGCAGAAGGAGCCCAAAGAGTGGCGCACTGGCTATTGAACTTCCTCTTTATAGTGCCATTGTACGTGTTGTACGTCAGTGCGTTCTTGACGATCGGAATTTCTGACAACACTTGTGCGACCGAGTGTATGCAAGACAAGCTAGAGTCAACACCCGTTGGAAATAAATCCCAGGATTTCGTTGTCGTAATGTCCGATCGTGTGTACACAGCATTACAGTTTTGCACATGCACATGATGCTTTGAAAGTTTTATTAATTGAAATTTCTTTTCTTCGGTCTAAGACCATTTTCAAGAAAGGTTTCTCCATCCCAAGCTAAGTTAGACTTTTTAGCTATTTTTACATTGTCATATACTCCTACAGACAAGCAATTATGTCCCAGAGTGCTCAAGCTATGTTTCTGTGCCCTCTAATGGGCTTTCAGAGAATAAAGTATGGCAGGTGACAGTGGCGTTTTATTGAAAAAAAAACTCTACTAAGAGAAATATGTAGGCTGCTATCCTTTTGAAAATTTTGGTTGCCTGGTTGTCTTTGCTTTCTTATTTACTGAGTTACTGACTGGAAAAAAATGCAGGAAGGGAAGTCTTATTTTGGGTGAGCAACTCAAGAAACCGAAGTCCTTGAATTGGCATGACAGCCAGGCAAATGACATTTTTAGCAAGATACTTTTTTCATCAGCAGAGGTGTCATTGAAAGTTCAACTTGACAGAGGTCTTGGCAGAGGTCTGCTCATCCGGGTCATTAATTCACCAAAACACCAAAGAATCTATCTTGTGGGGAATTGCGGCTGCCATCTCATAAACGATCCTAAGCAACGTAGCTCATACATGCTGCATAAAACAATTACAATTTTTTTGTCTTTTATTGGTAAACTCGTATAGTGGATTTTTACAGTGGTGGAGTTGTTGTTCCATACACAGAAAATATTAGTGTACAAAGTCCCAGTTAATTTTAAATAAGTATGATAAATTCTGTTTCTGGGAAGGGAATGATGACACATATCTAGTCTGAAAAACATAGATGTAGTTCCTAAAATTTAGATTAAACAAGCAATCTATTTCTGCCCTCTGGTTATTTAAGGATTTATTGTTACAGAACACACTACTTTTATTTGACTAATTGTATAATCTATATCTGCTTATTAAAAGTGGTGGGTTTAGCAATTGCTGCAAAATTGCAATTTTAATGGATAAACAGTACAATCTGACAGACGGGATTAAAATAATTTTTTCATGGTTCTTAGGTGTAACCAACAATGTTCATGTTATAAATGTATTCTTAACTCAGACATTACAGTATAAATCAAAAGTGTTATTGTTTTTTTGGGCAGAAACTATGGTTTTAAAAATTATTCCTGTTATTATTTTAGATTTTATGGAGACTTCAAATTCCAACTATTTACAAGAATAAGTCCTTCAGGGGTTACCCAGTTTTAGCTTTACTGATTTCTAGGATACCTTTCTGTTCAGTGGGAAGAGGTCATCGTGCTGATTTTTTGTCCAATGGGCAAACAGAAGAGGCAAAATTAGTAGTTGCCCAGTTTAACCAGATAATAGAGGTGTAACCTGCCTAGATGTGTATTGTAGCAAAGGTGTATGAATTACAGCAGTGATTGACAGCAGATAATTGTGATTCATTGGCACACAAATCAATTAAATGTACATTAAAACAAAAAAAAGTGCTTCTCATGGAAGTGAATGGCTGTTGGCCCCTGTACATGTGTGAATGTTGATGTTTGTTTGCATTTGCATTTACCTGTGCATGTGTGTACAATGAAATTTGCCAATTGCTACATTTCTGCGTTTGGAAAAATATGTAGTTCATAGGAAAACTGAGTTTTTTATGCTAGACATATTTATTGCCTAATGCATATGCATTTGCCCATGTTTTTTTCCTCTAAAAACACTGCAAATACAACTAATCCTGCTAGAAATTCAGTGAACTTCTAACTTCCTGTGCACACTGCCTCTGCTGCACCCGAGGAATTATATCAGCCTTGCCCAGGTTACCTTTGTGGACTGTAAGATTTCCCCTGTGTTATGGAGAAGATCCATAACCTTTACAGCAGCCGGCACCAGGTAAAGACTAATTCCTGGGACATGCTGACTGCTGGGAGAAACCCACTGGTGGACTGCAAAGTTCTGGTTCGTGGACCAAAGTGCCACCAGCAGAAGTTCTAATTTTTTAAGAGAGGTTAGATACATCAAGAGGAAGTTGCTGTTCACAGACAGGAAGTAGAACGGCTCAGCCCACCAATGAAGAGCTCTTTGAAATCTGACTGGATTACACAGAAGTCAGATTAAAGAAAATTAAGTGATTTTAGAACAGCTACAGTGGTTTTTAGATGGTATTAGCAGCTTACTGATCTTTGCCACAAATTCCGCTTTAAAAAATCATTTCAGGCAATTATAAAAATAATATGCATAGTAAAAATCTAATCTTTATAACAGCTTCCTCTTTTTTTTGCTTTCTTGCTTTTTCTTTATTTAGACTTTACCTGAAAAATGCTTATATACACAATCTAATTCCTATTCCTCTTCTGCCTAGAGCCAGCCCCCCCCTTTCCTGTGCCCTTTGGAATGCCCACTCGGTTTGCAACAAACATACCACCGTTCATGTCCTATTTATCACAAACTCCTTCAACCTACTTGCAATTACAGAGACATGGCTTCAATAATCTGACTTTCCTTCTCCTGCTGCCCTCTCCCATGGTGGCCTCCTGTGGACTCACTCTCCCAGGCCTAGTGGACGGAAAGGAGGTGGCGTTGGAATCCTCCTATCCCCTCAAAGCACTTTTCAAGGTCTTTACCCACCCCCCCACCCCCCCGTCCCTCTCCTCATTTGAAGCTCACGATATTTGTCTATTTTATCCAGTTTCGTTGAGAATTGCTGTGATCTATCGGCCTACTGGACCGGTATCAAACTTGCTTGACAACTGCTCTGCCTGGCTACCCTACTTTCTCTCTTCTGAAATCACAACAATCATTCTGGGTGACTTCAACATCCCTGTTAATCTTAACACTCCCGCTACGTCTAAATTTCTGAGCCTAACCTCCTCTTTTGACCTGAAACAATGGGCAAACGCTTCTACTCACTCTGTTGGCAACTGTCTTGACCTCATATTCTCCTACCTATGCACTCCACGCAACCTCTCCAACATTCCTTTTCCTCTCTCTGATCACCACCTTATTAGTTTCACTCTCTCCTTCTCTTCCTCCTCCTTGCCTTCCAACTACCAAACAAGTACCCATAGAAACCTTCACCATCTTAACCCTTCTCTTCTTTTTTCTGCTACAGATTGTCTCCACACTGCCAAACAGGCTTACTTTATCACTCTCATTAACACCCTTTCACGCAGTCCCCATCAACTCTTTTCTACCTTTAACACTCTACTTTGTCCGCCATTACCTCCTTGCTCAATGCCCAGGAGATTGCTAATCACTTCAAAAATAAGATTGAGACAATTTGTCCCGAGATCTCCTCCACTGTACAGATATCTCCATCACTTTACACTCTTTGTCCTCCTGTACAATCAATACTCTTGTTTAACCAAACTACTACAAAGGAAGTCAATAAACTTTTTTCTAACTCCCACCTAACCTCCTGCCTGCTGGACCCCGTTAGATTTTTAAATACTACGGTCACCCTCTGACTCTATCCTACAATCTTTAACTAATATCTTCAACCTCTCCCTCTCTACTGGCTTCTTCCCAAAGCTTCTGAAACATGCACTAGTCACTCCCACACCATAAAAGGCCTCACTGGACCCCACCAATCTAAGACCCATCTCCTTACTCCCCTTTGCCTCCAAACTCCTTGAACGTTTAGTCTACAACCGATTGAGCGACCACCTCATTGAGAATAACCTTCTTGATCCCTTCAGTCTGGACTTCATCCACAGCACTCCACAGGAGCTGCTCTCCTAAAACTCACAAACGAGTTACTAACAGCTAAAACCAATGGTCATTATTCCGTACTCTTACTCTTGGACCTCTCCGCTGTCTTTGATACAGTTGATCACCCCCTCCTCAAAAAAAAACTAAATTGGCTTGGTATCCATGGCTGTGCTCTCCGGTGGTTTGAATTGTTGGGGTCCCCCAAGGTTTAGTACTTGGACCTCTACTATTCTCAATCTACACATCCTCCCTGGATCAGCTTATAGCCTCCAATGGCTTCCACTATTATTTATATTCCGATAACACCCAAATCTATTTCTCTACCCCTCAGCTCACCCCATCAGTCTCCTCACACATCACTGATTTACTAACAGACATATCAGCCTGGACGTCACACCAATTCCTCAAACTGAATCTAAACCAAAATTGAGCTCATAATATTTCCTCCCCCACGTGCCCCTTTCCTTGACTCCTCTGTCAAGATCAATGGCACAACTATCACTCTGTCCCCCCATGCCAGGGTGCTAGGGGTAACCCTAGACTCTGAACGGTCCTTTCAGGCCCACATCCAATCCCTGTCCAAATCGTGCCGCCTTAGCCTTGGCAAAATACGCCCCTTTTTAACGAAATGACACCACCAAGCTTCTAATTCACTCCCTGGTTATCTCTTACCTCGACTACTGCAACTCCCTCCTCATTGGATTCCCTTTACATACACTATCCCCCCTTCAGTCCATAATGAATGCTGCTGCAAGACTCATTCACCTTACCAACCGTTCAGTGTCCTCCACCCCTCTCTGCCAATCCCTGCACTGGCTTCCGCTCACCCAATGAATAAAATTCAAAGTACTAAGAATAATTTACAAAGCCATCCACAACTCTGCCCTCAGCTATATCACTAACCTAGTCTCAAATTACCAACCAAGCCGCTCTCTTCAGTCCTCCTAAAATCTCCTGCTCTCTAGCTCCTTTGTCACCTCCTCCCATGCTCGCCTATAAGATTTTTCCAGAGCTTCTCCCATCCTTTGGAACTCCCTACCCCAATCTGTCCGACTGTCCCCTAATCTATCCATCTTCAGACAATCCCTGAAAACCCTTCTCTTTAAGGAAGCTTATCCTGCTTCTAACTATTATACTGTTTTACATTCTCCATCAGCTCATTCCCCACTATTACCTTTTCTATCAATTGACCCTCCCTTTTTTTTTTTTTTTTTTTTTAATTTTTTTTTTTTAATTTTTTTTTTTTTGCCACTTCAGTTAACTTTGTCCAGAGACTATCATCAGAATGTTATTCACATGTGTCCCAAATCCAGTCACATCATTGTGGCCTTTCAAAGCTTTCCCCTTTTTTTTTTTTTTTTTTATTGTAAAAGTATTATATTGCAATATAGATTTCAATGTATAAATAGTTACAATAGTTCCACATTGCAAGGTGCATAGCATGCGAAGCCGATTAACCGCATATTCTCATGTAAATACTGTGCATATCTATGTATTAATACTTTTCTTTCTAATGAGCCCACCCGCCCACCCCCCTGTGGCCCCCCCCCCTATTAACCCCCTATATATTCGAGGCACATCCGATGGCCGACATAGATTCCATGCATTATTCTTTTCTCGGCCCTAACCTCTGAGCTGCTCTTAGCTCAACCCACCCCATTAATAGAGAGCGGATAATCTCGGCACTAGGATAGCACGGATGACGGGCACAGCATTGTTTGAATCCACAGGTTCCACATACTTACAAATTTATTATAGCTGCCTGACCTAGTGTAGAATGTTCTCTCGCTCCACACTGTGGAGTTGACAGTTCCCAACCAATCTTCCGGGGTGGGAGGAGTTCTTGATTGCCAAGACTGTGCGATTAGTTTTCTAGCTTGGAACAGGCATTTTGCTACCACTACCGCCATGTTCCTGTCTCTCGGTTCATTGATAACGTGCCCCAGCACACAGGCCCTAGGATCTAACTCTAGGTTGGTTTTAAACGTAGTGTTTATTTTTTTTACGATCTCGGGCCAGTACCTCACTAGTTTTGGGCACCTCCAGAACATATGGATCAGATCGCCTGTTCCTCTGCATCTGGGGCACTCATCGTTGGTTCCACGCCCAAACATAAAGAGCTTTTTTGGTGTGTAGTAGGACCTATGCAATAGCATCAGATGAGAGGCCTTTTGTGAGGGAGAGACCGACACCTCCGGTCCAAGTTCCAGGATCCTTTTCCACTGTATGTCCGTTATCTCCCCCACATCGGCCGCCCACCTGTCCCTACCCCCGAAAGAGCCTACATGTGTGTTTATTTTCTTTATTAATTGAGTGTATATCTCTGTGATTAACCCCTTAGAGGTCTCTGATTTGATTATTGTTTGTAATAGTGGGATCTTACACCATGTGGGGGGTTGCCTTCCAAACTGCTTTCTTAAGGCGTGTCTAATCTGTAAGTAGCTATAGAGTACACGGCTTGGTAGCCCGTATTCATGCCTCAGTTCCTCAAAGGGTTTCAGGGTATTCCCCTCATATATCTGTATCAGACGACAAATCCTGTTCCTCTCCCAGAGCTTATTCCTGTCAACGGATAATAATTCCTGCAGGTTCTTGTTATTCCAGATTGGTGAATATTCTGAGATTCCCTTGTACCCCATTATTCGCTTAGCTGTCTGCCAGACCCTGGTAATCATTTTAAGTGTCAAAGTCTCTCCCTGTAATGAGTCTGCCTCCAATGCCTCAACCAATGAACTGTGTGGGCTTCCCTGCAGAACGATCTGGGCACTCTTACTTCCCCCCCCATCAATGGCGCATCCCCCAAGTTGCTGTAGCTGGGCTGCCAGGAAGTAGGTAAACGGGTGGGGGACCCCCAGTCCCCCCTCCGTGGCGGGGCACTGCAACTTTTGTAGGCTTATCCTGGCCTGTCCTTTTTTCCAGATTAATTCCCTAAAAAGGGATTGGATTTTTTGAAACCACTTCTACCCAATCCATACTGGGGAGTTGTGGAGCAGGTATAGTAGCTGGGGCAGCCATACCATCTTGATCAAGTTAGCCCGGCCCGCCACAGAAAGAGGGAGTCTACACCAGATGTCACATTTTTTTTAAAGTTTTAATAGGAGAGGGACCAGGTTGTCTTCGATAAACGCACCAGGGTCCTTGGACAGCACAACACCAAGGTACTTCATTTTCCCCGTAACTCTCAGTTAGGGTAAGCTCATTGAAATAGGATTGGCCAATGGATCGACCAGCAGAAGCGATGATTTCTCCCAATTGATAGTCAGCCCTGAGAATTTTCCAAAGTCCTCCACTAGGTGCATTACTTTCTTCAGTGAGGAGGCCGTGTCCCCAAGGAAGAATAGGACATCGTCCGCAAAAAGCGCTATTCTCTCTTCCTCGCCTTTTCTATGGAAACCCTGTAGTTCAGGTGATGATCTCACCGCTCCCGCCAATGGCTCCATAGCCAAGACGAACAACAACGGGGATAGGGGACAGCCCTGTCTTGTCCCTCTTTCGAGGGGGAAGCTTTCCGAATAGTCATTGTTTATCTTGAGTCTTGCCCTTGGATAATTATAAAGAATTTTTAACCAGTTGATGAATACGGGGCCAAATCCAAACCTCTCCAGCACCCACCAAAGATATTCCCACTCCAGGCTATCAAAGGCCTTGGCGGTGTCTAAAGATAGTATGGCTCTAGGCCCCGCATTCTCCGTTGGGACCTGGAGGTTCAAGTATGCCCTTCTGATGTTGGTGCTGGTAGACCGAACGGGGATGAATCCCGATTGATCTGGGTGCACAAGTTTTGCGATACACTTGTTTAATCTGGACGCCAGCACCTTTGCTACGATCTTGGCGTCCGAGCACAGTAATGATATCGGTCTATATGAGGTGACTTCCAATTGATCTTTTCCCTCTTTTGGTATCACCACTATGTCAGCCTCCGACATTGATGAGGGTAACCTCCCGTCCTTAATCGTCTGTTCCAGTACTTTTAAAAGCTCCGGAAGTAGGACCTCCCCGTACTTTCTATAAATCTCCAATGGCAGACCATCCGGGCCAGGGGATTTCTGGCCTGACAGCTCTGCAACAGCCTTTTGCAACTCCTCCAGGGTCAGGGGAGACTCTGTCTCGCTCCTGTCCCCTTCCGAAAGCACGGGCAGATCCACCCCTTCCACAAACCCGTCCATATCGCGCCAGTCCGACCCCCGGCGCGACCTGTACAGGTCCTTATAGAACGTGGTAAAGGTCTCTAGGACCTCGGCGGGGTCAGAGGTAATCTCTCCAGCCGGTGTCCTGATTGAGAGAATGGCCGATGGGGATAAGTTAGACTTGGTTATAAGTGCCAGCATCCGACCTACTTTCTCCCCTTCGCCATAATAATTTTGCTTCTGAAACAGTCTTTTATTTTCTGCTCTTCTATTAATTAATTCCCTGTATTCTTGTTGTTTACTGAGCCAGACCTCCTGTTTTGCAGGGGTTGGGTCCGCCACATATTGTGCTTCTGACTCCGTAGCCTCCCTACTAGCCCTCGCCTCCCGTTCCCTTGACTTTTTCTTTACTATGACAACCTGTTGGTGTAATAGTCCCCTAAGGAACGCTTTTAGAGTGTCCCACACTACCCCCGCAGGGGCTGTGCCTACGTTAAATGTTACGAACTCTTTTAGTTTGGAAGAAACTTCTACTGGGCTGCTTATTAAATCCAACCATAGTGGTTTTATTGTCCACCTTTTCCGGCTAGATCTAGCATTTAAGTTCAGAGTCAGGATCAGGGGGGAGTGATCTGAGATACCCCTCGGCTTATACTCTATGTCCCTTATTATTTGCAGAGCTTCACTATTGCCTACTGCCATGTCTATACGTGAGAGAGTGGAATGCGATCCCGAATAACAAGAATACTGTCGGATTTTTGGGTTATGGGATCTCCACAGGTCGCACCACCCAACCTCTTCCAGAAGTTGGCCTAGGCGGCCCTCCGATAACCTTTCCGCCCGATTTATAGGCGGAAATCGATCCATTTTGTTATCCAAAACTGCATTAAAATCCCCCACCAATATTATCGGTACGTCTAGCTTGCTCTCCACAAATTCCAGCAGCTCCAAAATAATCTCTGTTTTAAACGGAGGAGGGATATAAATATTTGCTATTACCAGAGGCTTATTTTCCACGACGCAACTCAAAAAGACATAGCGACCCAACGCGTCGATTCTGGCTTCCCTGCAGGAAAACGAGATACCTCTCCCCACCAATATGCTCACCCCCCTTGAATATGAGGTGTAAACTGAGTGATACTGTTCTTGAAATTTATGGTTTCGAACATGTAGTTTGGTATCATTAGTGAGGTGAGTTTCCTGCAGGCAAGCCAGTCCAACGCCATGAGCTTCCATTTCTGCGAAAACTGCTGCCCTTTTAGCTGGGTCACCCATGCCCCTGATGTTCCAAGAGCCTATCTTTAACATTTTAAAAGGTATTTTGGTAGAAAAGGCAAGAGAGTAACGAAAAAAAGAAGAGAAAAAAAAAAGGCCAAAAAAAGAGAAAAGAGAAGATGTCCAAAAGAAAAGGACGTTTCATTTGTGTGCTAGTGAATGCCAAATTATTCGTGAACACTGTGGTTGTGTTGACCAAAAAAGACAGGGAATAAAAAATAAGTAAAGTGGGGAAGGGCAAAGGGCCCCCGCGTCCGGGGGCTCCCCCCCCCCATAATTCCTAGCTGCAAATACAAACCCCACGTGCTGATATGCTTTACGTTTATTTTTGCAAACCCACCCTTCGTGACTATATGTGCCTTGCGTTTACCCCATTGCCTAACCCTATGTCTCACTATAGACCCCCCTTCCCCCCTGCCCTCAGCTTTGTGCATCCCCCTTGTTTTTCACCCTTATTCGTGACCCCCCCCCTATTTAGGCTAGCCCTAGGGGCTGTGCTTGTGACCTTTTTCCCCCCTCCCAACCATACAAAAAGTACCTCCCCATACTTATGCTGAAAAAATATATTGTGACTCACTACCACACAACAGCACAACCCTGCTGTTGTGTCAAAAAAGTGGGTGGACCCTAAGGCAGTGATACGTAGTCGTGCAGGGTACAACAGAGCGTATTCTAAATTGTAGGTCCGCAGATTGCGCTTAACGTCCCTGAATTCAGCCCTCCGTTTCTGTAGGTCTGGGGAATAGTCAGGGAAAAATAAAATCTTGGCTCCATTATGTAGAATATCCCCCAGCTCTCTGGCCCTACGCATCAATGTTACCTTGTCTCTGTAATTGAAAAGCTTCATTATTATTGGCCTGGGATGCCCTCCGGGTGGTGGGGCCCTAGCTGGGACTCTGTGAGCTCTTTCAATAGCAAAGAGGTGGGAGAAGGTTTCCGTCCCAAATATTCCCTTAAGCCACTTCTCCAGGAACTCCTCAGGGTGGGGACCCTCACACCGCTCCGGCAGGCCTACCATCCTCACGTTGTTCCTGTGAGACCTATTTTCCATTTCCTCTATTTTAACTTTGTGTAAGCCCATCTGCATTTTTAATGTCTTGAGCTCTTGCTTCAATGGGGTTAGTTCGTCCTCAGCCTGGCTAACTCTCTCCTCCAATGCAGTTGTTCTAACGATAGTCCTTTGCAGTTCTTGGCTTAGCGTAGTTATCTCTTCTTTTAATCCCGTCAGCTGGTTGCACAGGTTGCTTAGGGAAGCCTTACAAGAATTAACAGCACATAGAACGTCTTTCAATGTGGGTTCAGCTTCTGATGCTGCGTCCTGCGCCGCAGTCTTATTAGCTGCTAATCCCGCGGACTCGCCAGCAGATCTATTACTGCTCACCGTTTTTGTTGTGTGTGTTGCCGCTGGTCCTTTTCCTAGGCTCCTCCTGTCCCCTAAGCCCCCTGCATGCGGCCCGTCCTGCTGCTGCTGGGTATTTTTAGATGGCGATGAGGTAGAGAGATGCGCAAATTTTTCCAGTTTGGCCGCAGCGGCAGCTGCTGCCTGATTCGCCTTTTCCTTTGATGTGCGGATCGTTTGGGAGCTAGCATTGTCCTGCTGTTGCAGTTCCTCTCCCTTTTTCCTGGTCATGGCTTATTAGGTAAGTCAGGGGAGTATATAGAAGGATTGAGCCGCTCGTGGGATTGATGCTTTCCCTCCTCCCTCTCTTCGCCTTTCCCGTTTGCGGGTGCCGCTAGGGTAATTATCCACTTTTAAGACTAGGCGGTGTTTCAGCTCTATTCAATTAGTGTGGTATGGCGTAGGGTTAGAGTCTCTCTTTTTGATGTGACCCTCCGCTAGCCATCAGGGGGTGTCTTCTCTTCTAATAGGCACAGATCACTATGTGTCAGAATGTCAGGTAGCCCAAGCCTGCCTAAGTGCCAAGGCTGATCGTTAAATAACAGTATGTCAGGCTGCCTGGGCCCACCTGTACCTCCCCCTCCCCTTGTCCGTGGTAGAAAACTAACCCTTAAAAGAAATGGGAGAAAACAGTCCACCCCTGGTGTAGCTGCAGAGGTTAGTACCTTAATGCTGCCAGATGCCTGGGCAGCGCAGGGACGCCTCTGGGGTTTGATCCCCTCGCCGATGATACACGCCGTCCCCGCTGCTTCTCCCCGCCGACACCGAGGCCGTTGACCGGGCAACTGTCACAAACAAACGACCTGAGCTCCTCCACGCCGCTCCGTGAGCTCAGGTCTGTGTCCTCTCCCGAGCGGCTGTGTCAGTGCACTGCCGACACGCCAGAGCGGGCAGTAATAGAGGAGCCAGGCGGCCAGGAAGACGCCGAGGTCTGCGGGGTAAGGGAAGCTCCGTCAGTCAGGCCGGAACGCTGGGCTGGATCCAGTGATCACGGAGGCATCGGGCTGGGGGAGGCTCACTCGCTCTCACTCTAACATCCGGTCACGCCCCTCGTGCTCTGTCTTAGCCGACCCTCCCTTTTTAGAGCACGAGGGGCGTGACCGGATGTTAGAGTTGTACTGTAACTGCCTGCCTTCATTTTGTTAAGCACTGCGCAAATTGTTGGTGCTATATAAATCCTGTATAATAATAATAATATTTATTGACAGATACAATTTACTTCTTTCTTAAAGCAGTCCATGCTTTTAAAAGGCCCACTACCCCCCCCCCCCCAAAAAAAAAGGGTGCCAAAAGTACAGTTACAAAAATAAAAATACTTCCTCAGTACCCACCTCCTGGAGGTGTGACATCACAGTAAGTCACTGCTTTGTTCTGGGAAAGCTGGCTGTTTGAGATCCCACAGCTGTGTAGTACTATATTCATTTTTTTCATGCCTGCATGAGGCTGTCATCATCTTGGAAACACTATATATTTATGAGTATACAACCTACTGCTCCAAGGACCCATGACTTTACAATGACAGATCTTTATATCTATTCACATTATCAAAAAAGGTCCTAAATATTTCAAACAGTGTAAGTAGTAGAATACTACTCTTGGCGAAGGGTTCTACGGGTAATTGTTTGGTAGTTGAAAGGCAAGGAGGAGGAAGACAAGGAGAGCTGCTGCTAATAAAGCAAACAGAATATTGGCATGCATTAAAAGGGGGATCAACTGCAGAGATAAAACAATAATTCTCCCGCTCTACAAGACTCTGGTCCGCCCGCACCTGGAGTATGCTGTCCAGTTCTGGGCACCAGTCCTCAGGAGGGACATACTGGAAATGGAGCGAGTACAAAGAAGGGCAACAAAGCTAATAAAGGGTCTGGAGGATCTTAGTTATGAGGAAAGGTTGCGAGCACTGAACTTATTCTCTCTGGAGAAGAGACGCTTGAGAGGGGATATGATTTCAATTTACAAATACTGTACTGGTGACCCCACAATAGGCATAAAACTTTTTCGCAGAAGAGAGTTTAATAAGACTCGTGGCCACTCATTACAATTAGAAGAAAAGAGGTTTAACCTTAAACTACGTAGAGGGTTCTTTACTGTAAGAGCAGCAAGGATGTGGAATTCCCTTCCACAGGCGGTGGTCTCAGCGGGGAGCATTGATAGCTTCAAGAAACTATTAGATAATCACCTGAATGACCGCAATATACAGGGATATGTAATGTAATACTGACACATAATCACACACATAGGTTGGACTTGATGGACTTGTGTCTTTTTTCAACCTCACCTACTATGTAACACCTACTATGTAACTATATGAGAGAGTGAAACTAATAAGGTGTTGATCAGAGAGAGGAAAAGGAATGTTGGAGAGTTTGCGTGGAGTGCATAGTAGTGCAATACTACTCTTGCTGAGTTCTTCTTTATGCATTTATAGAAATCCGATGTGGAAACAGGAACCAGCAAAAGAATTGACACATTTCACACAGATGCACTTAGTCATAGAGTCTTTATACCTTAGAGCACCTACATGTAACACATCTGCATTTTCCCAGATTTCTCCCCCCACATGAGATTTTAATATATGCATTAAAGGGACACTGTCATTTTACTTATTCAGGACAATACAACAGTATCTGTGTTAAGGGACCCCCAAACCCCTGATACTCACCTTTCCAATGTTCGCCAACACTCTTAGAATATCTAATGTTTTCTTGTTTCCTTGAGAATGTGACCTCCTCCCATGCAGTAGACAATGCCTAGGCCTGGGCACTGGCACATGACCAAGGGAGTGACATCATTGCTCCCTTAGTGTCTGACACCATCTAACGCTGGGGATTTTGTTGCCGGATGCAAAATAGGAAGGAGTGGTGGGGTATTTCTGGCAAGGTAAGCATCAGTGGGTCCGGGGCCTCTTTGTGCATACATTGTCACTGTACCCTTAATGACAGTGTCTCTTTAGGAACAGTATTCTACTACTTCCTCTGTTATTGTAAATCTTTATACTTGTTTATGACAATGTGAACAGATGTTGGGCTCTGAATATTCATGTGCTGTTTAGTACAATAGATCAATCTCCATATGGTATTCCATATACACGTAAATACCAGGGGAGCATAACTGCAAAATTCCCATGTGTAGTATTAGGTACATTGGTACATTGCAGTGCATTGCTTTGCTATGACTGAAGTATTACTGAAAGACTTAAGCCCCGTACACACAGGCTGAATGCCAGGTGACATTGGTTGGTTCAATAAAGACCGGCCGACGTTCAGCCTGTGTGTATAGCAGTTGGTCCTACAGAAGCTAGCTTGCAGCCGACCGACTCTCGATCAGCTCTCTCAGCCAATGAGAGAGCTGACCGTAGTGTTCAGGCGGGGGGGGGGGCTTGTCAGAATGGGGGAGATCGCTGGGTTGAATGGAAAAAACTCATGATGTGTACCAGGCTTTAAAGTATATGTAAACCCAAACTGAATGACATTTACTTAGCTAAAACAATGTATACCATAAACAATTTCCGTTTGTGTAACTGCAACATAAAATTTATTCAGTTTTCATCCTTTTTTCATCCTTTGTTGCATCTCAATGACGCTGATCTCCTGCACCGCTTTGAAAACACTCCCTGTTTACTTGCACGTATTCCTGTGATGACTGTATTCCATTTTTTGGCAGTGGATCATGTCAGGGCAATGTGTTGAAATGGCCAATGCGTATGTGTGGTGGCTCAGAGAATCTCGTATAATTACCCACATCTATATTTGTACTAATTTTTATAATCCTCTATACACCAGAAATCATGCTGACAGCAGGCTCCACTGCTTGAGCTTTAAAGGAGGGACAGGCCAGTGTGGTCTTGCTTATGTAAAAGTCAAAGTGTAGGCTGGAGGTTGAGAAATCACACAGGAAGCTGCAGTGCTGCCGGTTTGCATGGTGTTGCCACTCTTTGGTATTTAGTGTAGCAAGCATGTGCAAGTTTCAAAATTGGCTAAAGAGAATTTACATTTTTTAAAATGTAAAACAGTTCAAATACTGTATATGCATTTCAACAATTTTTTTTGTTGTTTGGCTGGAATTTTGTTTAGACAACCTTTTTTGTAATGTAAGCTGTTAATTGAAACCAGTGTTTCTTTTTCTAATATTATGGATTTTTATGTTGATCACAGAGAATATAAATGTGAACTACCTAATTAAAGAAAACAAGAAGTCATCTTAACTTATTAATAGCAGTACTTAACCAGCCTTAGAGAAGAATTGCAAGTGTCATTAAATGATTGCTTATTGATCCTTGATTTCCTTATTTACTTGTTTGGCAAAGGTAGAAAAGGCAAAAGTGCAATTTCCTCTGCTTTTTTTCTACACTGAAAATGTATTTAGTAATTTTCTAGCTGTGCATTGTTCTGATATTGATGTCTATATTACTTGTGACATTATCATGCTTGTTAATGTAACCTATCTTATGTAGGTGTCAACGCTCCTTGTCCGTGGGCTTTGATATTACAACAATCAATAGCTTGTTCTCAGCTTATGGTATCTCTGGTCACTGGGGACCTCTGATGACATACAAATTAAAGGCTTCACTTGTCAGCCACATTGACCCATGTAGCAAATTAAGGTACAGTAATTGACTGTAGCAACTGAAATACAAAAAAAAACCTGGTAATCAAATTGAATAACATTTATATAAATAGATAGTTTTCATTTGTGTATAAGATTATTATGCGCAAAATGATATGCTACATATGACATACAATATATACAGTACATTCATATTACAGATATTGTATTTTGTAGGGGGGGATAAGCTCAACTAGTATTGGCAGTGGTAACGCATGCACAAGACAGGGACACACCCAGGAGCAGTCCAAGCATTTTTGTCCTGCACTTTTATTCAGTAAAGCAGCAAACAATCATAGTATTAATGCAGGAGGGTTTTAGGGAACCAACAAAACATCTGCTCATCCAAACAACTAATTAAACTCAGCCAAGTCCTGACTAACAGGGTGCCACTAATGGGTTCCCCAAAACAAACAGGCAGCACATGTACTTTTTTTAGTGCTCTGTCCTCAAGTCCCAAGTATCAGTCAGCTTACATAAACTGTATAAAGGTCTATGCTCAGCTGAGGCTAATAACAAGGTCTGGCTGTCAGGATGTGGATCTAGGAATGGAGGCATATTCCCATCCAATGCTGCACATAGGCCTTTAGGCTCCAGGACCCAGAACAGAACTCCTTTTGCACTATTAAAGGATAAGTTCACCTTTAAAAAAAAATAAATATTAAATTCACATTATTTTGCAGGTAAAAAAAATGTGCATTTACTATTTTTTGTTTTGGGAGTCTGCAAAGCATTGCACCAGTGATCAGAATATCACTGGTGCCATGCAGGACTCCTGCAGACCTGTCAATTTATCTGTGTACTTGTACCTCATACAGCCAGGCAGATACTCACGGACAGGAAGACTCAATGAACTACCACAGCACTCAACAGCGCCAGTGTATTGAGAACTACAAGATGACAGCCACAAAGACTGTCGGGACTTGTAGTTTCCCATTCACATAATATGGTGAATGAGTGATGCGGGCAGACTAAAACCCTGCGGCTGCAATTTAAAAAAAAATTGTGACAGCTAGTGGGGTAGAGAAGGTGGGTATAACATGTTATGAAAGATGAACTTGTCCTTTAAATAGTTCCTCTCTGCAAGGGTTAGTTTGGGACTGAGGTAAAGTATGTACTGGATGTTCTTCCCAATTAATTTCCTGGGACAAGGTTACTCCCTGGCCAACATAAGAGGCATCTGTTTGTACAAGAAATTCTTGTTTTTAATGGTGGTTAACACTAGTCCCTTATTGTTTTAAGCTCTTTAAAAGCTCTCTCTGCTTCTTTTTTTTTTTCACCATGATGAACTTGCTCACTTTGATGGGATCAGAAAAAGAAGCTGCTATAGTAGCAAAATTAGGCCTGTTTTTTGACACTGGCTGGGGACAAATTTTAATTGCTTTAGTCCTCTCCATTAAAGGCTTTTAAGACCAGATACCAGGCTTCTTCAGGCTTATTGCACATTTTTTTTAAATTGGCTGTTAACCCGAGTATATGAATGGTTTCTAAAACTATCTGGATCTTCTGTGGGTGGGGATCCAAGTCAAGACCAAAAATGACAACATCATCTAGATATACAGAAGCACATGCTTTGTAGGGCTTAACATGCAGCATATAATTCTCTGAAATGAGGCTAGAGCTATATGTAAGCCAAAAGGGGGGACTATGTATTGGTACACTCAAAATAGTGTTGCAAAAGCTGTCTTTTCCTTTGCAATGACTGTCAGTACCCTTACGTAAGACAAAGAGGGGTGATGTACCCGGCTGAACCCAATCTTTCCAACAACTTATCCACCCAGGGCATGGGGCAAGCATAGGAAAAGCATTAAAAATTTGGATATTTTGTTTAGAATCCTAAAGTTGTTACAGAGCCTCAAGCTTCCATCCACCTTAGGGATGAGCATTATGGGACTTGACCACTCACTGCTAGATTTCTCTTTAACACCAAGGGCTAACATTTTCTGTACATATTCACAAAGGGCTTTTCTCTGAGCTTTAAGTACCAAAATAACTTTACTTTGATGTGAGGTGCAGTGACAGTGTCATGGTGAACTATGTTAGTTTAGACAAATAACGTCTTGTTTTTTTGCAAGATTCCTCCTGATTCACAGTAGCAGACAAGGTCTCTGACATCCTAACCTTTGGTACATGTTCCGGTGGTGGTACTTTAGGTTTACTTTCTCCCAAAGGAGTCTCACGGTCCTTCCAGGGTTTTATTAGGTTAATATGATATACAGGATATTTTGAAAAGCTTTCACTTTCTGGGTTTTCATACTTGGTAATTGACATCATTGATTTTCCCTCTAATCTCAAAGGGGCCCTGCTATTATGTCAGGAATATAGTAAAACCACATGGTTGAGATGCGTTTTTACCTCCTCTCAGCCGCTCCCCTTTAGCTAGAAATGCAGTAGCTTGGGGTGTACACATTCCACGGCTGTGATGCTTTGCCTTGTGGCTGCCGCAAGAACCATACCCCCTGTTGCTTTCGGTGGATACTACCCGGGAATTTTCATTCTTAATTTTTCAAAGATTTGTGGCAAAAAATGAAATAGTCAAAAGACTCATTATGCCTTTTAAAAAATACTTTTAGGCCTTTGCTTTCCAAATTGTGGTAATTTTATTAGTGTTTTACTGTCCTAGTGCTCCAGGGCCTCCAAAAATGTGATAGGTAGTGGGGAAATTTGAGGTGTAGTTTATGCCTCTTGAAAGCCTGAAGACGCTAGGCAGTGGAAAAAGCCTCACATGGGTGGTATCCCCATATTTGGGAGGAGTAGAAGAATGTGTTTTGGGTGTAATTGTAAGTATGCCTCAGTACTGTGTGATAAATAACCTTTTACAAAAATGTTTGGCTTCATAAACTCAGCATGCCTCTTACTAAATACTTTAGAGTATCTACTTTCTAAATATGGGCTATTTTGCGGGTGTTTTTACTGTCCTGGCATTTTGGGGCCTAAAGAAATGATATAGGCAGTGAAAACATCAGGGTTGAAACTTTTCAAATACATATACCATAGTTTGTAGACTATATAGCTTTTACACAGTCTAAATATTATACATTTTTTATTTACCAAAGAAATGTAGTAGAATACATACATAAATTTATGAAGAAAGATTGTTATTTGCGAAAATCTTATAATGAAACCTAAAGGGAATCATGTATTTTTGCAAAATGTTCTATCTTTTTTTATTATATAGTAAATATAAAATAAATGCCACCAAAAGAAAGCTCTATCTGTCTCAAAAATTATATAAAAATGATATTAAACCCACAGGGTACAGTGTTGCATTACTGAGTAATCGTCTATCAAAATATCAAAATATTAAAGTGCTGAAAACTGAAAGATGGCCTGGAGAGGAAGAGGATTTAACATGCCAATCTTTGAGACACACATTAGCCAATAGCTGAGAATGCTCCCATGCCTGTTGACACATATGGCATGCCTGAGTGCACTTGTACATGTACTGAGCACACCAGAAGCATGCCAGAGGGGAGAGGTAGAAGATGTGAGCAGAAGCAGCTGGCAAAGGTGTCACAGAGGCTCAAGTAGGGTGGGGGTGAGAAGCCTGAAACTACAGATAGATGCCCTGCCTGCTGTCAACCACCCGTAGATTACTGTTCAATAGATGTTCAACTGACTTGCATGAGTCGTTCCTTACAATAATATCTCAATCAGGAATTATGTACATTTTACTGATCTTCCTTTGTAAGCCTTAACATACTCTTGGTTAAAGTCTGGGTCCATGTGACTTCCCAGACCCACAGACTGTGCCTCCATTTCCTCAAGTGTTAGAGATTAACATGTAAGAGCATGTTACCATCTACTATTCATACCGATATAGCGCAATAATGTTTTTTTAGATGAAAGTTTTATGATCAGTTATTTCACCAGAAAAAATGACTCACTTCTCATAGTTTACTCAATCCTAGTGCACCCCAAAAGAACCAGGATGTTTTGCCTAACTTGCCATGAAGTCTCAAATAGATGGAGAATTATTCTATGTTGTATCTAGTCCCATCTTCTAAGTTACATTCATATTCTGTCAGGAGACCAGGAGGACAGTCTTCAAACTGTTCATCAAGTCACCAGGGTTTCTCTCCTTTACAGTCAGTCTCATTCACTGCTTTATCCTTACTAATCCTGAAACAGGCACATACTGCCATATTCACTTCACATCAGTACATTTAAGGTATCTTTCCATGGTGCTATATAACAGGATGACATCCAAATGATTGAGGGAATTAGTAAAGATATTCTATACTGTAAAGTTCAATTACAGACAACCGGGCAGATCAAATAGTGTTTCACTTCTCCTCTCAATTCCATAATATCTGGGACATGATGCAGGCTCTGGGTTTAACTCCATCCAATTCTGGTGCAATGTTTGGGGTGCCCCGTTGCCTCTCAGGGGGACCATGGAATATATTACAAAGCTCCCCCAGGATGGGGGAAGCAGTAGTCTTTCTCTACATTATTGCTATTTTCTCCAAGGAAAGACAGGTGCTCCACCTTATTCCTCTGCCTCATTTCCAGCTAGAAGTTCCAGTAGAAGATAGGAAGTTTGAACAATAAAAGATGCAATTTACAAAATGCAAACACTTCTCCCAGCTAAGCTAATAGTTTTTTAATAGATTAGTATGGACCTCCTAGTCAACATTTTAGTTGCATTTAAACCATCAGAGGTTTAATAACATTCAATGATAAACACACATTTCAGGAACACCTTTACAAGGAAGATGTTTGAAAACCAATTCCTTGTGTAAGGCATACAAGAACAATTGGCTTTATGCCAGTAACTGCCATTTGTAATGGTAGCAATATGCCTTGATGAAATGTAGTAATGTGTCATATTAAAGTAATGCTTGGGATAATCAGACTTTGTAGAGGTTACCATCGGGAAAATAATAGGAACATAATAATATTAGAGATTGTCAACGTGTTGGAAACCTCTTGTGCAGAACCTGGAGCAAACTTTTGAGTGTGTGCGCACATCATCCTTTTATTGGCCAAGCTGGGGAGAAGAAAATCCTGGCGATTTAATGAGGACTGAAATATGTCTTACTGCTTTTAGTAAAAAAGCAAAAAACAAAAGGCAGCTAAGGAAACAATCAACAAAGTGTCATCCACTACTGTAGTTTTATGGAAAATTTGTTTCATTTTTATCCATTTTATAAAAATTGTTTTGTAATTTATGTATCTTGCCTTTTAACATTTTAAAGTGGCTTTGGATTTTCAACATCAAAAAGGGTTAAAATTGACTTCAAACTACATAGAAGCATAATGCTCACAAAGACCAAGCACAAGATGATGACTCAAAGTTCTATGTGTCATTACAGAATTGGGAGGCACGCATTTCTATTACCTTATGTCAGTTATGAATATATTATCGGCTTTAAGGTTTAGTGACGGCTGAAGTGCTCTGTGGAAATCACATCTTCAAAATATTGCAATGAGACTTGCGTGGTGCAGCTGTCATGCTAGTCTGAGGGCAAATGAATCATTTCACAAACAGGACATGATAAAATATATAAACGTGGTAATGCCTTACAGTGCTAAGCCATGTGTGTCTATAGGCTGTATGTAACCTGTATACTAGGCATAATTCCCACATATTACACTACTATATGGATAAGTCAAAAAAACTTCTGACATATTCAAAATCAATATAATATATGGACTTCACCATTTGTCTATGTTCCCTGAAATAACACATAGTACACAATACACTGTCATTTGAATCATTTATTATAATGTTTCAGCACATGCTTACACAAGTCAATAATTTATGTGGTAATTATTTGGTATTTCTTTTTCATAGGCCTATATAGTATAATAATTAAAAAAATCCCCAGCTCAACTCGTCAGCCAGCCTGCAACCAACTGAATTAACCTGTCTAATGCCCCGTACACACGATCGGATTTTCCGACGGAAAATGTGTGATAGGACCCTGTTGTCGGAAATTCCGACCGTGTGTAGGCTCCATCACACATTTTCCATCGGAATTTCTGACACACAAAGTTTGAGAGCTTGCTATAAAATTTCCAACAACAAAATCTGTTGTCGGAAATTCCGATCGTGTGTACACAAATCTGACGCACACAGTGCCATGCATACTCAGAATAAATTAAGAGACGAAAGCTATTGGCTACTGCCCCATTTATAGTCCCGACGTACGTGTTTTACGTCACCGCGTTCAGAACGATCGGATTTTCCGACAACTTTGTGTGACCGTGTGTATGCAAGACAAGTTTGAGCCAACATCCATCGGAAATAAATCCATGGATTTTGTTGTCGGAATGTCCGATCAATGTCCGATCATGTGTACAGGGCATTAGCGTTAAAAACAGGTGTTTAGTTACACACATTTACAAATACATGCATAAGCTGCAGAGGCCGCGACAAGGCACCCCATTATTATCCGCAGTCCTAACTCTACACATTTTTTACAGCCTCCAAAGTAGAAGCACATGGACATGGCGAGTTGAACTGAGAATATTTTTTTTACATGGGTTGCCCTTCCGTGTGCTCCTTGCTGGGAAGGCCAGTTGTAGGTGGGAGCAGTGGCCATTTGTTTGTATTGTATAATATAATATATATAGTATAATGCAAAGGGAAATATGTATAGCACCTGCTAGTTAGGTAGATGCTGAAGGTTAGATTTTTCTTTAGAGTAGGAAAATTTAGGCAGGCCTAGCTGGTGGCTAGGCCTGTTTGTTTTCATTCTGGGCTGGGAGTGGCCCAGGGTAGGGCTGGGTGACTCACAGGTAGCATCACTGTCACCTCCCTCTTCCTTTTAGAAGGTGCTAGAAAGAGAGGAGGAGAGGAGAGGTGGAGCTGCCTGGGGTATTCTGAGGAGCCTTGACCAATCCCCAACTTGGATTGACAGGGGGCAGGCCCACCTAAATACCCAGGGTCAGCCCAGCTTTGGAGGGTTGTCGGGTGGAAGAGCTGGAGTGAGAGAGTGTGGAGGCTTTCAGAGCCCACAGAGAGCCCCCTCAGTCTGGGGGGTGACCTTGGGCCTGGGCTCAGCCAGGAGGAGAAGAGGTCCTGGAGGAGAGGCACATGAGAGAGCAAAGAGAGGACAGCAAGAGAAAGCACTGCTAAGAGACTCCAGAGAGTACAACTGGTCACAGCCAGGAGGGCTGGTGAGCGAAGCACAGTCGGGAGGACTCGGAAGGCACACTTGAGAGAACTTCGAGTTTGCATTTTGAGATGGGTGCAGAAACAGAAGAGTGGACTGTGGGAAGGGCAGTGGAAAGAAGCAGCTGCAGCCGAGAGGGCTGGCAGGGCCTGAAGAGGGTTTACTGGGATTAGTAGCTGAGTTGAGGACAGTTAGCTGGAACTATTTCTACATCATAGGGGCCTGAGCCCCCTGCCCGAAAAAGGCAATTTACTGAGGCCTGGCTGAGTCAGTGTCAGGCCTACCATGTGGTGCTAGCTGGTCTTTGAATCTGGAGCAAGTGAAGTGCTGGAGGAATAATGGTCTGCAGCAAGTGAAGTGCTGGAGGAGTAAGGGAAAGAGGTCTTAAGCAAGAGTTGTGCTGGAGAGAAGACTTGAGTGTATATACAGGAGTGTATATAGTAGTCCCAAGCAACTTATACTGAATCTTTCTGGGCATCCCATAATTTTCCTTTCCCATCCAAGTTCAATCCCGTCAATAATAAAAAAACAAAATAAAACAAAGCTTATAGACTGTTCTATTTCTCTGAGTGCCTGAGAGGTGGATGCCGGGCTGGGCAGGGTGGCGGGTGAACCACAATATTCAGCAGCCCCTACAAGGGTATGGCTACATATGCAGAGGGCGACTATCCACAGGGGTCAGTCAGAATTCAGGTTGCACTGACATATTTTACTCTAGTAATAACCTAACAATCAGATTGCTGTAGCTTACTACACTTATGATTATTATCATACATAATGCCTAAATAAAGGAAAAGTGTAGAGTGTTTTCAGTGAGAACATAGTTTGGTTTGTTATTGTAATATATTACAATTATTGCAGCACTTAAAATTAATGTGAAATTGTGCCACACTTTAAGCAAATAAATCCAAAAATCCATATACATAAAACCTATACAATATTCATACAGTTCCTATAAACATATGAATTATTCCAATACCAAATGTATCTTCAGCGTGAAGTGTTATATCCCAAGTTTACATTAACAATGCGTCCACATGCTACCAGTGCTGCCCTCTAAGGAAAGGCACTCACCAGAAGAGTTGACCTTCAAGTAATTGGTAGGTCATGTAGAACTTCGTAAACCATAAAAGTGAATCCTCCAGATTAGTGATGAGCTGAATGTACCTGGATTCAGTTCAGTATACATTTGGCAAATGTTACCTAAGTTCAGATGCCAAATTCAAAAAACATTGAAATCAATGGAAAAGAGCAATAGGCATTTTCTAGGCTAACAGGGAAGAGGTTGTCAAACAAAGGTCATGGGGAACTGGGCAATGTACCAAAGAAAAAAAAAAGGGAGCGGTAATTTTAACAATGCCTAAAGTGAAACATTAAAAAAATGCAAAATCTCTTTAAATAACATACTTGGAGGATGTATTGAACCTGCCTGTGAAGTGGCACATCTGTATGATGTATGCAACCTACTAGATAAAACTGACATTTGCAAAGAAAACACATACAGTTTAAATTGCCAGTAAATGACAGTTCCTGGCCACTTAATTCCATTTGTAAACAAATGGCTAGATATTCCCTTCATCTATACCAGACTCTTATCCTTGATGAGAGCCTGGTATGGATGTCAATGGAAACCTCACGCAAAAAAAAAAAAAACACGTGGACAACCCCTAAAGTCTAATGCCCCATACACACGGTCGGACTTTGTTCGGACATTCCGACAACAAAATCCTAGGATTTTTTCCGACGGATGTTGGCTCAAACTTGTCTTGCATACACACGGTCACACAAAGTTGTCGGAAAATCCGATCGTTCTAAACGCGGTGACGTAAAACACGTACGTCGGGACTATAAACGGGGCAGTAGCCAATAGCTTTCATCTCTTTATTTATTCTGAGCATGCGTGGCACTTTGTCCGTCGGATTTGTGTACACACGATCGGAATTTCCGACAACGGATTTTGTTGTCGGAAAATTTTATCTCTTGCTGTCCAACTTTGTGTGTTGGAAAATCCGATGGAAAATGTCCGATGGAGCCCACACACGGTCGGAATTTCCGACAACACGCTCCGATCGGACATTTTCCATCGGAAAATCCGACCGTGTGTACGGGGCATAAGGATAACTCAAACTTGTGTTCATAGCTGTTTGGGCATTCAGACAAATGCCATAATATTTACCCTTTCGTTGGGTAAATGCATTACTACCACTGTTATACATGATACTATAGCTTTCGATGTCAATGGCTGTTAAAGCAGTAGTAAACCATGGAAAAACCAAACAAAAAAAAAACCCTGCAAGACAATACCATAATGTGCTAGTATGCATCGCATACTAGCACATTATGAAATAATTACCTTAGAATGAAGCTCTGCAGTGGCGTCTGGTCACCACTGAGAAGCTGACATGTTCCCTCTGCGTTTCTTCCGGGATCGCTGGCTCCGGTGCTGTGAGTGGCCGGAGCCGCGATGACGTCACTGCCGCTTGTCCGTGCGGGAGCCCTTCATTCCAGAAGGATACGCCAGACCTGCAGAGCGCATGGGTCAATATCTCTTAATCTGTGCAGGTTTAGGAGATATTCTTTTTACCTACAGGTAATCCTGATTATAGGTTTACTTGTAGGTAAAAATGTCCAAGCGGTGGATACAACCTCTTTAAGGATGCTGGTGGGTGCAGGCACTGATGAGTCCTTAACAACCAGTGACATCACTGGCCCTGTTTACTTATATGGCTGGAAATCTCTGGCCATGTAATCAAAGGAGCCAGGGATAGTTAAAAAAAAAAAGGCATGGGGGTCTCCCTAATTCATACTAGAACCTCCAATCCTGATATAAATTTTAAGAGGGACCCCAAGCACAAAACCACAAAAAAATAACTAAGTAAGGTACCCCAAAAAGTCCAAGATTCAGATTTTAGGGGGAAACCATGCTAAAATCAAGAAAAAAAACTGTGAGTTCCCCCAAAAATCCATAACAGACCCTTTTCTGAGCATATAGCCTAGCAGGCCAGGAAAGGGGGGACAAGCATATGGTCCCTCTCCTTAACCCAAAATACCTCACGATGTACATCCACCATCAATCACATTGTCCAGTGACATAGAGCCACAAAAATGATGATGCCCAGTGCCCGCTGACCCATCATAAAAAAAAACCCAGACCGCCAGCAAATGGGCACCATATCATCATGGGCACAGGATGTTATATAAATTACATACAGAACATTACATACAGCATGTTTAAAAAACAGACATTTCTTACATTCTGTTAAATATCACTTGTTGCAAAGCTATACATTCTGCCTCTGTGATGGTGTACACCTTCACTTACCAATCACCTAATAAAGAAAAAGGTCATTGAATTTATTCTTCTCTATGTATAAGTCAAGTGATGTCAACCAGAAATATATGTTACAAAAGTCACACAATGCCTTTCCGGGAACTGTGAAAGGTCATTATGTCTGCACATGTTCGACTTTAGAAATGACATCAAATTTCATGTCCATCTTCTTAATATCAGTCTTTTTTTATAATGTCTATGCTTTTCGAAAACATGGCAGATTCATAAAATAACTAAATAATAACCAAGCAGATTCTTTTCACTGAGTTTATAGTTCCTACTATTCTTTTTCAAAAGATAAATAAAAATGTTGTTTTATCCTATAAAGCCTTGAAGACAGCTTAATCCCTTAATGATGAGTCTAAAACAAATCTTACCTCCCGAACACAGTTTTTCCGTGTTAGTAAAACGGTACATATCATCATAACCACTTATCTAGTGTATCCAGGTGACTTATACTTTGTTTTCCTTCAGGATGAATAATCCTTCCTTTTGGTGGTACATAGCAATGGATATGTACTGATTTTTTCTATGATCAAAGGATACCACATATGTGTACATTATTTGTTAAACGGACAGTACAATAGTATTCTCCTGCGCTCAAGGGTGGTGTAATGGTAGTGGATGTATCATAGGTTTTGAGAAAGAAAGCACGGGTTTTGTAAAACAAAGAAGAGAGGCGCACCAACCTTGCTCATTACCCAAGTGGTATCTTTAATAATGTATAATAATGTGGCTCTGAGGAAGAATGGATCTCCCCCTAGAAACGCATCAGTTTCTGGAAGGTCCTATAACTTGCTGAAGACAGTCTTGGTGACCTGGTTGCTTTGTGGCTACTATGGACTTTGATATCCTTTTATCATTAATGTGTTTGCGAGTATACTTCTTTTTATACTTCTTTTAATACATTAATAAAGACACCACTTGGGTAATATGCACAGTTGGTGTGCCTTCTCTTTGTTGTAAATTATTTGTTGCTTGTACCTGTTGTACCCAGAAAAAATACTGCACATTTTGCTTTTTTCCGACCTAAAACACACTGAAACTAACTCTGATGCTAAATGAAAAAATGTTTTTTTTTTTTTTTTAATGCTATTTAAAATACACTGATCTGGACCTTGGACCTCAATCTTTGACCCTGACTTTGACTCTGAGCATGGCCTTTAACCCTAACCTTGACCCTAATCCTGACTGAAACTATTTTAGCTTTTTTTTTTTTTTTTTAACACACATTTTTGTTTACAATTTTCTCCTCCAGCAAAAAGAAAAAGATAAAATCTTTTTGTTTAAGTTGACTTTTTTTTTTTTTAATCATCACAAAGGATAACACTTACATTAAATGACAAGTGTGCTAGAAGCTGCTAGGTTTTTTTAATCAACATTCCTCTGTTCTACTTTGCAATTTAGGTATCCAAAATTTTCACATTTGAGGTAAGTAACATTACATTTTGACACATGTGACACAAAAAAATAACAATAAAAGTGTACCTCTAGTAATAACACAACTTTGTTCAGTTTTGAATAAATACGGGATAAGTTTGAACCCTTGGCAATATTGGATTGCTATCTGTGTCCCCATTGAGAAGATTCACCCCTCTGTTTGTAGTGGTGACCATTGTCACCAACAAAGAATTCAAGGTTAAATTCAAAAATTTTAGAGATTTCCCTAAAACAAGAGGCAAGGGTAAATCTTCCAATGGGGACACCTGTTCCAGGGATAACTGTCTAAGTAGGGAATTTCCCCCACATTGGGAGATTTCCTCTAACTTCCTGTGGCTTTTCTGGGACAGGAAGAGAAGGGAAATTCCCCAGCGGTACACAGTCAAAAAATAGCTTGGCAGGGATTTTAACACTTCCCTACTGTATCCAAAGCTAAAACATTGCTATACACTTTAAGAGACATTATATTGATAAACCTGCAAACAACTTCAAAATAGCTGAATCTAAAATGTAATGTGTTACATTCAGTGTGCTCTAATTACTCTCTACCCAACACAAAAGTAATAATTTTTTGATGCAGACAGAATTTTTTTTTTTTTTGTGGGTATAGGACAGCTACTTTATTCTAAGGGATTACATCATTCGCAATTGTGTATGTTCGAAGGTGGCATCAAGTTTTACATCTTAATGAAGTCTCAACATTGAAGTCCATAGGCTGACGCGTTTAAAGAAGCGGTGACATTTGTTAAACTCCACGGTAAATTACACATCATTACAAATCACTTGAATTTTCAGCAACACCTTGAGAAAATGTTTAATGCCATCTAAAAATAAAGTGAGCTTTACGCACACTTCTCTATCAGAATGCTGCATAAGTCTTTTTTTCTTGATTGATGATGGCTAAAAATGCTGATCGATCTGATCAACAGTGTCAGCCTGAAAGGAATGGCCTGATAATACTGACATCTTTGAGTAATAGATTCCCCTTTAAATGTCAAGCGGCCATGTTTACATGGCCTACGGAGCAAGACCCAAAAATATTAATCTTTAATACACTACAATTCAAATATGATAATACTTCAGTGTAACATTTTGGCGTTACTACTGACACAATATTTTATGGACATTTTTCATAAGTAATCTAGAGCTCCCAAAATAAGGTCAATAATTTCAGAGTGATATGCACAATGCTACTATTATTAAAGGACTAGTAAATGAAACATCAGTTATTAAAAAACAAACACACAATAATTCTCAGAACTGAAAGTGGTGTTATGGGGGGAGATATTAACATGCATATAGTTGACTTCCTAGTAAAATATAAACGGCACCCTAGTTGTGAATGACAAAGGTAACTAGGCTATAGACACCAGGCTGCTTATCCAACCAGGCAATACATTAGCTGAACCACACATTGCAAGTTATAAACATTTAACATTGTGCACTGCTCACATTTTAACATATTGCTAAGAAATAGTATATACCTGTAATGGTCATTTAAAGTGATTGTAAATGATCACCTCTTAAAACAACACATTCAGTTTAAAATGGAAATGAAGGGCAAAACATTTCTGTATAGATATATATATATATTAATGATCACATTCCATCTGTTCTCAGCTGCATAAGAGCTGGGGGGGGGGGGAGCAGCAGTACTCTAAGCTTCCTAGATAATGGCTGTGCAGTAGGGGAGTGTCAGGACACATCTGAACAGGATACTTTCTCATACAAGTGCATGGTACAGCAGGCACATATCAGGAATATGAAATTTTGGGGTAACAAACGCTTTAAGTAAAACTACCTAACGAGCAAAAACATTTTTTTTTTTTTAACTGGAGTTCTGATCCAAAGTAAATCTGTAAACAAAAAAACTGTACTGTATGTTTCAAATTAAGCATATGATGAAAAAAAAGCATAAGCATAGGTTAATTTTAAAAAATAAAAAATATCAGTATGATCCAGAGATGTAAACAGCTGGAGGTATTTGCAAATCCTCACTCCTCCTGGAAAATCCAAACTTGACCTCGCCTCTTCTTTCTACCAAACCTCCCTGTTGATCAGTGAGGTCACCAAGCATAATTTAAAACCAATAGGGAAACCTAGGTAGGGAGAAAGGTCGAAGCCAAGCATTACAAAAAAGTTGAGATCTGCATATAACATTAGCTGCCTACATCTCTGGATTTACTGATATTTTTGAAATGTGGTTTTAATTGTAAGTACCCTTCAAACATTACGCATGAATATTATAAGTAGTATGCTTCTTGATAACCTTTGTCATAACAGTTGGGTTAAAACAAGTTCACATGTACTGTACATATGGTTAATTAAAAAAATCATTCAGTTGGCATTGTACACATTGTGGAAGTCATTTAAGCAGCTAGAAATCCCATCATTTTAAAATTGTACTCCTTTGTGTGTGAATAAAAATAGTTGTAATGTGTTCTTATACAAAATATAGCTTTGAATAAAGATTGTTATAATTTAATTCTATAGGTCCTTTGATGTAATTGACTATTTGAGTTGGACATTTTTTATAGTCATTTTGCAAGACTATAATGTGCAAGTAGGCTGATTTTATGACCTACCGTATATACTCGAGTATAAGCCGAGTTTTTCAGCACATTTTTTTTGTGCTGAAAATGCCCCCCTCTGCTTATACTCGAGACAAGCACTTTTCTGCAGCAGAGAATTACATTTTCCGAACCGAATTTGGGGCCCTGTATCTCGGGGTCACTTGGTGCTAGGGACCCCACATTTGGTGTGCAAACCCAGTGTAACTAGCACTAGTACATATCCAAAGCTGAGGTTCCTAGCACTAAGTGGCCCTGAGATACGGGGCCCCAAATTTGGTTTGGGAAAATGTCATTCTCTACTGCAGAAAAGTGCTTGACATTTTCTGAACCGACTTTGGGGCACTGTATCTCAGGGCCACTTGGTGCTAGGAACCCCATATGTTATAGTGCTAGTGCCACTGGGTTTGCACACCAAATGGGCACAGTGAGGCTGCAAATGGGCATTGTTGACCCTCTTTTCCACTTACAGTAGCTGCGCATTTCTCACCCTAGGCTTATACTCGAGTCAATAAGTTTTCCCAGTTTTTTGTAGTAAAATTAGGTGCCTCGGCTTATATTCGGGTCGGCTTATACTCGAGTATACACGGTAATTCATCTTGACCATTGCCAGTCTAAGTTTTAGGTGTAAGTGAGGTGGTGTAATCAACTCATACTGATGTTTCTTGTGTGCCCACCACTGAAACCTTTACAGGACTATTGAACTTGTAGGAAGTCTAGAAACACACCCTAAAAAAACTTAAAGTACAACCTCAGTTCCAAAAAAAGTTGGGACGCTGTGTAAAATCTACATAAAAACAGAATGCAATAATTCGCAAATCTCATAAACCCATATTTTACTCACAATAGAAAACGGAAGGTATGGCTGACCTGCTTAGCTTGATGTCCCAGTACACCATGAATAAATAAAAGAAAATGAAGATTCTTTGTGTCAGTCGAGCCACTGCTTAGAAATGGTTTGAGGCATAAGGGCACTTACATCACTGCCCCAACCCGTCAAATTATGATTAGGTTTGTTTTGGACTAAATTGTCCATTCTTTTGTTTTATCTTATTGTTACAACATATGCATGAACAGAAAGGCATTAAGCCTCTGAATTTCCCAGAGGCCTCCTTGTAGACTTGTAGGATTATTGTCATTTGCATCCCTTACAGACCTCAATGAAATTATAAAAACAGGCTGAAAACTTAATGGTAGAAATTATATTGCTAAGAGAACTTCTGCTTTTTGGCAAGAGGAAGTACCAGATTGTTAGGAGCAAATGACGTAGATTTTAATTATGTGTTATTAATAAGATGTTCACAACAACCCGAAATCTCTTGGGGGGAGGGCAGCAAACTAGTGGAACTTTTCAATGTATGTAAAAGACCTGTGAATGCTTAAAATGAACACTCAAACATTGATAAACTTTTAAAATGTAGATAATTCAAAATTATTATAGCAAAGGAAAATAAGATTAAGCTGTTAAACAATACTTTTCCATGATAGCAATATAACAAATATACACAAACTATAAAAACTAAAAAGCATTAAGAGAAAACTAAAGCTAGTCAGAGACCAGATATGGGGGGTATGATCCAACCCCCAACAAGTTTTTTTTTTTCATTTTTGTTCTGATATTGGATGCATGAACACACATTTGTTTCAGTTACACCTACATACAAAATATTACCAAAAGTATTGGGACAACTGCCTTAACACACATGAACTTTAATGGCATCCCAGTCTTCAATATTGCGTTGGCCCACTCTTTGCAGCTTTAACAGCTTCAACTCTTCTGCGAAGGCTGTTCTCAAGGTTTAGGAGTGTGTCTATAGAAATGTCTGACCATTCTTCCAGAAGTGCATTTGTGAGGTCAGGCACTGATGTCAGAAGTGCATTTCTGAGGTCAGGCACTGATGTTGGATGAGAAGACCTGGCTCACAGTCTCTGGGTTGAGGTCAGAGGTGAAGGCTAGTCAAGTTCTCCACCCCAAACTCGCTCATCCGTGTCTTTATTGACCTTGCATTGTGCACAGTCATGTTGGAACAGGAGGGGGCCATCCCCAAACTGTTCACACAAAGTTGGGAGCATGAAATTGTCCAAAATGTTTTGGTATGCTGACACCTTAAGAGTTCCCTTCACTGGAACTAAACAAAATAGATTATAGCGCACACATACAAAAATGACATTTAAATCCTGCAAGGCTATTTAAAAACACCTGAACATATTCAAAAATATGGGGATTTGGTCACACTATATGGTCATACTATATGTTATAGCAGCATCATCTTGAATGTAAACACATTTTTAGTGTGTGGCCCTCCAAGTCTGTTGTTTGTTCACTGGAACTAAGGGGCCAAGCCCAACTCCTGAAAATCAACCCCACACCATAATCCCCCCTCAACCAAATTATTTGGACCGGTGCACAAAGCAAGGTCCATAAAGACATGGATGAGCGAATTTGGGTTGGAAGAACTGGACTGGCCTTCACAGAGTCCTGACCTCAACCCGATAGAACACCTTTGGGATAAATTATAGTGGAGACTGCGAGACAGGCCTTCTTGTTCACATCATTGCCTGTTTTTACAAATGCGCTTCTGGAAGAATGGTCAAACATTCCCATAGACACACTCCTAATCCTTGTGGACAGCCTTCCCAGAAGAGTTGAAGCTGTTATAGCTGCAAAGGGTGGGTCAACTCAATATTGAACCCTACGGACTAAGACTGGGATGCCATTAAAGTTCATGTGTGGGTTAAGGCAGGCGTCTCTATACTTTTGGTAATATAGTGTATATTTCCAACTTTCTTCTGATAAGTGAACCCCTCCACTTTTTTTTTTCATTCTATAATTGTTTCACATTTGCTAGACTTTACATTGGAAATGTGTCAGAAAGATTCCAGTAGAAACTTTTATTTTATCACTGATGAATTACTCTGGAAAACAGAAATGCATAATTATTAAAATGTCCCAATTAGACTGCAGGGCTATTAACAAATAATTAGATAGCTTGATACATTTTTTTAAACATATCATTGCCTGGCAGCCATTCAGCAAAAAGGACAGGAGAAGCCTAAGTACGGCAGCAGATGGAAAAGCCCATGAGAATACACAGAGACTTAATCTATAGAGCAGACATAACTGATGATCCATTAATGAAGGCTGTATGTGAGAAAGTATACAGAACAGAAATTATACAAATAAACGGGGATCATTTTTATCTCCATGGTGCCCGTTGTAGCAATTTAGGAGTTTAGCCTAGAGAGATTAAGGAAAGATAATTTGTAACTGGTTGGCTTGCTGTAAACTACTAATAATTAGTGCTCGTTTTATCATTTTTTTTAAAGTAGACCTAATCTCAGATATATTTTTCATGTTTAATGCATGCTTGCTATTTACTTATTACCTATCACAGAAATCACAGTACTCCTATTGAAAATGAGCTTGTCTGCTTTTCTCTCTAGAAGGACCAGTGCCATGTTTATTCAGGCAACATCTACTTCCTGGACTGAGATACTTACACAGAGATAGCATAATCATGCAAATCATAATGTCTCTGGTGTTCTTGAATGTGTTTAGATATGTCTGAGACAGATTTGCGCCTTCTGCAGCCTCTTGCTTTGCGAATTTCTACAAATGTCAAAGTGATCACAAGGACATGCTCCCTACTGACTGTAGCAGATAGACCATATCATTTTCCCAGACTGTGCCTCTCACCCTTGGTACAGTCACTTGGCTGGAGCACAAATAGCACTTTTTAACTCCTTCATGACAGAGGGGAAATCATTTTTAATGCCTGAGCACAGTTTTGCAACTTTGACATGTGTACTGATATGACTGACTTCTGATTGGGACTCTAAAACAAAGTTAATACTGCAGCTGCAGGAACAGATTCACAGGACTCAATCACTGTGTTTAAAATGTCCGTTCCGTGAAAATTTATTATTACATGTTATTTTATACATAGATAAGAAAGGGGTGGTGTGAGATGTCATTAAAAACTAACAAATAGAAATATGTTATTAAAAGCTAACAAATAGAAATATGTTATTAAAAACTAGCGAATAGAACAATTGCAAAAGTAAAACCTTGAGAAGGGAGGGGGGAGTAGAGAGCGTTTAGTAGGAGAAGTGTCTGTGTGTTAGGTGAAGTTTACAGAACACATTTCAACAGCGAGAACAAAATGGAGTCTCTTGTGCTTAAATGAACAGTACAGTGAATGTCCATGTCATTTCCCCCCTTTTGTTTATTTGACACCATTCTTCTCCGCGTTACGTTCAGCCGATTGCTGGTAACTCCTGTTACATTGGCGCAGAGAGACGGTGTCCTGTTCAGCTCTCTCCTAGCTTTCTCGCAAAATAATGGGTTCATCAGGGCTGGTGGTACATTTGTTGGTACAGCGGGTAGTCACACAGAGGCATAGCCTGATGAGGAAGTAAATAACAAACATGAGAAATAGGAACATCACAATGTAAGCGCCTAGTTTCTGTAACCATGTTGCTATGCCATATAAAAAATCACCAAAACCTCCTAAACCCTGAAAGGGGTTCCATCCATCTTTAGCAATATCTCTGGCCTTATTCTGTAGTTCTCTTATCTTAGCAAGATGCCCTTTAATAATGTCCTCATTATCAGAAATGTATATACAACAGTCAGTGCGAAATACCTTACACATCCCACCTTGAGCTGCAGTGAGATAATTTAGCGTTAATCTGTGCTCTAATACTACTTTTTTAAGCTGAGCCATTTCTTCATTTAATAAACCTATATCAGTAGTAGTAAGGTTAATAATCCCATCTACAATTCTAGTGTAATTATTTAGTCTTTTAATTGCTTCAATTCCCCATCCTGTCCAGGAAGGGAACCATGCCATGTCACCTTCAGTGAACAGCTCTCTTTTGAACACTAAAGGGTATTCTGGACTTTGATCTGGTCGCACTGTATCTTTGCGAACACCCAAAGCAGGTACTAACTTCCCAATATAACATGTACCTGTAACATTAGTAGGAAGCCAGGCGTAAGCTTTATTTCCACATATATAATATAACCCTCTACGTATGGATGGTATGCCTGCTCCTAAAAAACTGGAAGCAATAACATGGAATCTCAGGTAACCGATATTTTCACATATTGGGAACTGTGAGCAATTTGTACTATAAAGGGTTCTATTTAGTTCTGGATCTGGGATATAATAATATTGACCATAGTTTCCTCCATAAACTGTCATTTTTGCTCCGGCGCAATCTGAATTGCCCAACCATGTACATTTAGTGTTAAACGGGCATGTAATGTTTAAACAAATCTGTGGAGTGTTTATCTGTTTCGAAACCATCAAAGTTACTGATCTGTGCTCATTAGCTGTGGAGACTATGTATGAGCCATTTATTTTGGTCCTGTTTAGATCAGTGAAATTGAGAGGCATTGCTATCATGGGTATTGTACCTGTTTGGGAATGTAAGTGAGAACACACCCAGCAGTTACTAGCGTTGCTATGGGTTGCATACAATTTTAACATTTGGATGAAAGGGTTATTTTTCCATGTCTCAGTTCTCACAAACAACAAAAAGAAAAGAAACATTATCATCATTTTTTCAAAGGATATCATCACTTCAGGATTTTCTTGCAGTGACTGGCGTGAATCCAGGTGGGCTTTCTTTCCAACTTGACAGCAGAACCGGTTGTCAAAAGCACCAAACGTGGTCCGTCAAATTTTGGTTCTAGTGGCTTTCTGACGTGTCGATTGACCACCACCCAGTCACCTGGTTGGATTCTGTGAATACCTGAAACAGAATCTGAGTCGGGGATAGATCTATAAACACCTTCATGTATTTTATTCAATGTTCTTTGCAAAATCTGAACATATTCTAACAGATTAGAGTGAGAAGCCTGCAACTGTTGGGGAAAATATAGCCCTGTTTTGGGTGGCCCTCCAAATAAAATCTCTTAGGGGGACAGCCCATGTGGTTGTTTAGGGGTAGTTCGCACAGAATATAAGGCTAATGGCAAAGCTTCCACCCATCCTTTTCCTGTATCTGCTTTAATTTTTGCACATCTGTTTTTCAAAATTCTATTAAGTCTCTCAACTTTACCACTACTTTGTGGATGATAAGGTGTATGGAAAGCTTGCTGTATGTGAAGGGCTTCCATTACCTCTTTCATTACTTCCCCAGTAAAATGGGTTCCTCTGTCACTCTCAATAGTTTCAGGAACTCCATATCTACAAACTACTTAATTCAAAATTATCTTTGCTGTTGTTTTTGCATTTGCTTTAGCTACTTGCCAGCTCTCGGGCCAACCTGAGAACATGTCAACACACACTAAAGCGAACTCTTAGGTGCCCATTCTGGGCATCTGAATGTAGTCTATTTGAATTCTTTGAAAAGGGAAATCTGGCTTAGGAGAATGCTTTTGCGGAACATGGACAGGCCTCCCTGCATTGTACAGAGCACAAATGAGACATGAAGCACAAAACCTGGCTGCAAATGCACTAAATCCAGGTGCTATCCAATAGCAGTCAGTAAGTGCCACCATCGCGCCCTTAGCAAGATGACTGACACCATGTGCCAGTTGTGCTAAAACTGGGTAAAAACTCCTGGGTAGACACCACCTGTTGTCAGCGCTCCACAGGCCCTGCTGATTTTGCGTAGCATTACATTTGATCCACTTATCCTTCTCTTCATCAGGGGCCTGGTTCTGCAACTGAATTAGAGTTTCTACATCCCACTGCTCTTAATGAGGGGAATCTGTCCCCGCTACCTGGACGACCCCTACAGTGGATGTGACTCCAAATGCCATAAGGGCAGCATCCTTTGCCACTTGGTCCACTAAAGCATTTCCTCTGGCTGTCATGTCATTTCCCCTTGCATGCCCTTTTACCTTCAAGATGGCAACTTCTGCTGGTTTCTGAAAAGCCTCAAATAGCCGCTCTATGAGTTTTGCATGTCTCACTGGCTTCCCTGCACTAGTCAGAAAAATCTGTGCTTTCCAGATAGGCCCAAAATCGTGGGCTATTCCAAATGCATATCTACTGTCAGTGTAAACATTTCCCCTTTGATTCTCTAGGAGATGACATGCTTTGACTACAGCTACTACTCCGCTTCCTGTGCTGACATCTGGGGTTTCAATGCTTCCTGATGTAAAATGGTGTCTGTAGTTGTTACAGCAAACCCTGTGTTTGGCTCACCATCATCAGTGTAAAATCTGGAACCATCTACGAATAAGTGTGTGTCACAATCTGATAAAGGCTCATCTTTTGCTGGTGTGACAGAGGCCCTTTCTACCTCCATAAGAGCCATACAATCATGAGAAAAACTCCCAGGTTCTACATCAGTACCATTTGTTGCATCTTCCTCATCAATTTTAGGAAGAAGAGTAGCCGGATTTAAAGTAACACATCGTTTGATTGTTAAAATCGATGGAGCAAAAAGAGCAGACTGGTACTTGTCAAATCTACTGGCAGACACATGTCTAGTATTTACTTGATTCATGATTTCCTGTACTGCATGTGGCACAGACAGGGTCAGAGCAGAATCTAGTACAAGCTCCGTCACTTTGTCTAGCAGCAAAATGCAGGCTGCTATGGCTCGCATACAACTGGGGGAGCTTTTGATGACAGGGTCTAATGAGGCTGATACATACATCACAGGCCTCTGTTTGTCTCCATGTAGCTGGGTGAGTACACCTGCAGCTAATCCATTGACTTCATGACAGAACAACGAGAATGTCTTAGTATAGTCAGGAAGTCCATTGGCGGGAGCTTCAAACAAAATTTTAATAAGCAAGAAAGGGTTTCTAGTGGTAGCCTCATATAGAGGAGCCATAAGTTCTGATGCATTTGGAATCCAGTCCCTACAATATCCCACTAACCCCAGGAAGGCACGTAGTTGCTGTACATTTCTTGGCTTTTCAAAGTTTTGTAGAGTTTTAACTCGATCTGGGGTTAGGTGATGGATTCCATGTGAAATACAGTGACCCACGAAGATCACTTTCTCTTGGCAGTATTGTAGCTTATCTTTGCTAACTTTGTTGTTACTGTTATAGAGAAACATGAGAAGGCTTACTGTTTCTCTGCTACAAATGTCCTTTGTATCAGAACAAATAAGCAAATCGTCTATGTACTGAAGCAACACTGTGTTTGGGTGTGAGGGGGACCATTGGTCCAATACTTGCTTTAACGCAGTATTATATTCAGAGGGGCTACTCACACAGCCTTGGGGCAATCTTATCCATGCTAACTTTTGGGCATCATGGGTAAATGAAAAAAGGTGCCAGAAATCTGGGTGCAGGGGCACCAAAAAAAAAGCATTTGCAAGATCAATCACTGTAAAGCAGGTGCTGGAGGCAGGTATTCCACTTAGTAAAGTGCGGGGGTCAATCACTCTGATTCTCCACTTCTGAAATGGTGAATCAGAAAGTGAGAATTCTGTCACAGATCGCCAGTGAGGTGCTGAGATCGCACCTTCATAAACTGGCCATTTCTGTGACAGTCAGTTACAGATTCTCACTGTGCTGAGATAATCAGCGGAGAACATGTTCTCCGCTGATTATCTCAGTTTCATAAACTGGTAATGACCTGACATCATGAGTCTTGGGATCGCCGCTGATCTCAGTTTCATAAAAGGACACCTAGGACTCAACCAAATCAGTAGAGGGCCAACACCAGAGATAACATTTGTAGATAATAATCCTGGAGGTAAGTCCGCTATATTAAAACACTTCGGCTTGCACCAATATCAATTAAACAGGTTAATTCTGTTTCTCCTCCAGGATAGGGGAGTTCTTGTAAAATTACTTTTACTCTGGCCTCGGGACCATTGTCTCCCCCATTTAACATGATTGATACTGGCATGCCATTTTCCTATGCCTGATCCACTGCTTTTGGCAGAGAACTGGGATCAGCATGAGGTGCCTCTAAGCTCTTTTCCAGTCTACGGTCAGGAAGATGGCAGAATTTGGCTATGTGTCCTTCCCCATCACAATTGTAGCATTTAATTGGTCCCCGATTGCCATGATTTCTGAAATTGCCTTTGCCTCTTCCTCTTCCTCTCTGCCTCCCCAAGTACATAACCTTGGGTTTGCTGTCTTTTTGGTTATTCCTGTTTTCTATGGATAACAGGATAGGCAGGACGTCTCGAATAGACATATTGCCTGCCTCAAGCCTTGCTGTGAACAACTTTTCTTTCAACTGGGGTATTAAACCATCAAGAAACCTTTGTTTCACCAGTTGTGTAGATGGACTTGCAGTTTCTCCCGCCTTCTCTTCCTCTATTTTAATGTCTGCTTCCTCAGCCATATCGCTTAACCGCCTCCAATAAGCCCCTGCTGCTTCCTCTTTCCCTTGCTTAGCATTCATAAATTCAGCATGTCTGGTTTGTCCATATATTTGGGGCAATTTTTCCTTCAATTTCTCACAAACCTCCCGTCCACTAACCATCTTACCTAGATTTTTTGACGTCCACACCACACTCTAAGTATATAGCCAGACATTTTGCTTCCCACTGCTTTAATAAGAAGCTGATGAATGTCAGTAGCAGAAGCCTCATATGCTTCCTGTGCAGCGCTAAGTTTGTTTGCAAACCCAATTGGATTCTTTCTAGGATCTCCCAATCCCTCTAATATTGCTCTCATATCTTGGGAACTAAGAGATACATGCCATTTAATTTGAGACTTACTGTCAACAGCATTACCTTCAAAAACGAATTGGGTTCTGACAGGATAAACTGCAACAGATTGCTCTATGCCAGGGACAGAAGGGCTGGCATCTCCCTTCCTTCTCTCTTCATCTTGCTGCCACAATTTGGAAATTATGGTTTGCTCCGAAAGTTCATACTCTATCTCTCTTTCTCTGGCCAAAGCCTTAAGTTCAGAGAGATCTAGTTTTGCATATGTGCCTTTTGATTTATGCCAATCATCTGTTTCTAGGATACGAGCCAAAATCCTCTTTATAGGTTGGTATGGGGCTGTTAAACCTCTGCTCTCTACTATATTGCATAGCTCATCTTTTGTGTGTTCCATGTAATCTAATTCTTTTGCTTTTGTGCGTGGACCCCTTAAAGCCAAACTGGCAGCCACATAAGGTGGGGGGTCCTCCTCTACAGAGTCTTCAGAGTCTTCTGGTCAAACGTAGTAAATTTGGGCAGTACTTTTATTAAATATCTCCGTCAAGCCAGTTTGATTTGCTACTTTAGCTTCTGTCTCCCATGTGCAAGCTATTCTCCGCGTTCCTTCACTGCACAGTAGTGGGCCATAATCGTGCAGAAAAGTTTGCCATACTTTTAAATCAAAAGTCCCTTCAGATTTATAAGGTTTAGCTGTTCCCTTTGTCCATTCTACCCATTTATCTAGGGGCTCAGTATAGGCGGAACCGTACCTTCGGTTCATGCCCCGTACACACGATTGGACTTTCCGACAACAAAACGGTGGATTTTTGTTCGAAGGGTGTTGGCTCCAACTTGTCTTGCTTACACACGGTCACACAAATGTTGGCCAACAATTCTGAACGTAGTGACGTACAAGACGTATGTGAGATCTCCAATACAAGCGCTAGTTATAGTTATATCCCGGCTCGTACTTGATTCTGAGCATGCATGGACTTTTGTCCGACGGACTTGTGTACACACGATCGGAAAGTCCGCCAACAAACATTTGTTGGCGGAAAATTTGAGAACCTGCTAGCCAACATTTTTTAGCGGAAAGTCTGACAACAAATGTTCATGGAGCATACACACGGTCGGACTTTCCACCAACAGGCTCACATCCAACATTTGCTGTCGGAAAATCCGATCGTGTGTACGGGGCATAACACTTTAAATTAGGTAAGATCATAGTAATAATGGTGACAATAAAATTTACTTTGTTTACTCTTATATATTGTTCAGAATTTTAAAACTAATATAAATATTAAATAGTAATATCACTTTGGAGCACATACAGATAATAGTTTGCCTGTTCTTTTGTTTTCATCCTGGAAATTAGAGATTAGCATACCTCTAAAGTCAACCATATATGTGAGAATATGATTGTACAGAGCGATTCTAATTGGTTAGTGCCGGTAAGTTACTGCTTCAACCAATCGTTCTGATCCATTCCTGAATCCCTACAAAAATAAGGGGAAGCAAACCGGGGATTTAAAATCCCTGGACCACTGCACCGGCTGTATGGGCACTAACAGCTAATCACACATGAAGGTAAATACAGCGGGACCAGAAGGGAGTAATAATTTAATTTTTTTGTGAAACGATTAACCTACACTTTAAATGTAAAGCAGATTGTACAAAGTGGGTACAAGATTTTCACCTGCAGGCCCTTGTTAAGAATAAAATTCAGACTGTGCATTCTGCTTCTATGATTACTTTCTCAGGTTCTTCCAGTTTGCTATTTTTATAAAAACATAATCATGGGCCTCTCATTGTCACTCTTGGTCCTCAGGTCAGCAAACCAAAGGGTCTCAGTGATTAATTATAATGTTGGGAATCTTAGAGCTATCAAACATAAATACTTTATATTGTCATACATAATTGGTTTGTATAGAGTAGTAAGTGATGTAATATTTTATGAATTCTATAGGACTTCCCATACCATCGTTCAAAAACATAAGTTAATAATGACTCATATTTCATGCCTTTCAAAAACCGAAGTCCAAGGATGAACTTCAGATTCTGGCCAACCATGAGTTTGGGGCTTAGTGTTTTGGGTTTGGTTATAGGGTTGTAGTTTGGTGTTTAGATGTTATTGTTTATGGAGGTATATTTTATTGCAATATAATTTTGCTAGGGTCTTTACATTTTATTTGGGGGGGGGGGGAGAGTTAGCAGTGTGAACTTGTTGCTTACACAGGAAGATCTGCCATTTGTTCGCAGCACATAATTGCATACTAATATGCTACAGTTTAGTGCATTAAATCACCACATTGTTAAAGGTACAAAAGCATCACATCCTCAATCCCCTTATTGCCATAGCTGATAATAAAGTTAGGCAATCCCTTGTATTCATAATATCTGGGAGGCCTAAAGGGAGAGGTGTTTCATGCGTTGTTAGTAAGGGGATGAAGGGGATACAGCAGCGGGATGAAGCAGTGGTCAGGCTGCACCTTTAAAAGGAAGATCACATCTGCCTATTTTTTCTGGCAATGACCAAGCTATGCAGCCGCAGCATGAAAAGGACTTTATCAAATCGGTAATTAGGCCTTCTTCCTCCTTCTCCTCCCAGGCGCAAATCAATGCATTTTTAAAAGCAGCTGTAAGTGTGCACATGGCACACTTGCATCTTTTGGTATGCACTTTATATTGAGGTATTATTCCTCTTAAAACCAGGTATAAAATTAGGTTTTCCCCGGATATAATAATAATTAATTATTTATACATACACATGTTTGTTATATAAAATCCCCATGCCCTCCATCACCTTTTTCATGCTGCCATTCCCATTTAGTCCTGACTGGTCTTTATTCCTTGGAAATAGATTTGAAGAAATGCTATACATTTTCCTATTTATGCTCAGATTACTAGCCACATTTTTCACAATGTACCTTTTCTTTTGCTCATTGTAAACAATTAAGAAATATGATCATACATACCTACACTGATATTACTATGTTAGACCATTGGTTATTGTGACAAAAGATTAATGAGTAAAATGAAAAATTTAATAGTTTATCTTTATTTTTCTCCCTCAGATCCTGGACTGCTATGGTCCTGTCCTCCCCTTGCCCCTTCGGGTGTTGATCTTGAGGTGTATAAGTGTAGCGCTCAAGTGTATGGGTTGATTAACACAACCTAAGCATTACCATAAAAAATGGATATGTACAGCGCTGCGCTAAACCAAAAAACGCTAAAATAGCAGCTAACACACCTGTAGACTCGAGGCAAAAAGTGAAAAAATTATATTATATAAAAGTGTAGCGCTACAAATTACCAAACATAAAAATTAAGTGCATAAATGCAATGAATAGTCCTAAAATAAACTAGGTAAGACCATAAATATGGATTATATAATATGTACGTGCTAACCCACAAGAAATATAAACCAATAAATAATAAACCTGATATTGGTAGAGGTGACTAAAAATGAAAATAGTGACAACTCCAAAAAATCCTTAATTAATTAAAAGGAAAAAACGTGACAGTCCATAGTATAGATTTATAGAATAAGTGAGAAGACACCACCAAAGAGTCTATAAAAGATGCGCGTGGCACAAATTGGACAGGTGACTTCCAGGTTCACAGGTGAGTAGATAATTGGTTCCAGGATCTAACGGTGAGTCAAAACTGGGGAGTCCACAAGTGAACAGAAGATCTAAATCGGTGCCGGGGCCATCACCAGGAACAACAAGAGGCTTACCGGAAATAAATGACCTGAAATGACATACGTCATACAAGTCAAAAAAGCTTATTGACCACCTGGTCAAAACGATATAATCTGTCAGATGTCATCAGCGTACGGTGGGAAGGGGAGGTAACGTCACAGCTTCACCTTCTTCTTCTTCCTCGCCTACCGCAGCGACTCCTCTGTCCTCTCCGACCGGAAGCACCCGGTCCAAATCTTGTGGACATCCCAGTTTTGACTCACCGTTAGATCCTGGAACCAATTATCTACTCACCTGTGAACCTGGGAGTCACCTGTCCAATTTGTGCCACGCACAACTTTTATAGACTCTTTGGTGGTGTCTTCTCACTTATTCTATAAATCTATACTATGGACTGTCACGTTTTTTCCTTTTAATTAATTAAGGATTTTTCGGAGTTGTCACTATTTTCATTTTTAGTCACCTCTACCAATATCAGGTTTATTATTTATTGGTTTACATTTCTTGCAGGTTAGCACGTACATATTATATAATCCATATTTATGGTCTTACCTAGTTTATTCTAGGACTATTCATTGCATTTATGCACTTAATTTTTATGTTTGTTAATTTGTAGCGCTACACTTTTATATAATCTAAGCATTACCATAGAAAAGTAAATCACAAATTATTAGTGAATCAAATTAGGTAAATCTGCAAACCATATTGACTAATAAAATACAAAAATACCACATGTGATATATAGCATATAAGTGACTAGAAACTGAATATGAAAAAGTTTGTGCAAAAAAGTAAATAAATGAATAAGTCCGTGAAATTCTTTAAAATCCACAGTGTGTAGTGAGTGATTGGAGGTCCGCAGTGTATAGTGAATAGATTGGAGGTCCTAATCACCGCATTGGCATCCAATATAATGGATAAAAACTGAAGACACCCGTGTAGTAAAGCCACCACCGAGGTAGATGTAAGCTTACCGGATGGTTTGAACTCAAAAGAACATATGTTCTGTGAGTCAAACAGGCTTATGTTGTCAGCCGACAACCAGGATGGAGTCTTAGGAATCCTCTGTGGTTGGAACCCAGAACGCCCCGGAACCTCATGAGAAATCGATCTGTTCCCAAGCTGGTACTCACACACTCACGGCCCACTGTTCTGTCTCCAAGGCCATCTGACCTGTCAGCATATGGTAATGGATTGATCTTGAGTCTGGCGGCTTCCCGGCAAGGTAGGGAGATGTGCTTTGCACTTATCTCCCTTTAAAAAAGCACCCGCGGTTTTAACAGCTGCCACTGTGGGGAGCTCTAACCTTGCCGGCGGCGTTCTGTGATCGTCATCGGACGGGGAGTTGTTGCGCGCAGGCATGGTGTGTTCTCCGCGTGTATTGCGGGGAGTTTTCTTACCGCGCATGTGCGTCGCCTCTCCCCAGTCACGCAGTTATGTCAGAGGCGACGGAGGAGTCTGGGGAACTTCCGCCTTCCGGAACGCTGAAGTGGCCACAGTAGGGCCGCTTTAGCGGCTTAATGGCCCCCTCCTGTCGGGATTAACTTGGGACGAATCATCCACACCTGCTAGCGATTAATCATTCATCAACATGGGTATATTAAGAGGTGGTCTTCATTGGGGTTCCTCAGCTGATCCCTGATGTGAGCATAGTGACATGTACTCCTAGACTATCGGGTAAGAGCGGACAGCAGCAGACTACTATGCTGCATTATTGTTAATCTGTTTGCTTAGTAATTTACTATAAACTTTTTCCTACTTAGATACGGCATCTTTATGCTCCTGATCTGAACATATAGACACTGTGCATTTATTCATGGATGCTACAGTGTCTTAATAATTCCTACATAACAACCAGGTACCTATCACTGTCTGTTAATAATTTTATTTTCACATCATTAGCACGTTTTTCCTCTGGCGGTCTCTTTTTGACATATGCTGCGAGATTACACAATTTTAACTCCTTGTCACCTTCACTATATTTTAGCACCCACTCTTCACTTTATTAAACATATATTTTTTCATTTTTATCTATTTTATATCTATTCACACATATATTTTTTGTTCACTACTATAGTATCCTTTTGGTTTAGAATGATTTGTTTTTCATTTAATTTTTCTATGTACCCCTTTTTTCACTACACACGTCTATATTATGTTTCTCTTCTTTTATTTCTTTTCTTTTGGATATGCATTAAATGAATGCACTGCACCTTTGAGATTTACTATTGAAGGGGTGACATATATTATGAGCACCCCTTCTCTATTTATTTTTCACATTTTCAGTCACATCGCACCCTGACTATTTGATTAATGTCATCTTACTAATTATCTAACATTAAACCTAGTGATTAAAAATTATATACACTAAATGACCACACTAGAGCCCAGTGGGGATTAAAGCGGAGCGCCACCGAGAAAATTTTTTTTAAAAGTCAGCAGCTACAAATACTGCAGCTGCTGACTTTTAAAACATGGACACTTACCTGTCCAGGGCGCCCGCGATGTCGGCACCCGAGGCCGAAGCGTCTCTCCGTCCTCGGGTGCTGCCGCCTCCATCTTCGGTAAGGGAATCAGGAAGTGAAGCCGTGCGGCTTCACTTCCCGGTTCCCTACTGCGCATGCGCGAGTCGCGCAGCGCAATACGGATGGTCCCTGCTGCCTCTGGGAGCCGTGTGTTTCCCAGCAGGCAGCGGGGAGGGTGCAGGAAGTGGCGTAAATAACCGCAGATTCTGCGGCTATCTACGCCGTAAGTGGGTACAGATACCTGTAATATACAGGTATCTGTACCCCCCTCCCCCCTGAAAGGTGCCAACTGTGTCACCGGAGGGGGGGAGGAATCTGATGAGTGGAAGTTCCACTTTTGGGTGGAACTCCACTTTAAGTATAATTCACACAACACAATATATATAGGCAATCATGTTTTTCAGGTAGCACCTGTAGGGAGATTCTCACATCTTGAGATTTCCCTCCATTTGGAGTAAGTATAAATGTTCATTCCCCCCTCCCTTCTGTACACTAATCCCTATAACCCCTGCTATGATATTAATATAATATACATACATTATACTAATAATTATAATTACAATAATTTTCAGGTGCCTCGGTCCCTACGCTTCCCCTGTTGGGGAAGCGTCCCTACGCTTCCCCTGTATGCCCCCCTGTTGGGGGGCATACCAACCTGTGACCACTTGTAAGCCCCACGGGTCAGGGTTGCCCCTTTGGGGCGGAGGCGAGGACATTTTCCCAGTGGGGTCCGGGACCATCAGTGGGGGAATCTTCTGTGTTTTTCAATAAAGAAAAGTCTCTGGAGAAGCGAGTCCATTTGGTGGAAATGGTAAATATAGTGTGATTACCAATTCTAACATATGATAATGCATAAAGGAATGTGATTGTACATCATATTATATAATATTGAAATCTGTCTTTTTTGATGTATTCATAGAAAAGTAAGAACCCTCTGAAGAAGACCATAACATTTAAGGTCGAAATGCATTGGGGCATTTCCTAACATCGGACAGTATAACCATAATTAATTAATACTATGGGATAACATCCTCTGAAAAATCACACTACATGGTATTATCAACTGTTTGATTTTCCTCCCTAGTCCAGATTGTCTCGCATTGTGTACAACAGAGCTCATATTTTAACTTTTGTACCATTAATGTCCAATTGTCTTTTGATAAATAAAACTAGTGATTTTTACAAACCTTTTTGATTCATCCTTGCTGCTAAAAAACCCCATGGGGAATTCTCAATTTTTTTTCAAATGGAAACAAAGATAATTTGTTCCACATTGACTTCCATTACATGCAATACCACATATGGCCAGAGGTGGGGGGCGCCATAGAGACTCGGAAATACTTGGAGACCGCTCGGATGCTTTCGGAACCCCTCGGAAAGGCTCAGAAACACTCAGGAACTGAGTATTTTCAGGTGTTTCCGAGTATTTCCCAGTGTTTCCGAGTACTTCCGAGCGGCTCCGAACAGCTCCGAGTGAAACCAGCGCCCCCGCACCTCTGGCCAAATGCCCTACTGCACACCGCAGAGGCTGGAATCCTGCTCGTTTTGAGAGACAATGCTTGCAAACCGAGTCAGGATTTAAAAAAAATAATAGCTCGTATTGTGAAACACTCGTTAACCGCGTTACTCGCAATCCGAGGTTCCACTGTATTCCTTGATTCTGAAACAAATGTAAAAAGAAAATTTTACTAAACATGATACTCTTGCATAACATCTGCAGTCTGCAGTTGGTAAAATTATTTATTTTTTCTTAGCACAAGCTGCTGTAAAGCAATGCCCATTTTTGATTTTCTACTATTTCTATTTTCCTATATTTTTATATATAAGGGAATAAAATAAATGGACTACTTGTTATATTATTACCCAGAAAATTGAGATAATCATGTCATAATTCAATAATATGATACATAACTTTAACAAACCTTTTTTATTGAATTGTGAATCATACCACAGTTATTACATGCTCATTTTTTTCATTATTTAACAGCTGTAAAGCTCTATTTAAAAATTGCAGTCGTTTTGAAAATAATGGATTTTTAGATATCTCAATGATGTTATTGCTTCCTTTTTTTTCTAGGTCTCTTTTCTCTTCTGGTTTTAGAATGGCCTGCATATTCTGTCCTATATTTAATTGCACCATTTACTTATTTCTATGTGGGCTAGAGAATCTTTTTTGGCCGTCACAATAGCTGGTGGACTCACCACAGCAGCTATACATGCTTTTAAAGTCTGACAAAGCAGATTTAGCTACACAAGGAAGAGTGTGACATAGTTAAAAGAAATACCATTACTGTGGGTCAGGTAAAGATATATTTAGGCACTGAAAAAAGTACCATTGAAATATATATTTTAGACATGTCTTAATATTTTCGAGATGCTGCTGATATCCTCAGGAGCGTGAATTTTTTTTTTTCACTATTGTAATTCTATTACATCTACTATATTGAAGGATTAATTTACAGAAAGGTAGCAAAATGTCTGCTCAAGTTATATATAACATATTGCAGACTATTTCATAAGTCAACAGCCATATCGGAGAGCTCATGGGTAGACTGCAGCCTCTGTCACATGATTCTGGGCAGTGCCCCATTCCTCATATGCTTCAATATGTGCTGAAACTAAGAAACTGCAATTTCATTTTTCAGTCCCTATTTCCTGGTCCTTTGTAATGTGGGGGTATTTGCCATGTTACACATGCATTGTTGTATGTTTGCCTTTAAATAATTTTGTCCCTTCCTCATTCCGTAGCTAGGGGATGCTCTTTATAGATAGTCCCATCCTTTTTTCAGTCCTTAGTTTCTGTTCTGAGCACATGTAATTGTTGGAACTAGACATACTATGATCTTTGACCTATCTGATGTTCACCTGTGAAGATCTGCACAAGCTTTCGATTAAAGCTTTTTATGATCTGCAAGATGTAATTTGGATAGAGTCACTCTCTGCTAATTCCACTGGGGCTGAGTTACAGCTATCTCTCCACAACTGGATCAGTTATAGAGATCACACTTGCGGTGCTTAGATGGGAGAACTTGAACAATATTGGTAACCACAGAAATTTAGCAAGTAGCCGAGCCAAAGGCTGAGTGCCAAGATGATAGTTATAATTATTCTGCAGACAATCCTAACCTCTCTTATTTGCTCCCTTTTGGTCTATTAGATATTACTATTGAAATTATTTTGTTATATCGCCCCCATAATTGCAAATAATAAAAAATAACCTGTTGGTCCTGCCAGGCATCTGGTGAGCTAATGACTTTCTCTGTTCACCTCTGCTCCATTGTGCTCAGCTAGCATTGTTACAAGTTTTCTTGGTGGACTGTAGACCATGTTTTGAAGTTGAGAAGAGGGGGACGTGTTCAGTAGCCCCAAATTACAGAAATCCAGAACAAACACAGAGCACCGCTCAAAGCTCCACTGAAGTTAACCCTGTGATTTATTCCCTGCTGGGTGCAAGAGGGGCATAGCTTGGGGGGGGGGGGAGTCAAATGTGAAGCCTTTCTGGCATATTTGAAAATGGGCAACTTTCAGGTATGTGCTTCAATTCTTCATCACTGTTTTGGGGTGAAAGTGCAACTCCTCCATAGATACAGAACACTGAGTCAGTGTTTTCACCCGTTCACAGAAAGTGTATGACTATCAGGATCACTGATAAAAAATAACAATATATTACATATTTGTTCTTGGGTTTGGAGGAAATGTATAAATTTTTGTTTATAAAAGTACTGCAGCAAAATGACATTTCTAAAGGAAAAATTGTCATTTAAAACTGAGTGCGGCTGTAATGAATTGTCGGGTCTCAGCAATATAGATAAAACGCATTGAAAAAAAGGGCATGGGTCCTCCCCCCCCCAGTCCATTACCAGGCCCTTTGGGTCTGGTATGAATATTAAGGGGAACCCCGATCCAAAATTGAAAAAAAAAATTGTGTGGGGGGTCCCCCTAATATCCATACCAGGCCCTTCAGGTCTGATATAGCTGAGGGCCACCCCGTGGCTTCCCCGTGGCATCAGAGAGGGCGGGGTCACCCGTTTATGTCACCGGGTGGCCCCGCCCTCAGCTATATAAGAACTGTCACCCAGAAGAAGCGTCAGTCAGCGGGAGCCTCCCATGGAGGCAGAACGGTTGTGTCTTTTTTTTTTTTTCGGTCCGTCAGCGGAGTGAATTTACATCGTGAATCTGAAGGGAAGGCACCTGAGAGTCAGCGATTTGTCTTGGGAAAATATCAGAGGCATATTAATGAACAGAATTATCAGCACATATGGAACACCCACAATCCAGCAGTCCCGGGAAAACTGGTGTCTTCAAAACAGATACAGGAATCGTGATGCTATTTGAGCAAGTTGGAGGTCAACATCTGCATACCTTTTAAAAGCCCAGAAGTGGCTCCCAAGCGTGATTTGACATAGTTTAGGTACTGTGTCACACGCTCAGGGGTGAGAGCATATGCTGTTGGGGGTCACTGGAGAGCACTGAAGCATGCTATATATATTTTTTTGCATGCTGTTTTGGATGAGCATGATGGACACCACTGATAATAGACACTGTATTTTTGCACTTTGCATTTGTTATTTATGAACTTTATGAACTCTACATATCATTTTATTGAAGGAGTGAATACTCTTGTGATACCTGAATCAGCACTTGGATTTTATATACTTTATGCATGTTGCACTTTGGATATTTATTTATCACAGATTGATAGCACCTATTTTTTGTTAAGTTATAGTTCATGATATTTACATTTTTTATTATTGATTTTTGTTTCTTTGTTTTATTACTATCAAATTCTTTAGCGCAGACACAATTATTTAAGAATTTTTTTATGCACACGGGTATGAAACGTGATTAGTGTTGGCAGCTTGCCTTCAATAGGAATTCACTCTAGAGGCATTAATCCATCTGTGGCTCGCAAGATCCTTCTATACATTTCTGAATTTACATCGCTGGACATTTTTATTTTTTAATTTTTTAATAAAGGACTTGTCCCAAGCTGTCTCTTGTCTTTTTTACCATTTTTGACACTTTTTTGTGAAATGGTAGGGGTACAATGTACCCCGTTACCAATTCACATGGGGGGCGGGATCTTGGGTCAGACCCCAAAGCACCCTCTCCATGTTGAGGGCATGTGGTCTGGTACGGTTCAGGAGGGGGGCGCTCTTTCATCCGCCCTCTTTTCCTGCGGCCTGCCAGGTTGAGTGCTTGGATAAGGGTCTGGCATGGATTTTGGGGGGTCTGCTACGCCATTTTTTCTTAAATTTTGGCGCAGGGTTCCCCTTAAAATCCATACCAGTTCAGGTCAGGTATGGATTTTGGGGGGGAGGACCCCTACGCTATTTTTTTTTTATTTGGCGCAGGGTTCACCTTAATTTCCATTCAAGACCTGAAGGGCCTGGTATGGATTTTGGGGGGACCCCCACGCATTTTTTAAAAATTTTTGGTTCGGAGTTCCGCTTGATATTTATACCAGACCCAAAGGGCCTGGTAATGGACTGGGGGGGGGGGCATGCCCTTTTTTTCAATGAGTTTTATCTATATTGCCAAGACCCAACAATTCATTACAGCCGCGATCAGTTTTAAATGCCAATTTTTCCTTTAGAAATGTCATTTTGCTGCGGTACTGTTCTAAACACGGGAAAAATGCACCACTTTACAGATATACTATAGACACCCCCGGTCACGATATTTAAAGGAATATTTAATTTATTCATTCATTCAATATTGTTTCACTTTAAGCATTAAAAAAAATCACTGCTCCCCAAAAAACGGCCGTTTCAAAAAAAAAAAAATTTGCATTGATACATGTCCCCTGGGGCAGGACCCGGGTCCCCAAACACTTTTTATGACAATAACTTGCATATAAGCCTTTAAAATGAGCACTTTTGATTTTTCATGTTAGTGTCCCATAGACTTTAACAGTGTTCCGGTGGCTTTTGAATTTGCCCCGAACACCGCATATTGTTCAGTGTTCGCAGAACATCCAAACAACCAAAGTTCGGCCCGAACTTATGCTCGGGCCGAACTTTTCGCCCATCCCTAATTATCACCTTGTTTACTATGCTGTATAAAATAATTTAAACTCTACTAGCTAAACCACTGACTTATTCAAAAATACTTTTAGAGTATTGTATCACATACCACTATCTCTCTTGCTTTTCTTTTGCCCTTTGTCCTTGGCAAACTTGTTAAATGTTCAGTACCATTTGATGGACAGACCTTCAAACAACACAAGATACAATGTTTGCACAAAATAGCAGGGGCCAAGGGTGAAATAAAAACGTGAGATCTCAGCTACTATGACAACCTGGAGACGTTTTGACCAAAGATTGAAAGAAAACATATTGTACACCTGACCTAATGACCATGGTATTTATGTCTGCCCTTTGTGAATCAGAAGGACCAATTACCAGGGTGGTAGCCATGCTGAGACATTATGCTCTTCTATGGTTGTTTCCCAGTATGTTTGTTACAATAACCATGGTTTAGTGACTTTATTGGTATAGTTTGAGTTCACCTAAATGGCAGATCTGTTAAATGTCCTTTTCAATGTTCCCAAGATACTTATTCATCCTTTGTTGCATTTCGGCGCTGCTGATCTCCTGCAGCCACTTCTGCCATTCCTGTCATCGCTCAGAACTGGTGTCGTGATAATCAAAACAGCAGAAAATGCCTATTTAATGAGTGCCAGCACAACCAACTGCTTATGGCCTTCACTACAAGCACAGGTGACAGGTTGGCAGGCAGGAAAACAATTAGGAACAGAGCCTTGTCATCCTATGACAAAATGTGCATGAACAAGGACCTACCTGCTGGGATCAACAGACATTTTACTCTTTTTCTTGAGATTTTATTTACTAAAATTACAAACATGCATGTGTTTAACATTTAGCGGCAAGTAGAACAAATTGCTACAGCTTGCAGAAACAGTCAACAAGTAAACATGAAGTACAAATGCTTCTGTAAAAGTAGTGTTCTGCTGGAGCTGATCACAACAAGGGTATCAAGGCAGTCAGGGAAAGGAATGTAAAATTGTGTGTGTGTGTGTGTGTGTGGGGGGGGGTGGTTGGGAAGATTAGGGAGAAAGGGAGAGGAGGGTGCAGATGAAAAATGGAAAGAAGGGAGGAGGGGGGGCTGTGGACAGATCTCAAGGTTTTATTATGAAAGGAGCAGTAGCAAGTCTTGGTCAAACCCTACAGAGACGTATTGGGAAATTCAGGGTCTTCAGATGGCTCAAAACCATTTTGCTTGGAGTTTTTCATGAATGGGAGTATTGTGTATTCTGGATTTGGTGTTGCCTATAGACAGAATGGGGTTTGCCATGCCCAGCCAATAATTTGCTTTGCAGTCATGAAGATTTGCTAAAAAACAACTTGAAGGCATTTTTACCCATACCTGTGATTCATGTTAAGGAGAGCGTATTGGGCTGCAAAAGGCACAGGGGTGTCAAAGAGATCTGGGAGTAGCTGATAGATACTTGTCCAAAAGCGGTTGTGGCTAACCACTACACATGAATGTGTCTACTTGTCCACAGTTGTGGAAACATGACGATGAACACATGGGGTTATACTGAGCCATGCTAGAGGGAACAAGGTACCATCTGGTTAAAATTGTATAGTTTGTCTCTACTGCTAAGACATTTGTGAAGCAGGATTTAGTAGATTCTCAAATCTGGATCCAGTCTTGAGTATCCAACTGAAGTCCAAGGTCAGGTGACAATTTCTGAGGCTAGCAATTATTGTTTAGTCAGGCTGAGGGTGGGTGGGTCAGAGGCGCATTTAGATTTAAAAGATGTAAGCATCCCGGGATCCACAGGACGATGTAGATTAGTTTGTAAGAAGGGTTTTATCTGAAGATATTGGAATAGGTACTTGTGAGGAAGTTCCTTTTCCTGTTGTTAATGAGCAAAAGGTTTGACCCCTCTCGTGGTCAACAGATATTCTTTTAATTAAAGTTGCAGATTCAAAAAGATAGAAGTTTACTGTACTTTTGAAATGACTGTAACATGGTAAACATATGCTTGATTTTAAGGATGAACAAATTTTAACTACCGTAATACAAATTTGACATTTTTGGCAGAGTTATTCAGTAAACATGACCAGTTACACTCAATTTTTCCTTAATGTCCACATTAATTTATTAGTACAGATATTAGATTTACAGAAAAGAAGCAGGCAATGATCAGCAAATAACAAAAACTAACGAGGCAATGTACAACTCAGATTTACTTATTGCAATAATGTTTCTATTAGTGAGTAATCAGTGATGGAAAATCAGTAGTGGAGGGGCTGTAATTTGATTTGCAACTCCAGAAGAGACAGCTGTTTGGATCAAGAAACTCTTCACACTGCAAAAATTATTGAAATTCCCGAAGGACCCCTGGGGCTAAACATTAGTGAAAGGATCAGATTTTTTGGGACAAAGCAGAAACTGGAAATCTGGCAATCATTATGTCAATGTACACCATTCTGAATAACCTGTTCAACGAGCATGCATTCATTTGATAGTGTTACGTAAAAAAATTTTTTTCATAAAAGTTTTTATTTAACTCCTTATTTTCCGTTTCTCAGTCTTAATTCATTTTTTTATCTGCTTTCTCTCCTTTCTCCCGTAGCTAATTTTAAAGTGTTAAATTTAGGGCTGATGCTAGCTTTAGTGGCTGGTATTTCTATGCCCTGTCTCAATTACCAAGGGAATACAGAAAGCTAATAAACAAATGATTTCTGCATCTTTACAAGCAATATTTATAGAATAAATAATATTTCTTTTTTTTTATTATGAAACCGTAACTGAATATAAATTGAATGTGTAACAGTGTTGCACAGATTTTCTTTCTTTATTAGGTTCAAGGTTAAAACACTGGTCTAACAATTTTACGAAATGATCAACCTCAGAAATAAAATGTGCTAATTCTTACATATTTTCATTAGATGAATTAGAAAACAGGTGATAAAGGTGCTGGTTGGCTAAAGTTTTCAAGATATTTCACAATAAAAATGTATACACAGGCGAGTATATTTGCCTATAAGGTAGGGAGGTGTCTGATGATCATGATTCTTCGTAACTTTTCGACAAAGTACGGTAGAACAATGAAAATGGTACCACATGGAAGTGTATAAATTTATCTTCACTTTGAGACCAAAAATTATTACCTAACTGTAATTTATTGTTCTTTTATTGCAAAGTATATTTGTCTTGGTCAGATCTATGCATTATACAGTTATATCTGGTACAAGGAACAGTTGTGTGATATTTCCCCTAAGAAGCCAAGATGTCTCCAAACTGTGTAAGCAACGCAGATAACTTCTGCTACATTTGTGGCGAGGTAACATTTGCATTTCAAAAGTGCAGTATGACAGCAGTGGTAAAACAGGCACACCACCTATATTTAGGATGCAAAATAGGGGATCAGAACAAGCGTTGAGCCCCTCATTATTGTTGCATTACATGTATAACTTATCTACATCATTGGCTAAACAAGAAGAAAATGTCCATGCCTTTTGCAGTCCCAATGGTGTGGAGGGAGCATGAAAATGTTATATGAAAAAACAATAAATAAATGGTTATGTTATTGGTATCAATAAAAAGATACATTTATAATGATTGGTATGGCACCATTCTCATTGCTATATCACATTTTACAGAAAAGTTAGTGAGCATAAATGCACAGCCCCCTAATAATTTGGAATTATTTTGATGCAATTTTGACCTGAAGCCAATTAATACTCAGGACTTACTTTTCCTTTATTAGTGACCCAATTCTGGTAGAATGTAGCTATTCTCATTTCGGAGGCTTTCTCCTTGTAGACCAGTGAAATCAGAAGTTCAGTAATATACTTTTTTTTTTTCTTTTATTCTGCTTAATATGAAATATAGCATATTCATTTTATGCATCTGAATATTATGTAGACTTTTATCTGACTAGTAGGTGAAACTCTAGGCTCCTTTTCACATGCTGTACATTTCTTTGGAGCCTCAGTGTTGTAAAAACAAACCTGACATTAACAGTGGTCTATAGCTCAAGGTAAGTGAATCAACTTTACTATGCAGCTCAGTCCCAAGATTCAATCATATGGGTTCAGCATGAAAGGAGATAACTACCACTGTTTTCTTTATCTAGCTAACCTATAGTGCTCTGGCAATCCATTATCGTTTAATGAAGGTTTATTTGAAAAACAAAGAAAAAATAAGACAGAGCAATAGCTGATATGGCAGAGGAATAGACAGCTGATTGTGGGCAATTGGGTAAAAGGAAGAGTGGCAGCTGATCCTGGAAATTGAGACAAAAAAAGAGAAACAGAACGTATTATGGGCTTGGAGTCTAGAGAGCACAGCAGAGTGGGAGGCATTGATGGATTTTTAAAGATGAGAGAGGAGGCAGATCATAGACCTGAGAGATAAGAGAGAAGGCAGAGTGGGACCTGATCATGAACCTGGAAAATCAAAAGGGAGACAGAATAGGAGCTGATCATGTGCAGGGTATAGAGTAGGATAAGCAGGATATGATTAAAGAAATTTGGAAGAATAGTCAGTGTAGTGTAGGCAGTAGACAGTGTAGGATAAGCAGGATATGTTTATGGACCTTTGGGAGAATAGGAGGTGTGGGGACTGATCAGTGCTAGGAGAAGGTACAGCAGGGGAAAATGATCATAGCACGGAGGAGGAAGTTAGGGGCTAGAGAGAGAGAGAGGTCCATATGTTAAAAAGGTGTAAAAATACTGTACAAAGGTGCAGATTGCATTATATGATCATAGGGTTAATATGTTTGAAATAGAACTAGTTTTCATCAAGTTCACCCTCTCACGGATCCTGCAACGTTAGTTAAGCTAAGATAAAAGAAAAAACACATTTAGTAACCATAACTACTAATCATAACAGAAACAATCTACTGGCATCATGTGTTTTTATCTTCTGTCTTAAACACCCCAAGATTTAATTTGCCTATTGAGCTACCCCTTGGCAGTAGTAGTGCAAATCTTATTGATGAATAGGATAGGTTTTATCCCACTGCATGTTGCCAGAGCATTCATTTCAACAAAAAAACTTCCCATAAGATTATATGTGCATTTAAAGTATTTTATACATGTTATTTATCTGTGTAGACATTAAAAAGCCCTGAGATTGCTTCTGGGCTTCATCTTGGAAGTGATGTTAGCAGCCTCAGAATACTCAAACCTGTCACTCAAATGGCATTTTATAGTAGGGGCAGTAGGGGTAGGCAACCTTGGAGAATTGGAGATCTACCTGAAAACATTAAAAAAAATGAAAGAGCACCAGGATTACCTATCAAGGCCTCAGCAAGCCAGCAATGAATGTAATTTGCCAGCATTTTAAACTTTGTAAATGTCTTTTTTGCTGTAGCACATCCTACTGCAAGAATGAAAAATAAATTGCATAGAGAATCCCAAAACGCATACCAGACTCTTTGGTCTCTTCCCCACAACCCTTGCCCGGTGGTTGTGAGGGTCTGCAGGCGGGGAACTTATTGGAATCTGGAAGCCCCCTTTAATAATGAGGAAGCCCCCAGATATCATCCCCACATGTGAATAAGTATGGGGTACATAGCACACCTACTCATTCACAAAAAAAAAAAGGTTGTAGCCTAGAAATAAAGGCACCTAAACATTTGACAAGTCGCTTATTTAAAAAATAGAAATCCTTTAAAAAGTACCTCACTGTAAATCCATCGTCAATCATGATGCCTGCCACTGCTGACTTGGCAAAAAAACCCCAAAAAAACACGATGACCCGCTGCACATGACCAATCCCCGACGGTTACACTACCTGAATGACAGCTGCCCAAGCTGTCCACCGGTTATATAAAGGAAAGGGCAGGTATAGTGGTGACACAATTGCCCAAATATGGCTATGTGGCCATATTTAGGAAATAAGGCTCCTTTTCCCACCCATTCACTTATGCGGCCAGGAATTTTAGCCATGTAAGTGAATGAGCTGGGTGATGTTGTCAGTGGTTGATAAGGAAGCGGCAGTTGCCAGAAGCCACTGCTTCTTTAACAATCATTGACGGCATTGCCCAAATATGGCTTTGTGGCTATATTTAGGCAATGGTGTAACCCGCTCCATTTCCTGCCAATCTGCTTATGTGGCAGAGGATTCCCAGCCAAGTGAATGGGCCGTGTGATATCAGTGGTTGGTAAGGAGGCAGCAGCTGCAAGCAGCCGCAGCTTTCTTATTAACCGTTGACAGCCAGGAGCTGTCATTTTTGGCCATGCCTAATGGCCTAAATATTTGGTGTTCGGATAGAGGTCCTAACAGCCAGTGTTCGGTCTGAACTTCTGTTCGCCCTGAACACTAAGCTCATCCTTACTTCTCAGTATCCCATGACTGAGTGAATCTGTGCATGTAAAATCCTGCTAATTGGTTTTATTCAAAACATTGTATTCTTTCCTATTTAACCTTATATTCATTTAACTGCAAATTTCCCTATTACGGATTAGTATTGACTCAGATAATGGCCAGAGAAATGAGAATTGGATATTGTGCAATGTAACAGTTAATTGCTGCATCCTGTTAAGCAAAGAAAGTGAATTCAATAAAAAAGCCATTATCTGACTTATGTTGCCACTTTTCCTATAAAAAATGGGATTCCCTTTAGAATGCAAACCATACTCTTCCTAATTGTTAATTTTTAACACTATACTATTTCAGACCTTAAAATATGCAGAAGATGTGCATTTTCTACTTTTTTATTTTCATAATTATTCAACTAGGTACTGACTAAATTACACATTCAAGTTGGTTTATAAAAAGTGAATGAAAGTAGATGCCTGTTTTAACCAGTTTTCTCTTGTCAGTTAGAAAATAAATGAGGATATCCCATTGCCAGCTATAATAAATGAATATACTTTACATACAGTATGTCTTTTTCCTTCATGTTTATATCATCCTCACTGATGTTTCTGTTAATGCAAACTGATAGAAGTCTTTTTCAAATTTAGGTTTAATAACACTTGTGACAACTTGGGGGTTGTTTAACTCAAATGTCGTGCTTACCAGTGAGTTCAGTCCATGCCAGATATGCCTTTTCAGGGCTTTTTCTGCCCACGTTTATTTTAAACAGAAAGTAAATTAACAATACTCAGCCTCCTGGCTCTCTTTGGCAGCCCCGCTGATCAGGCCTCGTGCCTTGGTCCTTCTGACCATATCACACAATATCCCAGTACTCGTGCACAAATGCCGTACCTCTGTCAACTCTCTGTCTCTTTTCTGCAGCTCCCTGCTGCTTTGTCTCCCGGGCTTGGGAATCTGTGTCTTGTCTCAGACAGCACAGGCTGTTCTAGACTTTGTGAGGCAAAACTTAGACATGAGTCAAGCCCATAATGGTTAAAAAAAAGAATAATTCTGCGAGGCCCACTTAAGTGAGACAGGGCTCCTAACACTGCCTGAGCACAGAAGCGTTAAGGTCCCTTGTCCCTCAAAACTGGGGCAATGCGCAGTTACATAGCATGGGTTGCCAGCGCCTTTGGCAAAGCAAGTAATTTGCATCCCTAACCTGTGGATTTACCTATTCTCAGCTCACTCCAGGCTGGTCACATGATCCTTTGTGTTAGTCAGTGGTGGCTGCAGGGGAAAGGAGAGAGCACTTGACAACAGCCGGTAAAGCCTGAAGCAGTTACATCACCCATAGGTTTCTATGTCCCATCTGTTTTTTGGCTCTTGCTCCTCTCCCCTGCATACACCACTGAATCACACAGGAGATAGCATGACCAGACTGTAGCAGCCTGAAATAGATGTATACATCTTTTACACAGGTTAGCCAGCATAGGCATTTGGAGGGGGGTGGGAGGGGGTAAGAGAGAGAGGAGCATAAGAGAAAGGGGAGGGCTGAGAGACAGGAGGGGTGAGAGAAAGAGGGAAGAGGATGAGAGAGAGGGGGTGAGAGAGCAGGAGGGGCTGAGAGAGAGGGGGAAGTAGGGGAGGTGAGAGAGAGGGAGGTGAGGGGGTGAGAGAAAGGGGGGCTCAAAGAGAGGGGATGGGGTGAGAGAGATGTGGCTGAGAAAGAGAGGGGGGAGTGAGAGAGAGAGGGTGAGAGAGAAAGAGAGGGGAGTGAGATATGGGGGTAAAAGAGAGTGGGATGAGAGAGAGAGAGAGGAGGTGAGAGAGAGAGAGGGGGTGAGAGGGGCAGGTGGGAGAGAAATGGGGCTAGAGAGGGGGTCTGAGAGACAGAGGGGGCTGATAGACAGAGGGAGGGCTGAGAGACAGACGGGGCTGAGAGATAGGGGGAGTGAGAGAGGGTGGCCTGTGACAGATGGGGGTGGAATAGATTGGGGGGAGTGAGAAAGAGGGGGGCTGAGAAAGAGGGGGGCTGCGAGAGAGAGAAGTGGAGTGTGAGAGAGGGGGTGTGAGAGAGAGATGGGGTGAGAGAGATGGGGGAGAGAGAGTGGGTGTGAGAGAGGGGGAGAGGGATTGGGGCTGAGAAATGGAAATGGGGTGAAAGAGAGGGATGGGGGGGTGTGAGAGAGAGGGGGGAAAAGAGAGAGATGGAGGCTGAGAGAGAGGGTGGCTGAGGGAGAGGGGGGCTGAGAGGGAGAGGGGTGGAGTGTGAGGGGGGTGAGAGAGAGATGGGGTGAGGGGGGAGTGAGAGAGGAGGGAGAGACCGGGTGTGAGAGAAGGGGGAGAGAGGGATGGGGGTCGAGAAATGGAAAGGGGGTGAGTGAGAGTGAAAGGGGGGTGAGATGGGGGTGTGAGAGAGAGGGTGAGATAGAGAGAGAGCGGGGCTGAGAAAGAGAGGGGGCTGAAAGAGCAGGGGTAAGGGGGGAGATGAGAGGGATCATATAGCCCTGTCCCTATCTGCAGTCCCTCCTCTGCCCCCCCTGCAGGCTCTGTGTGTGGGTATGTATGTGTATGACGCCCAGTACCTGTTGGCCAGCAGCGTGCAGCGCCCAGTCTCCTTCTTGATCCAGAAGTGCTCTCACTGCTCTGCTCCTTCCTGCGGCTCCTTGGCAGTGTTGCCAACCCTCCGAAGTGAAATTTACTGGCAGAACACCAAAATTTACAAATGGCACCAATTTTTTACTGACAAAAAATCATGAAATTTGCTGACAGATCCACATTCTTTACTAGCTCTGCAAAAAAAGTACCTAAAATTACTGTTATTAGTGCTAAACAGTGCAAATATCAATATTTGAACTATAAACACATAGCTAGTGCTATTAGCAATATGTTTAAATTAAACAAGAGTCAAAAAACATATTTCTCAATTTACATGAAGGTCAGGATACTATAACCCATCTTTACATCAGAGTCTGCAGGATGGTGATCAGAGACCACCTTCCGCAGAGTGAATACACTAAGGTAAGGGGGGATTACTAATATATTGGGGAACTGTCAGATTTACCCGTATCAGACTGACGAACCCGATATAGCAGAGGATGGCCTCCCGTACGTATCTGGTTCCCGGCCCCTGATAGAGCACACAGCAGGCACGGGAGACCAGAATGGTATGAGAGCCTGGCGGGTGGTTTGCAGGGATAAGGCCCAGAGTCCTGATGCAAGCTGGCAGGAGAAGATAGGTAGGCTGCAGGACAGCAAACAGGTGCAGAGCACAGCAGAGCAGACAGGTCTGGACATTAGCAAAGTTGGCAGCAGGCGGTCAGCACGGTACAAAAGGGGCAAGCAGATGCAAAGTCCAGGTCACAAGCAGGTTTGGCAGCAGGCGGTCGGCACAGTAAAGAGGGGTCAGGCAGGTTCAAAGTCGGAGGCAGGCAGGGGTCGGATGCAGGCGGATAGCAGAGCAGAGTCCAGTAAACAAGCTGGGTCACAGAGAGATCAAACAGTACACAGGAAACAGGAAGCACGGGAACAGGAAGCTGATGATCTGATAGCACCGAGCACAACATCCCAGCAACCTAAATAGGGCAACCAGCGCCAAACACCGCGAACGTGCACGCGCCGGCGCACCCAGGCGCGCACCCGCACGCGCCAATGCGAAGCGGTGCACTTCAGAGTGCCCAGCAAGTGTCCTGAACCGAGATCCTCTCTGACAGTGCCCCCTCCTTAAGGCAGCCTCCGGATGCCCAGCCGGGCTAACCTATCCGCATGGGTACTCCGAAAATCCCTTAAGAGTTCTTCAGCGCGCAAATTGACCTCCGGTTCCCAAGAATTGTCTTCTGGTCCATACCCCCTCCACTTGATTAAATACTGGATTTGGTTGCGTCTCTTTCTACAGTCCAAAATTGCCTCCACCTCAAACTCCTCCTCGTTATTGATAATTACGGGTTCAGGCGGGCCAGTATTGCGACCCGAAAAAGAGTTGGGGATAACAGGTTTAAGTAGGGATACGTGAAAAATCGGATGGATTTTCAATGAATTAGGTAAGTCCAGCTCATAGGCCACATCATTGATTTTTCTCTTGACTGAAAAGGGACCCATGAACCTGGGACCTAACTTTCTTGAAGGACAAGCCATCCTTAAGTTACTGGTAGACAGCCAGACCTGATTGCCAGGTTCTAGCAACAGTTGTCCTCGCTTCTTCCTGTCATACATCTTTTTGTTGTATTCTTGGGTTCTAGCCATGGTTTCCTGCAATAATTTGTTGTTGCTGATGAAGAAGTTCATAGTTTCAGAGACCGCAGGAATCGCACATTCAGGTAAGGAACTGGATAAAAAGGATGGGTGAAACCCATAGTTCGCAAAAAACGGTGTTTGTTTGATGGCCGAATGCACAGAGTTGTTGTAGGCAAACTCGGCAATAGGCAGGAGAGAGACCCAGTCGTTTTGTGAGAAGGCAGAAAAGCAACGAAGGTACTGTTCCAGTGACTGATTACCGTAGGTCTCTCCATCTGCCCGTTCGTCTGGGGGTGGTAGGCCGATGAGAATGCCAATTCTATTTCAAGAGACCTACAGAGAGCTTTCCAAAATCTGGAAGTAAACTGAACCCCACGATCAGATACTATACTCAAGGGGACTCCGTGGAGGCGTACAATTTCCTTAATGAATATTTTTGCAGTTTGCAAAGCTGACGGGGTACCCTTCATGGGTAGGAAGTGGGCCATCTTGGACAGTCTATCTACAATGACGAAGATGGTGGAGTAGCCTTCTGCCAACGGGAGCTCAACGATGAAGTCCATCACAATCATTTTCCATGGCCTTTCCGGCATGGGTAAGGGCCTTAACAGACCCCAGGCCTTCGTTCGGCTGCACTTGCTCCGAGCACAGGTGTCAGGAAATGTTCCATCCGCTGGTAAGACCTGTTATTTGGCATGCAGTACTGAGGTCCACCAGCAGGTGTCTCCTGGCAGTTTGGAACTGTCAGGAGAGCTTTTCCCTGTTAATAATATATCATCTTTGGGCCGCAGTACTGGCGTCCACCAGCGGATGGATCCTGGCAGTGTGGAGCAGACAGTACCTCCTACAATCAGGTGTCACTTGAAGCCAATCATAGGCCTATAAATACCCGGCAAACATTCACATGTTTGCCTTGACTTCGTCATTGCCTCCTGACCTGCAAGCTACCTGATCCTGTGCCCTGAACCTGAGCCTGTGCCCTGATCCTGTCCCCTGGTCCTGTCTCCCTGTCTGGGACCTTATCCTGTCCCACCTGTGACCCTGCATCCCTGCCTGCAGCCTGACCCATCCATCCTCTCCCTGTCCTGTGTTCCATACCCCATCTGCTGATCTCCCTGTGTATGACCTTGGCCTGGCTTACGTTTATGTCTCTGGAACATCCCCCTGCTGATCTGCTGTGTATGACCCTGGCCTGGCTATTGTTTATGAACCTGGTATTTCCCATTTATTACACTTATTTGTCTATTGTTATTTGTGGGTCTCTGTCTGTGGTTGGTTATTGCACTGTATCATATTGGAGTTGGTTGGTTGTATTATATTATTCACTTTCTTTAATAAATTAACATATTTTCACTTATATACGTTTTGGTGTCCTCTGTCGCAGATCACACAGTTCTGGTCACACCTGCTCATGACAGTAAGTCAAGGCCATCCCTGACCAGAAGTGGCTGCACAGGGGAACCATTTTTCAGTTGGTTACAAACATGAATACCGATGAGGTTATTTATCTTTCTCTGCTGGCATCTGAAAATGGTGATTATTGCCGCCAGGCTTTGAAAGGATGGTCTAGTGATCAGTTGTTTGCCACTATACGTTTGGCTCACTCCCTGGTCGATCAGGGTTATATTTTGTTTGGGGAGGTGCAGCCTTTGATCAAACTATGTACTGAGCTGGCCCTGCCCTGTATTCCTGAGGGCCGTGATGATTTCACGCCTCCTTTTGATATAAATCAGGTTGTATCACTAGTTTGGCTTTTTGAAGATGATCCAGACGATTTTTGTGAGCACTATTCAGCCTGTTCCTCACAGGTGATTGCTGAGTGCATTGAGTCTGCTCAGTCTTTTGTTAGACAGGGAGGTTTAAAAGCACAGTTCGTACAACCTATACTTTCAGCATGGTCTGACATGATGCAAGCAGCTCCAGTCAAACAAACCACCTCTGCCACCAAACACCAGCCTACTCAAATGTATGTTTTCCCATCACCCATGTCAACCGCAGTTGCAGCTCAGTATACGCTGCTGCCAAACAAATACTCATATCCAGTCTCTGCTCCCTGTACCTATCCTGCATTCAACCCACCTGTCTCTTCCCTGCTGCCTGCAAACCCACACGAACTTCCTCCAGCCACTGTTACCTCTTCCCTGCCATATCCCAATCCTCTGCAGTCTGCTGCACCCCTCACCTACAGATCTTCAGTAGTTAAGCCCAAGAAGAAACGGAAGTTCTTCCCCACTCACACAATCCTGCCAGTAACCCAACCTGCTCCCAATTTGCAGTCTGATGTTCCAGCCTTCCAGTCTGATGTTCCAACTTTGCAGTCTGATGTTCCAGCTTTCCAGTCTGAGGTTCCAGCTTTGCAGTCTGAGGTTCCAGCTTTGCAGTCTGATGTTCCAGCCTTCCAGTCTGATGTTCCAGCCTTCCAGTCTGATGTTCCAGCCTTCCAGTCTGATGTTCGAGCCTTGCAGTCTGATGTTCCAGCCTTGCAGTCTGATGTTCCAGCCTTGCAGTCTGATGTTCCAGCCTTGCAGTCTGATGTTCCAGCCTTGCAGTCTGATGTTCCAGTTTTGCAGTCTGATGTTCCAGTTTTGCAGTCTGATGTTCCAGTTTTGCAGTCTGATGTTCCAGTTTTGCAGTCTGATGTTCCAGCCTCGCAGTCTGATGTTCCAGCCTCGCAGTCTGATGTTCCAGCCTCGCAGTCTGATGTTCCAGCCTTCCAGTCTGATGTTCCAGCTTTGCAGTCTGATGTTCCAGCTTTGCAGTCTGATGTTCCAGCTTTGCAGTCTGATGTTCCAGCTTTGCAGTCTGATGTTCCAGCTTTGCAGTCTGATGTTCCAGCTTTGCAGTCTGATGTCCCAGCTTTGCAGCCTGATGTCCCAGCTTTGCAGCCTGATGTCCCAGCTTTGCAGCCTGATGTCCCAGCTTTGCAGCCTGATGTCCCAGCTTTGCAGCCTGATGTCCCGGTGTCTGCCCTCCAGCCTGATGTCCCGGTGTCTGCCCTCCAGCCTGATGTCCCGGTGTCTGCCCTCCAGCCTGATGTCCCGGTGTCTGCCCTCCAGCCTGATGTCCCGGTGTCTGCCCTCCAGCCTGATGTCCCGGTGTCTGCCCTCCAGCCTGACGTCCCGGTGTCTGCCCTCCAGCCTGACGTCCCGGTGTCTGCCCTCCAGCCTGACGTCCCGGTGTCTGCCCTCCAGCCTGAAGTCCCGGTGTCTGCCCTCCAGCCTGACGTCCCGGTGTCTGCCCTCCAGCCTGACGTCCCGGTGTCTGCCCTCCAGCTTGATGTCCCGGTGTCTGCCCTCCAGCTTGATGTCCCGGTGTCTGCCCTCCAGCTTGATGTCCCAGTGTCTGCCCTCCAGCTTGATGTCCCGGTGTCTGCCCTCCAGCTTGATGTCCCGGTGTCTGCCCTCCAGCTTGATGTGCCCATGCCAGCTGCCCTCCAGCTTGAAGTGCCCATGCCAGCTGCCCTCCAGCTTGAAGTGCCCATGCCAGCTGCCCTCCAGCTTGAAGTGCCCATGCCAGCTGCCCTCCAGCTTGAAGTGCCCATGCCAGCTGCCCTCCAGCTTGAAGTGCCCATGCCAGCTGCCCTCCAGCTTGAAGTGCCCATGCCAGCTGCCCAGCCTGGAGTGTTCCTGTCCGCTACCCAGCCTGATGTGCCCACTGCCCAGCTGAACACCATGGACTTTCCCCAGCAACGGCTAGTTGGAGCGCCCGGAGGTCGCTCCTTTGAGGGGGGGTACTGTCAGGAAATGTTCCATCCGCTGGTAAGACCTGTTATTTGGCATGCAGTACTGAGGTCCACCAGCAGGTGTCTCCTGGCAGTTTGGAACTGTCAGGAGAGCTTTTCCCTGTTAATAATATATCATCTTTGGGCCGCAGTACTGGTGTCCACCAGCGGATGGATCCTGGCAGTGTGGAGCAGACAGTACCTCCTACAATCAGGTGTCACTTGAAGCCAATCATAGGCCTATAAATACCCGGCAAACATTCACATGTTTGCCTTGACTTCGTCATTGCCTCCTGACCTGCAAGCTACCTGATCCTGTGCCCTGAACCTGAGCCTGTGCCCTGATCCTGTCCCCTGGTCCTGTCTCCCTGTCTGGGACCTTATCCTGTCCCACCTGTGACCCTGCATCCCTGCCTGCAGCCTGACCCATCCATCCTCTCCCTGTCCTGTGTTCCATACCCCATCTGCTGATCTCCCTGTGTATGACCTTGGCCTGGCTTACGTTTATGTCTCTGGAACATCCCCCTGCTGATCTGCTGTGTATGACCCTGGCCTGGCTATTGTTTATGAACCTGGTATTTCCCATTTTTTACACTTATTTGTCTATTGTTATTTGTGGGTCTCTGTCTGTGGTTGGTTATTGCACTGTATCATATTGGAGTTGGTTGGTTGTATTATATTATTCACTTTCTTTAATAAATTAACATATTTTCACTTATATACGTTTTGGTGTCCTCTGTCGCAGATCACACAGTTCTGGTCACACCTGCTCATGACAACAGGTAATACAGGACTCCACAAAGCTCTTGCAGTCGCTTACCAGCTGGGGCCACCAAAAAGTACGTTGTACCAGTTCTGTTGTTTTCAACACACCAAAATGCCCCGCCAATTTGTGGTCGTGGCAGAGCTCCAGTACAGCAATCCTCAGATCCTCTGGGACCAAGATCTTGTCCTTGTATCGGAATAAGCCGTCTTGCAAGCTTACCTCGCCTTCCACAGAAGAGGACCAATTCCTTGAGGCCTGTTTAATCCGGGAAATGAGATCTCCCTGAAGAAGCAGGAAATTTCCAGCAAGAAGAATGGTGTCTGGAGGCAGAGATTCCCTGGAGTCATGAAAAATTGGCGAAGCCGACAAAGCGTTGGACCCCTTTTTTATCGGAGGGAGCGGGCCAGTCTAGAATAGCTGCAACCTTTTGCGGGTCCATCTTGACACCATTGGTAGAGATGATTAAGCTAAGGAACTGAATGCACTGGAGCTCAAATTCGCATTTGTCCAATTTAGCATAGAGTCCATGCTGCCTGAGTCGGGTTAACACGTTCCTGACATGCCTGCGATGTTCAGTAACAGAAGGAGAAAAGATCAGAATGTCGTCCAGGTATACGATAACATATAAATCCAGAAGGTCACGAAAAATGTCATTTACAAAATGCTGAAAAGTTGCTGGTGCGTTGCACAGGCCGTAAGACATGACGAGGTATTCGTAATGTCCGAACCTGGTACGGAAGGCCGTTTTCCACTCGTCTCCCTCTCTGATGCGAATTAAGTTATAGGCCCCACAGGGATCAAGTTTAGTAAATATTCTTGCTGAACCCAATCTTTGGAACAGCTCTGGCACAAGGGGTAAGGGATAGCGATTTTTGATGGTCACTTTATTGAGTTCTCTATAATCGATGCAGGGACGTAGCGAGTGATCCTTTTTCTCGAGAAAAAAGATGGCGGCCCCGGCTGGTGATGTAGAAGGACGGATAAAGCCTCTTTTAAGATTTTCATCGATATACACCTTGAGGGTACCCAGCTCCTGCTCTGTCAAAGGGAATATTCTCCCAAAAGGAACTTCAGATCCAGGCAACAACTCAATGGGACAGTCGTAGGCGGAAGGGTCTCTGCCCCTTTCTTGCTAAAGACATCGGAGAAGTCCTGGTAAGGGATGGGGATTGCCTGCTGCGATTCCGTGTCGGTGTTCAGACACAAGTTGACTGGGTTTTGCAGGAGTTCCGTGCAAACAGTGCTGTTGGCAGTAACTGGAAGGGAACTTGATTTCCCCAGAAACCCAATCAATGCTGGGGTTATGCGCCTGCAACCAAGGCATTCCTAGAATAATAGGGAAGAGTGGTGAAGAAATAGCATCCAGACGGAGAAATTCCTGATGACAGGTGTTCATGGTGGCTAGCAGTGGGATGGTTTCCTGGGTGACCGGACCAGAGCTGAGGGTGGAACCATCCGCGAGATAGACAGCAAGTCCCTGCGACTTTGTTCGGAGAGGGATACGGTGTTGAGTCGCAAAGGTGAGATCAATGAAGCAACTGCAAGCTCCTGAGTCAATGATGACCGGGGTAGGCAGATCCTGTCCTGGAAGCTGGAGGATAATGGAGAGAGCCAGATGGTTAGCAAGGTTAGGCAAGGCAGGTGTGAACTTAGAAGTAGCGGAAAGAGACTTACGTGTCTTATTCGGGCAAGACCTCACATAGTGACCTGACTCTCCGCAGTACATGCATAAGTTATTGACACGTCGACATTGTCATTCTTCGGGAGTGAGAGATGGGCGGAGAAGCCCCAGTTGCATCGGTTCGGAAGTATCAAGGGTTGGGGCAGCTGGTACCGGAAGGCTTGGGCCTACGAAGCTGGTAGCACTAGGGACCCTGGGAAGGACCCAAGTGGGGCGGAATTGGTTGACAGACCTCTCGGAACGATGCTCTCTCAGACGCCGATCGATCTGCACTGACAGGTTAATAAGGTCTTCCAGAGTTTGGGGTACACCTACCCGTGCCAGCTCGGATAACCCCAAACAGAATTGGTATCGCAGGGCCGCGTCATTCCATTCAGTGTCTGAACTCCAACGCCTAAATTCCAGGACATAGTCTTCTGCGGGCCTGCGCCCCTGATGTAGGGTGTGTAAAGCGGATTCATCCGTGGCTTTTAACTGAGGGTCCTCATATAATTGAGACATGGCGGTAAAGAAGGTATCCAGATTATCCAAACAGACTGACTTTTGCTCCAGGAGGCACTGGGCCCAGGCCTGTGGTTCTCCAGATAGAAGAGAGATGACAAAACCCACTCTGGTTGCTTCCATGGAAAAGGTGCGTGGTTGCAAGGCAAAGTACAGTTCGCAAGCGTTGCGAAATGCTCTATACTTATTGCGCTCACCGGTAAACCTTTCGGGTGTAGGGACCCTGGGTTCAGGAGGTAACATAACCACTGAGGGTGCGGATGAGAGCCCAGCAGCGGAAGCGCCTTGCGGGTTAGCAGGAGAGGACAGCACCTGAACTCGTTCCTCCAGTCTGGTATAACCTTCTTGACGGCTCTTCACAGCCTGAGTGAGACCCGCCAGGTGTCTACATAGCTCCTCCATGGGAGAGGTCCCCTGCTTGGGCTCGGACATGGCTGTCCGATACTGTCAGACTTACCCGTATCAGACTGACGAACCCGATATAGCAGAGGATGGCCTCCCGTACGTATCTGGTTCCAGGCCCCTGATAGAGCACACAGCAGGCACGGGAGCACAGAATGGTATGAAAGCCTGGCGGGTGGTTTGCAGGGATAAGGCCCAGAGTCCTGATGCAAGCTGGCAGGAGAAGATAGGTAGGCTGCAGGTCAGCTAACAGGTGCAGAGCAGAGCAGGCAGGTCCGGACACTAGCAAAGTTGGCAGCAGGAGGTCAGCACGGTACAAAAGGGGCAAGCAGATGCAAAGTCCAGGTCACAAGCAGGTTTGGCAGCAGGCAGTCGGCACGGTACAGAGGGGTCAGGCAGGTTCAAAGTCGGAGGCAGGCAGGGGTCGGATGCAGGTGGATAGCAGAGCAGAGTCCAGTAAACAAGCCTGGTCACAGAGAGATCAAACAGTACACAGGAAACAGGAAGCACGGGAACAGGAAGCTGATGATCGGACAGCACCGAGCACAGCATCCCAGCAACCTAAATAGGGCAACCAGCGCCAAACACTGCAAACGTGCATGTGCCGGCACACCCAGGCAGGCGCCGGCGTGCACCCGCCAGCGCGCGCCAGCGCGAGCCAGCATGCAGCGGCGCACTCTAGAGTGCCCAGCAAGTGTCCTGAACCGAGATCCTCTCTGACAGGAACCTTTATATCAGTGCCCCCTTACATTATTGTATTCACTCCCCCCTTACATCAGTGACCCCCCCTCAGACTGGCCTGGCGGCGCTGTCACTGACCTCCTCTCAGGTGCACCTTGCAGGGCTCAGTCAGACAGCTCCAGCTTGGCAGCTTTGGTTTTATTCTATAGCAGTGGCGGCTGGTGCTCAAAATTTTTGGGGGGGCGCAAACAAACTGAAGAATTCTAAAAAAAAAACATCAATCGCAGCCACTGTCATGAAAACGCAGCCACTGTCATCAAAAACGCATCCACTGTCATCAAAAACGCAGCCACTGTGTCATCAAGAACACATCCACTGTGTCATCAAAAACGCATCCACTGTGTCATCAAAAGCGCATTTACTGTGTCATCAAAAACACATCCACTGTGTCATCAAAAACGCATCCACTGTGTCATCAAAAGCGCATTTACTGTGTCATCAAAAACACATCCACTGTGTCATCAAAAACGCATTCACTGTGTCATCGAAACGCATTCACTGTGTCATCAAAACGCATCCACTGTGTCATTAAAAATGCATCCACTGTGTCATCAAAAACGCATTCACTGTGTCATCAAAAACGCATTTACTGTGTCATCAAAAACGCATTCACTGTGTCATCAAAAACGCATCCACTGTGTCATCAAAAACACATCCACTGTGTCATCAAAATGCATTTACTGTGTCATCAAAAATGCATCCACTGTGTCATCAAAACACTTCCACTGTGTCATCAAAACACATCCACTGTGTCATCAAAAACACATCCACTGTGTCATCAAAACGCATTCACTGTGTCATCAAAAACGCATCTACTGTGTCATCAAAATGCATTTACTGTGTCATCAAAAACGCATCCACTGTGTCATCAAAACACTTCCACTGTGTCATCAAAACACATCCACTGTGTCATCAAAAACACATCCACTGTGTCATCAAAACGCATTCACTGTGTCATCAAAAACGCATCCACTGTGTCATCAAAACGCATTCAGTGTGTCATCAAAAACGCATCCACTGTGTCATCAAAAACGCATCCACTGTGTCATCAAAAACGCATCCAGTGTGTCCACTGATCCCAGAAACCATGATTGTCTCCTTAATAGCGTCCAGCATCTCTTTGAATAAGGGGGAAGGGGGGCAAGTTATCAAAGAAGGATACTCACAGTGATTTGGGGGGCTGGGAGAGGATGCTTTATGTGCTAGGGGCCACTTTGGGAGCAGAGAGGATTTGTGCTGGGGGGGTTTAATTTTATATTAAACCCCCCTTCTAGCACAAATCCTCTCTGCTCCCAAAGTGGCCCCTAGCACATAAAGCATCCTCTCCCAGCCCCCCAAATCACTGTGATTATCTTTCTTTGATAACTTGCCCCCCTTCCCCTGCAGTGTCATATTCAGACCTCAGATCAGCACGTCCTGTGTATGTGCCCATTCTCCTCCCCCTCTGTCTGTGTATAGGAGGTGTCTTCAGTCCATGTGTTAGTGAGACGGGGGGGGGGGGGGAATGGGGAAGAGAGGGACAGATACAGATGCAGCTGTGCTGTGCTGTGCTGGAGCTCACCCTCCTTGCAAGACAGCAACCCATCCCTCATACTGCTCTTACCTTCCTCCTGCAGCTGTTTCACGATAGCCGGAAGTGAACTCAAGATTTGAAAAGCAATGCTCCCGCCCATAGAATCACACTGATTCTACGGGCGGAAGCTAATCGGCGTTTTCGTTTGCGCCACAAGGCGGTTTAAAAGCCCGCAAATGAAGCGCCACGTCTGCATTGACGTGGCGTTTCCCATAGTGCACTGGCGTCCAGCGCCACAGTGCACTTTGTTGAAGGACTTTTTTTTTGTTCTTGAAGGGGCCGTTTTAAAAAATTTATTTTTTTTTTGAATTTTTTTTTTTGACTACAGGAGGGGGGGCGGCGCCCAGGCGCCCCCTATGGACGGGCCGCCACTGTTCTATAGTCTCCTCTCCACAGTCCACACGTCTATCTCTTCCCGTAACCCCCATCCCGGTGGCTCTCAGACTCTTGACTCCTTTCTAAGATCCCCCTCAGAGACTGCAGACATGATAAAAGACAAGAGATGGTCAGAGGCTGCGGACATGATACAGAAGGTGGACAGAGGCTGCGCACATGATATAGAAGGTGGACAGAGTTTGCGGACACGATACAGGAGGTGGACAGAGGCTGCGGACATACTACAGGAAGTGGACAGAGGCTGCGGACATACTACACCAGGTGGACAGAGGCTGCGGACATACTACACCAGGTGGACAGAGGCTGAGGCCATACTACAGGAGGTGGACAGAGGCTGTGGACATTATTATTATTATTATCAGGGCTTTTTTCAGCTGGAACTTGGTGGAACTCAGTTCCACCACCTCTAACTCAGGCCCCCTGCTCTCTGCTCACCATCATCACTTGTAAACACAGAAGTCCGGCTTCTGTGTTTAAAAGTGACAGCTTGTCTCCCAAAGGCTCACACAGTTCTGATCTCCCGAACAGCTACCACTGAGTGCAGGATGGGGAAAAAAGAAAAGCAGGTGTTCAGGGTGCAGTGCGGATGCTGACACCCCCACTGGATGATCTCCCTGCAAGTAAGAAAGACGGGGCAAACTATAGTGTGAGGGAAGGTATTAGAGCTGGCTGGGTGCATCAGCTTAACATAAAAGCGAAAGTTGGACATGTGGAAGATGGTGGAGATTTCAAAGAAGGGGGAGAATAAGGCGATGGGGGGGGGGGGGGGAATTGCATGCAGAGGTCAGAGCTAAAGAGGGTTGAAAGTGGGATGTGGATGGGGAATACAGAGGTAAGCAGCTGTGGAAGAAGGCTTAACTCTGCACTCTGTGTAGCTCACCCCTGAATGTTGCACTATGTAGGTAGTGTACCACCGAACTCTGCACGTAGAGCAACCCTGAACTCTGCACCCTGTGTGTAACCCCCCCCCTTCCCTCTTGAACCCCCCATTGTGAAATTTAACCACACCCACTATTTGATAGAGGGTGTGTGTGGGGGAAAAGGGGATTTTGGGGGTCGTGGTTGAGTTCCTGCACCTATTTTCAGAGAAAAAAAGGATTATTATACACGATTTATATAGTGCCGACAGTTTATACAGCGCTTTACAATGTAGAGGGGGACAGCACAATTATAGTACAATTCAATACAGAATGGACAGGAGGGCCCTGCTCATAGAGCTTACATTCTAAAGGGAGGGGGTGGTGGTACAAAAGGTAATAGATGCAGGGAATGATTTAATGGGGGGTGTCTCGGGGACAGTTGTTAGGTGGGTGTGGGATAGGCTTCCCTGAATAAGTGAGTTTTCAGGGATCTTCTAAAGGTGGACAGGTTAGGGGCTGATCGGATATACCGAGGCAGGGAGTTCCAGAGTATGGGAGAGGCTCTGGAGAAGTCCTGAAGGTGAGCACTGCATCCTTGGCAGCCTTTGCTTCTTGCCTATCCGCTTCCTATAGGCCCCAGTAAGCCTGTCCTCTGTGCCTCACTGTAGATCTTGTGGCAGAGAGGAGGTTGGAGGAGTCCAGGCTCTGAGAGGTGACGGGAAGGCTGCGCCCACTCCTGCTTGCCTCTTCGGTGGTCAGGGAGGTGACAGAGCTCTTCTCTCTCCTGGGCTCCTACAGATCTAACTGCCCTCCTCGCTGACCACCTTCCCTAAATTCCCGTTGCCGCTGTTTGCTGCTACACTCCCGCTGCCACAAACTCTCCATGAAAACAATGGGCTCAAGGGACAGTGTGTTAGGCAAACAAAGCAGCCGTAAGGCCTTAGGCGACCTCCTAATTTGCCTAATTAAATAGCCACCTCTGTCAGACAGCAACATGCAGACATGCACACCTCTTGCAACCACACACATGGACTCCTCAGAGGGTGGAGCCTTGAACTATAGTCCTGATTACCGCAAAAACCCGGCACACACCTGCACCATCAGTGTGCCGGTTTTCTACTAAACCTGTTCCAGACTGCCTTTTTTTGTCATGACAGGGTACCACACTGTCACAACTATAAAGAGTAGCATTGCTTACTATTGAACAGCAGGCAATTAGGAAATGTTCCAGTAATCTGATTTCACTAAACTTCTAATAGCCTAAATCTGACTATTTCTTATGAGTACAGTAACTGCACATCATAGTGGTTATGAAAAAAAAAGAAGTCTAATAAGACATTTTAACTGTTTCATGACAGTTGGTTTCTTCTGGAACAGCTAGATGGATGGGCATGACAGTGGCTTGATGGTTAACACTTCTGCCTTGCAGTACTAGGGTCATCAGTTTAAATCCAAACCATGACACTGCCTGCGTGTTAGCATGTTCGCCTTGTATGGGTTTCCTCCCACACTCCAAAGACATGCCGGTAGGTTAAAGAATAATTTCACCTTTGGGAACATGGTACATGTTCCACCCCATTTTAGGGTGGAACTTTAACATCGCGGCCGTGTGGTGCTCTGCCCACAAGCAGGGCCGGTGTTACCACTAGGCAAACTAGGCAGCTGCCTAGGGCGCCCTGCTGCCTAGGGCGCCCGGCCACTGGTGTTCCTACTCTCTTCTCTCTGCAGCAAGCAACTAAGTCTCAGCATCAGCAGACAGCTGATGCTCCATTCGCACATTGTGTCAGAGGCGCATCAGCGGCGGAGGACTGTGTCCCGACTCCCGAATGAATGGAAGCAAGCAATCATTTGTTGATGGGCACTGGTAGTCTGCTTTGATGGGTGCTGGTGAGGATGCATTTGATGGGCACTGGTAGGCTGCATTTGATGGATGCTTCATTAAAAAGGTGGGGTTTACATTGGTAGGGAAAAGGGGGTGGAGTCAGATGTGGAGCCGGGGGGGGGGCGGCAAAATGAGGTTTCGCCTAGGGTATCAAAAATCCTTGCACCAGCCCTGCCCACAAGGCCACCTCATTCAGACACACAGCTCCATGTGTCTGAATGAACTCCAAGTCCCGACATCCTTAGCGGCTGTCGGCTTGTAGTTCTCAATGAACTACCATGGCGCCGTAGTAGTTTGTTGAGTCTAACTCTCAGGGAGTATCGGCTTACCTGTACAGGATGTACGGGTAAGCAGATACACTGACAGTGTGCAGGAGACCTGCTGATCACTGGTGCAATGCTTTCCAGGATTATTAAATGCTCTTTCTCAATTATTTAACTTATTTTTTTAAAGTGTACTTATCCTTCAATTGGCCCTAGTAGGCTTATGCAAGTGCGCTAAAGACCTTATATTGAGGGCAGGGACTTATCTAAATGTACAATATATCTGTGAAGCCATAATTTTGGCATAAATGGTAGATGCTATATAAATACCTGTAATAAATAAAATAAGCCAGGTGTATCTGGCAGTGATCACTAACCCCCAACAGAAATCCATATTTGCATGGTTGATCCATATTTATGGATCTCTTACCAGCCAGACTAGCCCGGGGATCTATTCATACCAGGTGCAGTGGGGCTGTGTTGGGTGGCTATTCCAGCGAAGTCCCACTGGAAGACAAAGCAAAATGCCTTGTCTGTTATGTGGCCAGTTCTCACCACTGCATTATGGTGGTGTATGCTGAAAAAAAGTACTGCATGTAATGCTGTACTTTTTTCCAATGCAGCACAGTGCCAGGCAATCCACCACACCAATGCTTTTTGTTAGATGGTGGCCAGTTCAGCTTAAAGTGTTACTAAACCAGTGATGGTGAACCTTGGCACCCCAGATGTTTTGGAACTACATTCCCCATGATGCTCATGCACTCTGCAGTATAGTTGAGCATCATGGGAAATGTAGTTCCAAAATATCTGGGGTGCTAAGGTTTGCCATCACTGTACTGAGCCCACAACAGTACAATCAGTCTGTATATGCAGTAAAGCATGCTTGTTATACTCCCTGTGGAACCTAAGGGGTTCATCCCGCGCATTGTGCAAAAAGGCTGTTTGATCCTGTCTTCTCCACTCCTCCCCTTTCTCCACTGTCCCCAATCCATCTCCTGATAGTACATAGCCTTGGGGGCACTCTGCACATGCTCAGTTAAATGTGTATTGCTAGAGAGTTGTTTTTTTTGGAAGGGTGCATGTGATCGGCACATTTCCAATCAGCACTGTCCAGAGGTTCAGGAGTCATGCAGCCTCATAGGACAGTCAGAAGAGAATGAAAACTCCTCCTACAATTTTTAACCATTGCTCAGCCAGACACTGATAGAAGTCACAAGACTGCTATATACTGCTGATGAGAATAGGCAATTTATATTTACTAAAATTATTGCATTTCCATGTTCTGCGCACTGTGGGAGACCAGATATAGTGAATGCAGGGTCCTGGGTTTAGTAACACTTTAATGAAATGTCACTGTGCGACATTTTAATAAAGTTGGCTTAAAAATAAAAGTGAACAGTGCAATGCGCCAGCAGCACTACACAATACCACAAGTCACCACATCGCACACCAGCCTCTTCATTGTAATGCAGAAGATGTTGTGAATTATCCCTGAGAGGAGCCAGGTCAAACATGTAAGTTTGTACACCTTCCAATATCTATGGCCAACCTAACAGGATGAAAAGAGCCATATGCTAGGAAACTTGTCCAAATCATTCTTTTGTGTATACCACTACAGTATAAAAAATCTAAATGGTTGCTATAGGCTATTGCAGTTTGTTCATTATCAGTGTTTCTGTACATCTTATTTTAGTGATGTGCAGTTATTCCTAACAAATAATCACCTTTCATTTTCTAGCACTTTCACTGAATAGCTGCCTGGTTACATATAGTTGCTCTTTATCCCGTTTTATATAAAACCCTAAATGCAAAAAAAATCACCTGCATAGCAAATCAGTGATGAAATCCAACACTATAGTAACTGTGTTGGTTATTTACTCTCCTTGCAAATGTACTATGAGTACATGGCATCAGCTGGGCTTATGGTAACTGATATAATAGGTACGATTTTGCCCTCACTGGCTGTTGCTTAGCCCACTTGCAACATTTCATTCAAGTTTTTTTGTCAATGGGAGCCTCGTGAATATCACTCTAGGTGTCACTGACGTCACTAAAGAGGCGATAAATATCTGAGAAGATAATTGGATAAGAGATTCATTGTTGTGTTAGCAAAACTCTGCCCATTGCTCCAAGGAGCTATTATTTATTCAGTAGAAGATCAGCACGCAATAGTTGTCAAGAGAGCGTCAGCTTATTAGGCAAGAGCTGCGTGATTGTGGAAGAGAGTCTACCTATAAAATCCAGCATCAAGGCTTCCCTGTGTGAGAGAGCCCTGCTCCAACTTCCAGTTATGTCATCATAGGAGAGAGGGACACCAACTGCACACAGGGACTTACAGATCACTTACCTTTCATGCTGTGATTCTGTGTCTCTGGCACCATCCAGACAACAGGACCCCCAACCAGCAGGTAAGTGTTAATAATGCATTAAGATTTTAGGTGGAGGGTAGGAAACTTACTGTAAGTCAGATATAAGTAAGTAAACCTCTTATGTGGGATTTCCCTTTTCAGGCTTATTTGAAGAGGGAATCCTCCTCTCTCCTGGAGGTGACAACTACAAATTGTTAATGCTAAAATGCTCTTATTTTAATATATACCCAATACATATGCTGCCATTAGTATTAGGTGGGAATATATAGTTTATATGTTACATATATATATATATATATATATATATATATATATATATATATATATATATATATATATATATATATTAGGAGAGGTGTGTGTATGTGTGTTCATTATTGGAAAAGTTATATATATATATATATATATATATATCGAGAGAGAGAGAGAGAGAGAGAGAGAGATACATATAGATATATGTATCAAGAGATAGATAGATAGATAGATAGATAGATAGATAGATAGATAGATAGATAGATAGATAGATAGATAGATAGATAGATAGATAGATATAGCCAGGTAAATCATATTCTTCGCTGTAGCAAAAGGAATAATGTCGATTGAAATGATGCCCCAGAATCGGTTGAATCGGTTCAGGCAATTGATGTGATGCCAGTTTAGGTTCAGTTTGGTAAAGTCGGTGAAGTTCAGAATGTATTAGCGGAGTTAATTTATTGGAATATATGTGATCTTCTGAGGTGGGCTGGGTTCAGGCATCAGTGTTAATATTAAATGTATATAAGTATCTGATGCGATCCACAGTTACATCACGGGTACTATTATACATTGTATTGCAGCATTTTATATTAGCATAAGATATTAGCATGCTGTGAATTGAGGTGGGCTGGTATGATAAACGCTTGCGTTAATAGATTCAACAGATATTCACTTATTATTATATTAAAACACACTATTGCCAGTAACTGACAATCATCTATGCAGTACAGGTGATGGGATAGCTTTTGGTAGTAGGAGATGAGATCGTGTGTGATATGATCTGTAGATATGGCATGGATGTGATGGTATTTATTATAGCGGGGGACAAGACCAGTTAAATCAGTAAATTAAAATGACAGTAACATGCCAACCGCCCATGTAGTACAGGTAACTAGTTATTGGTAGTAGGAGATTAGAACTTAAGTGATGTGATCTGTAGATATGGCATCGATGTGAATTTATATATAATAGCAGGTGACAAGACCAGTACAATACATCAGTAAATGACAGTAACATGCCAACAGTGTATGTAGTACAGGTAACTTTGTAGTTATTGGTATACAGGAGATGGGATCTTATGTGATATGATCTGTACATATTGAATGGATGTGATTGTATATATTATAGCAGGCAACAAGACCAGTACATTTAATGAGTAAATGACAGTAACATGCCAGCCATCCATGCAGTACAAGTAACTAGGTAGTTATTGGAAGTAAGAGATGTGATATTATTTGATATTATCTGAAGATATGGCAAGGATATGACTGTATTTATTATAGCAGGTGACAAGACCAGTACAATAAATCAGTAAATGACAGTAACATACCAGCTGTCCATGTAATAGTGATTAGAGGGATAGGTATTGGTAGTGGGAGATGTGATCTGATCTTTAGATAAGGCAGGGAGGAAATGTTGTTTATTCTAGTAGGCAACAAGACCAGTACATTAAATCCGTAAATAATAACAGTAATAACAATAACAGTAACATGCCAGCCGTCCATAGTGGTTAGGTCCGTAGGTATTGATAGTAGGAGATGTGATATTATGTGATATGATCTGTAGATAAGGCAGGGAGGAGAATCTATTTATTCTAGCAGGTGACAAGTACAACCCTGAGATGATACTTAGCAGTCTTGCACAGAACAGTTCTAGTACATTAAATCCCTCCAATGCTACGATCAGCAGATATAATATGATATGATCAGCCGATATATGATATGATATGATCAGCAGATATGATATATGATCAGCAGATATATGATATAATATGATATGATATGATCAGCAGATATATGATATGATATGATCAACAGATATATGATATGATATGATCAGCAGATATATGATATAATATGGTATGATATGATCAGCAGATATATGATATTATATGATATGATCAGCAGATATGATATATGATATGATCAGCAGATATATGATATGATATGATATGATCAGCAGATATATGATATGATATGATCAGCAGATATATGATATGATATAACATATTATCAGCAGATATAATATATTATCAGCAGATATATGATATGATATAATATATTATCAGCAGATATATGATATGATGTTATATTATATGATATAAGGAAACGGTTACAGTCAATAGGACTACAGGTGTGATCAGCCTCACATACTGTGCAGAGTAGCAGAACATTCCATGTAATGGTAGAGCCAGATGTCAGGATGGAGTGTGACAGATGATGATGTATGATGTGATGGGAGAGTAGACTATGACTTGGTGTGAATGCTGATGGCTCTATGCCTGTGGTTTAGTTATTTCAGCACCAAGGAGAGCAGACACCAAGCAGTCTCTATGTTCTCCCTTGTCCCCTTGTCCTGTGTTGTCCCCTGCAGTCTCCCTGATTGTCCCCTTGTTCTTCCCCCTCCAGGTCTCCCCGTGTGTTCTATTCTAGATCTCCTCCATCATGAAGTTCCAAGTCTTAGTGTGTACGGGGATCCTCCTGGTGGCTCTCCTCCTCTGCCATGAGTGCAGAGCTTTCAGCAGCAAATCTTCTAATGGGGCTCCCGAATACCATCCCTTTCTACTCCGTATGGGAGAAGAGTACTTCCTCCGCCTGGGGAACCTGCACAAGCCCCCCCTGGGAGGCAGCCGAGTCGGGGACGTCTCGTCCAGTAACTTTGTGCGGGCGGTACAGCAGCTCCAACCTCAGCAGTGGGTCGGCCAGCAGGAGCTCCGGGCTGGCAGCATGGTGGACGGAGCCGACTCCCCTCCATTCAGCGCTCAGGAGGAGCCCACGGAAAGAGGAAAACGTTCGGAGGAGCCCCCGATTTCCCTGGATCTCACTTTCCATCTGCTCCGGGAAGTCTTGGAAATGGCCAGAGCCGAGCAGATAGCCCAGCAAGCCCACAGCAATAGGAAACTGATGGACATCATTGGGAAATAAGAGCCCAGCTGTCATCTACCAAAGAGTTTCCTCCATCTAGCACAAACTATACAGTATGATGTACCATTGTGCTGCCCTGATACCATTTGTTTATTTTTCTATAGCTTCAGACATAGAGGATGCACTCAGCAACCCCTTGGGTGCCTATGGGGCCAGCATCACATTGCCAAGCAATGCCCTGCTGCTGGTCCCTGGGTCAGAGCCTGTATCTGTTATTCAGCATGCACAGGGTGTATTTGACTGCAGTAAAAAAAAAAAAAAAACAAAACATAAAAAAAAGGCAACAGATGTAATTTGTAACTTATTTTTCTTTTACACTCTCTGGGAGGGGAGGGTTACTTTTGTAATATATCTAACTATCCATAGGAATACCAGTTTAAGATTAAGCCTGGACCAAGTAGATCAAAGAAATTCATTGGACCTGATGGGTTTCCTCTGGGAGGTGGAGAAAGGAAAAAGAAAACATAGCTGTAATTTATTTTGCATCAAAAGTTTATTGTATACATTTCCATAATAAAAAACATCTTTTCAGAGCTGGCACAACATTGGTGTGTAAACATAACGTTTAATATCTATCTATATTTTTAATAAAATCTGCAAAGCTACATCTGTTCATGTCCATTTGTTTTGGGCAAAATTAGAAATAAATAAAAAGCATGGTCCTGTATTTTCATGCAAATGAAAAATACAGCAATTAGCTTTCACTGTACACCCACCTACATCCAACAGAAAGGAATGAGATTAAAATTCTGAGGTGGTTGGAACAAAACCATAAAACAAGGCCCCCCTAGAGAGATTGAGAGTGATAACTTACTGTGTGAAAATAATTATTATAATGCATGTTGTTGCAGTGGATTTGCTGCATGGCTGAGTCACAGGATCCTTATTAATTCAACTTTACGCTGCTGTTCTGGATTGTCAGTAAATACTCTCTTATGCAGAATGTGATCTCAGATCTACACGGGCTTTCTGGTGAAAGGTTCACTTTGATCCACAAGCTACCAGATTCTAAAATACATTATTCTTAAGGCCCATACACACGATCAGACTTTTTGACAACAACGGTCTGACGGACCTGTTTTATCGGACAATCCGACCGTGTGTATGCTCCATCGGACAATTATTTTCGGTTTTTCATCGGACAAATGTTCGCTGTGAATGCTCTCAAACTTTCCGGCAACAAATATCCGATAATCCGATCATGTGTACACAAGTCCATCGCACTAAAGTCCAAAGTACAAACACACATGCTCAGAACCAATGCTAAAGATCAGACAACAATAGCAGAAGTTGCCCAAAGGGTGGCGGTAAAGAGCTCAAAAACCACGTGATTTGGGGAATGTTGGCTGAAAAAGTTCTGCCATGTGTATGCAGAACAAGTTCACGGACAACGCCCCTTTGGACAAAAATCCCCTCAAAAGTCCGATGGAAGTCTGATCATGTGTAGGAGGCTTAAGGCTTACAAATGAAGGTACAGTGCAATAACCCATAGCAATCTCTATCACTGATCTGCTGATTAGAAATGTGATCAGTTCCTTCATAGGACTGCGCTTTCAGGTTTGGGTTTAGATGTACAGTATATACATTGAATCATGCAAGTAAACTGCATCTGTTTAACAAAAGGGCCAAGAATTCATGCTATTTATTTTGGCTGTTTGCACTTTAGTTTATTTTTATTACAGAATATGTATTACTTTATTGACAAAATTAAAAGATGAAGTTTATTTTAGGGAAACATATGCTTAAGCTTAAAGGGGTTGTAAAGTCACAAGGTTTTTTATCTTAAGGCATTCTATGCCTTAAGATAAAAAAAAGCCTTCTGTGTGCAGCCCCCCCACCCCGGCCCCCCTAATACTGAGTCCATCTCTGTCCAACGATGTCCACGAGTGTCTTGGCTGTCTGAGACTCTTCCTCCTGATTGGCTGAGACACAGCAGTGGTGCCATTTGCTCCTGCTGCTGTCAATCAAAGTCAGTTAGCCAATCAGGAGATAAAGGGGGCGGCACTGGGCCACGGCTCTGTGTCTGAATGGACAGGAAGCTGTGACTCGGGTACCCCAATAGCAAGCTGCTTGCTGTGGGGGCACTCGACAGGAGGGAGGGGCCAGGAGCACAGAAGAGGGACCCGAGAAGAAGAGGATCCATGCTGCTCTGTGCAAATCCACTGCAACAGGGCAGGTAAGTATGACATGTTTGTTATCTTTATAGAAAAAATATTGAGACTTTTCAATCACTTTAACCAAACAAGCTGAAATTAGAAGCTGATTGGCAACCATGCACAGCTGTACCAGATTTTGCACTCTTCAGTTTTAGGAAATCAACCCCAAAGTATTGGGATCATTGCATCAACATGACAGCCAGACATCTAGCCCTTTTCATAGGAAGAGATCAGTATGGACATCATCCTTAATCCTCTGAGAACAGGTATCCTTTGATCAGTGCAATCTTAGAAATCCAGTGGGAATTTATCTTCTTTTTACCAAAACACTATGGAAAATTGGAATCCTATTGATTGCTGTGTGTTGCTGAGGTTTGCATGTTGTCACTGCACATTACATTACCTTATGTAACAAGCCTACATGTGGTGTTGTATGCACTACAGGTCTCGCCATGCCTTAATAAAGGTAATACATAGGTACTTGTGGATGGAGTGCTACCTATGGTGTAAGTCTAAAAGAGGGATGAGCATTTACATTTTCAGTTACCTTCAGTGTTATAGATCCGGAACAGTTAGAATAGTTTCAATGCAGCAAGCTTGGGGTTTGTTCACACTAGTCTTGCATTTGACTACATTTCTCAGCACAGGTAAAATGAATGGATATAAAAGCACCCATTGTTATCCAGGGTGCTCTTACACTGTTGCATTGGGTTGAGCTGCATAGCGTATATTTAATGACTTGTGTAGAAATGTATGACTAAGTAGAATCATCCCTCCTGCACATAATACCATGGACTATTTGGAGTATCAAAGGATGCCACTGAAAATGGTGGCACAGTAATCAAAAAATGAAAATAGGTGACAGCACTGCGATAATAAATGGTGAAACAGGACTTAGAATATACAATGTGCAAAAAATCAGCACACAGAAGATACCTGAGAAGGGTTAAAGTGTATCTGCAGCTTGAAAAAGGAGCACTTTGTGGCTCCTAACCAGAGTGAATTTGTTTTACCCTTTATTATGGGTGTGCTGGTATTATCTTTATATTGCAACACACAGCATGTGTTAATGCATGTATGGTAAAAACCCATCTGGTGTGAACTAGCCCTGTAGTTGGCCATGCATTGGAAGACTTCTCATCTGTTATAAAGCATGACGTGATAACCTCCTTTCTGAACCAAAACTTGATTTAACTTTCCCAACATTCACTTTTGTGCGTATGCAGGGAAACAATAGTTGATTTTTTCTGTAATGAAAAGTAAGTGATTAGCTTTCATCATCACCAGTAGATTTATTCTATCCATTATTGATACTCTAGATCACAGGTGTCAAACACAAGGCCCGCAGGCCGAATCTGGCCCTCCAGGCCATTTCATGTGGCCCTCATACCTCTCCTGCAGCTGCAGGAGAGCTCCAGCCCTCCTCTGGTCCTCCTCCAGACCCATACTTTCTGCTTTCAAGCAATGCATTCAGCTTCTTCGAAGCAGCAGCATAAGGAAAGGGGGTGCACTGTGATGTTAGGGAGAGTAGGGGACTCAACCTCTGATGGTGGGGTGGCTCTTGACATCTAATGTAAGGGGAGGGGATGTGCTGGACATTTAATCTTACAGATACAACCGGCCCTTTTGAGGACAATCATAATGCTGATGCGGCCCACGATGAAATTGAGTTTGACACCCCTGCTCTAGATGATTAACAGTTGTACGTCTGGCACTATGATGAATTTTAGGCTGCTGCTCACCAAACTTTTGCTCCCCACTTGTGCTTACATTGGGGGAGAATTACTAAAACTGTTTTCCCACAGAATCTGCTGCAGCTGTGCATAGTAACCAATCAGCTTCTAGGTTTTATTGCCAAAGCCTAAGGCCGCTTTGACATGAGCGGATCAATCGGGTCTGACTGTCAGTTTTTAAGGCAAACCCGATCGGACCCTCCATTGTTCTCAATGGAGCAGCGGATGTCACCGGCCATGTGTCTGTTGACACCTGCTGACATCTGATCTGATCCTGTCTGCTAAAAACAGACTGATAGGAATCCATTCCCCATCCATCTGGTGGATGGAAACAGACAGGTGATCCATTTCCATCTGACCGCACCATAGAGAACAGCGGGCTGTGTCCGTGTCCCCTCTACATAAGCGGAGCAGACACGGACCTGTCATCCACACACTCAGTGGGGATCAGTGGAGATATTCCCCGCTGAGCAGGACGATCCACTGCCAGAGTCCACCCCGTGTGAAAGGGGCCTTATAGAACAAGCTGAAGTTAGAAGCTGATTGGTTACTATGCACTGCTGCACCAGATTCTGTGTTTAGTAAATCCCCCCCCGTGTTCCTGCCTTTTGATAGTCATCTTAACTGTCAAGTTGTTTAAATGTTCTTGACAATCTTTGAAATTGATAAGACAAATATAACATCCCTTCTCCATTTATTCCCCATACTACCTGCTTAAAATTATTCTTGGGCTGGTTGAATTGCTAGCCAGAATCAGATAAAAAATGACCAAATTTAAAAACCTTACAGATCCCAGAATAACCTGCTAACTAGTAAATGATGGGACAGGTTCATTCCAAACCTTTTCCTTTTTAAGTCTGTAAGCTGTCAAGGCATGTTTTCTGGATCCACACTCTATGAAGAGTAAAGAAGTTAGTGATTGGAGGGGAGGAGAACTGTCACTCCATGAATGGATTTTAGATCTAAAACTGTCAATTCTTTTTCTATGGCTTTAAGGAACACTATCACCACAGAAACATCCTCTTAACAGTTCCAAAAACATGATTGTACCTGTCCTGTGAACATATGTTTAGTAGTAGTAGAAAGTTATTGCATTGCTCTGATCAGTTTAAACAGCTGAAAATGTCAAACTTGGTCAATAGACTTAGCTATGTTAAGAGGGTGCACTGAGGGTTAAGACCCTCTAGACGTATCCCTATTTCAAATAGATTGGTTAGAGAAAATTTGTTATCATGCCAAGTAACTGTCTGAGAAGCCTCAGATGGAAGCAGCTATCCTCTGATTCCCAGGCAAATGCCAGTTCCATAGCCCTCACATAATGTTCAGAGAATCTGAGCAGGTGTCTCATTGCCTTGAGCTACCATCCAGCTCGGGATTTGGGGCTATCCTCACTTTAGTCTTGTTTTTGCACACCTTTAACACACCTAAAGCTCTCAGAGTACTCTTTACCCTTAAATGCAACTGTATAGTTTTCAACTGGGTATTTTTATGTGGTACACTTTTTTTTTAATTTGTTGATTGCGTCTTTGATATGGTTTCCATCAATGACATCTTCATGTAAAAGGCTTATAAAACATACTAAAGTTGCATTTTACATGTCTTCTAAGGCATAGAACAGCATACAGAATGTGAATGCCCATAGAGAAAACACATGTAAAATGGTATTAAAATGCACTTAAGGCTAAACTCTAGTTCCACCCTTTATCCTTGAAGCGCCTTTGTATGTTTCTTTTCTCACTACATCTTTATATAAGCCATTTTTCCTGCATTTCACAGGCTGATCTAAAGATGTCATTGGTCCTTTTTCTTCTTCCTTGGTGGCGGTCTTTTCTCCTGGACTCATATAATGGTGTGTAAGTGCCACTCAGTCCACGAATACTGTGAGCCCAAGTTGTATGGTATTCCACCAGGGGGTACGCCTATGACAACCTAGTCTTATAGGAATGTGTTGATTGACACTGGCTGTCATTCAACCAGGAAGACTGTGGACCACTGGTGGGGGAAAAGAAGTTCTGCCAAAGATAGCTCTGCAATGAAGGTTAGTAGTGCAGCAAAAGCTGTTTTTATATATATATTTTTATATTTAAAAATGCGAGGCACAGCACATTATAAACAAACAAAAAAATAGAGAGTAGAGTTTTGCTTTAAAAATGCATGTTAAAAAATACATGTGTTTTTTTTAACACAGAGTTGTGAGAAGGCCTTTAAAAACAGCAACTACCATCAGAGGCCTCTAACAAACTTTCAGCTTATAGCTCAACCCCTGGGAAAAGTAAAAGTCCTGCCTTGCAGTGGATTTGCACCCACACTGCAAGTGTTAAATGCTTGTTTAGTCCAGAGCAGTGGCAGCTGGTGCTATATATTTTTTTTGGGGGGGGCGGAAAAAATCCACCTGCCACCCCCCCAGCCCCGGTCGGTCGGATCAGCTGCACCCATCCACCTGGTCAGGCAGATGGATCACCACCCCCCCCTCCTCCGTTGGTTGGTCGGTCACCAGCCCCGCACTTACCCCATCTAGGTCGCGGGCAGCACTTCCTCTGGGTGGCGGGCGGCGTCTCCTCCTTGGCGCTTCTCTTCTCAGCCGATTGATTCTCAGGACCCGCTTCCTGATTCTCCTGATTGGCCGGGAGGAGAATCAGGAAGGCTATAGTGAATATTAATTCCCTAATGTCACACAACTGGGTGGGCTCAGGGTGCAGTGCTCTGAGCCCCGAGCCCACCCTTCTTTGAAGCCAATTAGAGCCTCAGGCTATAATCATGTGCTTATAAAAAAAAAAGACCAATTGGAATCCATGCATCCAGCGCCCTGCATGTAGATTAGGGGCCGGGCGCATTAGTCCTTTATGGGCGGGCCGCCACTGGTCCAGAGGACGGTAAAAACACTTTTAATTACCTAGTTCTCTGCTTCCCCAAAAAGAGGCAATGGACTGTCCTCAGGGTCCCCATGTTCAATGCAGAGCTATAGTTCCTGAATCATTCTTGATGACATCAGGGGGCACTGACCTCCAGAGTGCGGGGGAGCAGCCTGCAGGAGCAGAGGTTTAAGTACATTATAAAAACTGCTTTATCTGATCTCCCAGACACAAACAAGCAGTTAACCCTTGCAGCACTGGCATGGCCCCATTGGAAGGATAGGCTTTTACTTTTCAAGGAGCTCAGCTTTATTGACTGGACTTTATTGTAAAGTAAACCTATAAAGACATAATATAGGGGCTTTAATGACTGGCTTGCTTTTTAAAGGTGCAGAAACCAAGGCTGTCACCCTGATCCTAGTTTCACTATGCAGCTGGTAAAGTCTGCACAAGATCAGAAGCCCTGGAAACTGTACCTGGCAGGTTTACTATGATGCCTTGCCTTGGTTTACATTGTAAGCATTGTCATTATTATCAATCACACATTACAATATTTCCCATCACTAAAAGGGTGACAAATAAAGTGTACAACAGCAGAGATATATATATAAAAGAATAAACAATGGCATTATTAAGAGCTGCAGTACTGTAGTAGCACTGTTCACAGTGGGTGTAGGGGAGCTGTATACTGACACAGTGGACAAGAGCAGTTTCTCATAAAAGGAATATTATTTTGGTAATGAATTGAGCCAGGAGAAGGAGAAGACGTGACGTGAAGAGTCTGTGTTTTCAGACTGATTCGTTTCTGGAGTCCCCTGTGCATCTCCCAGGGCTGCTGCCTCAGATCCAGTCTGTAAGAAAATCAGCTTTGTGTGAGATACAAGACATTCACAGATTGGATGGAAACTGTAGGAGAGATGTACACAAATATATTCACCTACTGCGTGTACCTTAACTAAACAAAGCCTTGAAGGATATCATTCATGAGACAAAGCGCTGTCTCTGATCTCAATAATCACTGATTAGGTGCAAGCATGCAGCAAGTGACGTCAGAGAAAAATAAAAACTTCCTAAAAATGACATCCAGCATTGTCAAATGAGGAGGTTGGCAATTGTAGACGACATATTAGGACTGATTTATTAAAGTAATAGAGCATGCTTACTTTGCAACATAAATGTTCACTTAGCTTAGTAAATAACGTGAAGCAGTATTCACTTCAATCATCTAATCCAGGGGTAGGCAACCTTTTGTGCACAGTGTGCGGAAAAATGTTTTCAAAGAAATTGAGCGTGTCGATTTTATAACAAAAAAATGTCAACTTCACACTCTTAATCGCGAAAAAGATTTTTTATAAAGTAAATGTTGTAAACTACTAATTAACACCCTGCACTCCCACACCTCAGATCAGCCCCAATTCCTGCAACTCCACACCTCAGATGAGCCCCAATTCATGCACCTTCACACTTCAGATCACTGTCCCCCTGCAAATCTGTTTCACCACTGTAACCCGCTGCAACGCTTGCCCCACCACTGTAACCCCCTGCTCATCTGCCCCACCACTGTAACCCCCTGCACATTTGCCCCACCACTGTAACCCCCTGCTCATCTGCCCCACCACTGTAACCCCCTGCTCATCTGCCCCACCACTGTAACCCCCTGCACATTGGCCCCACCACTGTAACCCCCTGCTCATCTGCCCCACCACTCCACTGTAACCCCCTGCTCATCTGCCCCACCACTGTAACCCCCTGCACATCTGCCCCTCCAATACACCTCCTTTCACATCTACCCCACTGCACAACCCCCAAGTTTTTCTGCCCCAACACTGAACCCCCTTCTCATCTGCTCCACCCATGTAACCCCCCTGCTCATCTGCCCCACCACTGTAACCCCCTATACATCTGCCCCATCACTGTACTACCCTGCTCATCTGCCCCACCATCTTTTACAATGTGTGGGGGCACAGTGCAGGTGCGGAGGGAAGAATTATGAAATTGGAATGCATTAGTGTCTCCCTGACACTTCCCTGCACTGCTCTGCTGATGGGGAGGGAGGAGAGCGCCAGCAAAAGAGGCTTTGCGTGCCGGGGGGTTGCCTACCCCTGATCTAATCTTATACAAGCAGAAATCCTACTTTTAATTTTCCTTGCACATGACTGGATATTCATGGGGGCTTGAAAACAGTAGAACATATTTATATTAGAAAGTTAAATGTTTCCTTAGCTTGGTGAATGACGTAAAGCTAAGGGGAAATTAAAGTTTAGAAAGAATACCCAAACAGCAAGGTTTGGATCTTTGTCAGCACAATTTCACCTAATTTACAAAGCTTTGCTAAATAAAAAAATGTCTTTGCTAGTTTAATGGCCTATATTTCATTAACATATCAAGCCATAGTGAACACAGCTTCACAGTATTTACTAAGTTAATAGAATATTCACTCTGATAAGTAAACAGCCGCTACTTCTTTGGTAAATCAACTCAGTTTTCCTAGTACAGATCTTCTTTAACCTCCCTGGCGGTAATCCCGAGTGTGCCTCGGGGTGGATTTTCAGTACCGAAACGGTAACCCCGAGCCACACTCGGGATCGCATCGCAGGATCCAGGTACAGTTACTTACCTTGTCCCCAGGATCCTGCGATGTCCCCCCCGCTGTGTGTGCGAGTTGTGTCTCCGCTCGATGTATCACAGCGCCGGGCTCCATTCCCTGCGAGCGTTGCGACGCACGGTGATGGAGAACGGCACCAAATTCAAAAAGTGAAACACACACAATACATACAGTACACTGTAATCTTACAGATTAGATTACTGTATCAAATTATTTCACCTCCCTTTTGTCCCTTGTGGTTTGTCCAGTGCCCTGTATGCAGTTTTATATTATAACTACTGTTCTTTCTGCCTGAAAGCTGGAGATTGTCCATAGCAACCAAAACCGTCCCTTTACATCAAAAGCAGTTTTAGACCAGCTAGAAAACAGCGATAATAAATTAGAATCACTTGCAGAATTGAGCGATAGTGATTTGTGGGGCAACCCGTCATCAAGCACTGAAAGTAATGACAGCGACAATTCTGAGCTAATTTCAGTATTTTTGATTTGATTACATTATTGAATCATATTTTTTATTATTATATTATTATTTGTTATAATTCTTGTTCAGATACCCTTTTAAAGCCCAACTCCAAGAAAAAGAAATTACATTTAAAAAGTGCATTGTGCTTTAATTACCATACTCCTCAGTCTTGGTTCCAAACATATCTTCCTAAACCATCCTATAGTAGAATGGATCAAAGTCACAGTTTCCTCTATGAGCCAAGATAATTTCCTGCTCTGGGGACCAGACATTTCTCCCACTCATTTTCTTCTTGGGCACTGGTCCCCTCATCGTCTCTTTGAGTTCTCCTGCCTCTAGAGCCTATGAGAGTGGACACAACCACTGATACTACTCCAATAGGAGATGTCCACATCATCCAGGCAATGATGTGGACATCCAAAGAAGGAAGGACCCTAATAAGTAAAGGGAAGATGATAGAAGGATCACCATGTGACCATGACTTTGGGTAAGTAAAATGGGCATTTGTATGTCAGGCTTTAAAACAACAGCTTTCCCTGTCAGATTTCTGTTTTACCAAACAGTTTTTTTATGCACTATAAACAGCTGAACCTCACAGATACTCATTGGTGTATATCAGTCAACAAAGGATTATCCACTTTTCAGATGAAAAATACATTCTCCATTAAATCCCCCAAAAAAAGATATCCCAGCCCTTTAAACAACAACAGAAACTGATTGTATTTCTTAGTAGACAGTCTATTCAGATATAATAGTGTTTGCATGGACAGCGGATGTCTGTGTGTCTAAACTGACATGTTGCATTACTAGATTTTTCCTTTAGAAGAATATATAACTTTACTGGTCATAAAGGCTCTGGGTCATAATTACTGTATAATCATATTTGATATGGATGTTTCAGGGAGGGACTTATATTTATAAAGCACAGTTGGCAGTCAGATTTGCTTGCCCATTCTGGTTCAGATAACATTTACTAACTCGTTCCTCAAAACACTGCTTACTCTGCTAGCTACGCAATTAAAAATATTCACTGTACATTAGCTAGATGCGTTCATTTGTGCATGCATCAGGCTGAATTAAGTAAGTTTACAATTAAAGTGCAATGTTTTTCCATGGAAGCTCACTGTCCCTTGAAACCTCCTCCCCATACTACCATTCTGACACACCAGGCATGTAGGCGGTTTGTTATTGGCATGGCAAGGGGGAAGTGACTGTACAACTTACTTCCATAAAGTCAGGCACATGCCCTTCAACAATGGCATTGGCAATGGTCCCCTCCCAAAGTACCAGTACTTGGGGCAGATGGGCACTCTCTTCTTTAGCGCCCAAAGCTGCCCAGGAAGGGTTGCCATCATGAGGGGAAAAGGGGGGGGTAATGGGGGGGGGTGTGAAAGCTATCCCCTCACATATGGATAAAATGTAAGGGTAGCTAGTTTGAAGGTCAAAAAACAATGTTTTATATATATATATTAGGGATCCTGTCATTTTAGAAGAATGTGTAATGATCCATCCAATCACCAGACCTCACACCTTGGTGACCACACATATATGCAAGTCAACAGATATAATAACAATTACAGATAACAGGATATACAGTACATTACTTTGTATATGGCCACATGGCACAGCTGTGTTAGTTCACTCTCTATTAGTGAGAGCTGCATGTTAATGTACAGAAACAAATATTGATGGCTGAAATATGAAACAGAAATTGTAACATTGTTAATAAAGCATGACTGTATGCAAGAAATGTGTGGACAATATACACCGCCTCTACCTCACATTAATCTGCGCCTCAAAATTACTTCGTAATCTGCTGTAGTAGACTAAAGCAGCTACTTTAAATAATAGACATGTAATCAAGCAATAAATCTTAAATCATGAATAAACGTGCCAAGTCTCTGATTTCTTTTACTTATTGCAGCAGCACTAAGTGTCCGATGTCATAAAACACTTTATATAAGACAAATGTTGGAGAAAAAAGGAAAGTTCATAATAAAGCTGTGGTCTGTGGGTATGTAGAAATATGTAGAAATCCTTCCACCAAGAGTGATCACCGCATGAGGGGGTCACCCCCCGTGAGATTGCACTCACCACAATTCCAGTAACCACAAGCCTTTGAATAGTTATCTTTAAAACTCTCCGTCTCCTTAGTTCAACCACCAGGTGGCGCAAAACACTCTCGGTTAGTGTGACATAGGGAGAAAATAAAATACCATATAGCGTAATATTGCTTAAGGATTTTTATTTAATATATAAGAAAAAACTCCCCCCTTCATAAAATATGCGTACCAGATGTACTATACAATTGAGCATTTGAAAAAGTGCACTGTGCCTGTATTTTCGTCCCCCGGGAGGTGTTCCGGAATGCGCGCTGTGTACAGCTAGTAGTTCGCTTCCTAGTTACCTTCCGGTGTGTGGAGCGCACACGTCACTTCCGGTAGATTACGTCCCTGATGCGTTTCGTCACTTCCGAATGTAGTCTGAGGGCGCTCTTTTTTCAAATGCTCAATTGTATAGTACATCTGGTATGCATATTTTATGAAGGGGGGAGTTTTTCTTATATATTAAATAAAAATCCTTAAGCAATATTACGCTATATGGTATTTTATTTTCTCCCTATGTCACACTAACCGAGAGTGTTTTGCGCCACCTGGTGGTTGAACTAAGGAGACGGAGAGTTTTAAAGATAACTATTCAAAGGCTTGTGGTGAGTGCAATCTCACGGGGGGTGACCCCCTCACGCGGTGATCACTCTTGGTGGAAGGATTTCTACATATTTCTACATACCCACAGACCACAGCTTTATTATGAACTTTCCTTTTTTCTCCAACATTTGTCTTATATAAAGTGTTTTATGACATCGGACACTTAGCGCTGCTGCAATAAGTAAAAGAAATCAGAGACTTGGCACGTTTATTCATGATTTAAGATTTATTGCTTGATTACAATAAAGCATGACTATTTGATCAAAGAAACAATATAAATACCAAGGTGTGAATAAACAGTAACCAATGTACAAATAATACAAAAGTCCAAAAGTTTCTAATGAGCCAGTATTGGCAAACACCCAAACATTTGTTTTTTCCTCTGTACATAAGTTGGATGTTCGATAGTAACACAGAGTTCAGTTAATCAAGAGTGATAATAACATATTTAGTAGATCAAAACCACCTTCACCCCTCCAAAGCCAGTTTATTTTTTATTAGTCTGCAGAGTGATAGAGCCGATTAAGACAGTTATAGCTGTCTGAGTGTGGTCAGAGAATGCCTGCATTTGGGCATCCAAATCTTCTGGAGCTTTTCCTAACACAAATGGCGGCATCATGTAACGTTTAGGCTCCAGAAAGGGTAAATATAATATATAGTCCCTAGATTGGTAAGAGATCATGGCACCACATCCAAATAGTTTGAAGTAAAATAACCAGACTAAATAACATAGGATTTTTAAGATGAGTAATGAACATATACTACACAAAATGTAAATTTTTTCATTATAATTGAAAACAACAACAATCAATTAAATCCGAAAAAAACTTTCTCCTCAACAGGTACAATAATGATATAACAAATGTGTATATTCCCATTTATTTTCTTTGACCATCCAGTAGATAGTATATGCGTCCTCACAAAGTATGGACATCTGAGTTGATATAATAATAAAATATTTAGATAACAATTACCACAACTTAAGGGAATTCCTTTGGGACCCCCAGATCACCAGAACTAGTGTCCCCATTGGAATATTTCCCCGTTCTTACTTTTCTGGGAATAACCCAAAATTTGAGATCTTCTTTTAGTTTCACTTTCAATGGTAATTGTAATCAGGAGAGGGTGAATCTCGCCAACAGGGGCACAGGCAGCAATAAAAACTGACAGGCATTCTAATCCCTCACCACTCTATTCAAAATAAACAAAAAAAAATAAATTGCCTTTAGTTATACTGTAAACTCCAGCTTATCAGCAGAAAAAATGCATGACTTAATCTCTTAAACTTTTAAACAATATACAATATCTGACAGGTACACATACAGATGTGTACTACATTAAGTCTGTGAGTAAATGGAAATTGTAGCATCATGCGATGTTTAGGCTATAGCGAGGGATGGAGATGTCCTCTGCTAACTCCTCCAACTCCAGTTTATCAGTGGGAAGACATGGCTTAAACTGTTAAGCTTTCTCTAACCTTAGCAGGCAGGTTCATATACTGTAGGTGCTTACTATATAAAGTCTGTGCTCAAATGGAAATAAACAGTACCCCATTATCATTCATTTGGCCTTTTTTTGGTATTCAGCACATTTTAGTTCAAGCTCATCAGTTAAAAAGGAGATAACGCTGTGATAGGGGTTTTCCAGTTTCTACAAAGGTGGACCATAGACTTTTGACCTTCGCTGTAACAAGACACAGGCATCTACACTCATAATGTGCCATGCAGCTCATATGCCATTTCTAAGACCAGGCATCTGTTGCATTAATGTAAATATGCAAGGTTGAGTCTTCTGAAATGCTAAGCTTAATAAATATTTTAGTCTCTAGTTCCATTACCTGAGTTGTTGCACAGTTTTACAGTTCATATCTTCCCAAGCTGTATATACTGATTCATCTAGATGCCTGGAGGCTTCTACTTGGGTTGGGGTTGACCTCTGAAACAGTTCAAGGCACTTACATTCATCTAAATTCAGATACCATTGTTGCCATCAATATTCCTGTCCTTATTTACCCTGTTCTGTTTCCTGCACTGTATATTTTGTCAAAGCCAATAGCAGATGCTACAAAACATATTTCTAATAATAAATGCAGTGAAGTCTTTCTTTGCAAGTCTAGTAAATACATGTACTGTACATGAAGATGACTGAGTCAAGTAGTTTACAATATATTGTGGATTAATGAACCTCTTGGATTTTTTTAAAATCAGGTGATAATGGTATTTCTTCTGCTGCAGCCACCTTCAACAATACACTCTTAGGTGGCATCCCAAGAAGTGTCTACTGATAATATAAAGATATAAGATGTTTGTTAAAGATATAATATCTTTAACAAGCATGCTACTAAGGCAAACTTGGCAGGATTTGCTGCTTACATTTACTGAGCATTTATATTAATCCTTAATTTTAAATAAAGTACTGGTTCTTAAAAACCAACAAGGTACTCAAGGAAAAAACCCCAAAGTGTAACTAAACAAAACTTTTTCTTACGTTTTGGAAAGTGTGGAAAGGCATTAAAACACCTGTCAGGTTTTATTACTGTGTGTGCCCCCAGTCGAGAGAGTTTACCATTATCATCAAAAGTGAAAGTAAAAGAAAATCCCAAATTCTGGGTTTACACCAGAACAGTAATAGAGGGGACATTTTCCAATAGGCAGACTATTTCTGGTGATCCTGGGGACACGCAGGGATTCCCTTGCTTTGGAGGGATGTTTCTCACTTCGCATGATTCCCCCATCAACACAGGAAGGGGCTGACAGGGGAATACCTCCTGCCGAGCAATTGTCTGCTCCTGGCGGGGGGCGGGGCAGCCACCCACTGGAAAAAGACAGTGATTATCGCTGGGTCTTTATATAGAGAAACTTACCAAGCACACCATATTTGCTAATCCACCTGTTTCTTGGGTCAGAAGGAATTCAAAGGATTATGAGGATTCATGTATCCCTTGTTTCAAACCAGTGATGCTGGATAGATGATTAATTACAGAGGAATACAATCATTATTCCACAGTTTCACCCACTTTTTTGTCTCACAGTCTTGCTGTATGGGGAGGGTTGTTGCTGAAGGTGGTGCCTGTGTCTGAGGCCTGAAAGGCTCACACTGCCTTGCTTGAAGGTTTATAGAGGAGGAATGAAGCACCAAGGGAAGAAGTTTTGCTGATGAAGAGTGCCCTGGAAAGCTGGGAACAAGCTGCTGGCAGTGGAAGTTGCAGGAAGTCTGGTTGCCTAATTGTAAAGGTATTGGTACTGCCTAAGGCTGCTCAACAGTCAGAAGAGTACAGATTGCTGGTCGAGGCTTAAAGTGGTTGTAAATCTCAGACATGAAATTTGAACAAAGCATGTCCCTCAATAGTGTTTACTTGTTTCAATCTAGAGCACTAAGTGTAATTTCTGTCTGCTGCTTTGTTCTTCTGCTTTCGGAATGAATCACTTCTAACAAGCTTTCCTGACACCAAGAGAAAAAAGGTGATGGGAGGGAGCTCCAGCAGAGAGACAACTTCTGTTCTGTTTCTGTGTACTGTGTGAGGGGGGGGGGGTGTCCTTTCCCTCCAATCAGCTCTCAGCTCTCCTCACTGAGCTCTGCAGAGTGTAACATCAGCTCTGTCTCCTTTTTTCTGACAGCTTAGACAAGCTTTATAAATTCTGCACTTTGAATGTATGTAGAGAAGAGAAAACTGCAGATAAACAGGTACAACTTATGCAGGGGGATTTGCTTCATCTCTATGTATCATTTGAGGCCAGCTACTTCACTAGGTATATGGAAGGGTTTATAACCACTTTAAAGGGTCTTTCTGTATTGATTGTTGAGAGCCGACACTCCTGGAGTTGCATTTTAGCCGCTTTTTGGGTATTCTGTTCCCTCTCCTTCTCTCCTTGAGTTTACGGTCCTATGATAAACCTTTTAAAGTGACTGGCACCCAATTTGTTTCAACCTCACAAGGAGTCAGGAATTCCACCCTGAGCTTTGAAATGCTAGTCCACTAAGCTGCTTGCAGGTCCTTACCTGCCTCCCAGGGGTACACATCTTAATGTTGTGTTTTAACATGGGGTTGGAGCTCTGACAAAATAAGTGGAACTTGCCTTTTAGTGTCTAGTTTGTTCTAAAGTGGGCCTTCACCTTCACTTTCTAGATCCTTTAGTCTTATTTTGAACCTTCTCCCTCAATGAAAAAATATAGAATTAAATTTTTGTTGTAATGTTCCACCCACTTGCGCGAAAGTGTGAAAAATGAATTGTCTGGGACTGCCCACTGCCTACATACTTCTGGATTATGAATGTCACATATCCCAGAAATTTTCAGATAATTCTGAGAAGACTGCACATGCCTGCTACCAATACCACATGTGTGCAGTCAGTACTCAAACAAAATGGTTTCTGAGTAGTGTTTATACTGAGCATGTGCAGCATATTCCTGCACGTCATCAGGGAAGAGGGGGCGAGCATAAGTGAGTCCAGGGAGAGAGTTTCCTCTGCCCTTACTGCAAATGGCCAAGGTGATTAGAACAGTGAAAGGATAAAAACAAAGGTATTGCAGAAACAAAATCCTGCACTTAAAGTTAATGCATATTATTTAAATTTTTTTTTGCCATTTCACAGTGATTTTAAGGGTGCCTTTATTTTATTTTGGAAAATGTAGGTGTAGTTCGGGTACAGCAAATAACTGACTTAAAAAAGATGCACCCCAGTAAGTTCATTATTCTGTTGTAATATATCCAGACTCAGAATAGCAACAAAACATATTTAATTTAATTAGTAAGAAGGCAATGATGTGCTTCATAATATTTTAGTGGAGGGCATTTTATGCTCACTTTAACGGTACTGATTTGTCCTCTATGGACAAGTTTTCAAAGCCCGGATCCTGGCACTCTTAAGCCTCGTACACACGATCGGATTTTCGGCAGACAAAGCGTCAGACTTTTGTCCGAAGGGTGTGTGCCTGGATTTTGTCTTGCGTTCTAACGGCACACAATTGACGGCCAACAAACACGAACGTAGTGACGTACTACGTGGCATTTCAGCTCTTGAGCGCCACCCTTTTGGCACCTTCTTCTAATTTCGTGTTTGGTGAGCATTGATTCCGAGCATGCGTGTTTGTACTTTGTACTTTTGTGTGACGGAGATGTGTACATATGATACGAAAATCTGACAATGGACCATTGTCCGATGAAAATTTACTAGCCTGCCTTTCAACATTTGTTGGCGGAAAGTTGGCCAACAATTGTCTGATGGAACGTACTAATGGTCGGATTTTAGGCAAACAGTCTGTCATCACACAATTCCTAGCTGAAAATCTGATCGTGTGTATGAGACTTTAGCCTGGCCATAGCCGATTTGCATCTTAGCCAGTTCGTCAGATTCATCAGGAGATTTGAACCATGTATAGGCAGGCTGAATGTACTAAGCTGATCGATCGATCAACTTGAGTACAACTAGCCTGCTGGATTTTGGATTATTAGCCTGGTATAGCCGCTAGCAATAATCACTGTGTTCTCCTGGCGGGGACGGCTTACACTGACCCAGCGGGAGGGATTCCCCTGTGAACCTGTGGTTGCAGGAAGAAATTTGCTCCGTGTATGGCCTGCTTTAGTTTTTAGTGTGGGGTTTCTGTCCTTAACACAGCATTGGAAACTACTGCTTTGATCTGTATCTAATCTGAATGGTTATACTGTCTCATATCAGAATAAACTGCACTTTCTCCACATATTCTTTATTATATGGCCTCCCATTGACCCCTGGCAAATGTCTAACAACATTGATTTAAATGTTTCTGTAATAATATAATCACCAAATGGTATTGTTGTTAAAATGCCTCCCCAACCAATATTCTCATAACGAATGTTATTGTCAAGTTATTTTTTTTTTTGCTGTGTGAGTGATGTCCATTGCCAGTGCTTGATACTGGCCTTCGGGAAATACTCTGCTTATCAAGTTAGTGTGTAATTGGCTTTCCAAGACATAAATGAAAACTCTATGTCCCTATGTCAACCCTCACTGTCTGTGGAAGCTAAAGAGCAGTAGGAGAATAGATAGATTTAACTTACATGGGACTGGTTATATCATTAGACAAATTCTTTCCAGGCTTTACCTTTGATAACTATTTTAAAGAGACCATAAAGTTAAAACACAGTACCAGAATGTTGCCAAGTAAAACATATGCAGATAATTTCTATTCCATACCATGTTAAAATTAAAGGCCATTGTATGCACTGTGCACATTTTTTTGTATCAACATACAGTTGATGGTAAGTCTCTGGAAATGTATGTTTCAAAGCTTTACTATGGCTTGTAGTGATAGTTTTTTTGAAAATCAAGTGAACATGTTATCGTTTTCTTCATTGGTCTTTTTCACAGAATTCTCTTTATAAAGCTAAAAATGTTGAAGCAGAGTGGATTTTTCTATCACGTTTTTATTGGTGTAGCTAAGTACTAGCTACATTAAAACAGAACAGTTGATCAGAGGGGCCCATTCATGCTGACATTGTGCCAGACTCCAACACCATGTCTTGGTTTGTGATTCTTTGAATCTCTACCAGTGTGTTTTATGCCTGCTGTACAAGCCTGATGCTGCCCCAATTGCAGGAGTAATTATGCTAATTGTACCGTAAATGACCTTTCCATTAGAATATAGGTAGATTCAGAGCCCAGCTGGGATGCTACTGCAGTAATGACTTTACAGAGGACCATAGATATGTAAGTGTAACATTGGGGGAAGGAGGGAGGGGTTGCAAGTGGGAGGGGAGTATGGGCCATTTAAAGAATAAGTGTACTTAATGCGCCCATATCCTTTAATTAGTAGGGGTGTCCCGTATCTTCACTGAAATCACATTGTCCCTGTCAGAGAATACCAACCAGCCGTTTGGCTAATATAAATGTGCATGCACGAAGATGTTGGCTAATAGAAATGCGCATGCGTGCATAAATGTTCACAGAATGGCTACATGCGTGCAGGAATGTGTGACAATGTGTGCATGTGAACAGGCGCATGCACGATGTATGTTGGCGCCAGGCGGACTATTTAAGGATGCTTCTGGCTGTGCTCTAATGCTGTCTGGTCTTCAGTTGTTCCCTGTGTACCTCCAGTGTGTTCGCTTGGTTGCTGACCCGGTATTACTCCTGACCTGATCTCAGATCCTGCTTCTGTATTGTTGCTAGTTCCTGACCCGGCTCGTTCCTGACTTTGGCTCTGCTCCAGATTTGGTACCTCGCTGCTCGCCTGTTGATGACCCTGTCTAATCTTGTGACCATGCCTCTGTCTCTGATCATGGCTTACCGACTCGTTTGAGTGTCTGCCTGGCTGTCTGCTGTTGCAGTTCTGCGCCTCGCTGAGTGTTCCTGCTGCAAGTCTGCTGAGAGCTCTGGCTAGCCACACGTCCTAGCCCCACAGCGCAAGTGGAGTGCTTCCTTAACCTGAGCTGAACTACTGTGCATGGCTACTGTTCCTGATCTGATGATTCTCCTGCTGCCTTGGAACCGCATCTCCTGCTTCAAGTTCCCCAATCTTCATCTACAGGCACTCAGGTTCCTCCTGTCCCTTGGTGCCCTCTGTTTCTTTCCCAGTGGGGCCTGGGCTGCAGATACAAGATCATTATCATTATCATTTCATTCTCCTCTCAGGTACGCGACAGTGCCATTTACCCCTGCTTCCAATTTTAGATGTAAAGTGAAGTGTATGTTTAGTCAAAACTTTTTTTCCTATTTTGGATAGAGTTAAAACCCCTGTTGGCTTATTTTTTGCTGCATATGTCATCCTGGGGAGATTTCTTTTTACTTCATCTCCCATAGACATAACAGGAAGTGAGAGCAAATCACTCCAAGGTTACTCGAATTCCCCATCATAGACAGTTGTTGCAAGAAGTCGTGTACCCTTTGGAAGAGTTCCCTTTACCATATGTTCTGATGACAACTCTAAAATTTTAGATTTCTTATCACTTCATGTCTCAGTGACAATGGTCACCTGGACAAATGCTGCGTATCCCCAGCAAGGACAGAAAAAAAGCTAACAGGGGTTCCAATGTTAACTATATCTGCCCAAAGCTAAAAATAAAGTTATACACACATGTTAAAATGTATCATTAGGCAAAACTGTTTAGTTTTCAGTTTTGATGAGAGCCTCCGTCATGTTTTTATTGTTATAAAATGGGGGAAATGCCTCTGAAGGAACTTTGTAAATTAATTAGTCCTAATACCTTGCCAACTAAATCTAACCAAGGATAGAGTAAAAAAAGCCCTAAACACAGTTAATAATGGGACACCACCATAAAAAGAAGAAAAAAGAAAAACTACTATATCATCAACATATTGTGGTAACCAAGATGTAAAATCCAAGAAAAAACACCAGTCAAAGATTCCAGCAAAGCTATTTCTTAGGTCACTAGAATTATTATGCCTGCCCAGGGTAATTTAGAGATATGGCACTATGCTCGAGCCAAGCATGCATAGATTGTGTATGTGTACTAGAGACTTGAATATATTTCCATCAGAAGGCAATATAGATCTATATTCCCCACAAAGCAGAAAAGCCTATTTGGTTAGAATGAAATGGTATACGTAATGCAATCCATCTTATTAATGAGCTAGTCCATATGTAACTGCTCAAATGGGAATTTGTCAACATGTGAATAATAACACATGAATTTAAATGTAAAGCTGAAATAGTGTAATATTCATTGAATGGGTCCAGCAGATAAAAACTGCAATTGCATAAAGGGCAGAGCAGATATTCAAATCGATCAGATGAAGTAGATCAAGTTGTGTGCAATTCATACACTCACATTGGTGTGCCTTAAGCCTCATATACACAATGAAAAAATTTGATGAAAGATCGTCTTTTTTTTTTTTTTTGCTAGTCTCATATTGAAAATGAAGAGGTTACTCAATTTATAAAAATTCTTATATGACAAATTACAACTTTGGAAGTGATGTGATGTATTGTATTGTAATGTATTCTTTTGTTTCCAAGCATGCGTGCTCTTTCTTTTCCAATTTTTAAGTAAACTGAAATCGTATGCTCTGGTATTGTTTTGGGGTATTAGTGTATTTACTGTGAAGATTTGATTAAATTAATTTCTGTATTTATTTATTTTTAAATAATTATATAAATATTATATTTAACTGTGTTTTAGACCCTTTTTCTCTATTACTGGTTATAGGTTTCTAATGAGGTCTGTGTCCCCAATGGAAATATTTACTTCTCTAATTGTACTGATGACAAAGTGATACCAAGAAAAGAAAGGGGAAATCCCAAATTTTATAAATGACCCCAAAACAAGAGGTAAGGATATAGTGACAACTGTTTCGGGGACAGCTATTCAAAAAGGAAATTTTCCTCTCTTTGGGAGACTTCCTCTAACTTCCTGATGTGTCTCTGGGACATCAAGTGAAGGAAAATTCCTCCAAAGGTACACAGATAGCAAAAAAAAAAAAAATAACCCTAGCAGGAATTTTAATCCTTCCCTACTCTATGCAAACCTAAACAAAAAAAATGTTTTGGCTACACATGCTCTTTAAATTTACAGCAGACTTTACAAGAAACTAAATGCATAATTTTTTCCTGGTTTATAAGATGGTTTTCCCTTCTGATATTTCTACTGGTTTACACTAGGTAATGGGTTCCTTTTCCGCAGCCTGGTTGTGCAGTATCATTTAATTTACATGTGTTTATACTCACTGTGCATTGTTTTCATGACAAGACCATTTGCTTTTTAGGTTGCTTTTTCATGCATTTGGAGGACCATATTTCATTTTCTCCAAAGCCAGGAAGGCTAAAATTATTTATGTGTTTTAGAAGTGCTGAGTTAACAGAGAATGCAGCTTAGCTTCAACTAAGCCTTGAAAGATTAGGTCAGTCTTAACTGGTCCTCAAGGAACACAGGTCATATGATTTTTATAATTAACTTGCAACCAATTAGCAGGACTTGCATAGAAACCTACTGTATATTTCCATTAAAACCGATGAGTCAATAATTATTGAACTTAGAGACCTGACATAGCATACAGGTATTCAGTGGGGTTGAATATGCATGTGTATATTAGGAGACTATTAAAGGGGCTTTATTTTTCACAATTATAATATCTCTAGGATCTGGTGTATGAATACAGTGCGTTTCAAAAAGAATGACCTGATTTTAAAAACTTATATCTGTGCAACCACGCATCACTAATGAATGAAACCTGACGGCCACTAGATACCACTACTAGAGCCCAAATAGATGCTAACCTCCGTTGTTAACAAGATGGCATCTAAGCAACAGAAGGCATTTTATGTTCTTCAATTTAGCAAGACTGAGTCCGTATTAATGGTGCAGCATGCGTTTCAACAGTGTTTTTCGGGATTGACTGTAGCAAAGAACAGTCGTCGCTGGTATAAACAATTTGAAGAATCAGGGTGTTTATGTAAGGGGAAGAATCCAGGGCTGCTACGCACTTTAGAGGAAAACGTGCAATGAATTCAAGAGGGTTTTCAGCGAAGCCCGCACAAGTCCACTTGTCATGCTAGCCATCATACAGCTGCTGGGCGTGTGTTAAGATGACAAGGCCATACCGATTGCAACTGGCGCAAGCTCTTCATGCAAGTGACAGAAGAAAATGTTTACATTTCTGTCATATGTTCTTAGACGATATGACGGACAACCGATTCTTACTGTGTTTGATTTTTAGTGATGAAGCAATGTTTCAAGTTTTGCGTCACATATGGAGACTTGAGAAGCCACACAAACATGCACATTTGTCTCCTCTCCCCCTCCGGTGCCACAATTGGCACCTTTCGGGGGGAGGGGGGACAGGATACCTGTCTTTGACAGGTATCCTGTTCCCACTTTCGGGAGTTCGGGCCGCGGCCTGTGACATCACCGTGGGGCTCCCTCCTCCTCCCTCCCTCCTCCTCTCCCTGTCTCCGGGCCAGTAGGGGAGAGGAGCATGCGCAGTAGGTTTCCCGGTGTGAAGCCGTAATGCTGCACTGCCGGGTCCCCTTACCCGCAATGGCATCGGCAGCACCCGACAGCTGATGGAAACATTAGCTGTGGTGCCAATATCGCTGGACTCCAGGACAGGTAAGTGTTTTATTGCTAAAAGCCAGCAGCTGCAGTATGTGTAGCTGATGGCTTTTATCTTTTATTTTTTTTTTTGGCAGAACACCGCTTTAAGATTTAATTTTTCAGCAAGATGGAGCACTGCCACATTGGCACAACCAAGTTAGTTGATTTTTAAATGAAACAATGCCTCAACATTGGATGGGTCACAAGGTACCGCCAAGACTTGACATTACACCCTGGGACTTTTTCATGTAGGGATATGTAAAACATCGTGTTTATGTTCCACCATTACCCTCTGACTTGGATGACTTCGAAAACAGAATCACGGCTGCAGTAACTTCTGTGAAAGAAGACATTCTCACATGCGTTAGGGACGAATTCAGCTATCGTCTGCAGAACATTTATAACAGATATAACATGGTGAGAGAAACTTGAAGACTTACTTAATAGTTTGTAATTTGTTATGTAACTGTAACACATTTTCATGATGAAATATAACTATTTGAAATCAAGTCATTCTTTTTGAAACACACGTATATGTATTTTAATAAATGTATTTTTAAAATAAAAAGTAAAAATAGGACTGAAGCAAACTATTTTATCCCTATATGGAATAGTGGTGTAAAGGGAAAAAACACACACACATAATAATGTAGGTGCAGTGAGTTGGAAAAAGTTGTGCTTGCTGCATCCTTGACACTCATTCCAGCAATTTGTGTGGGTTTATTAGCAATGCATGCAAGAAAGTACCTAAAATGCACAATGTGCCTGCAATGCATTGTACCCGCAACATAAATAATACACAGATGTGACCAGAGTTTTATGGAGGCTGAGACACTTAAGAAGAGCAACTGGTTTGTGCATTTTGATACCTTGCATCAGTCAAATTATGTTTTTTGTTAAACATACTAATAGCCTGGCCATTCTACCTAGTGTGCAATGCCAATACTATTAAAGCTAAACTCTGGATACTAATTGCCAGTTAGTTTTGTAACGTATCCATCAAATGTTTTTTTACATAGAAAAGGCCAAAGTATCTTCCCCATCCCTAGCAATATAGAAACACCTTTCCCTTGCTTCCTACCACTCTGTCCAGCATGGATAACCAATGGAAGTAGTGAGCACTTTTGGGTATAAAGGAACATTACTCCATGTGATATTACTGGGCCTGTCAGTGCTCTCACATGGGATGTTCATAGTCCTGTGTAAGCTATGGCTCCTATGAATCACAGATTTGCAAGACTTTCCTTTCACTCCTGGCAATTGAACATTGTGGCGTGGAAGTGGAAGAATGTTACGTAAAAGCTGTTGGAAAGGCTTAAAGTGGTTGTAAAGTCAGAAGGTTTTTTATCTTAATGCATTCTATGCATTAAGATAAAAAGCCTTGTGTGTGCAGCAACCCCCCTGAGCGCCCCTAATACTTACTGGAGCTCCATCTCTGTCCAGTAATGCCCACGTGTCTCGACTATCTGGGAACTCTCCCTCCTGAGACACACAGTGGCGCCATTGGCTCCCGTTGCTGTCAGTCAAAGTCAGTTAGCCAATCAGGAGAGAGAGGGGGCAAGGCCGAACCGCAGCTCGGGTGTCTGAATGGATACATGGAGCTGCACCTCGGCTTGGGTGCCCCAATAGCAAGCTGCTTGCTGTGGAGCCACTCAACAGGATGGAGCGGCCAGGAGCACAGAAGAGGCACCCGAGAAGAGGAGGATCTGGGCTGCTCTGTGCAAAACCAATGGAACAGGACGTGTGTTATTTGCATGATTACCAGATAAAAATGAAGGGAAAAGCCTGTATAAACAGCAACCCATTTTAACATCTGATAAGCTGCAAAATATTACTTAGATATGCTTTATTGTATCAGTATATGGTTACCAGTGCAAAGCAAAGCAAGAGGTTCGCTTTAATTTAAAGTAATTGTAAAGTCTAATTTTTTTTCTATAAAAATAAGAGACATGTCATACTTACCTGCCCCTGCCCAAACCTCTTGCTTTGCTTTGCACTGGTAAAGCACTTTAACCATATACTGATACAATAAAGCATATCTAAGTAATATTTTGCAGCTTATCAGATGTTAAAAAGGGTTGCTGTTTATACAGGCTTTTCCCTTCATTTTTATCTGGTAATCATGCAAATAACACACGTCCTGTTCCTTTGAAGCTACACTAATTTCTCCATTGTATCTATGGAAGGGAGCCATGCAGGCTGGATTTCAAACATGTCTGCCTTTAAATAAATATGTAAATATTATTTAAATATAAGCTTTCTTTTCAGCCTACATGATGTGACAAGGACACTTCATTTCGGGCAAGATCCACAGGTATTTTCTGTACTAGCTGAAAATTTGTGTTAGCCTAAAAAAAACAGAAGAGCTGAGAAAAAGGAAAATTTATTATCAAATACTTACTGTAATTTTCCTTTCCTGATGGACTCCGTGGCAGCCTACGTGTGGGTTTACCCCGCCTCCTCTCCAATGCTATAGGACCCCATTCCCATAAATGAGTACTCACCACTAGCTACTGCGTTCCGTAACTAGCCTACTCTTTGACCAATGGGTGGGAACTCTGTCTGCCATGGAGTCCATCAGGAAAGGAAAATTACGGTAAGTATTTGATAATAAATTTTCCTTTTTCCTGACAGACTCCATGGCAGCCTACGTGTGGGAAATAACTAGCCAACCACACGGGTGGGTATGCTGAATCAAACAAAAATTTTAATTTGTCCTATCAACCGATAGGATTCTCAAACCAAAGTCTACAGAGGATAATGAAGCAGGCTCAATACAGTAATGAGACATGAAAGTGTTAATAGAGGCCCACGAGGCTGCTTTGCAAATGGTGTCTGGGGCCACATGTCGAGCTGCCGCCCATGAAGCTGCCATTCCTCTGGTGGAGTGAGCTGTCACCGCCTGTGGAGGAGCCAAGCCCTTCGCCCTGTATGCTTGTTGAATAGTTTGAACAATCCAAGTAGCGAGTGTCCTAACTGAGGCTTTCTTTCCTTTGTTACTTCCGGAGTGTAGGATAAATAGATGGTCAGAACGCCTGAAGGGAGAAGTCATTGTCATATATTCTTTAATTGCTTCCCCTACATCCAGAGGATGAATCTCAGAGGACTCCAGAGACCTAAACGTGGGCAAGACTATCTCTTGATTATCATGGAACACAGAGGACACTTTTGGGTTAGAACCCAGCATTGGGATAAGTACCACCCGATCCGGGAAGAATGTTAAGAAGGGTTCTTCACAACCCAGAGAGCCAATCTCAGAAACTCTTTTTGCAGATGTGATAGCTACTAGAAAGACTACTTTAGCTGAGAAGTCCTTGATAGAGAGCGGGGAAGGCCCCGAAGTACTGAGTCCGGAGATTGAGTCTAAGACAAGTGGCAGGTCACATTTGGGGAACCTGGATCTCCTTTGAGGCTTGAGCCTTGAAGCGCCACGAAAAAATTGTCGAATTAGTGGATTAGTTGCCCAGGAGGACCCAGAGAAGGCCGACAGTGCAGAGACCTGAACCCTAAGCGAGCTGATGGATAATGGAAGATCTAAGCCTGTTTGTAGGAAGCTGAGTATATCTTGCACCCCCGGGTGTCTAAAAGACCTGCCGCTAGAGGAGCAAAAATTCACAAATTTAGACCAGATTCTACTGTAAACTCTATTTGTGCTTGATCTTCTTGAACTCATGAGAGTTGATATTACTGTAGAAGCGCAACCAAGCGAGATTAGCCTCTCCCTCTCAAGAACCAGACCATCAGTCTCAGCACTGCTGGGCACGGGTGTAGGACTGACCCTTGGGAAAGAAGGTCCGGCCTGAGAGGGAGAGGCACCGGGTCCCTGAAGCTGAGTTGGACAAGGAGAGGGAACCAGGGTCTGTTCGGCCAGTGGAGCTATCATCAACACTTCGGCCGTCTCTGAACGGAGTCTCTGCAGGAATCTCAGGATGACTGGGAGCGGCGGGAAGGCGTATGCCTTGCTGAACCTCCAAAGGTCCGTCAGTGCATCTGACCCGAGAGCCTGACTGCAACGGCCTCTGGTGTAAAATTTCTCCAGTTTGAAGTTGTGGCGCGAGGCGAACAGATTTACCTCGGGGTTGATCCCCAGTGAGGAGACCCATCTGAACGTCTCTATATGAAGAGACCACTCGTTGTTGTCCAGTTTGGTGCGTGAAAGGAAGTCCGCTTGAGCATTCTGGACTCCTGGGATAAACACTGCCGAGATATTGCAAAGATTCTTCTGCGCCCATGAAAGGATGGGCTCGACTTTTCGAAGGAGAGTGGGACTCCGGGTACCCCCTTGCCTCTTCACGTAGGCGATAGCCGTTGTGTTGTCCATTCTTAATAGTATTGACTTCCCTTTCAGTAGATGAAAGAAGGCCTGTAGAGCACACCAGGCCGCCCTGAGTTCTAGAACGTTCGAACCTGGGACTGCACGGCAGGAGTCCCACTTGCCTTGGGCGAGGTTCGAGCCGCAGAGGGCCCCCCAACCCGTCCCGCTGGCGTCGGTCGTCACCGTGACCCAGGAGATGGGAACGATGGAATGACATGCCAGGAGATTCTTGCGTTGAAGCCACCAAAAGAGGCTGTTCCTCATTGACGAGGTCACCCAGATGACTTGACTCTTGTCCCCTGTTCTCCATTGCTGCAGAAACCCCGACTGGAAGGGACGTAACCTTCACAAGGCCCACTTGACCATGGGCGTCGTAGAAACCATTGTACCGATAATTTCCAGACACTGAGAGGCTTTTAGGTGTGAGGCATGTACAGCCCGAGAAATCCTGTCTCGTACCACCGGAATTTTCTGTAGTGGAAGGGAAATGGTGCCTCTTACAGTGTCGAACTGAGCTCCTAGGTATATTAGGCGTTGCGTTGGTTTTAGATGACTTTCTGCCAAGTTCAGGAGCCACCCAAAACTGGAAAGGGTGGAGATCACCTGTTCTCGATGGGCCAGCAGCTGTTCTCTGCTTTGCGACAACACCAGGAGGTCGTCGAGGTAGTGGTAAAGACGTACCCCCTTCAGTCTTATGTGAGCTACCGTGGCCAGAAGGATTTTTGAGAAGACCCGGGGGGACGTTGTCAATCCGAAGGGGAGGCAGATAAACTGAAGATGATCTTGCCCTACTTGGAAGCGGAGGTATTTGTGAAACCCTTCCTCTATCGGGACGTGAAAATAAGCGTCCTTTAAGTCGATGGAAATCATCCAATCGCCTGGCTGAATAGCTTGCTGAATAGTCGACAGCGTTTCCATCTAGAATTTCCCTGGCTTCATAAACTCGTTGAGGTAGGTCAGGTCTATAACCGGGCGCCAAGAGCCACTCTTCTTTTGAACCAGGAAGAGAGGGGAGTATATTCCCTGAAACCACTCGTCCCTCGGGACGCACACCACTGCTCCTTGAGACTTCAGGAGATCCACGTAGGACAATAGCACTTGCTTTTGATCTTCCGACCGGGGCAGAAGAGTGGGGACAAATCTGGGGGGCGGAGCACTGGAGAAGGTCCATCTGTGACCTGTCGAGACCGTCTTTATTTCCCAAAAGTCCGAGATCGAGGCCACCCAGACGTGCCGGAAGAGGCGCAGCCGTGCCCCCACCTGACCCGCTTGGGCGGGCGCAATCTCAAAAAGACCTCGCCTGTTCACGGCCGCTGGATGCCTGGCCTTTAGTGGACTTGCGAAAAGATGTCTGGCCCCTGCTCCAATTCTTTCTGAAGTCCCTACCGGGCTTGTAGGAGCGAGCTTCCCTAGAGCGCTCCGGAGAGCGTCTTCTGAACTGCGGCTTCTTCCGACCAAGAAGGCGCCTGTCCTGGGGGAGAAACCCCGACTTGCCACCCGTGGCTTGTGTTATGGCATCGTCTAGCTTATTGCCAACCAGCGAAGATCCCTCGAAGGGAATTTTACACCAAGCTTGTTTGGAAACGGGGTCAGCAAGCCAAGGACGTAACCATAAGGCCTGTTTGGCCGTGACCGATGACAGCATAATTCGCGCCAATAGGCGAATCAAGTCAATGGATGCCTCCCCCAAGAACACCGCCGCTAGCTTCAATTCTGCAGCTGCTGAACTTCCCGCTAGCTCTTCTGAAACCCCTTTAAGGAAGGAATCCACATTCTCCGTCCAGGCCTCCATGGCTTTTGACATGGCTGCCAGAGCAAAAGCAGGTTTGCAGGCCGTTCCGGCCAACCCGTAAATCCTCTTCAGGTCTTGGTCGATCCTTCTTTCAAGACCATCCTTGAAGGACACTGCATCTTCCAAGGGAAGTGTAATATGCTTAGCTAGACGCATTAGAGCTGCGTCTACAAGGGGAGCATTCTCCAGATACTTCACCTCTTCTGACTTAAAGGGATATAATCTGGACATCTTATTTGTCATAGAGGACTTCCTGTCCGTCTTACTCCATTCCTCATCAATGATTTCTTTCAGCTCAGAAAGGAGCGGGAAACTTGCGCGTTCTTTCCCCAAATGTTTGAAGAATTTCTTCTGCTTGGCTGGGGGAGTAGAGGGGTCCTCCCATTTAAGAGCCTCCTTGATTGCCTTAATTAAAGGTGACACCATACTGAAATCAAAGCCTCCGACTTCCTCTTCTTCCTGAGGATCATCATCCGAGGAGTCAAGGGAGGCCACGTACGGCTGTGAAGTGCCCGGGTCTTCGCAGGATTCATCAGCCGGGGGGCCAGATAGTGTAGTAGACTGGCTCAATGTGTGGGGAGGATCCAGCTCCTTCAGGGACTGCTGTACCACTCGTTTGACGAGAGTTTCCAGACGCTGGTTCTCCGATTCTTTCTCCCTGGTCGCCCGGGCATAGCAACGGTCACACAGTGACTTGCCCTCCGGAACTCGTGTTCCACATCCCCAGCAGGCTCTACAGTCAGAGCGGCTGTCGTGGCGTTGGGAGCGGTGTCTGGAGGAGGAATGAGAGCATCTCCCCTGGTGGTGGTTTCCAGACTTAGAGTCATGCCTGGATCTTGAAGGTGACTGGTGTTGTGGCCTGGCAAGGTCTCTGTCATTCTGGACCACAATTTGAGGGTCTGATCTGGAAGGGCTGGGAGAAAAAAAAACACAGTAGGGAGGGGGAAAAAGGCGAGACCAACATCAGATAACGCAATTCACAATGCGACTGACTCTCAACCCCTCCCCTCATAAGCACATACCTTGTGCGTGAGGGCTGGCCACTTAAAGGCGGTGAATTGTCCGAGACTTCCATATGAAGAGCGACACAGTACGGTTAGTCTGCAGAAAAAGGCGGCCTAAACGGGCCAAAAGACCAATAAGAAAAAAGGGTCATTCTGCCCCACAAATACATTCAGAGTACACTTGCAGCGTGTGTCCAGACGAAAAAGCCCTTTTTATAACTGGACGTAAACATATAACTTATTCAATCTTTTACAGAAAAAAAAATTTTCTTTTTTTTTTTTTTTTTTTTTTTAAAAGGTAAACATATGTAAATGGCATTTTAACCCCCTTTTTTCCTTCTTTATCTTTTTTTTTTTTTTTTAAATACACAGTTTAAACAGGCACTCACCTAAAGCAGACCAGGGCTGGAGATGGGGAAGAAAAACCGCTCTACTCCTACTCACTGTGAGGCATTCCCACTGTGAAGGAGATCATGAGCCGAATTTAAATCTCCCGCCCATGACGTCACCGCCCGACCTCGCGCCTGCGCCGTCGGACGGTGACCGTACTGCGCATGTGCGGATTGCCGAGCGTTCCGCCGCTCTGCGCACGCGCCAGCCAAGCCTCGGACCCGAGGAGGCTACCGCGCATGCGCGAGTAGTGCGGACGGCCGAACCCGGAAGAGCTAAGGCGAGGTGGAACACACAAGCGCTCCAGCCGCCATGAGGGGGAAAACGGTCCCAACAGAGACCGCGACGATCATAGCCAGAGCCAGGAGACCTAGGGGAAAACAGACAGAACACAGAAAAACCTGCCATGGAGAAAAACACTTTTAAGCTTCCGACCTTGCCAGCCGCTGATGTCCCTGGACGTCCGGCATACAGAGGCGACCATCCTTCCACCAAAAGGGTAAATATCAGCCTCTACCTGCTACTCGTCCGCTCGTGGCTTGGCCCTGAGCTGCACCGCAAAAGGTATGCCATGATCCTGGATCCGTCCGACCGGACGTGAACAACTTGTGTAGGTCTATTGGAGGAGGACAAAAAAGGAACGCAGTAGCTGGTGGTGAGTACTCATTTATGGGAATGGGGTCCTATAGCATTGGAGAGGAGGTGGGGTAAACCCACACGTAGGCTGCCATGGAGTCTGTCAGGAAAAATAAAGTTTCTGTCCATCTCATTTGCAGGCTTTTACAATTGCTACAAAATGACAGGTGTGCTTTAATATGTCCAAAGATTGTAATATATAGGATGGGAAGGGAAAACATAAATCCTAAATTGCAATGTGTCAGGTATCTTTCAGGTGTGTGTCATCTGTATCTAAAGCTACTGTATATCAGCCAAACTTCATGCATATAATCAATGTATAAGCTAAAACTCTTCTTGCTGTTTCCACAAATCTTTGTCTCCCTTATTCATATTAACATAAAAAATATTACAAAAAAAATGTATACAGAAAAAAAGAGGTCTACCCTACTCTTGGATGGGAAACGTACATGGGCTGTTCATCTCCATTTCCCATGAGACTTTGTCATTAACATGAATACAAATGTAGAAAATTATCTTGTATTGCTGCATACAGCCCTTTTCATGAATCTTGATATATGCTAAACATTCATATGCATGATGACATAAATACATATCAAGGCGTAAATACATATTTAGAAGGAAACAATAGCGTAAATTGTTTCTTGTACACAAATATCTAGCAAGTTGGAGGTCTAGAAATCTAACTAATAATAGAAATCTGTCACAGAGCAGAATATTGGTATAAGAGGAGTCAGCTGGGAGCTGTCAGTCTTGCGGCTAGTGACGCAACCCCGGAACTAGAATGTGGGCTAGATGTCACAGAATTGTAGCTTCTATGTGATTTTTTTGACATTTTTTGACATTGGTGTTTTACTTTTTAGGTCATTAGGGAAAAGAAATGTATCATAAAAAAAGTAAAACCTAAAGCTATATACAGTCATTTAGAAACTGTAAAGGATTTAAGAAGAACTTCGACCAACACTGAGCAAGATTAGAAAAGTTTGGTCTTCATTTATAATTATTTCGAGAGGCACATATTGGAAATGTACAGCTAATTTGTTCACTTCCCAGCCTCCCATTCACATTTCTCCTGTTGTTGTGTCTGTCAATGAGTCAGAAAGTTCTCACTTTAGGCCAAATAAATATTTAAGGTATATATTTCTGGCAGACAGAAGCAGTGAGAGCAGAATTGGTTGGAGGGGAAAATCACAGCTGCAGGTCACAGTATGGTTCTGGAGTTAAATTTACACTCAGGGATGCCTAAGCATATCTCACCTAGAACTGTACCAATCACTTTTTTTTTTATAAATAAATTGATTTCCAGTAATTTTGATGCACCATTCATTCAGCCATCCACATTGTAAACGATATCCTGTCCTGATCCAGTACAGTACATTAGAAGGAATTCTTGGCAATCTTCTCAGTTATTCTAAGCACCAGTCCATCAGAGTGCTGACTGTGGCAGATTCAGCAGTTGCAGTCGATTAACCATTTCAGCCCCGGAAGAATTTACCCCCTTCCTGACCAGAGCACTTTTTGCGAAATGGCACTGAATCGCTTTAAATGACAATTGCGCAGTCATGCGACGTTGCGCCCAAACAAAGTTGACGTACTTTTTTTTCCAACAAATAGAGCTTTTTTTTGGTGGTATTTGATCGCCTCCGCGGTTTTTATTTTTTGTGCTATAAACAAAAAAAGCGACAATTTTGAAAAAAAAAAGCAATATTTTTTACTTTTTGCTATAATAAATATCCCCAAAAAATATATAAAAAAACAAATTTCTTTCTCAGTTTAGGCCGATATGTATTCTTCTACATATTTTTGGTAAAAAAAAAATCACAATAAGCGTATATTGATTGGTTTGCGCAAAAGTTATAGCGTCTACAAAATAGGGGATAGATTTATGCCATTTTTATTATTATTATTTTTTTATTAGTAATGGCGGCGGTCTGCGATTTTTATCATGACTGCGACATTTTGGCAGACACATCGGACACTTTTGACACTATTTTGGGACCATTGTCCTTTATACAACGATCAGTTCTAAAAAAATTCACTGATTACTGTATAAATGACACTGGCAGGGATGGGGTTAAACACTAGGGGGTGATCAAGGGGTTAAGTGTGTCCTAGGGAGTGGGGGGATGGGCTACCACTGACATGACAGCGAACACTGCTCCCAATGACAGGGAGCAGTAGATCCCTGTCATGTCACTAGGCAGAACAGGGAAATGCCTTGTTTCTGCCGCTCCGTGACACGATCGCGGGACACTGGCAGACATCGAGGCAAAGTCACGGGGTACGTTGGCAGGGTGCGCACGCTCCCACAATGCCACGTCTTAAAGGGGACATACAGGTACGCCCATTTGTGCAGCCGTGCCATTGTGCCGACGTATATTGTCGTGGACTGGTCAGAAAGCGGTTAACCGCTTGCTGATCAGCCGCTGTTATTTTACAGCGGCAGGTCGGCACAATCCTGCGAACCATCGTAGCTATACGTCGGCTCGCTGGATCAGGATAGCAGCACACGCCTGCTGCACAGCAGGGGTGCCGATGCTCGTGGCCTACAGTTGCGATGAACAGAACAGACACGTGTGTTAACCCCCCACTGTTCTGTTCTGAGAGGTGTGACAGATCGTGTGTTCCTATTAGCTAGGAATATCAATATACGCTTATTGCGATTTTTTTTACCAAAAATATGTACAAGAATACATATCGGCCTAAACTGAGAAAAAAATAGCTTTAAAAAAAAAAATGGGGATATTTATTATAGCAAAAAGGACAAAATATTATGTTTTTTTCAAACTTGTCGCTCTTTTTTTGTTTATAGCGCAATAAATAAAAACCGCAGAGGCGATCAAATACCACGAAAAGAAAGCTCTATTTGTGGGAAAAAAAGGACATCAATTTTGTTTGGGTGCAATGTCACACAGCCACGCAATTGTCAGTTAAAGTGATGCAGTGCCGAATCGCAAAAAATGGCCCGGTCATTCAGCAGCCAGATCTTCCGGGGCTGAAGTGGTTAAAGAAGCAGCCCTTGTCCCCTTTGCAGGCTTTCTGCATAAGATTGTGAATAGAGCAGGAGATTGTGTGCATGGAGGATCCAAGCCCAAAAACACCAGACACTGCTTTGAGGACCTCTTCTGGTAGGCTGAGCTTGCAGAGGGTCCAGAACGGCTTTCATAACACTACTATTGATTGCATACATGTAGCAGTAGTATTGGTGCTGAATATAGGCACTGTAAAACTACTACTGATTACCTGCATTCTGGGCAAAAGTTCAGTTTGCTGCACTTTATATTCTGCTTTCATATCACAATGGCTTTTATCTAAAATATTTGAACAAGACAACAACCATTTATTAAAAATGATCTGTGGAAGCGCAAGTCACTTGCTTTCACAATATGTGTTCTTAACCTCTTCATGCCTAACATGTGTTAGTAAAACCGTACATATCATCACAACTATTTTGTGCATCCAAGTGGATTATACCTTGTTTTTTTCAGGACAAATTGGGCTTTCATTTGGTAGTAAATGGTTATGGATATCTCCTGATTTTTGTTTTATTACCAAAGAAAAACTGTTCCAAAATAGTAAAAAAATGCCTTTTTTTCTAATTTAGCTGTATATTTCTTGTTACTACCATAACCTACCACCAAAGAACAACCCAAAATAAATTCTCCTGCTCCTGACAATCGCAGTGATACCACATATGTGTATGTCAGTTGTTCATTGTACCCGTAGTACAGCCCAGAAGCAATAGTGCGCATTTTTCTTCTTTTTTTTTTGTCCAACCTAAAAAACACACTGATGCCGCGTACACACGATTGTTTTTTTCATACTAAAAAAATATGACGGCTTTTCTGACGGGATTCCGCTCAAGATTGCCTTGCATACACGCGGTCACACAAAAGTTCGCTGAAATTACATCTGTCAAGAACACGGTGAAGTACAACACTACAACGAGCCGAGAAAATGACGTTCAATGCTTCTGAGCATGCATCGAATTGTTTCCGAGCATGCGTAGGGATTTTGCACGTCGGAATTGCCACAGACGATCGCATTTTCGGATAGGAACTTTTCCCAACCGAAAAATTGAGAGCATGCACTCAATCTTTTGCTGGCTGGAATTCCACCAGCAAAAGACCGATGGAGCATACACACGGTCGCATTTTCCGATGAAAAAATCTCATCGGTCTTTTGTAGGCCGAAATTCCGACCGTGTGTACGTGGCATGACACTGACACTAATGCCTCGTACACACGATTGGATTTTCCGCAGACAAAAACCTCGGACTTTTGTTCGAAGGATGTTGGCCAGGAACTTGTCTTGCATACAAATGGCAAAGAATTGTCGGCCAATAAACACAAATGAAGTGACGTACTACGTGGTTTTTTAGCTCTTTAGCACCACCCTTTGGGCTCCTTCTGCTAATTTCATGTTAGTAGAAGTTTGGTGAGTGTTGATTCATGCTTTTCATTTCGTGCTTTTCAGTTCGCGCCTTTCAGTTTGCACTTTTCAGTTTGTTTCTGAACAGCCGTTCATCAACCAGCCGTGTTGCGGAATCAGAGGAGATAACGTGTTATTTATTTTTGGCCTTGGAGTTATTGCTTTAAACCAAGTCCAGTCCAGGAACAGGAGGAGGAGGATTTCTTGGACCAATAATTGCATTTTGCATAACCTTATTTGCTAGGCTGTCAGAGTCTACTACAATTAGTAATTATGTATTTAGGGAATGTAGTTTGTGTTCAAAATTTGAAACCTGTACATAACAGACAAACTCCAACATTTACTTTCATCCAGGCAGTGTTGGAGCTTGACACCCTACCACCCCCACATTCACCTTTTGGCCCATCACTATTAAGAGATTTCTCACTTGGCAATAGTAATGTGCTAGTGGAAGAAAGCAGAAAGAAGGCTTAGGTACCATCAAACACACTGAAGCTTTGCCAGTCAGAGTGGTCTGGCGTTTGGCTGTAAAATCAGGATATTAGATGCTGCAGGTATGTGAATGTATGGGATGAACATTATAGTCAATTTTTTTTTTTAAGAAAAGGTTGAAAATGACAGCCTTTATTTTACACTCATATCCAGTTTCATTTAAGTCAAGAATATTTAATTATTTTAAAAAAGTGGTAATACACAAATCAAACTAAAAAAAATATCTTCTGAAATCCTTTCTAACGTATGTCTTGTGTTGAGGATTAAAGTAACAATTAATGGAATTACAAATGTGTACATCCAGGTCACTATTGACATGAGACTACAAAGGCTTATGTTGGACATTAATTAATTACTTCTTAAGCAGTATACCGCCTTTGAACAATGTACTTTACAGATTGCTCAAAAAGTAAGGTAGTCCTCCTTACCCCAGGAAGTTAAAATCGTTGCTAATAATTGAAGCAGAATAGCTGATTAATCAGGAAGATTGAAATAGGAATATGAGTCACTGAACTAAAATGAAGCATCACCTCCAAAACCTTCCTCACTATTAATTATTTGTACTCTTTATTACAAACATTCAGTGTAATTGATTAAACAGTTCAGCTTAAACCTATAAACTTAGTTTTGACATCTACAGTATAAATAGTGAAATACGTATTACTGTTCTATACAAACTACCGTATTTATCGGCGTATAGCACGCACTTTTTCCCCTTAAAATCAGGGGAAAATCGCGGGTGCGTGTTATACGCCGATCCCCGCCGATCCCCCGCTGACTGTGAGTGGAAGAGAGACCGCCGCTGACATACATACATAGCCGAGTGTACTCGGCTAGGTTCGGCTAGCTCCGCTCACAGTCATGCCCAGTCCCGCCCTATGATGGACATAACACAGGGACTGGGCGTAACTGTGAGCCGAGCTAGCCGAACCTAGCCGAGTACACTTGGCTATGTATGTATATCGGCGGCGCTCGGTTCCGCCCACAGGACTATGAGAGGAGCCGAAAGCAGCCGAGAGCTGCCGAGAGATACAGGACCGGCTCTGTGTCTCTCGGCGCCGCCATGTTTAAAAACTGCAGTGACACTGACAAGTCTGCAGTGTCACTGGGCAAGGCTGCAAATGACACTACAAGGCTGCAAAAGACACTGAAAGGCTGCAAATGACACTAAAAGCCTGCAGATGACACTACAAGGCTGCAAATGACACTGAAAGGCTGCAAATGACACTACAAGGCTGCAAATGACACTACAAGGCTGCAGATGATATTACAAGGCTGCAAATGACACAGAAACGCTGTAAATGACCCTACAAGGCTGCAGATGACACTACAAGGCTGCAGATGACACTGACAAGGCTGCAAATGACACTACAAGGCTGAAGATGGACACTGATAAGGCTGCATTGATGGGCATTTAAATGAAAAATACGTTTTTTTCCTTAAAAAGGTTTTTTCCTTAAAATTCCCTCCTAAACTTGGGGTGCATGTTATACGCTGGCGCGTGTTATATGCCGATTAATACGGTACTTAAATCCAAATATTCAAGTTAGCATTATTTGACAGTCAAAAGAGAAGGGATATTGTCATATATTTAGTAGGTCATTGTTTATGTAAAATTGGTAAAGTGGTGATATAATTCCTTAAAACTATTTTGAAATGTCTGCCCCGGACACTCTGGTTTTTAGTCACTGACCTGGAACAAGCAAATACAGACATCTGACTTTTCTCTGACTTTACTGGCCTACAGGTACATACTTGTTTAAAGGGTAACTATAGTTTTGTGGGGAAAAAATAGCAAATAAAGAAAAAATAATATAGTGAATACAACTGTGACACAAGCCATATTGTAATTTAATGTTTTCAAAAACTACCTTTCCTTTTCAATCTGCAGCCAATGTAATTTTCTGTAAATGCAATGCAATATAGCTACCTGGAGTTGTTCTGTACACAGAGTGTGTACTGAACACACCCCAGAAACATAATTTCCTGCTTGTGTGATTGGCTCACCAATTTTCCCAGAAGTCTGCCTAAGATACAAGTCGGATTTCAGGCATCCCCTGCAACAAAAATGTCAATTTTGGTGAGATACTTTCAATAGGAACACGACTAAAGGGATGCAGGCCCAGCAGATTTCCTCATTAGTGCTGTGCAGGTGCACAGCTGATAAATAATTATGAAACCACTCCCATTAGACCTACTCAGCACAGAGGAACAAACAGGGATTTCTTCAGAATAACAAAAGGTAGGAATCTGCAACAAAGGTTGTTATAATCCTTGCAATGTACATAGATCACCCAGAGGGGAATGTTTTTTTCTCAACAAAAGTGGAGTAACGCTTTAAGGTCAGAGACTGATAACCCATGAGGGACGGGGCAGTTAACTAGCTAGCAAAAGGTCAACAGTGTATGTAAAGGCATAAGGTTTAAGTTTTGGATAAAGTGGGGAAGGGTTAGACCATCTTTCAAGTTTTTACTGTGGTCTGTGTTCCTACTGAGGAAATTCACAAGTCTATTTACCCTGGTGACCCTTGTCACCAAGAAAAGAAGCAAGTGAGTTGTCACAAGAGCAGTGGAAGTTTTCTAGTGAGTATAACTGTCTAAGGCAGGGGTCTCCAAACTTTCTAAAGAAAGTGCCAGTTTGTCATTGGTAAAATACATAATTTCGTTCTGTTATATTCATTATGCTACGTTAATTTGTTTTCGGTTAGTTCGTTATTATTCGTAGAGTGTCGGTATTCGTTATACTGAATCTCGAATCATGTCGAATCTATTTTTTAAATCCACTATAATTTCTTTCATATTAGTTGAAATTTGATATTCATGTATGTATATTGATTTGTGATAATGATTCGTAGTTTGGAAAGTCGTTTGTTTAGTGAATCTATTAACACACGCAATGACAATATCTCTTCTCCTCTGCTCAAATACAATACAACACCCTTCTCACTCAGTTCTCAGGAATGCACTTTGCCAGTAATTCAACCTCCAGCACAAAATTAATCAGCTGGTTGGACTGTAAGATTTACTTTGAGTTGACCTTTTGTTTCATTAGATCTTTATCGAATTACCGAATCATGTTGAATTCATTCGTTATATTCGCTATAATTCTTTTCTTATTAGTTGAAATTCGGGGGGGTTTGGACATTTGGATGCATCCGAATGTCCAAAAGAAGCAAAATTTGGCCGAATTTAGTTTCGTTACGAAACGAGTTGCACATGTCTACTTGATAGGGATTTTACCTTTTTCCTACTACATCCCAAACCAATAAATACATTTTGGCTTTACTTACACTTTAACTCTACCCTAAACTAAACATTTAAGTTAATTCTAAAAAAGAGTAACTGACCTGAACCCTGATAGGTAGCATAAAGCCTCTTTTACCATGTGCAGAGACGTGACCATTTCTGCACCTGTCTTTGCAAGGGCACAGAGAAAACAATTGTTTTCTCTGTGCCCTGTTCACGCAATAACAATGGTATCATGTGTGTCTTTTTTCTGTGCAGAAATCTGTAAAATGTATGCAGTTTTCTTCTCAGAAGAAACTAACATTATGGTTTGAAAAAAAATGTTTTCTTTGTGTCCTTGCAGAGACCTAGACTAGAAAAACACGTGTCTCTGCACATGGTATGAAGAAGCAATATTTATTCTATGCAAGTCAAATCTACATGTTTTTCCATTAGTTTTTATGCATGTATGGTGTGAATGAGGTCTAACTTTAATTTTATTCTGGATAAAGCAGGGAAAGACTAGACCCTCTGTTTTAGTGTATCTATGAGGGAGATTTACCCAAGGATAAGAAGTAATGAGAAATCTCTCCAATTTGGACAAAAACAAAGTAGTATGAGAAAGGGTTCAAAGTTGTGACAATGTTTGATTGCTGTTTATGCCTTCAGGGGACAAAAAGTGAGAGACAATCTCCCTTATGGGGTCACAAAGAGAAATAAAAACATAACAGAATGAAAATATACCTTTGCCCTACTTTGGTGCAAAACATTTACCTTTATTGCCAAAGCGTGCATATGCATTTAGCAGACACTGCCGAAAGCCTTCTTTGTTGCAAGGAAACAATACTGATTTGAAAAATGTAACCCAGGGAAATGAATGTATCCTGATAATGGCCAAACAAGGCTGCCTGCCCCGACCTAAAGGTGTATTTTGATGATCTATATATTTTTTTTGTTTTTATAGTTATTTATTGGTTATTGGTAAAAAAGAAAATATTTAAAAATATTTTACATTACTCAGGTAAATATAAAATGCTGAATATTAAAATGTATTTTTTTCAGCTCCTTTTCATATGGTTATAGTGCTCTCCTTGCCCTCCCCGCTTACTTCCCTAAAGCAATTCTGATACTAGATTAAAAAACAAAGAATTGTCCCACTACCCATGCTGATGATTATTATTCTCTTAAAGAGCTAAGCAAGCTGAAGAATCTTCAGCATCTAAAACACTTGCTAATGTGTTGTATGTCTGTATCCCCCCAGCTCCCACTGTATTTTGTGGTTTCTATTGACCCCTATGTCACTACTGTTTACCTATGGTGACATAGGGACTGGCAAATGAAACCACAGGGTGCAGAGGGGGAACAGGCATAGTACTGGATTCTGAAGAAACTTCAGCAAGCTTAGCTCTTCAAGACAGCTAAGATCAACAGAACAGGCCATTGGACAGATGAATATTAATTCTTTTCTTTGCAAGGTGGGCTTTTCGTCTTTTTAATCCAGCGACAGAGTCACTTTAAATTAGCTCCAGTGGAATTTTCGATCAGAGTGTTTAAAAAGAATCTCCCCTTCCTGATTAGGTGAATATAATCTCCCTAGTACTACTCCCTATTTGGGAAGTGGAGGGGAGCAGTCTGGGGAAAGGAGAAAGAATAAACAAAATGAAGATGAAAGTCCATTGACATACCTTAAAGGGGCTCTCTATAAAAATGTCACATATATCACATTACGAGTGGAACACAGACTCACTTAATGGTTAATGTGCCTTAATAGGGGAGCAAGGTGGCACAAAGTTTCACCCCTATACCCTTCTTATAAAAAGTTGGGCATAGATTACAAAAAACATAGCTAGAGAGAAGTAGGGGGGGGGGGGTGAGGGGGGGGAAAGGGTGTTTTTTTTTAAAAACACAATTGTATAGTTGAAATGTTTTTTAAATGGCACAGAATAAGATGGGGAGAGGGTGTGAGAAAGTGGACATCTAGACGTAAAGGGGGAAGAGTAGGAAGGGATAGCGGTGCATGGTGGATGAGATCAAGAAGTAAAGGAAGGGATACTAAACTAAAAAAGTACAAGAGGGATAAGGGTGGACTAGGTAAAGGAAAAGATGGGAGTCAAAGTAAAATAGGGCCAATAAGTAACAAGGGCCTGAATTTTGTAAGTTATAAAGTGTTATAACAGGGGTTATAGTGTACCCCTGTTAGTTTGTTTTTGCCTCCCTGACATTTCTGTGGGGTATATGATATTTTTGTATTACAAATGTAACTAATAACATTTATAAACTAATAGGAAAAGGAAATCATTCCTGCTGTTTTTTTCTCCTTAGAAAACCTTTTTATTTACTAAAACTGAAGCATGCAAGATCTGGTGCAGCTCTGCATAGAAACCACTCAGCTTCCATGTTTTATTGTCAAAGTTTAATTGAGCAAACTAGTTAGAAGCTATTGGCTACTATGCACAGCTGCGTCAAATGCTGAGTGCTCTAGTTTTAGTAAATCTCCCCCCCAGTATGCCCCAAGAATCCTCCGTTAAAGATGCTCCTGTATTAAACATTTTTTTTTTTTTACAATATCTTTTACATAAATTGTAAAACATATGTAAAAGAGTATAAAATTAGAATAAAAAAATATATATATAATAAAATTGACCATAGACTTAAAAGTTTTTCTTTTAGTTCCCTTTCACACGGGTGCCTCTGCTAATTGGAATCCGCTTGCTCAGCGGGGGATCTCTCCGCTGATGCCCGCTGAGCAGGCGGGTGACAGGTCAGTGTCTGCTCCACTATGCAGAGAGGACACGGACACAGTCCCGCTCTCCTCTATGGAGCAATCAGATGGAAACGGACCGCCTGTCCCTTTCCATCTGATCCAATCCACCAGACAGATGGGGAATAGGACCACCATCCGTCAGTTTTTGGTGGACAGAATCCGATCAGATGGCGGTCCATAGAAGAGACTAGAGGGTTTGATCAGGTCCACCTGAAAAACTGATCGGACCTGATTGGACAGCCCGTGTGAAAAGGGTCCTTTAAAGGACTATGGTTGTAACATTGTCTTCATTGTCAGTGAAAGAATGTGCTGGAGGTTAGATTGCAAATGTCAAACTCATAAATATATTTTTTATATCATATGATAAAAACATATGCTTTCATAAGAAAACTAAGTACAATATGCCTGTAAAAGCTGTTGACTGAACATTTGCTTTATTTTTGTGGTGAGAAACCTATGCAGTTTAGTACAACATACAAGTTACCCCAAGTATAATAAAAATGTAAACGTTTTTCAAGTCTACAGTACATGGGTAAGATTTCAGCTTGGTAAGTGTATTCAGAGAACTTCAGCTTAACCTTTTACTGTGAATAAAGCAATCTTAGGATGCGTATACCTGCAATGTGTGTATTCTTGAATGGAGTTATCTTGGATAGCTATATCTAGGAGATTTATAGACTAAGGCTAGTTGCTATTTCCAGTAGTGGTATGCTTGATGACCTCCTGTATTCTTCAGGTTCTTCAAATATATTATAAAAATGTTAGTATTTTTCTGTACAAAATAAAATTAAAGAATAGTAATAAATAAAGTCCCTGGCAAGCTCAATCAGCTTTTGTTTTTGTTTTTTATACTTTGGGAATTTGAATGGAAAGATATCACCACACAAGCTCACATATGTATAGTCCACCGCAGTTTCACTTATGCTACTGTATTTTCTGTATAGATGGACAAATAAAAAAATCCAAAAACAGAGAATGAGGGTTTATCACAGAGAGCAGATACCACTAGTTGCTCTCCCTGGAACATTTCAGTAATTACTTTACATGATTCCTGCAATTTACACTTTAGTCATAAGACACAGAGTGCCGTGTGGAGCCTGCAGTATGCTTTGGGGAGTTCTCTGCATTAAACAGTAAACATTCTAGAATACGGGTGTCTTTAAAAAGAATACTATAAAAAAAAAAAACTGTGGTATGGCTGTGATTAGGTCATACAGCTGCTTTATAAATTAAGCCTATTACCCTCTCATAATAGATATGGCAGGTAGGTGAGGTGAGGAACTTGAGTGGGAAGATCTCTCTGGCACACTCTTTCACAGACGTAAGCCAGGGGCTGATTCAGTGGTGATTTTACCCTTTATTACACCAATTTATACATTCAGAATGCTTCAATTACTTTTAGCAAAATATACATTAGCTTGCGTAATGTTTCATAAAATTAGAAGCGGCCTTGAAACTTGGTAGTTAAAGGGATGATGATAAGGATAATGACAATGATGATGTATTTGTTAGTACTCAAAAAATATAAACTTGTTCCTACCCATAATTGTAAAAAACATGTATTGAATTTGGTTCCAGAGGTGGTGCAGTATCATAAATAATGTCAGAATTGATAGGCAGAGAACTAATCCCTGTGAGAAAATAAGAAAACACTCTTGAACAAAGTTATACCATACAGGGTTGTAAGTACTGGTACACTGTTCTTGGATTCAAGATAATGAACAGTTTAAGGGATCAGCCCACCCAAAACTGACAGTGCAATTATGTGTGGATAAAAGTGAGTTGAGTCATTCACTGGCTTTCTCTATATCTCCGGGACTCATATATCTCTGCTCCTCCCAATATTGTTTCTGGTTGTGCCTTCCCTGTCATGCAAAGACTTTCCTCTTGATGCAGCAAGGAGAGTTTATTGCCTCCCAATGTGCTCTCCATAATATCATAATAATGTGCATTTCTTAGGCAAGAGCAAGGGCCTGAGTCGATGGGCTAAGGGCTTGTGTTGAGGGCATATTTTTGAAAACAGTTTGAGATAATTCTAAGACCATTCAGAAGTAATTTGCGGGTGTTTTTGACCTGCAGCTGGCCTTCTACTGAGGATCGTATAGACTTGCATGAGGATGCAAATCTACGATGTTAACAAAAGCCTGTCAGTGCAGGTCCTAAGACTCTCTGGGGGTTATTTACTAAAGAAAAATGCACTTTGCACTGCAAGTGCACTTGGAAGTAAAGTCACTGTAGATCCGAGGGGGACATGCAAGGAACCTAAAAAACAGCATTTTAGCTTGCACATGATTGGATGATAAAATCAGCAGAGCTTCCACTCATTTCAGATCTACCCCTTAGATTTAGAGCGACTACACTTCCAAGTGTACTTTCACTTTCATTTGCCTTTCGTAAATAACCCCCTTTGTCTTGTTTTTGACACCTGAGTGGAGCTAGGGAACTGGTTGCAAAGATCTGTTCACGAGAATCGACAAAAGATGTAAAAAACTAGTAGCGGAATTTCAGTACCAGCCTATTCACAAACCTTTAATAAGGTCCATTATCTCGAAGGGAAAACCAAGAGACAGTGTACAGACTGGTGCAATAACAGAAAATTATTGACTGTGTATAGCTGTGGATCTCAATCATGTTCATGTCAGCTTCCTTAAAGTAACATTATTCCATAAAAATAAAATATTCTATCAAATAAAAATATGCGAAAGTCTCCACCAAAATATATGTAAATGATATAGGCAATACAAAGGACTATATAAGATATTAGAAAAAAAAACCCACAGTGGCACACACAGAGCAGCCTGGCCCCACCTCCCGCTCTCTGCTCACTGGCTGTGATTGACAGCAGCAGGAGCCAATGGCTCCCACTGCAGCTTCCATGCCCAGTGAGGAGAGAACACAGATTGAGATTGAGCTCAGGTAACTATAAGGTAGGCTTCCATAAAGAAGGTTTTTTTTTTACCTTAATGCAGAGAATCCCTAGTGGTAAAAAAAAACTTCTACCTTTACAACAACTAAATTACAACAATGGGAATCTAGCAATTATATTGTATATGCTATTATACTTCTTTTTTTTTTTTTGCTATATTTTTTTCCTCGAAAGTGGAGTTACCCTTTAAGTCACTCAAGGTAATATGAATAGCAAAGATTTGTTTTGATTAGAATGAATGCTGTCTACTAGTAGATTTATTTGTGAGTCGTATATCTAATTACTTGCATACCTCAAACCATTTTTCTACCTGTAATGTTTCTATTTTTTTAAAGGAGTCTTTTAGTAACCATTTTACTTTTAGTCTGTATTCTTCATTATTTTGCATTTCTACTGCTGATATAATTTCCCTTCTGAACAAAATTGGGTTTATATCAGTTATTTTTGTAGTGCAGCGATGTTTTATTTAACATTGGGGATTGTTTAAAAATCATTTCTATACAGCCATAAAGTGCTGGTGATAACTGTATATATGTAAGAGTATATTAGAGATAAGATAACAAATACCAGGGAGTACTTGGAACGCAGGTTTATTAAAAGCTATATATAATTGTAAAATGTCTGTTGTATTGTGTTTACAATTTCCTTATTACTCTGTTGGTAGTGCTCATAGCTGGTCTATAGACAGACATGTTTTACCTTGAAAAACCATAATATTGAGTAAAAAGAAAATTAAAGGGTTCGCTCAGCTTTTCATTTTTTTCTGAAAAGGTGAACTAACATCCTATACCTTCCTCACCCTCCCACCCCTGGTCCCCACTGCACTTACCTCCGTGGGTGATACAGTTTTACTGCCTACGCAGCCTGGAGAAATTATCCTGGGGTTTCAAAACCATGCTGTTCTTCATCTTATTTACCTAAGGACAGCAGGACAGATCAGAGTAGATCATGTGCTGGTACTGACTAATCAGAACCACTCTGATCCATCTTGCTGTCCCTAGGAAAAGAAGAGGAAGAACAGCATGGTTTTCAAACCCCAGGGTTGCTTGACCGGGCTGCATAAACAGTGAAATTGTATCACCCACGCAGGTAAGTGCAGCAAGGACCAGGAGGGTGGGGAGAGTGTAGAGTGTTAGTTCATGTTTTCATTTTTTTTCTGTAAAGATGAACTAACCCTTTAAGAACTAAAAGGGGAACATTTATGATAGAAGGTTAAACATTTTACCTTTTGTATGTGCATGTTATGTGCTGATCTATTTTACTGTTTTGAGAGATAAACAATTAACAAAACAGGTTGTTTTTCCATACAGTGATTTTTGGCTCTCATTTTATTAATACTACTTATTGCTGAATAATAAGGATTACATTTCTAAATCGTAGTGCTACTTGTTTCTTTTTAGAACAGTTTAGGAAGTTTTAGCAAGTGTATATTTAGAACAGCTAAAATAAGAATACAAAAATGTAAGGAAAGTTATAAAAATTATTAATACAATTTTTTTTCAGAATGCAGCTTACAATATTTTGCTTCTTTTCTTCACTTGAACATATGTAGTGATGAAGCAGCACAGATATAGCAAGGCATTCTTTATGATTTTGCAAGCCTAGCAAGCTCATTGCTCACAAATACAACATGGAGAGGTTCACTAACCTGTGGCATATTTGCAGATGAACTGGTGTCCTTACCAGTCCCTGCTATGCTCTCCTTAAAAGTTGTTGCTGGTGGATCTACTTTCTTTACAGTCATTTCCTTTGGAATGGGAGAATTTACTGGACCCACAGACTCAGTCACTGGGGCCTTGTTAGAGCTGGATTGTTGCCATGTTTGGTTCTTATACCAGCTAGGGTATAACAAGCGGTCTGAAGTTTCTGTTGCTGAGAGCACTTGAGCATTAGGCGTCTGTTGAATACCACTTGGCTCAACACTACCCTTTATCAGGACAGATAAAATAAACAGAGACATTATCTTTTGGAATGCAGCTCAAACTTCTGTATATAGTACATCTGAAATTCAGCTTATAAGGCAAAGCAATACATCCCTTGAACCTTCCAAGATAAGAAAAAAAATAATCAAGATGTTAATGTCCATTGCCTGTGTTACTCCACAGAAGAAAGCCACAGATTATAATGTTATTTTTTCAAATTCTAGGTTAGTTATAACAAAGAAGTTAGAGTTCTAAACATTGTCAGGAAAATACCTTTGTTAGTACCAAATTGGTGTTATAACACTCAATAATGTGTACATATTGTGCACATATTAAAAGATAGATAGATAGATAGATAGATAGATAGATAGATAGATAGATAGATAGATAGATAGATAGATAGATAGATAGATAGATAATTAAATAGATAGTAAATTGCTACAATTTTATGTGTAAATGTAATTAAATATCACTAAAATTTTCTGGATTTTTTGGATATCCAAAATGATGGCGAAAGGAAGGGTACATCTTGGAAATAATTTTGTGATTTTTTCTTTACTAGAATCCATATTTGAATAGATTAGAGAAAATTTAGACCCACAATCATTTTTTTTTGTTTTGGCAAGAGATATTTTGCTGGAAGAAGTAATAATTAGCAAAAATGTTAGACCTTTGTGTGGTATGCAGTTATTTTTTACGTGTGATGTATTACTATATGAGGTCACCAAACATAATTTACCTATTTTTTTTTAAATCCGATTTTGTGTTTAGTAATATTGATAGATAAATATATGGTATAGGTGATTGCTATAACATTTAAAGTTTGTTTGCTAGGGGATTACAAACAGCTAAATTCACTACCGACAATCCCGCAGACTTATTATAACAACTGTAATTTTGATGCCTGCTTTTGTGCAAGGCTGAACTCCGTGCACATAGCTGCATGCAAATTTGAAACACATACATACAGTATGTGTACTGGTTTTGACTGCCAAACTTTTCATATTTCAGTCCAGCTGATTTTGTGATCCACCCTATTTTGTCAGACAGCAATACCAAGTTATGGGACTACTATTCAGCAGTCAATCTATACAAACTAGTCTTGGGCCTGGCAGAAAATGGAGAAAGGACGGCCGCACTCCAAAATAATGCCTTTATTAAATGTAGCTTAATCCATACATCAATCAGAGACACAGGTCCAGATGAACTGACGCGTTTCGCACCATTAATGGTGCTTAATCATAGCTGTAGGACTACCGATCGCAATCTGTCTTTTAGATGCAACAAAATAATATATGGTGGTCACCTGACCAATTGTATCTAATCCAGATAGCGATCAGCTGTGGTCCTGCAAAAACCTTTCACACATGTGAGGGAGGAAGACTCACGGAGGCAATAAAGGCAACCAATATATTAAATAATTTCAACCCATAAAAGAAAAGGGAACGAAATAATAAACATATACTGGAGTGACCTTATAAATTCAGGGTTAGATTAATGGGCTGCAACAGATCACTCTCCTTGACACTCCGTACATATAATATTTTTCCAAATTAAATACATAACATACGATATTCATGTGTCTGCCAAATACCCAATAAAACCATTAAGTGAGGTATAAACATTGATAAATGTGCAAAACAAAACATGTAATATAAAAATGGGTTAGAAGATTCTAAAAATGTTTTTTAGAATCTTCTAACACATTTTTATATTACATGTTTATTATTTAGTGCCCTTTTCTTTTATGGGTTGAAATGATTTAATATATCTGATTGATGTATGGATTAAGCTTCATTTAATAAAGGCATTATTTTGGAGTGTGGCCGTCCTTTCTCCATTTTCTGCCATTTGAATTTGCTGAGCCTGCACCATTCATCTCCTATATACTAAGACGGTGTGAACACAAGCGATACCACCTGGAGCGGTAATTACCTTGATTTAGTCTAGGACCTGACCCAGCCTGAGATTGCAAAAGTAAAGAGCAGAAACACACTGAGAAGGTCATCACTATACTCTCTCCACCTTCTAATGTTGGGTAGACAGCAGTGGCGTCTCCAGCTTTCATATTTAGGGGGGGCACATGGGGGGCAGGGACAAAAGTAGGGGGGCAACTATAAAATGCACATTATGTATATATATATATATATATATATATATATATATATATATATATATATATATATAGAGAGAGAGAGAGAGAGAGAGAGAGAGAGAGAGAGAGAGAAAGAGAGAGAGAGAGAGAGATAGATATAGATATATAAATATATACTGGGGCCCTTTACTACAACCCCACAATGGCCCTTTCACATGTTCTGCAGTGAGCTCCCTTCCTACTGTATTGGGGTCCCCCAGGGTGGCAGAAAACAAGATATATATATGTCACCAGCATACCAAGAAAATATAAGGATCCAAAGCAGTGGGAGAACTATCAGGGTTGCAAAGGTTGTCTTGCCATCGGGCCCTGGTGTTCTGCCACTGTGGGGTTCCCCAGCCCCCTCTTGCTGTCCTGCCCCTGCTATTGACAGCGCTGGTCTGGCATCTCTTGGAATTTACAGGCTGGTTCTCCTGTCCTAAGGATGGGAGAAATCAGTCTTTCCCTCTTAGACATTGATTTTTTGTAAAAAAAAAAAAATTTTATGGGGGGGGGGGGCACATGGTGGGGCACAGCATAATGTTGGGGGGGGGGGTCAGGGCCCCCTCTGGCCCCTCCCTAGGGACGCCATTGGTAGACAGCCCTGAGCAGTTCTGCAGAATCAAATTGGTCTTTTGCAGCCTGCAGAGCAGAGATTAATGGAAGGCTAATAACAAGACATATTCAGGTACTTATGTTAGGTTTATATAAAAATACATTACATAATTTTTTTAACATTAATATATTGATGAAACAATATTTAAAAAAAAATCTTTTTGGAATCTTCTGACAAAGCAGTGGACAGACACACCATGATTCACTGAAGTGCAAATGTCAGATATGTCAATCTAGCATATACTTACACACACTATTGCGAGGATTACTAGTAGCCCAAATACCTAAGGTTTTTTGTGTGATGTTTAGTAATCCTAAAAGAAGATAAAGAGGGATCACAGGACCTCAGTTGTTCATAAGAAAAGTACTAACTTAATGTTGTGTATGTTTTACACAAAATATAAGGCTAATATAAAACTCTTATCCGTAGATATTGTAAAGGAGTCTTTCCATGAAAGGATGGAGATAAAAGCTTTTCACAAAAAATTATTATTTGCAAACTGCAAAAAAGAGTTTAGAATAAACATGATTTAAATTATTCACAAACGATAATGATTCCTAATTAATACCAATTCAGTAATTTTTCTTCTATAATTAATGTCATTCACACCATCAGCTATGAGCAGATGTTAATATTGTCTGTGTAGGAGAGAAGAGGGAAGTGAAGGAGGTAACAAATTGAATGACAATTTATAGACACACATGACAAAGAGTATATTTGAAACTGTCTAACTGAAACTACATAATCTTCATTCCTCCGTATAATCTTTACATAAATCTGACACCTACATAAAGGTGAGCTTTTTTTTACAAGTTCCTTACAAACAAAATGTCAGCATGATTCAATAAAATGTTATAGAATTCTAGCCCTACCTTAACTGTGGGGATTCCTGTCTCAAATTCTCGAATTTAGTTCAAATCATATTATTTCTGTATTTGTTAAAGTGATTAGTGTGTTGAAAACAACACCTGCTTAATGTTTTGCTTCACAAATGTTGCAAACTTTTGCAAATATTTATCATATACTGCATGTATATGTGTTCCTTAACTGCAATAACACACATGGCTTTATTACTAAGTTTACTTTTTTAGGTTATGCTAAATATTATGGGCCTATACAAATTCAGTAAATATAATTACTTAAAGAGAGCTAAATATACAGTTTACTTAACAAAGGTTTTCTAAATCTGCACAATCAGTTTTGCAATTTACCATCATCTGCCCCACCTGACAGCCAGGAGTATGCCCTTTTTATTTCTTAATTCAGCAAAGCAGCTTTCTATGTCACCTTCCCACCTTTAGCCTGTTTACTGGACAATACATCAGCATCCTCTCCTCTGTCCAATAAGCAGGAAGGTGATTTAGGAAGCTGTAGAGCTGAACTTGAAAGCAGTAAGGTGGTTTTCTTGGCAGAGGTGTGCACATCACATGAATGGTTGAACAAAAATACAAATGTTTTGGCAGGTAAAACAGTAAACCTACAGTCTATGTACAATTTTTATCAGCTGACGAGGCAGAGCCACTCCAGTCTCTGGAAGGATCCCAACAATTTTGTTGGGATCCATCCGACTGCCTGAATGACATCTGGTTCTGACAGGTGGACCCAGCTGCTCCTGCCCCATCCTCTGTCCAGCGCTCCAATGAGCGCTGGTGAAGCAAAGCAGAGAGCAGTGACTGACAGTCACTGCTCTCTGCTCTAAGCAGACTAAGAACTAAGTGATCAGCTGTCATGTGATTGCTCAGTTCTCAGGCTTAAAGCCAGTGTGGGACAGCTGCAGCATCACACCGATGCTAGAGGTGAGTATAGATGTTTGTTTTTTAACAAACCCATTTGCCTCCTTTAAGTTGTGTATTGGGTCCAATTGCAGATTTATTAAAATAGCTTTTAAAATACCTATACACATGTTGCTTATTGTCTAAGAATGCTTGTTAGATTCTTTATGCTGATAATTGCAAACGCACATGTTGCTTCAAACTGCTATGGTCAGCACATATCAAAACACTATTTATATCTGTTCCCTACACATAAAGCATGCTTCCTCTGTTGCTCCTCTTTCCAGTAGAAATACTTGGACAACCCATGGCTAAACTAGGAACTTGGAATCTAGCTTACAGTCAAACCTTAGCTATCATGGTACAGCAGAAAGGGAGTAGAGTTCTCCTTGCCTAGAAGGTGAGCTCTGTAAACAAATAACTCAAAAGTTATTTGACTCAAATGTGATAGGACCTTGTTGTCGGAAATTCCGACCGTGTGTAGGCTCCATCACACATTTTCCATCGGATTTTCCGACACTCAAAGTTTGAGAGCAGGCTATAAAATTTTCCGACAGCAAAATCCGTTGTCGGAATTTCCAATCGTGTGTACACAAATCCGACGCACAAAGTGCCACGCATGCTCAGAATAAATAAAGAGATGAAAGCTATTGGCTACTGCCCCGTTTATAGTCCTGACGTAAGTGTTTTACGTCACCGCGTTCAGAATGATCGGATTTTCCGACAACTTTGTGTGACCGTGTGTATGCAAGACAAGTTTGAGCCAACATCCGTCTGAAAAAATCCTAGGATTTTGTTGTCGGAATGTCCGATCAATGTCCGATCATGTGTACGGGGCATAAGAGTTTAAAATTTTGCAAAGCAATAGCAGATCGTCCCTTTAGCCTTAGGAAGACCTTATTGCCTCTGTGAGGATTACAATCTGTTCTACTGATCACTATAGGGCACTTCATTTATGAATCATAGATGCCAGATAAAATAAAGATAAAAAAACAAAAATTAAAGCTGAGGTTTAGGTATGGCAATACATATATTGTTATATTGGGCCAGCCTGAACCAATGTAAGTATGTATGTACCATACCTATAGGATGTCCGTGGAAGCTGGTAATCGCTGTTGTGGAAACAGCTACTACAGTGGTTGCCACTGGCTTTCAGGTCCTTTGCTGAGCAGCTGCCCTGCTGCTTACTGAACACAGGAACATGTCCACTCAGCACAGGTGTCATGCAGAGAACAATGAATGCAAAATGTTCTCTGATTTGACGAGATGGCATGGGAGCTGGAAGCTAGTGGAAATCACTATAGTAGCAGTGTCTACTATAGCTGAACCAAGGTAACTATGTAAAAAGTGTCATGCCTAAACTATAGCTTTAAAGACAAAAAGACAGAAATTAATATATGGCTTTTGTAGAAAATGAACGCAATGTAGTTATCATAAGAGTAGTAAATATTTGATATTCTTGTCAATGTTAGCAACAAATTCCAAAATGCAAAGAATGCAAAGGTCATCATCAAATAATTTAATGTCTGCATTTTACCTATGGCTTCTTAGTAAGTACATGAATGTCATATTTCCTTTAACTATTAAACTGATACATTTAATTGCTAATCAGTGTTGTTGCACAATGAATACATCTTCTAAAAATAGATTCTACTAGTAGGTTTTGATTAATATGTAACATCAAAGTGTTTGGTGTTTCAGTTGCACGTTAAACAAACGTTCACATAATTCGTGGGTTTAATCATGAAGTCAGCATTATTAATGTTAGTGTGAGTTAAGGTGTTTAAATTACTTGTGGGGCAGGGGGACTTGGATTCTGCTGATCTGTCTCCTGAGGGGAGGTCTGTTCTTGGCTGGTAGTTGTGGACGTGATGGTGGATTCTGGTGTGGGTTGAGGGCTCTGAGTTACTTGCTCTGCTGTTTCCTCTTCACCAGAAGATTCTGTGTGAACTTCTTCAGAATCTTCAGGTTCTCCTGCATCCTCTTCCTCCTCTTCATCTTCTATATCATTTGGAAGTAGAATATGTTAAGGCACATGTAAGCATATCACAAATTAAAAAAAATAGACCCTGCATGTGTCCAGATAAAGCTGCCAACACTCAATTTGTGGTACCAAATCTCCAAAAAATGAATAAACCAATGTAGTGCTATATCAGCTTCGTATTTAAAACGTGCAGAAATGTAAGATACAAAGTGCAAACAATACAATAGATATAGAACCTTATGTAAAGTGCAAAATGGTGCAAATAATCCATTTTGATCAGGAACAGCGATCTCTGTGTTGTCCCAGCAAGCCCATCCCCCACACAGTTAGAACACACCCAGGGAACACAGTTAACCCCGTGATCTCCCCCTAGTGTTAACCCCTTCCTTGCCAGTGTCATTTATACATTGATCAGTGCTTTTTTTTAGTACTAATCACTGTAATATTGTCACTAGTCCCCAAAAAATGTCACTTGGGGTCAGAATTGTCCGCCGCAGTGTCGCAGTCCCACTAAAAATCGCAGCTTGCCACCATTACTAGTAAAAACAAATAAAAAAATTAAAACTCCCTAAATCTATGCCCTATTTTGTAGACGCTATAACTTTTGCTCAAACCAATCAATATACACTTATTGCAATTTCTTTTACCAAAAATATGTAACAGAATACATATTGGCATAAACTGATGAATAAATTTGTTTTTTTATTTTATTATTTTTTGGATATGTATTATAGCAGAAAGTAAAAAATATAGGTTTTTCTTTTAAAAATTGCCAGTCTTTTTTTGTTTATAGCGCAAAAAATAAAAACCACAGAGGTGATAAAATACCACCAAAAGAAAGCTCTAGTTGTGGAAAAAAAAGGACATAAATTTTGTTTGGGTACAGTGTCGCAGGACAGCGTAATTGTCAGTTAAGGCGACGCAGTGACGTATTTTTAAAAAATGGCCTGGTCATTAAGGGGGTAAATCCTTCCGAGGCTGAAGTGGTCAACAAATGCCAGTGTCAAAATCTGCCTGTGCTGTTCAGCCAAGTTGATGGTTCCTTGCTACTTATGGAGCACTCTTACTGCATTAGTATTGAAAAGCATTACTGTACAACAAATGCTTTCTATGTCTTTGGATCTTTCCACTGCTTCTGATCATGATTGTTCCATTTGCTATTCTATTACCTGTAACCAGTAAATTACCACCATTGACAGAATTGCTAGTGTGACATAGGCCATTGATTAGATGTCAAAAGTCACTGGCTCACCCACTAGACCATACCAATGCAGGTAAGGTTCTCAGACAGGAGAGGTGGATATACAGTATCTCACAAAAGTGAGCACACCCCTCACATTTTTGTAAATATTTTATTATATCTTTTCATGTGACTGAATACATGACACTTTGCTCCAATGTAAAGTAGTGAGTGTACAGCTTGTATAACAGTGTATATTTGCTGAACCCTCAAAATAACTCAGCACACAGCCATTAATGTCTACACTGCTGGCAACAAAAGTGAGTACACCCCTAAGTGAAAATGTCCAAATTGGGCCCAAAGTGTCAATATTTTGTGTGGCCACCTTTATTTTCCAGCACTGCCTTAACCATCTTGGGCATGGAGTTCACCAGAGCTTCACAGGTTGTCACTGAAGTCCTCTCCCACTCCTCAATGACGACATCACAGAGCTGGTGGATGTTAGAGACCTTCGCTCCTTCACCTGAATGCCGCCACACACACTTGACACCACCTGAACCAAATAAGTTTATCTTGGTCTCATCAGACCACAGGACATGGTTCCAGTAATCCATGTTGTTAGTCTGCTTGTCTTCAGCAAACTGTTTGCATGCTTTCATGTGCATCATCTTTAGAAGAGGCTTTCTTCTGGGACGACAGCCATGCAGACCAATTTGATGCAGTGTGAGGCATATGGTCTGAGCACTGACAGGCTGACCCCCCACCCCTTCAACCCCTGCAGCAATGCTGGCAGCACTCATAAGTCTATTTCCCAAAGACAACCTCTGGATATGATGCTGAGTATGTGCACTCAACTTCTTTGGTCAACCATGGCGAGGCCTGTTCTGAGTGGAACCTGTCCTGTTAAACCACTGTATGGTTTTGGCCACCATGATGCAGCTCCGTTTCAGAGTCATGGCAATCTTCTTACAGCCTATGCCATCTTTATGTAGAGCAACAATTCTTTTTTTCAGATCCTCAGAGAGTTCTTTGCCATGAGGTGCCATGTTGAACTTCCAGTGACCAGTATGAGAGAGTGAGAGCGATAACACCAAATTTAACACACCTGCTCCCTATTCACACCTTGAGACCTTGTAACACTAATGAGTCACAGTCAGAACACCGGGGAGGGAAAATAGCTTATTGGGCCCAATTTGGACACTTTCACTTAGGGTTGTACTCACTTTTGTTGCCAGTGGTTTAGACATTAATGGCTGTGTGTTGAGTTATTTTGAGGGGACAGCAAATTTACACTGTTATACAAGCTGTGCACTCACTACTTTACATTGTAGCAAAGTGTCATTTCTTCAGTGTTGTCACATGAAAAGATATAATAAAATATTTTTAAAAATGTGAGGGGTGTACTCACTTTTTTGAGATACTGTATATAAAATGTCTTCCTATATGTAAAACCTTAATATTTTTTTATTGTATTCAAACAATTTCACCCACATAAATAGTTTCATTTATTTTGACAGCAAATATTATCTATACCTCATATGCAACATACTTCCAGAACATGGTGCATACCTCTATAAAAATCTATCTCACGTAGTATTCTCTCTTCTCTGTTTAGGTCCACTGTAAAATGATTCATGGTTTCATATCCTGGTTCAATTTTTTCCATTTGAAATCCTCTGGATGCTTCTGTTATTCTTAAATATTAAAGAGCATAAGATCAAATTTATAGTTCCAAGCTAAGCAATACAAATTTTCATAATAATCTCAGTATAAAATGGCACTCACTTTTGTAGCAAAGCCTTGGAATTCTGTGAAGCATACGAAACAAAATTAAAATGAAAAAATGAATATTTTGCACAAAAAATCTGCATAGCATTCCCTTTCATGGTGGTGTTATATTTATGATATAGGATCACAACTATCTAGTAAGCTTCCCCTGGCAAATACATGCATAAACAAAAATTCCTAAATCAAACTTATGGATTACCAAACATTGTATCCCTATATTTATCAGAAGAGTAACCGGGGTTCTGTAAAACATTTGCAAAGCTTTAGTATTTAACCAACTCTATCACAAATTCAGCAGGATTGCATTGTTAGGATTAACATATTCAATCTTCTACTTGAATCCCCTATTTAGTAGTAGAATTTTGCATTCGGTTTGAGTGTCCATCAGTGCTCTGTGTCTGGACACTGAAAAACATTATTAAAAATTACTTTTAACCACATAAATCATGGTTAATAAAGCTTAAAACACTTTGTATACTGTTCTAAACACTTCCACATCTCACATGCACAGCTGAGAATAAATACATAAAATCTATAGATATTACTTGTGGTCATATGAACTTACTTGAAGGAACACTGCCATTTCTGGCTCATCCATGAACTGAATTCCTGATTCCACCAGTTTTGAAACTGTTTCCGTATGATCTGCATATTTCTTTATTAAAGACTTAACATATTCAAATTTTTCTTCTTGGTCTCTTGTGATTACTTGGGTTAGTTCACCTTTTCTTTCTTCAAGTATAGCATATAAATAATCAAACTTCTCACACAGCTGTTCTTTCTGTCTCTTGCAGTTTTCCTGAAAGACAAATAACTCGACTAATGGGTTGGTTTATAAAAGGTCGAATCTCAGATTTGCTGGATATTTACCTAAGATTTACCATGAATCATAGGCATTTGCCTGCGAGTCATTCACCTAATATATAAAAAATATAACAACTGTGCGGAATTCTAATGCTTCAAAACATTCATCAAAAAAGTTTCCCCAACCTTTATCAAAACTTACTTTATCTTCTTCTACGGAAAATGCTACTACAGTAGATGTAATGCTCTTCTTATTTGTAAAGCAGAAAATGTTACAGTATAGAATTAATACATTTTGCCACTCTGAACTTGGTAAATCCACTGACTCCCCTTGGAGACTTACCACTTGTCATCTGTCATCTTTTATCAAAGTCAGGGTATTTTTACTCTGACTGAATATGACTACTGACGGGGCATTTTCCCCTCCCATTGACACTTCTGTACATTACATACTCCCGACCCCTACAATGTAGTCCCCATGTGGTATATTATATAACTAATCTTCTTTTTCATTTTGTTTCTTAAATCAACACTGATCTATAACACTGATTTCAGGTCTGGTTCCTGCCTCTGTTCCAACTTTACAAGTCATTTTTGAAAGGAAAATGAGAAATGGCTGCACCCACCAAATCTATGCATAAGATCCATGCTTGGTGCTAGAAATCGGTGTCAATGCACCGTGAGTGATATCAGTGTTCAATATCAGCTTTATTAAAAAATACACTCCAGAGAGCAGACAAACCAAGCCTTGCCCTAATGCATACCTGAAATTGAGGACATGCATATAAGGCACATGACACTTATGAATAGATAAACAACAAAGACAAGTACAACATTTTTTCCAGGTCATCACAAAATTAGCAATAATGCTTGCCTTAAAGTATAACTGAAGGCAAAACTTTTTAAGTTTTTGATAGGGTGGAGATGTTTTAGAACACCTTATTAGGTTTATTGCTGCCTGTGCCCCCGTCTGGGAGATTCACCCTCTCTAACTGTCCTGTTTACCATTATCATTGAAAGTGAAAGTAAAGGAAATCTCAAATTTTGTGTTGTCCCCAGAAAAGTAAAAGAGGGGAAATCTTCCAATTGGGATACTGGTTCTGGTGACCTTGGGAGCCCCACGAGATTCCCTTAATTTGCAAGGATTTACTCTGACTTTCTGTTTTGGCTATGGCACAGGAAGTGAAGGTAAATCTCCCCAGTGGGACACAAATGGCAAAAAAAGGCGAAGAGGGGTTATAATCCTCCCTTACTTTATCCAAAATGAAAAAAAAAAGGTTTTACCTATAATTCTATTTTATATAGGTAATATGAAAGTAACCTATAACTATAATATATGATAATACTTCCATTACAAGAGCAGGGGAGAATAAGTCTTTAATCGGTGTGAGAGCCCAGGCCCTAATGTAAGGGAGGGGTGACTCTAGGGACCCTTATATAAGGAGGGGTTGCTCTGGGGACCCTTATGTAAAGGGGGTAACTGTGGAGACCCTTATGTAAGGGGGGTGACTCTGGGGACCCTGATGTAAGGGGGGAGGGAGTGACTCTGGGGACCTTGATGTTAGGGGGGTAACTGTGGGGACCCTTATGTAAGGGGGTGACTCTGGGAACCCTTATGTAGGGAGGAGTGACTCTGGGCACCCTTTTGTAAAGCGGGAGTGACTCTGTGAAGCCTTATGTAAGGAGGGGTGACTGTGGGGAACCTGATGTAAGGTGGGGATGAATCTGGGGACCCTGATGCAAGTAAAGATACTCTAGAACAGTGTTTCTCAACTCCAGTCCTCAAGGCGCCCCAACAGGTCATGTTTTCAGGCCTTACATTATTTTGCACAGGTGATTTGATCAGTTTCCCTTAGTAATTACCACAGGCATTTCATCTGAGGGAAATCCTGAAAACATGACCTGTTGGGGCGCCTTGAAGACTGGAGTTGAGAAACAGTGCTCTAGAAAGCCTAATGTAAGATGGGGTGACTCTGGAGACCATAATGTAAGGGTTGAGACTCTAGGGACCCTGATTATGGAAAAGACTCTGGTGTCCCTAACGAAAAGGTAGAAGTGGGAACTATGGGTATCTCAATGTAAGTGTGGGACTTTGGGGACCCTGATGTATGTGGGGAACTCTGTGAACCCTAATGAAGGGGGGTGACTTTTGAGAGCCTGATGTAAAGAGGGCTACTCTGGGGATCCTATTGTAAGGGGGCTTCTGGGGATCCTGAGGTAAGGGGAGGAACCTTGAGGACCCTGATGCAATAGGGGGACTCTGGGGGCCCTGATGTTAGGGGGGGGTGACTCTGGGGACCCTGACATAGGGGGGGATGTTACTTACTCCTGGCCCCCTCACTCTATATTTCATGTTGCACATTTCAGAGTCCTGACCAAGGTGTTCCCTGTCCCAACAGTTGCTGGTTTTATTGAAGTTCTTCTTTAAGGTAGGCTGAGACAGACAAAATGATCACTTTTTGTGTGCAGAAAAGTATATGTGATCAAAACGGTTAAATTTTTTAGAAATGGTCCTTCATTCTGAGGCTTTTGTGTATCCATGAGACTGTCATTTGTGAAATAGTAAATAGCAGTATTTTGTGGGTACAAGGACTGTGGTATAGGTGTGCTATGTATACAGCGACTAGGCACAGAATCTGTTTAATAAAAAATTAAGTAAATACCGCGTTTAGAATAAAGCAAAAAGCAGCAACAAAAACCATCTAATATCTAATGGTGCTAGTGTACAAGTTATAAATAAAGTTGCGCTACATTAAATAATCTCTTTAAAGAGACCAAGTGAAGGTGAAGGTTTATTTAATTATTTATAACTTGTACAGATTCCATTTAATCATCTCCCTTTAAGCCCCTCCCACTGATAGGCAAAATCTACTCTCTGCGTCACTTTCTACTGATCCCTGAACTCTGCCTCACCTACTATTGACCTCTGAGCTCTGCTCACTTACTGCTGACACCTGTCCTCCACCGTACTGTCCCCCTACAATGCCCTTCTGACCCCTGTCCTCTGCCCTGCTGATGCCTGTATACTGCCCTACAAACTAATGGCCTCTGTACACTGCCCTGCAAACTGCTGACCCTATCCTCTGCCACACTGACTCCCTGTACACTGCCCTAAAAATGGCTGACCCTATCCTCTGCCCTGGTGATCTCCCATCTTCTGCCCCCTGACATTTTGTACTGCACCCCCATATCAGACAGGCTAGATCCGGCCCTGCTGTAACTACCTACAAGGGATAATCAAAAGCTCAGACTAAAATAAACTTGTTGGGCTGTGTTTAGTGGAGTTAAATGCTTTCCTAAGCTGGCCATACATGGATTGAATTTTGGCAGATTCCTGCTTAATTCAAATCAAAATTTGTTCTATGAGTGGCACTTGTCCACACCACCCAGCTCAACAAAAAGTCAATTGAAAAAATGTACTTTTGTTGTAAAAGTCGGGGTAAAAATTGTTGGTCTGATTGGATGCTGACACTGCTGGGGTATTCTGGCAGCTGTGGATGCCGGCTGTCAGAATACAATAGTGGTCACTGTAGATCAGTGGATGCCGCCTCCCCTATCCATGCGTCCGGCCCCCTGATCTACATATCAGTGGTGCCGGGCCATGGATTCCAATTCAGAGCAGGTGTTTTTTTGAAGCACCTGATTAGAGCCAGAGGCTCTAATAGGTTTCAAAAAAGGGTGACCTCGTAACGCAGAGCATTGCCAAAGCATTGACCAAAGCAAATGAATTTTTATTATTATCACACTAAAGTTCCTCCTGGCCAATCAGGAGGCAGGTCTGTGAGACCTGTTTCCCGTTTGGCCAAAGCGTCAGGCGATCCTATTGGATGCCTAACACTTAGGCAGAAGAGGAGACACCGGAGCTGCGGCTGCCACTGCCTGCACTCCAGGGGAGCAGGAGAGGACACCACAGCCCCGCCACACAAGCTGGTAAGTGAAGGTCCCCCACAGCGGGTGCTGTTTCAGTGCCACGCTGACGGGGGGTCTTGTTTGTTTGCCGTCCCCAAAAGAAGAACCCACCAGTCGCCACTGCTGTAGATTCATCTGTCCACTTTGTTTAGTCTGAATAGAGGAATCTAGTGATTTTTCTCTTTCAGCTAGAGAGTTTGAATAAGAAAAATCTTAGCATGCATGGCCAACTTTAGTTTTCAAGTTTAAAATCAGCAGGGTGCTGATTGATCCCCTTATGCAATTCTTACATGTGATAAAAATGTCCTTGATTAAATATGTTTTAGGCACACTTCTAAATAATGATTATTTGAGTATAGTTATTTCTGTGATAATAGCATAATCTTTTTACTACATGCAAACAGATGAGCTCATTTTGGACTTCGGTGGAATTAAAAGCCACAGCCATTTACCATCACTGTATGCAGCTACTGAAGGCATAAAGGTAATTTTGATCTTCATTTCTCTTCTTTTTTGCATTCAAATTCTTCTTTTGATCCTATCTCAAACCAATAAGCCTTCACATTTAAATCCAATAAACATTCACCTAGCTTTCATTACATCAAATAAAGCCAGCTCATGAGACAGTGACCTGAACTGAAATGTGACCAAGTCACTAACACTTTTCATTCTTAACCAGGATACACGTAGAAGGGTGAAATAAGGCACAAGTGGAAGATGATTGTTCTTACGGCATAGTGCAATTAGAATGCTCTTTGCAAAGGACAATGCAGATATAATCAGTCACCTGAAGGGTCATTTACAATATTTCATCTGCAAATGTTATGATGCCACATTCTTACTGGGCACTATCTGTGTTATTAAAACCTACAATAAAATTTGTAATTAAAAAAAGTCTAAGCAAAAAAAAATGCAACTTAAAGTGGAACTATGGGCAAAATGAAAAAAAATTGAAATATGATGGGGTGTGTCACTTGTTGAAGACTTGATTGAATGCGTGTTCATTCTAAGAATAGATCCATTACTTTCCCCTTCCTTCAAAGTGTATTTAAGCCCAACAACTATTTTCTTTATTGTCCATTAACAGAAATATGAATGTAGACTTTCCTAAATATTTGGGTTAAATGCTACTGCCTCCAGATCGTTTGGACACTAGCAAACAGAAAAACCCTTAAATGCCAGTCCCTATATAACCCTGCATATAACTATCATGGTTCCGTTTTTTTGCTAGTGTCCTAGGAGTTTGGATGCCTTTTCCTCAGAATCATAGGATGTCGTTTGAGCTAATCTCTACATAGCAGATATCCGGCTCAACGTATCATCAGCAACAGCTTTGGGGGCTGTACCTGGACCCTGCTGGTCTAGAAGATTGCGGTGTTAGACTAGAAAGTGACCTTTACTGTACTCTACTGTATTAAGTGACCGCAGAGTGCGCTTAGGGTCCAGGCACTGCCTCCGGTTGACCCAGTCTCTGAAGACTCTCTCTGTGGGTAGGCCTCTGCACATCATGAGGCTAGGCTGGAATGTGACCTTCAGGCACTGGGCAATGCACTATGGTGCTTTCCAGATGTTTGCATACTGTTAGTCACAGAGCTCTATCCAGGTCCAGACCTGTGATGCAGCCTCTGGTGTGACCCTGTCTCTGAAGGCTCTCTTCGGCCCCTTTCACACGGCCTGTTTGTTATTGGTCTTGTTATGGGTCTTGGATTCCTGTGGCAAGAATCTGCAGATTCTTGCTGCGGGCATGACCGGGTTATGCAATTAGCACTGGCCACCCAGCCCATTTAAACAAATGCAGGGCTGACAGCTGCCGCTTCTGATTGCACGTAGCTGCACACAGAGCAATTAGCTGCAGTCCCGGGACAGATATCTGAGCCTGGACGCAGCTGACTGATGGCTAACAATTACTGTCTAATATAGTGCATAAATATTGTAAACAATGTAAATTCCGTGCAAAAGTCAGCAAGACAGTCTCTGTGTGAGGTACATTTATCCAATAAACAGTGTTGAGATTCGAGGGTTGATTTACTAAAAGCAAATACACTGTGCACTTTGCAAAGTGCAGTTGCACTCTGCAAGACCAGTTGTTCCAGAGCTTAGTAAATGAGCAAAAGCTCTGCTGATTTCCATCATCCAATCACGTGCAAGAAAAATGCAGCTTTTTTATTTTCCTTGTACACGATTGGGTACTTTTTACAAAGTGAAGCTTTACCTCCTTTACTAAGATCTGGAACAACTGCACTTGCAGCGTGCAACTGCACTTTGCAAAGTGCACAGTCTATTTGCCTTTAGTAAATCAACCCCTCAGTGTTCATAAAGTACTCTTTAAAAAGTGCCCAGAGGTAGAAAATCCAATATCTTCACTTATTGTGACTGATATGTGCCCCCTTGTAAACACCACACTCACTAGATTTCCATGACCCCCTATAAATGGGTCTTCAGGAACCTTGAAGAAGTCAGTGTAATGAAACTAGTTGGAAGGGCTTACTACATCACTTCCGCTTTCATACTTCTGGTATGTGGAGAGCAGGTGGCTCCAGGAAGTGGTTTACATGAGCTGTAGCTTGTGTATATACAAGCACTGTTATGGCGTAAGTGTATTTTAATTGTTTTAAATTGCCAATAAATGCAGAATTACACTATTGGAGGCTGCCTCCTGGCTTTTTTTCCCTTTGCATATACAAACTGGAGAAAAGTTTATGAAGAAGGGGTCCTGTGGAGCCAATCTGGATAAAGCTGCTGGAGGAAAGATATACTCTTAAAGCTTTTAAAACCATTTATATGGGGTTATGGAGATCTGGTGAGTGTGGTGTTCACAAGGGGAGCACTTATCACTCACAATAAGTGAAGATATTGGATTTTCTACCTCTGGGCACAAGACACTTTTTAAAGAGCACTTTAGACTTGACAGAGACTTGTCTTGCTGACTTTTGCACAGAATTTATATTGTTTACAATATTTATGCACTATATTGCACAGTGATTGTTATAAATAAAATGTTGTGTGTTATTGATTTATGCATGTTACCAGACCATGCACTTAACTTAGTTAACCACTTGACCACTGGGCACTTAAACCCCCTTCCTAACCAGCTTTTCAGCTTTTGGTGCTCTCACATTTTGAATGACAATTATTCAGTCATGCAACACTGTACCCATATGAAATTCTTGTCCCTTTTTTCACACCAATAGAGCTTTCTTTTGATGGTATTTGATCACCTCTGGATTTTTCATTGTCTGTGCTATAACTGAAAAAAGATCGAAAATCTTGTAAAAAAAAATAATTTTTCTTCATTTCTATTTTAAAATTTTGCAAATAAGTAATTTTTCTTCATAAATTTAGGCCAAAATTTATACCGCTACATATCTTTGGTAAAAATAACCCAAATTAGTGGATATTATTTAGTCTGTGTGAAAGTTATAGAGTCTACAAGCTATGGTGCCAATCACTGACAATTGATCACATCTGATCACACCTGATGTACTGAGGCCTGTCTCATTTCTTGACCCTTGAAGCCAGGAAAGTACAAATACCTACAAAGTACAAAGACCCCTTTTTGGAAAGTAGACATTCCAAGGTATTTAATAAGAGGCATGGTGAGTTTTTTGAAGTTGTTATTTTTTCCCACAATTCTTTGCAAAATGAAGATTTTTTTATTTGTATTTTTTCACACCAAATTGCCATTATAACAGGTTATTTCTCTCACATGGCATGTACATTCCACAAATGACACCCCAAAATATATTCTGCTACTCCTCCTGAATATGGCAATACCACACTTGTGAGACTTTTACACAGCCTGGCCACAAACAGAGGCCCAACATTGAAGTAGCACATTCAGGTGTTCTAGGAGCATAAATTACATATCTAATCTCTCAACCACCTATTACACTTTTGAAGGCCCTGAAGCACCAGGATAATGGAAACACCCACAAAGTGTCATTTTGGAAAGCAAACACCCCAACGTATAATCTATGAGGCTTAATGAGTCTTTTGAACGGTTCATTTTTTTCCAGAAGTTTTTGGAAAATGTGGAAAAAAAATGAAAACGCATTTTTTTTACACATAATTGTCCATTTCTAGGATATTTCCAACACATAGCATATACTTAGCAAAAATGACACTCCAAAATATATTCTGCTACTCCTCCTGAGTATGGCAATACCACATGTGTGAGACTTATACACAGCCTGGCCACATACAGAGGCCCAACATTGAAGTAGCACATTTAGGCATTCTAGGAGCATAAATTACACATGTAATCTCTCAATCACCTATTACAATTTTGAAGGCCCAGGAGCACCAGGACAATAGAAATGCCCACAAAGTGACCCCATTTTGGAAAGCAAACACCCCAACGTATAATCTATGAGGCCTAATGAGTCTTTTAAACAGTTCATTTTTTTCAGAAATTTTTGGAAAATGTGGAAAAAAAATGAAAACGCATTTTTTTTACACATAGTTGTCCATTTCTAAGATATTTCCAACACATAGCATGTACATAGCAAAAATGACACCCCAAATTATGTTCTGCTACTCCTCCTGAGTATGGCGATACCACATGTGTGAGACTTTTACACAGCCTGGCCACATACAGAGGCCCAACATTGAAGTAGCACATTCAGGCGTTCTAGGAGCATAAATTACACATCTAATTTCCTTACAATCTATCACATTTTTGAAGGCCCTTCATATTTCTAACACATAGCATGAACATACCAAGAATTACACCCTAAAATACATTCTGCTGAGCAAAGGGTAAACAAAAGATTACCTGTGGTTTTAGTAGTGCAGTTGTCCACAGGAGGAGAGCCCTGATCAAGGCAGCAGGCAGGGACATGGTCAGTGATAGTGAATGCAATTGTCCAGGCAGCAGGCAGGAATATTGTCCATAGTCAGTACAGGCAGGGATACTGTCCATATACAGTTCAGGGTCAGTGCAAGTAGAGACATTGCCAGCAGTGCCAAAATATTGATCCTGGTAATAATCAGGAACATGGTAGCAGGCCAGGAAAGAATGGGTACAGGGGTAGAGGCTTCTCCCACCCAAATCTCTTTGAAGATTCCAGACCCTACATCTGGGAATGAGAAAACTAAAAAAAATGTGTTTTCTTCATCCAGAAAAACATTTCTGGAGCCCCTCACATATGTGAGACCCCTGTGTTCCTACTAGCATAGCAAGTAAATGATCAGTCCAAGAGGCAGGCAAAAAACGTGGTCAAACAGTCTAGGGTCAGTCCCAGAGCAGGCAGAGGTAGGTACAATTTAGCGTTAGGCAGAAGCTTGGTTGTATAACAGGCCAGGGTCAGTTCCGGAGAAGGCAGAGGTATGTTTATCGTTAGGCAGAAGCTTGGTCGTATAACAGGCCAGGGTCGGTTTCAGACAAGGCAGAGGTATGTACAGTTCAGTGCAGTGACATAAGGGGTGTGGAGGAAAATGACAGGAAATGAGAATTAGGTTTACCATACTTCCCTAATAATGTAGAGAAGTATGGTAACAGCGGAAACATTCACCTATACAGAGGCCTGGTTGGGAAGGACATTGGGGACAATAATACGTGGTGTCTCTTCTAACTCCTCCTCTGGAGCACACCCGGCATTTCTTCTGACGTCTGTGGCCTGGAGGGGATTTTATCAGGAAGGTGGAATTCGTGGAGTCTGCTCACGGAATCAGAGCAAATATTTTCTGGTGGGCTTTCAGGGTACAAAAGGGTGGAGATTACTTGTTCCTGATAGTGCAGATAGGATACGGGGGTCTCAGTAGATTTTTGGTAAATAACATAAGTGTTATACATGGCCAAACTGAAAAAATAAATGGACACTTTTTTATACCAATGACGGGATTTTCTTGTGGGAAGGTAGGGTTCAATCATCTGATCATTGAAGTCCACTTCCCCATAAACAAATTATAGTCATAGATACAAGATGGTTTCTGGACTGGGCCGTTTCTTCTGGAGACTTCCACGTAGGTGTCATTATGAATTGTCGTGAGCATGTGGACGTTTCATTTGTCCCTTTACTTGACAGCCAATAGCTCCTGGTTCCGCAAAGATGCCGTCTCCCCTCGTCGTAACCTTTCATTGACTGATTTTTGCGGGAAGCCCTTTCTCTTGGCTGCAGTACCACATGCTGGGGTGTCCTTCCGGTGAAGATTGCGGAAGAGGGGCAAACTTGTATAAAAATTATCCACATAAAGGTGGTACCCCTTTCCAAGGAGTGGATAAACAACCTCCCAGACAACTTTGCCGCTGGCTCCAATATACTCTGGACATTCAGGGGGATGCAGTTGGGAGTCCTTCCCTTCGTACACCCGTAAAGCGTAAATGTACCCTGTGGCTTGGTCACAAAGTTTGTAATATCTGGCCCTTTTGCTGGGGATAAACTGTTTGATGCCAAGCCTGCCTGAGAATTTTACAAGGGACTCATCAACGGAGATATTCTGTTCGGGGGTATATAACTGGGGATATTTTTCAGAGAAATAATTTAGGAGTGGCCGAATTTTAAATAATTTGCTAAAAGCTGGGTCATTTAGGGGAGGGCACTGGGTGTTGTCATTGTAGTGGAGGAAGCGCAAAATCATAGAGTATCTTGATCTTGGCATAATCGATGAGAAGAGTGGCATGTGGTGGATGGGGTTGGTTGACCAATATGAGTACATTTTGGGTTTTTTTTGTGAGTCCCATAGTAAAGTTAGGCCTCAGAAAATTTTGAATTCCTCTATGGTAAGCTCTCTCCACTCAAAGGGACAGGCATAACTAGAGCCAGGGTTGCTTACTATGTTGCACTGGGTCACAATGGATGATAGTAAGTCTTTGGTGAAAAACAAATGAAAAAAATCAAGCATGACAAAATCATCAGTGTTCACCTGGACACCTGGCTGTGAGGTAAAAGGGGGAATATTTGCTGCTCCGGAATTAGCGGGAAGCCACAGGGGGTTTTCAAGGGCATAGGAAAGGCTGGCATGGCCCCTATCCCTTTGGGGCTGAGATGACACCCTACTGGAGCCTGGGCTTTGTTGCAGTGGCACTGCGCTTGAGGTGGACGGCACTGTTCTCGAGGTGGACGGCACTGTGCTCGAGGTGGATGGCCTTGCGCTGCTGTTAGTAGGCTGCTGCTCCATGCCAGAACGCCTTCTTTTCACAGGCACACATTCCTCTTCCAATTCTGTATCAGACCCACTGCTTGTCACAAGTTCAGAGGCTGAATCTGAATCAGACTGAGACTCATGCCGCGTACACACGGTTGGACTTTTCACCTACAAAAGTCCGACGGACGCCGCCGGACCAAATCCAGCGGACAATCCGACCGTGTGTGGTCTCCATCGGACTTCCGACGGACCGTTTCGGTCGGAAATCCGACGTACTTTAGATTTGAAACTTGCTTCAAATCTTTACGTCGTAACTCCGCCGGACTCAGTTCCTGACGGAAAGCCCGTTCGTCTGTATGCTGGTCCGACGGACCAGATATGACGGAGGAGCAGGGTACTGCATCTCGCACTCGCTGCAATAGGAAAAACAAATTTTCCTATTGCGGCGAGCGCAGGGGCATCCCAAGCCCTTAGGTCTGGTATGGAACTTTAAGGGGAACCCCCTATGCCGAAAAACTGGCGTGGGGGTCCCCCCAAAATCCATACCAGACCCTGATCCGAGCACGCAGCCCGGCCGGTCAGGAAAGGGGGTGGGGATGAGCGAGCGCCCCCCTCCTGAACCCTACCAGGCTGCATGCCCTCAACATGGGGGGGTGCTTTGGGGGAGGGGGCGCCCTGCGGTGCCCCCCACCACAAAGCACCTTGTCCTCATGTTGATGAGGACAAGGGCCTCTTCCCGACAACCCTGGCCGTTGGTTGTCGGGGTCTGCGGGCGGGGGGCTTATCGGAATCCGGGAGCCCCCTATAATAAGAGGGCCCCCAGATCCCGGCCCCCCCACCCTATGTGAATGAGTATGGGGTACATGGTACCCCTACCCATTCACCTAGGGAAAAAGTGTCAATAATAAAACACACTACACAGGTTTTTAAAATAATTTATTAAACAGCTCCGGGGGGATCTTCCTCCGGCTTCGGGGTCTTCTTCCGGCTTCGGGGGTCCCTCCGGTTCATCTTCTCCCGGTGTCCGGTTGGTTCTTCTCCGCTCTCTCCGGCCTATTCTCCCGGTGTTCCAGTTCTTCGGCCGGCTCCTCCGCTGTCTTCAGGTAGCTCTCTTGCCAGCGGAGGTCCGGACTTCTGGGCTTCTTGTCTTCTCTTCTCTTCCCCAAATGTTGGCATGACGCTCTCTCCGGCTGGACTGGTCTCTGAGGGCTCCGTTGTGACTTATATAGGCGGAGACCCCACCCCCTTATGATGTCACAGTCCCTGGGCATACTGGGACAGTGACGTTTTAGGGGCATGGTCTTTCTCCATTAGCTGACTTTCATAATCCAATCATGGGCAGGTGATTGAGAAGTCTTTGCAAACTGAAATTTCAGCACATTCACTAAGCTAAGGGAAAATTACAGTGCAAAGTACATCTTTCCTTGCAAAATGAACAGCCTATTTACCTTTAGTAAGTCTACCCCCACAACTCTTGATATCTTTTCTGTTTCAGATTCAGAATCCAAACAGTTTGGAGAGGCTATATTTTTTGGGGGGTCATCGCAGTCTTCCGCATTTGACTTGGATATACAAGAAGTTGTTTTAAACCCTACTGATGCAGTGCATATTGCCCTTCATTTGGGGAGGGGGAGGGGTTGGCCTGCTGTCATAGGCTTTGCGTCTTTTAGAGCTCCTATGGCAGTGAAGACCTTCCTGCTATAAACTTTACTAGTCATTAGTGCTAATTTTGGCGAGGGCATCTAGGTAAGTGACCTCTTGTCATGATATGGTTAATCTTCTGCATAATTAAATGCTCTTTTCCTCGAAGCAAACCTGTTACAAACCTGCATACTTCAAACCGACCTTATACAAAAAATGCATTATGTTACCTTTAGTGAAAATCGTAAGTCAGAATGAAAAAAATAAAAAGATTTGTGCTTCAAAGTTGAATTTTTTAATGATGTGTGTAATTATGATGAAGGAATTATATGTGCAAATAGAAAAAAATATATAATCTAACAAAATCTGCAAACCTTTGCTGATCTACTATTATAAAATTTGCTGTGTTTTAGCTTGTTTTCTTTTTTTATTTGATAATATTATTTAGTGAGACACTCTAAATTTCAATGCAATCGCATAGCTGTTCATTTGCAAATAATTTAGAAGTGTTCCATTCAACTGTCTTGAATATGAAAAACGCAGAACAATGCCTTGGCATGCAGCATTAGGGCCTTTGGATTTTTGGTGCTGTCATCATCATGAGATTGAGAGACTTCTGAGATCAGTCAGAATTCATGGACTGCACATTTGACCTGCTATTGATCTCCTTCTGATCTGCTGCAAGTGGGTTTTTCATTCCTATAGACTTGTATTTGAATGCAAAATCCACTTGAAGCAAATGACACAGGCCCTAAAGTTGATCTCTTTAACCTCTTGTTGACAATGCAACACAAATGTGTGACAGCAAGGAGGGTGGGCCTTAATGCCCACATGTTGCACATTTGCTTCCATGGCAGCTGAGGTTTTTGTGCTGAGAGGGTGCTCACTGCACACTTGCAGCACAATAACCAAGCTACAGTATCACAAACAGCTTCTGGTCTCTAATTATGATTGGGAGCAAACAGAATGGGCATCATGTGGCTACTGTGACAGCCAATCATTCATAAAATACAAAGCTTCCTGTGAATGGCTGAGCAGCACTCAGCCCAACTCGATTTTTTTCCAGGAGTGGGACAAGAAGTCCTTGTCCTGCTGCTGGAACACAAGGAAGTATATTTTATGTAGCTGAGGCTAGATACATTTCATACAGCGCTCACAGCCACTGAAGCTTGTTTTTTTATCAGTTAAACTATTTCAAGTTCATTCAAATATTGGGTTATGCTTTAGGTATTAGGGATGAGTTAATATGCCTTTATTTAATTTGTGAACAGTTTTGTGAACCTTGCTTTAAGTTCATGAACTTTGCAGGAAACACTATTGAAGTCTATGGGGAGCAAATTTTGTTATTCAACTTTGGCCATCTGTGGGGCTAACAAGCAAGCTATTGTCAAACAAACATCATGGGAAGCCGGCACTGCCTCCGGGAAAAAAGTACCAATGCTTAAAAAAAAAATAAAAAAACTAAAACTTAAAAAATGTATGAACTTCACTGATCAAGTGGCTTCACAAACGCATGGTAGCGATGAACCTGACTCTCACCCCTATTTAGTATAGTGCACTCACATGTCGTATGATGTGTGTGTCAGGAATCCCCTCTACTTTGTTCATTTAACTTAGGTTATATTATTGTAGAGTTGTACGGTTAATTTTGATATATACAGTTGCAATAAAAAGTATGTGAACCCCTTTGGAATGATATGGATTTCTGCACAAATTGGTCATAAAATGTGATCTGATCTTCATCTAAGTTACAACAATTGACAATCGCAGTCTGCTTAAACTAATAACACACACAGAATTAAATGTTACCATGTTTTTATTGAACACAACATGTATACATTCACAGTGCAGGTGAAAAAAGTATGTGAACCCCTAGACTAATAAGATCTCCAAGAGCTAATTGGAGTGAGGTGTCAGCTAACTGGAGTCCAATCAATGAGATGAGATTGGAGGTGTTGGTTACAGCTGCCCTATAAAAAACAAACACCAGTTCTGGGTTTGCTTTTCACAAGCATTGCCTGATGTGAATGATGCCTTGCACAAAAGAGCTCTCAGAAGACCTACGATTAAGAATTGTTGACTTGCATAAAGCTGGAAAGGGTTATAAAAGTATCTCCAAAAGCCTTGCTGTTCATCAGTCCATGGTAAGACAAATTTTCTATAAATGGAGAAAGTTCAGCACTGCTGCTACTCTCCCTAGGAGTGGGCATCCTGTAAAGATGACTGCAAGAGCACAGTGCAGACTGCTCAATGAGGTGAAGAAGAATCCTAGAGTGTCAGCTAAAGACTTACAAAAGTCTCGGGCATATGCTAAAATCCCTGTTAGCGAATCTACAATACGTAAAACACTAAACAAGAATGGATTTCATGGAAGGATACCACAGAGGAAGCCACTGCTGCCCAAAAAAAAAAACCCATTGCTGCACGTTTACAGTTTGCACAAGAGCACTGGATGTTCCACAGCAGTACTGGCAAAATATTCTGTGGACACATGAAACCAAAGTTGAGTTGTTTGGAAGAAACACACAACACTATGTGTGGAGAAAAAGAGGCACAGCACACCAACATCAAAACCTCATCCCAACTGTGAAGTATGGTGGGGGAGACATCATGGTTTGGGGCTGCTTTGCTGCGTCAGGGCCTGGACAGATTTCTATCATCGAAGAAAAAATGAATTCCCATTTATCAAGACATTTTGTAGGAGAACTTAAGGCCACCTGTCCACCAGCTGAAGCTCAACAGAAGATGGGTGTTGTAACAGGACAACGACCCAAAGCATAGAAGTAAAACAACAACACAATGGCTTAAACAGAAGAAAATATGCCTTCTGGAAAGGCCCAGTCAGAGTCCTAACCTTAACCTACCTTCTACAGGAAACGTTTGGTTGAAGTTATTGCTGCCAAAGGAGGTTCAACCAGTTATTAAATCCAAGGGTTCTCATACTTTTTCCACCTGCACTGTGAATGTTTACATGGTGTGTTCAATAAAAACATGGTAACATTTAATTCTTTGTGGGTTATTAGTTTAAGCAGACTGTGATTGTCGATTGTTGTAACTTAGATGAAGATCAGATCACATTTTATGACCAATTTGTGCAGAAATCCATATCATTCCAAAAGGGTTCACATACTTTTTATTGCAACTGTACCTGCCAAAGCATAACAGTTGGTAAATGTTACATTTTGTTGTGCTCTCTATTTGCATTAATATATGAGATAATCCTTAGCAGACTGCCCCCCCCCCCCCCCATTTTCCATTGAAGCATCAGATTTTAACATGTAGGTTTATGATAGCTGTAAACCAACATACACCACTGTTCAGATTACTACCTAATAAGGAATAAATAAAGGTAATATACAGCAAATGAACTATAACTAACTTTAACCTTGTTTACTGCCTGAATATTGTTACAAGGTCAGGCCCTGTGAGTGGGTAATGGCAACACTTGACAAGGTCAGTGTTCTTATTCTTAGTTGGGATGGCCATCTGCTCTCACCCATGGACTGATTAAAGAGCATGCCAAAGGATTAGGCAAGAACCAACAACACAGGAAAACCACATTCTTTAACTATAGCCTCCACTCAAATGCTAATCCTTTCTGGGCAAAGTTCATGGGCATAAGTGGCATGTAATGTCACTGTTATGTTACCTAATGCCATATACTTAAAGCGTATTTCCACATTTGCAGCCAAATTGGGATAACACCTACTTTACATTCGCTATATACTCCCATATTCACATAGCATAACTTAAAAAAATATTTAAACTTGCAGCTTAACTTTTAAATGCCCCTTTCTGAAAACTCCAGGCCAAAAAAAATCCTACTCGGTTCTCTCTTGAATTAACTCTGTCTGTACTGTGATCGGAGATTTCATTATATAGATGTGCAAGACTGTCTTTTCTAACAAAGGGTTAAGGGTTAAGGTTCTTAAGACATTTTGCAACGATGTCCTGTTTCTCAGCCTTGTTCCTTTAAGCCTTGTACACACGATCTAATTGTTGGCAGGGGATTGTCTGCTGACAGACCGTTGTCCTAAAATCTTACCATTAGTACGCGCCTTTTGACAATTGTTGTCCAACTTTCGTCCAACAAATGTTGGATGACAGGCTAGTAAATTTTCGGTGGACAACAGTCGGTTGCCAGATTTTCTGATGGTCCGTACACAAGTCCGTCACACAAAAGTTGAAAGTACAAACATGCATAATCGGAAACAATGAATGAGCCGGAAGTGGACGGCCTTGTAAACTAGTGCTTGTAATGGAAAATTAACATTCGTGGCACGGCAAATTAGAAATGTCGAAATGCAGCGCACATTCTCTTTTTCTTTAATGGGATAATAATGAAGCTGCTTTGCTGGAGATACTGATGGAGTTATGGCAAACATATTTTAAAAGGCTTTTGTTTTCTAGTGATATGAAGAATATTGTTATAATGCTTGTTGTTTGTTTTTTTCACGAAGTTACCACAACACCATTATCCCTGAGTTTTTAAGTTTTTTTTAAGATCAAAGCTACTATGTTGGTGTCCCTTGTTAATTTTACATTGTATTTTTTAAAATGTAACTGCCTACTCCCAAACTTTCATTTGAAGTAAAACACATAGCCAAGTATTATTCTACACATTTTTTTTTTATTGTGCAGAAAAAAATAAAATAAAAATAAAATTAGACATGCTATCTGCCATCCAAATAAAAAGAACTTAACCAAAAAGTGCATTCTATGCATCCAAAATATAGAAAATATAACAAAAACACTATTACAAAACAAACAAAATAATAGAATTTAGTAAGTGGGGAAGGGGTTCAAATTCCCAGACCAGCGGGCTTGTTGGGGGTCTCGGGGCTGGTATTGCCACTGACTGCCATGCTGCTGTGGTTGGTGGGGTGGCTGTGGTGTGTGGGTTGGCTGTGGAGGATGTGGAGTTGGGGCCACAAAATCACACAGGTGGGTGTTTTCTGAAATTTGGCCCCTCACCCCCTTATTAAGGAGCTGCAGGATAAGTTCCTCACACCTGCTCCTTTGCTTACTGGCCTGTAATGTGTCCCAGATGATTGACAAGAGGGAGGGGGCAGAGCTGAGCCCTTCCTGCGCCGAGGGGAAGTGATGTCACCAGCCCAGGCACTGAAGTAGGCAGACTACGAGGAATTTTTCCAAATTTTTTTTTTTTTTTTTAGGAACATTCATGCTTTTTTTTTTTTTCAGTGGAACACCACTTTAAGTTACTAGGCTAGGTGTGTATGGGCCCAGGATAGCATGTTGGGGAGTTTAATTAAGGTAAACATGTATGTAGGCCAAAAAAGGAGCAGAAAAAGCTTGCAGCATGCATGAGGACAAAGAGGACATTCACAGCATATTGCAATATTGAAAATTATGTAATACAATACATTACCAAACATAAATACATAGAATGTGATCTTAAAGGTAAAAACTTACCCTAATATAGTCCTGCAGGACTTGAATGATGGCTGAGCAGGTCCCTGGAATAATGAGTCCCAGAGCCAGTGGTAAACTTGAGGTCCTGGAGACTTCTCCCCGTCGCCAAGTACCGCAAGTTGCTATGAGCCTTTGCTCTGGAGTGATGGAAAGCCTCATACATGTGTCCTGCTTCTTAATATGGGGGACACCAATGCCAAGAGTTGGTGAAAGCAACGGTTTGTCATCTGGAGATAATTCAGAAAATCATCCGGATTGTTCTCCTGGAGCTCCTGCAGCAATGGCATATGACATAATTGGTCACGATTAAGCAACCAATTTTTGGTCCAAGAAATCCTCCTCCTCTTGTTCTTGGACTGGACTTGGGTCAAAACAATAACTCCTAGCCCAATAATCACACATTCTCTCCTCTGATTACGCAACATGGCTGGTTGACGAATGGCCGTTCAGCAACGAACTGAAAAGCACGAACTGAAAAGCATGAACACTCACCAAACTTCTACTAACACGAAATTAGCAGAAGGAGCAGAAAGGGTGGCGCTTGAGAAATTAACTTCCTCTTTATAGTCTCGTAGTAAGTCTAGTACGTCACTACGTTCGTATTTGTTGCCGTTTTGTGTACTGTTAGTATGCAAGACAAAATCCAGGCACACGCCCTGAAGACAAAAATCTGACGCTCGGTTGGTCAACAATTGGATCGTGTGTACGAGGCTTAAGTCTGTCCCTTACCTCCACATACTCCACTATATTTTGAAAGCAATAGAAGCTGCTCATTGAGTTCTTTATATAATCCTGCTCCAAGAAACAACTATAAAGTTGAAAAAAAAAAAACTAAATTTAAATGACTTTTAAATATGCTACATTCATGGAGACTCATAACAAACAGATAGTGAGGGATCTCAATTTTGACTGGAAACGTAAAAATACACTTTAAACACATCAAGAAAACAAAATAATTGCTCTTTTAGTCCCAGTTCAAAAAAGAGTATAATTGCATGTTTTAAACTGAAAGAGAAAAATTTGGCTGCACAAATCTGATAATATTTGTTCTTGCAGAACTTCACAATTTTTTTTTACCAATCCTCATTATGCAAACAGTTCTAAAATGCATTTAAAGTAGCTGTAGAAATAATTTCTAAATGTAGACCATGTACAAAATAGCAGTTCCAAAAATGCTCAAGTGAACTGTAAAAAAGGAATCCTTTTTTGCTTTGTTTTTGTTTCTCCTATTATTATACAGGATTTATATAACACCAACAGCTTGTGCAGGGCTTTACAAAGTGATAGTAGTATTATCTTAAGTATAGGAAAGATGAAATAGGTAATTCTTTGCACTTTTCCTGTAACACTAAACCCTTCTACATTGAAAGCTGGAATCCTGACACCAGAAACTACTTTTTCACATTTTCAGTATAAGGTCATATTTAGATACCTGCATAGTTTCTTACTGTATACCTGAATGACGGTTTGTTTATGATTGGCAGAGTATTCTTGCTGATTTATAAGAGAATTTACTTTGTACAGTTTGGTTATTTTACTTTCTTTTTTTTTTAAGATTATTTTGTTTGACAAAGAACGTATTGTCAATGTATAATTAAAGCCTAAGTGTGTTTGGAACAACTAAATTCAATTCCAACATGAAAATGAAACATTAGATAATAGCGAGAAGTCAGAAAAAAACAGATGGTGAGGCAGACAAAGTACATTACTGTTGCAACTTAATCTCTAGAGGCATGAGTAAGATCGAGATTTTTTTACTTACATTTCAGAAATACATTGATATTAATCAGAGAAATGTCATCATCCTTGATTATAAGGACTCCTTTACATCTATGCATCCTAAAAGGCCTGCATTTTAGACATGCTTGACCTATAGTTTATTGCAGTTTTGAGTGTGTTTTGCTTTTCCAAGCTTTTGTAATGCATCATGAAATGTATTTTTGAACATGAGGGGTTGATTTAATAAAGGCATATTGGCTGTTCACTTGGAAAGGGAATCTTCACTTTAGAAGGGAATTTTCGCTTAGCTTAGTGAATGAAATGCAGCTCTGCTGACTTTCATCATCCAATCATTGCAAGCAAAAATACAACACATTCCGTTTTTCTTTCTTTTCACAAAACATGATAGCTGAAAACAAAAAGCTATAAAGCATCCCCGAAGAATTAATGGGAAAGGAGGATGAGGTAAAGAGTTCAATCTCTGTATTTGCGGACGATACTAAGCTAAGCAGGGCAATAACTTCTCCGCAGGATGTGGAAACCTTGCAAGAAGAACTGAACAAATTAATGGGGTGGGAAACTACATGGAAAATGAGGTTTAATGTAGAAAAATGTAAAATAATGCATTTGGGTGACAAAAATATGAATGCAATCTATACACTGGGGGAAGAATCTCTGGGGGAATCTAGGATGAAAAAAGGACCTGGGGGTCCTAGTAGATGATAGGCTCAGCAATGGCATGCAATGGCAGGCTGCTGCTAACAAAGCAAACAGAATATTGGCATGCATTAAAAAGGGGATCAACTCCAGAGATAAAATGATCATTCTCCCGCTCTACAAGACTCTGGTCCGGCCGCACCTAGAGTATGCTGTCCAGTTCTGGGCACCAGTCCTCAGGAAGGATGTACTGGAAATGGAGCAAGTACAAAGAAGGGCAACTAAGCTAATAAAGAGTCTGGAGGATATTAGTTACGAGGAAAGGTTGCGAGCATTGAACTTATTCTCTCTGGAGAAGAGACGCTTGAGAGGGGATATGATTTCAATCTATAAATATCGTACTGGTGACCCCACAATAGGGATAAACCGTTTTCGCGGAGGGTAGTTTAACCAAACACGTGGCCACTCACTAAAATTAGAAGAAAAGAGGTTTAACCTTAAACTACGTAGAGGGTTCTTTACTGTAAGAGCGGCAAGGATGTGGAATTCCCTTCCACAGGCGGTGGTCTCAGCGGGGGGCTTCGATTAGATAAGCACCTGAACGACCGCAACATACAGGGATATACAATGTAATACTGACATATAATCACACACATAGGTTGGACTTGATGGACTTGTGTCTTTTTTTTAACCTCACCTACTATGTAACTATGTAACTATGTACCTTTATTTTATATTTATAGAAGGTTTACATATTGCATTAGCTGTGTTTAGACTTGGGGTTATTCCAACAACAGGGGCATAGCACAAAGTATTACATAGGTTAACCAATTGCCGACCACCCTATAGCAGTTCTACTGCTACAGAGCAGCCGCGCTGCACAGGATCACGTATATTTATATATATATATATATATATATATATATATATATATATATATATGATTCTGCACTTCCGGGTAGCTGGTGCGAGTACGTGCTGCCAACAGCGCGCTCCTGCTGTGATTCTACACAGTAGGTCCCGCGACTCAATGTTCGCCGGAATCCGCTGATCGTTCTGAACAAGGCAGAATGGCAGTCTTCCTATGTAAACAAGGCAGATTGCCATTCTGTCATTAAGGGAGGCATGGATCCTGTGTTCCTGCAAAGCAGGAACATGGATCCAAGCCTTCTCCTAGTAAAAACACCTCTCCACTACACTAAAACACTAGCTAGATCGCTGCCATTACTAGTAAAATAAATAATTAAATAATGTCATAAATATATCCCATAGTTTGTAGACACTATAACTTTTGCGCAAACCAATCAATATATGCTTATTGGGATTTTTTTACCAAAAATATGTAGCAGAATACATATTGGCCTAAACTGATGTAGAAATTTTATTTTGACTGGATATGTTTTATAGCAGAAAGTAAAAAATATTGTTTTTGTTTTCAAAATTGTCAGTCTTTTTTTGTTTATAGCACAAGAAATAAAAAACACAGAGGTGATCAAATACTACTTAAAAAAAAGCTCTATTTGTGGAAAAAAAATGACACAAATTTTATTTGGGTATATCGTCGCATGACTGCGCAATTGTCAGTTAAAGTAATGCAATGCTGTATCGCAAAAAATGGCCTGGTCAGGAGTGGGGGTAAATCTTCCAGAACTGAGGTGGTTAAGATAAGCTCATTCCTTTTAACAGACATCAGCCTTGAGCCTTCAGCATCTGCAGGTCATTAATAAGCATTCCAACTTTGGTCTCTGCAGTGCACACCTGCTCTAATCAGAAGGGCATAAGAGACTGCTGGACATTCAGCTGGTGCCTGATTACAGGTTAATCTGTCTGCTACTGCTCTGCATTTACTGCAAGTCTGTCTGACTTATCTTGATTCCTTGGACTAGTCCTCCAAATAGTTTGGAGTACATTTGTATTCAGCTTGTCTGTGCTGATCATCAGTCTGTTATTATCAATCATTCTGCTGTCTACTGTTATGTAAATTGAACTCTTTTTACAATTGTTTTATCTGTGCCTGATCTGCTCTTCAGTCTGCTGACTTTGCTACTTTCTGCTGTTTCAAAAATCGTAGTAAGCCCTGGCGCCAACCAAAAATGACACTATGCTAAAAAATGTGAAGCTGCCCCTTTAAGTGAATAAACCACCTCTGAAAAGCACACCAATTAAAAGCATGGCGCTAACACATATGTGATAATTACATGTGAACAAAGGATAAAAAACAATGTTATTTATAAGAATTATTAATAAATATTACACAGTCCAAATGTTTTTTTTCCTGAAATTTTGCTGAAGAAAACTCCAATCACCATGCTCCTGGAGTATCTGAGGCACCTTTAAGACCAGGAGCATGGTGATTGGATTTTTTTTCAGCAACATTTTGGGGAAAAAACATATATTTTTGGACTGTGTAATTTCTTATTAATAATTCTTATAAATATTTTTTTTTCACCTTTGGACCCTCAAGTATATTTGGATTGTTTTTTATCCTTTGTTCACATAATTATCACATATGGGTTAGTGCCTTGCTTTTCATTGGTTTACTTTCAGCTGTTTGCTTTGACCAGCTGTCCAAGGACAGCTGTCACTCTTGGTAACACAGTGGTTCCAATGAACTTAGTAATTATAAACTTCTATGCGGAAGAAGTGGTAATCAGAAATCAAGCATTTATCAGCTATATGCATTAATCATTAAGACCCCTTTCACAATGAGGCAGTTTTCAGGCGTTTTAGCGCTAGAAATAGCACCTGTAAAGTGCCTGAAAACTGCCTCCCAATGCCACCCGAATGTGAAAGCCTGAGTGCTTTCACACAGGGGCGGGGTGCTTGCAGGACTTTAGAAAAAGTCCTACGAGCAGGATCTTTGGGGCGGTTTGGCCGCTGGCAGGGGTTAAAAACACCCCGCTAGCGTCTGAAAAGCACTGCTTAAACAGCGCTAAAGCACTGCTAAAACAAGTGGTGATTTAGCTCTAATGCTCAGGGGGCCCTAGTGTAAAAGGGGTCTAACACAGAAGGACCCATTCAATGTGTTGAGGTCTGATAAAGCAATTTTCATTGACCCTAACACAGCTATGATATAAAAACAGCCATGTATGATTGTATTTTACATGGTCACTATGTAATTCAGACCAGATGCAAATCCCTGGGTTGGTTTCAGTAAATGACTACTGTGTGTGGTCATGACACTCCACAATAAAAAATATAATATTAAAAGATCAATTAGTTATATTTAAGTAGTTATAAATTGAGTTGTGGCAGTTGTCCCTTTAATGAAGTCAAGCAAAAACAAGGCTTTGCAATTGCTGCTTTGAGTTCTTATATTTAGCCTTCTATATTCATCTGAACAATGATTTTATTTCTATAGCAGATCTCTAATTGCCTCTAAAATCGAGAATTAGGGATGGAAAAGCTATTTTCATCCATACACATGAACCAGGATGGCCCACATGCAACAGTAAAGCACTCTGCCTTATGTTAATCCCACACAGTAAGAAGGAGCTGAGCATTTTATGGAGATTGCCATTAAGCAGATGGGAGAATATATATTTGCTTGAAAGAAAACAGACTGCCTGACTCATCCAGAGGTTCCCTGTTTTTTAAATTTTTTTATTTGGGAAATTCTTTACCTGGAAACCTGAAACCTACATAACTGCTTCGAGTACATGAGACCTCCAAGCCCTGACTCCGCTCTTTTTCAACAGTCAAACAAACTAAATAAAATTAAATGAGGGAGTAATTATATAGGTTTCATGGATACGCTTACACAGTTGTGAAAATGAACAGTGATTAAAGTGTATCTAAACACAAAAACTGAAATGACATGCCAAATGTGGACTGTCAGGGGGTTAGGAGTTCTTAAAGCAGAACTTCCACTTTTGGTTGACATTAAAGTGATATTAAACAAAATCTTCCGCTTTAAAGTGACATTAAGGCTACTTTCACGCTGGGGCAGTGAGGGTGTCGGCGGTAAAGTGCCGCTTTACTGTCGTTTTAGCTGCGCTTTTCGGCCTCTAGCGGGGTGCTTTTAACCCCCGATAGCGGCTGAAGAAGGGGTTAATACCACCCGCAAAGTGCCGCTACCGAAGCATAGATCCACTATTTAATGGCCCTATAGTCTATTTTTCATTAAATAGTTTTTTTACTGTGTTTTTCTAACTCCTTGTAATATCCTCCATGAGCTTCCAAGCCTCTCCTTTACCCCCCCCCCCCCTTACCTCCGTTTGTTTGCAATGAGCAATGCACATTAGTTGTGATCATGTGAACTGCTCTATGCACAATACAAATCCCATAGTCCATAATATATCTTGGGCGGGTGGCTACATTCCCACATTCAGTGAGACCATGGAGAATGAACAGAGCCACACTCTATCGCCCTGTACACACGGTCGGACATTGATCGGACATTCCAACAACAAAATCCTAGGATTTTTTCCGACGGATGTTGGCTCAAACTTGTCTTGCATACACACGGTCACACAAAGTTGTCGGAAAAACCGATCGTTCTGAACGTGGTGACGTAAAACACGTACGCCGGGACTATAAACGGAGCAGTAGCCAATAGTTTTCATCTCTTTATTTATTCTGAGCATGCGTGGCACTTTGTCCGTCGGATTTGTGTACACACGATCGGAAATTCCGACAACGGATTTTGTTGTCGGAAAATTTTATAGCCTACTCTCAAACTTTGTGTGTCGGATAATCCGATGGAAAATGTGTGATGGAGCCTACACACGGTCGGAATTTCCGACAACAAGGTCCTATCTCACATTTTCCATCGGAAAATCCGACCGTGTGTACGGGGCATAACAGAAAGTCTTAAAGGAGAAGGGCAGCCAAAGCTTGTTTGGCTGTAAATCTCCTGTGGATCACAGAAGTGTAGTTTGTTCCGCACTCCCGTGACCCGTTTTCAGCAGACAGCAGGCTGAAGCCTGCTGTCGACTGATGTCACAGAGTCGGTCCAGGCTCAAGCAAGATTGCGACAATGGAGTCGGGATCTGCCCACATGATTGGACTGGCACCTGGCTCAGCCTCTCAGTGAGCCACTGAGAGACTGAACCGTCCGCTCCCACCCCCTCCACAGCCCAGCATTCCAGTAAGTACGGGCGGCAGAGCAGAGAGCTGCTGACTGGCAGTCACCAGCTCTTTACTCAGGGAGCTGTAAGAACCGAGCGATCAGTGGTGTTTGATCACTCAGTTCTCAGTGTTAGAGGAGCAGTGGGTCAGATGCAGCATCGGACCGATGCTGCATCTACCTGGGTAAGTATGATTCTTTGAAACAAGCAAAATCCATACATCTCTTTTAAATAATATTTGGAGCAGGCAGAGGGTAATAGAAGGTACTTTGTAAGTTAAGAATACCTACTTGAATAGATTTTTTTTAACCAGAGTTTAGTGCCACTTTGATGATGGTAAATTAGTTACGAATTTCTGCTCTCAAATGTGCCACCTATAAACATATTCCCCATAGCAGACAGCATCTTTAAAACATAAATATTTCTAAAAACTACAATATTAAACATCCCCAGCCACTGTGATCAGTACTATGAATTACTTTTCATTTTACATGAAGTATACTCAGATACAAAGTGACCCTGAAAAGCTTTTTATAGTTTCAGCCAAATCTGGCAGATTGCTGAAGAATAATTAATGGCTTAGGTGGCCCTCTAATTGGAATCATAGATTTCATCGTGACTTAACTTGTGACTGATTGGCCTTAAGCAAGTTGAAAGAACAAACCTGTGAGGGGGACAGACAGAAAAATAAATGATTCTCTCCAGTAGCTTGAGTGTGTAAATGTCACATAGTAATCTGTTATTCCTAAACTTGCTTACTTGTTTTCAAGAGTCCATACAATGACAGAGCACATATTTCTACTATTACTGTCCAGTAAAAGCTGCGATAACTATCCCATGCTCAGAGAGGTTCTATATTTAGAAGAATATTAATAGGATTAAACGTCAATCATTGGGGTTTATTTCTATTAAAATCCAATTATAGTGCTACAGTATTATCAGTAGTACCTAGGGCATTTGGCACCCGGGGCGGGTCGTATTTCTGGCACCCCCCCGCCAAAATCGCAGCATGCGAAGCTTGTCGCTTAAAAAGGAGAAGGAGCTTCTTTTGAGCGACAGTGTCAAGTGTTATGATTTGCCGCGACTGCAGCTCAATTTAAGAAAGTTAGAGTAGTATAGTGACAGGTTCGGGCAGTATAGGAAAAAGGGGAAGCTACACCAAAAGGATAAAAGGCGTAGAAAAGATACCACATATAGAACCACAGAGATATAGTGTCTGGAAAAATAACTCATGAATTTTACAAAATAGAAATTTATTGTATGTATAAATACACAATAATTGACTAGATAAAGTATAAAATCAATAACCTCCACCATTAACTATCCAATGACAATGTTGTCAAATGACCAGACAAATACAGACAAACTAACAGACTGACAAACAAATATATGGGCCATAGAAAAAAAAAATATATATATAAAAGCAATGTGGCAGCATCAAAAGTGAAACCAGGTAATCCTTTTATGAAAAAAATGGCAGTAAAAAATAATATAACTCGTTCGTTTGAAAATTGTAAATGGGATTTCTAAACACATGGGGCGTGGTCTGCACATGGCCAGGTGAGGGAGTGAGAGACACAAGCTCCCGGCCCCAGCCTGCTCCGTATGAGGCTGATTAACTGACTGACATGCTAGCAGTCTTTCAGGATTAGTCTGGTGGGACCTCAAGGCTATCTCTTGGTGAGACTACAGCGGTATGAACTCGGGGAGACAGAGGGAGATGAGAACCGCACGCAAAACAGCCCAGCTGGTCCGGCTTCCCAGAGAGGGGGAGTTGCAGCCAGAGATCCACCGCTACTTCCCCACGGTACAGGGTGCGGGACTTGAACCCGGAACTGAGAGAGGGAAGGCAAATGTGCTGCTGCAGCCTAGGGAGACTACACCTATGCAGCCAGCCCAATGACAGATGGCAGTGAGAACTAGCGTGGAAGCGCTACAGACTATCCCACAGAGCCCCAGAACGTTGGCTGCGGTAGCGGGGGCTACACCTATGATCCCCCTACCTGGGGAGAAGGAAGCAGCGGGGTTGAAAATGGAGGACCTAAAGACACTTATACAGGCTCTCCCCACACGGGCAGACATAGAAACCCTTATTGGAAAAGTGGAGGATGCACACCGTAAGGATCTGGAGCTGGTCCGGGGTGAACTACAAATACTAGTGGAGCGCGTGACGGATGGGGAGAGTGCATATCAAAGCCTGGAACAGCGAGTGAGCATACTGGAGATAGATAGTTACACCCAAAAAGAGACTTCAGTGGCTCTACAGCTACAGTTGGAGGACCTCGAAGATCGGAGTAGACGCAACAATGTGCGCCTGCGAGGAATCCCAGAGGCATTAGACCAGGAAAACCTACAGGACATGGTAAAATATATTTTTGAAAATATACTAAAAGACGCTATGCCTTTAAATTTGGAACTTGATAGAGTTCATAGAGCATTAGGCCCAAAGTCCAAGGACATTAATCGCCCCCGGGACGTGGTGTGTCGTTTGCATTATTTCGCACATAGGGAGGCCATTTTGCGGAAAGCCTGGGAGACAGGAACAATAGACTTTAAGGGGGGCCAGGTGAAAATTCTACCAGACCTATCAAGAGCTACATTGCAGCGCAGAACCCTACTAGGCCCATTATTAGAGCGGGTACGTGACTGGGGTGGGACATATCGGTGGAGGTTTCAGTGCTGATAAAAAGGGCACTCTATCTTTCTGGTTGCGTTCCAGAGCAGACTTATCAGACCTTTTTTCGTTTCTGGGTGTTGATCCATTTGAGGTTTCAGACTGGTTGCAGTTGGTCCCAAGAGTGCCCAGAAAATAGGGAGAACATAGTATCAGAAACAGGAAAGTGAAACTGTGAATATAACGGAGGGGAGATTCGGAGGAGAAGCTGGAAGAATGAAACCAGGGGGCTGGTTTTTTTTTGTTTTTTTTTTGCACTAGACCCCCTGCGGGTTTTTTTTACTAGACTCCCTGTGGATTTTTTTTTTGTCTGTTTTGGGGGGGTACTGGGTGGTCCTATCTCTCTCACCATTCCCTTTTCTTCCCAGTGGGGGACCTCCCTCCCCCTCCCCCTTCTTGACGACGGAGGGGGAGGGAGTCATACAGATCCTTGGGTTTTTTTTTTTCTATTTTATATATAAGGATACACATAAGTATATGCCAATTCCTTCTTTTCTCCAGCAGATGTATTGGACTGAACTTTGGGACTTATAAGTCGGGATGGAAATGTTTAAGTTTTGAATTTGTATTACTTTATTATTCTAATGTATTGATGACAAGACAGGTCATATGGTGGATACATAGAGGATCTGGGATGTGCTGGAGAGGGGGGGGGGGGGGGGTAAAGGGGTAGGGGGTAAGAGGGATTGCACGAGATAGCATAAGGATCACCACACCTTCCCTGGGAGGGAAGAGGAAGGGGATATATAGATCCTCGTTTTATTAATATATAAGTATATGCCACTCCCTTCTTTCTTTCCTCTGACAGGGGTACTGAACTGAATATTTGGATTCATGTTATAAGCCTAGGTGGAAATGTTTTTTGTTGTTTGAATTCTTATCCAACTTCTCTTTTGTTGACGATAAAAAAGGTGTTAGGATGGTTGAATAGAGGATCTGGGGTGCACTGGAGGGAAGGGGGGGAGTAGAGGGGGGTAGAGGGGTGGGGAGTAGAGGGGACTGCACGAGACAGCACAAGGAAAACTACACCTCTTATATGAAAAAGGAAGGCCATACAACACAGCCCTCCCCGTATCTTTATCCATGCGGGTTTTAGCTACACACATATGCACGGAGTATTGCACCCTTTTTTTTCCCCACTAGACCCCCATGGGGTTTTATTTATTTATGTTTGTTTTTTTTGTTTTTTTGTTTTTGCACTAGACCTCCTGTGAGGGTTTTTGTCACTTTTTTTTCCCTCCTTTTCTTTTTTTGCATTTGACCCCCTGTGGGTCCTTTTTTTTTGTACGTGACCCCCTGTGTGTTTTTTCTCACTTTTTTTCTCTTTTCTTTTTTTGCACTAGACCCCCTGTGGGTTTTTTCTCTTTTTTTTTCTTTTTTTGCACTAGACCCCTTGTGGGTCTTTTTACTAGACCCCCTGTGGGTTTTTTTTGTACTTGACCCTCTGCGTGTTTTTTTCCCTTTCTTTTTCTCATTTTTTTTTCTTACACTAGATCCCCTGTGGGGTTGTTTTTCTTTTCAGTTTTGGTATTTGAAGATTAGATAAAAGGGACAGACTTGGTAGAGCTGACACTGTTTAACACTAAGACACAAAGGAACACAACACATATATACAAGAGAACAATAATAAAGATAATCACTAAAGGAGAGGTTTTTATTTCATAGTCACCTACTTAATTTATAGATTTATAAATAGACACAAAGGGGAGGTTGCATGAAATTGGCAGAGGGAAGGCTAAAAGAGCAGAAGCTAGCAAATAATGGAGTAGGATAACAGAAGGGCCTGAGAAGTGACATTAGAGAGTAGCAGGAATGTGTTAGGGAGAGGGACAGGCTGAAGGGGTATAGGAAGGGGGGGGAGTGGGGGGTGGTGTGCCTTTTTTTTTTCTTTTTCTTTTTTTTTTGTTTAGGGGGAGGGTTATTATGTAGTTGACATATTTCTCTGTGGAAGTAGACAGGGTGGAGTAGGGAGATAGGGAAAGGGGAGACGAGAGTGGGGGACACTATGGGGCACTATACCCCATGACATATTGCAGCGATGGAGGGAAAAGCTTCTCCCCGAACCCTCTTCCTTTGAGGGCGGTATGTTGATATAAGTTTTACTTTCATAAAGATCATATGAAATAGAGCAATGGGCAAGAAATTGATAATATAGAACGGTTGAGAATATAAATGTACAGGTATTGATTTAGAGATATAAACACATATTGAGGAGATGATATAAGGAGCAGGAGCGGGAGGGAGGTCCGGGAGCTCCCCTCCCGGGGTCATGCGCAATCCCCCATAGTAGATTAGTACTCACTTAGGGTAGGGGGAGTTGAGTGCGTTAAGAAAGATACACTTTTATCCCTTCATCTGTCGGAGGGAGATACGGGGGGGGGGGGAGGGGAGCAAACCCCACGTAACACATTAGGGTTATTAGAACCCTTTTTGTTCTTTTTTTCTTATTGTTCCTTTTTCTTTCTCCTTTTTTTTTTCTTTTCTGTTGCTTTTTGGTGGGGGGGATGGAGGCTTTAAAGGTCACTTCTCTAAATGCGGAAGGTCTCAATGTACCGGAGAAAAGGAAGATTTTAATGCAAGATTTGAAACGCTCACACTCGGATGTGGCGTGCATTCAGGAAACCCATTTCAGAGAGGGTAAGGTACCAATTCTTAAGAACAACTTCTACCCCTATGCATATCATGCATTTTATAGGGCAGCTAAATCAAGAGGGGTCTCTATATTGGTTTCAAGATGAATTTCCTGGACATTAATAGACAAAAAACAGAAATAGAGGGCAGATTTCTGTTCCTCAAAGGGATGATGGGTGGCATAAAAGTGACTTTTGCCACGATATATGCCCCCAATAATAATCAAGATCAATTTATCTGCGCTACTATTAATAAGCTGATGAAATTTACTGATGGTAAACTTATCTTGGGGGGTGATTTTATTCTTCCCCTAGACCCGAAGATGGATACATCAGGGGGAGGCTCCTCGGTAGCTACAGGTCTACGTAAACGAGTCTTACAAATATTGCATAATCACCAACTTACTGACGCGTGGAGAGCGTATCACCCTGACGAAAGAGACTTAACCTTCTATTCAGTGCCACATAAAGCATATTCTAGAATTGACTTATTTTTCACTCCACAGAGTATGTTAACGGCGGTTAAAGAGGTAGCTATAGGGAGTATCACATGGTCAGACCATGCCCCAGTCTCACTGACATTAACTATGAATGAGTATTCCTCTGACAAGAGGAGACGGTGGCGATTAAATAAGAGTTTGATGGAAGATAAGATGGTGGTTGAGGACGTTATTAAGGAATTGCAGTATTATTTTCAATATAATACTGTAGAGGAGACAGATGCAGGGATAATCTGGGAAGCGCACAAAATGGTAATAAGAGGGGTACTCATTAAGCATGGGTCCAGAATAAAAAAGGAAAGGGAGGCCCAATTGACCCAATTACTGACAGATATATAGATGTTAGAGTCCCAACATAAACAGAACACGAGGTGCACGGGGGAGACAGAACTCCTTAAATTGCGTAGACAAGTGACAGAGTTACTCCAACATAGAGCTAAAGCAGCACTTCAGAGATACCGGAAATATTATTATGAAACAGGAGACAAATGCGACTGTTCACTGGCTAGAGCTTTACAGGAACAGAGGACTCAATCCTATGTCCCCCACTTAGTGGACCCCGAAGGTAGAAAAGTACACCTTCCCTCCCAGATTGTCTCGACATTTCGTAGATTTTACCAATCTTTATATAATTTGCCTACCAGATCACAACCTCAAAATATCATGGAGGAATATATTTCCTCTTCAGGTATTTCTCAATTGACAGAGCAGATTCGAGAAGAGTTGGACGTTGCTATTACCTTAGAGGAATTGCAAGAGGCCATCAAGACATCCAAACCAGGGAAAGCTCCGGGTCCAGATGGCTTTACACATAAATACTACCAGACATTTTTCCCTCAGTTGGGTAAGCAGATGGTACAAACATTTAATGCAATCGGACACGGAACAGGATTTACTCCAGAAACCCTGAAAGCACATATCACCGTTATTCCGAAGGAGGATAAGGACCCATCAATATGTGGCAGCTATCGCCCCATTTCATTATTGAATGTAGATCTTACCGTATATACTCGAGTATAAGTCGTTCCCAGTATAAGTCGAGGCCCTAATTTACCACAAAAAAAATGGGAAAAACTTATTGACCCGAGTATAAGACGATGGTGAGAAATGCACAGCTACTGTAAGTGGAAAAGAGGGTCAACAATGCCCATTTGCAGCATCATTGTGCCCATTTGCATGCCTCACTGTGCCCATTTGCAGCCATAGGTCCCCTGAACTTCAAACTCGGTAGTTAAGGGTTCCTAGATGCCCCCTAGCTGCAGCCAAAATTTGGGGTCTCTGTACCCAAAGGGTCCCGAAATGACATTGCTGCAGATAGACACAGTTGACCAAATTTGCTAAGAATCCCAAATTTGGTGTGCAAACCCAGTGGAACTAGCACCATAACATTTCCAAAGCTGGGGTTTCTAGCACCAAGTGGCCCCGAGATACAGGGCCCCAAAAATCAGTTCAGAAAATGTCAAGCACTTTTCTGCAGCAGAGAATGACATTTTCTGAACCAGTTTTGGGGCCCCGTATCTCAGGGCCACTTGGTGCTAGGAACCCAAGCTTTGGATATGTTATGGTACCAATTCCACTGGGTGTGCACACCAAATTTGGGGTTCCTAGCATCAAGTGGCCCTGAGATATGGGGCCCCAAAGTCGGTTCAGAAAATGTCAAGCACTTTTCTGCAGCAGAGAATGACATTTTCCGAACCAATTTTGGGGCCCCGTATCTCGGGTCCACTTAGTGCTAGGAACTTCAGCTTTGGATATGTTGTGGTACTAGGTCCACTGTGTTTGCATACCAAATGTGGGGTTTCTAGCACCAAGTGGCCCTGAGATATGGGGCCCCAAAATCGGTTCGGAAAATGAAATTTTTTGCTGCAGAAAAATGCTTGACTCGAGTATAAGTCGAGGGGGGCACTTTCAGCACAAAAAAATGTGCTGAAAAATTCGACTTATACTCGAGTATATACGGTAAGTTATTTACAAAAATATTAGCCACACGTATACAACCACATTTGTCTGCATTAGTACACCCAGACCAGGTAGGCTTCATTCCAACACGGGAGGCCCGTGATAATACCATTAAAACTCTGAATCTAGTCCACGTAGCCGGTCATTCTATAACATTCACTGCGTTCCTGGGAACGGATGCCGAAAAGGCATTCGACCGGGTCAATTGGTCTTTTATGTTCTGAGTCCTACAATATGTGGGTGTAGGGGAGAGGATGGTAGGGTGGATCTCGAGCATATACACAAGGCCGGAGGCGCAAATAAAAGCAAATGGAGTTCTATCTGAACCTTTCTCTATCTCTAATGGCACCCGCCAAGGGTGCCCTTTATCACCACTCCTTTTTGCTATCACCTTAGAGCCATTTCTTTGTAAGGTCAGGCAAAACCCGGATATTAGGGGGTTAATAACTGGAGATTTACATCATAAAGTATCCGCATATGCAGATGATCTTTTATTCTGCCTTACTAATCCTGTTATATCTATGCCAAACCTACTAAGAGAATTGGACCAATATGGTGCACTGTCCAATTTAAAAATTAATATGTCCAAGTCAGAGGCAATGGGTGTATCTATGACTATGACTCAAATTAACGCTTTAAAAATGAATTTTAAGTTTAGATGGACCTATACGGGAATCAAATACCTGGGCGCGTTGATTCCACCTAAATTGGACCAAACCTTTGAGTTGAATTTCCCACCTCTACTGAGTAGAGTGAAAGTCTTACTCTCTAAATGGCATCAGGGCCTTTTCTCTTGGTTCGGTAGATGTAACATAATAAAAATGTCAGTATTACCTAAATTTTCCTATCTTTTTCAAACTCTACCCATTCATATACCCCCAAAATTCTTTAAACAGACTAATAAGATGATAACTGAATTCATTTGGGCCCATAAAAGGCCCAGAATTCAACTCCGTTTAATGACAATGCCTAAACAATATGGGGGGTAGCGGTACCCGATATGCAGAAATATTATCAGGCGGCTCATATGGCGTAACTAGTAGACTGGTGTAGGCATGCAAGCTTTAAAATATGGCCAAAAATCGAGCAATCACAGTGTGAGGTCCCATTGCATCGTGTGGTTTGGTGCTTTGGAGACCTGAGTTCAGCTCTCCAAAAGCACCCAACCTTGGGCCCTACCCTGCGTATTTGCTCCCGAATATGTTCCACCACTTTATTATCATCTGTCAACTCCCCCCTGTACCCTATTGTAGGGAATCTTCTTTTTCCTCCGGGACTACAGGAGGGACCCTTCAGGAAACTTTCAGACTCACAGTGTTTTCAGGCCTCGAATTTTATACAAATAGCGACTGGGACATTGCCCTCATTACCTGAACTAACCTCATCCAACGACCGTTTCTGTCTTGATTTCTGGAGTGCAGCCCAGTTGCGACATTTCCTTAACACTCTCCCACCTCCAGACAGATTTCAACGAACATTGACACCCTTAGAACAACTATGTGAGGGGACAGGGCCTTGCTCTCATTTAATCTCGCAAATGTATGCATTACTGGTTGCCCCCCAAGAGGATTATGTCCCTCCATATATAAGGAAGTGGGAAATGACATTAGGCAGGACGTTCACCCAGGCACAACATAGGCAGATAGTAAATCTTGCGTTGAAATCTTCAATATCCACAAGAATCCAAGAAACTAATTTTAAAATAATGACAAGATGGTACCGTACACCCTCATTACTTAATAAATTCTTTCCGGAGATCCCGGACAAATGTTGGAGGTGTCAGGAGGAAAGAGGGACTCTACTCCACGTTCTTTGGTCCTGCCCAAAACTGGAGTACTTCTGGAGGGAGATACGGCGGATAGCACAGAAATTTACTGAGTATAACCTCCCAGAAGATTCAGCCCTATTTTTGTTACATGTCTCAAACATACCGGGGGAAACATATAGTAAATTAATTTTGCGCCATCTTATTAACGCGGCTAGATTATGTATCGTACGGCAGTGGAGAGATACGTACCCTATCACAATTCTTACATGGGTCACATGAATTGAAGAGGTTAATAGGATGGAGGATTTGGTATTATCGGCTCAAAATCGAAAGGAGACATATTTAGAAACTTGGGGCCAATGGAATACATTTCAATTCTCGGAGGAAGGGAGTTCCCTCTTTGCTCCTGAGAGTATGTGAAAAAGAGAGTGTGGATTTGGGGGTGACCTCACTTTCGTGGATGATGGTACATCTCCCCTATCAGTGTTTTTTTTTTTTCCTCTTCCCTCTTTCTATCTTTTTTCTCCTTTTTTTTTTTTTTTTAGAAATCTTTCCCTCATGGGGCTTCTTACTTTCTTCTTTTGCCTCTTCAGATATGTAGAGGTTTTTCTTCTTAGTAAAGTATGTTGTCAGGGCATACAAGAGAAGCAGGTCTAACGGAAGAGAGAATGGGGACTATCTCAAATAACTAGTTATTGTTTTTTCTGTAGATGTATTTAAGATAGGAGTAATGCTGTTAATTGGATTTTGAATGGATTCGTTGGAACTCATACGATTGATGGATTAATGAAATTGTTTATTTCTCTATATGTATGGCAACTAAAATTAAAAAAAAAAAGAAAAAAAAAAAGAAAATTGTAAATGGGCTGTATGAAGCTGTTAAGGGTAAACGGCAAAAGGGTATTGGCATATTGGATTATAGCAGATGGATATCCATTTGGTGAGCACAAAAATATATATATCGCAGTCCATAGGACACAGGAAAATACCTTGCACAGCGATCGTTAGTAGCAGAAACCAAACAGTCTAAGTAACAGAAGTATAGCGGGTAGGTATATGGTATGATCTACCTTAACCGAGATGTAGACAGTGATATCCTGCTGGTAGCTTGCAGCGGTTTGCTGTGTTCAGTATTCCATTCTACTTACAATGGAAAAGCAATGGTGTTCAAACAAATGTGGATATCAAACAGCTGAATGAGGAAACACCTCGTTTACCAATCAGTATCTCTATGCCACAATATTCACTGTCCGGACTTTGAGAGTTTCAACTGGATAGAATTTGCCAGGAAAGCCGTGTCCTGCAATATATGGCAATAAACAGCTGTGCCATGGATCCTGAATGCTGATGCACAATGCTCTGACAGACGTTCACATGGAGGGGGGAGTGACGTCAACTAGTTTCACGGGGAAACTCCCGCTTCTTCAGGGCAGTTTAGGGTATTATGGTGGCAGGTTAGGGTTGTATAGGGTTTTATGGTGGCAGGCTAGGGCTGTATAAGGTATTATGGTGGCAGGATAGGGCTGTATAAGGTATTATGGTGGCTGGTTAGGGTAGTATAGGGTATTATGGTGGCAGGCTAGGGCTGTATAGGGTATTATAGTGGCAGGTCTGAGCAGTATAGAGTATTATGCTGGCAGGCTAGGGCAGTATAGGGTATTATAGTGGCAGGTCTGGGCAGTATAGGGTATTATGATGGCAGGCTAGGGCTATATAGGGTATTATAGTGGCAGGTTTGAGCAGTATAGAGTATTATGCTGGCAGGCTAGGGCAGTATAGGGTATTATAGTGGCAGGTCTGGGCAGTATAGGGTATTATGGTGGCAGGCTAGGGCTATATAGGGTATTATAGTGGCAGGTCTGGGCAGTATAGGGTATTATGGTGGCAGGCTAGGGCAGTATAGGGTATTATAGTGGCAGGCTAGGGCTGTATAGGGTATTATGGTGGCAGGTTAGGGTAGTATAGGGCATTATGGTGGCAGGCTAGGGCTGTATAGGGTATTATAGTGGCAGGCTAGGGCTGTATAGGATATTATGGTGGCAGGCTTGGGCTGTAGGGTATTATGGTGGCAGGTTAGGGTAGTATAGGGTATTGTAGTGGCAGGTCTGGGCAGTATAGGGTATTATGGTGGCAGGTTAGGGCAGTATAGGGTATTATGGTGGCAGGCAAGGCTGTACAGGGAATTATGGTGGCAGGATAGGGATGTATAGGGTATTATGGTGGCAGGTTAGGGCTGTATAGGGTATTATAGTGGCAGGTCTGGGTAGTATATAGTATTATGGTAGCAGGTTAGGGCAGTATAGGGTATTATAGGGGCAGGTTAGGGCAGCAAAGGGCATTATGGTGGCAGGTTAGGGCAGTATAGGGTATTATGGTGGCAGGTTAGGGCAGTATAGGGTATTATGGTGGCAGGTTAGGGCAGTATAGGGTATTATGGTGGCAGGCTAGGGCAGTATAGGGTATTATGGTGGCAGGCTAGGGCAGTAAATGGTATTATAGTGGCAGGTCTGGGCAGTATAGGTTATTATGGTGGAAGGTTAGGGCTGTATAGGGTATTATGGTGGCAGGTTAGGGCAGTATAGGGTATTATGATGGCAGGTTAGGGGTATAGGGTATTATGGTGGCAGGTTAGGGCAGTATAGGGTATTATGGTGGCAGGTTAGGGCTGTATAGGGTATTATGGTGGCAGGTTAGGGCTGTATAAGGTATTATGGTGGCAGGTTAGGGCAGTATCAGATATTATAGGGGCAGGTTAGGGCTGTATAGGGTATTATAGGGGCAGGTTAGGGGTGTATAGGGTAAGTAATAAGTATATGATCTCTGTGCTGGAGACAAATTACCCATGCAGTGGGTCCCTCTCCACATTGCACGGGCTAACTGCTCGTTTTGTCTGAGGGATGAGGAATAAGTTGAACTACTTACCTTCTGCCTCTTCCCTCAGCAGCTGGTGCTATACCTCTGCTCTGCTCTGCGATGTGGGCAAGCTATTGGTCCTGCATTACATGTTATGATGTTTTATAGCTTTGACCATTTGGGCAGCACTTCAGTGACCACTGTTGCCACCTCTGACATTTCTCCCCCGCTTCCACCCACCAAAGATAAAATAACCCCCGTCGCCACTCTAATTCCCCCTTCCCTGCTGCACTGGTCCCTGCAGCACCAATTCCCCCCCCAAGCACTGATCCCGTCGGTTATGATCTATTATTGTTTCTCTGCAGCTGCTAGCTTCTATTCCTGTCCTCCTGCCGGCATTATGGGTTGCAGGGGAGCAACAGCAAAATAATATGAACTAACCTGATGACCCGGGGGCTGTTTTGACCCCCCCCTGCAGTCAGCCCCCCCCAACTGCCCCCCCCCCCCCGCTGACTGCAACTGTTGCTGAGGCAAACCAACCAAAGCTGTCAGGATGGAGAGTGGCAGGGGAGGGGGGGTTGATAAACATGTGTTCACCCTCCCCCTTACCCTCCTTAAAAAGACAAAGTGAGTAATCACTACAGATCGCTCCTGTGTTCATTCATCACTGGAGCATATAGTAATCAGTGTTTACTATGCTTCAGTTTTGTGAATGAACAGCAGTCTCTATAAAGAGACTTCTATTCATTCATATTCATTGCAGATTAGGCTGCAGAGAAAGGGACTGTCTTCTCTATCTCAAAAAAAAGACATCAGGGTTCTGTTTAGACCTCTACTATCTCACCAAAGCCCCAACCACAAAAAAAGTACAAAATATTAAAAATAAAATTGTAAAAAAAAAAAAAAAAAAAAAAAACCATAATAAAAAAAAAGACTAACAAACTGTTCAAATGCTTGAGAATAACCCACTTGCTTAAGCTACAAACTCCCCCCAAATATATCCCTTCCAAGTAAAATATGGCAAATTTACTCCACAGCTACACAAGAAACAAAGGGTATATCATTCTTTTACAACATATTATGGAATAAATTACAGTTCACGAAAACTATAGCAATGAAAAAGTGAAAAAGTGGGAGCTAGACATAGGTACCACCTTCTCTGATGCACAATGGATACACACCTTTAGAGAAACCCATAAAGCATCACATTGTGTTAAACATTGGGAACTTATGATTAAAATGGACAATAGATGGCATTACACCCCATATAGAATAGCTGCTTACTTTCCAGGGGCGTCACCGATATGCTGGAGAGGGTGTGGTCACATAGGAAACCTACTACACGTGTTTTGGCACTTCCCAAGTATAACCAGCCTTTGGCACCAGGTATTCCAATTAATTACCTCTCTAAAGGGAGTAATTACAAAACCAGATCCTCTAGCACTTCTAAACTTAAACATATATAAATTCCAGAACACCTTCAGACCAGTCGTAACTCACATACTCCTAGAAACATGATTACAGATCTTGCGCAACTGGAAATCCAATAAAGCCATTAACATATCTGACATCATAACAGCAGTACATATAAACTACACATTTGAACGCCTCATAGCTATTAACTCTATGAACTGTAAAATGTTTCACAACTATCGGTCTATTTGGCCCAAATGACTTTGTTAAACTGACAACATAAAGATGTATATCTGATGATGCGTATACCAATGTATCTTTTGGATTCTGTTTAAATATGAAAACAACCAATAAACCAATATTGAAATAAAAAAAAAAGACTAAATAATAATAAAAAAAGAACATAGTAAGGCCTCGTTCACACTGGGCATATGCCCCTGCAAGGCCATGTTTACCCAGATGGGAAAGCACAGGTGTTTCCTGTATCCCTGTGCATGCAGTCCCATTGAAGTCAATAGGGATGTAGCAACTGCACAAACACAGCCGCTGCTCCTAATTTGACATCCTTGTGCATGTCCCTGAGCTCAAACTGTCTGTGCACCCACATGGATGTCAGATTGGGAGCTGCAGTCCTGCTCGTGCAGCCGCTGCATTCCAATTGGCATGAATGGGACTGCCTGCATAGGGATGCACGGAACACCTGGGCATCCCCATGTTGGTAAACACGGCCCTCCTTGGTCATACACTTTAGTATGTCCCATGTGAAGGAAGCCTTAGTAGGAATTTAGCAGAAATGTTGTAAGTTATGTTGTGTTCATTCACTAATAATGATTTTAGTGTATTTTTAGTGAAAATAGCAGTTTGCTAAACATTTGCGCAACTATTGTGGTGCCTAAAAAAAATCAGTAGCACAATTTTTTATTTATTGTACAGGTCATGTGCCTTTAGAATATTTATGGTTTGGGGGGTTGTTTATAACCTCTGAAAGCTGTAAGGGAAAATTTAAAAAAAACAATGGAAAAACTGCAAAAAATGGTCTGGCCACCTGAGTTGAAAAGTGGAGCACAGGGCCTGGCAGCACAGGTAAATAATAAGAGGAAATGGTTGTCAGAAGAACCTTTTCTTTATGTCCTTCCAAAGTTGGGTCTACTTTGTTACTGTGGTTCTACTTTCTAAACACTGGGTAAACCTCACCTCAAATATAATGCCTACTGTGAACTAAACCTCAGTACAAAACAAAGGCTTTAGACAAGAGAATGTTGAGTAGAACCCCTGAAGTTTGAGGAGTACAGTCCTTGGAATCAAATGAATTAAAAAACAGAGGAATCCACAAATGGCACTGATTGGCACCATTATAATGCAGTGATGCCCAGCAATGTCACCCTTAGGGGCATCAGTGCCACCAATCAGTGTCATCAGTGCCACCAATCAGTGTCCATCCGTGCCCATCAGTGCCCACCTATCAGTGCCCATCCGTGCCACCTATCAGTGCCACCCATAAGTACCCATCAATTCCACCTACGAGTGCCCATCAGTGTTGCCTATGAGTGCCCATCAGTGCCGCATACCAGTGCCAAATATCAGTGCCCATCAGTGCCACCTATCAGTGCTCATCAGTGCTGCCTATCAGTGCCCATCAGTGCCACCTCATCAGTGCCACCTCATTGGTGCCACCTCATTGGTGCCCATCAGTGCCGCCGTATCAGTTTTTAACAGAAACAAAGAAAAACTTGTTTTTTTTCAAAATTTTCGATTTTTTTTTTATTTGCGCAAAAAATAAAAACCGCAGAGGTGATCAAATACCACCAAAAGAAACCTCTATTTGTGGAAACAAAATAATAAAAAAATTGTTTGAGTACAGTGTAGCATGACCACGCAATTGTCATTCAAATTGCAACAGCGCTGAAAGCTGTAAATTGGCCTGGGCAGGAAGGTGTCTAAGTGCCTGGTATTGAAGTGGTTAAGGTTAGAAATTTATTATACATGGGGAAGTAGATCCAACTCTGTGGTACTCTCTAGAAGAGGAATGGAGGAAGATGGGCAAAATAAGTGAGCTATGTTCTGCACTAAACAGACTGCTGCAGGATATATATCTATGCTAGTGCGTTATGCGCTGCTCTATGCGTTCTGCACCAAAGTTCAGTCAGAATGTTAAACGTGATATACTTTTTTAAGTATTAGGCCTCATGGGGGGAATGTGTGAGCAGGCTTCTGGCTTGAAGAAATGTGTTCAAACTGGTGGCTACAAAGACAGGTATGTGGGTGCTCTATCCAATAAGAAACGGGTTAGGACTTGTACCAACATCAGCGCAATCCAGGTCCCCTACAAATGAAGAGAAACTTGCAATAATCAAGGTGAGAGATAACCAGGGAATAAATTAGTAGCTTTGTGGTGTTGTTTAAAGCAGAACTCAACTGTATCTGAGCAGCACAAACTGAAAACGCTATTTATTTAATTTCTAATATTCAAAGCTAACTCACCCGTCTAGCCATATCTGCATGCTTTATTTTGTTTAGCAAGCACTTTGAGAAGCACCCTCTTGGCGTTTCTAGCTGCGGCCATCTGAGTAAGAGTAGGTGATTCATGTAGCATTTACTTCCTAGAATCTATCTGTCCTTGGATCAAGCATGCAGGCAGGAGGATGTGCTTAGCTGAGAAGACCCTTCCTAACCAATGAAATAAAATACAATTCTCAAAGACTCCTGGGATGTATGACATCACTTAGGACTAGGCCAAAAACCAGAAAGTAATTGAATAAATGTAAAAAAAAAGAAAAAAAAAGTAAATATTATATATATATATATATATATATATATATATATATATATATATATATATATATATATATATATATATATATATATATATATATATATATATATATATATGTAGGAAGGCCAGTATGGTGGCCTGAATTTATGGGAGGAGCCCGGGGGGTACTTAAGTAGCCCGCTCACCTGTGGTGCTTGTCGGTTTCCTGTGCGCGATATACGTCACTAGGCCGACTATTCGATATACCAGCGTCCGCAAGTTCTTGCCTCGCAAAATTCCGTATTCGATACCGTTCTCAAAACTTTCGAAGTCTGCGTTTTTCGTTCGTAGTTTGTACCACGCGGCTGGCTTGGCTGTCGCAGGTAAGGTCCCGTCGGACTTTTCGTTTTCATATCAGGTCACTAAACCGTAATTTCAAAAATTTTTCGTTTCACTCGCTTTTCATAAACTGCAATGTATATCGAATTTTTCGTTCATGTCATGTCACTAAACCGTACTTTCAAATTTCGTTACTCGCACTTCACTATTGTAATGTGTATCGCTCGTACTTTCGATATGTTACCATTTCGACAGCACCGCGACGCAGACGTCGCTTCATTTCTAGCATGTCGGTGTTAAAAATATGCATCAGTAAACAGCCATAGCAAGTCGCAATTTGCAAGTTATCGGATCAAGTCAGTTCGATACCAATCATTTCTCATTTCTGAAACATTCTAGAACTCATTTCTGACATTTCAAATCATTTCAAAACATTTCTCATTTCAGTCACCTACCGCGCTCCGATTCGAATCCAGTCGCATCAAAAAGATGCACCGATTCGTTCCGGTGTGCCCCAGTTATTTGGCCTCATTTCTATACATGCTCCAGAGTTACGTTATTGTCTGTCATTAGTACCTCTGTCATGGTTATCATTTCATTCCCACGTATCACGTTCCGGCATGAATCCAGTCGCATGGTAATGCACCGATTCGTCTCGGCGTGCCCCAGGATTGGCCTCATTTCTATACATGCTCCAGAGTTACGTTTTCAGTCATTCATACCTCTGTCATGGTTATCATTTCATTTTCACCTATCACGTTCCGACATGAATCCAGTCGCATGGCAATGCACCGATTCGTCTCGGCGTGCCCCAGGATTGGCCTCATTTCTATACATGCTCCAGAGTTTCGTTTGTCAGTCATTCATACCTCTGTCATGGTTATCATTTCATTTCCACCTATCACGTTCCGACATGAATCCAGTCGCATGGCAATGCATCGATTCGTCTCGGCGTGCCCCAGGATTGGCCCCATTTCTATACATGCTCCAGAGTTACGTTTTCAGTCATTCATACCTCTGTCATGGTTATCATTTCATTTCCACCTATCACGTTCCGACATGAATCCAGTCGCATGGCAATGCACCGATTCGTCTCGACGTGCCCCAGGACTGGCCTCATTTCTATACATGCTCCAGAGTTACGTTTATCAGTAATTCGTACCTTCTGTCATGGTTATCATTTCATTTCCACCTATCACGTTCCGACATGAATCCAGTTGCATGGCAGTGCACCGATTCGTCTCGGCGTGCCCCAGGACTGGCCTCATTTCTATACATGCTCCAGAGTTACGTTTATCAGTAATTCGTACCTTCTGTCATGGTTATCATTTCATTTCCACGTATCACGTTCACACATGAATCCAGTCGCATGGAAATGCACCGATTCATTGTGGCGTACCCCAGGGCTCGGCCTCATTTCTGATACATGCTTCAAAGTCCGGATCATAGCTAATCGCAGACATCGGGGGATGGATCCATGTCTCTGCCATGCAGCTTACTACCATTTCACTCCCACAACGCATCACCGTTCCGGAACCAGTCGCATCTGACATGCACCGATTCTTTACGGAATGCCTTGCTGGTACCAAACAGCATTTCATACCTATACCAGAGCTCGGATGGTTGCCAGTCGCAAACACGGCACAACCAATTCAAGCCTCGGTCTAATAATCATTTCTCTCATTTCATTTCATACGGTGCTCCGATTCGAATCCAGATGCATCAAACAAGCACCAGATCGTCCCGGGTGCACCAATGTTTTCACTTGCCTCATTTCAATACATGCTCCAGAGCCCGGTTCTCGGTCGAATCAATGATGACGACCAGGCCGGACCTCTGTCATGGAGTCCATTCATAATCAAGGCAAACATTTCGAATCATTTCATTGTCATACAAATCGTTGCTTCAAAAAACCAGTTAGCAATCCCTTCACGAATTGTCACCTTTTCGTTTTTCTCAGGTCAGTCAAAGTTCAGTAGGTCCACCCTGCACCAGGTTGGACGATATCCCCCCAGGTAAAAAAAAAAAAAAAAAAAAAAAAAAAAAGGGGAATGGGAGAATAAGTCGGGTAAGTATGACTCAGCGGATCAAAGAAAAACTTGAAATTCATCTCACCCCTAATAGGTTACAGTCAACCAGGAAATAAAAGCTCAAGACAATCCTCACCAGAGCAACCATGTCTCAGACCGGCAGCGAAGACCTCACGGCCCCTCTGTCACCTTCTCCGGTCTCAGAAAGCGGCAGCGTGCAATCCCTTAGGGGATGGACTATCCCCAAACTGACGGCAGAGCTCAGACGCAGAGGTGTCCCCTTCCCCGCCACAGCAAGGAAAGGCGAGCTTTTCAAACTCCTCTTTCCCCCACCAGCAGCAGGACCCAGTACCCAACAGGCATCCCTTCAGTCGATATCATCGGCCATTTCACAATTACACACGATGGTGTCATCTCTATCCACCTCAGTTGCAGACGTCCAAACCAGGGTTGCACTTCTGGAGGCCCGACCGGCCACGGCTGTCCCCGACCCAACGGCAACTCAAAGCTTGACACCTCTTCCTGCAGGTACCTCAGGCTCAAGCCACATTGTCTACCCCTCCCACCTGGTCCCAACCAGTATCAGGAAGGACATCTTGGACGGCAAGGACGTCAACCTGGCCTCTCTCCTCATTTCCGTGCATGATTTGGCAGAAAATAAAGCCTACTCCTGGGGCGACATATCAGTGGTCCTTAAATCTAAAGACCCCAGATTGAACCGCAAGCTAACAGTCTCAGAGTTTACACTGGCCTTTGGCATGCTCAGAGATGTCCTGTGCTCAGCCACCCCTAGCAGGCGGGAAGAGCTGGACTTGTATCTCCATACTGTGGTAGACTTGGGCCACAAGTACGGAGGTTTTGCCTTTTACGACTACCACCGTTCCTTTTCAGCCAAGGCCGCGGCCAGACTCATACAGTTCCAGATCACGACAGATTGGAGTCTCATGGACACAGAGCTCTTCTGCCGCCACTTTGCCGGCTTACGCTCACCTCTGTGTGCGATTTGCCAGTCTTCCACCCACACTGCCACCTGGTGCGCCAATACGGCAAACAGACGGCCTTTCGAGTTTCCCTCTACCTCAGGTTCAGTACAGGGTCAGCCGATCCCTGAACCAACGCCTCAGGTGGACAAACTCGGACGCCCAGTCCGAACCGTGGGAGGGGCAGCCATCTGTAATAACTTTAATCAGGGGTCCTGCAACTTCAGCCAGTGCCGTCTACTTCACCTCTGCACCTTATGTCATAGAGCACACCCTAGGATTTTGTGTGAAGTCAAGCAACACAAGAAGGCGTGACTAAGCCGGATCAACCTCTTATGGTTAGGATGGTATCTCACTTCACATCCCACCCCTTCCCTGGCCACCTTCCTTATCCAAGGCTTCACAGCAGGCTTTCACACCGGCCTCATTTCACTACCCCACACTACCCACGAATGTGCCAATCTTCGTTCGGCAGCCATTGACGAACAAGCCATAGATCAGCTCTTACAGGCAGAGGTGGATCGAGGTTACGTGATAGGCCCTTTCAGTTGCCCCCCTTTCAACACATGGAGAGTCAGCCCTATTGGGCTTGTCAAGGGCAAGTTTTCAAATAAATTGCGTTTGGTGTACGACTTGTCTGCGCCTCATTCTTCCCACATACCCAGTCTCAATTCCCTGATCCCCTCCGAGGAGTTTTCCCTAAAATATTCTTCCGTGGACATGGCAATACAGGCGATCATCAAAGCAGGCACAGGCGCCTGGCTCTCCAAAGCCGACATCTCGGATGCCTTCAAGCTCCTGCCCATCCACCCATCCCTTTGGTGCTGGCATGGCATCAAGTGGAAGGAAACATATTATTTTGCTACAAAGCTCACCTTCGGTTCGAAGAGTAGCCCGTGGCTCTTCGACACGTTCGCCCAGTCCCTCGGTTGGATACTATTACACAAGGGTCAATGCCATGAAGTCATCCATTATCTAGATGACTTCCTACTGATAGAACCACCCAGCAAGCCCCCAGGAGATCTCGACAAACTTAGGGTAATTTTTGGAAACCTCAATGTTCCTATTGCTGAGCACAAAGTCGATGGCCCAGCAAATAGCATCACTTTTCTCGGGGTCAGCTTGGATACCTGCGCAATGCAAGCCAGTCTCCCCCTCGACAAACTAACACGCATTAGGGCAGTCCTTCACGAGTTTACACACACCAAGGACTGTACCAAAAAACAGTTGCAGTCCCTCCTGGGTATGCTCAACTTCGCTATGCGAATTATTCCACAAGGCCGCACATTTGTATCACGCCTACTCAGATTTCTGTCGGAAACTCAAGACCCTGATCAGATTTTGAATTTAGACTCCGCAGCCATAGCGGACCTATCCATGTGGGAGGAATTCTTGTCCGCCTGGAATGGCATATCTCTATTCATACCTATAGTTTCGGTCCATTCACCCCAGGTGGTTACGGACGCCGTAGCCTCCACAGGTTTCGCGGCAATTTTTGGCCATCATTGGTTTTCAGGACCATGGCCTCAACAGATACTAATCATACCCGGCTTTTCCCAAACATCTGCCCTCTTTGAGCTTTACCCCATAGTGGCAGCCGCACAACTCTGGGGCCACCACTGGACAGGACAAACTGTAGTCTTTAGCACCGACAACCAGGCCACGGCAGACATCATCAACAAAGGCAGGTCCAAGTCCCTAGCAGTCATGTCCTTCCTGCGCAGGTTGGTACAACTGTCTTTACAACATCAGTTCAATATACACTGTGCATTTATTCCCGGCAGATACAACTCAGCAGCTGACGCACTGTCACGTTTCAATTATTCCTCCTTTTTCAAGCAGGTTCCCGATGCCGATCCGATGTCGGCCCCTATCCCTGTCTGGTCACAACTGACCCTGGACTAGTTCAACATTTACACGGAGCTACACAACTCATAAATCATTCCCTCTCCTACAACACACTTAAAGCCTACCAGACAGCTTGGAAGGCCTTTAACAAATTCCTCACGTCCTGCCGTAAAGGACCAACAGGTATCAAGCAGGTACTGGCCTTCACTGCACACTGCCACACGCAGCTGGCCTTATCCTACAACACCATCCGGCTATACCTAGCCGGCATTCAACATTTTATGGCGCTTGAAGACCCCACGAAACCTTCACTATTCTCATCTCACGCTATACGAGCCGTTCTAAGGGGAATTCAGAAACAACAACCAGTCATCAGCACTAAGCGCTTGCCCATTACGGGACCCATCTTTAGGGACATGTCAACTATGCTGGCTACCTCGCCATTCGGTCTGCTCCGCAGCATCGTCTTACAAGCAGCGATATATCTAGCGTACTATGGGTTCTTGCGCCCTGGAGAATTCACCTCTAACAAATCCACAGACCGAGTACTATGCAGACGACACTTACTTAGATACCAAGACCACTTCATCCTGCACCTCGAGGTCTCTAAAACCCAGCAAACGGGCTCAGGAGCGAACATTCACCTCTACAAAACCGACAACAGCTGGTGTCCAGTCGCCGTACTCAACCGGCTCCTGTCACTCCTGCCTGAACAACCAGACAGCAGTCCCCTTCTACCGTTCCCAGTTAAACCCTTAAACGCCTCTCAGTTTGTGGAACACATAAGAATACTTCTCCGCAATCTTCATCTTAACCCTAGTCAGTATTCCGGACACTCTTTTCGCATCGGAGCAGCCTCCGCGGCATCCCGCCACGGAGTTCCAGACCACATCATTAAAAGACTGGGCAGGTGGAAGTCAGCCTGCTTCGCCCGGTATATCCCCAATCCACAAACAGAGATGGCACAGGCATTCTCCAAATTGGCTCAATAAGTAATTGAAAATCAATAAAATCATAACCCTACCTGAATGTTTTTGCCCCCTTATTTTGGCATACCGGCCATTAGACCAAGGTACACTTTCAGGTCCATTTCATATGGTAAGTCCACACTTTCAGGTCTATTTCCGATGGTAAGTCCTATCTTTACTGTAAGTGGTATCCATGTACATACCGGACATAGGGCTCCAACCATAAGTAGGAAGGCCAGTATGGTGGCCTGAATTTATGGGAGGAGCCCGGGGGGTACTTAAGTAGCCCGCTCACCTGTGGTGCTTGTCGGTTTCCTGTGCGCGATACCCACCCTCCCATCCCCATTTCACAGCATTTCTCAAACTATTCATTTCATTCATTTCTCTTACAGAATAATCATTTCTTAAACCAGGGTATGCCCCCTTATTTTGGCATACCGGCCATTAGACCAAGGCACACTTTCAGGTCCATTTCATATGGTAAGTCCACACTTTCAGGTCTATTTCCGATGGTAAGTCCTATCTTTACTGTAAGTGGTATCCATGTACATACCGGACATAGGGCTCCAACCATAAATATATATATATATAGATATAGATATAGATATATATATATATATATAGATATAGATATATCTATATATATATATATATATATATATATAGATTTACTAATGTGAGCAGCATAAGGATTACAAATAGTTAATGTTGATTGACAGAGTTTAGTTCCACTTTAAGAAGGGGCATATTTTGAAGATGTTATCAGGGTGGATCTTGATAGAGAAGTCAGGGGAGAAGCTGATAAAATATTAGTTGTCACTGTACTGGATTGCAAGTATGCATTTTCTTAAGACAGTTCTGATATTTGTAACTAAGCCTTTTATCTCTGACTTAAGGATATTTGATGCCCATCCCACCACCTGTTTATCTATTAGGCGTGCAGTTATTTAGAAGGTGGGATAGGCTTAGAAGAACTTCCATTCTGAGCTGTAATTAAAGCCTCGGTTATTGTGTACCTGGGTGGTTTCCCAAGTGCACTAAAGAGTGTTTGGTTATTAGCTTAATTGGGAACATTTTTAAAATTAAAAAATGTATATACAGTAGATAGATAGATAGATAGATAGATAGATAGATAGATAGATAGATAGATAGATAGATAGATAGATAGATAGATAGATAGATAGATAGATAGATAGATAGATAGATAGATAGATAGATAGATAGATAGATAGATAGATAGATAGATAGATAGATAGATAGATAGATATACACACAGTATATACAATTGTGCTTTAACATGATGCAACAGGAATCTCTTCTGTTCTGCAGTATCTAAGTTGTTCTGTCAGATCAGCTTGATTTGGCGAGTTCAAGCACAGCATTTTTCAGCATGTTGGGTACTGAACTGTTTATTAGATGCTCTTCTTTTATACAGAAAAAAAGGTAAAAGTGCTATTTTTTTTCCTAGTTACTGATTTCAGCCGCTTCTTACTTTAAACCTGTATATGCTGATTTCCCAAAACCAACATTCTTAGGTTCAGTAGTTTGAAATAATTTTTTCTTATTCTATTTTGATACAAATAAATAATTTCACAAATAAAGGCACACAGGAATTAGTTAAATAATCCTGTGGCATTTTAAAAAATGTTAAAAAAAATGTTCTTACTGTGTACAAGTAACCACCTCCAGGTTACATTAGTACTTGCTGCGTGATATTAAATAAAAAAAATCATAAATAACTTACATTGTGTTGGCTAGTGTAATAAGGTTCACTGGCCAGTAGCTACCCTTGCAGATATGTCCCATCTGTGTTTGGGCTTTCTGTACAGTACACACAACGTGTTCTGGAAGCTGACCAAGATATAAAAATATGTATATTACACAATGATCTTCCTATATGTATTTGCTAAAACCAAGGTCTCTTTGTTAGTTGCCAGAATATGGTGTTTGTACTTTTTACTTATTCTCATAAAATAAATAGTATCATATAGTAATGTGTAATATGGCAAAAGATGTTTAGTTCTATGAAATTCTAATGTAAGCACATGTAATGTTCCTTCTTAGCTACTTTAGCCATGCACTATTTATGTTAGCTGAAATAAAGGGTATCCAAAAGCAAAAACTATATCATTATTTTAGTGAAATTTAAAGGAGAACTTTACATTTTAGAAAATATAGACTATCCTATAAATACTTTTATATATACTGTATATACAGTATATATATATATATATATATATATATATATATATATATATATATATATATATACATATATACAGTATACAGTATATGACAATAAGTTTGGTTTCATAATCTACTCATGAGTTTTAATGTGCTTAAAACCTTGTTTCTTGGTATAGATTGTAAATATATGAATATGGGGGTGGGCATATTTGCTAATTATATGCATGAATTGCTTATTGCTTTGTAGTGCTGTACAATTACTGTGTTTTACTCTTATTGCTTCTCATAGGTCATATTCAAGTACAGTGCCTTGAAAAAGTATTCATACCTCTTAAATATGTCCGCATTTTGTCATGTTACAACTAAAAATGTAAATGTATTTTATTGGGATTTTATGTGATAGACCAACACAAAGTCGCACATAACTGTGATGTGGAAGGAAAATTATAAATGGTTTTTAACATTTTTTTACAAATAAATATGTGTGGCGTGCATTTGTATTTAGCCCCCTGAGTCAATACTTTGTAGAACCACCTTTCGCTGCAATTACAGCTGCAAGTCTTTTTTGGGCATGTCTCTACCAGCTTTCCACATCTAGAGAGTGATATTTTTGCCCATTCTTTGAAAATAGCTCAAGCTCTGTCAGATTGGATAGAGGGCATCTGTGAACAGCAATTTTCAAGTCTTGACACAGATTCTCAATTGGATTTAGGTCCGGACTTTGACTGGGCCATTCTAACGCATGAATATGCTTTGATCGAAACCATTCCATTGTAACTCTGGCTGTATGTTTAGGGTCGTTGTCCTGCTGGAAGGTGAACCTCCGCCCTAGTCTCAAGTCTTTTGCAGGTTTTCTTCTAAGATTGCCCTGTATTTGGCTCCATCCATCTTCCCATAAATTATGATCAGCATCCCTGTCCCTGCTGAAGAAAAGCATCCCCACAACATGATGCTGCCACCATCATGTTTCACAGTGGGAATGGTGTGTTCAGGGTGATGTGCAGTGTTAGTTTTCTACCATACATAGCGTTTTGCTTTTAGGCCAAAAAGTTTAATTTTGCTCTCATCTGACCAGAGCACCTTCTTCCACATGTTTGCTGTGTCCCCCACATGGCTTCTCGCAAACTGCAAACAGGACTTCTTATGGTTAAATATATTTAGTACTCCCACGCTGTCAACTAGTTATAGACTAAGGTTACACTACAGCAAACACCTAGTTAGCTAATCCTTAACAGATAAAAAAGTGAATGGGTAAATTATGATATTGCGCTGTGAACCCCTTAGCAAATGGTGTGGACTACAATAAAGTGCTAGTGCAAGATAAGACATAAATAAACAAAAGTAAACACAGAAGTGTATAACAGTGGAATCATGAACTGTAACACAAATTACTAAATGCTGAAGTATTGTAAGGTGCAACAAGCATAATAATCAACACATAGTGATAATGATAACCACTAAACAATATATTCCTAATCACAAATGGTAAGTATAAACATGTGAAAATATTGCTGGGGGCAATCTTGAAATGAAGGTTAACTTAATAACATATGGTGATAATGGACACATATACAGATGAAACGTCCAGTGAGCCACCCTTGGCTCAAATTTTAAAAAATATGTAAGACAGTCCAAAAAACACTGTGACAATCAAACAATGTTGCATGAGTGGTATATCCCTTCACCATGAAATGTAAAAAACCAAATGGCCGATGCCAGGCCAGTCCACTGCGGTGACACCTGAATGTACTTTGGACAGTAATCTTCAGAGGGTCCCTCTTTGGTGTATGCAGAAATGGATCATAGATATAGTACAGCCTTCGCCTCCAATTGGTTCCTCTGCTGTAAATTTCCAGTAATGTCTACTCTCAACTTCTTCCTGACTCACCTGGTATACCACTCATTGTTTGATTGTCACAGTGTTTTTTGGACTGTCCTACATGTTTTTTTTTTAATTTGAGCCCAGGGTGGCTCACTGGAGCTCACTTTCATCTGTATATATGTCCATTATCACCATATGTTATTAAGTTAACCTTCATTTCAGGAATTCTTATGGCTTTCTTTCGACAATGGCTTTCGTCTTGCCACTCTTCCATAAAGGCCAGTTTTGTGGAGTGCATGACTAATAGTTGTCCTGTGGACAGATTATACTACCTGAGCTGTGGATCTCTGCAGCTCCTCCAGAGTTACCATGGGCCTCTTGGCTGCTTCTCTGATTAATGCTCTCCTTGCCCGGCCTGTCAGTTTAGGTGTACAGCCATGTCTTGGTAGGTTTGCAGTTGTGCCATACTCTTTCCATTTTCAGATGATGGATTGAGCAGTCCTCTGTGAGATGTTCAAAGCTTGGGATATTTTTTTATAATCTAACTCTGCTTTAAACTTCTCCACAACTTTATCCTTGACCTATCTGGTGTGCGCCTTGGCTTTCATGATGCTGTTTGTTCACTAAAGTTCTCTAACAAACCTCTGAGGGCTTCATAGAACAGCTATATTTATACTGAGATTAATTTACACACAGGTGGACTCTATTTACTAATTAGGTGACTTCTGAAACCAATTAGTTCCACTAGATTTTAGTTAGGGGTATCAGAGTAAAAGGACTGAATACAAATACACGCCACACTTTTCAGATATTTATTTGTAAAAAATGTTGAAAACCATTTACCATTTTCCTTCCACCTCACAATTATGTGCACTTTGTGTTGGTCTATCACATAAAATTACAATGAAATGCATTTACGTTTTTGATTGTAACATGACAAAATGTGGAAAATTTCAAGGGGTTTGAATACTTTTTAAAGGCACTGTATCTTGAAATACAGGACTTTGTATGGCTTATTTTATCAGTACTTTGAAATCAACACACACAACCAAAATTCAGCTTACCAGATCCTCATTCATAATAAAATAATCTTTTTTAGTACCAGCACAAAAAACTGTAACTGAATAAATAATCTTTTATTATAAGTGAGAATTTGGTATGTGTAATTTTCCTTGGACTTTCTTGATTTTGTGGTGAGCTCAAGGGGGTGACTGGTGGGTAGGCTACAATTTTTTGTAACGCAAATTACTTTTTATTACTCTGATATAAAAATTAAAATTAGAAGGACTTTTCCAAATCTTTATATGAAATACAACAATCAAAAAAAGAACAGCAAGTTACTAAAAATATCAATGCAACAAACAATGTGAAATAATGTCAGTGACACGGGCCCAAAGCTCATCAACACAGGCTCAAATTCACAGAAATCATAAATCACTGCAGACAAGCCTGGTAATCACAAAGTTTTTAAGTCTCCTTTGAAACTTAGGAGACATCAATATTTAAGGGTTCTCTCATGGTTCTCTCCTAGTTTCCTGAAATCTTTTAAAATACGTGGGATCAGTTGCAGAATAGTAAAAGGTTGTTGATCCCTCCCGCACCATTACTATTATTTTTTGTGACCTGCTAAGTAGCTTGCAACTTATAAGCAGCTAGGCAATCTGAGCCCCCAAACAGAGGCTGGGCTGGCTTCTTCCAGAGTCCTCCACCCTTCAGCCCTATGCTAAGTTGCACAATGCTGGAGCAAAATAAAATAGTTCCTCCAAACTGTGACCAGCTCTGCAGAAGGACCACTGCTAAGTGAAGTCCCAGCAAACTCTTCCCAGTTCACCAAGGCTGCCTGCCGCAGAACCAGCCCAGCCTGCATCTACCTTCTGTTGCTTCTGCACAATTCCAGGCATTACAATAGTGTGCTCTTCCATGAGTTGAATGTGCTGCTTGTCTATGAATTCCAACACTTGCAAGTTCAAAAGCTACATGATCATACCTAAAGAGTAACTCATCTTTTGTTAAGAAAAAACAATCCTCTCTGGGTGATCAATGTACATTGCAGGGATTTTCACAAACTTTGTTGCAGAGTCCTAACGTTTCTGTTATGAAGAAATAAGCTGATTATTTAATCATTTTATCATGTCCTTTGGATACTGATTCTGAATGGAAGGGGATGGTTTATTAAAATCAGCTGATGCATTCTTATGGGCCTATTTATAAAACATTTGTTGGACCAATGTAAAACACATTAATGCATGCTGCACAAATTCTGACTGCAATTTCTTTAATAGGGTAATCCCTATGATTGTGTGATCTATTTTCTCAGTGAGGAATTTCAGAAAACTATACCATTTTGACCACCAGATTAAGCTGTCAATCATAGGGATTACTCTATTAGAGAAATTACAGCCAGAATTCATGCAGCATGCATGAATGTGTGACAGTCATTCAAGGGATGTAATATAAATAGATCCCCTAGTGTTCTGATGAGAAAAGTTGCAGCGTCTGCATCCCATTAGAAGTATTTAACCCTTGGAAGTATCTCACAAAAACTAAATCTCACTAAAACTAAATTTCCTATTGCAAGAGTTGCTTAAAATCTGATTAGTGTAGTGTAGGTTTCTGTGGAAAGCAGTGAGCCAATCACAAAGTAATTGTATACGGTATACTGTATTTTTTTTTATTTCCAATATTTTTTCCCCCCAAAGTGGAGTTATCCTTTAAAGCAGAAGTAAACCCATTGATGAAGCCTCCCTGGCGGTTTTCCCGAGTGTGGCTCGGGGTTAAAAATCAGGACCATTAGCGGTAACCCCGAGCCACACTCGGGATTACATCGCAGGATCCTGGTGTGGCATTACTTACCTTGTCCCCGGGATCCTGCGATGTCCCCCGCAGTGTCCGCGGGCTCCGTCCTCTGCCCGAAGCCTCTTCGTGCCAGGCTCCATTCCCTGCGAGCGTCGCGACGCACGGGGGCGGAGCCTGGCGGCAAATTCAATAAAATGTCAAAATCATCATATCAAAATCATCAATCAATCATAACACATACAGTACTGTAATCTTACAGATTACAGTACTGTATGAAATAATTTCACATCCCTTTTGTCCCCAGTGCTTTGGCCAATGCCCTGCATGCAGTTTTATATGATATATACTGTTCTTTCTGCCTGGAAACTGGAAATTGTCCATAGCAACCAAAAAGTGTCCCTTTACATCAAAAGTGGCTTTAGACCAGCTAGAAAACAGCGATAGTAAATTAGAACACTTGCAGAATTGAGCGATAGTGAATCGTGGGGAAATTTATTTTATTACTATTTATTTTTATTTTTTTTTAATTATTTATTTTTATTTATTATATTATAATTTATGTTTTTGTGTTTCAAACTTTATCATACCCGGGATATCTACTAGACTCTTGTTTGGACAGATTTAAGTGTGTTATTGTTAAGAATTACAGACCTACAATATAAAACGCCAAATTTCCATGCAAAATAATGGTACCGCTTTCAGCACCTAAAATCCGAAATAATCGTACCTCCAGGGAGGTTAATAGTTTCATTTGTCAGGTTTCCTCCAATATGCCTCCCTATTGGACCAGTGTGAAACATTCAGACAAGCTGAGCTGCACCTGAGAACCATGAGCAGACCTCTCTAATAGATCCTGCTCCCTGGTAGGCAGAGAGCATTCTACATTTTCCTAACGATCCTCCTGTTAGGCAGAAAGACCCAGAACTATACTCTCTTCTAGCACCTACCTAGGATTATGCTACATGGAAATGCTGTTCTAAAAAAAAAAAAGATTTTGGGCTGAATAATGGAACTGAAACGGGCATAGATTATTAAACAAGCTGAGATGTAAATGTTATGTTGTGATGTTAGTTTTAGTTCAATAACATTTTAATAACATCTAAATAAAGTTGTAAGCAACTTGTAGAGTAGTAATTATTGACAGGGTGTATACTTTCTTAGCACATTTATGGCTATGTTCTTTTGTGTTTTTTTTAATGTATTTATGCATCCCGCTGTTGCTGTTTTGATTACATCATTAACTGGAAGTTTCTCCACCCCACAACCTTGGGCAGATGGCTGTAAGAAACAGAGGAAATGAAGGTAAGCAATGTGATTTTGTAAAGGGCCATGTCCCTGGGTTAAATTGGCCACTTCTTCATCATTTTGTCCAGGCTGACATCTCTGTAATTGGCAAACTGCTCTGAACATGAGATTGTGCAGCTAACAGATGGAGAAGGGTTGACTTGTAACTGTCTCTGTGAAGTCAGTACAAAGAACTTGAAAGAATAAAGAACAAGTTTGGAGATAACTCAGTGTGACTAATAGTAACTGTTCTGGTTTGGATGGTGTTTTGTTTTTTAACCTTACGATAAGGTTGTTCAGTTACACATAATCTAATGTTTGCCAGTTTCCTAACCTGGATATTCAGTTTATCAGACTGCTGCAGAAACTAACACATAAATGAAGCATGGTACCACACTGTATTCATGTCTGTGCAAATGTAGAGCTCATCTAAGGCAGCCTATGGGTATAATAGTGGTATCCACTCTGGAGCACAAACACAATATTGGTTGATGATAATTTATTAGAATGGTGGTAACCTAAAGCTCCCCTTTTCTACAGCTGAGTTGCACCACTACTATACGTGTAAGAGGAAAATAAATTAACTGTCAGTCTTAAACAGGAGTGAGGAATAACAGTGAATATGAGTATGGAACCCCCCACTAAGACTAGTCCCTGAACTGAAGCTGAATTAGAAATCTGACTCATTGGAAGCATTCTGTATGGCTCTACCTGAATGACTCAGTGAGCGGATACACTGCCAAGTTTATTATTCACTTCTGACACGTAAAAATTGCAAGATTTCTCAGACTGGTTTATTTCAGGTACTGTGTGTCTATGTGACCTTTAAGTGCTGTATATGCAATTCAAAATAGAATAAAGACAAAGCATCAGTGGACTTAAATTTAAAACAGATATATGGGTAGTGCTTGTAGAATTACACAAATTGCACTGAAAAAACTTTTTTTTACATGTTAATACTGCCTATAATGTTGCCTGTTCAATACAAATTCATTATCCCTGAAAGTGTCACATTTTCAAAACCTCCCTGGAACTTTCAGAGCTCCTGTCATTATTTATCATTGGGATCTTTAGCACCCTAAGAAATGATAACTTTATCTCCATGTGTGCTTCTGAAAGGAGAGTGTGTCCTGTGTCTGTTCTGACTCAGATTGTCCATATGTGAGGTCCAAAAGGGAAGTTTCCTCTACCTGCCTTGACTAATTAACCCTCTACTAGGAGATTCAGATTCTCAGATTTAAATTGACCATCGCTATAGAGACTGTAGATGGTGCTGATTTCTGGGGTGTGGTGTTTTCTGTGGGGATGGCTGTCCTCTCCTCTGTGGCCCCAGCATGCAGGGGATTTTGAGTTTCTGGACTCCTGATTGGAGAAGATTGTATTGACTCCCTATTTCCCTCCTTTCCCTATGCTCCTGATGAAACTGAATCATCTATCCGGGAAATACGTTGAGGTTTACTACTTTGCACTGCACTGCAACTGGTCTATTCCTGACAAATTGTTTAGCATTTTGCTGATAAATAACCTATGGAGTTTATTCAGAAGTAGGGTGTTCCTTTTGTGGACACAGTCATTCCTGTCTTCACAAAACACTGACCATTCCAGTCAAGGAAATACCAGTGATTTGGAATCCAGTGCACAAGAAAAGCCTGTCCAAGGTTAGGTCTGGTAACACATTCCATTATGAACCTTGGATGCAAAAGTCCTTAAACCCTGCAAGCAAGTCCTCCTCACAACAAGGGAATGTCCCCCACTTATCAAAGTGTGTGTGTGTGGGGGGTCTCAGTTGGCCTCTGTCCCTCCTAGACTTAAAACATTTCCAATAATTGAAAAAAATACATGCTTCCCAGGAGCTACAAACTCAATCTCTTTCCTGCCCCACTACACATTGTCAACCTGCTATCGTTGCCACACTTAGGGAGTAATTGTTTCTCTTCCAGAAGTGAAGGGTTTCATGTTTTCTCCTCAAACCTTTTTACAGTTCTCAAAGCCAAAGTGGGCATACTGTATGCGCCACTCTGGACTCTAGAGTACTCAATCTCTGGAATTCATAAAGACTGGCTCAGACAGATTTTACAAGTTCCTTGCGTGCATTCTAAAAGTAGTGCAGCATGAATCTAATGCATGTACCTATCTAGAACCTGAACTTGAATTTGGTGCATGAGTAGCTGTCAGAACAAAAAGTGTTGCATATGCTTAATGGATTTGGTGCAATAGATTAACAAGTGGTATTATTGCCAGAAAAAGCAGCTTTATTGAATCCCCCCAGTGTCTTTATTCAAGTGTGAAAATTCTGCATGGAAACTACCAGGTAAGTTATTGCTTCCCTCCATCCGGGAGACCTTCTGGCCTCTGTGGGCAACAAGGATACCCAATAACTGTTCTTGGAATGTTTTTTAATTAAATAAATGTTTTTTTTAAATTAAATAACTAGTTATTAACTAGTATAGTTTTTGTGTCTTGTTCTGTTAAGTCACACTGACTATTTTATATGACATAAAAGTTCCTAAGTAAAAAAATAAATAAATAAAATGAAGATGCCACAGAGATCAAAAGCAAGACCATTTTAATCAGGGATACTAGGCCCAACCAGTGTTAAAGTTTTATTTTATTGGTGGGGATTGTGAGTGAATGTGAGTGAGGTCATGGTGAGGTGGTTTAGGTTCACATTGTTCTTGCGCTTAATTTTTCTTAAAAAAAAATACTTTTTCCAAAAAAATGACTTCATGGTTTGCCTGTCACCAACAGCTGTATGATGCTCTATAATCACTCCAAACTCCAAGTCTAAAAAAATTATGGAAAAATACCCCATTTATTAGAAAAAACATAGTTTAGGTATTGACAATTAGACAATTGAAGAGGATAGCTATCAATAAGTTGCTGTGGACAGATATAAAGGGTTTTTGGGTTATTATTATTATTATACAAGATTCAGGGTTCAGATCAGATCTGTGTATATAGGCAGGACACATAAGAAAATCAACCCCAGCATTGCATTTCAAAAAACTCAGGCAAAGTTTGTTAAAGTAGATGTAAACCCAACCACTAAAATATCATTTAAGATTTAACACAATCTCCTAGCTACAAATCCCCACCACATAGTTCTCAAATACTAAAATAAGCTTTTATGCTAAATCACATTACCCAGGAACATTAAATAGTTTTACAAAAAATGCCTTTTAAAAGATTGTAGCAAGCAACATTTAGGAGATATGCCCTGTAAAAAATACATGCAACTGGATATCAATGAAATGCATGTGGACTCAGGGACAGGGTGTGAAAAAAATAAACTGCAGCCAGCAGAGAAAAATATAAAATATACCCATTTAAAACACATTCAGCCATTATGAGTATAGAGTATAGTGCATGTGGAGAGGCTGCAGGACATACACTATATTACCAAAAGTATTGGGGCGCTTGTCTTTACCCACACATGAACTTTAATGGCATCCCAGTCTTAGTCCATAGGGTTTAATATTGAGTTGGCCCACCCTTTGCAGCTATAACACCTTCATCTCTTCTGGGAAGGCTGTCCACAAGGTTTAGAAGTGTGTCTATGGGAATGTTTGACCATTCTTCCAGAAGCGCATTTGTGGGGTCAGGCACTGATGTGGATGAGAAGGCCTGGCTTGCAGTCTCTGCTCTAATTTATCCCAAAGGTGTTCTATTGGGATGAGGTCAGGACTCTGTGCAGGCCAGTCAAATTCCTCCACCCCAAACATGCTCATCCATGTCTTTATAGACCTTGTTTGTGCACTGATGTGCAGTCATGTTGGAACAGGAAGGGGTCATCCCCAAACTGTTCCCACAAAGTTAGGAGCATGAAATTGTCCAAAATGTCTTTGTATGCTGACACCTTAAAAGTTCCCTTCACTGGAACTAGGGGGCCAAGCCCACCCCTGGAAAAACAACCCCACACCATAAGCCCCCCTCCACCAAATAATTTGGACCAGTGCACAAATAAGGTCTAAAAAAACATGGATGTGCGAGTTTGGGGTGGAGGAACTTGACTGGTCTGCAGAGTCTTGACCTCAACCCGATAGAACACCTTTGTAATGAATTAGAGCAGAGACTGCGAGCCAGGCCTTCTCGTCCACATCGGTGCCTGACCTCACAAATGCGCTTCTGGAAGAATGGTCAAACTTTCCGATAGACACACTCCTAAACCTTGTGGACACCCTTCCCAGAAGAGCTGAAGCTGTTATAGCTGCAGAGGGTGGGCCAACTCAATATTGAACCCTATGGACTAAGATTGGAATGCCATTAAAGTTCATGTGTGTGTAAAGGCTGGTGTCCTAATACTTTTGGTAATATAGTGTATATCAGCAGCATTATCATGCAAACATTCTTTCCTGCCCCTACCTCCAAATTCTCCAAGATACCCAGCATTTTTCTACAAATCAGCAAAACAAAAAGAAAACAACAGATTAATCTACCTACACAAACGAGATGGATGAACAGCTATCCCCCCACTGAGAAATTGTATGTCATAATACACTAATCACTGGCTGCAGTTACTTGGCTGTAGCCACTTATCAGGAGAAAATGCCAACATGTCTCTTCAACAGAAGTCAATCAACTTCTGTGTCTTAGGTCGTCTTTAGACTCTGCCAAATCAGTAAGCAGCCATGGTGGTCTACACGAGCTGGGTATAAAAGGTATGTCATTGCATAGGACATACAGCGTTTGAAACAGAACATGCCCCCCCATTTCTTATCTAAGTATGGACAGGAATGTTTTAAAAAAAAAAAAAGTCTCATAATGGGCTCACAGAAAACCTTGTCAATACTGAACTTTTGGCACAGGATACAGCAGAAGTACTGTAATTGGCCAGGCACAAATCAAAATAATGCAGACAACAGTTCACATGTAATCCGCTAGCTCTTACATACTTATGAGGCTGGGTGTTTCCATAATGTAATGCATTAGCCCTGCCAAATTATTTGACTTATTATTTGACAAGCAGAGTTTCCTGGTTGTTGGGATAGTAAAGGAGCATGCCAGGCTTGTAACATGCCCTGATATGCAACTTCCAGATGTAAGTTGCAACATATATTTATACCTTTAAGAATATGTTTCAACTCTGTGTTTGGTGGGGCCTTAAAGTCTATGTATAGCCACATTTTTTTTATTTTAGCTTTGGATAGAGTAAAGTCTGGTACACACAATGAGATTATCGGACGAATGATCATCCTTTTATTTTTTTTTGCATGCTAGTCTACATATCGAAAATTAAGAGGTTCCTAAAGTTAATTATTTAAATTTGGAAGTGATGTAATACATTGAATTGCATTTGTTTTGGATTTTTGGACAAAAAATGTACTGATTAAACGAAAATGATAAGATCTGGTATCGTATGAGAAAATTTTTCGTGTTTGTCCCTTCAGTTAATATCGGACTTCAGTGTACTAACGATCAGATTAGAGCACAATCGCTTTGAAAGCGGCATTTTTTGTCCAATTTTCTTAAATATAAGAAGTGTAGCGCTAATACTAAAACATATATGTGAAGAAATTAGAAAAGCAATTTCACACCTGTGTGTAAAATAACCACATCAAATCTCTCCCAGATAGGGGATTGAGAAAATAAAGAATATTGTGAAAAAATTCTTAGTGTATAGTCATGTGTAACAGCCCATAATGAACATGGAATGCATTTTCTTTTGTGATGAAAAAAAGCATAAACAGTTAAAAAATGTGAAAAATATAAATAACAAACGTGATGCTAATATTGAAAAGTTCACAATCCTGATAGGGGGTGTAACCACAATCCTCCAATCAAATCTAAAAATAAATGTATCCAGTCCAACATATGGTGCAGGAACAGAAAGATCAGCCGCAAGAAGCAAATTCAGGGCAATGCAGATGATATAGTGATATCTTCTCGATAATAATCCAAATCAGAGTAAAGGATAAAATACTCTTACCGACTTCGGTGGACTCACAGGCCCTTGGCGGTGAGTCAAACGAGCTTGAACTGTCTTAAGATGGATGACAGTATGAGGGTGGTCTGTATGGTGGTGAACCTCCTCCTTAGATGGGGGACCAAGAGCCAGCCTAGGTAGCTTGTACGATCACCGTCATTACCAGCGTAGGTGAGCTGTGGAACCCAAGGGGTTAATCCTTTGCATTGTGTATAAAAGCTGTGTGATTCTGTCTCTCTGATCCTCCTCTTCTTTAACTGACTCCAAGTCATCTACTGGTTGGCTGAGGTTAGCATTAAAGTGAATTTCCCATGCAGGGCAAAGCAACAGGTTTACCTTCATGCATTGAAAAGTATCCAGTCCTGCTACAGCAGTGCTTCTCAATTCTCTAGAATTTCCACAGCTCACCTACGCTGGTAATGACGGTGATCGTACAAGCTACCTGGGCTGGCTCTTGGTCCCCCATCTAAGGAGGAGGTTCACCACCATACAGACCACCCTCATACTGTCATCCATCTTAAGACAGTTCAAGCTCGTTTGACACACCGCCAAGGGCCTGTGAGTCCACCGAAGTCGGTAAGAGTATTTTTTCCTTTACTCTGATTTGGATTATTATCGAGAAGATATCACTATATCATCTGCATTGCACTGAATTTGCTTCTTGCGGCTGATCTTTCTGTTCCTGCACCATATGTTGGACTGGTTAAATTTATTTTTAGATTTGATTGGAAGATTGTGGTTACACCCCCTATCAGGATTGTGAACTTTTCAATATTAGCATCACGTTTGTTATTTATATTTTTCACATTTTTTAACTGTTTATGCTTTTTTTCATCACAAAAGAAAATGCGTTCCATGTTCATTATGGGCTGTTACACATGACTATTCACTAAGAATTTTTTCACAATATTCTTTATTTTCTCAATCCCCTATCTGGGAGAGATTTGATGTGGTTATTTTACACACGGGTGTGAAATTGCTTTTCTAATTTCTTCACATATATGTTTTAGTATTAGCGCTACACTTCTTATATTTAGGTATTTTGCACAATTTGGTCTCATTGTAGTGTTGGCTGATGTTCAATTTTATGATTGGCGCGGTATTTGTTTATTTATTTGTCCAATTTTCTGATCGTGTGTGCAGGCTTTATGGGTGGGTTAGAATTCAATCAAAGTTTTATTGCTGTCTAAGGCTGGCCATAAATGGATTCTTCCATTCATACAGTCAAGGTTGATAGAGGAATCCACCCCACTGTATTCTGACAGTGGGGACTCTCTGCCTGTTGCCTGCAGCCTCTGATCAAGAAAAAATTTCCAACAAGACTGTTTGACAGAAGTCCAATGCTCTTGAGTCCACATTGGGAAAATTCACCCTCATTATTGGTCCTAATGACCTTCATCGCTGGGTCAGATAGTGATGGGAATGCAAACTATTACAGTTGACACCAGAACAGGTGGTGAGGTAAATCTCCCAATAGGAACCTTTTCTGGTGATAATTGCCTAAAGAGAAAATTCCTCAATTTGCTAATTTTTTTTTTTACTTCCTCTGGTGTCTTTGGTGCAGGAGGTGAAGAAAATACCACCATCAAGACCTGACAGATGATGTAACCCTCTATCCAAAAATAAAAAAAGGTTTTGTCTATACGCACTCTTTACTGCATGTAACACCTTTCAAATCCCAAATCTAGGCACCAGGGAATTCTCCAGACTCAATTATCTCAGTCATTTAGGCTCATATTACTTGAGTAAATGGATAATTCCACCCAAAATACATTTCAGCTTTAGAAGGACAAAAGTAGGTTGGAGTATGGACTGGATAATATGTAAAAAAACATTAATAAACATTTACTGCAGTAGTGTATGTTTCTAAAATACATAATTCAGACTTCAGAAATTCTGATGGAGATATTTCCTCTCTGTGGTCTCAAAGAGATAGGAAGACATAATTTAAAATTAACTAAATACTCTGCAAAAAAGTATATCTGCACCAGTTTAGGAAGTCATAAAGTATATGAAAATGTGCTTCAGGACTCTAAAGACAACAGAGTGGACTTTAACAGAAGTGAAAATAAGTTCTGTAAAAAAAAGAAAAAAGAAAAGAAAAAGAAAATGTTGGTACATCTCTATTTGTTTGACCCTCTTACGAAACATTTTATATTTAAAGTTACAGCAAAGTAAAGACAAGTTATTACACTCCCTTGCACTTTACTATCCAAAAGATACTTTACTATGCAAAAGTTTACTTTCCAAAAGAACACATTCTATATGTAAATACTTCTATATGTAAATCCTAAAACCTAATTTTAGAAAGCATAGGACTAATGTTGGAAATGATGAAATTAGATTGAAATAAAGTAATAATAAAATGACAACAAAAAATGAATTGTTCTAAACCTCACATTCAGCATCTCTTACCTCCACAGTTTTACAAGTTTCCTCTAGTTGTGAAATCACTGCTTGAATCCGGTCGTTACATCCAACCAGGACCGCAATGCCCTCCGACAGTTCAGACTAGGCAAAGAAACACAGTCAGTTACAAAACAAGGTAAATGTATGATGTTAAATTAGCAAATGTATATATAAAGTTTTAGTTTGTTTTATATGCAGGAAATGTAACTAAAAGTAACCAAGAATCAGAATGTATAATTCATGAAAGTGAAACTTTCTGTTCTGACAGGTGTGATTTTTAGAATTTGGTCATGAAAACATTAAGGGAGTGGACTCTTGGCATAGTTTTTGAAATCATTTGGTGACAATGAATCACACAACCTACAGTACTCCACCAGGAAATCTCCCAATCTGCTTTACTGGGTTCTAATGTGGTATTTTGTCACCTGGTATTTTACTTTCTTTTTAACCTTTTTTGTTAGTAATTAAAAGAAAGTGTTCCTCCCCTTCCTTAAACTTTAATAAATTGAAATAATCTTTAAATTGTCTTATGTTTCTTTGATCTCCTCCTAAAGCAGATCTAACTCTTAACTAGATAACATTTAGGGGTTGACTTACGGAGAGTGCAAAATCTGGTGCAGCTCTGCATAATGTCACCTTGTTCAATTAAGCGTTGACGAAAAAAAATTGGAAGCTGATTGGTTTTTAGGCAGAGCTGCACCAGATTTTGTACTTTTCAGTTTTAGTAAGCCAACTCCATGGTCATCATTATATCATAAACAATTATCAAAGCTTTTCTTTCAAAATAATATTTCCACTTTTTTATCCTTTTTTCATCTCGGTGTTGCCACCTCCTCCAGCCTCTTTCAGCCACTTCCTTTCCACCTGAGTTCCCCATCCAATCTGACATGCATAGAGCACTGGAGTGTTAGAGCAGGAAGCCGTATTTGCAGGAAGCAAAAACCATAATGTGATGGTATTGGACTATAAGGAGATAAAAAGGTGTAAAAAAACTCAATAGGATTGTAACCCTTGTATTAAGTAGTTTATGAGAGGAAAGATGTGTGTTCGTTTTCTAGTCTTTTTTAATTTCTTGTGTTTTTAAAATCACAAATTGCATGGCAAAGAGGTATCATTACCCATCTGATCAGCTTATTTAGCAGGGGAAGAAATAAACTCCCACTGACTCCAGTTACACCTCCATGGAGCCAGTTGATCAAAATTGCTAGTGCCAATTATTCCTGAGCTGTGTTGAGAGGGGGCCCAAATAATGAGGCAATATATATGCACTGACACCACTATAGCAGGAGACCTGCTTGTTTACAGCCCTCATGTGTGTATATTAGCACATGTACATAGTGTGTCAGGTTTTGTTTAAGGGTGTGGGGGACTATTTTTTTCCCATTATTAAAAAAATAATAACTAGACAATGAAAGAAATTAGCTCAGGCAAGAGGATCTGTGAAGATTTTGGGTTATGGTAACCAAACCTGTTAGATACATTTTTTTCCTCAAACAAAAAACAATCCAAATGTAGTTAGTCCAGTGAAATTTTTATTTCTCCTGAGACCTGTACTTTTTTTTTTATAGAAGTTATTCATTGCTTGGAGAGTTATGCCACGTACACATGGGTGGACTTTTAGGCAAAAAAAGTCCAACGGTCTTTCCGACGGACTTTCAACAGACTTTTGACGGACTTTCGAACAAACGGACTTGCCTATACACGATCACACCAAAGTCCGACGGATTTGTACGTGATGATGTACGACCGCATTAAAATAAGGAAGTTGATAGCCAGTAGCCAAAAGCTGCCCTAGCATCGGTTTAAGCCCGTCGGACGAGCAGATTGTTCAACCGGACTCGAGTCCGTCGGAAAGATTTGAAACATGTTCCAAATCTAAAGTCCGTCAGATTTTCGCCCGAAAAAGTCCGCTGCAGGTCCGATGGAGCCCACACACGGTCGGATTGTCTGCCAGATTCGGTCCGTCGGACCAGTCCGGTCGAAAAGTCCGCTCGTGTGTACGCGGCATTAATTATAGGTTAGAGAAGGTATAATATTTTCTAATGTATTATTTTCCTTATTATACAGTTTATTAGATGTTTGTGTCACCATTTATAGAGTGATGCAGTTACTGTATGTGCCAGTTCTACTCTATTTGAAATCCCACACCCAAATACTTAAACTTGGAAGAAATATATTACGTTTTTCTTTCTACTATCAAATGGATTGTTCTCCCAGCAGTTACCTCTAAAAACTAGGATCCATACCCGGATGCAAAAGAAAATACAGAAAGCCCTCTGCCTTCTTCATTAAGGTGATACAGTAATAGGCTGAGTGATCACAGCTTTTAAGAGAAATTTAGTTTTGTATGTATGGTATGCTTACCTTATACCAAGGTCTTTATGTAATCAGAGCATAGATAGCCATTACTGTTACTAAGAAAGTAACAAAATGGAGTGGGATAGCGTGGTCACTAAATCAGGTGATTTTTACAGTAATGTAGATTGATATATACAAAATATGACCTTCAATTGTTGTAGTGATCTGTGCTTATCATTGGTTATCTGCAAGCCTTAAATCTGCACAATCCACCTCAAAACTGGTAGGTTAAATTTCTAATTTCTAACACACATTACTATAGTTTTTTTTTTCATTTTAGATGGATCAGGGAATGTCACCTCTTTTTGCTATGCGTGTCCAACACATGATATTTCTCTTCACTTTCTGTCCTGTAAACACAACAGGAAATGAGAGGAAATTTACCCCCCTTCATGACCAGACCATTTTTTGCGATACGGTCCTGCGTTATTTTAACTGAAAATTGCGTGGACATGCGACGCTGTACCCAAATAAAATTCATTACCTATAAACAAAAAAAGAGCTACAATTTAGAAAAAAAACAATATTTTTTACTTTTTGCTATAATAAATATTCCCAAAAATGTTTTTATAAAACAAATTTCTTCATCAGTTTAGGCCAATATATATACTTCTACATATCTTTGGTAAAAAAATTGCAATAAGCTTATATTGATTGGTTTGCACAAAAGTTATAGCATCTACAAACTATGGGAAAGATCTATGGCATTTTTATGGCATTTTTATTATTTATTTATTTTTGTTACTAGTAATGGCAGTGATGTGCAATTTTTAGCTGTACTGCGACACTGCGACGGACAGATGGACACTTTTGACACATTTTTGAGACTAGTGACATTTAAACAGCGACAGTGCTATAAATATGCTGGCAGGGAAGGGGTTAACTGGCAGGGAAGGGGTTAATACTAGGGGGCGATCAAGGGGTTAAATGTGTGTTCCATCAGTGTGTTCTAACTGTATGGTGATAGGACTGACTAGGGGAGGAGACATATCGTTGTTCCTACTTACTAGGAACAAACTAAATGTCTCCTCTCCCCTGTCAACACAGGGATTTGTGTGTTTACACACACATCCCCGAGCCTGGCTCTCATGCACACAATCGCATGTGGCCGGTGGCGATCAGGTCCCCCAACGCACGGCTCTTAAAGGCAACCCTGGATATGTACGGGATTTCACGCAGCGGTGCCATTGTGCCGCAGTAAATGTGTGTGAGCCGGTTGGGAACCGGTTAACTAAGCCTATCTTAGATTATCAAAAATAATTATTGTTTGTATTGTTATTACATTTCTGATATTATAAAACCAAAGTGCTGTGACCATAGATCACCTTTAAATACATATTTATGTTTTGCACATTTAGTAAATGCTGCACTATTACAGCTATCTATATAGATGTCTACTTTGTATCACATTAATGCTGTTTTATAACCAAAAAAACAAAAAAAAGAAACAACTTGAATATTTGTAGACCTTATTTTATAGATAATGGATATGTCTCAGTGCTAGATAAATAGTGACAGGACATCTTATTCTGAAACAACTTTACAAGTTCATTCTTGAATAGCTCTGTAGTTATAGTTAGGTATTTATATATACACTCATACAAAAAGTAATTACTAAAGCCTTTGGCTTTCATCTCTTCTGAAGGAAAGAGTTGAATCCACCAAAGATTAACATAAAAGGAATTAAGGTATCGCACAGTAAAAAGGGGTAATCATCTCTTCAGAAGGTGCTGTATTGTGTTCCTAGTCATCCATAGTCTGAATGAAATCATTGCTAAAGGGTACCAATTAAATATAATTATGTCATTATATATATGGTAACATCTCTGCAATAACATATTAATTGAAATTAATGTGTTATCATTGAAAGAGGGCATCTGAGGCATAATACATGCATGAACATGAATGGCACATACAAACTTAAACATTAAGTATTATGCTGTAAATGGGTTCTAATATGGTCCAAGTCCTGATAAACAGAAAATTAATTTAAAGGCTAAGTTCACATTTTCAATAAAGTGAACTAAGCAGTCATGGAGCCTCAGTAGGTTAAAATACACTGTATAGTTTATAAAAATATTGTTTAATTTAACTGCCATATCTCCAGGCCATTTGCAGGACCCCAAACCTGGCCTGCATTCCCAAAGCTAGATAGTCGCTAGGACTTGGCCTAAGTTGAGAGCTTACCCCTATCATCAAAGGAGTGAGCACTCTACCCAGTTCAAAATGCGCAGTGTGATCTCTATCCCCCTGCCACAGTGACACTGAGCTCAGCCTCAGCTATTACAGGGGAAAGAGAGTGCACTGTGTATGCACAGGTTTTAAATTAGGGAGAGTGCTACCACTGATGCACTTCACCCGAAATGGGCTTAGTCCTATTCTACTGAAGTCAGTTGAATGGAGAGGAACTCCCTGAAGCCAGCACTTGGTCTGAGACCAAAGTAACATATGAGGGCTTTGACAGGTGCTAGTCTTGGGCTTTCAACAGTAGGGAGAGCACTCAACTTGGGGGCATTTACTCAATGTCTCCCACATTCTAGCACCTAAATAGAAAGAGGAATGTGAACATTACGGGAGCCTTTAGGACAGTCTTTGGACGTGCCACAAATAGCTAGAAGTATGGCAATTACATTAAATAATATTTTTCTGAAATAGCTCAATCTCAGTTTGTGTGGATGACACTAAAATAAGCATTGCAATAACTTCACATCAGGATATAGAAATTTTACAGGAAGACCTGAAAAAATAATGTGGTGGGCAACTACATGCCAAATCAGGTTTAATGTTGAGAAATGTAAAGAAATGTAAAGTGATGCACTTGGGGTCTAAACATTTAAATGCACACTACTCAATAGGGGAGAACCTCTGAGGGAATCAAGCATGGAGAAAGATCTGGGTGTCCTGGTAGAAGACAGACTGAGCAATAGCATGAAATGTCAAGCTGCAGCAAGCAAAGCCAGCAGACTATTAGCTTGCACAAAAAAGGATTGTACTCCAGTGATCAAACGCGAATCCTGCCACTTTATAAAAAAAACTCTGGTTCGGCTACAACTGGAGTATTCTGTCCAGTTCTGGTCCTCAGTCCTCAGAAGGGATGTGCTGTAGCCGGAGAGAGTCCAGAGAAGGGCAACAAAATTAATAAGAGGTCTGGAGGACTTCAATTACGAGAAACGACTAAAAGCCCCAAATTTTATTCTCCCTGGAGAAAAGACGCTTGAGAGGAGACATGATAGCGGTATACAAATACCTCAATGGTGATCACAGCGTAAGAAAAAAAAGTTTCAGTCTCAGTGAGTGTAAGAGGACATGGGGCCACACAATGAGATTGAAGGAGAAGCGCTTTAACCTTAAGCTGCGTAGGGTTTTTTTCACTGTCAGGGCGATAAGGATGTGGAACTCTCTTCCACAATTGGTGGTGTCAGCGCGGAGTATTGGTATTTTTAAAAGATTCTTGGATGTGCATCTTAGTGAACACAACATACAGGGATATGGGAAATGATTATCGACACTGACACACGTACACCTGCACAGGGTGACCTGGATGGACTATTGTCCTTATTCAACCTTACCTACTTGAAACTATCGTTTGTGTTTTAAGCTTTTAGGGACCTTTGACTGCATAGTTCATTTTATTGAAAAGCCTTTGATAAAACTTTTAAGTTTCTATAAGGACATTTAGAATGTAGAATCTAGAATACTAGTCAAATTAAAGAAGGCAAATGCATCTTTATTTTTTATTTTTTTCATTATGTTTTGGATAGAGTAGGGAGAAATTAGAACCCCGGTCAGGATTTTATAGCTATCTTTCTCTGCATTGGAGATAGTGTATATCTCCTCACTTCCTTTCATTTGAAATAGGAAATTAGGAAATGTGCTCAAAGTAAGGGGAAATCCTACCTTGAGTAGTTGTCACTGGTTAGAATCTCTCCATAAAGAGAATTTCCCACTTTTCCTGTAACAGTGGCAACTCTAAACAAAGCTGACCGTACATGGGTCATTTTTTTTAACAAATCGATCTAAAGATTGACCTCTGTCAAACAGAATGGCCAAGCACAGATCAAAGTTCAGCCTGTTCCTGCTGAACCAGCTGAACTTCAATCTGTCTATGGCCAGCTTAACATTTTAGATATCCATTTACTTTCTGTCCTCGGGAGAGCAGTCTTCCAGGCTAACAGGGACTGGGGACACAGAGAGCAATTAGACATTCATAGAGGTTCCAGCATTAATCCTAGCAAATAAACCTATTTTTAGATATCTTTAAAAATGTTTTTTTTTTTTTAGGGGAAAAAGTCTTATGCACCATACGCACGAGCGGAATTCGGTCGGAAAAACCATCCAAGATTTTTCCGACGGAATTCCGTTCAAGCTTGGCTTGCATACACACGGTCACACAAAAGTTCTCTGAACTTTCAACAGTCAAGAACGCGGTGACGTACAACACTACGACGAGTCGGGAAAATTAAGTTTCCATCAGCTGTCGGGTGCTGCCATGCCATTGCGAGTAAGGGATCCTGGCAGTGTAGCCTTACGGCTTCACGCCGGGAACCCTACTGCACATGCGTGAGGCCCCGCTCCTCTCTCCTACTGGCCCAGCGACAGGGGGAGGAGGAGGGAGGAAGTGGAAGCCCCGCGGTGACGTCATGGGTCACGGGGCGGATTTCTGGAAGTGGGAACAGGATACCTGTCAAAGACAGGTATCTTGTCCCCCCTCCCCCCCGAAAGGTGCCAATTGTGACACTGGAGGGGGAGAGGAGACAAATGAGCGGAAGTTTCACTTTTGGGTGGAACTCCGCTTTAAAAACAACTAGTCACAATATTGGAAAAAAAATCTTCTACATGGGCTTGCAGGTACTGTGACATTATTCCTTACACCCCCCATCTCACATGTCTCTGTCGATTGCCCTTCAACTAATAGGGAAGGGCAGATTGGTAGAAGAATAAGGCTGCACTTAACTTTATAAGTTGAAGTTAATATTTTTACTACAAAACACATTTCAGGACTACAGGAGAGAGTTACAAAGTATATGTCTGTACAGCAGATGCAACTAGGTACAGGCATACCCCACTTTTAAGTACACAATGGGGTTTATTTACTAAAGCTAGAAAGTGTAAAATCAGGCTCACTGCTGCGTAGAAACCAATGAGATTCTAACCCCAGCTTGTTCAATTAAGCTTTGGCAATAAAACCTGGAAGCTCCACGGAGTGATATAAGAAGATGAATGGACATCGTGGGACATTTTAATTTTTTTATTTTTTAATAAAGGACTTGTCCTAAGTTATGTCTTTTTTTTTTTTACATTTTGACACTTTTTTGTGAAATGGTAGGGGTACATTCGTACCACACAGGGGGGAGGCCGGGATCTGGGGGTCCCCTTGTTAAAAGGGGCTTCCAGATTCCGGTAAGCCCCCCGCGGCCTGCCTGGTTGCGTGCTTGGATAAGGATCTGGTATGGATTTTGGGAGGACCCCTATGCCTTTTTTTAAAAAATTTTGGCACAGGGTTCCCCTGTAGGGTCTGAAGGGTCTGGTATGGATTTTGGTGGAGACCCCTACGCCATTTTTTAAAAGAATTTGGTGCAGGGTTGCCCTAATTTCCATATCAGACTTGAAAGGCCTGGTATGGATTTTTGGGGGACCCCCACGCAAATTTTTTTTTAAATTTCGGTTCTGGGTTCCCCCTAATATTCATACCAGACCCAAAGGGCCTGGTAATGGACTGGAGAGGGGGATCCCATGCTCTTTTTTTTAATGAGCTTTATCTATATTCCCCAGACCCGACAATTCATTACAGCCGCGATCAGTTTTAAATGGCAATTTTTCCTTTAGAAATGTCATTTTGCTGTGTTACTTTTCTAAACACGGGAAAAATGCGCCACTTTACAGGCATACTATAGACACCCACCAGGCCTGATATTTAAAGGAATACTTCATTTTTATTGTTTTACTTTAAGCATTAAAAAAATCCCTGCTCCAGAAAAACGTCCTTTTTAAAAAAAATGTTTTGCATTGATACATGTCCCCTGGGGCAGGTCCCAGGTCCCCAAACGCTTTTTATGACAATAACTTGCATATAAGCCTCTAAAATGAGCACTTTTGATTATTCATGTTCGTGTCCCATAGACTTTAACGTTGTCCGTGTGTTCTGCTACTTTTTTGCCTGTTCGCATGTTCTGCTGCGAACCGAACAGGAGGGTGTTCGGCTCATCCCTTCTGATTATCCTCATAAACAGCATCCCTCACAATAAATTCCAGGTAGCTCTGGTGGCACATGCAAATGGCTGGAAGATCCAAGGCCCAAGGACAAAGGGCTACTTGACTGGAACTGTATTATTTTGGAAGCAATCAAAAAGGGGCTCTACACAGTGGCTCGGTCTTCTTGAGGAGCTGGGTACTCTTAGGTTAAAGCCTGGCTGCCTGGTTCTGACAGTGCAGGCCCTCACACCTGGCTGCAGATCACTTTCCCAGCTACCTCTGCCTCATCAGTGGTGGCCTCTCTGCTAGTGTATTACTGAGCAAAAAAATTGCATCTTTGCAATACAAGCACATTTCTTCATTGTTTTTAAGTACTGAAAGTACAGAAAAATACCTGTTGATCCTGCCAGAAACCCAGGGAGCTCCTAACTTCCTGTGGTGAGCTGACGATGCTGTGATGAAAACACCCAAAAGATGTTGTCAGCACTGACCGGTTCTCTACTGCTGGTCTGCAGAACACCTCCCTACTTGTTTCATCTTCTTAAAATAGGTTGTAGGTGTGCTGTAGTCCAGTAGAGGAGTGTGATAGAACTGCTTGAAATTTACGGCAGAGGCAGAATTGTCAGTTCACTACAGAGATTTAGGAATTTACTGAATTTCTGGCAAAAACAACAATTCATTGTGCAGCATTCGTAACCACTTGCCGACCGCCAAATGCAGATATACTGCGGCAGAATGGCATGGGCAGGCAAAATCACGTATCTGGTACGTGATCTGCTTCCCGCGGGCGGGGGGCGCATCGCGCCCCCCCCCGGTGCCCGAGGCGGTCGGCATCGTTAGGGGAGTGATCAATGCTGAGGGGGAGGAGTGGCCACTCCCTCGCAATCGCTCCCAGCGAATGAAAATCTTCCTCTGCTGCTGTAATGTAAACAGCGGCAGAGGAAGTGATGTCACCTCTCCTCGCGTCGGTCTTTTTTGTTCCGGTGCCGAGGAGAGAAGACATCCAAGTAAGTGCACCAAACACCACACTAACAGTAAAACACACTAGGCACACTTTTCACCCCCGATCACCCCCCGATCACCTCCCTGTACCCCCTGTCACAGTGACACCAATAGCAGTTTTTTTTGGTTTTTTTTACTGATTATTGCATTGTTGTCAGTTTGTGACAGTTATAAGTGGTAGGGCAGTTAGTGTTAGGCCCCCTTTAGGTCTAGGGTACCCCCCTAACCCCCCTAATAAAGGTTTAACCCTGGAATCACCCCCCGTCGCCAGTGTCACTAAGCGATCATTTTTCTGATCGCTGTATTAGTGTCACTGGTGACGCTAGTTAGGGAGATAAGTATTTAGGTTTGCCATCAGCGTTTTATAGCGTCAGGGACCCCCATATACTACCTAGTAAAGGTTTTAACCCCTTGATTGCCCCCTAGTTAACCCTTTCACCAGTGATTAATGTATAACTGTTACGGGTGACGCTGTTTAGTTCGTTTATTTTTTATAGCGTCAGGGCATCTGCCGTTTATTACCTGATAAAGGTTTAACATACAAGTTAGGTTTTAGGGTCAGATAGGGTCTGCGTCGCCCCAGGCAGCATCAGGTTAGTGCCAGTTGCGCTAACACCCACTTACGCAGCATACACCTCCCTTAGTGGTATAGTATCTGAACGGATCAATATCTGATCTGATCAGATCTATACTAGCGTCCCCAGCAGTTTAGGGTTCCCAAAAACACAGTGTTAGCGGGATCAGCCCAGATACCTGCTAGCACCTGCGTTTTGCCCCTCGGCACAGCCCTGCCCAGCCCACCCAAGTGCAGTATTGATCGATCACTGTCACTTACAAAACACTAAACACATAACTGCAGTGTTCGCAGAGTCAGGCCTAATCCCTGCGATCGTTAAGTTTTTTTGGTAGCGTTTGAATCAGTCGCTAACAGTCAGGAGCTTTTTTACCTGTGAGTCTCACTACTGTACCACTAAATTTAGAGCCCAAAATGGCAAAGAAGGTACAGTGGTGAAGAGGCCTACACGTTTCTGAGCATGACAGATAGTGAAGAGGAAGTCACTCATCTGTCAGATCCAGGCTCAGAATACGATCCTGTAGAGGACAGGGGCTCCATGACAGATAGCTCTGACGACGCAGTTGTGGTCCCTGCCAAAGTCAGGCGTACCCGACCCCAATCTTCTTCTGCTTTTGTTGAGGTGCAGGAACCGCAGGTCCCCCGTATGGAGCAGAGCAGTACTAGCGCCACTATTCTTTCTGGTGAACTGGCAAACACCAGCGCACTAGTACACCCCGGTCATAGTCAAACCAACACTGCAGTAACACTTGGTGACGTGGCGAGTCCCATAAGTGCAGTTCAAGCTGGGGAGGTGGCAAGCACAAGTAGTGTCCCGCTGCCACCAAGAAGAAGACAAATACAGGCCCATCGTGCCCATAGTGCCCTTCCTGCTGCATTCGCCAATCCTAATTGGGAATCCACCACTTCTGCAGCACCCATACTTCCCCCATTCACATCCTCAACCAAATGCAGTCAGCTGCATGAGAGGCATTTTTTTTATGTCCTCCCGAGTACCCTACCCAATGAACCCCCCAAAAAAGATGTCATGTCTACAGCAAGTGCAGATATAGGCGTGACACCCGCTATTGTTGTCCCTCCTGTCCTGACAATCCTGGTCTTTGCATTGGTGAATGTTTTGAATGCTACCATACACTAGTTGAGTATTAGCGTAGGGTACAGCATTGCACAGACTAGGCACACTTTCACAGGGTCTCCCAAGATGCCATCGCATTTTGAGAGACCCAAACCTGGAACTGGTTACAGTTATAAAAGTTACAGTTACAAAAAAAAGTGTAAAAAAAAAAAAGTAAAAAAACAAAAAAATATATAAAATAAAAGAAACAAAAATAGTTGTCGTTTTATTGTTCTCTCTCTATTCTCTCTCTATTGTTCTGCTCTTTTTTACTGTATTCTAATCTGCAGTGTTTTATTGTTATCATGTTTTATCCTGTTTGCTTTTCAGGTATGTAATTTTTTTATACTTTACTGTTTACTGTGTTTTATTGTTAACCATTCTTTTGTTTTCAGGTATGCCATTCAGCTGCAGCGCGGATTTATTTATCTTGACAGCAACAGCATTTGCTCCCACGATACATAAAGGAGTGACTCCATGCTTCAGCTCGGCATATATAAATGGTGCATGTATGCCCATCATTAGAAGTGGGTGGATGAAGTGAGGTATTCTAATGGGGGGCATACCCACCGATCAATCTCTTTTTTTAGTTCAGCCCACAGGCTGCATAAAAAAAAGATTACAATATATGCCCAACAAGGACCAGCAACGTACTGGTATGTTGCTGAAATTTGAGTGGTTATACCAGAATGATGCCTGCAGGTTTAGGTATCATCTTGGTATCATTCTTTTCAGCCAGCAGTCAATTTTCATGTAAAAGCAATCCTAGTGGCTAATTAGCCTCTAGACTGCTTTTACAAGCAGTGGGAGGGAATGTCCCCCCCCACCGTCTTCCATGTTTTTCTCTGGCTCTCCTGTCCCAACAGGGAACCTGAGAATGCAGCCAGTGATTCGGCCAGCTGACCATCGAGCTTTTATCACACTGATCTTGGTGTGGTCAGATGCTTTGAGGGCAGAGGAGAGTTCTAGGGTCTAATAGACCCCATTTTTTTCAAAAAAAACGTACCTGTCACTACCTATTGCTATCATAGGGGATGTTTACATTCACTGACATAACAATAAAAATGATAAAAAAAAAAAAATGAAAGAAAGAGTTTAAAAATAAGATAAAAAAGCAAAAAAAAAAAAAAAAGCAAAAAAAAAAGCACCCCTGTCCCCCCTGCTCTCGCGCAAAGGCAAATGCAAGCGTTGGTCTGGCGTCAAATGTAAACAGCAATTTTACCATGCATGTGAGGTATCACCGCAAAGGTCAGATTGGGGGCAGTAATTTGAGCAGTAGACCTCCTCTGTAAATCTAAAATGGTAACCTGTAAAGGCTTTTAAAGGCTTTTAAAAATGTATGTAGTTTGTCGCCACTGCACGTTTGTGCGCAATTTTAAAGCATGTCGTGTTTGGTATCCATGTACTCGGCCTAATATCATCTTTTTTTTTTCATCAAACATTTGAGCAATATAGTGTGTTTTAGTGCATTAAAATTAAAAAAAGTGTGTTTTTCCCCCAAAAAATGCGTTTGAAAAATCGCTGCACAAATACTGTGTGAAAAAAAAATGAAACACCCACCATTTTAATCTGTAGGACCTTTGCTATATAAAAAAAAATGTTTGGGGGTTCAAAGTAATTTTCATTGAAAAAAAAAATATTTTTTCATGTAAACAAATAGTGTCAGAAAGGGCTTTGTCTTCAAGTGGTTAGAAGAGTGGGTGATGTGTGACATAAGCTTCTAAATGTTGTGCATAAAATGCCAGGACAGTTCAAAACCCCCCCAAATGACCCCATTTTGGAAAGTAGACACCCCAAGCTATTTGCTGAGAGGCATGTCGAGTCCAAGGAATATTTTATATCGTGACACAAGTTGCGGGAAAAAGACAATTTTTTTTTTTTTTTTGCACAAAGTTGTCACTAAATTATATATTGCTCAAACATGTCATGGGCATATGTGGAATTACACCCCAAAATACATTCTGTTGCTTCTCCTGAGTACGGAGATACCACATGTGTAAGACTTTTACGGGACCCCATAAACCAAGCACCGCCTTCAGGCATTCTAAGGGTGTAAATTTTTGATTTCACTCCTCACTGCCTATCACAGTTTCGGTGGCCATGGAATGCCCAGATGGCACAAACCCCCCATAAATGACCCCATTTTGGAAAGTAGACACCCCAAGCTATTTGCTGAGAGGTATGGTGAGTATTTTGCAGACCTCGCTTTTTGTCACAAAGTTTTGAAAATTGAAAAAAGAAAAAAAAATACATTTTTCTTTTCTTTCTTCATTTTCAAAAACAAATGAGAGCTGCAAAATACTCACCATGCCACTCAGCAAATAGCTTGGGGTGTCTACTTTCCAAAATGGGGTCATTTGGGGGGGTTTTGTGCCTTCTTGGCATTTTATGGCCTTCGAAACTGTGATAGGTAGTGAGGAGTGAAATCAAAAATTTACGCCCTTAGAAATCGTGAAGGCAGTGATTGGTTTTCGGGGCCCCGTACGCAGCTAGGCTCCTGAAAAGTCCCACACATGTGGTATCCCCATACTCAGGAGAATCATCAGAATGTATTTTGGGATGTAATTTCACATATGCCCATGGCCTGTGTGAGCAATTTATCATTTAGTGACAACTTTTTGTAATTTTTTTTTTTGTCATTATTCAATCACTTGGGACAAAAAAAATAATATTCAATACTCAACATGCCTCTCAGCAATTTCCTTGGCGTGTCTACTTTCCAAAATGGGGTCATTTGGGGGGGGTTTGTACTGCCCTGCCATTTTAGCACCTCAAGAAATGAGGCCGTCATAAACTAAAAGCTGTGTAAATTCCAGAAAATGTACCCTAGTTTGTAGATGCTATAACTTTTGCGCAAACCAATAAATATCCGCTTATTCACATTTTTTTTACCAAAGACATGTGGCTGAATACATTTTGGACTAAATGTATGACTAAAATTTAGTTTATTGGATTTTTTTTATAACAAAAAGTAGAAAATATCATTTTTTTTTCAACATTTTCGGTCTTTTTCCATTTATAGCGCAAAAAATAAAAACCGCAGAGGTGATCAAATAATAAGAATAGAAAGCTCTATTTGTGGGAACAAAAGGACGCAAATTTCGTTTGAGCACAGCATTGCATGACTGCGCAATTAGCAGTTAAAGCAACGCAGTTCCAAATTGTAAAAAGTGCTCTGGTCAGGAAGGGGGTAAATCCTTCCGGGGCTGAAGTGGTTAAAGAACCAAAATACAGGAAAATGTACATGTATTGCAGATAATATTTTATTTTGCCCAGTGCTTGAATGAGTAATTTAGTAATTCTAGCATGTTCCAGAAGGAGTGCTGTGTCCGAAAATTTTTATTGCTAGTGGGAACAACAGTGGTTTCCAGTGCTGCAATATTTTACCACATAACAAGAATTAAACATCATACTGCAGATATAACATACATAAAAATGGTCTCCTTTCCATTACATACTTGGCCCAGTTTTAGCCTAGTGTGATATTGCATACAATCATTAAATAATACAGTTAAACCACTTTTGATAGAAATTTGAAAAACAGAAAACTTACCTTTTGGCCCTGAAACACCTGAGCAAGTGGAGCAACCTCGCAGCTTTTATGAGCTCCAAATACTTTGCACATGGAGCATGTGGGCACTTCACAGTTCAGACAGTATATGTTAATTTTTTCATCTTCATGCTCTTCACAGATTGGTTGATTGGACTTCCTTTCAGGTCTGTGAGAAAAAAAAATCACAGCATATGTCAGCGAATTACAGCATATGACGCATTTAAAGATTTAAAGAATATGAATGCCTCTTTAAGATACATGTACACTCTATTGATTTACATGAGAATCTAGAAAAATTAAGAAAATGGGTTTGGATTAAAATTTAAGGTGACTCTTTTTATTCCCCAGTCAATTATGAAAATCAAATATTGGCATGCATATACAGTGCCTTGCAAAAGTATTCACTCCCCTTGGCATTTTTCATGTTTTGTTGCTTCACAACCTAGAATTAGCATGGATTGTTTGAGGATTTGCATAATTTAATTTACAGAACATGCCCACAACTTTGAAGATTTTTTTTTTTTATTGTGAATCAAACATCAAATAGGACAAAATAACAGAAAAAGTCAATGTGCATAACTATTCACCCCCCTAAAGTCAATACTTTGTAGAGCCACCTTTTGCGGCTATCACACCTCCAAGTCACTTTGGATAAGTCTCTATGAGCTTGCCACATCTTACCACTGGGATTTTTGCCCATTCCTCCTTTCAAAACTGCTCCAGCTGCTTCAAGTTGGATGGTTTGCGCTTGTGAACAGCAATCTTTAGGTCTGACCACAGATTTTATATTGGAATGAGGTCTAGGCTTTGACCAGGCCATTCCAACACATTTACATATTTCCCCTTAAACCACTCAAGTGTTGCTTTAGCAGTGTGTTTGGGGTCATTGTCCTGCTGGAAGGTGAACCTCCATCTTAGCCTCAAATCACACACAGAGTGGTACAGGTTTTGCTCAAGAATATCCCTGTATTTAGCACCATCCATCTTTCCCTCACCTCTGACCAGTTTCCCAGTCCCGACTGCTGAAAAACATCCCCAAAGCATGATGCTGCCACCACCATGTTTCACTGTGGGGATGGTGTTCTTTGGGTAATGTGATGTGTTGGGTTTGCGCCAGACAGCGTTTTCTTTGATGGCCAAAAAGTAAAATTTTAGTCTCATCAGACCAGAGCACCTTCCTCCATACATTTTGAGAGTCTCCCTCATGCCTTTTTTCAAACTCAAAACGTGCCATTTTGTTGAAAGTAATGGCGTTCTTCTGGCCACTCTGCCATAAAGCCCAACTCTATGGAGCATACGGCTTATTGTCTTCCTATGTACAGATACTCCAGTCTCTGCTGTGGAACTCAGCAGCTCCTCCAGGGTTACCTTAGGTCTCTGTGCTGCCTCTCTGATTAATGCCCTCCTTGCCCGGTCCTTGAGTTTTGGTGTGCGGCCGTCTCTTGGCAGGTTTGCTGTTGTGCCATGTTCTTTCCATCTGGTTATAATAGAATTGATGGTGCTCCTAGGGATCATCAAAGATTTGCATATTTTTTTATAACCTAACCCTGACTTGTACTTCTCAACAACATTGTCCCTTACTTGTTTGGAGAGTTCCTTGGTCTTCATGGTAGTGTTTGGCTAGTGGTGCCTCTTGCTTAGGTGTTGCAACCTCTGGGGCCTTTCAAAGAGGTGTGTATATGTAATGACAGATCATGTGACACTTAGATTGCACACAGGTGGACATTATTTCACTAATTATGTTATTTCTGAAGGTAATTGGTTGCACCAGAGCTTTTTATGGGCTTCATAACAAAGGGGGTGAATACATATGCACATGCCAATTATCAGTTTTTTATTTCTGGAAAATTGTTTTATGTATATATTTTTCTAATTTTACTTCACCAACTTAGACTATTGTGTTCTGATCCATCACATATAATTCAGATTAAAAAAAACATTGAACTAAAGGCTGAAATGTAACAAAATAGGTAAAAATCCAAAGGGGTGAATACTTTTGCAAGGCACTGCAGCAATCACAGCCTACCTGCTTAACACTTCAGTTTTTTGTCAAGGTATTGCTTTGTACAAGTCCAACCATGTCCCTTTGGTCAGTAATTTGGTGATCTGAGAACCCCTGCTTGTGATGTAGACTAACTATTCCCAAACACACTGGCTGCAGGCTCCCTATTGTCTCTCACAAATAGAAAGTCTGATATAAATGTAGCTGGGTGCTGCCATTGGCTGTGTGCCACTCTCCTTCACCTCCCCCACCCCATGTCTCCACCGCTGGACTCTTTCCCACCCACCCCCCAGCTGCCACTGTAAGCAGGTACAGAGTGAATGGAGGAGATGGCTGTGTTCCTCTCTCCCCTTACTTGCAGCATTGGGCTGAGTGTGTCTGCCCACTTTATCCTCCACTTGCTCCTGCTCCAGCTTCCCCTCCCCCCTCGGCGGCTCTGAGCCAATCGAAGGGGTAGAGAACTTGATATATAGTGACCCTAAAGGAGAATTGCATAATACAAGTGAATGGAAGCTGTTGGGCTCTGGAACTCAGTTTCTAGAGATCCTTGAAGACAAACGTAGGAGAGAGGGGGACTGCAGACAAACCAAAGGGATGGGGTGTGTGTGTATACAATAGAAAGGACACAGACCTGTTGCTGGTGTCTGAGCATAGCACCAGTGAGACTGAGCCAGTTTCTTACACTTAGAGATTGTTTGCTGAGCTGTGAATAGGGCTGTAAGGACCCATTGCTGTGAGTGTCTACAGCAAGGGAGAACCAGCAAAGGACCAGAGCTGAGAGACTGAGCCTTGTGAGGGCCTTTTTGTGAGGACTTGTCCGGGCTGGGCTTAGCCCTTCCTTCTCAGAGCTGGAGGCTCTGCTGTCGGCTAATTGCCAGCTAATATCTCTCCACAGTTACTCAGCCGTTGATGATATCCTGCTTGTCACTCCTGCCTACTTAAGCTGTTCAGCCCAGTGGATCTCTGCCTTCGCCTTAGTCAACATGACAGAGACGCTCTCCTTCATTCCTGTTAAAAGACTTGCTTGGCTGCCATCCCTTCTGGCTCCAGATCCTGCTTGCTGTTTTACTACGCTTATCTCCGGCTTCCTGACTTTTGGCTTGTCTGACTATGCGTTCCAGTTCCTGAACTCTGGCTATGTTTTGACTACGTTTGTTCTATTTACTTTTATTATTAAACAAGTGTGATTTAACGGTACTTCTGTCTCGGTCTGATTTTATGGTTTCTGACAGGACTAAACCAGGTCCTGGGTATCTGAGGACAGCAGACCGCCAAGTGATCTGGATCAGATTTCTGTGTGCCAGGAGAGGTGAGCTGAATCATCTGTGCTTATCTCAACACTGACACAGCTAATGCAATAGAGTCTGTTCCTTACTTAGCAGCCCCTCTGTCATCCATTGCATACTCTTAAAGGGACAGCTTCACGTGCAGCACCATACAGAAGGGCCCGACCATAGCCATGTAGTACTCACAATTATGCACTAGGTACTTCATAGCCACCTCTGGGGGTACCCCTTTTTCAGGAACACACACATCCGCTATTCAGGCTGCATGCATACTGTGCACATGAGGACCTTCATTTGGGAGGTTAGTTAATATTGATACTTTTAACCCTGTTTACATCAGTTAAACATTTTTTTGGTTTAGCATTACTACAGTTCAGTTAATTGCCATCTTATGGGTCAGTGTTCACATTATCTAGTACCACATCTTTGAACGTGTTAATTTGCATGTTTGCTGATTCATGCATTGTTTACCTGCACTGTTTACATCCATTTAATCTACCACCCTGTTGCTTGTGGCCAATTTGCTATGCATAATTATAGAATAGTGAGTTAGTGGGGACTAAGCAGCTTAAAGAGTCGTGGCAGAACAAAGAACCCATCATATCCTGCGGCTCCTGTGGGGGTAAGCACTACATAAAAAATATCAGTGGTAAGGCATTTCACACAGCAACCAATCAGATTCAGAACTGCCTTGGACGTGCTTGATAATATTGGTAGTAGTAATAAGGGAAGGTATATAGCACAGGAAGTATACTAATAGAGATCCTCTAAAGGGTTCTCTGGATTTTTGGAGCAGAAACACAAATAGATTTTTGAAAATGAGTACTGTTCCTCTGAAATGTAAGGCTTTAGACAGTGTCTACTTAGTTGCAGATTTTTATTTGTGTATGTAACCCTACTGGGGAGGCTTGCCTAACTTTCTATCCCTGTTAAACCAATTACAAGAAACATGGGGGTGGGGGTGTTAACAGGACACAAAAGCATGGATAACAATACAAAATATTGCCAGAAGTTCTAATCCTTCTTCATCCTACTATAAATATGTTAAATGTGTTTGGTTTTGCTTGTGTCCCAGCTGGAAAGAATTTGCAAAATGTCCTGTTCTAAATAAAACATATATATTTTTTTATAAAAATGTATAATCATTTTGTTTAAATATCATGGCATGGTAGTGCCCTAGATTTTCATGGTATCTGAATTTATAGCATCCTTGCGAATGTGAAAATTAGTTGTTTTACATTCCCAATTACAATGCCTGAAACTCAAAGATATTCTTTCAGTAGCACTGGTAAATACAAACTCAGAAGAAGTCATAAAGAGTGTCTTCGACAAAATAATTCCTTGCCCCAAATTCATGTACCTGACTGCTCGGCTGCTGCCGTTATCTCACAGTGTCCAAGAAGTGCCGTAACTGGGTGGGCGCAGCCTAATAAAGATTGAGGGACACTAAATCCCATCAGGTTTACTACCCTTGTGATTGATAGCGGGCAGTGGGCACATCCATAGTCAATAGACAACCTGCTATTGGCTATGGAACCCATCCAATGCCTCCTGTCAGTCACAAGGAGAGAGCAGACCTGATGGGGAACTAGTGCCTCAATTTCTCCATCAGGTTTACCCACAGTCAGCATCACTGTTTTCTACTAGCCTGTTGGCTGCCAAGCCAAAATTGTTCCTCACAACCAGTGACAAGTGGGGACAACCAGTGACATGCCCCCCTGCTATATAGTGTACAGAGACAGGCACTGTGCCTGTCTCTGTGCGCCAACTTAGAGTTGGTCTTAAAGAGGAACTGCAGTCTGCTCACATAATTGGTAATAAAAACATCTTTGCCATTCGGAAGCTTCCCTCCAACCACTTTGCATATTATTTTATATATACTGTGATTCTGTACTTGCCAAATATGCATCATAAATCTCCCTCCACTGAGTCTGGCTGTATCCATTTTAACTGTGGGCAGCTGTAGCTGCTGCCTGTTCATTTCCTGGATTTACACAGAGGCACCCCTCCAGCTCTGCAGCTCTCATTGGCCCTCTTATGACTCATCCCCCCTCCCTTCCTGGCAAACTCTCACCAGAGTGAGAGAGAGAGCTGTGCATGATGTCATAAGCCTAGGCTTTTTACCAGACAAGAAACAGGAAGTGGGCTGTATAAGGTATTTACTTGCAGAAAAAAAATGTTTTAATATCCAAAGTTAAAACAACAAGGGCAGAAGATTTAATAGATGTAGAGATGAAACAATGACTGAAGGTCCACTTAAATTACCTTCAATTTCATCTAGGAACTTGAGGTAAATATATTTTAATGTGGTGCAGCCATAGTACCACATTGTAAAAGTGGCATTAAAGTGGAACTTTAGTCAGAAAATGAAGTCCTGCCAGATCACTTTAGGCATGCCTCTTTTTGCAGGTATAGCTATGTAAAACATTAAAAAGAAGTGCCTGCACTGTTTAAAATCCAGTAATACACTCAGGGCTGTCTTTAACATGGGGCAAACAGGGCAGCGGCCCCGGGCCCTATCATTATTTTGGGGCCAAAGTAGCTGCCCCTTGAGCCCACGCTGCCCGCCATTGGGCCCCCAGAGGAAGTAGGAGCCCTGGCACTTTGTATCCATTATCGGGATGCAGGCAGCAGAAGCAGCAGGTGCCGTATTTCCCGGCACCTGCTGCTAATAAGCCCAGGGGAGTGGTATTTTTAACACTCATTCTGAACTCCAGCAAGTTCTGAAGCAGACTCTCTCTAGCTAAGAACGGTTGCTTGGAAGTCAGGCTGTAAGCATTTCCTATCCCGTCCTGTCACTACCTTTCTCCCAGCCCCTCCCTCACTTCACCACATCCCCCTGTCCAATCCCACACTTCGCTGCCATTTGGGTCCGCCTAACTCCGCCCCACTCCAACTCCCTGCACTGCTCACAGTGTGCTGTGAAAAGGGATCCTTGAGCAGCTGGGCAGGAGGTTTAATACAAGTATAGCTGTCTAAGCCGCCCAGGTGGAAGCAGCCTGAGTTGGGGAGTCATAATTGGTGGGCAATCTTTTGTACACAGAACAACCCTCCTCTCTGCCCCACCACATTTTGCTCTACCCCCCTCTCCCTCCCTCTCTACTTTCTCTCTCCCTTTCTCACCCCCCCCCCCACACACACACTCTCTCTCCTCTTTCACCCCCTCCTCTTTCCTGCTCTCCCCTTTCCCTCTCCCTCTTTTGCTCCACCCTCTCTTTGCCCTTTTCCCTCTTACCTCCTCTCTCTCTCTCCCTCCAATCTTGCCCCCCTCTCTCTCTTTCATCTACATTTCTCTCATCCCCTCCCCCCTCTTGCTCCCCCTCTCTTCCTCCCTCCTGTCTCCTCTCTTTAACCCCCTCTATTGTTTTCTCCCATCTTTTTCTCCTTCCCCCCCCTCCCATGGTCCCCCCAACAGTCTTTCTCCTTTTCCTCAGTTCTCACCCTCCTCTCTCCCTTCTTTTGCCCCTCTTTTTTCTCCCTCTCTCTCGCTCCTCTCTACTCCCTCTCCCATGTCTTTTCTTATCCTTTCTCTCTTGCCCCCCCCTTATCCCCCCTTTTCTTTTTTCCTCTTTCTCCCCTCCCCCTCCCCTCACACTTTATCCTCTCTCTTTCACCTCACTTTCTCTACCTTTGCCCCCCTCTCCCTCCCCCCAGCCCCCCCCCCTTTCTCTCTTGTTTCCATATCTCTCTTTCTTCTCTATCTTTCCCTGACTTCTCCTTCCTCTCTCTCAAACACCTTCTTTTCCCCTCACACTGCCCCTTCCTCTTTTTTCTTTTCTCCTCTTTTTCCCCGTCTCTCTCTCTCCCCACCAACCCCCCACACTCCCTCCCCTTTTACTCCCTCCCTCTTTCTTTCACCCCCCTCACTCTCCTCTTTAGTCTCCCTCTCTCTTTTGCCTCACTTTCTGTATCCTTGTCCCCTCTTTCCTCCCAACTCTTTTTCCCCTTTCTCCCCCCCTCGCTCTCTCTCTTTGTCTCTCTCCATTTTTCCTCCTTCCTCTCTCTCCTTCTCGTCACTCTCTCTCATATCTCTCTCTTTCTCATCCCCATTCCCCCCCCTTTCCTTCCCCAGTCCTGTTCTGGGGGGGGGGGGGGGTTGCCAACCCTGTTCACCACCTCCCCACTGCAGCATTCCAGCCTGTCCATTGCTAGAAGAGGCATAACATCAAATCTCATGATGTCTTTGATATGCAAGTCATCTCAAACTGTATTTAACCACTTTTACCACTTTAACCATGGCCACTTTTTGCTGTGGCAAGCATAGCATGACCTTATGCAACGAATCAGTAGTAGTAGTAGTCAGTGAGTGGTAATGATATGCCGTAATCTTTGGCAACCAATTGCAGTCACTGCATGATTTGCTGAAGTAAGATGATTTTAAGTCTAGTGCTTTTTATTGTGTCTCAGAGCACCAGGGTGATCTTTAACACGGGGCAAAAGGGTTTTTTTTTTTTAATGTTGGGGTTCAGAGTGAAATTGCATGGATGGGGGCCCAAGAAAATGTTTTCCCAGGGTCCAGTTAATATTAAAAACGACCCTGAATACACTGTTTCACCCTGCTATGCACATGCTCAGTAGCTCTATATTTTTAGGCATTTTTAGGCACTGCTGAGTTTGTAGAGGCCGATCTGCTGACCTTGTAGTGGAATTAAACCCTCCTATCCTTTACAGCCAAGGAAACTGCTTCTGTTTGATATGCAATGGCCATGGTGCTGCACATGTGATCAGTTATTAGTCCAGCCATTTGATGGATTAACAGTTTGGTTAAGGACACAAGCAAATGTGACAGTTGGCAATCCCAGCATTCCAGAAATGTAACTGTTTTTTGAAACAGTGAAATTGATGGGTTTAGTTCCACTTTATGATTTACTGCTGTTCAGGGGCTCTGGGCTTCAGCAAAATGGCAACCTCCAGCCAGAAGAAACAGAAACAATGCTGGAGGCAATTTATAGCAAATGCTAAATTTGGTAGCTTAATTATTAATGTGGAATGTATGTTCCTTGCTAGAGAACTTTATTTTTTATCAAGTTGTTATAAGTAGAGTTCTGCTTTAATAAGAATTGCCTGAATTTGCCACACATTTTTGTAAAGCTACTCAAACTGCCATGAGGGATTTTTGAATCTGACCATGAACCTTTAATAGGGCTTTACTGCCAGAAAATGGAGAAAATGCTTTATTGAATTTCCCCCCAATGTCTAGAGTATTTGCATACTGTATGTCACGAAGACCCCTTTCACACTGGGGCGGTGAGGGCGGTAGCAGTAAAGCACGCTAGTTTTAGCGCCACTTTACCGCTATTATAGCGGCGCTTTTCGGCCGATAGCGGGGCAATTTTAATAAAGGCTTAAAAGCTCCCAGAAAGTGCCACTGCCAATGCGCTTTGCAGGCGCTTCAGCAGCGCTGCCTATTCATTTCAATGGGCAGGGGCGGTATAGGAACGGTGTATTCACCGCTCCCGCACAGCCCCAAAGATGCTTCTTGTAGGACTTTTTTTTCCTGTCCTGCAAGCACACCACCCCAGTGTGAAAGCACTAGGACTTTCACACTGCGATGGCTTGAGAGGCGTGTTACAGGCGCTATTTTTAGCGCAAAAACGCCTGTAAAGCACCTCAGTGTGAAAGGGGTCTAAATTGTCTTACGCGACTAAGATTTAAATCCCCTTACTGAAACTACAATGCGCATTGAACACTCATTTAATATTTTCTGTTCACAAGGACTACTATGCAGTATGGTTTGGTGTGCAATATTTAACCTACAATGTTTCAAATGACTTATAAAGTAAATGTTTGTTTTCTATATAAAAGAAAGGCTTTTCTTTGTTTGACATAGAAAATAATACCCTGTCATTCTGTGCAGTGCTGCATTATATAAATTTACACTTTTACTAATTGATCTAAACTCTCTGATCTCAGTGGAATGTATTTACTAAGGAAATAGAGGCCGTTCACATTGCAAAGGTAATATTTGGAAATAGGATGAAGCTGTGTTCACTTTGAATATCCATTCATGTGCTGGAAAAGCCATGTTTGATTTAATACTCCTCACGCAAGATTGGACAATCAAAGTGAGAACAGCTTCACTAACATTTATTTCGCAAAAAGAGCATTTACTTTGTTGGGTGAACAACCTCTTCTCCTTTAGTAAATCCACCCCAAAATCTTCTAATGGTCTGTACACTTTACTTTTGGCTTTGCAAGAATGCCAGAAAACGGATGTGGACAGACATTGAATCTAACCACACATTAGCAAATCATGGATGATGCCACATGTTTTGACAAAATGTATCAATGTGAAAATTATCTGGCAAGGATGCAAAACCTCTATACCATGTAGTGCAGGGGATGGCAACCTACAGCCTGACGCCGCTAAATGTCTGGTCCGTCAGTGCACGTGATGAATTCATGTGCACCTGGCCTGCGGACATTTTAACCCCTTCCGGCGGTTGGCTTTCTTGGGATAACAACCGATGCGGCTAAGAAGCCACTCGCCTGTTATCCCAAGTAGTGGGAGGGGATCACCCATCCCCACCCGCTGCCTTATGCGGCCCAGGCTCTCCCATCCCACCAGGAGGCCCGAGCCACCAGCCAGCACGTCCGCTGAACGAAGCCAGAATCGGCTTTGATCGGGTCTCGGATATAGTAACCCGGAAGCGATGTCATGACATCACTTCCAGTTTACAGAACACCTAAAGGTGCCAAATGTAAAAAAATGTCAGTATTCAAAACAGCCAAACTTGGCGTTTTGAATGCTTTTAAGTGCAAAGGAGGGATTAGGGGGTCTTATAGATCCAAGATCCCTCCATAAAGAGTACCTGTCACTATTACTGTCACAAGGGATATTTACATTCCTTCTGACAGCAATACAAGTGATCAGATTTTTATTTTTTTAAAGGGACAGTGTAAAAATAAAAAAATTAAATAAAATAAATAAGAAAAAAAAAGTAAAGCGCCTATCCCTCCATGCTCACGCGCAGAAGCGCACGCATACATAAGTCGCAACCACAAATTTAAACAGTGTTCAAACAACACATGTGAGGTATCGCCGCGATCATTAGCGCAAGAGCAATAATTCTAGCACAAGACCTCCTCTGTAACTCTAGACTGGTAACCTGTAGAAATTTTGCAAGCGTCACCTATGGAGATTTTTAAGTTCCGTCGTTTGTCACCATTCCACGAGTGTGTTCAATTTTAATGCATGACATGGGGGGCTGTGTATTATGCAGGGGGGCTGTGTGATGTGCAGGGGGGCTGTGTAATATGCAGGGGGGCTGTGTAATGTAAAGGGGTCTAGAGGTATGGGGGCTGTGTAATGTAACTGGGTCCAGAGGTGCAAAGCTGTGTAATGTAAAGGGGTCCAGAGGTGCGGGGTCTGTGTAATGTAAAGGGGTCCAGAGGTGCTGGGTCTGTGTAATGTAAAGGGGTCCAGATTATTATCTTAATTTATTAGCAGGGGAATGCGGCTCTCCATGCATTCACATACATTGAATACGCCCCTTAAGTGGAAAAAGGTTGCTGACCCCTGATGTAGAGGAAAATAAAAAGGATTTGTGAGAACTAGAAATGCATAGTATCTTGTCTTCATGAAACTATTTCTCCTAAGCAGGTCACAATTATAGGAGGTCTACGTTGACCTTTCTTGGGCAGCAACTAACCCCTACATGGGCACTTTTAACCGTGCTGGTGAAGCTTTCACTAATTAGTCAACCCTAGTGTCTCCGGTGGTATAATTAGGTAGCCATTCATTACTGAGATTGCTGGGTAAGTCCTTGTATTACCTTTGTTAGATTAATCTCATGGGATTACTCTTGTGACAGCCATCCAACATGCCTTTGCAGTCACATACACAAGCTATTATTAGTCCCAGCACAAGTCAATAACTTGCAATGCTAATGTATGTTGCAGTTTGTAAACATTAGCATACTCTTGCTAATACACAAGGAAAATCATTATAATCAAATGAAAATGCTTTTTATTGTTTTGTTTCTTTATTTAATTTGAAAAGAAATAATAAGATTTGCGTTACTGGGATGTTATACTTTATATTAAAAAAAAAAAGAATACTCCTGTGACATTTATAGGCATTCTACGGGAACATAATCAATTTTTAAATATCACATTATTTATTGAGTGGAATTAAGAAACAGATTGCCAAGCTCTAATTAATCACTTGTTTTCAAGAAGTATCCAATGAGTAAATGTCATATTATCAACACCTCCACTTGCTAGCCAGCAGGGAAATAAACTTGTGATTGTTCGGCTGGAAGGTGTGTACTCATTAGACCTGCTGACTCACTGGAACTCACAGAAGAGCTGTAAATCTAAAAGTACAAATCGGGTGGATCAATAAAATGACTGCACTGCAGAACGTTTTATGGCTTTAGGAGGGGTATCCAGGATAAATGGGACCACAGGTGAGGACCACTTATTTTTGGAATACAGAAATCCATCACACAACTTCCTTTGGCTTAGTACAGATGATAGAAATCATTTTAGCACTGGCTTGCACATAAAACCAGATATTATGGCCTTACCATTAATGTGTAATGAGCCTCTTTGACTGGTCATGAATGACATAGCTTTTGTAAGAGTTGACAAATATTCTTTGAATAAAGACTATTCAGTTAACATTCTTTATCTATATTATTAAACGTCAGGAAAGCATTTTGGGATCTTTTGTATGATTCAAGCTGTTCTAGGGAAATTAGTTCTTTCCATTGCCATGGAGTTTGAAAAAATTGCCAAGAAGCTAGCCTCCCTTTATAAGTCAATAAAGTATATCAAATATTTTATAGTGTAGAGAAGGGTTAAAGCCCCTGTCATTATTGAGCCACTTGTGTCCCATTGGAGTTTTTTTTACTTACTGTCCTGTAAAATAAAAGGAAGTGAGGAAATATCTCTCTCTTCAGTGAGAGAAATCCCCTGTTAGTTGTCACCAGAATAGGTCTTCCCATTCAAAGATTTCCCCTCTATTTCTGTTTTGCTGGCAACTAAAAATATAGGATTTTCTCTCACTTTTAAGCCTCAGTGAAAGTGATTACCAGGACAAATAGAGAGAGAATCTCCCCGACAGCTTTAAAAACCTGACAGACTATTTACTACTCTGTCCAAAACTATTAAAAAATGCCTTTAGATAAATTTAATTATCATCGTTTGTGCCAAGTATGATACAACACTATTGTATTTTTTTTTTTATATTCAAGGAATATTCAAAGAATAGCTAGTAGTAGTTAGCTATGTTCAACTAGAAGTGTTCTTTAACGTTGAAGAGGTTTCACCACTAGGCAAAACGGATTCCTCAGCTTCTAGATTATAGAACAGGTCAATTTGAATATGACAAACTACTAGCTATACCATGACATGAGAACATTCACAGACATAAAAAAATACTAGAGTCCTGTAAAAAGCTGCGCTAAAAATTAATAAAAGTCCATATAAATGACATCAAGGGGATTTCTCCAAATCATTTTCAAGTGAAAACACCACCACCGTGCACTTCTAAGCAGTAGTGACAATCCACCCTAGTAGTTGAGCCTGCTTACCAGATGGCAAGCATAAAAGGGCAAGTGGCTTTAGCCTAGCCAAGGCCCTTTAGCTTGCTGACGCTCCCGGTGTTCCTATGGGGGGTAAATCTCCAGGCTCCCTTAGGTTGTCCACATATCACCATTCAACACGAGAAACCCGGATAACCCAGAAGGAGAAAAGAACTCGCCATAGTATAAAATCCTCCAGATATTTATTAAAGAAAACAAGTAGTCACTTACGATCAGGTTAGCAAAGTTGTATATACGAAAAAAGCCAGCCGGCATGCAAACAAATGGGGGAACGTTCCCCATTGACAACGTCAGATGATGATGAAACGCGTCTGGGAAGGTACGCACTGACGTCACCACGCTTTCGGAGTGAGAGAAGGGGCTCCGTTTGTTTGCATGCCAGCCGGCTTTTTTCGTATATACAACTTTGCTAACCTGAATGTAAGTGACTACTTGTTTTCTTTAATAAATATCTGGAGGATTTTATACTATGGCGAGTTCTTTTCTCCTTCTGGGTTATCCGGGTTTCTCGTGTTGAATGGTGATATGTGGACAACCTAAGGGAGCCTGGAGATTTATCCCCCATAGGAACACCGGGAGCGTCAGCAAGCTAAAAGGCCTTGGCTAGGCTAAAGCCACTTGCCCTTTTATGCTTGCCATCTGGTAAGCAGGCTCAACTACTAGGGTGGATTGTCACTACTGCTTAAAAGTGCACGGTGGTGGTGTTTTCACTTGAAAATTATTTGGAGAAATCCCCTTGATGTCATTTATATGGACTTTTATTAATTTTTAGCGCAGCTTTTTACAGGACTCTAGATTTTGGTGTAATCGCACTATATGCTGCTGCTTATTTTATTTTATTTTTGTGTTAGCGCGGTTCTCCCTATCTATATAAAAAAATACTTACTGTATTTTTCCCAAAATCAGCCTGTCCGACCAGTCTATGGTTATCACTAGAATAAACAATCTTAGTTTGAGAGTTTGAAAGTGACATAAAATTATTAAATACTACTACTGCAGAAAAGTTTTGGGTAACTGTTGGGAGATGAGTCTTTTGAGAGTAATCTTGGAAGGGGGGTTAGGGGTTATACTTATCATTAAAGTGATTGTAAAGTCTTGTATTTTTCTTATAAAAATAACAAACATGTTATACTTACCTGCTTTGTTGCAGTGGATTTGCACATAGCAGCTCAGATCCTCCTCTTCTCAGGTCCCTCTTCTGCTTCCCTGGTTCCCCCCCTCCTGTCCAGTGCCCCCAAAGCAAGCAGCTTGCTATGGGGGCACCAAAGCTGAGTCACAGCCTCCAGTGTCCATTCAGACACGGAGCCCCGACCCAGCCCAGCCCCCTCTCTCCTTAGACTTAGATAATCCATACATGTATATACTATTTTCAACTCTCAAAACCCCTGACGAAGGTAACAGAGCTACCGGAAATGCGTCGGGTATCGGGGTACATCACCCCCATGAGAGTACATCAACGATTGTCATCCTGTAGTTTTTTTCTCTGTTCTTGACTATGCCTCCATGCTGTATGGAATGATTTATTTGTTTGATTTTCTTTTTTGATTTTTTAATATACTGTATAATATAGACGCTTTCACGTCTTTTTTAAATAGATCAATAAAACAATATTTTTTACTTGAATGGGTCTAGTGGTCTGTTAAATTCCCAATCCTAGGGGAATTTTTTGTTCAACAATTCAGAAATTTCCAAATGTCATCTTTGGTCACTAGTTCCAACTGTCTACTTCCTGAAAACGTCATAAACTGCTTTTGATGTAGAGGCACGCTTTTTGGATGCCATGGTCGTACTCCAGTTTCCAGGCAGAAAGAACAGTAAAACTGCAGGCAAGGGCACTGGACAAAGCACTGGGGACAAACTGAGGTCAAATGATTTGATACAGTAATGTAATCCAATAAGATTACAATGTATTGTGTGTGTTGTGATTTATACATTTTGAATTTGCTGCCGGTTCCACTCCCTGCTTCGCTCGCAGGGAAGGGCAGCCGGAACATTTAGAGCATTGGGCGGAAAATCCGTCCGCCGGACACAGCGGGAGTACATCGCGGGATCGTGGGGACACGGTAAGTCACCTCTTCCAGGATCCTGCAATGCAGTCCCGAGTGTGGCTCGGGGTTATTGCTAATGGTACTGAAATTTCACTCCGAGCCACACTCGTGAATATCGCCAAGGAGGTTAGGTATTGGTGAACTCAGTGCTGGGGTACAATCAGCTTTTGAATAAAGTAGATATGAACAATTTAGGGCTGCAAAACCTGAGTTTTTATTGCTTTTTATATGTTTGCAGTTATTATTATTTTCATCTAGATTTAACCTCCCTGGTGGTTTTCCCGAGTGTGGCTCGGGGTTAAAATTCAGGACCATTAGCGGTAACCCCGAGCCACACTCGGGATTACATCGCAGGATCCTGGTGTGGCTTTACTTACCTTGTCCCCGGGATCCTGCGATGTCCCCCCGCTGTGTCTGCGGGCTCCGTCCTCCTCCGAAGCCTCTCCGTGCCAGGCTCCGTTCCCTGCGAGCGGCGCGACGCACGGGGGCGGAGCCTGGCGGCAAATTCAAAAAAGTGTAAAATCATAACACATACAGTACTGTAATCTTACAGATTACAGTACTGTATGAAATGATTGCACATCCCTTTTGTCCCCAGTGCTTTGTCCTATGCCCTGCATGCAGTTTTATGTTATATATACTGTTCTTTCTGCCTGGAAACTGGAGATTGTCCATAGCAACCAGAAAGTGTCCCTTTACATCAAAAGTGGCTTTAGACCAGCTAGAAAACAGCGATAGTAAATTAAAACACTTGCAGAATTGAGCGATAGTGAATCGTGGGGAAATTTATTTTATTATTAATTTTTTTTTTTAATTATTTATTTTTATTTATTATATTATAATTTATGTTTTTGTGTTTCAAACTTTATCATACCCGGGATATCTAGTAGACTCTTGTTTGGACAGATATAAGTGTGTTATTGTTAAGAATTACAGACCTACAATATAAAACGCCAAATTTCCATGCAAAATAATTGTACCGCTTTTAGCACCTAAAATAGGAAATAATCATACTGCCAGGGAGATTAACAAACACTTCTCCTTTTAGGAGTTTCTTTTTTTCAATGCCTTTTATCAATTATCAGATGTGGTAACTGCATTAGTTATCTTTTTTTGGCTTTTTCACTTGATGATCTGGCTAGTAACATACCTCCTGTATTATAGTGTCCCCATTCTGGACCACATGAGGCATAGCAGACAGCAGAACTGTCAGTATGGGGGGCAGGGGAGGGTTAAATGTACTAGCAGATTTAAATACACTAACTGAATTAAGGCAAACTCCATCTAACACTTTATAATCAGTTATAGCAAAACGTTTGAGCTTTTGGGATAAAAGTTTTACATAAATAAATAAATGCTGATCACTGTAAGCACCCCTATCATGGGTAAATGGTTTGTCCCATCTCTGTAACTGATAAATCTGGAAGAGAGCTTGTTCTTTTGAAAAACAACAGATTTACTGGCTGGAACATCAGATGAAAATAGATTAAAAAGGCCTAAAAAGAACACTGATGCAGCTATCACATCTAAGAATTTGTAGGCTGTAATATAATAAATATTTCTGGGTTTATTAATGCCCAAATTTAGCTACGGGCTCATACTGGAGCTGGAATGTTCCAGTATCCAGCAAGCTATCTTAGTCAATGGGCCTGACAATGACAAGTTTTAAGTTTTTCCTTCAGTTTCAGTCCCAGTGATAGTGGTCACCAGGACAAATACGGCTTGATTTACTAAAACTGGAGAGTGCAAAATCTTGTGCAGCTGTGCATAGAAACTAATCAGCTTCCAGGTTTTATTATCAAAGCTTAATTGAACAAGCTGAAATTAGAAGCTGATTGGCTACTAAGCACAGCAGCACCTTATTCAGACTGGTCATTTTTAGTAAATCTCCCCCATAGAGTCAGCCATGTTCCAGTGCCCAGCAACAAGAGGAAAGAGAGAAACCTACAGAAAGGTTTCTTTACTGTAAAATACAGACTGCCTTTCCCCAGGAACTCATTCTGGTGCACATTCAGCCCAAAAAGGACTAGATGCATTTTTAAAAACACAAAACATCTACTAATTTCTAATGTTCTTATATATTTTTAATGCTGAGACAGCATGTGTGTTCAGCATGAGGTTGAGGAATGCACAGGGGGAGCAACTATCAGACTTCAGGTAACTTCCCACCTACCCTTTAGCTGAAAGTCATGCACGGACAAAGGAAATAAAAGGAAAATAATAGAGCAATATAAATAAAAGAGCAATGTTAATCTATCCTAGGTAAGCCTGTGCACTGTTAATAACTTGATTGATTTGCCTGATTTGTTAATGAATTGACAACAGAGACCTTCTAAACATTAGTTGTGCTAGAAACATGGGAATTGCACATGGAAATAATGTTTCGAGCATGATATGATAGCCTAAATGGTACTTAAATAAATATGTTGGATATTGTTTAAAGATAATCTGCTTTTAAACTGCTTAAATAAAGTATATATAATATAAACGTTATATTATATATATATATATATATATATATATATATATATATATATATATATATATATATATAAAATATATATATGAAATATCATTGAAAGTCTGAGAACAGATAAATTCCCCATCTTTCTACAAGTATGTACTGGCACAAGTGAGCATGCTCAGCAGTGGCGCCCCATCAGTAGAGGGCGCACAGGCGCCACTCCCCCTTCCATGGTCCCCTAATCTACATGGAGCGCGCTTGATGCATGGATTGACATGGGGTTTTTTTCTTTTGTGAAGCACATGATTAGAGCGTGCGGCTCTAATTGCCTTAAAAAAAGGGTGTGCCCACCCAGTTGTGTGACAATAGTGAATGAACATTCGCTATTGGCTTTCTGCTTCTCCTCCTGGACAATCAGGAAGCAGCTCCCAAGACTGATTGGCCAAGGGGAGAAGCAACATATTGGATGGCCTAGCAGGGGGGAGGATGTACAGGGAGATCTGGGAGCACCAGCCGCCACTGATGCTCAGACATGCAAAATACTCTCATTTTAACTCCCATTCATTTTTTACCATGAGCCATAGTAAATTCCCAAATTAGCGCTTGGCTAAAAAGCACTTGCGAACGTGAAAATTAGAGTTAGCTAGCCAAATGCAAGTTTCAACCATTGATTATAATGGTACAATTGTTACTTCCCCAAATAAATACATTTTAATTTTGAGATGAACTGTTTATTTCTCTAAAATAAATTGTCCTTGCGACAATGTTGCTTCCTCTTCATATTTTTTGTTTTTAAGAATGCTAGTAGTGTGTAATGTTTTCATGTTTTGGTAAAATATATTTTTCTGTGTCTCTCTCACTTGTTGCTGTCCATCTCACAAAAATCTTTACCGAAACTCACACAGGTTTCTTCACAATACCATTGCTTATGCAAATCTTAAATGAGTCACAATTTTGTGTGTTTTTTAGTATTTCCAAAAAAATTTCCCCCAAAAATTGTGATATGTGTACCAACATCAGAAATCAAAATGTCATTCCCAAAATTCAATGGGGAACATCACTATTATACACTTACACACCAAGAACCACCAAATATCACAGAATAAATCAAGAAGCATAACTCCTGACTGATGAAAAGAAATGCAGTATTTTTGTGTATTTATGTGTAGGAGGGTTCCACCACCATTGCAAATCGTGCAATATGTTTATCATGGGCAAGGACAATAATCAGCCTTAACATTTCTCCACCAGCACTAATTGCAGCCTCTTACCAAGCAAAAACCAACAAAATTACAGCTGTTTCTCTAGCAGCATGCTGACGTAATCAGCCATAACTAGCCTTCAAAACAGATGGCATATGCCAGAAACAGGTTGTTCAATGGCTCTCTGGCCTTCCACAGTACATCCGCATTGATTATCTTATTGTACCCCTGGGACTTATTACTTTTTCACACCACAGAGATGCAGACTCCAGCCATGCGACAGCACAGTGGCCAACTGGTTAGCACTTCTGCCTAGCAGCACTGAGGTTGTTGGTTCAAATTCCAATCCCACTACCTGGTTATGGGTTTGTAGGTTCTTTCTCTGTTGTGGTGTTAAAGTTTCTTTTTCACCAGTGATAACATTTTTGACTGTGTTTCACATAATGGAAACCCAAGAATAACATTATAAATCAAGCAAGCATGGATTTGCACCAAATCTAGAAATGTGGTGTTTTGGGCCAGATTTGGATGTATAAGTCTGGTGTAATCTCGCACATATATTTGAATGTTGTATGCTGATGATGAGGAATGCTCTTTGTCACCAATTTGTGTGAAGCAGCCCTCACAAATTTGTCATTTCCTGTTTTGTACCCTCCACATGCCCAACAACTTACACATTTAATTTGGAGATTTTTGGGATCACTGATCATGGCCAGAGCCTTGGACATTTGTTATTTGGAGGTTTACCATGCACTGATATATATGCTGATGCATTCTTTCATTTGTAAAGATGTGTGTTCCTGATGAACAGGTGTGAGCACTTGAGGCGCACATGAAGAGACAGAATCAATTACACTGGTGGGTGTGTCCTTTACTTGGTGGGTCTATTAATCCTAGATAGGTTTATTTTGGGGGGGTGTGCATAATGCCCAACCCACACCCCACTAAGGCTGTGGTTTGATGATTGCTTTATGTATTTGCTGGTATAGTTTTGCATTAAGGCCCTCAAAAGTGTGTCCAGTCTGACCATGTGTTTGTTTGTGAGCCGCAGCAGACCTTTATCTTGTTCTAGTTACTTTTAAATCTCACATGTTAGACTTTCAACTGCTACAGTTAACCACTTAAGGACCAGAAGGATTTACCCCCTTAACCACTTGCCTACCAGGCCAATTCTGACATTTCTCTAATAAATGTAAAAATCATAATTTTTTTACTAGAAAATTACACAGAACCCCCTCCCCCCAAGATAAAAAATAAATAAATAAATATATATATATATATATATATATATATATATATATATATATATATATATATATATATATATATATATTAGCAGAGACCCTAGAGAATAAAAAGGCTGTCGTTGCAACTTTTTATCTTGCACCGTATTTGAGCAGCAATTTTTCAAACGCTTTTTTTGGGGAAAAAAAAGTTTCATGCATTAAAAAAAACAAAAACACAGTAAAGTTAAAAAAAAAAACAAATTATTTCTTCTTCAGTTTAGGCCAATATGTATTCTTTCATTTATTTAAAAGAAAAAGAAAAAAGTGTCCCGCGATGTACATCCATCGTCAATCACACCACCCAACAGACCTGAAAAATATAAAAAACTAAAAACGCTCCACCACCATGGGAGGCCTTTTTTTTTTTTTTACATTTCTTTTCATCTATATTGCCGGGAGCCGGCAATACGTTACAGCCACGAGCAAGGACCAATCCTATTTAATTTGTTCATAAACGACCTGGAGGATGGGATAAACAGTTCCATCTCTGTATTTGCAGACGATACTAAGCTAAGCAGGGCAATAACTTCTCCGCAGGATGTGGAAATCTTGCAAAAAGACCTGAACAAATTAATGGGGTGGGCGACTACATGGCAAATGAGGTTCAATGTAGAAAAATGTAAAATAATGCATTTGGGTGTCAAAAATATGAATGCAATCTATACACTGGGGGGAGAACCTCTGGGGGAATCTAGGATGGAAAAGGACTTGGGGGTCCTAGTGGATGATAGGCTCAGCAATGGCTGCTGCTAATAAAGCAAACAGAATATTGGCATGCATTAAAAGGGGGATCAACTGCAGAGATAAAACGATAATTCTCCCGCTCTACAAGACTCTGGTCCGCCCGCACCTGGAGTATGCTGTCCAGTTCTGGGCACCAGTCCTCAGGAGGGACGTACTGGAAATGGAGCGAGTACAAAGAAGGGCAACAAAGCTAATAAAGGGTCTGGAGGATCTTAGTTATGAGGAAAGGTTGCGAGCACTGAACTTATTCTCTCTAGAGAAGAGACGCTTGAGAGGGGATATGATTTCAATTTACAAATACTGTACTGGTGACCCCACAATAGGGATAAAACTTTTTCGCAGAAGAGAGTTTAATAAGACTCGTGGCCACTCATTACAATTAGAAGAAAAGAGGTTTAACCTTAAACTACGTAGAGGGTTCTTTACTGTAAGAGTGGCAAGGATGTGGAATTCCCTTCCACAGGCGGTGGTCTCAGCGGGGAGCATTGATAGCTTCAAGAAACTATTAGATAATCACCTGAATTGACCGCAATATACAGGGATATGTAATGTAATACTGACACATAATCACACACATAGGTTGGACTTGATGGACTTGTGTCTTTTTTCAACCTCACCTACTATGTAACTATGTAAGTTTACATGACATTCTTTCCTTTTATATTTATTTATTTATTTATTTCAGGTACTTATATAGCGCCATCAATTTACACAGTGCTTTACATATACATTGTACATTCACATCAGTCCCTACCCTCAAGGAGCTTACAATCTAAGGTCCCTAACCCCCATTCATACATACTAGGGACAATTTTTAGACAGGATCCAATTAACTTACCAGCATGTCTTTGGAGTGTGGGAGGAAACCGGAGTACCCGGAGGAAACCCACGCAGGCACAGGGAGAACATGCAAACTCCAGGCAGGTAGTGTCGTGGTTGGGATTCGAACCAGCTATATATATGTCATTATTGCTGCAGCATGTTCTATACATTGCACATATGCGCCACTTTAGAGGCAGACTAAGGGGGCCCCCAGGCACGATATTTAAAGGAATATTTAATTTTTTATTATTTATTATTTGTTATTTATTGTTTCACTTCAAGCTTCATTAAAATCACTGCTCCTTTAAAATTATAATTTTAAAAACGTTTTTTTGCTTTGATACATGTCCACTCGGGCAGTACCCGTAGTTCCCATACAATTTTAATGGTAATAACTTGCATATAAATCTTTCAAATTAAGACTTTGGATTTTTCATGTTCGTGTCTCATAGACTTTAATGGCATTCGCATCTTCGCTAGAATATATATATATATGTTTTTTTTTCCTGCTATAGGCGAATGCCTAATAGCCAACGCCACATCAGCATGGGCATGGTTGTTTCCATAATGTTAATGCCTCCAAATGCAAAAAAAGATTTCCAAGCATGACTGTGTTCAGCTCAATAGCGTAGTGATATGCACTCCTGCCTTCAAAGACTCAGGCCATGGGTTCAAATCCCACCGAGGGTGTAAAACTTACATCTGAATCAGCGGCATATGCTGAAAGTGGGTGAATGCCTAATAGCCAATACTATTTCAGTTTGGTTGATTCCATTATATTAATTCTTCAAATGCATGCTATGGTAAGTATTCAATAATATTATGGTGTGGAATTCCAAAAATCACACACTAGTTAAAGTGCTGTGTGTTAGTTAACATTTTTGTGGTTTTAATTCACTTGGGCACTGTAAAAATCAACACAGCTACCTTAGCTGGGTGGTAGGTTGGCTGGGATATTAATACATAACGTGTGCTTTGTAGACATCAGTGCAAACCACCAAGCCATTGTGCTAAATACATTGAGATCTGAATAATAGTGTAGTATGATTAAAGAATGAACATAAATAATTACTACTTTCTAGTCTCATAAAAAACAAAATTAACATGAAAAAAAAACCTATAACAGATATGTTACCTAAATGTTCAAGACATGTAACTTTACAGAATAGCAGACACCACTCTGTAATACTCATTCATAACTTCATTCGTTAGCAAAATAAGAAAACTAACTAGGAACAATAATTGGAAAATACATAAATAGATGCATACGAGGTAGAGCACATCTCACATAAAAATGTTTTATTCACATACATGTGATCATGGCTGCAGTGCAGTTCCATATAGTAAACTCGTTTGCCATTGCCACTTGTAAATTTGCGAATTTGCAGATTTGGTATTTACAAAGGCATCTACTGCAGAACACCTGCGCTATAAAGCAGTACAACTGTTTTTAGTAGAATTGCACCTATTTTCCTTGCATTGGCAGCAAAGTTAAAATGAATTGGCTACCTAATGCAATGTGGCTCGATGTGTTGTTCTGTGAACAGTCCATATCAGTCATTGTATGATGGGGGATAGACTGCTAAGCAAATCTAAACAGTATGCAAATTCAAGCTAAACTGCTGATTCTAAGGAGTGCAGGAATTCTTCATGTGAATAGATGGAGAGTTCCAATTTTGTAGCCTGGAAAAATCTACAGACTTTTTTTTCTTAGGGTGAAAGAAGCCCAGTCCTAGAACATACTAAATAAAATAATAACCTTATAAACATGCAGCAGGGGCCACTTCTGCTGTAAACTGTACTATCAATCAACATACAATCAATCAATCACATCTTTAAACCACTGGATACATACTTGCAGGCTGTTAAGGAGTCAGACCTCATGATATATAATAGCTGGTTTTCCATTGCAATAAAAATAGGTAATGTTCCAGCAATATGAACATATAAACAATACTTTCAAAAGTTTGACTAGATTCACCAACATATAGCAATGTATCTAGAAATCGAAATAAGGGTTAAAAATATAAACAATGCATTTCATTCAAGATTATTTACAGTACATTATCCTATGATTTCATATGTGACAGGTCCTCTATGGCTGATGTTCCACTTTAACATATTTGGTATAGTCTGACTAAAATAACTAAGAGGTATAAAACAGCTGCTACAAAATGGTTTAGCAAAAAGTGTATTGATTTATGCAAGACTCTACAAGTGTAGCATATAAACCGTAATATTTATTTCTCTATAAAAAATTTTTAAAAATTTTTTTCAAGGAGACGTGTATCTTGCTGGATAGCGAAGTGTGGGCAGGGGCGGTGGAGGAGTGGTGTATTCACCGCTTGCGAACTGCCCCAAAGATGCTGCGTGCAGGACTTTTTCTAATGTCCTGCAAGCGCACCGCCCCAGTGTGAAAGCACTCGGGCTCTCAGATGGGAATGCAGAGGAGGCATTTTTTAGGAGATTTACAGGCACTATTTTTAGTGCTAAAGCGCCTGAAAATTGCCCCAGTGTGAAAGGGGTCTAACAACTGTTGTTTTACACACTGATTACAGTACTATGACTGCAGGGGGCATAATTTTTTTCTCACACTATTAAAAAATAGCTAACATAAGAACAAAGACACAGGGATTAATGTATATATACCACCCCTCAAAGGTAGGAACGTGATAAAATATAAAAACAAAACCAAAAATATTTTCCACCACATTTCAAGAATGTGAGGAATCAGAAGTAAGCCTGGCATACCCACATTTTGTGGTATGCATGACTTACTGTAGCAAATAACAAAGAAAAAGAGAAAGTTGTGGAGAAGTTGGTGGTACCCAATCTCACATGAGGATGATGTTGCATGTGACCCCATGTGTTGGGTGGTCATCTGTCATCTAGAGGCAGAAAAAACAGGTTAAGCATCATTTTTTTTCTGGTGCAATATTTACAAAGCAGTTGATAAGTATTTTAAATCTTGAGTGCCAAATTAATACACCTCAACCACATTTGGTAGCCAGTCAGCTTTCAACTTCAGCTTGTTCAATTATGCTTTGCTAAAAAACAAAAACTGGCAGCTGACTATTTTCTATACAGAACCAGGATTTGCATTCTCCAGTTTTAGTAAACCATCCCCACTGTGTGTGTATTGTATCACCATCATTGAGTTATTGCTCTTACCACTGTCCCCAATGAAAGGCATACCCAGAGACTGTCTTGTACTCAGATTCAGGAGGGGAGAGAGTAACTGCAAAAAATAAGGTGTTTTCAAAATTACCCTACCAAACTAATTACATTTTCCAAGGCATTTTGACAGAGCTGTATGTTAAAGTAAAGCTGTTTTAGATACCTGAAACTCAGAGAAAATCCATTTCAGAAGAGATACAGGAAAATGTTATCCCTTTAGGTTGTTTGCCAAACTTAGCTGGTGACCTGCCTCCATAGTTCTATCCGGTGCATCTCTGTGCTTCCAAGCTCAAGTTTACTGCTCCAGCTTCGTGATACCTGCTCACTTCCACTTCCCTAGCAGTCCCTGTTCCCACTACCAGGGGTGCTTGGACGCTGCCTCAGCGATCACAGCCGACACTCAGACATATATCTGTCTGATCCTTGTGCTACAGACACACCTGTTTGGGATTCTTACCCATTTATTATCACACAGTAACAGCCCTGAAGAAGGGGGAGTCTTTGTTCCCCCAAAATACATAGACTTGTCATACTTGTTACAATCTCCAATAAATGCTTTCAAACTCACCTTTAAACTTGTATTTACTGGACACTGGGTGCTCCTTTCTTCCTACTTTTCCTAGTTCACATGTGGAAACAACCCTAAGGCCATATCCAGAGATAGCAGCCCAGGCATCACTCCATCACCCACCCATGACCAGGGACTGATTGAGTTAGTCCAGCGTGGTCTCTGCCGTTCGCTAAAAACCTGAATTTTCAGGACACTCGATGGGATGTTTGCTCACTGAGCATCCTACAATGCACTGTGCACTGCACAGTGCATTGTAAGCCCTGATTGTCTGAAGCAATGCACCGCTGGCGAGGTGCAAGGCTTTGTCCAATCAGGGCACAGTGAAGGATTGGGCTAGGAATCCGGCCAATGCGTCCTTAACAAAGCATAAATCAGCAGCTGTCAGTGGCCTGCCAGGCTGCATGCTCAGGTAAGAGTCTGGTATGGATTTGGGGGGTCACCCATTTTTTTTACATTTTGGCATGGGGTTCCCCTCAAAATCCATACCAGACCTAAGGATCTGGTGTGGATTTTGGGGGGGGAGGACCCCACACAGTTTTTTTTTAAATTTTGTCATTGTTGCAGCAGGTTCTATACATGGTAAAGATGCGCCACTTTACAGGCAGACTAAGGGGACCCCCAGGCACTATATTTAAAAGGAATTTTTCATTTTTATAGTTTCACTTTAAGCATCATTAAAATCACTGCTTCTTTAAAAACAGTATTTAAAAAAAAATGCATCGAAACATGTCCCCCAGGGCAGTACCCGGCCCCCAGGTCTTCATACGCTTTTTATGGCCAATAACTTGTAGATAAGCCTTCAAAATGGGAACTTTTGATTTTTCCATGTTCGGGAGTTTTGGTGTGAACCAAACCGGGGGGGAGGGGATTTAGGTCTATCACTGGTGACAGATACTATGAAGGAGGTAATAAAAGCATTACAGGATCTTTTACCTGCAAAGCAGTCAGGAAACTCCAGATATTCCTAGTGCAGGAACCAATCAGATGTCTGACCACATCTGCTATCTCCAACTCAACACATGCAAGTGGAAATTAGGAGAAACTTGAACCTTTAAGCAGAGATATACTGAATACACAAAAGAAACAGTTGAAAGCACTTCAATTGGCATTGGGTTCCACTGTACAGGGTAGAAATGTACAACAGCCTTTGAAACATTGTACCGAGTGTAATCTTGGGCATCGTAGAATGAAGAGAGGAATACAAGGCTAGCCAGTTGTATCTGCAGCCTTCACCACTTCCAAGAAATTTCCAGCTAAACTGAAATAGTAGAAGAAATCTACAAGAGGGTTCAAGTAACTATGCTGTACCAAGACTTCTACAGCAAGCACCTGAATTACTTGCCCCGTTTGAGGACTGAAGAACTTGGAGACTTGGAGATTTGGGGCATCAGGGAAGAGAAGTTATGTTGGTTATGTTGGTTATCTATTAATCATCTGTCCTTCAAACCCTTGGTTGCCAGACAACCTTTGTAACACTAGCCATTGTCTGTTCCTGACCCCATGAGGTCTACCAAGAGATATTTTTTTGTGGGGACGAACACAGAACAGGTGAGGCAGACCCCTGGTTCCCATAGCCTCTTACAATGATCTACCACCTGTACCTGTGTACCCGTGTACATCCTATGCTGCAGTCAGTATATCATTACCTAGTTTAGAAGCGGAAGATCCATCTGAGCCTATGGAGATAGGGGTTAAGCAACAGATTCAACACCCATGAGACTGACATACAGTTGTGGAGGGAATTTTGAAGAAGCCATCAACACTGTAAACAGGTTCACCAGGTCCAAGTTCAACAAACCATCATACCAGTAAGTGACAACCTATATCCTATACTCAACACACCATGGGTATAGGGTAAGTTATTCTGTGAATAAAAATTCTGTTTATTTGGGGACAAACCCTTTCAGTGGAGGCTTGACTAATGGCCCCTTCAGGGAGTGGGAACCACACAGTTTTCTTTCTCTCACTAGGGATCAACAGAGCAGGAATAGAGATGAGAGAAGGACTTTGTTAGGGATATATTTGGATATAGAACTGTGGACTATGATGACAGGAAGAAACCCATTAGGCACCGGGGAGAATTTAGGGAGCATTTAGGGAACTAGCCAGGGAGATCTTATAAACCAGACTAGGGAGAGTGGGGAGATTGTAGGCAGGTTATGATTAATGCTGCCCTAGTTGGGAAGGTTGGGGAAAATTGTGTTTTTTGGGGATTTCTTGGGTCTGATATTCCAGTCCTGTGTGATATAAAAGGGACAGAGGCCCAAACCCTGGGGATGGCTTGCTAAGAGGAGAGACCAGGCCTTGCTGACTCATCACGTGCCTGCTTTCTGCTGTTGCCGAAGTCTGCATTTTCAGTGCTATGCCGAGGTCAGAGTTCTTACTACCAAAGGGGATTGCTGGGACTTGCAGTCTTCTTTGAGAAAAACCAAGCATGGACTCTGCCAAGGAAGGACACAGACTGTGGTTGATGTCCTGTGGGCCTGCGTCCTTGGCCCACGCATCAGACCCATCCCCTCCATAGCGTACAGGCTAGCCAGAGTAGGAATAGGAAATAGGGGGAAGGGAGACGAGAAAGGAGGCAGGATCGGTGGGGGGAGAGCAGGTCCTCAATCGGTGTGGAGACAGGGAAGGAGGAAGGATCATATGTGGGGACACCACATAGACTGGACCAGGAGCACAGAGGTGGAGCAGACCAGAGATATAAAGCACATGAAAATATCATAGGCAGAGAGACGGCTAGTCCAAGTGGAGTCCATTCATACCAGGATCGAGGAGATATGAGAGATCCATCCATAAGGAATGCACAAAAGACCTGTTTCCCTATGTGATGTTTACTTATCCCTGCTTTTGTGACTTATTACCATAAGGTATTTGGGTACACATTCTCTGGTAAGCATACCCATACTATCTATTGTAGTGGATATTGTCACACAGGTGGCTGTCACTATTTATGGATCATCACTTCAATCACTTTTGTGGACTTAAATTGTGGACCTAAATTGTGCATGGGTACACTGTTGGTGGCCCTCTGAGGACACTTTATTTTTATCTTTGAACACATATCTTTGATTATTTAGTGCAGCACTTTTATCTTTGAATTTATATATTTAAAACAGATTTACGCAATAAAGTCTTCTCCTGATTGATTCCTCTCCTGTATGGGAGTGAGGTGTCTTGCACAGATTGACCTTGGAAATTGCCACACACAGCGGGTCTGTGATCCAGCGCTTTTTGACCTACCTCAGTGTAAGCTTAGGTGGTCAACACCATCTGGTGAGTTGGACCCAGAAGGGCATGGGGCACTAATCACAGAGTGAAATAAGATTTGTGTTGGAGTGGTACAGATTAATGCACTTTATTTAAGAAGATTTACAGCGCTTTGGCACTTTTATTGCACTTGCACTTTATATGAAATTGTATATCATTGTGTATGATTTTGTGATTTATAGAATTTATATTATAAGGGTTTAGATTGGGACCGCACAGCTCTTATTTACCAACTTTTAATGCCATTTAGAGACTCAAATTACCCAGTTGTAGTTAAACTTAACCTTGCTATAGCCTTTTTGATTGCCAGTTAGTGGGTCACAGAATAGTGCCCTTCATTCTGTGTGATTATCTGTTTGCTGAGTTACAGCTTGTTTGCTTGAGTTGCCATAATACACCCAGCTATTTTATCACCAAGCTGCCTGTGGCCTTATTTCTGTGCCTTATTATATAGTGTTAGTGTACTAACACTTAAATTACTCAAGTGTAACCAACTTTTAGTCTTTGACCAAGTATGTCAGTTTGGACAGAGCAGTTAAGAGAGTTATGGCATAACAGTGAACTCATCATCACCAGCGGCTCTTGCAGGAGCAAGCTCTACATGTGTATACTTTAAAATTCCTTATTTTGATTCGGTGGCTTTCATGATTATATTCTCCTTCTAGTCCCCCATAATACCACTACCCTATCATATGCCAATACTAGTAACAACTCAATATTAAATATTAAATGGTGATACAATATTGTAGTGGTGGATGTGGGAAACAATCTTGACATATTTTGCAACTCTTCTTCCTCAGGACAATGAAAGAAAACAGATCTAAAAATTCATAAAATATATAATTTAATCATATATACCAAGTAAACGCACAATCATGAACAAAACATTGCCTCGCTTACACAACAGTGATGAGTCAGAAAAGACCTTCTGGGTCAGCAGCCCAGATGGAAGCTCCACAAATATGAGTGGGAAAAGAAGGAAAACATGCTTTAAATATCCAGTAAGAGCCCAGGACCCTGGTACAGCAGCGCATGCTGTATATATTCTATAAATATAGAAACAGTACTCACATGAAAAAAGGCATCATGTCATAATTAAAGTGCCAAACATTGGGTTTCTGCCAGTTCCCATTATTGCTTGGACTGTTCCTGGGTGACCAAGTCATGTGCAAGGTTTCCCACTACCAATAGCATTTTGCCCCCATTAAAATACAATTACCATATGCGTTTGCTGCTTACTAAAGATATATACAGTATATGTTTTTATTTTTACAGTAACCTCAGTATATTTACAGCAAATTACCTAAAGTATATGAAGCCTGGAATCAATATAATTTTCTCAATATCCCTTGAAATTATTCTAAAGTAGGGTAAACTGCATAATTAGACTGCAATCATCCATTTCTGTTTTCTGAGTATCAACACTTGTACAAAAGGTTATTTTTCCACATGGTGTATAAAAGCCTTCATATGAGCACCGGGGTCAAAGATAGGAGTTCAGCAATGTTAAGTGAATGCCCAGGATGCGATATCCTGACAATATACTCAGTAGGTGGAAAAAACATAATTTGACAGCTGGTGTAGTAGACATCTGCTATGTGTGAGAGACTTGTCATATAGCGGTCATGTTGCTATCATTATGACTCATGATAACATTTTTATAACGGAAAAGTACATGTAACAAGCCAATTACCACCTCAGTGGTGTTTCTTCATCATTTCCATCTTTTTTTTTCTTTGGATGGTGAAACTTGCTGTTTCTGTATTACCTTGTTGTCTACTTTTTTTCTGAGATGAAATACTCTAAATTTTCTGTTCTGTTCTGACATACACAGTATAAAATGTAATATAAAGAAGCAGAAAGGGCTGAACAGTCAGTCTTACAAAACTCTGTCAGATTCCAAAAGTGCCTGGTTCCTCTGGGCTGCCCATGCTCAGACAGCATTCTTTTAATGAACAGGATCACTTGTGGCCTTTAACCACTAACTGCCCAGGCCTATTCTGACATTTCTTTCATACATGTAAAATATCTACATTTTTTTGCAAAAAAATTATTTAGAACCACCAAACATTATATGTATATTTTGAATTTTTAGCAAAATTTTAGGAAAAAATGCACTTTAATGAATTGTAGGCACACACACACAATATAATACATAATTTTGGGTTTGTTAAATTTAAAAGATAATGTTGTGCCGAGTAAATAGATACCTAACATGGCACGTGTTACTATTATGCACAACCGTGGAATGGCAATAAACTATGGTACATTAAATTATCCATAGGTGAGAACTTAAAAGCCTTTACAGGCTTCTAGGTTTACCACTTAAGGATCGGAAGGATATGCCCCCTTAATGAACAGAGCACTTTTTACAATTTGGCACTGCGCTGCTTTACCTAGTAATTATGCTGTCATGCACTGCTGTACCCAAACAAAATTTGCATCCTTTTTTTTCCACAAATAGCGCATTCTTTTGGTGGTATTTGATCACCTCTGAGATTTTATTACCACTCAGTAAAACATTGGTTGGACCACATCTGGAGTATTCTGTCCAGTTCTGGTCACCAGTCCTCAAAAGGGATGTGCTGGAACTGGAGAGAGTCCAAAGAAGGGCAACAAAACGAATAAGGGGACTGGAGGACCTCAATTACGAGGAAAGACTGCAAACACTAAATTTATTCCCACTGGAGAAAAGATGCTTGAGAGGAGATATGATAGCGATTTACAGATACCTCAATGGCGATCCCAGCATAGGAAAAAAACTATTCAGTTTCAAGGAGTGTAAGAGGACAAGGGGCCACACATTGAGATTGGAGGAGAAGCCGTTTGACCCTTAAACCCATTGCTGGAATTAGACATAGCTTACGGTTTACTCTGTAAGTATTTTTAGCTTGTGGTTGTCTCTGGTATTCCCTTCTCATTAGAAGACTCTATAGATTAATGGTCATTTAATTTACTTGATTTTCAGCATACATGTGCATCTTAACCCTGACTATTGGCAAGAAGCCATGAAACGCGTCGGGTTGTCAACCAAGGGTGCCCAGCTTAGCCTATACCAATCATGAATTTCAACAATATTATTCATTTTTATCTGTCATCCATTATATGATTTATGTATGTTTAAAATTTAATCTCTATTGATTTATTTATCTGTAATCAGTGTATTAATCATGCAGATTGATTGTTTTGTATTAATCTACCATTATTATTATAATCAATTATGCAAATTCTTTATGATTACATTTGTACTATATATTATTACATTATATTATTTCTTGATTATGCTCTCAAAACATCATGGACCACCCTTAGGGGTAAAATATATCAAATTAAGATGAATTATACCTATCCACATATTGATTTATTCATATATATTATCCACAGTGACATGCTCCATGTAAAGTCCCACGCCCACTAAACAATTGTATTTCGACAAGGGGACTCCTCCCTACTCCCCCACCAGAATACACTGATCAGCGCTGGCAGCAAATTGGTCAATGATTGGATGCTGGTTTTCCAGCATGTCCATTGAAGAAAAGGCAGTCATTAGTTGTCAGACAGAGTACTGAACGCACTGATCATAAGTCGTCCGGTTCCGTGTGAACCCAGCTTAGCAAAGAAAGGACTAAACAATGACTCTGCAATGAATGGAAATGGAAATACAACATCAGAGCTAATGTTAGCCATGTTTTCATCCCAGACAGATACTTTGTAGATGTGGTAATTATTTCACATGGACTGGCCTGTACTGACCTGCAGGGAGTCATCATGTGTCATGTGTAAAGTATTTGTCAAACCAATTGGGTGTATATTCACCATGGCCATCAAGCATATTATATAACTCAAATGTTTTCCTCTCAGATTTCCTGTTATAAGCAGATTGGGGAAGATAGAAACCAACAGCCTTCAGCATCACCTGTTATGTTTAAGGATTTGCAGCATGTCCTGTTTTTTGCAGACACCACTGAATGTCTGTGAATTCTATTACTTAATCTACAATCCAAATGTATCAGCAAAAGAATCAGGATAACACAAAGGGTCGAGAGGCAGCTGCCTAAATATAGCTATCTCGCTTCTATGTAAAGATGCATTATACAGATCAAGGGTATTAAAGTACTTAACTGTAGGTATTTATCTGTTTTTTCATATCCAACTCTTTTAGATTCTACAGCCTTTTTTCCATAGGTCACCAGGTCTTTCCTCAATCATCCCCAAATGCTCACCTTGGGGCTGGCATGCAAAATGTGATGACACATGTTCAGAGCCAATTTGTACCCACATACTAGGGCCAAATAACCTACCAGAATGTCTTTGGGGTTTTGTAGGAATCCAGAGTACTTAGAGGAACCAAGCAAAAATACAGGGAGAGCAAACTCCATGCAGATAATGGCCAAGATTCAAACCAATGACCTAGTGCTGCACAGCATAAGTGCTAACCATTAAACCACAGTGCTATCTATTAGATAAAGTAAGCTGTTTCACAAAGTTAAAAACTATGGAATTACCATAATGCAATATACAACCACAAAAACTATTGATGGGAAAAAATATTTCCTGAAATTCCTGTTTATTACTTTCCCCACTGTATGTGCTGTATAAAATGTATGTAGTCTCAGCTACATAAAGTACAGGGCTGTGTTCCTGCCATGGGATGGGAATTTCCTGTCCCACTCTCAGAACAAAAAATCGAGCCAGGCTAAGTGCTGCTCAGCCATTCACATATAATGAAAACTGCCATAACACACAGATGACTTCAGCTTCCAGTCACCAATGTAGGATAGAAAAGACAGCAGGTATTATTCCAAACGGCAGAAAAGAAGACAATGCATTAAAAATCCTGGGACCCTGCAGGATCTGGGCTGATCCGAACTGGGCATAAAGACAAAAGAAGAGGAGCACAGGATCCTATTAAAAACATAGTAACATTTATTCACTCCATACTCCATACACTCCAAATGAACTATGTAAAGTATATCTAAAGATGGAGTTCAGCTTTAAGCACACTTACGTTAGGGTAGCTCTGTGTCAGCATGGACAAGTAGAGAGCAGGATGTCATCACAAGTGAGGCCTGCGTGTAGCAGTGGCAGTAAGCAATCACAAAGCTGGCTCAGGAGGGACCCGCTCAATATGACAGCTGGTGTTCACTGTAGTATAGAGTGTAGTGTAGAGTGTAGCATCTCCTGCCACTGTTCCAACATGTGGCTGCACTTTATGTCTGACAGGGGGGCTGTAACGCATTTCAAAGGTGTTCATTCTTTATTGGGATTGCTCACTACCGCTGCTACATACAGTCCTCGCTTGTGATGACATCTTGCTCTCTACTTGTCCATGATGACACAGAGCTGACTTAATGTATGTGTGCTTAATTAATGGAGTGAATAAATGCTACTAAGTTTTTAATGGGATATCATGCTCTTGTTCTTCAGCCTTCACATGGAGCTTTGTATTCTATGAATGAAGAGACTGTGATATCATTGGCCTACCTCTCCACCTCAGCCAATTATAGGTAGATTTGTATTCATTCAAAGAATACAAAGCTCCCTGTTAATGGCTTAGCAGCTCTCAGCTCAACTTGATTTTGTTATGGGAGTGGGGTGGAAACTTCCCATCCTGCTGCTGAATCACAGCCCTGTATACTGTATGTAGATGAGTGCTCACAGCAGACACATCTAGTAGTGACGGTAATAATTAACTTAGACCAGCTAGTTAGAACAAACTATTTAAAATTCATTGAAGATGGAGATTGGCTTTAAAAAGCATATTAAAATAGTGCAAACAGTATAAAATTCAAAACTGATATGCAAAATGCGGTAACCTTTCGCAAACAAACAGAAATAACATCCCAGTTGTTGTGAATAAGAAAACTCTAGTTGGTTGCCATGGGTTACTACACTTTATACTTTGCTTTGCACTGATTTTCTTGAAAATCCACACAATGAACTGAAAGGCACACCATAACTACAGCAGCTTGCCCAGATGCCAGTAATGCTAAATCTATAAAATGCACTCAATGGCTTGGGCACTAATTGGTAAATATTTGGTTTAACAATTCCAATATGAGCCCCAAATAAAACTTTAATAATAATTTTTACTCTTTATAGTAAACAATACAAGCTAATTATAACAAATGCAGGTACCTTGTAGATTTAGTTGATTCCTGCTTGTAAATATCAATGATATTTTCAACCAGCAAGTTTCTTTGCAAGCCATACACTCCATGTCGGTCCAGAACCACTTCATGTCTGCAGGATGGGCAACGGAAGCGACCTCCTGTGGCCACAGTGTTTCCTCCTCTGGTTGGTAAATATGGGTTGGAAGCCTATTTACATGAGAGTAAAACACCTTAATATAATTTGCATCTTACAGATTGTAAGCATTATACTTCCATAGTGCTCAGCTGTCTACATATTAAAGAACATTTTCAATAGTAGAGAAACCAAAGTGGCAATACTGAGTGAGATATTGATGTTGTTTTATTTTTCTTACATGAGTGTAGTAAAAGCAGGAAAAGGCCTCAAAGGGTCTCAAAATGAGATCTGTGGAGATGGATGTGTACAGCTTAGAAAGGTGTGTTGATTATAGGCACTGTACTGCTATTTGCCCAGTCCTCCAACTGCTGCTGGTTTGTCTTTGTCTGAGCAAAATTAGCTTGTTACTACACCTATTCCAAAAGTAAGGTATGCTGGTAGATTTCTCCATAACCAAAAAATCGAAGTGTAGGTCACAGATCACTGAGGTCTCAGGTTAAGCTTTTCATGAAGAGCAGCAGGTCATAACTATGAGAATGTTTTACTAACTACCTTCACCTCCCTCTACTCCATTAACCCAGCTTGTTGGATTTTTCAAAATTTTAGGTTTTGCTGACAATTGTGTGTACTTCCATAAACCTGGAGACCTACAGTATGTTGGGTGATTATTTACTATATTAGTTTAATATTGATTGTCTTTGTAAGAAGTTGAGGAAAAGTGAGTTGCGATTTGAGCTGGCCATTAGTTCTCAAATTCAAAAACAGGTAGAAGGGAAAAGTGAAAGTGTACCTGTAACATCCAATCAGATATTTGCTTTCATTTAGTAAGTTAAAAAAGAAAATTAATCTACAAGAATTGGTTACTCACCTAAGACCATTTTAGGGGATCTTGATCCAGAATGAGATATTAGAGGGGTAATTAAGGGTCAAATAATTCTCAGCACTGTCTGTTGGTGCCAAGAATAGAGTGACATACAGTAAGTACTCATAAAGTAAACTGAAATCCTACATTACCACTCTACTTCCAGTGCAAATTGCTTACAGTCTATACAGTGCAGGTGCAAAAACTCATTAACCAATATTTATATTTGTTTATACAGATATGTTGACTGAAGGTTTTGGTACCCTTGTTCCAACACCTTGAGGATGCCTCTAACATAATATACTGTATACTAAGTAATAGTTGATAAGGGCACACAATTTGAACTGTATACAGGTATATTGAATATGACGAGTAAGGGACTTTTCATTTCTTCCCCTGTGAGATTTGGCTACAAAAATGTGACATGTCTTGTATACAATGGTCAACATAGACAGTTTTTTTCCATGTACTTAGTAATGCCAGAGAACAATAAATTCAGTAATATAATGTAGAAATAACATTTAGATATAGATATGCAAAAAACAAACACAATTTCCATTGATAATGCAATCTACCTAAAAATACATACTTATTTTTTATAAAGATATTTTTGCTGATCACTTGCCCAAAGTTGCATCTTCATTTCTCCTGTTTGCTACATTTTGTGGAATAGATGTGTGGCAATGTCTATTTAAAATAGAACTCCCCCTCACTTGCTATTCCAGTAATAGTGGTAAAACAAAAATGCAAAGTCTGTAAAGCTTTGGCTTTTTATCCATTACTAGAAGAAAAAACATTTTGGCTGGTGTGACAATTTTATGTGTCAGTGTCATTATATATGTTTCTATTTCTAACAAACTTGCTACTGTAAACTTTGAGATCCTTCCTCTATGCTGCTGGTATGCTGCATTAGTGTAACATTTATTACACATCAAATGCATGTTCTTTGTGATTTTTTCCAAATTTAAATGTTTACTCACACACATTTTAAAAATTGTTGCAGGATTTAATTGTATATGTGTATATTATATATTTTTATATATTAGCTTTATTTTTTTTAGCATTATACATAATGATTCAGATGGATTCTAACATACATAAAACTGTCAAGCGCACTGCTGAAAACCTGATCAGATGTCACTTCTTATGAGCCTGGAGGACACAGAACACAGATGACCCCTGACTTGACATTACTGTACCTAGCACATCACTCTATTATTAGTAAAAACAAGCACATTTTTCTTTCATACAACCAACAAATGTAAAGTAGCACAAATGTTAAGGTAATGTAAAGTGTGTAAATCATAACAACCAATCAAATTTTACTTTATGGATGTCAGCTTATTGAAAGATGAATTCTAAAGATTACTTTGGGATACTAAAGCTTTCACATTGTCTTTTATCTTACTGAATGAGACAAAAAAATACACAGTGATTCATAGCCAGATAATGTTTTTTGGTCAGTTAATTAAAATGAAAATGTGGGCATTTCAGGCATAGTTTATTTAATCTTCTGCATTTTTATAATGGATGCAATAACTTTTTTCAGTCTATTATGTAACCTAATTTGGATTTTACTCTCTGTGATGGTACATGTTCTGGCTTTGAAAACATCTTACCTGGAAAATGTCGCTGGCACATTTCCTACACAGATTATGTTGGCAAGGAAGGATTACCACTGGCTTGGAAAACATTTCCAGACATATTGGACATATAAGTTGCTTCTCCAAGTTATCCATAGTTTGCTGCTCTTTACTCAAGGACTGGTAAGTCAGCGAGGTGCTCATCTCCTAGCTATTTAGAGGAGAGTAATTTCAGGAGAAATAGGCTGTGGTGATGAGTTTCCGGGTCTGTTCTCTTCAAATAATTCCTGGACTCGTGTGATCAAATATCCTATGAGTTTCCTCAGCTGGGTGACATTGTTTAAAGGATCATTTGAAAAGTGCTCAAGCTGTTTTTAGCAGCACTCTGTCACATGTTGCTATACTGCTCTGTCCATATATGAAAGTGACACATGGATAGATATAGACAGCTGACAGATCCCAGGGATGTCTGCTCCACATTCCTCTCTGTGGGAATAGGGAGGGTCAGATCAAGTGGGCAGAAGGACATCTGGAGCCCAACGACAGCTGCCACTAAATGTGTCACTAAATGCTCGCTCTCTACACTAGAGCTGTGTGGCAAGAAAAGTTTCTAAGTGCAGAACCTTTTCTTCTGGACATTTTTTATAAATTCTGTGTTAAGGGGCCATTTGACCAACCATTTAAATAGTTCTCATGAGCAGATACCACAATTGTGATTATGCGTCAGATACACCTATATGTTTATAAAGCTTGTATGCATCCATATCAACATGATCAACTAAAAACAATTTTAATGTTAAGAAGTATTACTTTTACAAGAGGAAGAAGAAAATAAAAAATGTATCATTTTTATTTAAAAAAAAATAAAATTCTTAAAAGACACAAGATTAAATAACTCCAAATTTTAAAAGCAAAGTACGCTTTTGTCCCATATACAGTATACTAACATTTACAACTGTATATTGCACACAAAATTATATTAAATATTAGAACATGTCATTAGCCAATTAGCCCTCATATAATCATCACAATGTAGTATGAAGATGATTCTACATACTACAATGTGATGATTATATAAGGCCCATTTGCCTAATGAAATAATATAATATTTGTCATCTTTTTGTATGTGATATAGGTTACAAATGTTGGTATACAGTATACTGTATAGGTATCTGGGACAAAATAATATTTTGGTTTTACAATTTGGAGTTATTTCTCCTCATGTCTTTTAAGAATGTGGTTTTATTTTGTAATAAAGATGATACATTTATTTATATTCCTGTTATTTTTGGTGAATTTATTTTTGATATTGCATGTGCTGACATGGTTGACAACCTCAAGGTGTTAATAGGGTATCTGATGTGCCTATTTGGAGGTGGTCAATGCAACAATCAATAATGGGAACCAGTAAATCATCAGTTTAGGATATATCTTTTGGACCTTCTTTATGATGCTTTTATAAATGATTTATTATTTTACTACTCTGTTTCCCCGAAAAAAAGACCTAGCGTGATTGTCAGTGATGGCTGCAATATAAGCCCTACCCCCCAAATAAGCCCTACCCTGTTTCCCCCGAAAATAAGCTCTACCCTGAAAATAAGACCTACAAGGACTTTAACTAGGGCTTATTTGGGGGTAGGGCTTATATTGCAGCCATCACCGACAATAACGCAGGTCTTATTTTTGGGGAAACAGGGTAGTAGTGCTACTGAACTCCAACAAAAAACTGGATATGTGAAAAATGTTTTGTTTTGTTCTTCCTACGTAGTACAGCATATTAAAATCTGGATTTATATAAATATATAGATGCTAATGCTAACAGAACATCTAAATTGACACTTAAAATGGTATAAAAAATAGTCATATTTGCAAAAAACAAGAGAAAATACAGGAAAATCAGACATAATGCAAAAAGTCAATACAAGAAGAAAAAAAACACAAAAAACCCAATACAGTACACTGAGGAAAGTTTAGTGTTAAGCTTTAATCCATTATAGAGATTACATCTGGTTTTATCAGAAAACATTTCGGGAACAAATACATTTTAAATAGATTGAAATGCAACCTATAAAAATCTCATATAAGCTTTCAGGGCAGTGTAATTTAAGTTGTTTTCAAATTTGTTTAATATGCAGTTGGCTCATACATAATATTTGGTGACTGTGCAATGAAGGTCCTTGTTAAGTCATATTGTCCTTGTTCATAGTCACATAGGGTAACGTTGGTATCTCATTTGCACCCCTGCATTGTCTTCCTCTCACATGTGCCCCTGGTGGAAACTACAATTGGCTGTACCAACACACATTATTAGGTACAGTTAGCCATTGTCACTATCGCTAAACTAGTCTACTGCCATGGATGCATACAGGAGGTGGCTCAAAGGCAGGAAATGTAACAAAACTGTTATAAGCTGATTGCCTTTCCAAGCTGAAAGAAAACATAAAGTTGCCAATTTGGATGCTAAAGAAAGAAAAGGTGACTAGATACTGATTGTCCAATAAGCTGAGGAAAAAAAACATAAAAAAGGTGACTACTAGATAAGTCACTGGTCTGTCCTGTGATTCTATTCTTCATAAGAAAAAGTGTAAAAAATATGCCATTAACCACTTCAGCCCGGAAGAATTTACCCCCTTCCTGACCAGTGCGTTTTTTGCGATTCGGCACTGCGTCGCTTTAACTGACAATTGCGCGGTCGTGCGAAGTGGATCTGAAACAAAATTGAGGTCCTTTTTTCCCCACAAATAGAGCTTTCTTTTGGTGGTATTTGATCACCTCTGCGGTTTTTATTTTTTGCACTATAAACAAAAAAATAGCGACAATTTTGAAAAAAACACATTCTTTTTTACTTTTTGCTTTAATAAATATCCCCAAAAAATATTTAAAAAAACATTTTTTTTCCTCAGTTTAGGCCAATACGTATTTTTCTACATATTTTTGGTAACAAAAAAATTTAAAAAATCAATAAGCATTTATTGATTGGTTTGCGCAAAAGTTATAGCGTTTACAAAATTGGGGATAGTTTTATGGCATTTTTATTATTATTTTTTTTTACTAGTAATGGCAGCGATCAGCGATTTTTATCATGACTGCGACACTATGGTGGACACATCGGACATTTTTGACACATTTTTGGGACCATTGTCATTTATACAGCAATCAGTGCTATACAAATCCACTGATTCCTGTGTAAATGACACTGGCAGTGAAGGGGTTAACCACTAGTGGGCTAGGGAGGGGTTAAGTGTGTCCTAGGGATGTGTTACTAACTGTGGGGGGGCATGGCTACATGTGACACGTCACTGATATCTGCTTCCAATCACAGGGAGCAGAGATCAGTGACACTGTTACTAGGCAGAACAGGGAGATGCTTGTTTACATTAGCATCTCCCCATTAGTCCTCTCCGTGAGGCGATCGCGGGTATCGGGACCCGCGACCTGACTCACGGAGCTCCCGGCCGGCGCAAATACAAAGGGAAGTACGGGTATGCCCATTTGCCCAGCCGTGCCATTCTGCGCCAGTCGGGAACCGGTTAAAACATAAAGCTTCCAGGGTCACTGCCTGTGGAAACCAGTAACAGTTATGTTCCTAGGAAGAAAGCAATAGAAACCAGAATAAACACCTACCTTTGTAAGGGAGGTTTCTCTTTAATGTGCAGTTCCTTTCTGGATGTGCATTCTTCTTTGACCTATCCCTTTGTCTTATAAAGTTGGTGAGATTTTTCAATATTGTTTATTGCATGCAGGTAAACACCACAGCATCCCCTCCTAATTTGTATTCAGTGGGATTATTGTTATGCCATGCCAGTTGTAAAGAAATGGCTTTGTTTGGGCCTAAAATGTATAGTATATTCCAGCATAGAATGTTTCATAAGATATTCAAAGAAAAGTTCAGTAAAGTCTAAAAAGCCACTGTGATGCCTCATTATGGATTTACGAAGGCATTTTTTTTTTATTACTATTATTATTATACGAGATTTCTTTAGCGCCAACAGTTTACGCAGCGCTTTACAATGTATAAGGGGGACAACACAATTACAGTACAGTTCAATACAAAAGGTACAGGAGGGCCCTGCTCGTAGAGCTTACATTCTAAAGGGAGGGGGTGGTGGTACAAAAGGTAATAGCTGCAAAGAATGATTTGATGGGGGTGGCTCAGGGACAGTTATGTGGGTGTGTGATAAGCTTCCTTGAATAAATGAGTTTTCAGGGATCTCCTAAAGGTGGACAGGGTAGGGGCTGATCGGATATACTGGGGTAGGGAATTCCAGAGGATGGGAGAGGCTCTGGAGAAGTCCTGAAGGCAAGCATGGGAGGAGGTAACAAGGGAGCTAGAGAGCAGGAGGTCCTGGGAGGAGCGGAGGGGGCGATTTGGGCGATATCTGCAGATGAGGTTGGTGATGTAGATTGGGGCGATGTTGTGAATGGCCTTGTATATTATGGTTAGCATTTTGAATTTTACATGGTTGGGTAGGGGAAGCCAGTGAAGGGATTGGCAGAGAGGATCAGCAGTCACGGATCAATTAGTGAGGTGTATTAGTCTAGCAGCAGCATTCATAATAGACTTAATGGGGGATAGCCTGCTTAAGGGTAGGCCATTAAGGAGAGAGTTGCAGTAGTCGAGGTGGGAAATAATCAAGGAGTGAATAAGTTGCTTTGTGGTGTCATTAGTCAGGAAGGGTCGAATTCTGGAGATGTTGCGGAGGTTAAGGCGGCAGGATTTAGCCAGTGATTGGATATGTTATTTATGTTAGGAAAAATGAACAGTGAACGCCATGTGCCTCTTGGAGGCAAGAAGCACCACCAAAACCTGGGGGAACAATTGCCCAGCCAGCTCGAGACAAGAGGGTGTGGTGGTTTGGAGATGGCAGCTCAGATAGTGGAGTGGTTGGTAGGTTTAATGGATGCACCCCCTACAATGTTTGGCCTCTAAACTCAGTAAGATTTGTTTATTACTAACTGACATCACAGGGCGGTAATGTGTTTTCGGAGCATGCACAGAGCTGAGCTGTTGATTGCTAGATGGTCGAAAGGACTGGAGAGGAGCCGGAAGAGGAGAGCCCTGTAACAGCATCACATTTATGGATTATGAGTTTGTTTTTATCATCTCCCATGTGAGTGTGTTTTATCTTTATTCTTAGTAATAAATAAGTCTTACTGCACTTAGAGGCCAAAAACAGAAAAGGGGGGTATCTGGCCCACTGGCAGAAATCTAAGTATGCCCAGGTGCTTGACGTAGTGGCTGCCACTGGTTGAAGAGTTATAAAGAACTCTGTATGTGCATTAATGAGAAGAGCACCTTCCAAGTGTAGCATAAAAGTACTGGCTTTATTAAACAACAAAGTGTCAACTCAAAACAGTAAGAAGGAAAAATGCTCATCTAGGTAACACCACTGTGGTGAGCAGGTCTGGTCCTACTGGTCCCACTGTGATGGATTTGGAGCCAAACCCTTGACTGTGCTGGTGGGTCCAAGCACTTCCTGGTAGGTCTTGGTCATGGCGGAATTGATGTCAGCACTGAAGGAGGAAGCGATGGGCATGGTACATGTTCAGAGCATGTATGCTTCTTCATCAGGCCAAGGGAGTGGCCATCCCTCCATATCAGGAAATTAGTTCCATATTTTCTTTATCCTTCTTTTGTTCTTCCTTTTTTCATCTTCATTTCTCTTATACCTTGTGGAGCATAGGTCTATTTGTGTTTTATTAGTGTACTATTTATCTTATCAATAATTTGCATATACTTCTAGTAATATTTATTTACGGTATTTACGAGGACCCTTATGGTCTTTACAATAATGTTTGAATCTTGAAATTTACTTGTAATTATCCTTAGTATCGTACAAGATGCAGCAATGAAAACCACCCCAAAGAAGAAGAAATGCAAGAAAGCAAAGAGGCTATACAAATAGCTGAACAAAGAAGGAAGGCAAAAGGCAATGGAGGAAAGGGAAGAAAGCTCCAAACCAGCATTGTGTAGCACAATTTATTAAGTAAAATACCATAAAAAACAAATTGAACTAACAAGCGGGTGAGGGGGAGAGAGAGGATGACATTCCACAGTGGATTGTAATGAGCTGGGAGCTGTGTGGTAGTCCTTGGTGGAGAAGAAATCCTGCTGTGGTGGGGAGCAAGATGAACCTGGAGTCTGCAGGAAGATCGGCGTCAGGCTGCCCTGTGTGGCCGTGATGGTATATCCAGAAATCGGATGTCCGCCCAAAGACAATGTGTCCAGCCGGAGTAGTGAGAGGAGCTGTCAGTTCAACCGCTGTGTGAGCCAGTCGGGACACATTTTGGAGGCTTAACCACGCCTCCTTCAACAGCTGCAAGAAAGCAAAGTGGCTATCTGATGAGGCTATACAAGTAGCGGAACAAAGAACGAAGACAAAAGGCAATGGAGAATGGGGAAATATACCCAACTAAATGCAGATTTCCAGAGGATAACAAGAAGAGACAAAAAGACCTTCTTAAACAATCAATGCAAATAATTCGAGGAAAACAACGGAATGGGAAAGACTAGAGAGCTTTAAAGAAAATTGAAGTTATCAAGGGAAAGTTTTGTGCAAAGATGGGCATGATAATAGACAAAAATGGCAAGGACCTAGCAGAGATAAAGAAGCGATGGCAAGAATACACAGAAGAGCTATACAGGAAAGATCTGAATGTCCCATATAACCTTGATGATGCAGTCACTGACATAGAACCAGATTACCTGGGGAGTGAAGTCAAGTGGGCCATAGAAAGCATTGCTAATAACAAAGCTAGCAAAAGTGATGGTATTCCTGCTGAGTTTTTTAAACATACTGGACAAAGCCAACTCTGCACAAACTTGAATAAATGGCTGGACATCACTGAACAACATCCTGCCCAGGGCTCGAGTCCTGCAGGAACACATGGGTACGGCGTTCCTGTGTTTTTTTCCACAGCAGGAACACCATTCCTGTTAGCAGCAGGGCCAGACTGGCCTACCGGGTTACCGTGAAATTTATAGGTAGGCCACCTACCCTGGGGATGCTTTGCGCTGTGACTGCAGTGGCACCCAGGGCTGATCCTGGGAGGCTCAGGTGCAGCGTCTTCCCCTCCCTCCCTCCTCCTCCGGTGTACCTCTCACACTGCAATGTTCGGCGGCCAGCCACTGTAACAAATTCCGTCTCTTAGACCAGCTCCTGTGATAGACAGAACACTGATTAATTTTCCCGTTATTGGATCAGTGTTCCATCTATCATAGTTACATAGTAGGTGAGGTTGAAAAAAGACACAAGTCCATCAAGTCCAACCTATGTGTGTGATAATATTTCAGTATTACATTGTATATCTCTGTATGTGACGGTCCTTCAGGTGCTTATCTAATAGATTTTTGAAACTATCGATGCCCCCCACTGAGACCACCGCCTTTGAAAGGGAATTCCACATCCTTGCCGCTCTTACAGTAAAGAACCCTCTACGTAGTTTAAGGTTAAACTTCTTTTCTTATAATTTTAATGAGTGGTCACGTGTCTTGTTAAACTCCCTTCCGCGAAAAAGTTCTATCCCTATTGTGGGGTCACCAGTACAGTATTTATAAATTGAAATCATATCTCCTCTCAAGCGTTTCTTCTTCAGAGAGATTAAGTTCAGTGCTCGCAACCTTTCCTCATAACTAATATCTTCCAGACCCTTTATTAGCTTAGTTGCCCTTCTTTGTACTTGCTCCATTTCCAGTACATCCTTCCTGAGGACTGGTGCCCAGAACTGGACAGCATACTCCAGGTGCGGCCGGACCAGTCTTGTAGAGTGGGAGAATTATTGTTTTATCTCTGGAGTTAATCCCCTTTTTAATGCATGCCAATATTCTGTTTGTTTTGTTAGCAGCAGCTTGGCATTGCATGCCTATCATCTACTAGGACCCCCCAGGTCCTTTTCCATCCTAGATTCCCCCAAAGGTTCTCCCCCTCAGTGTATAGATTGCATTCATATTTTTGCCACCCAAATGCATTATTTTACATTTTTCTACATTAAACCTAATTTGCCATGTAGTTGCTCACCCCATTTATTTGTTCAGATCTTTTGCAAAGTTTCCACATCCTGCGGAGAAGTTATTGCCCTGCTTAGCTTAGTATCGTCTGCAAATACAGAGTTTGAACAATTTACCCTAGCCTACAGGTCGTTTAAGAACAAAATAAATAGGATTGGTCCCAGCACAGAACCCTGGGGGACCCACCTCTGACCTTTCTGAGTATTCAACATTTATTACCACCCTCCGAACTCGCCCTTGTAGCCAGTTTTCAATCTATGTACTCACCCTATGGTCCATGCCAACAGACCTTATTTTGTACAGTAAACGTTTATAGGGAACTGTGTCAAATGCTTTTGCAAAATCCAGATACACCACGTCTATGGGCCTTCCTTTATCTAGATGGCAACTCACCTCATAGAAGGTTAATAGATTGGTTTGGCAAGAACGATTCGTCATGAATCCATGCTGATTACTGCTAATGATACAGTTCTCGATACTAAAATCTTGTATATAGTCCCTTATCATCCCCTCCTAGAGCTTGCATACTATTGATGTTAGGCTAACTGGTCTGTAATTCCCAGGGATGCATTTTGGGCCCTTTTTAAATATTGGTGCTACACTGGCTTTTCTCCAATCACCTGGTACTATTCCAGTCAGTAAAAATTAGGAACAATGGTCTGGCAATTACTTGACTGAGTTCCCTAAGTACCCTCGGATGCAAGCCATCTGGTCCCCGGGATTTATTAACCACTTCAGCCCCGGACCATTATGCTGCCTAAGGACCAGAGGACTTTTTTCCAATTTGCACTGCGTCGCTTTAACTGCTAATTGCGCGGTCATGCAATGCTGTACCCAAACAAAATTTGCGTCCTTTTCTTTCCACAAATAGAGCTTTCTTTTGATGGTATTTGATCACCTCTGCCGTTTTTATTTTTTGCGCTATAAACGGAAAAAGACCGAAAATTTTGAAAAAAAATATTTTCTACTGTTTGTTAAAAAAATCCAATAAACTCAATTTTAGTCATACATTTAGGCCAAAATGTATTCAGCCACATGTCTTTGGTAAAAAAAAAAAGTCAATAAGTGTATATTTATTAGTTCGCGCAAAAGTTATAGCGTCTACAAACTAGGGTACATTTTCTGTAATTTACACAGCTTTTAGTTTATGACTGCCTATGTCATTTCTTGAGGTGCTAAAATGGCAGGGCAGTACAAAACCCCCCAAATGACCCCATTTTGGAAAGTAGACACCCCAAGGAAATTGCTGAGAGGCATGTTGAACCCATTGAATATTTTTTTTTGTCCCAAGTGATTGAATAATGACAACAAAAAAAAAATATTTACAAAAAGTTGTCACTAAATTATATATTGCTCACACAGGCCATGGGCCTATGTGCAATTGCACCCCAAAATACATTCAGCTGCTTCTCCTGAGTACGGGGATACCACATGTGTGGGACTTTTTGGGAGCCTAGCCACGTACGGGGCCCCGAAAACCAATCACCGCCTTCAGGATTTCTAAGGGCGTAAATTTTTGATTTCACTCCTCACTACCTATCACAGTTTTGAAGGCCATAAAATGCCCAGATGGCACAAACCCCCCCAAATGACCCCATTTTGGAAAGTAGACGCCCCAAGCTATTTGCTGAGAGGCATGTTGAGTTCATGGAATATTTTATATTTTGACACAAGTTGCGGGAAAATGACAATTTTTTTTTTGCACAAAGTTGTCACTAAATGATATATTGCTCACACAGGCCTTGGGCATATGTGGAATTGCACCCCAAAATACATTTAGCTGCTTATCCTGAGTATGGGGATACCACATGTGTGGGACTTTTAAAGAGCCTAGCCGCGTACGGGGCCCCGAAAACCAATCACCGCCTTCAGGATTTCTAAGGGTGTAAATTTTTGATTTCACTTTTCACTGCCTATCACAGTTTCGGAGGCCATGGAATGCCCAGGTGGCACAAACCCCCCCAAATGACCCCATTTTGGAAAGTAGACACCCCAAACTATTTGCTGAGAGGCATGGTGAGTATTTTGCAGCTCTCATTTGTTTTTGAAAATTAAGAAAGACAAGAAAAAATTTTTTTTTTTCTTTTTTCAATTTTCAAAACTTTGTGACAAAAAGTGAGGTCTGCAAAATACTCGCTATACCTCTCAGCAAATAGCTTGGGGTGTCTACTTTCCAAAATGGGGTCATTTGGGGGGTTTTGTGCCACCTGGGCATTCCATGGCCTCCGAAACTGTGATAGCCAGTGAAGAGTGAAATCAAAAATTTACGCCCTTAGAAAGCCTGAAGGCGGTGCTTGGTTTTTGGGGTCCTGTATGCGGCTAGGCTCCCAGAAAGTCTCACACATGTGGTATCCCCGTACACAGGAGAAGCAACAGAATGTATTTTGGGGTGTAATTTCACATTTTCCAATGGCATGTTTGAGCAATATATCATTTAGTGGCAACTTTGTGCAAAAAAAAAAAAAAATGTCTCTTTCCCGCAACTTGTGTCACAATATAAAATATTCCATGGACTCGACATGACTCTTAGCAAATAGCTTGGGGTGTCTACTTTCCAAAATGGGGTCATTTGGGGGGGGGGGTTTGAACTGTCCTGGCATTTTATGCACAACATTTAGAAGCTTATGTCACACATCCCCCACTCTTCTAACCACTTGAAGACAAAGCCCTTTCTGACACTTTTTGTTTACATGAAAAAATTATTTTTTTTTGCAAGAAAAATACTTTGAACCCCCAAACATTATATATTTTTTTAAAACAAATGCCCTACAGATTAAAATGGTGGGTGTTTCATTTTTTTTCACACAGTATTTGCGCAGCGATTTTTCAAACGCATTTTTTGGGGAAAAAACACACTTTTTAAAATTTTAATGCACTAAAACACCCTATATTGCCCAAATGTTTGATGAAATAAAAAAGATGATCTTAGGCCGAGTACATGGATACCAAACATGACATGCTTTAAAATTACGCACAAATGTGCAGTGGCGACAAACTAAATACCGTTTTAAAAGCCTTTAAAAGCCTTTACAGGTTACCACTTTAAAACTACAGAGGAGGTCTACTGCTAAAATTACTGCCCTCGATCTGACGTTCGCGGTGACACCTCACATGCATGGTGCAATTGCTGTTTACATTTGACGTCAGACCGACGCTTGCTTTCGCCTTTGCGCGAGAGCAGGGAGGGACAGGGGTGCTTTTTTTTTTTTTTTTTTTCTTTATTACTTTTTTTCTTTTTTATCTTATTTTTAAACTGTTCCTTTCATTTTTTTTAAATCATTTTTATTGTTATCTCAGGGAATGTAAATATCCCCTGTGATAGCAATAGGTAGTGACAGGTACTCTTTTTTGAAAAAATTGGGGTCTATTAGACCCTAGATCTCTCATCTGCCCTCAAAGCATCTCATCTGACCACACCAAGATCGGTGTGATAAAATGCTTTCCCAATTTCCCAATGGCGCTGTTTACATCCGGCGAAATCTAAGTCATGAAATGCTCATAGCTTCCGGTTTCTTAGGCCATAGAGATGTTTGGAGCCACTCTGGTCTCTGATCAGCTCTATGGTCAGCTGGCTGAATCACCGGCTGCATTCTCAGGTTCCCTGTTGAGACAGGAGAGCCAGAGAAAAACACAGAAGATGGTGGGGGGGGGCATTCCCTCCCACTATTTGTAAAAGCAGTCTAGAGGCTAATTAGCCGCTAGGATTGCTTTTACATGAAAGCCGACCGCTAGATGAAAAGAATGATACCAAGATGATACCTAAACCTGCAGGCATCATTCTGGTATAACCACTGAAAGTCGTGAATGGCGTACCTGAAGACAAAAAAATGGTTAACAATAAAACAAAGTAAACAGTAAAGTATAAAAAATTGCATACCTGAAAAGCAAACATGATAAAACATAATAACAATAAAACATTGCAGAATAGAATACAGTAAAAAAGAGCAGAACAATAGAGAGAGAATAGAGAGAGAGAGAACAATAAAACGACAACTATTTTTTTAATTTTATATATTTTTTAATTTTTTTTTACACTTTTTTTGTAACTGTAACTTTTATAACTGTAACCGGTTCCAGGTTCGGGTCTCTCAAAATGCGAAGGTATCTTGGGAGACCTTGTGAAAGTGTGCCTAGTCTGTGCAATGCTGTACCCTACGCTAATACTCAACTAGTGAATGGTAGCGTTCAAAACATTCACCAATGCAAAGACCAGGATTGTCAGGACAGGAGGGACAATAATAGCGGGTGTCACGCCTATATCCGCGCTTGCTGCAGACACAACATCTTTTTTGGGGGGGTTCGCTGGGTAGGGGTACTCGGGAGGACATAAAGAAAATGCCTCTCATGCAGCCGACTGCATTTGGTTGGGGATGTGAATGGGGGAAGTACGGGCGCTGCAGAAGTGGTGGGTTCCCAATTAGGATTGGCGAATGCAGCAGGAAGGGCACTATGGGCACGATGGGCCTGTGTTTGTCTTCTTCTTGGTGGCAGCGGGACACTACTTGAGCTTGCCACCTCACCAGCTTGAACTGCACTTATGGGACTCGCCATGTTACCAAGTGTTACTGCAGTGCTGGTTTGACTACGACCGGGGTGTACTAGGCAGCTGGTGCTTGCCAGTTCACCAAAACGCTACCAAAAAAACTGTTAGCGATCGCAGGGATCAGGCCTGACTCTGCGAACGCTGCAGTTATGCGTTTAGTGTTTTGTAAGTGACAGTGATCGATCGATACTGCACTTGGGTGGGCTGGGCTGGGCCGGGTGGAGGGGCAAAACGCAGGTGCTAGCAGGTATCTGGGCTGATCCCGCTAACACTGCATTTTTGGGAACCCTAAACTGCTGGGGACGCTAGTATAGATCTGATCGGATCAGATATTGATCCGTACAGATACTATACCACTAAGGGAGGCGTATGATGCGTGCGTGGGTGTTAGCGGTACTGGCGCTAACTTGATGCTGCCTGGGGCTGGTGCTTGCCAGTTCACCAAAATACTACCAAAAAAAACTGTTAGCGATCGCAGGGATCAGGCCTGACTCTGCGAACGCTGCAGTTATGTGTTTAGTGTTTTGTAAGTGACAGTGATCGATCGATACTGCACTTGGGTGGGCTGGGCGGAGGGGCAAAACGCAGGTGCTAGCAGGTATCTGGGCTGATCCCACTAACACTGCGTTTTTGGGAACCCTAAACTGCTGGGGACGCTAGTATAAATCTGATCGGATCAGATATTGATCCGATCAGATACTATACCACTAAGGGAGGTGTACGGTGCGTGCGTGGGTGTTATCGGTACTGGCGCTAACCTGACGCTGCCTGGGGCGACGCATTTCACCGTCGGGCGATCAGGGGGCTAAACCTTTATTCGGTAATAAACGGCGGGTGCCCTGACACTATAAAAAATAAACGAACTAACCAGTGTCACCCGTAACAGTTATACGGTGATCAGTGGTGAAAGGGTTAACTAGGGGGCAATCAAGGGGTTAAAACATTTATTAGTTAGTATATGGGGGTCCCTAACGCTATAAAACGCTGACGGCGAACCTAAATATTTACCTCCCCAACTAGCATCACCAGTGACACTAATACAGCGATCAGAAAAATGATCGCTTAGAGACACTGACGACGGGGGGTGATTAAGGGGTTAAAACTTTCTTAGGGGGGGTTAGGAGGTACCCTAGGCCTAAGGGGGGCTAACCCTAACTGCCCTAACACACTAACTGTCACAAACTGACACCATGCAGTAATCAGAAAAAAAACAAAACTGCTTGGTGTCAGTGTGACGGGGGGGGGGGATTAGGGGGTGATCGGGGGGTAAAGGGGGTGTTTTGTGTGTCTGGCATGTTCTACTGTGTGTGTGTAGTGTTACACTCACATTGCAGTCTTCTCTCCTTGGCGCCGGAACGGAAAATACTGAGCCGAGGAGAGATGACATCATTTCCTTTGCTGCTGTTTAGCATACAGCAGCAGAGGAATGATTTCATTGGCCGGCGGCGATCGCGAGGGGGGGCACGAACGGATGGTCTCCCCCTCATCTCCGATCGCCGCTGGTCAAAAACGGACCACCTCGGGCACCAGGGGGGGGGCCAATCGGACCCCCCACCCGCGGGAGGCAGATCACGTATATGTACGTGATTCTGCCTGCCCGTGCCACCTTGCCGACGTACATTGGCGTGAGGCGGTCCTTAAGTGGTTAATGTTAAGTTTCCCAAGTCTAATTATTTATTCTGTCCTCTGTTAGGCCCCTTTCACACGAGGCGGACTCCGTTTCTACGGAGCCCGCCTCGGTCCGCCGGCCCAGCGGGAGATCTGTCCGTTGATCTCTGCTGAGCCGGCGGATGACAGGTCCCTCTCTGCTCACTGAGTGGGGAGGGGCTTGTCAGGCGCCGCTGCCGCCTATGGAGGGATCGGACAAAAACGGACAGCATGTCCGTTTTTGTCAGATCTCACCCGATCCGCCAGCGACGGACCTGGACGTAGAGCCATTCGTCTGCTTTTAGCGGACCGGACGGGGTCGGATGTCAGCGGACATGTCTCCGCTGACATCCGACGCTCCATAGGCTAACATGGATCGCCCGTTCAGGTCCGCCGTCAAAACTGACAGGCGGACCTGAACGGTCCGATCGTGTGAAAGGGGCCTTAACCATGGAGGTGCTTCCTGTGATATGTCATAAGGATAAACACTGCAGTTTTGGTTACTGAAGCCCCTCGATTCCCTCGTGAAGACTGAATAGAAGAATAAATTCAATACCTTACCCATCCTTTGTAACCAGATGTCCTTCCTCATTCTTTATGGGGCCAATATGGTCTGTCCTCCCTTTTTTACTGCTTACATACTTAGAGAATTTCTTGGGATTTTTTTTGCTCTCCTCCGCTATGTGTCTTTCGTGTTCTATCTTGGCCGCCCTAATTCCCCCCTTGACATTTCTTGTTGCATTAAAATAAATAATTAAAAAAAAATTTTTTTAAAGCGCCCCTATCCCTGCGAGCTTGCGCAGCAAAGAAAACACATATGGAAGTCCCACCCGCATATATAAACGGTGTTCAAATCACAAATGTGAGATATCGCCATGATCGTCAGAGCAAGAACAATAATTCTAGCTCTAGACCTCCTCTGTAACTCTAACCTGGTAATCGTAAAAAAAACTTAAAGCGTCGCCTATGGAGATTTTTAGGTACTGTGGTTTGTCGCCATTCCACGAGTGCGTGCAATTATAAAGCGTGACATGTTTGTATCTATTTACTCGGTGTAACATCATCTTTCATATTATACAAAAAAATTGGGCTAACTTTACTGTTTGTTTTTTTTTTTAATTCATGAAACTGTCCCTTTTCCCAAAAAGTTGCGTTTAAAACACCGCTGCACAAATACCGTGTGATATAAAATATTGCAACAATCGCCATTTTATTCTCTAGATTCTCTGCTAAAAATCTATATATATATAATGTTTGGGGGCTCTAAGTAATTTTCTAGCAAAAAATACAGATTTTAACTTGTAAACACCAAATGTCAAAAATAGGCTTAGTCATGAAAGGGATAAAGTATGAATGCTGATGATGATTTCTCAACCTTGTATTTTTTGAAGGCCTTCTTCTTTGCTTTTATATGCTTTTTTACCTTGGAGTTAAGCCATCCAGGACTTTTGTTCTCTCTTTTAAATTTATTACCCAGTGGGATGCATTGGCTAATGCCCTTTAATATGCTCTTAAAGCAAACCCATCTCTCCTCAGTGTTCTTTGTTTCTAAGGTTTTATCCCGATTCATGCCTTTTAACAAGGTTCGTAGTTTAGGGAAGTTGGCTCTTTTGAAATTCAGTGTCTTTGTATTCCCCTTATGTTTCCTATTTGTGTGATTTATACTGAAGCCAATTGACCTGTGATCGCTGTTTCCTAAATTGCCTCGTATTTCCACATCCGTGATCAGGTAAGTATTGTTGGTAATCAGTAGATCCAGTAACGCTTTATTTCTAGTTGGTGTGTCTACCATCTGAACCATGAAATTGTCCTGCAAGACATTTAGGAACTGGCGAGCCTTAGACGAATGCGTGGTTCCCTCTGCCCAGTCTATGTCTGGATAAATTAAATCCTCCATTATGATATACTTAACACTTCCCATCCTTGCTGCTAATCCAACTTGTGATAGGAGATCCATCTCCCCCTCCTCTCTCACGTTAGGGGGCAGAGGGAAGGAGCCTCCACCGGTCTAGGAGGTGGGACTTCGTTACAGTGGCCGGCCACCAAACATTGCAGACCCAAGCTCCATGACAAAGCGGGAAATCCATGCTGTGTATAATCCAGGCACAGGTGAGTCTGCATTTGATTGGCACAGCAAGGCTGTATTTGATGGGCACAGTGAGGCTGCAATGATAGGCACAGGTGAGTCTGCATTTGATGGGCACTGTGAGGCTGCAATGATGGGCACAGGGAGGCTGCGTTGATGGGCACAGGGAGGCTGCGTTGATGGGCACAGTGAGTCTGCATTGATGATGGGCACAGTGAGGCTGCATTGATGATGGGCACAGTGAGGTTGCATTGATGATGGGCACAGTGAGGCTGCATTGATGATGGACACAGTAAGGCTGCATTGATGATGGACACAGTGAGGGGAATTTTGGGTAAGTTCCCACACTTTTTTCCCCAGGACTTGACCCCTGATCCTGCCCTGATCAACTAGGGAATGAGCAAGACAAATGCATTCTAACAGCTGATCTCCGGCCCATTCTTTCACTATCTGGCAGCAATATTCTTTTTCCTCTGTCACTAGCAAAGTAAAGTGTATAACTTCCTCAGGATGCATTTTGCAACAAAACGACAACAGAGCTAAGATGGATTTCCTGTGCAGCCACTTCTGGTCAGGACTGGCCTTGGTGTTATGTCAGGGACAGGTGTGACCAAAAGCGTGTGGACTTCCACAGAGAATATCAGGCACAAGTAAAGTGTAAAATATACATTTATTTAAGAATAAGTGAATAACATAAATGTAAACAGACCTTTAATATACCAACACTTTGTAAATCAAACCAGAGAACCAAATAAGTAGTGATACACAATGAACAACTGCCTAAACCAAGTATATACAGAAAACAGTATATGCGAAGCGTAGTCATAACAGAGCCAGGGTCATACACGGGAGATCACGCAGAGGGAGCTGGGAGCAAGACAAGACAGGGAGAGGGTAACAGGAGATGGAACAAGCAAGCAGGAAGAGATCAGGCTGCAGGGTCGGGGTCAGGGTCCAAGATCAGACTACAGGAATACTGGAACGCAGGTCAGGGGCACGTGGAGACAAAACACTAAGGCAAAAAGGTGGAGCATAGGCAGGGCTTAAATACACATCCTGCCACAACAGAGAAGACACAGATCATGGTAGTAGCAGATAAGGATAGTTTTCACCCCCCCTGCCTCCTCCTCTTATACATCTCACCTCCAGCTTACCAATCTATTTGACCTCTATATTATTATAAATATATATATATATATATATATATATATATATATATATATATATATATATATATATATATATATATATATATATATATATATAAATATACACACTGTGAGGGGGTTAGCTCGGCAGCGGGTGTGTGTAACCCCCTGGATGGGTTCACCACACAAAGTCAAGCACAGCAGACAGCGTTTGTAGGTGAAAAAAAAGCAAAGGTGCGGTTTATTTATACTATATGCAGTGAAAAATATAACAGCAAAACAAAAAGAAACATGAAAAGAAATCCTGGTCAGCTTTGCCGCTTACTACACACGTAGATTCCCTATCTAACAACTAGGTACAGCCTGGTGCTGCCCCAGTCCCTATCTCCCTGTTTTAGAAGTTTGCCACACAGGCGTTGACTCACCGCTAGGGATGAGCCGAACACCCCCCTGTTCGGTTCGCACCAGAACATGCGAACAGGGAAAAAATTTGTTCGAACACACGAACACCGTTAAAGTCTATGGGACACGAACATAAATAATAAGAAGTGCTAATTTTAAAGGCTTATATGCAAGTTATTGTCATAAAAAGTGTTTGGGGACCCGGGTCCTGCCCCTGGGGACATGGATCAATGCAAAAAAAAGTTTTAAAAACTGCCGTTTTTTCAGGAGCAGTGATTTTAATAATGCTTAAAGTGAAACAATAAAAGTGTAATATTCCTTTAAATTTCATACCTGGGGGTGTCTATAGTATGCCTGTAAAGGGGCACATGTTTCCCGTGTTTAGAACAGTCTGACAGCAAAATGACATTTCAAAGGAAAAAAAGTCATTCAAAGCTACCGTATTTATCGGCGTATAACACGCACTTTTTTCCCCTTAAAATCAGGGGAAAATTGGGGGTGCGTGTTATACGCCGATCCCCGCTAATTGTGATCTATTGGAGCCATCGCCGCGATCGCCGCCGACATTCACATAGCGTGTAATTTTAAATATGGCGCCGCGAAGTTCGGAGGGATTCGGCGGAGCTGAACGAGCGCCGCCGAGATCACAGTGACTGGGCGGAGCCGAGATACACATAGCCGAGTGTTCTCGGCTCTTTCCGGCGCCGCTCACAGTCACGCCCAGTCCCGCCATTGGACCTATGTTATGTCCATCATAGGGCGGGACTGGGCGTGACTGTGAGTGGCAACGAGAAGACCCGAGTACACTCAGCTATGTGTATCTCGGCTCCGTCCAGTCACCGAGTCCCTCCGAAATCCGCGGCGCCATATTTAAAACTACACGCTTTGTGTATGTCGGCGGCGATCTGTCCAAGACAAGCATGTAATGGACACTAGACATGTGCACAGCCAAAAAATTTGTTCATTTTCGCTTTCGTTTCATTAGTTTATTTTTTTTTTCGTTTTTCGGGTCATTCGTTATGATCGCGATTCGTAAATTCGTTCATTTGTAAATTCGTAAATGCGTTCGTTCGTACATTCATAAATTCATTCATTCGTACATTTGTTCATTCGTACATTCGTACATTTTTACATTTGTTCATTTGTAAATTCGTACATTCGTAAATTCATAAAATCATACATTTGTAAATTAGAAAATTCGGAAATTTGTAAATTCGAAGTTTGAAAATCCAAAAACCCGAAAATTCAAAAATCTGAAATAGTAACTAACTATTAAATTATAGGTATAGGTGTAATTTCCTTTCAAATTTCTCTGTCAGTGAACGTAACAAATACGAATTTATCCGAAGTTACGAATTATCCAAAACGAATGCTGCATCTAAACAAATGGAACAGAACAAATTAATAATAAATAATAATAAAACGTTGTTATTATTATTATTGTTATTTATTATTATTAATTCATTACGTTCCATTCCATTTTTTCGGATCATTCATAATTTTGGATAAATTTGTATATGTTACGTTCACTAACAGCCAAATTTTAAAGGAAATTACAATACCTATAATTTAAAAGTTACTAGTAATTACTAATAGTTAAGTTATTATTAGTTAACTATTATTTCAGATTTCCGAATTTTCGAATTTACAAATTTACGAATTCACTAATTTACTAATGTACGAATGCCCGAATTTACGAATGTCCAATTTTATCGAATTTACGAATATTCTGAAAAAAATCGTTAAACAAGTTTTCGTTAATTCGGATATTCCCGAATTAACAAATTTGTCGAAATTCGTTAAAAAACTAATTCGGAACAAAACGAATTGCACATGCCTAATGGACACTGGGGGCAAGGCTGCACTGACCACTGGGGCAAGGCTGCACTGGGGCAAAGCTGCACTGACAAGGCTGCACTGGGGCAAAGCTGCACTGACAATTCTACACTGGGGCAAAGCTGCACTGACAATTCTGCACTGGGGCAAAGCTGCACTGACAAGGCTGCACTGGGGCAAAGCTGCACTGACAAGGCTGCACTGGGGCAAAGCTGCACTGACAATTCTGCACTGGGGCAAAGCTGCACTGACAAGGCTGCAATGGACACTGGGGCAAGGCTGCACTGACACTGAAAAGACTGCAATGACACTGACAAGGCTGCAGATGGACACGATAAGGCTGCATTGATGGGCATTTTAAGTTTCAGGTCTGGTATGGATTTTAAGGGGAACCCCGCGTCAAAATTAAAAAAGAAATGGCGTGGGGTCTCCCGAAAAATCTATACCAGACCCTTATCCGAGCACGCAACCTGGCAGGCCGCAGGAAAAGAGGGGGGACAAGAGAGCGCCCCCCCCCCTGAACCGTACCAGGCCACATGCCCACAACATTGGGAGGGTGCTTTGGGGTAGCCCCCTCAAAACACCTTGTCCCCATGTTGATGGGGACAAGGGCCTCATCCCCACAACCCTTGCCCGGTGGTTGTAGGGGTCTGCGGGCGGGAGGCTTATCGGAATCTGGAACCCCCCTTTAACAAAGGGACCCCCAGATCCCTGCCCTCCCCCTGTATGAAATGGTAAGGGGGTACAAAAGTACCCCTACCATTTCACAAAAAAAGTGTCAAAAATGTTAAAAATGACAAGAGACAGTTTTTGACAATTCCTTTATTTAAATGCTTCTTCTTTCTTCTATCTTCTGTCTTCTTTCTTCTATCTTCTATCTTCCTTCGGTTTCTTCCTCCATCTTCTTATTCTTTTGGTTCTTCTGGTTCTTCATCCGGTGTTCTCGTCCGGCATCTTCCTCCGCAGCGCCGGCATCTTCTTCCCTTCGTCTTCTCGTTCCGCTCCGCATCCAACATGGTGGGAGTCTCCTGCTGTGTGACGCTTCTCTTCTTCTGACGGTTCTTAAATAACGGAGGGTGGGGCCACCCGGTGACCCCGCCCCCTCTGAGGCACGATGACTTTCCTGTCCGCCCCCTCTGACGTCACAGAGAATGCCACAGGGAAGTCGCCGCCAAATCCCCGTGCGTCAGAGGGGGGCGGGGTCACTGGGTGGCCCCGCCCTCTGTTATTTAAGAACCGTCAGAAGAGGAGAAGCCTCACACAGCAGGAGCCTCCCACCATGCTGGATGCGGAGCGGCCTGTGAAGACGAAGGGAAGAAGACGCCAGCGCTGCGGAGGAAGATGCCGGATGAGAACAATGGAGGAAGAACCAGAAGAACCAGAAGAAAAAGAAGATGGAGGAAGAAACCGAAGGAAGATAGACAATAGAAGAAAGAAGATAGAAGAAAGAAGAAAGAAGAAGCATTTAAATAAAGGAATTGTCAAAAACTGTCTCTTGTCATTTTTAACATTTTTGACACTTTTTTTGTGAAATGGTAGGGGAACTTTTGTACCCACTTACCATTTCACACAGGGGGGAGGACCGGGATCTGGGGGTCCCCTTGTTAAAGGGGGCTTTCATATTCCGATAAGCCCCCCGCCCGCAGACCCCCACAACCACCGGGCAAGGGTTGTGGGGATGAGGCCCTTGTCCCCATCAACATGGGGACAAGGTGTTTTGGGGGGATACCCCAAAGCACCCTCCCAATGTTGTGGGCATGTGGCCTGGTACGGTTCAGGGGTGGGGGGGTTTCTCTTCCCCCCCTCTTTTCCTGCGGCCTTCCAGGTTGCGTGCTCGGATAAGGGTCTGGTATGGATTATTGGGGAGACCCCACGCCATTTTAAAAAAAATTTTGGCCGGGGATCCCCTTAATATCTATACCAGACCTGAAGGGCCTGGTATGGAATTTAGGGGGACCCCCCACATCATTTTTTTTTCAAATTTTGAAAAAAAAAATCCAACATGGTGGGAGGCTCCCGCTGTGTGACGCTTCTCCTCTTCTGACGGTTCTTAAATAACGGAGGGTGGGGCCACCCGGTGACCCCACCCCCCTCTGAGGCACGGTGAGGGGGGGCGCTCTCTCGTCCCCCCCTCTTTTCCTGCGGCCTGCCAGGTTGCGTGCTCGGATAAGGGTCTGGTATGGATTTTTGGGGAGACCCCACGCCATTTTTTAAAAAATTTTGGCCGGGGTTCCCCTTAATATTCATACCAGACCTGAAGGACCTGGTATGGAAATTAGGGGGACCCCCACGTCATTTTTTTTTCAAATTTTGGTTTGGGGTTCCCCTTTGGGGAATTCCCATGCCGTTTTTATCAATGAACTTTTATGTGTAATGTCGGACCGGCAATTCATTTATAGCCGCGAGTAGTTTTAAATTACTTTTTTTCCTTTGAAATGTCATTTTGCTGTCAGACTGTTCTAAACATGGGAAACATGTGCCTCTTTACAGGCATACTATAGACATTCCCCAGGTACAAAATTTAAAGGAATAGTACACTTTTATTGTTTCACTTTAAGCATTATTAAAATCACTGCTCCCGAAAAAACGGCCGTTTTTAAAACTTTCTTTTGCATTGATCCATGTCCCTTGGGGCAGGACCCAGATCCCCAAACACTTTTTATGACAATAACTTGCATAATAGCCTTTAAAATTAGCACTTTTGATTTCTCCCATAGACTTTTAAAGGGTGTTCCATGGCTTTCAAATTTTCCGCGAACATCCCAAATTGTTCGCTGTTCAGGCTCAAACTCGAAGCTCATCCCTACTCACCGCATAGGACAGATACCACACTCCCCAGCCTACACAAACACAGAACTGGTTCCAGGATGGAGTTTCTCCCTAAGCATGCTGGGTTTTTTTTACAGGGGTCTTAATGAGCCCACTTACTTCAGCTGGGTTCATTAACTCTTCCCCTGCAGGACTCCCCCTAGTGGTATAAGTCGGCATAAAACCTGAATCTAGGGCATACATATTTTCCATCCTGGATGCAACCAGGTGATTTTACCTGCCTGCTGTCACAATATATATATATATATATATATATATATATATATATATATATATATATATATATATATATATATATTATATATATTAACTTTCTCCTGCAAATGAGTCCCCTCACCCCCATCCTTCCACTGTATGTGGCCTATATATTAACCCCTTCATCTCCTCAATCTATATGCTTGGTATTTACCAAGCTCCCCCTCAATCCCAATCCTTGTCTTCATTTTCATAAACCTGTGGCAAAAAATGAGGTCCCTTTAGAAAGGATGTCTACTTTCCAAAAATGAGTAATTTGGGGGTGATTGTACTGTCTTGTCATTTTAACAGAAAGTAAGGAAAAACTGTTTTTTCCTTTTTTTTTCTTTTTTTCATTATATAGTAAAAAATATAAAACCCAGTAGTCATTAAATACCACCAGAAGAAAAGCCTATCTGTCTGAAAAAAATGTATATAAACTTCATTTGGGTATGGTGTTTGCATGATGGTGTAATGATCAGTCAAATGATCATAGCAGTGAAGACTTAAAAATGGCCTGATAATGAAGTGGTATTACACCATGGTAAGAAACCTGATCCACACAAATTTGCTTTTGGCCTGAATTGTCCTCAATTACAAAATGTGGGTGAAGGTTTATTGATATTCACTCACATTTAGCTATCATTAAAATGCATTAAAGCATCAATTTATTAGAGACAAATAAGCAATTCACTTTGCAAAAGAACTTGCACCAGAGCTTAGTAAATATGATGAAGCTTCACTTTGCCAAGAATACTCAATCATGTTCAAAGAAAATAAAACAAACAGCATTTTTGCTTGTCTACAATTGGATTATAGAAATCAGTAGAACTTCACCTGATTCACTAAGCTCTGTGGCATATTCTCTTGCAAAGTGCAACTTCCCTTGCAAAGTTAACAGTCTTTTTGCCTTTAGTAAATTGGCCCCATACCAGTGCTAAAAAAAACAATTAGGAAATTATAGGTATGTCCAGGCAGTGTAGTCGAAATCATAGAGCTGAGGTTGAGACAAGAAAACATGCTGGGAAGCAAAGGGCGCCAGTGATTTTCAGCATTCCATTCAGATTTTACCAAATGGCACAGTAGCTATCATAGTTACATATTCCTACTTCACCTCTAGTATGACGCAAAACTGGGAAAATAAAACTACAATGGCTAATCTTTTTATCTGACAGGTCAGCTACAGATATATGTCATCAGCATGTTGATCTCATTTCTCACATATGCTTCTGGAGGATGAATCTGATTGTAATTGAATGCAGTAGTCATGTCCCAACCATGTATAAAACCAACATTGATATCTTTAAAGATAATTTCCATAATGAAATAGTGAACATATGCATGGAAATCACTCATTGATTCATAATCTTCTGCCATCTCACTTGTATTCTCCGTCTTGATGATAACTTTTGTTTCTGGGCTTCTCAGAAGCAGGCGCTCTATGGCAAGTCGGATATTGTACAGCCTCCTGATGTAGTGATGCACAGGGAATAATCTGAAATGTACCCCAATGTTGACAATAATCACAGTGAATGGGTTTCCTCCTATTAAGTCAATTTCATGTGGGGTGGTTCGCTCCTCTTTGAGGGTTGTGAATACAAGATGAATAAATGGCCTTGCATGACGTTTCCAAAGAACAAAGATATTCCTTTCAGTATCAATGCCTAAATGCTTTTGTGACCAGTGTTCTTCGTGGACATCGAGAAATTTTATGTCTAAAAAACCAAAAACAAATGATCTTATACTGTGAATCTTTTGGTAGGCTTTGAAAACCTAAGTTATACAACAAGGTCCAAAAAGCATGTAAACAATGAGATAACATAGAAGCAGGGATAGAAGAACATCTTAAAATCCGCCAGTTCGCCTGATTTAACATATGGTGATCCATATACTTATAGATTAAAAATGCCAAGGTAAAATCATAGAAATTTTTTTTCTATTCAGGCTGGTTCACACCTATGCGAATTGGATGCGGGTTTATCTCGACATCTCGTTTATCTCGACCAATAGCCATGCATTTTTATAGTGGATGATGATTGTCGGTAACATTATTCAAGCTGTAACATGTAATATGTGTTTTATTTTTAATTTTTATTGGTAGATATAAATTTTGTATTTTTTATATATAACTGTATCTTTGTGATCACTGGAGGGGTATTTAAAGTCCTATTATCTACTCTGTCTTGTTATATATTTTAAACAAAGATGATACCCTAACTGGCACATACACCTAGTTTTAATCTCCCACACATCTAACAAATTATTTTTGAAAATGACATTTAGGTATTTATACATACTTACGCAGTAAAGCAGTAAATGCACCTTAAAACAAGCCTTCACTGACCTCTGTTGCCGCAGGCAATGTGGAACAGTTCATCCTCAAAGTTTACAGCAGAGCACTTAACTAATTTTCACTGCAGCTCAGCCACTTCTTTCCAGAACAACTTCTCTGTGTTTACATTAGAGAATATATGACTGGAAGGCTGCCAATTCACTGTTGGAAGGGGTGAATTGGAATCTAGAAGCCTCCTGCCCCCACACCATATGAATGTGCTTATCCACAAAAACAAAACATAAATAGTAACTAAAACACATTTTCCCAGGTCCTTTATTAAAAAATAAAAATCTTTGAAAAATGACCCAAGATATAAATCCATCATCAGTCATGTTGTCCAGAGATGCAGATCCTTGTTAATCATGATAAATGAGGCCCACCTACTTTTCCAAAAGAAAAAAAAACACCAACCACGGACACAATCTCCTGGCGACTGTTCACTATGAATAAGAGCTCCTCGTCCCACAGTGGAATGTAAACTAAGGGTCTCCCGGGTGACTTCATTGACTATGAAAATTATTATTTTTTTTATATTTTTTGTTTTATTGTGTGAGGTCCCTCTTAACATCCATACCAGACCCTCATAAAGGATAAGGATCTAGTATGTAATTTTGTGGTTTAGAAAAGGTTAGAGTATCTCCTAGAGGGGGCGACATCCACCGGAAGCTCCTTGAAAGGGAGGTCTGGTGGATCTTTAAGCTCCACACAAGAATTCCCACTGGCATGAACCATAGGTGTGATGTGAATCTTTTTCTTAAGTAGTATTAACATTAACAGTTGTCATTTAAGGTTCAGTCTATATGATAGTTATTTTGAGTTGTGTAGTGTTTTTTCATATATTCTCATACATTTTTGACATATTCTTTGTAAAAATTTTATTATATCTTTTCATGTGACAACACTGAAGAAATGACACTTTACTACAATGTAAATTAGTGAGTGTACAGCTTGTATAACAGTGTAAATTTGCTGTCCCCTCAAAATACCTCAACACACAGCCATTAATGTCTAAACCGCTGGCAACAAAAGTGAGTACACCCCTAAGTGAAAATGTCCAAATTGGGCCCAATTAGCCATTTTCCCTCCCCAGTGTCATGTGACTCGTTAGTGTTACAAGGTCTCAGGTGTGAATGGGGAGCTGGTGTGTTAAATTTGGTGTTATCGCTCTCACTCTCTCATACTGGTCACTGGAAGTTCAACGTGGCATCTCATGGCAAAGAACTCTCTGAGGATCTGAAAAAAAGCATTGTTGCTCTACATAAAGATGGCCTAGGGCAGTGATGGCGAACCTTGGCACCCCAGATGTTTTGGAACTACATTTCCCATGATGCTCATGCACTCTGCAGTGTGGTTGAGCATCATGGGAGATGTAGTTCCAAAATATCTGGGGTGCCAAGGTTCGCCATCACTGGCCTAGGGTATAAGAAGATTGCCAAGACCCTGAAACTGAGCTGCAGCATGGTGGCCAAGACCATGCAGAGGTTTAACAGGACAGGTTCCACTCAGAACAGGCCTCGCCATGGTCGACCAAAGAAGTTGCGTGCACGTGCTCAGCATCATATCCAGAAGTTGTCTTTGGAAAATAGATGTATGAGTGCTGCTAGCATTGCTGCAGAGGTTGAAGGGGTGGGGGGGGGGGGTCAGCCTGTCAGTGCTCTGACCATTTTCCGCACACTGCATCAAATAGGTCTGCAATACTATCATCCCAGAAGGAAGCCTCTTCTAAAGATGATGCACAAAAAGGCCGGAAACAGTTTGTTGAAGACATGGACATGGATTACTGGAATGTCCTGTCCTGTGGTCTGATGAGACCAAGATAAACTTATTTGGTTCAGATGGTGTCAAGTGTGTGTGGCGGCAACCAGGTGAGGAGTATAAAGACAAATGTTTCTTGCCCTACAGCCAAGCATGGTGGTGGGAGTGTCATGGTCTGGGGCTACATGAGTGCTGCTGGCACTGGGGAGTTACAGTTCATTGAGGGAACCATGAATGCCAACATGTACTGTGACATACTGAAGTAGAGCATGATCCCCTCCCTTCGGAGACTGGGCCGGAGGGAAGTATTCCAACATGATACCGACCACAAATACACCTCCAAGACAACCACTGCCTTGCTAAATAAGTTTGTATGCATTTTATATGCGTGTAAACGCATATACATATGCGTTTTATTACCACATTTTATCCCAGCATGTTTTTATGGTGCTAATTTCCATATTAATACATTTGGTATGTGTGTGCGTTTGTATGCATTTTATATGCGTGTAAACGCATATACATATGCGTTTTATTACCACATTTTATCCCAGCATATTGCAAGCTATTATATTATTTATTATACTATAAATAATTAATTATTTATATCATATATGTTTTGTATGTAGACCCATTCTGTCTTATATATTTATCATTTTCAGCATGCGTACCGCCTGCCAATTTATGTACGTCTATGTTTAATAATATTATCGCTTTATTTATATATCCCTACATATGTTATATAATTTTCATTGTATTTATGGATACTTCCCATGCGTGCGCATTGGTGCTCTGTGGGTTTAGCTTGTCCTCCTCTTTCCATTTTTCATATCCAGTAAATATAATAACAGTTTTTATTTTACTACTTTATATAGGTCCATTAGTTCATTTAGACTATATATACATATTTTTCTCCCCTACCAGTATTATATATACTCAGTCCGGACCAACATACTATATCCATATTTTTTATTTGCATATTATGGTATTATAGTATTTACATCTTAATTTGGTTAGTCTACTAATTTCATTATCACTTCCAACCTCCCCCTCATTGCCTCATCCAGCTCCGCCCTTGTGTCTTTTTTCTTTATTTAATCCCTCTCTATAGTATTGAGACTTTGTCTGCTGAGGAAGGAGCGCGACTTGCAGAGCATCCAAGTGTGCACGCTCATGAAACACGTCTATTTTTGATGACGTCGTCCCCCTGCTGCCAGCCATCCACTGTGTTCCAAGCCTCGTTCTGAGGCCGTTCTCCCGGAGCTGGCGTTTACATAATTCGGAAGATCCCCGGTCATCGTACACAGCACGAATCTTGTCACGGGGATGTGGGAACGTCATCTCGACTTTCTGATACCATGCTTTTCATTTTTATACTACATGTGAGTTGATCTTACGTTGTCTATTAAATTGATTTTTAAAAAACGACTGCACCCAGAGGAGCCTCTCCACTTGTGCTTGCCTTGCTAAAGAAGCTGTGGGTAAAGGTGATGGACTCGCCTAGCATGTCTTCAGACCTAAAACCTATTGGGCTTCTGTGGGGCATCCTCAAACAGTAGGTGGAGGAGTGCAAGGTCTCTAACATCCACCAGCTCCGTGATGTCGTCATGGAGGAGTGAAAGAGGACTCCAGTGGCAACCTGTGAAGCTCTGGTGAACTTCATGCCCAAGAGGGTTAAGGCAGAGCTAGAAAATAATGGCACAAAATATTGACACTTTGGGCCCAATTTGGACATTTTCACTTAGGTGTGTGCTCACTTTTGTTGCCAGCGGTTTAGACAATAACCACTTCAATACCAGGCACTTAGACACCTTCCTGCCCAAGCCAATTTTCACCTTTCAGCGCTGTCGCAATTTGAATGACAATTGCGCGGTCATGCTACACTGTAACCAAACAAATTTGTTATCATTTTGTTCCCACAAATAGAGCTTTCTTTTGGTGGTATTTGATCACCTCTGGGATTTTTATTTTTTGCGCAACAAATAAAAAAACATGTTTTTCTTTGTTTCTGTTAAAAATGTTTGTAAATAAGTAAGTTTTCTCCCTGAATGATGGGCACTGATAAGGCGGCACTGATGGGCACCGATGAGGTGGCACTGACGGGCACTGATGAGGGGCACTGATAGGCGGCACTCATGGGCACTGATAGGTGGCACTGATGGGCACTGATAGTGTGGTCATCTGAGGGGGGGCTGAGCTGATAAACAATCAGCGCAGACCCCCCTGTCAGGAGAGCCGCCGATCGGCTCTCCTCTACTAGCGTCTGTCAGACCCGAGTGAGGAAAAGCCGATCAACGGCTCTTCCTATTTACATCAAGATCAGCCGTGATTGGACATGGCTGATCACGTGGTAAAGAGCCTCTGCTGGAGGCTCTTTACCAGGATCAGTGGAGCGGTGTGTCAGACTGACACACCGCTCCACTGATCGCCGCGATGCGCGCCCCCACGGGCGAGCGGCGGCTGTTATCCTGAAGGACGTCATATGACGCCCAGTCAGGATAACTGAACCACCGCCCGGCCGTCATTTTGCTATAGGCCGGGCAGAAGTGGTTAATGGCTGTTTGTTGAGTTATTTTGAAGGGACAGCAAATTTACACTATTAAGCTGTACACTCACTACTTTACATTGTAGCAAAGTGTAATTTCTTCAGTGTTGTCACACGAAAAGATATAATAAAATATTTACAAAAATGTGAGGGTTGTACTCACTTTTGTGAGATACTGTAAATGATTATTTTCTCTATTGGATATATTAGCAGAATATCTGTCTTTTGTTTTGGTGTCTTTCATTTTCCTTTATTTTTATTTTTTGTATATTATTGTGTTTATATATATTTTTGATTTGGTTTATTTTTCCTGATGTTATAAATGCCCAGTTCATAGTGTCTCTTTGTAGTGGTGGTTTGTTTTCAGACAGTCTTGCAATTTTAAATCAGTTTAAATTAGCATGATTGGTTTATTGCTTGCTCAGTGGGTGGGTTACTCTACACACTATAAATAGTTTGTATCTCAGTTTGAGTTTTGTGCTGTGACCATGGCGGTTTTCCGAAACGCGTCAGTTCCTTGTACTCTTTTAACCTGTACTAATACATTTTTCATTTGGATTTGGTGTTGCAAGCTTTCTTACTGGATTTTGCTGATTGAATGTTGTCTGGAGGACATCGAAGCCAGAGCAGCCGTTAGTGGACTCTATCCTATAGTCAGGAGGTTCCCCTGCTCAGAGCACTGCATCTGTCTGTTTGATAAAGGTCTAGTATATATTTCTAGAAGGAAACCCATGCAGTTGTGAATTGTCCCTCATTAACAATTATACCAGATTCTCATCTAGGATAAGGGTGTGGTAAAAATGAAGAATGGCCACTTGATTTACAAACAGAATGAATCAGCCAGGAGAGAAGTGATCACAGACCCTCTGTTCTTAGCTGCAAAAGGATCTTAGACAGCTGTGGAAGGAGAAACAACAGGTCTTCCTGGTGAATGGCAGAGTGAATGGCTGTGCTGGGAAGGGGGCATATCAGCAGAAATCTGATCATTGGAGGAGAGCAGGATGAGTTTTCAGCACAGCTAGAAAACAGACTACGCTGTGCTCTCATGCCTAGTGTGGTCAGTTTTTAATAGGAAAGCAGCAAAACTGGCAAGAACACCAGGGATTTCCCAAAAAAGGAAGCAATACAAAGAGAACAGGATACTTTTTCATACAAGTACATGATACAACAGGCACATATCAGGAATATGAAATGTTGGGATGACATATTCTTCAAAAATGTAAAATATTGCAGCTTACCAATCATTAAAAGTGGTGGCTGCATTATATTTCTTTTTTACATTTTTCCCCTTTTCTCACTTGGTGATCTGGCTATTAACACACCTTCTGTATTACGGTGCTCTCACACTGGATGAACACAGCCTAGACACCTTTGGTCAGCACCGTTGTCAGTCTGGGGGGAGGGGAGTGCTAGTTGCACTAGCAGATTTAGATACACTAAAAAATTGAAGCCAAATGCCAGCTTTCAGTCCAACACTTGTTTAGGCAGTTACAGAAAGTGGTTTTGTTCCTTTTGGAATAAAGGTTTTATATAAATAAACAAAAGTTGATTATTGTAAGCATCCCTATCAGTGGCAAAAGGTTTGTCTTAACCCTCTAACTGCTACACTTGCAGGAGAGATTGTCCTGTTAAAAAAAAAAAAAAACTTACGGGCCAGATCACCAGGTGAGTATTGGTAAGCTGCATTATAATTAAAGTGATATTTAAAAAAAAAAATCCTGCCTCTAATAACAAACATTATAAAAATATATTCACTTTATAAAAATATATAAATCTTGCAAGCTACTCTAGAGCTACTCTAGATCGCTTCTCTGCCTTTTGGCTAAGATCAAGTGTAGTATCGACTATAGACTTTAGGGTGTCTCTGCTTCACAGCTATGATGTTGAGAACCACTTGTATCTATCCAAGCCATTTGGTCCTTGTGAGGTACCCTCTGCTCGGCCTTGTAGGATCGTTGATTCAATTCAGCTTCACCTACTTGCTGCTATTGGGCAAGAGGCTTAGCCCCCACAAGGAACGAGATTGCGGTCTTCCCTCCTCCCCCCCCTCTCCACATTACTACCTCTGGGCAGTAGATGCTAGAGCCTTTTTAAAGGCTACGAAAAGAGCGAAGACGTTGAGGAACCAGAAGGAAGCCGCCTAAGAACACCTGAAGCGACATCCAACTTCTCAACGATGGGGAAGAGCGACAAGAAGACCAGCAAGGCAAAGAAGAACCCTGTTCCAGCCAATTACTCCGAAGGGCCCGAGAATGCCGCTGCCTCAACCTCCACTTCTACCCCAGCCGGCGCCAGCCAACCGAGACCAGCCAAGCCAGACCTGCCTGCAGACGGGCTCCCAACCCTGGAGCCTTGGATGAAGCAGACGGTCGTGCTGCAGCTGAAGGAGGTGGACGGAAGAGTCCCCAACATGACCTCGGAGATCTTCAGAAAGAAGATGATCTTGGAGCAGGGGTTCAGCACAGCGGAGACACTTTCCATGCAGACCTTCACAAAAGGTATTTTCTTCATAACTTTTGTGTCTCTTCAGGTCTGCAGAAGATACTGGGAGATGGTGAAGACCAGTGGCCCTGAATCCCTTTACCGTAAGTTCATTGTGAACTGTCCCATAACACGGGACGAAAAGCGGGTGACGGTTGCCATGAGGAACCCCCATACCCAAGGAAAGGACATACCCACCTACCTCCAGAGGTTTTGCACCATGGTAAAAATCCTTGATGTCAACGGCTTCTGGATAGGTAAGTGGTCTGTGCTTTGCAAACTTAGGAAAGACCCTTCGGGGGACATCCAGCACCTGCAGCCGTGCTTCTTCCTGGGATCATCCGCAGGAATCCTTTTCTACCCCGGCATGCCCCACAACTGTAACAGATGTGGCCATCCGGGACACATAGCTAAGGATTGTACAGAGCTTGCTTGCAAGTTCTGTAGGGTTGCAGGCCACGAGACCAAGGACTGTCCGAGGTCCAAATCCAACCTTTGCGGATTGGCAGAGCATGTCTTCAGACACTGCCCCCAGAGGACCCGGACCTAAGCCGGAGCCCCGATCCAGGGTAGAATAAAAAAGGGGTTCCCCTAAGTGAACCTTTTAGGCACTTAATTACATCATATATATATAAAAAGTGTAGCAGAGTATACAGGATATTATAATAGTAAATAAATTTTATTTATGAAACAAAAACATTAAAAGGTTATAACAAAACATTGATATATCTAAACAGTGCGTTTCTATCACCATACACAATATATGCTTGAAAAAACCTCCTCACACCCAACGCGTTTCGGTATATAATCTAATCCTTCTTCAGGGGTGCAGAAAGTAAGAGGGGTTCATATAAAGTTAGATGGTGAGGTAGTTTCACAATGCTTCATTAAATCACATTAAAAACTTGCAGTTTTGAATAGCACTGAGTAATTGAGCCGGTAAGGAAACTGTCTTAGGGCCAGAAAGTGGGCATCAGGGAAATCTGTGAATTTGTGAGTATTGATGTCTAGGAGGCAGGAGTCCCCCCCGCATTCTACGGTAGCGATACGGCCAGAAGAATATACTGGGGCAATTGGAATCCCTTAGTGTAGGAGAGATTGCAACCCTGAAGAAGGATTAGACTATATACCGAAATGGGTTGGGTATGAGGAGTTTTTTCAAGCATATATTGTGTATGGTGATAGAAACGCACTCTTTAGATATATCAATGTTTCGTTATAACCTTTTAATGTTTTTGTTTCATAAATAAAATTGATTTACTATTATAATATCCTGTATACTCTGCTACACTTTTTTATATATATGATGTAATTAAGTGCCTAAAAAGTCCACTTAGGGGAACCCCCTTTTTCTTCTATCTCAAATATTGGATGTGGCACGTATCTCTAACATAGGTTAGCCATTCATCTTTTCCTTTTCCCGATCCAGGGTAAGCCATCCTCCAGCACCGGGAGGAAGCCGTCAGAAAACAAGCCAAAGAAGCCAAAGGAGCCTCGAAAGGCCACAGGTAAGTCCACTCCCGCCCCCCTGCCTCACCCCCTGCCTTCAGCACACCCCCACCCACCCCCTCTGTGCTGGAGGAGACCCTCCCCACCCCTCCCCCTCCCCCTGAACCTGTCCTCCCTGGAAGACTTCCCCGCCCTCCCACCTCCCACCACCCCCACCAATGGCTCAACAGGAAGCCGGAAACAGGAGTCAGAGAGCCCAACAGCAGAGGAACCCGCTACCTCCACCAAACGGCCCAACAGGGTCCAGTGCGACAGCGATGGACCAGAGCCAGTAGTGGAGGACCTTGAGTCTGCGGGAGAGGAGGAAGAGGAGGAGATCATGGCCAACACCGTGCCTAAATCCACCCTCAACCTCAACCAGATGATAGATGATGTCCTGGTGGAGCTGGCCCTAATCCAGAACACAGGACAGGCAGCTGAGGCAATGGAAGAGTCAACCCCCCCTCTGGGAGGTAAGTTTGGCCCCTTGCTGACTAGACCTCATACCCTTTTTCATTATGGCTGAGATCTCTATCTTTTCCATTAATGTGAGGAGTATCAAGGATACATCTAGAAGGCGGTGCTGACCTTTCTTTCTACTCAGCAGAGTGATGTCTACATGCTCCAGGAGTGCGCCCTTCCTCCCTTGAGGGGGTACATTCATCTGACCTCCCAGTGGACCCTTGGTTCCTCCTACTGGTCCGGGGGTGGTGATTGTAAGTCTGCAGGGGTAGCCATTCTTGTCAGGGGTGGGCGCTTCATGGTTGACTCTATCCATGAGTTAGGCTCATCAACGTGTACGCCCCCCAGATAAGAATGCGCGACTGGAGCTTTTCCAGACCCTGCGGACCCAACTCGTCATCACCAGAACAGTAGTGATCGTCGGTGATTTTAACTGTCCGATCGAGGAAGATGGGCGCAGCTCCAGCATGTACGCAAAACTTGATGCTACTTCTAGGCTGCTCAAGGGGATGATCTCGGAGGCCTCCTTGCAGGACGCTGTGGAATCCATAGGGAAAGGTACTGTGAACTTCGTGGTGCCGACCTGACGGATCTGTGCGTTCCAGGATTGACTTTGTGCTCACTTCAAGAACAGTTAAGCATCGTGAGTTCTCCATGATCCCCTGCTTTTTCTCTGAGCACAGGGCTATTCACTTTTAGGGTGACATGGGTGAGGGCTTTGCGCGCGGACCGGGTTCCTGTAAGTTGAATAGCACCCTGCTGGAAAATGAGGAATTCATGGGGGAACTCCGGGAGGCCTATGCCACCTGGACGGAGGAAAAGAGATTCTTCGGAAGGGTAAGTGATTGGTGGGAATTTGTGAAAGTTAAGCTGCGCAGCTTCTTTTAGGCAAGGGGATGCCAGTAAGTGCGTGCCAGGAAGAGGGAATCTTGAGAAAGGTGAGAAGTGTAATTCTTCCTTTTTCAGGAAACTTCACTCAGGACACACACCCTTGTCACACCGAGACTGGAACACTCCAAAAGGGGAAGGAGGCTGTGATGCAAGTGGTCAGTGACTACTACACCAACCTCTACTCCCCGAAAGAAACAGACACACAGGTGGCTGACAGGTTCCTATCAGGTATCTCTAACCAAATTGATCCTGCAGGTTCATCAGCCGTCAATGCCCCCTTGGTGTTGGAGGAGCTGCACTCTGCCGCTAAATCCTTTAGGCGAGGCAGGACCCCGGGCTGCGATGGTCTCCCAGTTGAGCTCTATCTAGCACTGTGGGATCTCGTGAGCCCGGACCTGCTCGAGCTGTACGAGGAGATGGTGGTGGAGGGCAGAATGCCTCCGTCACTGAGGGAGGGGATGATCACGATTTTGTATAAACGGAAGGGGGAGAGATCGGATTTGAAAAATTGGCATACGACCTCTCTTCTGAACGTGGACTACAAAATCCTTGCCAAGGTTTTAGCCAACAGGCTGAAGTCTGTCATCGGACAGATCATCCACCCGGATCAGACTTGTGACATTCCTGATCATAGGATTGCGGACAGCCTTGCGCTTGTCTGGGACACGGTCCAGTACATTCATGACCGCCGTGTGCACGCGGCCCTGGTCAGTCTTGACCAGGAGAAGGCCTTTGACAGTGTCTCCCACGAGTTTATGTGCAGAGCTCTGCGCAGGTTTGGTCTTGGGGAAATGTTTTGTTCGTATGTGAATACAATGTACAATGACATTTGTAGTTTGGAGTAAATGACTGGAAAACTGACCCCTTTCCAATTCAGTCTGGGGTCAGACAAGGCTGCCCTCTCTCACCTTTTTGTTTGTTGTATAGAGCTCTTCGCCCAAAGCATCAGACTGAACCCAGAGATCAGAGAGATCACCGCACCAGGACCGGACAGACGGGAGGTCAAGTGCTCACTCTACATGGACGATGTGACGGTATTCTGTGCTGATCGGCACTCCATCGACACACTCGCCCAGACCTGTGAGTACTTCGGCCAAGCTTCAGGGGCAAAGGTCAACTGCGGGAAGTCAGAGGTCATGCTCTTCGGAAAGTGGTTCCTGCCTTTTTCTGCACCCAATCCTTTCAGCATCAAAGTGGACTTCATCAAAATTCTTGGGGTCTGGTTTGGAGCTGAGGGCGCAGCCCTGAAGTCCTGGGAGGAGAGACTGGCCAAGATGAGACAAAAGTTTGGTCTTTGTAGCCTCAGAGAACTCACCATCGAAGGTAAAACACTGGTGCCCCGCAGCGAGATTCTCCCTGTGTTGCAGTACCTCGCCCAGGCCTGGCCCCACCGGGTTAACAACTGCAAGGCCATCACCAGGGCAGTGTTTCAATTCTGGAGAACCAAAATGGACAGAGTGAAGCGGATGGTTATGTTCAAGGAACCCCTCAAGGGCGTGCCTGACATCGCCACTCTACTGAGGGTGTTCTTTGCCTGTAATTGCATCCGCAGGACTTTGGTTGACAGAACTGTAGACTCTGATGGTAACTCCATGTCCCGTTTCTTCCTCCTGCCTCTTTGGAGGTCCCTTGGATAGGACAAATGGGACAGCTCCATCCCCTACAACTGGGACACCCCTTGGTACTACTTGGACACTTTCAAGTTCATTAAGGAGCGGGGGCTGCGTGGAGTAAAGCCCGACTTGTGGAAGCCAAAAACTATCCACAAGTTTATTAGAGCATCTGACCTTGTTGAGACTGTTCCAGGCCTCCCATCAGCCACTTGTGGTCAGCCACAAGTGGTCTGGAGGAATGTTTCTTCAAAGAGACTCACCAACAGGCCCAAAGATCTGGCATAGATGGCAATCCAAGGGGGATTGCCACTCAGGACATTCATGCATGCCAGAAACCTGTGCAGATACAGGCACTGCCCGTTTTGCATCATCCAGGAGAAAACTGCTTTGCATGTTTTCTGGGAGTGCCCCTTTGCACAGGACCTGTTGAGGGCCTTGGAACCAGAACTTAAAGACTTTGTACCACAGACTGCAATCACACATTTTGGTGTGTTGAACGGACTCACAGGAGGACATTGACAGTGCCTGGCTGGTGCTGTGTTGCTTTAAGGACGCTGTATGGTGCGCCAGAAAGCGCCTCATCCACTAGCAGGAGAGGATGTCCATCGAGGACTGTCGCAGACTGGTCCACAGTCTACTCAGAGACTATTACTTGATGGACTTTAAGGAGGAAGAGGAGGTCCGAAGATTTCCCCTCCCCCCCACCCTCTCCCCCCTGTATCCTTTGGCAATTCAATAAAGCTTCGGGCCTGTGAACTCTTTTTTCCTCCCCTCCCCCGATGCTCCAAAATTTAAGACCAGAGGGGTCTTGATTGTATTTCAATTTAAAATGTAAAGAAACATTGTGGTCTTTGAAACCAATCTTTATGTTATAGATATTTTCCAATATTGAGAGAAATCTATCTAAACGTGAGACCCAGTGGATTTTTCTCACAGATACTCTCTCACCAAGAGGCCTCAATATAGAATTGGATAATAATTGTTTCATTAGCGATGCGGAAACAATGTATATCATTATTACTTCTTCTTCTTCTTTTTAAATATAATTTTATCTAATTTAATTTTTAATATTTTAATATTTCTAATTTGGTCATGGTTTATATTTGGTTCCTGAATACCAGTTCTCTAAGCTCTTTGTTATAGAACTTAAGCTAGCTGTAGCAATGTAGGTTATAATCATATAATATAAAGATATTTTAATAAGCTATAGCCCAATATGATGTCGGTAATTCAAATATTATTAAGCGTTTTGTGTATGCGACTTGTTTAAGTCGCAACAATAATACATCGCAGCAGTACAGATGGCCATCCATTAAATAGTCCGGGAACAATAATATTTTGGGGTTCATTTAGTTAGCTGTGTGCTAGATAGCATTATGCATCTTTATGCGATTTGTATCTATAGTAGCAGCAATGGGTCGCAGCTCTGCGGGTTTGATGAACCTATTAGTTTGGACTATTTCTAACGAGACGGCTATCAGTATATTAGGATTAATTTGACTAAAAGTATCAAGATTAGAAGGGCCGTTGTTGATATATACTATATGGTAAATTGCGACTCACATAAGCTACATGATTATATACCTTATGAACCAACATTCCATGACGATTTTATCGTTGCAATGAATTTGTCTAGTCCATTATGTTTTAATCCATGGGTATATATATATATATATATATATATACATATTTTTACACTATATATAATTTTATATTATACATATTTTTATCATTTTTAGTTGCCTCCCAGGTATAAATATGAAATTTAGGTATTCCGATTTGTATTAATTGATATTTGCAACAATTAATTTTAAATCAGTATTTTTCTGTTATCATTAATATGATTTTAATTACCTGGATGCAATCTGCATAGTATCTCATGATTTCTAATTAGATGTTATTTATGTTATCTTTTTCGAATTGCCACTGTAAAATGGTGATTATGTTGCTAAAGCAGGTTGTGCGATAGAAACGTGAAAACATATATAGACAATGTGCAAACATGTGGAGGTGTGTTTTGTGGTTATGCATATAAACTGACTTTGTGACTGTAATATTGGAGCGAGTTGTGCTGCTTGTCTAGCGAGAGTGGACATCTGTCCCATATGCAGCATTAGTTTCAGTACGGTGTTCGAGCGGTGGGAGGAGTCAGTTTCATTCTAATCAGCTGGAAAGTTTACGTGCCTGCTCTGTTTAAATGGTGTCGGCTTACTGTGGAGATCACACCCTTTGACAAAGTCGGAAGTGACGAAACGCGTCAGTTTCGTGCTCTCCACGATACCTGGAAGTGATGTTTGCGGGTCAATGTCAGCTGAGAAACCAGAAAGTAACCAAGCGTGGCGGCTATCATTGACGCAGGGGTTTCCTCCTTGCTGGCAGTCGGCGGCAATGCTACTGTGTGCATTTATGCTTCTTATGTCATTTTAACTTGTACGTTTATTCTGTAAGGGGGTCGCTATAATGGTTTAATAAAACGGTTTAAATGGGATTACGCTATGTGAATTTTACTTTTTTCACATGACCCTGGTATATTTGAGCTGCTCTTACCCTACATACCACAGATAAGCAGTGGATGTCCTTGAGGAGTTTTGGATGCTTGAGTTTACCAATTTTCTGGTGAGTTTATCCCCAAAGGGGAGAGTCTCTATTTATGTGGTGACAAACCTGGGGTTTGGTGCATGGATTGATGAACTTTTTTTCACAGAAAATTTGCATCTTTCTCACTTGAAACCACTTCAATGGACTGTTTAATTCATTCATTTATCCTATTAATTTGTTTGCACAAGAAATTGTATATAAATGTCATAAAAAATTTATATTGACATAAGCGCTGCTATGATGTTTTAAAATTGCATTTTTTTGCATTTTTTATTTTCATCATTTGTTTTACATATTTGCTTTATTTTTAGTAGCTGCTGTTTAGGATTTAAAGACTATAAGCTGTAATATAGACACCTAAACTGACAGGCCGGGCAAGGAGAGCATTAATCAGAGAAGCAGCCAAGAGGCGCATGGAAACTCTGGAGGAGCTGCAGAGATCCACAGCTCAGGAGGGAGAATCTGTCCACAGGACAACTATTAGTCATGCACTCCACAAATCTGGTCTTTATGGAAGAGTGGCAAGAAGAAAGCCATTGTTAAAAGAAAGCCATAAGATGTCCTGTTTGCAGTTTGCAAGAAGCCATGTGGGGGACACAGCAAAGATGTGGAAGAAGGTGCTCTGATCGGATGAGACCAAAATTGAACTTTTTGGCCTAAAAGAAAAATGCTATGTGTGGTGGAAAACTAACTCTGCACATCACCCTGAACACACCATCCCCACCATGAAACATGGTGGTGGCAGCATCATGTTGTGGGAATGCTTTTCTTAAGCAGGGACAGGGAAGCTGGTCAGAGTTGATGGGAAGATGGATGGAGCCAAATACCAGGCATTCTTAGAAGAAAACCTGTTAGAGTATGTAAAAGACTTGAGACTGGGGTGGAGGTTCACCTTCCAGCAGGACAACGACCCTAAACATACAGCCAGAGCTACAATGGAATGGTTTAGATCAAAGCATATTTATGTGTTAAAATGGCCCAGTCAAAGTCCAGACCTAAATCCAATTGAGAATCTGTGGCAAGACTTGAAAATTGCTATTCACAGATGCTCTGCATCCAATCTGATAGAGCTTGGGCTATTTTCCAAAGAAGAATGGGTAAAAATTTCACTCTAGATGTGCAAAGCAGGTAGAGACATCCCCAAAATGACTTACAACTGTAATTGCTGCGGAAGGTGGTTCTACAAAGTATTGACTGAGGGTGGCTGAATACAAACACATTTCACATATTTATTTGTTAAACATTTTGAAAACCATTTTCCTTCCACTTCACAACTATGTGTCACTTTGTGTTGGTCTATCACACAAAATCCCAATAAAATACGTTTACGTTTTTGGTTGTAACATGACATTTGGAAAATTTCAAGGGGTATAAATACTTTTTCAAGGCACTGTACATGTGCAGTGTTTTTTTTCCCAGAGAATAGGTGCAGGAACTTCCCCCCTTCTAAGTCACTTTGGGGGTTATTTACTAAAGAAAAATCCACTTTGCACTGCAAGTGCACTTGGAAGTAAAGTCGCTGTAGATAGTTACATAGTTACATAGTTACATAGTTGGTGAGGTTGAAAAAAGACACAAGTCCATCAAGTCCAACCTATGTGTGTGATTATGTGTCAGTATTACATTACATATCCCTGTATGTTGCGGTCATTCAGGTGATTATCTAATAGTTTCTTGAAGCTATCAATGCTCCCCGCTGAGACCACCGCCTGTGGAAGGGAATTCCACATCCTTACCGCTCTTACAGTAAAGAACCCTCTACGTAGTTTAAGGTTAAACCTCTTTTCTTCTAATTGTAATGAGTGGCCACGAGTCTTATTAAACTCTCTTCTGCGAAAAAGTTTTATCCCTATTGTGGGGTCACCAGTATAGTATTTGTAAATTGAAATCATATCCCCTCTCAAGCGTCTCTTCTCCAGAGAGAATAAGTTCAGTGCTAGCAACCTTTCCTCATAACTAAGATCCTCCAGACCCTTTATTAGCTTTGTTGCCCTTCTTTGTACTCGCTCCATTTCCAGTACATCCTTCCTGAGGACTGGTGCCCAGAACTGGACAGCATACTCCAGGTGCGGCCGGACCAGAGCGGGAGAATTATCGTTTTATCTCTGGAGTTGATCCCCCTTTTAATGCATGCCAATATTCTGTTTGCTTTATTAGCAGCAGCTTGGCATTGCATGCCATTGCTGAGCCTATCATCTACTAGGACCCCCAGGTCCTTTTCTATCCTAGATTCCCCCAGAGGTTCTCCCCCCAGTGTATAGATTGCATTCATATTTTTGCCACCCAAATGCATGATTTTAAATTTTTCTACATTAAACCTCATTTGCCATGTAGTCGCCCACCCCATTAATTTGTTCAGGTCTTTTTGCAAGGTTTCCACATGCTGCGGAGAAGTTATTGCCCTGCTTAGCTTAGTATCGTCTGTAAATACAGAGATTGAACTGTTTATCCCATCCTCCAGGTCTTTTATAAACAAATTAAATAGGATTGGTCCCAGCACAGAACCCTGGGGAACCCCACTACCCACCCCTGACCATTCTGAGTACTCCCCATTTATCACCACCCTCTGAACTCGCCCTTGTAGCCAGTTTTCAATCCATGTACTCACCCTATGGTCCATGCCAACAGACCTTATTTTGTACAGTAAACGTTTATGGGGAACTGTGTCAAATGCTTTTGCATAATCCAGATACACCACGTCTACGGGCCTTCCTTTATCTAGATGGCAACTCACCTCCTCATAGAAGGTTAATAGATTAGTTTGGCAAGAACGATTCTTCATGAATCCATGCTGATTACTGCTAATGATATCGTTCTTATTACTAAAATCTTGTATATAGTCCCTTATCATCCCCTCCAAGAGTTTACATACTATTGATGTTAGGCTAACTGGTCTGTAATTCCCATGGATGTATTTTGGGCCCTTTTTAAATATTGGTACTACATTGGCTTTTCTCCAATCAGCTGGTACCATTCCTGTCAATAGACTGTCTGTAAAAATTAGGAACAACGGTCTGGCAATCACTTGACTGAGTTCCCTAAGTAACCTCGGATGGAAGCCATCTGGTCCCGGTGATTTATTAATGTTAAGTTTCTCAAGTCTAATTTTAATTCTGTCCTCTGTTAACCATGGAGGTGCTTCCTGTGTTGTGTCATGAGGATAAACACTGCAGTTTTGGTTACTGAAGCCCCCCGATTCACTCCCCATCCTTTGTAACCAGATGTCCTTCCTCATTCTTTATGGGGCCAATATGGTCTGTCCTCCCTTTTTTACTGTTTACATACTTAAAGAATTTCTTGGGATTTTTTTTGCTCTCCTCTGCTATGTGTCGTTCATGTTCTATCTTAGCCGTCCTAATTGTACCCTTACATTCTTGTTGCATTCTTTATAAAGTCTAAATGCTGAGGATGATCCCTCAACCTTGTATTTTTTGAAGGCCTTCTCCTTTGCTTTTATATGCATTTTTACATTGGAGTTAAGCCATCCAGGATTTTTGTTCGCTCTTTTAGATTTATTACCCAATAGGATACATTGGCTAATGCCCTTATTTAATATGCTCTTAAAGCAAACCCATCTCTCCTCCGTATTCTTTGTTCTTAATATTTTATCCCAATTTATGCCTTTTAGCAAGGTTTGTAGTTTAGGGAAGTTGGTTCTTTTGAAATTCAGTGTCTTTGTATTCCCTTCATGTTTCCTATTTGTGTGATTTATACTGAAACTAATTGACCTGTGATTGCTGTTACCTAAATTGCCCCGTATTTCCACATCCGTGATCAGGTCTGTATTGTTGGTAATCAGTAGATCCAGTAGTGTTTTATTTCTAGTTGGTGCGTCTACCATCTGGCCCATAAAATTGTCCTGCAAGACATTAAGGAACTGGCGAGCCTTAAATGAATGCACAGTTCCCTCCGCCCAGTCTATGTCTGGATAATTAAAATCCCCCATTATGATAACATTTCCCATCCTTGCTGCTAATCCAATTTGTGATAGGAGATCCGTCTCCATTTCCTCCCTCAGGTTAGGGGGCCTATAGCATACTCCCAGTATTATTTTCCCCTTAGCTTCATCCCTTTGGAGCTCTACCCATAAGGATTCCACCTCCTCTCTAGCTCCCTCAGTGATGTCATCTCTCACATTCGCTTGTACATTATTCTTGATATATAGGCATACCCCTCCCCCTTTTTTACCCTCTCTATCCTTGCGGTATAGGGTATACCCTTGAATGCTTGCCAGCCAATCATGAGAGCTGTTGAACCAGGTCTCTGAAATTCCCACAAAATCCAAATCCTCCTTGTACAACAGTATCTCTAGTTCACCCATCTTGTCCGCCATGCTCCTGGCATTGGTGAACATGCCAAATAGTTTAGACCGGTCGCATATTGTCCTCGTATTGGGTGTTTCAAGATTGCAACTAGGACTTGCTACTATACTCACCTTGTGTTTTTGTGCTTTGGTTAACCTACCACTAATGTCCCCAATACTACCCTCTGGAATATCTTCCGCGCTGGCTATCTCTGTCTTTGGACCCTCCCCCCATCGCCTAGTTTAAAAACCCCTCTAACTTTTTGGCCATCTTCATTCCCAGCAGATCTGCACCCTCCTCATTTAGGTGCAGTCTGTCCCTTCTATAGTACCGGTCCGAGGGGGACATGCAAGGAAAATAAAAAACAGCATTTTAGCTTGCACATGATTGGATGATAAAATCAGTAGAGCTTCCGCTCATTTCAGATCTACCCTCTAGATTTAGAGTGACTTGCAGTGCAAAGTGGATTTGGCTTTCGTAAACCCCCTTTGTGTCTCTGCCCCCTACTCACCTCTGAGCACTGACCCTTGGTTCCGCTCCCCTACCTACCTCTGAGCACTGACCCTTGGTTCTGCTCCCCTACCTACCTCTGAGCACCGACCCTTGGTTTCACCCCCTACCCAGCTCCCAGTATGGCCCTATTTAGAGAATATAGAGCCAAGTATCAATTTGTAAGTAAGTCAATAAGTAAGCCAAGTAGTTTGTATGGAATTTGGTAATGATAACAAAAAAAGCAATGAAATAGATTCCCTGAAGCCAGCAGTAACAGACCCCCACCAGCAACAGATCTCTCAGCAGCCAGCATCAATAGACTTTCCAGAAGCCAGCAACAGTAGATCCTCCCTAAAGAGTAGATCCCTTCCAGCAACAATTGAACCCCCAGTAACAAAAGATCCTCCAACAGCAACAATAGATTGCCATACAAAAATAGATACCCTCCAGCAACAATAGATACCCCAGCAGCCAGCATCAGTAGACCCTCCATCACACCCCAGCACCCCTTGCCATCGCATACATTTAGTATTGGCAGTCCCGGAACTGCGTTCCTCCGTGTTCCCGCTGAAAAAATGCCCTGTACATACTGTATGTGTTCATACGAAGCTATGCTAATCATCTAGCGAAGCACGTTGACGTCACCGCAGTCATGTGGCACCAGCTTACGATATGCCCAAATCAAACTGAATCGCAGGATAGGAGATGCTGGCTTCACAACCACCCGGTCTGTACATGGCGTTCCACTAACGCCGCAAGTTTGAAAGGACAGGATTGTCCCACCGCATGAGAGCCGTTATGAAGGTACCGACATGGTAGGATTTCGATCTGTGCTGGGACCGAAAGGGACACAACCATAACAATGTACAGGGTGGTAACGTATTGAAGCCATTCCTCTCCCTCCTCTTTTCCCTTGAATCACTAAGACAGTGCTTGCTGGAAAAGACTGCGCAATAAATAATCTGTCTGAGTGTTCAATCAAAAGACAGCCAGAAATATCCACTATTATTGTGGGCAAAATATACACAAACAGAACCTTGTAGTTGCAGTCCGCTGATTGTTACACATCCGCTGTTTTGAGATTTATTTCCTTGGATACTGTTCACATCTTTTGGACTTGAAACACTGCTACATTTATTATTTGCAGGACATTTGCTGGGGTACTCCTACCATTAATATTACACTGATCGTCACGTTGAAGGATAATCTAACAGTGATTAATGATATACCAGCTGGGACTATACCATGACTATGGCAAAAACATGATAGCTACCATCCTAGACTAAAATGATCCACAATTCAAGGACCTATATCCGTTTAACCCAGCAGTAGTGTCTCAACCACTAATCAGCTAGTATTGTTCACTTTGTTTTTCCCTACATTAACCAACAGGCCATTTTTTTGATTCAATGGTTTTTACCACCAATTTCTTGAGATCCCCCGGGGGCCATCCGCAGTGAAACTGTAATATATTTCCTTTTTAATACCAGAATTCTGGACTTTTTTCCCGTTTCTCTTTTTTACATGCCCTTGTTGCATCGATGCAAGTTCATCGCATATCAATTTCACTGCGAACGGTAGGCTGTTGTCCGGACTTCCCGTGTTTTGGTTTTTGATTGTTTTGTGTATTGTCTTGTATGTGTGTTTTTTTCTTTCTTTTTTTTCTGAATGTGCCCACAGGATCATCCTTCTTTGGGGAATCTCTCCTTTTTGAGAGAACCTTAAGAAGTTTGCTGTATGAAGTTGTACCAATATTAACAGTTGCATTTTAAATCTATGTAGTGTGTGCCCGAAGTGGGACCAATAAATTTTGTAATTTTATAGAACCATACCTAGATCTAGACTTTTTGTTGCAGAAGTAGCCGCTTTCTGATACTGGTAGGAATACCAGGATTTCTTTTTATATGTACGTGTTCATAGCCTGGAGATATAGATCTTAGGCACGAAGGAGCATTCTCTTCTGTCCATTATTTACAAACTCAACTGAGAATGTGGCTAGGTACACCCTCAACGTTTATAAAATAATCAGAGTTTTATACTAGCAATACTTACTTTTCAACTTCATTTCAAAATAATTTACCAGCTGATGCATGGTTGAGTCCCCAAACATATAGAAGAACCTTCCCTTCATGCAAGCATTTAGTTGTTCAACTTCATGGTAGGTCTGCATGTTGCAAGTCTTCGGGTACCAGATATTGTTCATAACATATCCACTGGGGTATTCTAGATTCCCTCCCGTTTTGCATTTCTCTTTTGTCTCTAAACTTGAATCTGACAAAAATATAATATACATATTTGCAATAATAATATAACCATTACTTTTGCATTGCATCACAGCTAATAAATTAATTGTATAACCATTCAATTATAGAGACCATTTGCATCTGTGATCATCTCAACAAAAAGTGACTAGAGCAAATCATGGATATGTTATGCACTTATTCGCAACAAGCAGATGTAATAGTTTGCAAAATTGTCATATGATTGAAAGGGAAATAGTTTTTTTTTTTTTTTTTACATATGTACAATATTTGTTTTACAAATAATAATATGTATCTAGCACCCTTGTCCCCAACAGGGGCTACAAGTAAATTTTGCTTTGATGGTTTGTAGTTAATCTGGCTGATTTGTAGTCTTATGCTATGTACACATGGGCGGACTTTTTGGCATCAAAGGTCCGACGGTCTTTCTGACAGACTTTCGACGGACTTTTTACAGACTTCCGACAGACTTTCGAACGAACGGACTTGCCTACGCACGATCACATCAAAGTCGAATTTGTGCGTGATGACGTAAGACTGGACTAAAATAAGGAAGTTGATAGCCAGTAGCCAATAGCTGCCCTAGCGTCGTTTTTCGTTCGTCGGATTAGTATACAAACGAGCGGATTTTTCGACAGGGCTCGAGTCCATCAGAAAGATTTGAAACATGTTTCAAATCTAAAGTCCTTCTGTTTTTCACCCCAAAAAGTCCGCTGCAGGTCCGATGAAGCCCACACACGGTCGGATTGTCCAACGGATTCGTCCTGTCGGACCAGTCCGGTCGAAAAGTCCACCCGTGTGTACACGGCATTACTGATCATTTGGGTTTTCTGTGTTTCTGGTTTAGCTGTGTTTCCTCCCTTCTGTTAATAGGTTGAGTTACAGTGAACCTAGGTTATGAATATGCATACTTTTCTCAGCCACTCAAACTGGCCACTGAGCATGCTGGGAAATAGTATACATTTTTGGGAAGGTCGAGTGATAAGGGTCCTTTATGGGGTAATGTGACAAGATTTTTAAAATTAAATCCGAGGACATTTTTTTTTTTTTTACTGGCAAATAGTAACTATTATATAAGCATATTTTCCTTAAATTATATATGAAGTGTATGTGGTATGTGTTTATGGAATGCTTGTGTGATATATACATTATTTCTCACATTTCGTCCATAAGATTAAAAAAAAGATACTTCTCAGAATTTTTTGGGATATGACTATTAAATGTTAAGAAGATAAGATAGAGAAAAAACTTTTCAATGCATATTTTGTATTTTATTCTTACCAAAGAATTTTGGTTTAACAATAACAATATAATTTAACAATTCAGAAAAGTAAAAGATTGCATGGTAACAACACAAAGAATACATTCGAGCATAAATAATCAAATAATAATAGCTAATAGCGTGATGTACAGAGTGCAGAGTTCAGGGTGTGTGATGTACAGAGTTCAGGGGTGCGTGGTGTAAAGAGTTTAGGGGTGCGCGATTTACAGACTGCAGAGTTCAGGAATGCACAACGTTACAGAGTGTAGAGTTCAGGGGTGCGCTATGTACAGAGTTCAAGCATGCACAATATTAAGAGTGCAGAGTTCAAGGGTGCGCTATATACAGAGTTCAGGAGTGCCCTACGTATAATAGTGCACTACGTATACAGTGCAGAGATCAAGAGTGTGCTACATACACAGTACAGAGATCAGAAATGCGCTATGTACACAGTGCAGAAGTCAGGAGTGCACTATGTACACTGTGCAGAGATTAGGAATGTGGTACGTACACAGTGCAGAGATCAGGAGCATGCTACGTACACACAGTGCAGAGATCAGGAATGCGCTATGTACACAGTACATAGAACAGGAGTGTGCTACACACAGTACAAAGATCAGTAGTGTGCTATGTAAACAGCGCAGAGATCAGGGATGCGCTACGTACATAGTGCAGAGATCAGGAGTGCGCTACGTACACAGCAGTGCTGGGACAAGGCCATTTGGTGCCCAGGGCAAAGATGGCAAACTGCGCCCCCCTCCCCCACTTTTAAGAAAGAATCAATGTAATTTCAAAACAAGGATATACTTAAAACAATACAAATTCAATTAGGTTTAATGCGATAGAAACAGAGTTCACTCACACCTTTTAATTATATGTACAGTCAGGTCCATAAATATTGGGACATTGACACAATTCTAATCTATTTGGCTCTATACACCACCACATTGGATTCCACCACTGGTCCACAGTGGGAGGATTCCCCCTTCCACCTGGAATGTGTAGATGGGGGAATTGGAACATTCTTTTTTTTTCATTCAACCTAATAGTTGAATGAAAAAAGTGATCAATGTATGGGCAGCCAAAGAGCTAACACTAAGATAGTTTAACCTCTTGACATCCACGCTATAAGCTGAATGACGGCCACAGCGCGGACCTGAATTTCCGGGAGTGCACGTGCCCTGTGCATGCTGTGATCACCGAGTCACTGAGTCCCGGCCCCTTACAATGTGATCAGCTGTCAGCCAATGACAGCTGATCACATGATCAAAACAAAAGCTCTGTGATCGTTTGTTTTTCTCCTCACGCTGACAGCGCGAGGAGAAAAAAAAGCTGATCACCGGCTCATGTGCAAGGGACATCGGTCCCGAAGAGGAAGAGGCAATTATGCCTCATCTGTGCCACCTGCCATTGCCACCTACCTATGCCCATGAGTGCCACCTATCAATGCCCACAAGTGCCACCTATCAATGCCAACTAGCAGTGCTGCCTATCAGTGTAACTGATCAGTGCCCATTATTGCCACCCATCAGTACCGCCTCATCAGCGTACATCAATGAAGGAGAAAAATTACCTGTTTTAAAATTTTATAACAAAATATAATAACATTTTTTTTTTTTTAAATTCGGTCTTTTTACATTTTTGTTTAACAATAAATAAAAACCGCAGAGGTAATAAAATACCACCAAAGGAAAGCTCTATTTGTGGGGAAAAAAATGATAAAAATTTCATTTGAGTACAGTGTTGTATGACCGCGCAATTGTCATTCAAAGTGCGCCAGCGCTGAAAGCTGAAAATTGGTCTGGATAGGAGGGGGGTTTAAGTGCCCGGTAAGCAAGTGGTTAAATCTCAGCTGTTTCAGTGAGAACTGGCTGAGATTAGAACCATTAATGAGCAGGCTGAATGTACCAAGTTGATTGATCAAATTGGGTACAACCAGCCTGCCAGATACTCTTATGATTATCACTAGCGGTTGCAATATCTGCTAGTGATAATCACTGTTTGTGGGGACAATACAATTGCTCAGCAGAAGGGATTCCCCTGTCAGCACTGACTGAGCTGACAGGGGAATCGTGTCAATTTCTTTCCTGAAATCTGTGGCTACTGGAAAGAAATTTGTACCATCTAATGTCTAACTGAAAGTGAAAGTGAAAGTTAGTGAATATCTTGAAAGAACATGAGGGGGGGGGGACAGATGGGGGATGGAGATAAGGACAGTTCAGTGATCACTGTGTACTTCAGTGTGCACATGACTCACCCAGGTCCAGGCTGGAAGATCAGGCATCTTTGGCACACAGGATTCTGCAGCTTTTCATATCTCCCGCCCACACATCCCTTCTTTTCAGATACATCTGCACGTCGGGGATAGTGTGGGCGGGGCGGGAAGTCACTGGAGGAGTAGAGGTGGGAGGAGCTGTATTCCTCCCTGATCTCCCGTCAGTGAGGGGGGAGGGGATGGTTCGCTGGGCTGTTTAAGTGTCACAGACACTACAGAGCTGCAACCACAGTCTCAGTATTTACAGACTGATTCTCCTGTTCCACGGACGAGAGAAATCAGTCTGTTTCTTCACAGTTACCAAGATAATGGGAGGCTTGTCCGCCCCTCCCCCTGTTGGTTCAATCCCTCCTGAAGTCGCTCTCCTCCCTGCCAATGAGGGGGAGGAAGCAGGTCGGTCGGAGTGGCTCTCATATTATGCTCAGTCAGCGAGCAGAGGGAGGGGGAGAAATCCGCCCCCTCTCACACTCCGCCCAGGGCACCCGTCCCTCTCGCCCACCCCTTGTACCGGCCCTGGTACACAACGCAGAGATCAGGAGTGTGCTACGTACACAGTGCAGAGATCAGGAGTGTGCTACATACAGAGTTCAGGAGCACGCTATGTACACAGTGCAGAGTTCAGGATCACGCTATGTACACAGTGCAGGGTTCAGGAGCACGCTATGTACACAGCGCAGCGTTTAGGATCACGCTATGTACACAGTGCAGGGTTCAGGAGCACGCTATGCACACAGTGCAGAGTTCAGGAGCACGCTATGTACACAGTGTAGGTTTCAGGAGCACGCTATGTACACAGCGCAGAGTTCAGGAGTGCACTATGTACAGAGTGTAGCATTCAGGCATGCACTATATAGAGTGCGGAGTTGCGAATTAGCTGATTCTCTTGAAAAGATGGTACTGACCACCAAACTCAATACGGGGTATAATTTATACTAACATTACAAGAGAGAGATAGTACAGAGAGAAAGTTAACATTACATTACAGGTGGCTGAGCCCATTCAGTGTAATTGCAGCTCATGTGCAATGTACAGCCCGTCACTGACATGAAGAGTGGTACGCTGCTGTACTCATGAGAGGGGTGTATGGAGGAAGGGATGGAGGGAGGGAGAGATGAATGGATAGAGGGAGGAAAGGATGGAGCGATGAAAGGAGGGATGGATGGATCGAAGGAGGAATGGATGGGGGGATGGAGGGATGAATGGAGAGAGGAATGGATGGAGGGATGGATGGAGGGAGCAATGGAGGGAGGGAGGGAAAGAGGAGAGGAAGGAGGGAGGGATGGAGGAATGGATGCATGGATGGAAAGCATCAAGGTGGAATAATTCAGAGAATTCCTGCACCTTCTTGTGAGATCTTTTTCAGTTGCTATAGGAGACAGTTGTTGCTACAAAAGTACAGGTTGCTAGTTACAGCTTAAAGGCTCTTTTTCTGTACTGCTGTCTACCTTTCTAAATGTTTGCCTAAGGAGTCTGTTGGTCTGCTAGTCTGCTGCTTTATTTGACTAAAGGTATCCTGTGCCCTACCCCACTCTTCCTGAAATGTTTTCTGTTCTGAGTAATAAACTCCTTTTTGTTCAAGCATAAAAGTGACTGACGCTCAAATTTTCTTTAACTGTCTACCTTGTACATTACATGCCATGCCTAGAAACCTGAAACCTGAGGTGCAATGTCAGCCCTCCCTGTCTCTTGGGGTCACCACCCCGCCTCTGGAGGTCAGGGGGGTGCTACATGTATTACAAGGCAAACACATGAAGCAGGGTTCCCAGTGAGAGCTCAGCAAAACTTGTTTTCTTTCAGACACTCTGTATAATAATTTGGATAGCAATGTGTCCAGTGAGCCTACATGTACATGCATTTTGTGAAAATGAATAATTGAAAGAGAGTTTTCTCTTCTGAATGAATGCTCTCTTATTATGGGCAGTAGGGAAAGAATACTGCATTATGGCCACTAGAAGTATCTGAGAAACATAGAGGGCATTAGAAAATTAATGTAACCAATAAATGTAAATGATTATATTTATTTGCTAACTCCCTCCAGCATTCTCTACAATTGTTATATAGTATCTCTTGTTACAAAGACATATGTATTTCCTATGCTCCTAAGCTCCATCTAGAGACTATAATGTGGCATTTTACTACTGTTCATAATAAAGGAACATTAGTTCATAAAGAAAATAGCATAAAGATCATCTGGAAAAATGGCTATGCATTTTTTAATGAATAGACCCCTTAGCCTCTCATTGCCTCTCTGTAGATAGCCATCTGAAGGGAGGAGGAGAGAGTGGGATGAGTCACTGCTCTTGTAACTCAGTATTTAAATTTCAGCTTAAGTTACTGTGGTGTGTAAACAACTGTCTTTTTCAGTAGAGTAAATAAGGGAAGCTGAAAACATTATGCTCCACATGCTCCATGCTCCATAATATTCATCTGCAATATATAGCTGTCTAAAAATATATTTAAAAAAGAAAAAAAAAATATCACTATAATAAAAAAAGAAAATATATATTAAATAAAAGCACATGAAGGATATATAACAATAATATGATAGCTTCTACAGGTAAATGAAATAAGGACTTACTAAGAAGTAGTTTCCCCACCAATCAGAGTCAAACCTGCCTTTGAAATTTGCATTTGATTGGTGATAGAAAGAAAGAGTTAAAGAGAGTGTTTTTAGCACAGGTTTCTGACTACACTCCCTGTTTCTGACCCTGTGCAGTACTTATTGGAGTCTTGCTGCAGTGGATTACAGAGAAGTGAGAATAATGTAAATTTTATTGATTTTCTGATTCTAGCACAGTCACAATGTATGCTGGATAGCTTTAGCAGTTCATGATTGGTTTCAGTTAATGTCTGAAATGACTTTTGAGACACACATTCAGAGATATTTAATGCTATTAAAGACGGCAATTTGTTCCAGTTGTTTGGTGACCAATCGGTACTCAAAAGCAATTAATCATTAGCAAAGTTATTAAAACAATAAAGCGAATAGAAACATCCATGACATTTCAATATAATGTTTTATTTGTTCAAAGCAGAATTCCACCAACACCCTTTAATGCTCCCCCCCCCCCCCCCCAGTGAAGAAAAACTCGCTCTCTCGCTCTAGCAATAGCCTCTGCATCCTCCTCTACAGCTGGCTGCTAGTCCTCCTCCAGATTAAATGACAGCCAGCATCATTCAACCCACTTCCTGGAGGTCCAGGCAGCTGATGACACACCCTAGGAGAACATCATCCCACTGTGTGGACTCACAGTATTCCTGGTAAATACAACACTCAATCCAGATGTAAAACCTGCTGCTCGCTGGCCAGAAGACTCCAAGTTTAAAATACTGCATTTAAAAATGGTGGTGTGGGTTGTGAGGGGGGGATTTGGGGGTCAGGTAAGCTGGAGTTCTATAAACGTATTCCTATTAAGCTCATTTATAATAGCACACTTGTTTATAATAGGACACTTGTTTGTTCTTGCTGACCTTTATGAGACTGTATTTATTAATAGGAAATATTGAGGTTGCTTTTAATTACAATGAGATTATGAAGAGGAGATACCAGACTAAGTATAATAACTATAATATTCCTATTAAAAAGAGGTGAGAAGTGGGAGTTTATATGAAGCACTTGGGAGCAGATGAATAAGTTGGATATATAGAAAAATACATTTATTGGTTCATAATGTTATATAATTTCATATCTAAAATTTTCTACACATTATTTTATATTAATAATCTTTATATTTCATTCAAAATTACTATTACATAATGATTGACAGTCCAAAAAATATTCATATATTTAACAAACACATGGGGTAGTTGATACACATAAACATACACACACACACACACACACACACACACACATTGCAATTAATACCTATGTAACCTATTCACCTAATTAGATTTCTAATGATAAAGATGAGAAAAGGTGGAATATATTAGAAAAACATCCATAAAAAATTGATTGGTATAAACATATATTAAATCATAGAAGAATCTTATAAACCCATAATTAGTAATGGATATGGTAGTTGTTAGCTTGACGTGTTTCGCGGCCTATATAGTATAATATTCCTAACTCCTGTTCTATGACTATAATTGCATATCATTTATATTTACAAGTAATACAGAGAAACAAAAGCAGATTAATTAAATAATAGGCATTTTTACTAGTGCTAAATAAATGGGTAGTGATGGGCCGGACACCCCAGGTTCAGTTCACACCAGAGCTCCCGAACAGAGAAAAAGTTCAGACCCGAGCTGCAAACTCCATTAAACTCTATGAGACCCAAACATGAAAAATCAAAAGTCCCCATTTTGAAGGCTTATATGCAAGTTATTGGCCATAAAAAGGGTATGGGGGCCCCGGTACTGAATCAATGCAAAAAAAACCTATAAAAAATATCATTTTTAAAGGAGGAATAAAAATGAAAAAAATCCTTTAAATATAGTGTCTGCCTGTAAAGTGGCCCATCTGTACCATGTATAGAAGCTGCTGTAGCAAAACCCCCCCCCAAAAAACAGCGCGGAGTCCCCCCCGAATTCGTACCAGATCCTTACCCTGAGCATGCAGCCTGGCAGACCAGAAAACACAAACAAAATATAGGTGTCTTGCGAGCCACAGATGGACTAATGCCTCTAAGGAGTAAACTATTTAAGCTGCAAGCACTGAACCACGTTTCATTGCGTGTAGATAGATAAAAAATAGTAAATGTGCCCGCGCTAGTATAGTGTCACATATAAAATATATAATATATAAGAAATATTTTCACATATAAAACACATGTAATGTGATAAATAAAACCATACAGGTAAAATATAATGCAAATAACTATAAATGATAAACCACCAAGTGCATATAAAGGTGCAATCGTGGTAGTAACTAATAAAAGTGCAACGTGCTAAAATATAAATATCAAAACACTTTCCAGTGACAAATGAGTGTATATCCCAATTAATAAATACAAATCACAAAAAAACGTGAATAAATAGTGTCCATGAAATGAATAAACATCATGCTTCTTCTGATGGGTGTATAAATCACAACACGTGAAAACTGTGCTCTCCCGTGATACCCCACATGTGCTTGCGCTCACCTTCAGTCCTGTGACACAGTAATTAAACGGTGTCAAAATAAGCACGGAGCTGTCAGCAGAGGAGGAGGATTGCACATGCCATACCGCACGCCATACGATCAGCTGCTTATTATTTTACCTGTACAGTCTGGTGCACTATAGCACCCATCCAATGTGAGTACCCTCTTGGAGGGCTTATTCTTTAATAAATGTCCTGGCTATATTGCACTATGGAGTCCCTCTGTTTGTTTTTTCTATGATTTTGGATCTTGGTTTTACCTGAGAGGAGTGTTTTTGCACCATTGTAACCTGAGTGAGCCTAGCAGTTTCACCTGGGAGGAGTGTCTTTGCATCATTGTATCCCGAGTGAGCCTAGGAGTGGCCCCAATGCTTATTTTGACACCGTTTAATTACTGTGTCACAGGACTGAAGGTGAGCGCAAGCACATGTGGGGTATCACGGGAGAGCACAGTTTTCACGTGTTGTGATTTATACACCCATCAGAAGAAGCATGATGTTTATTCATTTCATGGACACTATTTATTCACGTTTTTTTGTGATTTGTATTTATTAATTGGGATATACACTCATTTGTCACTGGAAAGTGTTTTGATATTTATATTTTAGCACGTTGCACTTTTATTAGTTACTACCACGATTGCACCTATATATGCACTTGGTGGTTTATCATTTATAGTTATTTGCATTATATTTTACCTGTATGGTTTTATTTATCACATTACATGTGTTTTATATGTGAAAATATTTCTTATATATTATATATTTTATATGTGACACTATACTAGCGCGGGCACATTTACTATTTTTTAGGCCAGAAAACACGCCCCCCCTCCTGAATTATACCAGGCCACATGCCCTCAACATGGGGGGGTGCTTTGGGGCAGGGGGGGGCTCTGCCTCCCACCTTAAAGCACCTTGTCCACATGTTGATGGGAACAAGGGCCTCTTCCCAACAACCCTGGGCGGTGACTGTGGGCTTATCGAAATCTGGAAGATCCCCAGATCCTGACCCCTCCCTATGTTAAAGAAATGGCCTGATATGGTTCAGGGGGGGGGCTCGCTTGTTTCCTCCCACGCTTGGCTAAGAGTTTGGTATGGATTTTGGGGGGACCTCGTGCCATTTTTTTTTATTTTGGTATGGGGGTTCCCCTCAAAATCCATACCTGACCCGAAGGTAAATTATGCAACGTTTTTTTTTTTAAATTCAGCTGTCAGCAGGGAAGCCCACTAAGAGCTTATGACTCATCCGTTGTTAAGGACACGGTGGCCGGCCTCAACAACCTATTGACTGTGCGCTCTGCGGGCAAACATCCCACCAAGCACACAGGAAATTTGGGTGTTTGGTGAACAAACAAAAGGGTGATGTTCAGCCCGAACTTATGCTCAGCCTGAACCGCTCGCCCATCCCTGTAAATGAACGATTATGACTTCATATAAAAGCAGATACAGTACCTTGAAAAAGTATTCATACCCCTTGAAATTTTCCACATTTTGTCATGTTACAACCAAAAACGTAAATGTATTTTATTGGGATTTTATGTGATAGACCAACACAAAGTGGCACATAATTGTAAAGTAGAATGAAAATGATAAATGATTTTCAAAATTTTTTTACAAATAAATATCTGAAAAGTATGGCGTTCATTTGTATTCAGCCCCCTGAATCAATACTTTGTAGAACCACCTTTCATTGCAATTACAGCTGCAAGTCTTTTTGGGGATGTCTCTACCAGCTTTGCACATCTAGAGAGTGACATTTTGCCCATTCTTCTTTGCAAAATAGCTCAAGCTCTGTCAGATTGGATGGAGAGCATCTGTGAACAGCAATTTTCAAGTCTTACCACAGATTCTCAATTGGATTTAGGTCTGGACTTTGACTGGGCCATTCTAACACATAAATAAATGATCTAAACCATTCCATTGTAGCTCTGGCTGTATGTTTAGGGTCATTGCCTGCTGGAGGGTGAGCCTCTGCACCAGTCTAAAGTCTTTTGCAGACTCTAACAGGTTTTCTCCTAAGATTGCCCTATATTTGGCCAATAAGTTCAATTTTGTTCTCATCTGACCAGAGCACCTTCTTCCACATATTTTCTGTGTCCCACACATGGCTTCTTGCAAACTGCAAAAAGGGACTTCTTATGGCTTTCTTTCAGCAATGGCTTTCTTTATGCCACTGTTCCATAAGGGCCAGATTTGTGCAGTGCGTGACTAATAGTTGTCCTAAGGACAGATTCTCCCACCTGAGCTGTGGATCTTTGCAGCTCCTCCAGATTTACCATGGGCCTCTTGGCTGCCTCTCTTGTTAATGCTTTCCTTGTCTGGCCTGTCAGTTTAGGTGGACGGCCATGTCTTGGTAGGTTTTCAGTTGTGCCATACACTTTCCATTTTTGGATGATGGATTGAACAGTGTTCCGTGAGATGTTCAAGGCTTGGAATTTTTTTTATAACATAACCCTGCTTTAAACTTCTCCACAACTTTATCCCTGACCTGTCGGATGTGTTCCTTGGCCTTCATGATGCTGTTTAATCACTAAGGTTTTCTAATAAACCTCTGAGGGCTTCACAGTACAGCTGTATTTATACTGAGATTAAATTACTCACAGGTAGAGTCTATTTACTAATTAGGTGACTTCTGAAGGAAATTGGTTAGGGGTATCAGAGTAAAGAGGGCTGAATACAAATTCATGCCACACTTTTTTTATTTATTTGTAAAAAGTTTTGAAAACCATTTATTATTTTCCTTCCACTTCACAATTATGTGCCACTTTGTGTTGGCCTATCACATAAAAACCCAATAAAATACATTTACATTTTTAGTAGTAACATGACAAAATGTGAAAAAATTCAAGGGGCGTGAATACTTTCTCAAGGCACTGTACAGAATATGTCACAGGCATTTGTCATTTTCCAAATAAATGTTGTGTAACTACAGAATTATTTCTAGTCAAGAATATAGAGATAATTGAGATACTTGTCCTTTTTTATTTTTGTTCTTCACATCATTTATATAATCTCAATTTTAAATTAAAAGGATGATACTCTGAAAAGTGCACAAAATACAATAAAGGGAACATGTACTGTATTTTTTTCACATAATTACTATTATGGTCAAAAATAGAAATAAAATGTAATGTTTACCATTTTCAGCCAATAGGTGGCAAGTGTATGGCTAATTTGAGAAAAGTCTAAAGAAAGTTGGATTACTAATATGTGGAACAGCAATCAGATTACACACATGGCTGAATAAGTCAAAACTGAAACCAGCAGCAGCAAAGACATGCAGAGCTGGCGCTGGGCAGCCTTATTATAAAGCCCAGCATGCTCTGCACTCAGAGAAACATTAATGCACTCTGTATTAAAAATTTATTTTGCAAACAACCATAAAAAATATAAAACATCAATTTATAAACATACTTCTTATATATTCTAAATAGCCCAAGGTTGAGATTTTCCTGCTATACTTTTTCATACTGTTCTGTCCACTTGGATTTTTAAAGCGTACATTTGCATATTCCAGCTTATCCTGTTGCTTTATACTTTATAACAGTGGTGTCCAACTGAAAAGGCCCAGACTTGCATCCGTTTGAGTAGAAGGCCAGATCTGTCATGTAAGTGGGAGTAAAATAAGACTCCTTGTTTGGTGTCAGTGGGAGTAAAAAAAAGTCCCATCATCTCCACAGTTTTAGTAGTGGGCCACATCTCAACATCTGTGTTATACCCAATCCAGCTGTACATAGCAGCCCTGGCCCTGCATGGTGGTGAAAAACCAGATAGTAAAAAAGCAATGGTCATATGTACAGTATCATAATAAAATCAGGGAAAGAGATGCATATGCCAGGGATAATCCATCCAGGAAGCTATATCCTCAGGGGCTTACATACCTGTAAACTTCCACTGTATCCCCCTCATCACGTTAACTGCTGTCAGTGAGAGAAAATTAAAATTATGAGGGGATGTAAAAGTGCAGCATCTACCAAAATGTCAGCTTTGGGTGAACAGACTCTTCTGTGAAAAAACATTGAATTAAATTATGTATACACTAAGGAACACTTAGGAATTACTGCTATGACTGTGTTCAAGGACCTTCTGACCCTTGCCAAAAATACTCACAATTAGAGGAATTGGAGGGAATATGTAACCCAGGCTAAATCTTCAAGGGTGGTGAAGGTAGTCTATGCCCTCTGCCAAGGGACATGGAGTTCTCAAAAGAAACCTTGAGCATTTGGTGTTCGCTGGAGTTGCCGCCAAGCCTATTTCTGGGACACCCTATCTCTGGGTAGAAAGGAAAAGGCCTCGGGGCTCAAAGACCACTCGTTGTTGGATAGAAAATTCCAACTCAATGAATCAGCTAGTTGGTTTTCTGCTGCTGGAATGTATACTGAAATTAGATCTATGAGGTGTGTCTGGGCCCAGTCCACAAAGGGACAGACTTCTTCCAGTAAAGTGTGGTTCCTGCCCCCCCTGTTTTTGAATGTAGGCTACTGCGATCTTGTTGTCTAGATGTAGGAGTACCATCTTGCCCTTCAAGGCAGGACTCAATGTTAACAGGGCTTGCATAGCTGCCCTGAGTTCCAGGGCATTCTCCTGGGCGTTGAATGCCCAACACCCCTGGGCTGCCTATTGTTGGTAATGTGCACCCCATCCTTCCAGACTGGCATACAAAATCACTACCTCTGGGTGCGTGGGAAGGATTAGGCAATGTTTTAGAAGGTTGCGGACCCGAGTCCATCACCAAAGAGATCATTTCACTCTGTAGGGGATGATGATTGATTGGTGCATTGATATTCCATTCGATTGCGCAAGAAAGGAACTCTGGAATGTTCTTGTGTGCCATTGGGCCTGTTAAATCATAGGGAATATGGAGGTTAAAGACCCTAGGATGCTGAGATAGGATCTGACTGGCAGAGTTACTGCCGACAATGCTGTTTTTACTCTGCGGATTTAAGGGCCTATCTTCTCCCTTGGAAGTTTGACCATGTTGGCTTGCGTGTTCAATAATGCACCCAGAAAGATTGTCCTTTGTGTAGGGTGTAAGTTGCTCTTTTTCCAGTTTATTATTCCCCCTAAAAGTTTTAAGGGTGTAGATTAGGAGTGTCCGATGTTGCACCAGAATATCCCTGCTGCTGGCAAGCAGCAGGATATCATCCAAATTATGGTGCGCGATATAAGCGAGATAACTGCATAAAAGAAGTGTAAAGGTCGTAAAGGTCCTGGGGTCCGTAGAAATCACGAAAGGTAGGCTTTGAAATGGAAAGTGCTGGTGATTGTAAGCGAAACGCAAATACCTCTGAAAAGCGGGATGAATCGGCACATGGAGATATGCGTCAGATAAGTCTACAGACAGCATCCAGTCCTCGAGATTTATTGCCAGCAGTATTAATTGAAGGCTCTCCATTTTGCAAGAGATGAGACAAATGCTCTAGTTGAAGCCTTTTAGGTCTAGTACCGGGCAAATATCCCCTGTTTTTTTCCTTACTAGCAACAGGAGAGTAGAATCCTTTGCCCTGCTGAGATATTGGCACTTCTGAGAGAGCGTTTCTGAAGAAGGTCCATGATGTATTTGACCATTATCTTCCTTCTCCGTCACCATGTCTGAATAAAACAGTGGACACCACACAAGGATCTTACACAAGTTCAGCCCACACCTGTGTGTAGTGTCTGACCCTGGCCCCTACCACCACAGGCTGGACAGGCATGGTCTCAAAAAGACTTTTGCTGGTGAGCTCTGAAGAAGACTTGGATTTCTGGAGGCCTAATAAAGAAGACTGGCCCTTCTTCCAGTTCCCTACCTGGCCTGTAGGATCTGACCTCTCTGGACTTATCTGGAAGATTGCATCTGTAGAAGGGACCCCTCTGGGCTTTTGGTTTCCTGTCTGACGGAATTAGACCTGACTTACCGCCAGTTACTTTAAAAATGTCTGAGTCTAGCTTAGAGCATAATAGGTTGATGCCATCATAAAGGATTTTACACCAATTAGACTTTGATGTGGCATCTGCCGCCCAAGGTTTTAGACATAGAGCTCTTCTGGCTATGATGGAAGTCAGCATTGCTCTTGCAGACAAGATAATTATGTCTATGGTTGATTCCTTAACAAAGTCTCCTGCCAGCTTGAGTTCTTGCAAGGCTGATATCTTCTCCTGGTCTGTTCATTCGACCAGAAACATTCACAACACTGGATGTCCAACCGGACATAGCCTTCCCAACTGCTGCCAACGCAATGGCCAGTCTAAAGGTGCCTCCTGCCGAAGTATATGCTCACTTAATTTCAGAATCTCTTTTGTTGTCTAACTCATTCCGGAATTTTACCACGTCTTTCAAGGGAAGGGGGAAGAGTTTAGTGCCTAGCTAAGTGCATCAAAGGTGTGTCAACCACTGGAGCTGTGATCAGAGGGTTTACACTGGGTTCTTTCAATGGGTATAATGGGTATAATCTTACGAGCCTCCCACTGATACCTGTCTTTTTGTCAGGTTTTTGCCAATCATCCTAGATAATTCCATCTAGTTTATCGATAAAGGGGAAGGTCTCTGGTACCTTTTTGAGGTTGGGAAAATATCTTCTGACCTTGCTTCCTCCACCTCCTGCCAGGCGATGGCTTTCTTGACTGACCTGGCGAATGGTTCTACCAGAGATTAATTAAATCCAGATGCCCCTTCAATTTCCTAATTTTCAGAGAAGCTATCTGATCTTTGGGGAGCTCGCAGAGCTGAAGCAGCCGTACTTTGGGCTGCAGCCTCTAAGTCGGGAGTAGGCACCTCCAAAATTGACTCTCTGGTGGATTCTCTGATTAAGTCTGTTACCTCTTTGACATCTGAGTCTTTATCTTTAGTTGCCTCTTCCATGCATGAGGGGCAAGCCAGCTTATTTGGTAGAGCTGGTGCAACTGCAAACACAGCATCCATTATCCCCTGGGTGGGAGTGGTCACCCCAAGAGGCCAGATGGCAGTGCGGAGAGGGTGATCCTGCTTGCCGGGAGCGATGATGACAGGAGGACCTGGAGCAACTTCTCCTGGACTGTCTGCTCTTCTCCTGGACTGTCTGCTGTATCTTCACTACTTACCCAACCCCTTACCTTGTAAGCTGAGGGTGGTCTGCTTGGGCAGTGGTCTCCATAAACAGAAGGATAATAACACTTACAGGATATAGTCCATGAAAAGACAGACAATACAAGCTAAACGTAGCCCCAAACCCATACTTGCAATGTGCCAGGAAGAATGATACAAAGGTACAGACCAGAAGAGAAGCAGGGTCCCAGCCTATGTGAAGCAAAACCATCAGTTTAGCAAAGTTAAAAAGACAAGAATAGCTTTTAAAAGTGGAGCTGACAGGGCGGAAGTGATGTCATTGCCAAGCATGCTCAGTGCACCCTGCGGACTCTGGCACCATTTTGGAAACTGGCAAAGGAGATCCCTGCTGTTGTCACTTCCTGCCGGCATGCTCAGAAGCCCGAAGCATGCTCACCATTTTGGAAAAGAGCAGAGGAACACAGAAGAACAAAAGTAGAAACATCAAAAAGGAATGATGTAAAGGAGAACCGCTGCAGAGAACTAGGCTTGTTTAAAGCACTTTGCAAGGGGCATGGCCAGGCAGCAGATGTAGCCGGACGCATCTTCAGCTCTCTCCGCTGAGAATCCGACATTTCATCCTGTGGATACAGTATATACAGACCCAATCACCTCCAAAACAGTCTCAGAAGTTCTACATAACAGGGCACTATCCTCACCCTGCTCCTACATCGCTAATGGCTACGAACAAACGACAGGACACCAGCTGGGCTTCGGACCTCATGGTTCAAAATGGCGCTTGTACCAGAGAACGTATCAGGACAGATACAAGGAGGCCGCACAAAAACTGTTCTCCAAATCTCTGCCAAAAGACTCCTCGGCCGCTATCAGTAAACCAAAGGATTCCTCAGGTGGCATATCGGAGGCAGATGACACCGTAACCCTTGAGGATGCCAATGGAGAAGGCTTTGATTGGGACACAGTGAGTACCCCGGGGGATATCTTTTCTAGGCCCCTGGACCCCACCACGCCTGACAACATGGGTGAACCCATGCTGCAGGATATTTTCACAGCGGTAACCTCCTGTAATACCTCCTTAGCCACTCTCACTGCTGAGATTAAGGGGGTCAAAACTGAGATCACATTCCTATGGCAGAATACACAAAAACTGCGGGAGAGGACACCTCTTTAGAAGGTAAAGTGATCTCTCTAGAGGACGACATGGCGCCCATGCAGAGAGATTTTACTTACACTAATCACATCACTGCACAACATGATTCTTGCCTGGAAGATTTAGAAAACAGGATGAGGCACAATAATGTGAGAGCCTTAGGATTACCTGAGAAAGTGGAAGGCAAGAATCCAGTGGATTTCACTAAAAAATGGCTCACCACTGCGTTTGGAAAGGAGGTGTTCTCCCCCTTGTTCTCAGTGGAGAGGGCGCACAGGGTCCCTGCCAGGCCTCCACCACCAAGGGCTCCTCTGCTGCCATTTTTGATTAGGCTCCTTAACTACAAAGACAGAAATGCGATACTTTACAATGCTAGAACCCAGCCAGAAGCCCTGAGGATTGACAATACTAAAGTCTCTCTTTTCCCAGATTTCTCTGCAGAACTACAGAAACATAGAGCTAAATTTATGAAAGTGAAAGGTTGCCTCAGGGATCTTGAAATAAAATATGCTATGTTGTTTCCGGCTCGACTGCGGGGTGGAGGCTATGGGCTCAGTCTAATTTTTCGACAAACCTTTGAATGCTGCACAATGGCTGGATAGAGAGGAAAACTCCCTACGTGAGTATCGAAGTTTCACCATAAGTATTGATCGTTATTTACCATAATTAGGCAACAATTTGCCCACCGATCTATTATGCCAAACGGTACGCTTTAGCTTTTGCAACAGTACTCATTTTTTGGAAACCCTAACTATCCCTGTAATTGAGAAGCTGTGTGACACTCTAGTGCGTTTCCACTGTTGCCCCCCAAATGGTCCTATGTGGGCTCCCAGTTAACTTGTTTTACTGTTCGATGGCCTGGTTGGTACGGGAATTAACACCTTACCACCTACCATGGCCTTACTTTTGACCACTCAATTGGAACTCAATTGGAACTGGGTCATATGGCTCTTGCTATCATTAAGTGATGTCTTGGAATGTCCGGGGTCTGAAAAACCTGGTTAAAACATTGGCTGTGTTAAGTACAATCAAGCGTATGAATGCAGATGTGATTTGTTTACAGGAGACTCATCTCCCCCGATTACTACTCCCCAATTTGTACAACGGCAGTTTTGCAACCAGTTCCATGTTACTTATTTGGCGTATTCGAGGGGAGTGAGTGTCCTGATTCATAGGGGCACACAATTCTCATGTGTAGAGGTTGACAGACTCAGAAGGTCGCTACATATTTTTGCTGTGTTCACTTTCTGGGACAAAATGTATACTTGCAGGGATGTACATTCCTCCATCATTTTTAGCCCATCTCCTTAAACTATTAGCAAATTTTATGGCTCGCTATCCCGACCTACCTGTTCTTGTTATAGGAGATTTTAATAACTATATAGACCATGAGAAAGACAAACGTTCTGCAATTGTTACTAGAGGCACTGTGAAAAATGGAGGCCCCACAGCCTTTGCACGTCTCCTCTCGGAGATGGGCCTTACAGATGTGTGGAGAATATGCAACCCTGACGCCTGGGTATATTCTTGTCAGTTTGCCTCAATTGAGGAACTCTGTCGGATAGATCTAGGGCTGGGAAACGAGTTCATGTTACCATTGATAGACTCCTCATATTACTCTGCTAGACACGTATCTGATCATTCTCCATTTTTGGTGGATCTTCGAGCCGGGGTTCTATGGAGACACACAGGATGGAAATGAATCCCATTCTGACTGTTTCTCCTTCCAGATCCTGATCTGATATGGGCCCTGTTGTCCTCTTATTTCAGGCGCAATTTAGGTACAGCTGATATAGCCATTGTATGGGATGCAGCTAAGGCCTATTTATGTGGTCAGTTCATTAGATCAATAACTCACATAAAAACTAAAACTAAGGAGTGGGAGTCGTTTATTATATAAGAGGCACAGAGAACAGAGGTGACTTACGTTGCTAACTCTTCGGATGACTCGAAATAGCATGGCTGGCGTCACAATCGATGCTATGTCATTTATCTTTACAGCTGGCTGAAAACAAGCTTTTATCCCTCCAGCATAAACACTTTGCTAGCTCTCCTTGCCAAGACTCAATTGCCTTCCTCCCATATCATTGCAGTGTCTGATTCACAAGGTGTGATTCACTTCTCTACCCAAGATATTACTAGAGTGTTTAGGGACTTTTTAAAGGATATTTACACCTCTAAAGTTCAACCCTCCTCCTCTGCTATCCGAGTTTTTTTTTAGATAAATATCCTACACCAAGTTTGTCAACAGTGTATGCTAAACAGCTCAATGCCCCACTGACTGAGGATGAGATCCTCATGGTAGCGCTATACCACTCAACTGATACCAACCCTTCTTAAAGTATTTAATCACTTCAGCCCCGGAAGGCTTTGCCCCCTTAATGACCAGGCCATTTTTTGCGATACAGCACTACGACGCTTTAACTGACAATTGCGCGGTAGTTGTACCCAAACAAAATTTATGTCCTTTTTTCCCACAAATAGAGCTTTCTTTTGGTGGTATTTGATCACCTCTGCGTTTTTTTTGTTTTTGCTGCATAAACCATTTATTAACCGGTTCCTGACCGGCTCACACAGATATACTGCTGCAGAATGGCTCCCCTGGGTGAAATCCTGTATGGGTACCTCCTACCTGTTTTCGGCCACCAGAGGGTGCGCACGCTTGCTGCATGGCAGGGGAGATGATGTGCGTGGCCGGCGGGGGATTTAAACACACAAATCCCTGTGCTGTCAGAGGAGAGAAGCCATATCGTTTGTTCCTACTAGATAGGAAAAACGATATGTCTCCTCTCCTAGTCACTCCCATCCCCATACAGTTAGAACACAGTGAGTGGACACTCAGTTAACCCCTTGATCGCCCCCTAATGTTAACCCCTTCTCTGCCAGTGATATTTACACAGTAATCAGTGCATTTTTATAGCACTGATCGCTGTATAATCGTCAATGGTCCCAAAAAAGTGTCAAAAGTGTCCGATCTGTCCACCATAATGTCGCAGTACCGCTAAAAATCACAGATCACCGCTATTACTAGTAAAAAAATATATATAATAAAAATGCTATAAAAATGCCATAAATCTTTCCCATAGTTTTAGATGCTATAACTTTTGCGCAAACCAATTAATATATGCTTATTGTGATTTTTTTTACCAAAAATATGTAGAAGAATATATATTGGCCTAAACTGATGAATAAATTGTTTTTTTTTTTTAATTTGGGATTTTGATTATAGCAAAAAGTAAAAAATATTGTTTTCTTTTTCAAAATTGTCGCTCTTTTTTTGTTGTGCAAAAAATAAAAACCACAGAGGTGATCAAATACCATCAAAAAAAAGCTCTATTTGTGGGAAAAAAAGGCATAAATTGCCTTTGGGTACAGCATTGCATGACCGCGCAATAGTCAGTTAAAGCAAAGTGGTTAAAAGTTTTGCAGATAATACAAAAGGTAAAAGTATTCCATGAACCCTCCATACTGATATGAATGACAATAACAGTATGAGTCAAACACGGAGAGGACAAGAAACAACCAAAAAAAAAAGAAAAGAAAGAAAACATAGGGCATTCTGTTCAGGGTTCCTTGATCCTATTAAGCATAAACATCAAATATAAAGGTGGTTCACCAGAAGTCTAATTTCATAGTACAATATCTAATAGGAAACTAGGAGAGCTCCTGCTCCATCTATCTGTGACACCAACAAATGAAAAAAAAGAAAAAAAAAAAAGGAGGGAGGAGGGAAAGGAGAAGTTGGGGGAATGGGCATGTAAGGATGAAGGAAAGGTTGTGAGGACATCACCAACTGTCCTCTTCAACATCCATTGATTGGAACATTAATGTGTCTCCCACCTTTAGCATGACCCAGGATTGACTTTCAGGATCTGGGGTTATAGGGCCCCTAATCATCTTCAGGTTGCATCCTTTGTGAGCTCCTGGTATAACTGATAGACTTATTCACCTTGCCAACCACTCAGTGTCTGCCAACCCTCTACTCCAATCCCTACACTGGCTCCCAATCACCCAGCGAATTAAATTCAAAATACTAACCACAACATACAAAGCCATTCACAACTCTGCCCCGAGCTACATCACTAATCTTGTCTCCAAATATCACCCAAATCGACCTCTCCGCTCTTCTCAAGACCACCTGCTTTCAAGCTCTCTCATCTCCTCCTCCCATGCTCGTCTCCAGGATTTCTCCAGAGCCTCTCCCATCCTCTGGAAGTCGCTACCTCCATCTATCCGGCTATCCCCTACTCTTGCTACCTTCAGGCGATCCCTGAAAACTCATCTCTTCAGGAAGCCTATCACGTCTCCAACTAATCTCCTACCCCTTCCACCAGCTCATTCCCCACAGTTACAACCTTTTGTACCACCTGCCCCGCCCTATTAGATTGTAAGCTCTTATGAGCAGGGCCCTCTTAATCCTCTTGTATTTTATTGTATTATAACTGTATTGTCTCCCTTTTATATTGTAAAGCGCTGCGTAAAAGTCAAATCGGTAGACTGTAAGATAGTGGAGGGTACCATATCAATATAGAAACAAATCGATGATTGATTGGTGGTGAACATTGAAGCAAAAAACATGAACTTTATATATATATATATATATATATATATATATATATATATATATAAAGAAGCATAAAAATAAATATAAATATATGAATATAAAATTAGGCATAAAAGTAAAAATAAAAGATAAAAATAGAAATAAATGGGTAAATATGCATATAAAAAAGCCTGTGAGTGATGTTGGATACACAGAGAAACACTGAAAGACCATCTCTCACCACTTGATATGTCAAGTTGTTTTATGCACCATGAACATGCGCACGCGTGTGTGAACATCTCTGCCAGCACAAAGGAAAAGGAAGCTGTGCAGGGACATACTATGGATGTGAACAAATGAGCACAGAAAGCACATCAAAGGGCACAGATGTGACCATATAGTTGTAAGAATACGCCCACATAGACAAAAAAAAAAAAATATATATATATAAATATATATATATATATATATATATATATATATATATATATATATATATATATATATATATATATATATATATATATATATATATAGATAGATGAAGCCCACCTAAGTGCATGTGATATGTGCCTATGCTGAATAGATGTCATGTCGGTAGGGTGGGAATACACAGTTAGTGCAGCAAGATGGCAGGTGTAAACAGGTGTAGAAGATACTGTGTCCCGGGGGAATACTCCAGCGTGAGAGAGGACACCCTTATTATCACATCATATACCTTATGCCAGAAGGGCTGAAGTGACGGGCAGCTACACCACATATGGAGGAACGAGCCCTTCTCTCTGCCACATCACCAGCATTGATCCGAAACGGAGGGTGAAATTTTATGAATCAGGTCTGGTGTTTTGTGTCAGCGTGTATTCAGTTTATAGCCATTTTCATGTACTGAGGATCCTTTGTGAATATAGAGATTGATACAGTCCCAACCTCCCTGATCTATCTCTGTTCCCAGTGCAGATTGCCAATAGGCTTCAGAGCGTAAGATTGTTGATGTCTTCCCAAACAATGAAGCGCAAAAGCGCAGAGATAACATGTTTCTGAGGGGTTGAGCTAAGCATAGTGACTCCAGTACTGTAGAGGTCATGGTAAAGCCTTCTCTGCATGATGGGTCATCTAAAAAGTGTTTAAGTTGGATATAGGACCAAAACGGAAACAAGCCCGTATTGGAAAGTTCCACAAGTTCGGTTTATCCCATGAAGCGGCCTCTACGGAAAAAGTGTTTAGCCAGCATTTCCGTATACAGGCATTCTGTCTTCACAAAGGCTCTGGCTAGGCCCGGGGGAAAATCCGAGTTGTTCTTGACTGGGGTAATGGGACAAAATTTTGCGTAAACTGGGTGCGTGGAACATGCCCTGTTAAATGCTTGAAGAGTGGGTCCGATAAGGGGATGTGTCAAAGCGGAGGAAGACACATGATCCCTAGGAATCCAAGGGACATAGCGTAAATCAGAATTCGAGACCAGACTCTCTAGGTACACCCAATCTTTACAGTGGATATGCACTTTCCAGTCAATGATTTGCACGAGATGAACCGCCCAGTAATAACGCTGTATATCAGGGAGGCCGATGCTTCCACAGGATTTAGGCAGCACTAAGTTTGTCCAACTTATTCTTGCATGTTTATTGAGCCAAAGGAAGGTCCGACATATGGACTTGTACAGCCCAAAAAAGGATAGTGGCAAGCGTATTGGTATGGTTTGGATTTTACACAGCAGGCGAGGAAGAATTGTCATCTTAAGAATGGATGATCGCCCAAACCAGGAGGTAGTGAATTTGTCCCATCTTTGAATATCCTGCAATATACTCTGCAGTTCAGCCGGAAAGTTTCTACGCGTTTTTTTTTTTTGTGCTATAAACAAAAAAAGAGCAACAATTTTGAAAAAAAAAACAATATTTTATACTTTTTGGTATAATAAATATCCCCCCAAAAAATGTATTTTTCTACATATTTTTGGTAAAAAAAAAATGCAATAAGTGTATATTGATTGGTTTGCGCATAAGTTATAGCATCTACAAAATAGGGAATAGGTTTATGGCATTTTTATGGCATTTTTTTTACTAGTAATGGCGGCGATCTGTGATTTTTAGCAGGACTGCGACATTGCAGCGGACAGATCTGACACTTTTGACACATTTTTGGGACCATTGACATTTATACAGCAATCAGTGCTATAAAAATGCACTGATTACTGTGTAAATGTCACTGGTAGGGAAGGGGTTAACGCTAGAGGGGGATCAAGGGGTTAAATGTGTTCCCTCGTGTGTGTTTCTAACTGTGGGGGAATGGGACCGACTAGAGGAGGAGACAGAGCGCTGTTCCTACTTAGTAGGAACAGATTCTCTGTCTCTTCTCTCCTGTCAGAACAGGGCTGTGTGTGTTTACACACATACACATCCCCGTTCTGGCTCTTGTGCTATAGCTGTTTAAAGGGCCGATGTACAGGTATGGCGATTTGCAGGAACAAGCCAACCTGCCGCAGTATAATGACAGCGGCTGGTCGGCTAGTGGTCAATGATGCATTGGTAACGGAGAAACTCCCCCCCCCCCTATGAATGAGGAGATTATCATTGTATTATTGAAACCAAAAAAAGAGGCTCTTTCGCCAGATTCATATAGACATTATATTTCACTACTCACATCTGACATTAAACTGCTAGCCAGGGTGTTAGCGAATAGGCTAGCTAAATGTATTCAAAAATTAATTCATAGGGATCAATCTGGATTCATAACAACAAGGCCCACAGCTAAAAATCTATGTAGACTATTTTTAAATTTACAATTACCCACTGACAATCCCAGAAATAGAGCCATCTTCTCCCTAGACTCTGCTAAGGCGTTCGACAGTGTTGAATGACCTTACTTGTGGGAGGTATTGTGAAGATTTGGGGTGGACAACACCTTTATTAGATGGGTACAACTCCTATATATGGATCACCATTTGCAAGGATATTGGTTAATGGGGACTTATTGGAACCTTTCCAGGTGTTCAGAGGCACCCGGCAGGGGTGTCCAATTTCTCCCCTGCTGTTTGCCATGACTCTGGAACCACTGGCTATTTATGTCCCTGCCTCGCAGAACATTGTAAGTTTCCTTAGGGGCCCCCAAGAAGATAAAATTTCTTTATGTGCGGATGACACTCTAATTTACCTGGGAGACACAGATGGATCCCTGACAAATGTGATGCAATTGATCACCGACTTCAGGTCCCTATCGGGGTTCACTATTAATTAAAACAAGTCGGTACTTATTCCCTTAGACCCACTTCCAAACCCCCTGCCAGACTGTGTGGGTCATGTTTAAGTGGTCACTGAGTTACGATAACTCGGAATACAAGTGACTCAGGATCTTAGTCAATATATCAAGCTGAATTTGGTACCGTTATTATGTATATTCTGGTCTAAACGTTCAGCGTGGACTAAACACCCATTATCAGTAACTGGTGGAGCCAATTTAATAAAAATAGTATGGGCCCAACAACTCCTGTATATATTTCCCAATGCACCTACATGGATCCCACATAAATGGCTCTCCAAGATAGACTCACAGTTTAGAGCCCTGATTTGGCGCAATAAAATAGCACAAACTAGTCCCAAAACGTGTCAAAAGTCTTCAATGCCTCCACGTTGCAATTCGGAAAAGACCTGGGTCGGCCTTGCAATCCCCCATTCTAGGTTCTAATTTGTAGCTTCCCAGGTACAACAACTGGGGGACTGGGGTCATGAAGACGTGCTAGACCCAATTAGGAACTTATTGATACCAACGGGCTCCCAGACCCCTGCACTGTGCCACTTGGAAGCGGGATTCTCACACCTGCCCCAAAACCTCCCTGCGATAGTTCTCATGAAAACCTTATGGGCATACATTAGAACTATCCTACAGGTTTGAGGTTTTTGTTCATATATCACCATCTAGCTTCATTTGCACTATAAGGAACTCTTTAAACTTCAGGACTTCCAACTCTGGGAGAGGGCGAGCGTTCTGTATGTTTGTCAGTTATATAACGGTACCAAATTTAAAGTGGTTGTAAACACACATCGAAAAAAAAAAAAAAAGACCTGCAAGACAAAGGCATAATGAGCTAGTATGCATAGAATACTAGCTTATTATGTAATACTCACCTGAGATCGAAGCCCCCGCTGCTGTGCCCCTACAAGGCCCTGGCCGACGACATCGCTCCCAGAGTTACTTTCGGGTATCGCGGGCTCTGACGCTGTGATTGGCCGGAGCCAGGATGACGTCACACCCGCGCATGCACACGGGAGCCTCCGGTAACGGCACACTCATTGAAGCAAACATCTGACCTCTGCCCCTTTAGTATCGGTATCAGCATCTCATAAGCTTTCTAATCTGTTCCTACTACACAGAGTGTACAGAACACCAGTTCAGCTACATAAATGGGGGAATAGAGACTCACCATTATGCCCAAAATGCAATAGAACCTATGGAGATTTTATACTTATTATGTGGAAATGTTGGAAACTGTTCCGTTATTGGTATTGCGTTCTCTCTACCATTTCCAGAGTTTTTTTATTTCCACATTTGCACATGATCCAGTTATATGTGTGCTTTGGAGATACTCTCACTCTTTCCGAATAGTCACACAGCGGTTCTACGCCTTTTATAGATAGCCTGCAAACTAATAGCTGGATATTGGATATCCCCAAGGGTGCCAGATGGGAAAAAATGGGTGGATACAGTCAATACAACATTGATACGTGAAAAACTCACTGATCAACATAGGAATGTTCTTAAAAAATTGTATTCATTGTGGCAACCGTGGCTAGATACGCCAGGAATAGCTCCACACCAACTGGTGAAAGACAAACTATTGCAAATGTAATCTTGCTGATGATGAGACAGAAATATAGTAACCAGTTGGGTACCTACCCTCACTCAGGAATATTGTTATGGTAGTTAACCACTTCAGCCCCGGAAGAATTTACCCCCTTCCTAACCAGTGCGTCGTTTTAACTGACAATTGCGCGGTCGTGCAACGTGGCTCCCAAACAAAATTAACGTTCTTTTTTTCCCACAAATAGAGCTTTCTTTTGGTGGTATTTGATCATCTCTGTGGTTTTAATGTTTTGCGCTATAAACAAACGATATTTGAAAAAAACGCATTATTTTTTACTTTTTGCTATAGTAAATATCCCCAAAAAATATTGTTAAAAATATTTTTTTCCTCAGTTTAGACCGATACGTATTCTTCTACATATTTTTGGTAAAAAACAAAAAATCGCAATAAACGTTTATTGATTGGTTTGAGCAAAAGTTATAGCGTTTACAAAATAGGGATAGTTTTATGGCATTTTTATTATTACTTTTTTTTTTTTACTAGTAATGGCGGCAATCAGCGATTTTTATCGTGACTGAGACATTATGGCGGACACATCGGTCATTTTTGACACATTTTTGGGACCATTGTCATTTATGCAGCAATCAGTGCTATACAAATGCACTGATTATTGTGTAAATGACACTGGCAGTGAAGGGGTTAACCACTAGGGGGCTAGGGAGGGGTGAAGTATGTCTTGGGGAGCGTTACTAACTGTGGGGGGCGTGGCTACATGTGACATGTCACTGATCTCTGCTCCCGATCACAGGGAGCAGAAATCAGTGACACTGTCACTAGGCAGAATGGGGAGATGCTTGTTTACACTAGCATCTCTCCGTGAGGCGATCGCGGGTATCCCCAAGGCGATCGAGTCCGCGGGACCCGCGACCCGACTCACGGAGCTCCCAGCAGGCGTGCGCCGCCGCCGGAGCGCTGCAATGGCACGGCGGCAAATTCAAAGGGACGTATGGGTACGCCCATTTGCCCAGCCATGCCATTCTGCCGACGTACATCGGCATGCGCCGGTCGGGAACCGGTTAAGATTCAAGTAGACGTTTTCTACTATTTTTGGTGTATTCTGTTCTATTTTTTTAATGTATTCAGGGAAACATATTTACTGATCTAAATGATACTCCGTACAATTGCTAACAATTGTTCTTTGTTGATTTATACGCATTGTGCCTTCATATGTATATTGTAACTTACCGCTCGTATGCAATGTATGACTGTAGATCAGTTTTATACTTCAATAAACTTTTTCTTGATAAAAAAAAGCGCTTTGCAATACTGGCCAGCACAACATTGAGACCACCAGACTGGGGTTCCCGTTATAGAGCTCGTTTAGAGGCTGTACAGGACAGGAACTTCCACCCAGGAGAGGCTAAACTTAGCTGGCGCAGATGCGGTAAGGGGTAGTATGCGATCTATCCAGTCCCAATCAGGTGAGGACAAAAAGGAGAATGGTGTGCTGGGGCCTAGATAAAAACGTATAATTAACCAGTCCTATCAGGTTGTGGGGGCAGAGCCACAGCCCAATGTATGCTGCCATGATACGCCAGGAAAGTTTATTTTCGGCTGCACACTAGAGATGGGCCGAACACCTCCTGCTTCAGTTCACACCAGAACTCTCGAACATTGCCAAAGTTCGGAGCCGAATAACGAACCTTATTAAAGTCTATGGGACCCAAACTGGAAAAATCAAAAGTGTCCATTTTGAGGGCTTATTATGCAAGTTATTGGGCATACAAAGGGTATGGGGGTCCGGGTACTGCCCTGGGGGACATGTATCAAGAAAAAAAGTTTTTAAAAAACATAATTTGTACATGAGCAGTGATTTACTGTTTCTTAAAGTGAAACAATAAAAATGAAAAATTCCTTTAAATATAGTGCCTTAGTGTCCTGTAAAATTGCACATCTGTACCGTGTATAGAACCTGCTGCAAAAATGACATTTATAAAGGCAAAAAAATGAAATTTTCCCTGCAAGCTTTCTTTATTTTATAAACAAAGACTTGTGTAGCCAGTCTGTATGATAAGGCCACAATTTAGTGCACTCGAAACAAGATTAGAGATTTTTTAGTTAAATTCTGGTGTCTGTTTTGCAGACTTTGGATAGAAATAATAGGTGCGGAGAAATTAGGCCGTAACCTTATAGAAGTGTTGTTGATTAATCAAGTTGTCAGGAAGATCCTGCTATTAATCGGCGTCCCAGGCTCACTGGGGCTCGGGCTCAGGCATTCCTGTTGGCGCCAGGTGGGCTATTCAAACCTGCCTGTCACACTCAGTCTCCGCTGTCTGTTCTACAGCGTCCTGTGTGTTTACCTGATCTGAGACTACCTTGTTTATATTTGTTTGTAGCCCTCCAATGCCGCTTACTGCGATAGTCAGCTATAAATGAGGGTGGTGGCAAGTTTTTTGAGATCACCTTGGTGTGTGTATTGGTCCAGGAACACACCAGCACCTTTGCAGCCATTGTGCTATTTGCTGGGTGTCCGGTGTGCTCCTGTACCTTTAAGAAGGGATGGGCTGCACTTCAGTCCACCTGCTCTCATTTATCCATCAGAATGCATGTGCCTCCACTGTGGGGACACTCATATTTTAGTGTTAGGACCACAGATATCAGGGTACTGTGACGAGGCTCTGTGGCTTACGCATGCGTTTGCAAATGCGTGCGGACTAAACCCCTGTTTTTAACACATACTGTTAGACAGGTTAATTTGGTTGTCTGCGAGCTGGTGGTAAGTAGGCTTGGATTTTTTTCCTGGGCATTCCCCAGGCCTTGTTTATATCTACCTGTTAATTGACCTGGCTATCTGTTTGTGATTAACCCAGCTATCTGCCTGCATCTGACCTCCAGCTTGCCCTGACTATTCTCCTGTTTGACCCTTGGTACCTTTGCTGTCCGTCTGATACCGATCACTGGCCTGTTTGACGATCCTTCTGCCTGATTCCTGATATCTGCCTGCTGTGATCCTGGTTCCAGTCCAGCATCCAGTCTTCGGTCTGCTTACCTGCTGTTGTTCCTGGTTCCAGTCCAGCATCCAGTCTCTGGTCTGCTCACCTGCTGTGTTCCTGGTTCCAGTCCAGCATCCAGCCTTCAGTCTGCTTACCTGCTGTTGTTTCTGGTTCCAGTCCAGCATCCAGTCTCTGGTCTGCTCACCTGCTGTGTTCCTGGTTCCAGTCCAGCATCCAGTCTTCATTCTGCTCACCTGCTGTTGTTCCTGGTTCCAGTCCAGCATCCAGTCTCCAGTCTACTTGCCTGCTGTGTTCCAGTCCAGCATCCAGTCTCCAGTCTGCTCACCTACGGTTGTTCCTGGCTCCGGTCAGTGTTCCAGTCTCCAGCATACTTGCCTGCTGTGTTCCTGGTTCCAGTCCAGCATCCAGTCTCCAGTCTACCCGCCTGCAGTTGTTTCTGGTTCCAGTCCAGCACTCCAGTCTTCTGCCTACTTAGCTGCTGTTGATCCTGCCAGGCACCCATACCACTCCTCACTCCTGTGCTCTCTGTCCCCATTCCAGAGGGCCTTGAGTGGGAGCTGTAGGGGAGGTCTCTCTCTGCAGTTCGGGCTCAAAGACCACCAGGTACGTAACACAAGTAATGCCTGTGCATAGTCATGGAGCAAGTGGCTGACGCTGTGTTCAAATAATTCAGCGGACTCCCTTATGCATGATACTGGGGCTATGGCAGGATTAGCTGTGAACAAGGAGGCAGAATAACCTGCTCTGGCAGAATAAGCTGCTCCGGCAGCTGCGGTGGACTGCGCACTAGTCTCTGCTTGGGTGACAGAGGATGAGGAGGATGGGGAGGATGAGCATGGTTTAGTAAGTCAGTCCACCACCTCCTCTGCATGCTGTAGCTGGATAGTATGGGCATCATCACTAAACAGAGGAAATGGCGCCCTGCCTGAGGACGGACCACGTCCTCCTTTGCCTGTGAACACATACCCTGCTGTCCCCCACACAGTGCCATGGGAACGTCTGCCTCTTGTTGGCCTCCCAGACATGATAGGGAGACTTATTATGGAAATGTAATAGAGATGGGGAAATGTGTACTTGGATGCACATTAATCAATGGAAAGTGGTGTTTGGTGCACTTTATTTCGAGTACTCATTACACAGACACACTCCACTGACACACTACAGTAAACGTGCCCGAACGCACTTCAATATACTGCATTAAAAGCACACTAATGCACTTCAATATACTGCAGTAAAAGTGCCCTGACACACTACAATATACTGCAGTAAAACTGCCCTGACACACTAAACTGACACTACAGTAAACATGAACGGTCGCACTACACTATCACTAAATTCACACTAAACTGACACTAAAGTAAAAATGAACAGTCACACTACATTCACGCTGCACTATCAATATATTCACACTAAACTGATACTTTACACTCACAATAGAATCACAATAGCACACTCGCTAGTAGCAATGAACAGAGCCCTGTTCTATCTCTCTCCATGTCAATATCACACTGCAAATGGCTGCTCTGGGAAGGAACCTTTTATAGTGTGGGGTGGGACTATGAGTAATGAGCCATGATTGGAGAGAGTCATCATGACTGTGTCCAATCATGGCTCTGACAGTACCATGTGCCCTGATTAGACAAAGCCTTCATTGCTTTAGCCAATCAGGGGTTCCAATGCTGCGCGCAGTGCCTTGTTGGGCATTCTATGGGCCGAACAAATGATCAAATGCCCCGAAAATTCAGGTGTTCGCTCGGGCGAACAGACAATGTTTGGCCCAAACCCATGCTCGGGCCATCCGTTCGCCCAACATTATTGCACACCTGATTTTGTCATCACTTTTTTCTCTAGAAAATATTACATACACAGAGAGAAAAAAATCTAAAAGGAGGGTAATTGCAAGAGATTCTGATTGGGTTGGTTGCAAGGCAAATGGAAAATTCATATAGATCTCAGGTTAAATCAATTTCCTGGATTTTCTGACTTCAATATAATTAGTGTTTTCTATGTTGAATTAGCAGTGCACTGCATTTACTCAGCAGCATCAGAGCAATATTAAAGCGGAACGAAACCCATGAATTTAGAGTTGCATTAAACCCAGAGCCCTGGTTCACATTGGTGCGATTTGACAAATTGCATGTCAAATCGGCGGCAATTGCCGGCAATGGCACTGTCCTAATCGGTGCGACGGTGCCTTTGCGGCACTGCACCAATTTCAAAAAGTAGTTTCTGTACTACTTTTTGCGATTTTGGGGTGCGATTTCCATTGACATCTGTGCAGAAACCTGCAAAGATGTCTCTGAAATCGCCGCTGAAATCGGGGCTGACATGTGTGAATGAAAAGGTGCAAGTTCAACTGAACTCGCACCATTTAATTCCCGCACTCAATGTGAACCTAGGCAAAAACCAACATTTATTATATTGCAGCTTAGTTGAGATGGCTTCATTAATTTTCTTTTTTAGGCTTTGTTTCCCATTCATTTTCACCTGGTGATCCAGCTAGTAAGTCTGTTGATTTCAAAATGAAAATGTGAATAAAATACTGCGCCACCAATGTGAAAATGAGCTGCTAACACAACAATAAGACTAATTGTATACAAAATGTGGGTGAAAAATGTGTAGCGCTAAAAGCATATAAGCCCTAGAGATAAACCAAGGAAAAAGTGCACATACACCGCTATGGTTGTAAAAATAAAATTCTAAACCAAACAACATAGATAAGATATTACTTTAACAGCCGACTCAACTGAATATAGGCATATGCGGTAACATCTAAAGTGCACATATATACACATCAATGTTCAAATAAACAACAAAAAATTTGATGAAGTGATAAGTCCAAGCAAATGGGTTTTAGGGAAAGCGCCCACAATGGGAATCTATAGTAGAATTGATGTTAATATATCACAAAAAGTTGCAGGTGATGACAGAACAGAGAATAAAAAAACAAAAGAAATACACTAGAGACGTTTTTAGTTGGCAAAAGAAGAACTCATCTTTGAATATAGGTGCAGAGTCATTACAGGCCACCACTTCATTCTAATCAGCCTTCTAAATCAAGGAGAACAGATTACCCCTCCACTCCCAGTGGTCTTAAAAATAGACATCCTAATGCCCATACCCCTATTCCATATGTAGCGCTGGTAGATTTGCAATCTACCATGTGTTAGGTAAATTTAGTAACTTGTTTGTTAAATAGGTTAGGTTTGCCTCTGTTTCAGCTTGGCTGACGTTGTGTGTGTTACGTGATTGTACAGGTTTATCCCAAACAAGTCTGTGGCAGAGACTTTTGCTCGTGCTACGTACTGGCTGCTAGGCAAGTGAGAGAGGCCTATCCAGGCGAGCAAAGAGTGTGTCCCACGAGGGGAGCGCATTCTATTGTAATATCCAAATTCTACCAGGACATTTATCAAGAATCTTACAAGAAGATATTTGAGTTTCTTCTGCGGTTTCCCTTCTGCTTCTTTCCTGCTACTTCCTTAGTAAATCGTTTAATAAAGCATTGAAAACGTATTCAAGTGTTGGTGCATGTATCGTCCAGAGGTAAACTCAATGGAACACCCTAGACCGGTAAAACAGAGGGAAGGAGAGTGAAGGTAACAAGCCCGCTTAAACCAGCAGCTCCACCGAGAGTTATGCCGCGTACACACGGTCAGACTTTTCGGCTACAAAAGTCCGACAGCCTGTCCGACAGACTTTCGACGGACTTTTGGCGGACTTTTGGTGGGCTTGCGGCAGACTCTCTAACGAACGGACTTGCCTACATACGATCACACAAAAGTCCGATGGATTCGTACGTGATGACGTACACCGGACTAAAATAAGGAAGTTGATAGCCAGTAGCCAATAGCTGCCCTAGCGTGGGTTTTTGTCTGTCGGACTAGCATACAGACGAGCGGATTTCTGGGTCCGGCGTAGTTACGACGTAAAGATTTGAAGCATGTTTCATATCTAAAGTCCGTCAGATTTGCGGCTGGAAAAGTCCGCTGAAAGTCCGGGGAAGCCCACACACGATCGGATTGTCAGCCGTATTTTGTCCGTCGGCGTCCGTCGGATTTTTGTAGACGAAAAGTCCGACCGTGTGTACGCGGCATTAGTTCTACACATACTATAGGGGGACACATCCCCACTATGGAAGAGGAAGAGGAACTAGGAATAGGAGTAGAGGTTACCATCAGGGTAAAAAGGATGGTTCTCAATATCATGAACACCCTAGACATGATAGATCACCTTATGGGTGGCAAAGTAATTTAAGGTGATTACCACCAAGATCACTATCAATTGTAGAGAACACAACACCCGCGTATACATACAACCATTTTTCACCCCTTTAGAGATGAATACTCTCAAGAAGTGTACAATTCACATTATTCATATATGGACAGAGAACACGATAAATACAACAGATCTTCTTTTAATTACAACCAAACCCATCCTGGGCCTTCTCATACTGGGGGTTTTCCCAGAGCGACAGAAGGCCACAAACGAGGCCCAGAGCAAAGTGTGGCTCTAGAAGGGGGCAGCGTGCCAGGAAAAAGAAAGTGAATATAAAAGATAAAAGGTATTTTTAATCTGAGCCACGCCACATTTACAGATGCTGAAAAGCTAATTTTAAATGAGGGACTCAAATTTGTCCCTCCGTAAAAATTAAATAAATTTGCTACGTTTATTGATGTACAGAAATTTAAACGCAAATTAAACATACAAAGACACTTTTTTACTAACCCCATGAGACCATCACATACAGATATATGGGGAGGCACTGTCCATTCAGGCCTCCCCAATCCCTCCCTTTTTTACCCTCCAGGCCCCATTGCACCTTCGATCAATGTCTTTCATAATTTGGTACTTAAGGATTTAAATCATTTGCCCAAAAAAAGAACATATGATAATCCTAATATCAAGGTGGGGCTTAAACAATTGTGCGAACGCAAAGATCTGATGATACATCCAGCGGAAAATGGTGGTGGTATCATAATTCTTGATAAGAGTGATTACTATAAAGAGATGTTCAGAATCCTTAACGATTTGGAGACCTATAGACCACTACCGAAAGATCCCACCTCTGATTATAAAAAGGCATTGGTCAGACTTGTAGATAGAGAAGCACAGTCGTGGACTCTTGATAAAAAGGAAAAAGGGTATCTGGTACCTTTGACTCCACGTATGCCTGTGATGTATTATCTTCCAAAGGTCCATAAGGATGCTTTACATCCCCTGAGTCGCCCCATAATTAGCAGAATTGATTCCATTACATCCCGTATAGGGCGCTATATCGATTTCCATCTACAACCCTTAGTGAAATGCATCCCCTCGTATCTTAAAGACACCAAAGACACCATCAGCCTTTTAGAGTGAGTAAATTACAGTGATGATCTGTTGCTAGTTACAGCAGATGTTGCAGCTCTATACACCTGTGTACCACACGTCCTCAGACTCTCAGCTGTAGAATTTTATCTGAGCAAGAGTGACAGCATTCCCAGAATCCAACAGGAATATATCATGGAATTACTGAGTTTTGCAACAAAACACAACTACTTCTGGTTCAGTAACCAGTTCTATTTACAGCAGAAGGGAGTGGCAATGGGGGCCAAATTCGCCCCCAGCCTGGCAAACCTCTTTATGGCCCGCTGGGAGCCAGTCTCTGTCGTCTATGCCTTCAATAGATCAGAGTTGATCCTTTGGGTTAGGTACATAGAGGACGTCTTCCTCCTGTGGAAAGGTAATAAGGCTAGTTTTACCACTATAAACTTTTTGGATTTAGAAATCTCAATCATGAATCATCAATTTGTCGCTAAAATGTTTTTTAATCCCACCGACCGGAATGGATACATTCCGGTTGACAGTTGCCATCATGAATCATCGTTGAAGCCGGTCCCACATAGGGAACTGTTGTGCTTTAGATGCAATTGCACAAATCTATCTGACTATAACCATCAAGCTACAGTACTCAAGTCAAGATTTGTAGAGAAGGGCTACCACCCTTCAATCATAGATGAGGAAATCAGTAGAGTATCATTAATAGATAGGAATTTTTTGATGACAAATCAACCTAGGCGTGCTCAAGATACTAGTCCTTAGAGGACAGATTGCTCCAAACGTCATTGACCCTCCGGTTAGAACCTCCTTTTTTCATGATCTTAAGGGTTACTACCCATTTCGCAGGTGCAGTGTATGTTTGCATAATACTTGTGGTAGAAGGAAATCAGAATCTTTTGAGTCCACCACTACGTCCCAACAATACCAAAAGAAACATTTTACCACTTGCGCTACTTGCTATATTGTGTATTTAATCACCTGCCCCTGTAAAAAGCAGTATGTGGGATGTACTATACGAACTGTTTCGGCGAGGATGAATGAACATATTGCGAGCATCAAAAAAGGCTGCATTAATCATAGTGTACCTAGACACTATCTCCATCATCATAATAAAAATCCATTAAGCACTAAGTTCCAGATCATAGACAAATTCATTCCCCATTGCGATTCCTGTCTAAGAGGGGTCTCACGTCTTCAGACATTCTGGATTCACCAATTAAATTCTTATTCGCCCCATGTGATGAATATAGACTGGGACATTAATGCCTTTATTAAGCAAGCCTAAAAAATCTATATTATTATATATTAGTTGTTCTCAGTTCTTCTTTTGGGTACTTTTATAATCAATGTGTACATTCATATTTTACACAAGGGTTTGTTCATATAGTACATATACATCAAGGATATAAATTGCCTATTTTGATTAAGTTTAATGCAGGATGCATTTCAGACGACATACAATTATGTATTTTACATTTATATAATTTTAGTGACATCGAAACATTGTAATCGCTATCTATGGATTTTATATAATTGATAAGAGTGATGTTAGGTGGGGGCCATCTGTTCTTTATATTATTTTAGTGAATGATCAGCCTTATATGAAGGATTATATGAGATACGGCTCCCTCGTCATACAGGAGGGGGGTAAACTGAGTACTGATGACTATCGAGTGAGGTGGGCTCCTCTAGACGCTGACTCAAATGAGAGATCTTGATGTTGATGGGTGTGGCTTTGTTGACAGAAGTCATCATGTGACGATGAAGGTACCCACACTACATCCTATTTTGCGAGCCATGAATCATGTGACCGTGATCATACCGAGGCTTGTTCATCCACCGTAATATTGCGATGACTAATAGGTCTGCCAGTGTGAATTGATGAAGTATACCACGTGCTCCCTATGCAGTACCCCTGTGATTGGTGGACGAATGCGAGGTGAGAGACGCACGCCGCCTACCACGAGGCATTCCAATTAAGTCCAGTCTCCGGCTGTTTATTGAATTAATTGATTTACGTATTCCTGTGTATATATAGCGCAGTGGTAATTAGCAAGCTTATGCCCCAGTGAAAGTCCTGTAGGACAAAACGCGTTGGTTAATGCTTGCTAAAGCTTCACACACTGCGCAATTCTATATATTTTAAGTGATCACCTTTTTATTGTACACATCTGTCATGATGTTGGTACTTTTTTACATTAAAATTCTACATTTTTGATCTATGCTATGTGGAGGCCTTCTCTCTTTTTTTTCTTTTATGATTACTGCTCCCACCATTGATTGGTGAGCGATCTGTGGATATTGCACAATATTGGGAGATCCGGTTGAATACCTGGTTCCAGTACCCGCTGACTGCTGTAAAAGAGCTGGAGTAAGTCTTCATCCTAGCCATCCAAGGAGATCGTAATCTGCAATTTTTGTTTGCATCCTTGCCTGTATGACTCACCGCCGCTGGTGTGTGGGTCCACATCTCATGGTAAGAGTACCTACCCCTCTCCCTGGTGGTGAAAGCACAGCCTTGGGTGCCGTCTGATTCTGAATATTTGAATATCATCATCTGCAACTTTTTGTGATATATTAACATCCATTCTACTATAGATTCCCGTTTTGGATGGTTTCCTGAAAACCCATTTGTTTGGACTTATCACTTCATTAGGACCACTGGGAGTGGAGGGGTAATCTGTTCTCCTTGATTTAGAAGGCTGATTAGAATGAAGTGGTGGCCTGTAATGACTCTTCACCTATATTCAAAGATAAGTTCTTCTTTTGCCAACTAAAAACGTCTCTAGTGTATTTCTTTTGTTTTTTTATTCTCTGTTCCGTCTGGGTGCCGTCTGATTCTGAATATTTGAATATCATCACCTGCAACTTTTTGTGATATATTAACATCCATTCTACTATAGATTCCCATTGTGGACGGTTTCCTTAAAACCCATTTGTTTGGACTTATCACTTCATCAAATTTTTTGTTGTTTATTTTAACATTGATGTGTGTATATATGTGCACTTTAGATGTTACCATATATACCTATATTTAGTTGAGTCGGCTGTTAAAGTAATATCTTATTTATGTTGTCTGGTTTAGAATCTAATTTTTACAACCATAGAGGTGTATGTGCACTTTTCCCTTGGTTTATCTCTAGGGCTTATATGTTGATTTCAAAAGAACAAGCTCTTTAGCAGAATGTATCAGCTACAGAGAGGAGAGAAACCATTTAACACCAGCAGGGGTGCTTACAATGATCAGCTTTTATTTATGTAAAACTTTCATCTCAAAAGAAACAAAACTGTTTGCTGTAATTGCCTAAAAAGTATTAGATGAAATTTGGCTTCAATGTGTATTTAAATCTGCTAGCACATCTAACACCCCCCTCCCCCAGACTAACAATGCTGCTGTCCAAAGGTGCCCCCTTATGCTCATTCATTCAGAGATTGGAATTCTAATACAAGAGGTGTGTTACAGGCCAGATCACCAGTCAAGAACAGAGGGAAAAAAGCCTAAAAAAGAAAACGAATGCAGCCACCACATCAAATGATTGGTTAGCTGCAATATATTATATTTTTGGTTTTAATACCACTTTAAGGCCTCATGCACACTAGATGTTTTTACAGCGGCTCCCAGGGTCTGTCTTACTTTTTTTTTTTCCTGCCTCTAAACGCATAGGCTATGTTAGCCTATGTTTCAATGCACGCATAGGCTTTTAGCAATGGTAAGTGGCAGGAGCTTTTAGAGGCAGGGAAAAAAAGAAACACTGCCAGTGCGTCCAGGAGCAGGACAGTTTGGGCAGAAAAAATGCTTGAGGCTACTAAAAGCTGCTAGAAGCTGCTAACAGATTTTAAAAGCTGCTAAACATTAGTGCTTGAGCATTAATTTATTTCAATGACCAGAATAATTTTTTATTCTGGTCAATGAAATTAATTAATGTACAAAAGCTTAAAGGGGTGTTCCGGCCATTTTTTTTTTTTTTTTGTAAAGTCAGCAGGTACAAACACTGTAGCTGCTGACTTTTAATAGGACACTTACCTGTCCAGGGAGCTTGCGACGTCGGCCCCCCGAGGCAGATCCGTCCACTGGATCTGCTGCCGGCGCCGCCATCCTAACTAAGGGAAACAGGCAGTGGAGCCTTGCAGCACACACACATGTCTCAGAAAACAACGGGGCCGTTGTAGAATAGGAAGAGGCAGATTAGGAAGACTGCCTAGTAACAGGGGTTTCTGGTGAGTAAAAAAATTTTTTTTTTCAAATTTTTTAAAAACATTTTTTAAGAATGTTAATGTAATTTTTTTTTTAGGGTGGCTCTCCACTTTAACGCCTGTAAAAGCTTTGGACACTTTTACAAGTGTCAAGCTTTTTTTCTGATAAAAAGCTGCTGGCATCTTGGGGAGTTAAATAAACGTCCTGTGTGCATGAGATCTAAAAGTTACCTAAAACAGTTACAATCAAGGGATGCCATGATTGATAACTGTCACAATTGTTCACTCAACCAAACTGTCAAGCCATGAAATGGGTGGTGTCATAACTGATCCTGTGTGCAGCACCATGGCAACTGAAGATCAAATAGAGGCTAAGATGGTAGCCTTCTCGGCTCTAAAGGATAGGAGGGTTTAGTTCCACTTTTCTTACATTTGATTTCTTCTTATTTGAAACTCACATTGAAAAATACGTTACTTTTTATTTTGGAGATTGCACTCTCAACTTCTGTGAAATGGAATTCCCTTGGTGTGTACTGAGTCCAAAGACATCCTTTAAAGGAACTTAATTTATATACATTATAGATACCAGTTTGATTATGGTAGGAGAATTAAACTTACTCTGACACCGAAATACAATAATCTCAGGAATTTGCTGCGGAATTTCCAATCTGACATTTGATCTTAAAAAGAAGAAGCAAAATAGAATGTATGTTAATTTAGAATACTGTATATTGAACATTTTATCATAAAGTGTGGTAGTTCTCTAAAAGAAATCAAAATATATGAAAAGCAAATAAAGCGCATATATTATGGGTAGGGAGGAGTGAATCTGCCTCTGAGTTATGTTCCATGAATCTTGCTTGAAAAAACCCATAGAGGTCTATAGGGAGTGAATCTAGTTATTCAATCCTGGCTATTTTTAGTGCTAATAGGCAAGCTATTTTCAAATAAAAGTTATGGGAAGCCATGTACTACCTAGCCAGGAAGGGGGCGGGGGGGAGGCATATACTAATGCCAAAATAAAAAGTTAAAAAAAATCTCTCCCTGCATAGACTTATCAGCTCTCCCTGACAAAAAAATGATGGGTTTTGCTAACTTTTATGTCACAGGGTATGGGTGCAGCTATTTTTCAAACGCAATTTTTTTGGAAACAATACACTTTTTTTAATTTGAATGCAAAAAAATCACAATACGTTACCCAATTTTTGGTAGGGGATTTAAGGGGATATGCAGAGTAAATAGAAACCAAACATGTCACACTTTAAAATTGTGCACGCCCATGCAACGGCGACAAATTAAGTAAATTTTAGTATCCATAGGCGAGGTTTTCAAAGCCTTTACAGGTCAACACTTTGGATTGACACAGGAGGTTATTTTTACACTGTCACTTTAATTTTTATTTTTTATTTTTTGATCACTTCTATTGCTGTCACAAGGAATGTAGACATCCTTGTGACAGCAATAGGCATGTGATAGGTACTCTTTATGGAGCGAACTGGGGTCTATAAGACTTCAGATCCCTCCTCTGCCCTTAAAAGCATTTGATCACACCAAAATTGGTGTAATCAAATGCTTTTGATTTTAAAAATAGAGCCTTCTACACCTGGGTAACCCAGGAGTTATGTGACGTCATCGCTTCCGGGTTGCTATACCATAAAGCCAAACAAAGCCGATCTGGTCTTTATTGGCTCCATAGTTGTGCGCAGCCTATTGCATTAGGGTGTGCACCCCAAAACTGCTGTGAATGATAGGTGTGACCAAATTGTGCTACAGTGGGAGGGGCTAAAAGGGGAATACTTAAATAAAACAAAAGCCTTCCTGTAGCCATTAAATATGCTTTTGGGTTTCCCTCCCCCAGTAGGGTGCATTCACACTAATGGCGGGGGACATTAAAGGGAGCTTCCAGATTCTGATAAGCCCTTTGCCTGCAGACCCCCACAACCACCGGGCCAGGGTTGTGGGAAGGGAGCCCTTGTTCTCAACTCTGCCAACCTTAATAATCATTGATAGCAGGAACCTGTCATAAATAACAGTGAAAGTAATACATGAAGTTCAGCTCCTGCCGTACGGGTAAATGTTCTGGCATTTGTCCAAATGCCCAAATAGCCAAGGTTTGGTCTGAACTTGTGTTTGGACTGAAACTTACGCTCATCCCTATTAATGATGTTTGAGCAAAAATGGCACCTTCTTCTAGGGATAAAAGGAGGATGAAGGCATTGTTAACGGGAGTATTGTGATCCCTTTACTGCAATATTTAATGAGCATTATTATTATTATTATTATTATTATTATTATTATACAGGATTTATATAGTACATACAGTTATCATTAAAAATAGTGTATATATCTTGGTTAATGCTGCATTTAAACGGCACAATTAAACTCATAGATTAAATACATTTAAATACAAAGTGAGATGTATTATCTATTCATGTAGTTCTTTGATTTACAGGTCTACTACACAGTACAGCTCTGTCTGGCAAGGCTGGAGACCTGAGTTTTCTTCTCTTCCCCCCAGCTTGTGACTGGAGAATGAAAAAGAAGCAGCAAGCTTACCCGTGCATCACTATGCTTTCTCCAGCTATCAGCACATGAATTGATTGACTCCTTGTCCTGCTTCTTCCTCTCTACTCTGATATCTGCTGTACAGGGACTGCAAGAGACTGATGCCAAGACAAATGCATGAACTGCCTGCATTAAAAAATATAGGGGCGTGGTCTGGTCCGAGATGGCCGCTTAGCTCCTGAGCTCTGACACCATGAGGTCCAGCAGTCTCACTAGCAGAGGTACTACCCATGGAATGACAAGGAGAACAAACCGCAGTGCCTCCGCTACCAGGTCCCCCTCACCCTGAGACCTGAGAACCCAGTTCAGCAGTAATATCCTGGAGTTATTCTGCACACAAAGGTAGAGGGGCACCATGTCTGGCACACAGGCCTCCTCATGGAGATCCTGCTCTCCCGGCACTAGCCCTCTCTGATAAAAAGAAAGAAACAACGCTGCCATAGGCACAAAAGAAACGTCAGCACTCAGCCTCAACGATCTACATGAGATTGCAGCAGATATAAAAAATACCCTCTCGGCAGTTATCTCTGACTTGCTAGATGACATCCACACCATCAGTGCCAGAGTGGGGGAGGTGGAGAGAATGGAAGCCCGCCATGATACCTCACTCTGTCAATTCACTGAGTCTCACTCCATTCACCTGCGAGAGCTCCACCGTCATCTGGAAGACCTTGACAACCGTGCCAGGCGCCACAACTTAAGGGTAAGAGGGTTGCCTGAAACCATTGAACCCAGCCAGCTTACCCGCACCACTGTTGCCCTATTCAATGACCTATTAGAGAGGCCCCCAGACGCCCCAATAGAGATGGAATGCTTACACAGAGCACTCAGACGTCGAGGAAGAGACACAGATCCCCCAAGGGATGTAGTCTGCTGCCGCGTTAATTTCCCCCAGAAGTAAGAAATCCTTAGGAAACTACACCCAACCCCTCCTTTCTCCTCCCTACTTCCCTTACTATTGTCCATCTCTCTCCCCTTCCAGACTACCCCCATTTACTCATAGTGTAGATTTGCTTCTCCCAAATTTTCTTGTTTAACCCACTCTTTATCGTGCCTGACATGACCCACTCTGTGAATTCAACCACACCCCTATCACTTAAGATAGTATCCTTAAACGCAAAAGGCCTCAACATACCTGAAAAGAGGTCGCAAATTTTAGCTAACATGTATAGCATGAAGGCAGACATCATATTCCAACAAGAAACCCACTTAAGATCAAAAGCTATACCCAAATTAGAAAACTCCTATTTTCCTCACATATACTGCTCTACCTCCTCCACATCCAAAACTCCATTTTGCTGTCAAAAAATCTTCCTCTCCAAATTTCAGACACTCTGGCAGACGAGCAAGGACGTTATGTCTTTATAAAAAGCACACTAAGGGACAATATAGAAGAGAGAAAAAATAGGCCCACTTTCCCTGTCTCAGTGCTATGGTGCTTCAAATCTTTCACAGCATACAAAATTGAATAAAATATAGATTAAAATAAAATACAAAATATACCGTAGTTATCAGCAGCTGCTAAAACTAAAACATATAAAAACATTCACAAGGTAAACGGGTCCAAAAGTACACACCAGTACCAGATATTTACCAAAACAGCGCTCCTGTCATTAGTTAATATGACTGGCTTTCATATGTTAATATTCATATGAGAAAAGAATCCCACACATTAGAATGACAAATAGTGATAAAGTCCAGAAAAGACACAGGCGGTGTTCCTAGTGTTGATTGATAAGTGTGCACCTTTCACCAGAATCCTCACACCTGTGCGTCACACTCCCCACACGCCTTACGGTGACCAAAAGTGATGTTTTGCGTTCCACAGTCTGAGAGAGACAACCGGAAGGAACGAATGGAGACTGCCCAGTTCAATGTGACTACCTCTGACCATTCCCGTCTCTACAGTAGATGGGTGATAACGCAGACACTGATACAAGGGACCAGCTTTTATGCAGATTTTTGGAAGGTTTCATTTTTAAACAATTGGAGGATTGCATGACTATTGGATAACAGATGTCTATTAAACATTACCCAACCATTATACTCCTATTCCCAATAATGAGACCACACCAGCTTCTGGAGTATAAAACAAAGGCCGTAGCAGCCTACTTTATTAACTTAACATAAAATTATATATCAAAAATATAAAACTTCCGTCATCTATAAAAACAAACATCTGTTATGCAACCTGGATCAAAAAAGAACGTTGGTCTGAGCAATAGCTTTAACAAATCTATCTGATGGCCATAACAACTATAGCACTGCAGCCCTAAACCAAAATTCTCCAATAGGCCTCAAGCCGACAAGCTGGCTCAGAGACTGCCGTGACTGCAGTGCCCCATATCACTTCCCGGCTAACCGGGAACCAAAAAACCTCCGGACCCATATCAACGTTGGATCCCCACTCTTACTTTTTAGCCATCTTCCTTCCCTTGCCCAGACCAACGCCCGCCACTGCCACGACAATCTCTCTTCTTTCACCTGTTGACAAAAGAAAAACCACAAACCCAACGACAATAACATATCTTATTACTAGGGAGGGTGGGCGGGAACTTTCCACGATCTTCTGCTATCCCTCCCAGAGCGGGAAGCCCTTTTAAGTGTCCCCTCCCCTAATTCTCCCTCCCCCTCGGCTCCACCATAATCCTCTATCATTAACCCTTACCCTGTTCCCACTGTCATGTTCGCCCTTTGCCTACAGCATTACATGCTGTTGCTCCAGGCTTTTCTATAAATGGTAAAATGGAACTGTACTATGTGGAGTTCTTCTTCTCATATATTTGAATACCTTTGGGGATTGCATGCAGCTCTGATCTAGCCCATACTGTGGATGGCAGCCATTTAAAGTGATTTGAGGCTTTCTGGTGAAAGGTGCACACTTATTAATCAACACTAGGAACACCGCCTGTGTCTTTCTGGACTTTCTTTTCTCATATGAATATTAACATATGAAAGCCAGTCATATTAACTAATGACAAGAGCGCTGCTTTGGTAAATACCTGGTACTGGTTTGGACTTTTGGACTCGTTTACCTTGTGAATGTTTTTACACTATGACACAAACCTATCACCCTAGCTAACATATACGTACAGTCCTAACACTTCCCAAGTTCCATTCTTTAAATCAATTACCTGCTTACTAACATTCTTCCAATCTGGCATTCTCATCCTAGGAGGAGACTGAAATGTCACACTTGATCCTCTTACTGACACCTCCACAGGTACTTCCCACCTCCCATATCGTGCCCTAAAACAAATCAGACTCTCCTTCCAAGAACTCTCCCTCCATGACACGTGGAGAACCTTGCACCCCCACGACAAGGATTACACATATTTCTCGGCCCCTCACAACAAATACTCACGCCTTGGCTACCTCTTCCTCAGCCAACATGATCTACCTTACTTACGCAAAACAACAAATGAACCAATGTTCAATGTTCAATTCCGACCACCACCCAATCACCCTCTGCTTAACTTTCCCAGCGTATAACCACACTTCCAAAATTTGGAGACTTGACTCAAATTTTCTGACTGACAATGAAGGAGTCATTAACTCCTTGCATAGCATGAATCTATCCACGGCCGCTGCAGTAACCCCCTATTCAAGAGCCCAGCCCCTTTCAGGACACCGGCGCATGAAGTACAGCGGCGGAGGTGTTTTTTTGAAGCACCTGATTAGAGCCATAGACTCAAATAGGCTTCAAAATAGGGTGGACTTGTGGCACAGAGCATTACGCTTGGAGCCCACCCAGGTGTGTTAGAAAAGCAAATTTATATTTGATTTTCTAACACTGAAATGCCTCTCCGCCAATCAGGAAGCGCGTGTCTGATACCTCTTTCCCAATTGGCTGAAAGGTCAGGCGATCCTATTAAATGCCTAGGAGGAGGGGGATGCGCGGCGGAAGCCGCTGTGATCCACACCACAGGAAGAGGAAGAAAGCTGCCAGACACGCTTCCCGCTCACTTCCTAGATGGGGTAAGTGCGGGGCTTTGATGTCCCAACTGTCCTCGGGGGGGGGGGGGGTTGTCTGTCAATAGGACAGGGCATAGATGGATCGAAATCTGTCTGGTCCCTGCTGAACTTCAATTCATCTATGGCCAGCTTAATGTTTTTATAAGGTACTACATGGTGTATATAGGGCTCAATTAACAAGGCTGACACAGCAGGATAAGAATTCTTATTTTCAAACAAATTGACAGCTCATGTCCAGCCCTTGGTCCATTGAAACCTTTTTTTTTTTTTTTTTTATTTTGTATTTTTGTCTTACATTCATCATTATTTCTAATATATATCCATTTTTAATCATATATGAATATATCTCTAGCAATAATAATGGTAATATTGTAATGTAATACTTGATCCTTATATTTACAGTGCAGTTATTTTGTTTTATCTGCTTTGTATTGTTTTGTTTTACTCCGTCTCTAGTAGTAACTAGGGATGAGCTTCGTGTTCGAGTCGAACCCATGTTCGACTCGAACATCGGCTGTTCGACCGTCCGTCGAATTGCGAACGTAATGGGCCGTTCGCGCCAAATTCGTGTGGCGCGTCACGGCCCATAATTCACTGCGGCATCGCAGTGCATTACTGGCTGATGATTGGCCAAGCATGCACTATGACCCGCATGCTTGGCCAATCACAGCGCCGTCAGTAGAGAGAGCTGTAATTGGCCAAAGCCAGGGTGGCTTTGGCCAATTATGGCTCAGGGGATTTAGTACACGCCCCACACTATATAAGGCCGCCTGCACGGCGGCCCTGTGTAGTGTGTTCCGGTGTGCTGATAGAGAGAGAGACAGACAGTGTCATTTGATTTGAGTTAGCTAGATTAGGCTAGATCTGTTCCTGCTATTTACATTTAGTGCAGTGCGTCCTGCTCACAGTGTTCAGCTAGATCCGTTCCTGCTATTTACATTTAGTGCAGTCAGTGCGTCCTGCTCACAGTGTTCAGCTAGATCCGTTCCTGCTATTTACATTTAGTGCAGTGCGTCCTGCTCACAGTGTTCAGCTAGATCTGTTCCTGCTATTTACATTTAGTGCAGTGCGTCCTGCTCACAGTGTTCAGCTAGATCTGTTCCTGCTATTTACATTTAGTGCAGTGCGTCCTGCTCACAGTGTTCAGCTAGATCTGTTCCTGCTATTTACATTTAGTGCAGTGCGTCCTGCTCACAGTGTTCAGCTAGATCCGTTCCTGCTATTTACATTTAGTGCAGTCAGTGCGTCCTGCTCACAGTGTTCAGCTAGATCCGTTCCTGCTATTTACATTTAGTGCAGTGCGTCCTGCTCACAGTGTTCAGCTAGATCCGTTCCTGCTATTTACATTTAGTGTAGTCAGTGCGTCCTGCTCACAGTGTTCAGCTAGATCTGTTCCTGCTATTTACATTTAGTGCAGTCAGTGCGTCCTGCTCACAGTGTTCAGCTAGATCCGTTCCTGCTATTTACATTTAGTGCAGTGCGTCCTGCTCACAGTGTTCAGCTAGATCTGTTCCTGCTATTTACATTTAGTGCAGTGCGTCCTGCTCACAGTGTTCAGCTAGATCTGTTCCTGCTATTTACATTAAGTGCAGTGCGTCCTGCTCACAGTGTTCAGCTAGATCCGTTCCTGCTATTTACATTTAGTGCAGTGCGTCCTGCTCACAGTGTTCAGCTAGATCTGTTCCTGCTATTTACATTTAGTGCAGTGCGTCCTGCTCACAGTGTTCAGCTAGATCCGTTCCTGCTATTTACATTTAGTGCAGTCAGTGCGTCCTGCTCACAGTGTTCAGCTAGATCCGTTCCTGCTATTTACATTTAGTGCAGTCAGTGCGTCCTGCTCACAGTGTTCAGCTAGATCTGTTCCTGCTATTTACATTTAGTGCAGTCAGTGCGTCCTGCTCACAGTGTTCAGCTAGATCCGTTCCTGCTATTTACATTTAGTGCAGTGCGTCCTGCTCACAGTGTTCAGCTAGATCTGTTCCTGCTATTTACATTTAGTGCAGTGCGTCCTGCTCACAGTGTTCAGCTAGATCTGTTCCTGCTATTTACATTTAGTGCAGTGCGTCCTGCTCACAGTGTTCAGCTAGATCCGCTCCTGCTATTTACATTTAGTGCAGTGCGTCCTGCTCACAGTGTTCAGCTAGATCTGTTCCTGCTATTTACATTTAGTGCAGTCAGTGCGTCCTGCTCACAGTGTTCAGCTAGATCCGTTCCTGCTATTTACATTTAGTGCAGTGCGTCCTGCTCACAGTGTTCAGCTAGATCTGTTCCTGCTATTTACATTTAGTGCAGTGCGTCCTGCTCACAGTGTTCAGCTAGATCTGTTCCTGCTATTTACATTTAGTGCAGTGCGTCCTGCTCACAGTGTTCAGCTAGATCTGTTCCTGCTATTTACATTTAGTGCAGTGCGTCCTGCTCACAGTGTTCAGCTAGATCTGTTCCTGCTATTTACATTTAGTGCAGTGCGTCCTGCTCACAGTGTTCAGCTAGATCAGTTCCTGCTATTTACATTTAGTGCAGTGCGTCCTGCTCACAGTGTTCAGCTAGATCCGTTCCTGCTATTTACATTTAGTGCAGTGCGTCCTGCTCACAGTGTTCAGCTAGATCTGTTCCTGCTATTTACATTTAGTGCAGTGCGTCCTGCTCACAGTGTTCAGCTAGATCTGTTCCTGCTATTTACATTTAGTGCAGTGCGTCCTGCTCACAGTGTTCAGCTAGATCCGTTCCTGCTATTTACATTTAGTGCAGTGCGTCCTGCTCACAGTGTTCAGCTAGATCCGTTCCTGCTATTTACATTTAGTGCAGTCAGTGCGTCCTGCTCACAGTGTTAAGCTAGATCCGTTCCTGCTATTTACATTTAGTGCAGTCAGTGCGTCCTGCTCACAGTGTTCAGCTAGATCCGTTCCTGCTATTTACATTTAGTGCAGTGCGTCCTGCTCACAGTGTTCAGCTAGATCCGTTCCTGTTATCTTCCTACTGACAGGCAGGCTTGTCTGGTTACAGTATATAAAGCTACCTGAAGAAAATTACAGGTGTTCTATCCCAGCTTAGTGCAGCTACAGGCCATTAGTATGTCTGGAAGGCCAAGAAGGAGAGGCAGACAGTCACAAGCCAATAAGTGAGGGCAAGCGGGCTCTGTGTCTAGTGCTGGTCGTGGAGACGGTGCATCCTCATCAGCCCGTGGCCATGGGACACGCTTGCCCTTTTTTTCGGCAGCTGGCCGTGTTGAGCCGCAACATGCAGAAAACTTGGTCGAGTGGAAGACCAAGCCGTCCTCATCCTCCTCATCCTCTCTCACCCATGCCCAGGGTGCTTTGTCTGGCAAAGCAGCGGCCTCTTCCCTCAGCTCAATGTCATCAGTGACTCCTTCCCTAGCTCCACCATGTCCTCCTGAGGATTCCCTCGAACTGTTTGACCACAGTGTTGGGTACATGCTCCAGGAGGATGCCCAGCGTTTGGAAGGCTCTGATGATGATACTGAGCTCGATGAAGGCAGTAACATGAGCACGGACAGAGGGGGTGCCCAAGAAGGACAGCAATCTGGCAGTCATGCTCCCCCTGCTGCAGCATACTGCCAGGTTTGCTCCAGTGATGAGGAGGGAGGGGATGATGAGGTCACTGACTCAACGTGGGTGCCTGATAGGAGAGAGGAGGAGGAGGAGGAGGAGGCGGCACATCACCAACGAGGCAGGATGCCCTCCAGGGGCCAGCCTAAGGGCAGCACATTGACTGCATCACACCCCAAAGCTCCACATGTGCAGGGCGCTGCAGTCTCTGCGCGTTATTCAAAAAGTTCTTTGGTGTGGGCCTTTTTTGAGACGAGTGCATCAGATCGCACCGCTGCTATTTGCAACATATGTCTCAAGCGTATCTCGCGTGGCCAAAACATCTCCCGCTTGGGTACCACATGCTTGACCAGACATATGTTGACCTGCCATGCAGTTCGTTGGCAAGCATATCTAAAAGACCCACACCAAAGAACAAAGAGGATCTCTCCTTGCTCCTCATCAGCTGAGATTTCCAACCCCACTAGACCTTCAGTCCTCTCTGAGACCTGCAGTGAGAGGAATGAAGGTGTAGAATTAGGTGTGTCACAGCCAAGTACTTGTGGGCAATCTGCTTTTGGTACACCGACGTCAGATTGTACCAGGCAAATTTCCCTGCCCCAGCTGCTGCACCGCCGAAAGAAGTTCGCTCCCAGCCATCCACATGCCCAGCGGTTGAATGCTAGCTTGGCAAAATTGCTAGCACTTCAACTGCTGCCTTTTCAGTTGGTAGACTCTGCCCCCTTTCGTGAGTTTGTGAAATGTGCGGTTCCTCAGTGGCAGGTACCCAAACGCCACTTTTTCTCACGGAAGGCGATTCCGGCTCTCTACCGGCATGTGGAAGGCAATGTCCATGCCTCGCTGGACAGGGCGGTCAGCGGTAAGGTGCATATTACCGCTGACTCATGGTCCAGCAGGCATGGACAGGGACGTTACTTAAGTTTCACGGCGCATTGGGTGACTCTGCTGGCAGCTGGGAAGGATGCAGGACAAGGTGCAGTAGTGTTGGAGGTTGTTCCGCCACCACGCCTCCAAAATGCTGATTGTGACATACCTCTCTCCTCCACCCCCTCCTCTTCTTCTTCCTCCATGGCCTCTTCCTCGGAACCAGCGGTGCTCCGTAGGCGTTCAAGGGGCTACGCAAGTACGCAGGCCAAAAGATGCCATGCGGTGCTTGAGCTGGTGTGCTTGGGGGACAGGAGCCACACTGGGGCAGAGGTTCTGTCAGCTCTGCAGGGGCAGGTTCAGAGGTGGTTGACGCCACGCCAACTTAAGGCAGGAATGGTGGTTTGCGACAATGGCACCAACCTCCTCTCTGCCCTCCGACAGGGACAACTGACCCATGTGCCCTGTTTGGCTCACGTCCTTAACTTGGTGGTGCAGCGGTTCTTGGGCAGGTACCCGGGCTTACAGGATGTCCTGAGGCAGGCCAGGAAAGTCTGTGTGCATTTCCGCCGGTCATATAATGCCAGTGCTCGGCTGACGGACCTCCAAAAGGAGTTTAACCTGCCCAAGAACCGCCTAATCTGTGACATGCCCACCAGGTGGAACTCGACATTGGCCATGCTGCAGCGGCTGCACACGCAGCAGAGGGCCATCAATGAGTACCTGTGCGACTATGGCACCAGGACAGGGTCAGGGGACCTTGGTTTTTTTTCCCCACGCCAGTGGGCCATGTTTAGGGATGCATGCACTGTCCTGTCACCATTCGAGGAGGCCACGAGGATGGTGAGCACTGACAGTGCATGCATCAGTGACACTGTCCCCCTTGTCCACCTGTTGGAGCACACGCTGCGTGGAATAATGGACAGGGCACTTGAGGCAGAACAGAGGCAGGAAGAGGAGGACTTCCTTAGCTCTCAAGGCCCCCTTTATCCAGACAGTGTTCCTGCGTGCCTGCCGATCACACAGGAAGAGGACGAGGAGGAGGAGGAGGAGGAAGATTGTGTCAGTATGGAGGTGGAGCCTGGCACTCAGCATCAGCAGTCTTTAAGGGATCAGTCCCAAGGAACACATGGACTTGTAGGTGGCTAGGAGGAGGTGGCTGCGGACGTTGTTGTCCTTAGTGACCCAGAGGACTCCGGACCGAATGCCTCAGCAAACCTACGCTGCATGGCCTCCCTGATCCTGCAAAGCCTGCGTAAGGATCCTCGTATTCGTGGTATCAAGGAGAAGGACCAATACTGGCTGGCAACCCTCCTTGATCCATGTTACAAGGGTAAGGTTGCGGACCTTATCTTGCCATCGCAGAGGGAGCAGAGGATGAAACATCTTCGGGAGGCCTTGCAGAAAGGTCTGTGCAACGCGTTCCCAGAGACTGGGAGGTTACAAACTCCTGTTTCTGGACATTGTGTTGCTGAGGCTTTGGTCAGTCAAAGAAGGAGCGGTGGAGAAGGTGGCCGTCTGACCGATGCGTTCAGACAATTTTTTGGTCCGCAGCCCCAAGGTATGATCGGTTCCAGCAACCATCGCCAGCGTCTGTTTTACATGGTGCAGGAATACCTAGGGGCAAGATCAGACTTGGACACCTTTCCCACCGAAAATCCTCTGGGTTACTGGGTTTTGAGGATGGATCACTGGCCAGAGCTTGCACAGTATGCAATTGAGCTACTGGCCTGTCCTGCATCCAGCGTTCTTTCGGAACGCACATTCAGTGCTGCTGGAGGCGTGGTAACCGATCACAGGGTGCGTCTGTCCACTGACTCGGTCGATCAGCTGACCTTCATAAAAATGAATCAGTCTTGGATCACCACCAGCTACCAAGCACCTGATGCTGATGTAACTGAATAATTTTTTTCAGATCCCTTCAAAGACTGCCTATGCTGATGCTGAGTGACTATCCCTGAGTAATTATCCTCTTCCTCCTCAATCATCACGCTGATAGCTTGTAAGAACATTTTTGGTTCTGGGAGCCACCACCAGTGCCTAAGGCACAATTTTTCAGCCCCTGTTTAACAGGGGCGTGTAATTACAATTTTTGATGTAATACTTTGCAGCAGGGCTCGTTCCTGCATTCCAACTAGAGTGTCTGTGAGGGGTTGCAGTGTTGTGGCACCAGCACCAGTGCCTAAGGCCCAATTTTTCTGCCCCTGTCTAACAGGGGCGTGTAATTACAATTTTTGATGCAATACTTTGCAGCAGGGCTCGTTCCTGCGTTCCAACTAGAGTGTCTGTGAGGGGTTGCAGTGTTGTGGCACCAGCACCAGTGCCTAAGGCCTAATTTTTCAGCTCCTGTTCAACAGGGGCATGTAATTACAATTCTTGATCTAATATTTCACAGCAGGGCCCTGTGAGGGCTTACAGTGTTTTGGCCACAGCAACACCTAAGGCCCAAATTTCTGCTGAGTATATAGGGCAGGACCCTACTTTCAAACATCTAACTTACAAACGACTCCTACTTGCAAACGGAAGGAGACAACAGGAAGTGAGATGAAATCTACCCCTAGGAAGGGAAATTCTCTCATGTAAGAGTTAATATGGGAAAACAATTTCTCCTTTCCACTGATGCTTTCCAATCCTTGTTCCACAAAAAAACCCAAATTTTCAAAAAACATTTTTCATTGGGACAAAAAAGTGAGGTGAAATCTTCTGAAGAGGAGGAAAGACGCAAAACAAATGTCACAGGGGTGATAACCCTTCCCTATGTTTTCCAAAAAGCTTAGAAAAGATTTTTTGGCTGGAGCTAAACACGTTAAAAATGTTCAAAATTACAAACAGATTCTACTTAACAACAAACCTACAGTCCCTGTCTTGTTTGCACCGCCTGTATACTGCTGTTCAGAGTATATAGGGACCTTTCCTTATTTTAATTTGGGTGCGGGGTTCCCCTTAATATCCATACAAGACCCAAAGGGCCTGGTAATGGACTGGGGGGTACCCATGCCGTTTGTCTCACTGATTTTCATCCATATTGCCATGACCCGACATGACATTAAACCCGCAAGCAGTTTTAAATGAGATTTTTTCCTTTAAAAATGACATTTGGTGCAGGGACTGTTCTAAACATGGGAAACACACGTCACTTTACAGGCATACTATAGACACCCCCCAGGTACGATATTTAAAGGAATATTTCACTTTTTTTTTTTTACTTTAAGCATCATTAAAATCACTGCTCCCGAAAAAACAGCCGTTTTTAAAAGTTTTTTTTGCATTGATACATGTCCCCTGGGGTAGGACCCGGGTCCCCACACCCTTTTTAGGACAATACCATGCAAATTAGCCTTTAAAATGAGCACTTTTGATTTCGAACGTTCGAGTCCCATAGACGTCAATGGGGTTCTAACGTTCGTGCGAACTTGCGGTCCGTTCGCGGGTTCTGGTGCGAACCGAACCGGGGGGTGTTCGGCTCATCCCTAGTAGTAACATTGAATTCCCAGCTACTGGCCATCTGCAAGCCAAGAGTTAAGGGCTCAGCTATGTCTTCTGTGCTTTTTTTTCCCCCTCCCTCTTTCCTCCCTTTCTTGCCCTTCTTGCTCTATGCAGCAGCCCAGCTTTCTCCTTCCTTCCCCTCCCATATTCCTCCCCTTCCTGCCATTTTGGCTTTATAAGCCCATCACTTCCCTTCACTGTCCATGCATTTGAAAAAGAGGGCAAAGTCCCTGGAAACACATCATGCACACCCCATCTCCCGACATCCACCAGGCATTTTGACAGTTGTCATTCTCGTGTGCAGCCTAGAACGTTGCTGCTAATATCCATACTTTGAGCTGGCTGGCTCCCTGTTATCCTCGGTCTTTGCTTGCTCAGTGATGCCTACAGTCTCACACTAATTACAGCTGCTTGGTTTCAGGTGTTCCCTACTAATGCTGTTTCATGCTAACTTGTGTAAGTGTGATGTTTATTTTAATAAAGTGTTTTTTATTTGATACTGACCTTAGCGCCCTGCTGTTCGTTTTCTTCTACATTGAAAATATGATTGCAGACTAGAGTGGAGCCAGCAGCACTCACATTAATGAGTCAATGAGGATGAACTACTCCTGCAATGTGATGGATTTTGTATGTTGTCTTCCTACCCTCCCACAGACAAAGTTCTCTCTCTCCCCTCCCATAAAGTCATGTTTGGTAACTTCTCCCTGCCTGAATGCCCGTTTTGACATTTTAAAACACAGCCTGTTGCTGTGAAACTCACCCCTGATCTTCTTGTCGAAAAGTCAGAGCCTCAGGCCCATACAGTAGCTGCCATGACTGACTGCATGTGGAAGAGACATTGCGCAGAGGATGGCTTCTGGGAGGGAGGGGGAAAGAGCAGCAGCGTGACAGCCTGCCAGTGCCCTGAGCTCAGGCAATCACAAATCGGCTAGTATCAGAACTGCAAAAGCTTGTTCTTGTACATTGAAAATAACGAATGGAAGCAAAGCGCCCTGTTTTACTGCATGCTCCCCCGATAACAGACAGTCAAAAATTGCTTGGGGGGGGGGGGTCAAGTCTCCCTGACCTCCCCCCCTTGTCTACATCCCTGCTTTAGTGATGTGTTAATTACAGTACTGCATTAATCTGTGTCATTTATGTTTGTCTGGATTTCAGATTTAAGCTGACAGTAAACATTACAGTCTGATAATACTTTGGGGTTGATTTACTAAAACTGGAGAGTGCTTAATCTGGTGCAGCTCTGCATAGAAACTGATCAGCTTTCAGGTTTTTTTGGTAAAAGTTTTACAAAAGTAAGATTTATTTTTTAAATTAAAATAACAAACATGTTATACTTAACTGCTCTGTGCAGTGGTACTGCACAGAGTGATCCCCATGCTCCTCTTCTGGTTCCTGGGCGGTGATCTTGGCTCCTCTTCTTCTTTTTAGGCCAACCATAACCGGCCGCTGGCTATGGGGAGAAACGTAGTCTGCATGCTCCTGACCTGTGTGTCTATGGAGCCACGCTCCATAGACTTACACAGTGGGAATTAGACCCACCCCCCCCACTTCCTCTTCACTTGATTTGATTGACAGCAGCAGGAGCCATTGGCTGTGTGAAGAGGAAGTCATGGGAGAATAGATGCAGCCGTGCACAGTGCTGATCTCTTCTCTCCTCTCTTACTCTTCACACAAGGAAGGGGGGCACAGGGAAATTGAAAATGTTTTTTACTTTAACAAATTCAGCCCTGGAAGATTTGGCTGCTAAATGACCAGGCCATTTTTTGCGGCATTGCATCGCTTTAACTGACAATTGCACGCTCGTGAGATGCTGTACCCAAACACAATTTATGTCCTTTTTTCCCACAAATAGAGCTTTCTTTTGGTGGTATTTGATCATCTCTGCGGTTTTTATTTTTTGCGCTATAAACAAAAAAGAGCAACAATTTTGAAAAAACACAATATTTTGTAATTTTTGCTATGATAAATATCCCCAATTTTTTTTAAAAAAGCTAATTTTTTACTCAATTTAAGCCGATATATATTCTTCTACATATTTTTGGTAATAAAAATCGCAATAAGCGTATATTGATTGGTTTGCGCAAAATTTATAGCGCCTACAAAATAGGGGAAAGATTTATGACATTTTTATTATTATTTATTTTTTTACTAGTAATGGTGGTGATCAGCGATTTTTATTGGGACTGAGACATTATAGCGGACAGATCGGACACTTTTGACACATTTTTGGGATCATAGACAATTATAATGCAATCAGTGCTATAAAAATGCACTGATTACTGTGTAAATGTCACTGGCAGGGAAGGGGTTAACACTAGGGGGCGATGGCAAATGCACGCTGGCTTGTAGGCAATCAGCAGGATGAGGCTGTCAGGACGTGACGCGCCTCACAGGGGGGGCCTGACCGCATTGCCGACGGAGCGCACGAGGGGACCCGGGGAAAGCCGTGGTGGAGCCGCTGAGTGAGAGGCAGCGGTCGATCCATAGATGAAGACCCAGCATGACGGAACTGAGGCAGTGGAAGCAGTAAGGTACTATTGCAACCAAAATATAGATTGAACTATTTTGAACTGTGCTAAAATCTGATCGCATAAATCTGCCTACTCCAGTATATTCTCACAAACACCTATATACACCTGCACTGGCCCACATATATCAGCATAACTCTGTAATATAAATAGAGTCCTGCACATACCTGCAAATACCAGCTTATCCCTGCGTATCTGTATACAACTTTGACAGCACTAGAAAGTGCTATGGTATATATCTGTACATTTCTGCATATAATAGCAAATATCTGCAACAGCTGAAACAGCCGCTTATACCAGCACTTACCAGCATAAACCTGCTTGTATGAGAACCTCTCTGTACTACCTACATTTCCAATATACATCTACAGAGGTTAAATATATACCTGTACATAACCAGATACACCGATATATATTTGCATAAACAAGCCTATCCCTGTATCCCCTGGACCTGTTTGTCAGCGTATTGGATGGCCATATGGACTTTTTTCCTTCCATAATCCTGCCTCAGTATACCAGCTAGCAGGCATAGTACTTAGCCTGCAAGTCAGTGCAAACCAGCTACCCTCTACTGTATTACACGTTCCAGGGTACAGGTTTTGGACTAGAACTTTGCCTATATGTTTGGTTGAGTTTACTTCAATCTAGCGGACACTCTGAAGCTCAGATTTTTTATGTATATTTGCCATACCTACATACAAATCAGCATAAGCCTGCAAATATCATTAGATGTCTGAATTTATGTACAAACATTAGTGTACATAAGCGGTGTCTAGAACATATTTACATGTCCCAGCATTCACTCTGAATAGTGTTAGGATTTGCTACAGTTTATATCAGCATATATTTGTGAAACTCAGCATTTTCCTGTACACGTCAGTATATACCTGCATATACCTGTTCATATTCCGCCCCCCCCCCCCCTTTTTTTTTTTATCAGTACTGGATCCTGTGGATGTTTTTGTTTTGCAAGTACCAATATCCACAATATCCAGATTAAATCGCATGCAAGCGCATACTTCAGCACAAAACTGTAAGGACTAGTGCTTTTCGGTATATTCCTGCAAATAATTCACTCAAACTTACAAAAGACGGTATATGCTTGTGTATCACTGGATGTATTGGTAGAAACCTGCATATACCTGTTTCACAGTTTCCCCTTGGGTCGTGTATAGGTGCACTAGTCGTTTTATAACTGGGACTTCACTGATAGGTTCCTTCATAATCAGCTGGCCTAATTACCTGTTTTTCTGTACAATAGTTAGCCGGCTTGCTTGCTCGACTAGCCGTATTCAACCATTTGCCCTCAGCAATATAGATGGACTAAATCCCAACCTGCTAGCTATGCAATAATACTTTAAAATTTGTAGTAACTTACACGTGCAACTGTAGCTCTCCTGCAGACCTGTTGATCCAGCTTTTTTCTCATTAACGCGCACAATATACTGCCCGGAGCCGTCGACCAGAAGGAAGGTAGAGAAATCCTACAATTTGAACCACCGCAACGTTTCCCTTAAAGAAGAATTTAAATACACTAAACTGGGGAAACGTAAAATCACGATTAAAAAAAACAGTATGAAAGGCAGGACTTCCAAGGGAAGCGACCCTAAAACCCCTAAGGGTAAATCCTACAATTCGAACCACCGCAACATTTCCCTTAAAGAAGAATTTAAATACACTAAACTGGGGAAACGTAAAATCACGATTAAAAAAACCAGTATGAAAGGCAGGACTTCCAAGGGAAGCGACCCTAAAACCCCTAAGGGTAAAGCAAACACCAGTACGATCAAACAATATCTAACAAAGGAGACAAGCCCTGAGAATCCAGGACTGGGAAGGCAACAACAGCAGGGCAAACAAGATAAGAAAAAAGAACTCAATAAAAAGAAAAGCGAGACCTCCGACCTCTCCAGAGATAATTTAAGTACAGAGAGTGAACCAGATACAAGCAGGATGGATGAACAGAATGCAGGAGCTCAAATTCCAAAAAAACTAGATATGTCGGAGATGTTACTGAGATTAGAAAATTCAATAAAAGGGGAAATTACTGCACTACGAGCAGACCTGGGACTGCTGTTGACTTGAATGGAAAAGATGGAAGAGCAAACAGACAAGCATGCTCAGGAACTCAATAAACTCAAAGAGCAAGTAAGAACAACGCAAATAAATCAAAGAAAAAAATCTTTATGAATTGGAAGATCAGGAAAATCAAAGTAGAAGACAAAACTTGAGAATCCGAGCCCTCCCAGAGGAAAACGGTGAAGACTTTAGGAAAATGATGAAGTCAATATTTAAGCCCTTACTGGATAAAGGCCTTGATGAAAGACTAAAGATCGATAGAATCCACTGGGTTAGAAAACCTAAAAATATAACAGCAGACTGCTCTAGAGATATTCTAGTCAGATTCCAGAAGTATGAAGAAAAAGCAGAAATTTGGGGTAAAATGAGGGGATGATCACCTATAAGGTATGAAGGGGTTGAGCTTCAAATTTTTGCAGACCTAGCACCGGAAACACTTGCCAGGCGACGACTCCTCAAACCATTGCTGGATCAAATGCGAACATCAAATATTAAGTACAGTTGGGGATTTGATAGTCTATAAAGATGGCAGATCTTCAAGACTAAGGTTTCTGGAAGATTTACAGGATTTCTGTACTAAGTTGTACTTACAAGTTCCAGTGATACCAGGCTGGTCAGAGGGAGAAAGCTTCCTTTAGGATGATGGACATTTGAAAAATTTTTTTTTTTGGAAAATGCTCCAAAACTCCTAAAAACAGGGAGGGGTTCATGGTGTGTGGAGGTGAGGCAGGGGGAGGGATGGGAGGGTGGGGTGGAGTAAAGGGGGTCTGAGAACGGCTACTCTGTATTCGCTGGTGCCTTCCTTTTCCATCCCTCTCTACACTTGGGGGAAGGGGGGGGGAGGGAACTGGGGACAGGGTCAGAGCCTCACCTTAAGAGAGGAGAACCATCGGTGGAAATGAAGTACAGTTCCACTTTGGTTCAGAGGCCAGAAGAGCCCAAAAAAAGGGTGGGGGGTGGGAGGAGGGAGGTGAGGGAAGGGGGGAGCAGGGGGATGAGGTACCTCTCAACTAAGCATGGTAACTACCAATAGAAGATAACAATTAAATTCCTGTCATATAACGTCCGCGGATTGAACACTCCCACTAAGAGACATAAAATCTTGAAAGAATTAAAATCTTATGGTGCAGCAGTTGTGTTTCTACAGGAGACTCATCTATTGCACGATACAAATGTTCTCTTTGTTGTCGAGTCGGCATAGTACCATGTCTGAAAGTCTTTAGAAAAGACTTCCCGACATGGTACTATGCCGACTCGACAACAAAGAGAGCTAAAGAGATGGCAATTGGACTCGCCGCTGGGGTACGGTTTAATTTGGAGGAAAGGATGACTGACCCTGAAGGCAGATACCTCTTCTTGAGGGGCTTCCTAGGGTAAATGGAATGTACATTGGCAGACATATATGCCCCCAATTTGAACCCAATAAAATACCTGAAAGAGGTTATGGAGAAATTGATGGATTTTAAGAAAGGAACTGTGATAATGACTGGAGATCTGAACTTTTGCATGGAACCCGGATTAGATAGTATGTCCAGTGTGCAGGGAACTAGAAATGTATCAACATCAACTATCCGATGTATGGAGGATCATGCATCCTAAAACACATGATTACACATTTTACTCCCCTGTACATGGGACATAGCCTAGAATTGACTACATAATGGTAGATCATAAAGCATTGGAGTTGGTAACTGAAACAAATATAGAAATATCAACGCTATCTGATCACTCCCCAGTAACTACTATAATGAGAGTAACTGGAATACAAAGACCATCTTACACCTGGCGATTAAATGAATCACTAATACAAAATAAGAAAGAAGTAGAAATAGTCCAAAAGGAGTTGGAGTACTATTTTCAGTCTAACGATACGAAAGAAATTTCTTTCGCAACCCTCTGGGAGGCCCACAAAGCCTACATAAGGGGTATACTTATTTCTATAGGGGCGGGAAAAAAAAGAGAGAACAAAAAATATGAAATTAGCAATAGATTAAATATATAGACTAGAACAAGTACACAAAAACATAAGGGAAAACACCACATTTCATCAACTGGTAGTAAAGAGAGACAAATTAAAGGACCTTATGGCACAGGACACAAAAAGGACATTTAATAGAATCCTAAAAGACAGATAACAAAGGGGAAATAAAACAAGTAAATATCTTGCCAGGATGTTAAAAAAGAAAAAATCAATAAACTACATAGAAAAGATTCAAAATAAACATGGGTAAATAGTACATAAGACAAAGGAGTTAAAAAATGTGTTCAAATATTACTATGGAGCATTGTATTCATTAAACCAAATGGGGCAACAAGATTAAAGATAAAGCAAGAAAATTAAAAGAGTTTGTAGCAAGAGCGGGGCTCTCCCAAATACCTGAAAGTGACAGGGGAATGTTAGATAAACCTATAATTGAAGAAGAAATTAATAAAGCATTACAAGACTCTGCCCCGGGAAAAAGCCCTGGACCTGACGGGTTTACGACTTGCTACCTAAAAAAGTTTAAGAAAATTCTAATACCAAGGCTTTGTCAATATATGAACGGACTGGGTGTAGAGTATAACATGAGTAGAGAGGCCTTGTCGACTTCAATTACAGTCATCTTGAAGGGGGGGAAAGATGGAACACTCTGCTCAAATTATAGGCCAATATCCCTGCCAAATGCCGATACGAACTTATATGCAAAATATGACAGACCTAGCCGGGAGAGAGACTTTTGGAGGGGACTGAATGCTAGCCTCTTGCCGATCGATCGTGGGCCCTGGCATTTGGGGGAACAGTGCTCTTTGTGAGCTGTATGCCTGGGGACCCTTGAGGTGGTATTACTGTGGATTCGGGTCCTGGTCCCCCAGGACATAAACAGACTCTGGGGACCCTGGATTTTCCATATTAGAAATACTGGCTGATTCATAATGCTGGGACAAATACTGTTAGGAGATGCTGATGTCGATTCCAGCCACCTGTCTGTCTGTTGCCTGCTAGAATGTGTATTGTAAATAAGTCTAGTATGGGATCTAAGAGTCATTAGATCCCCATTGTTGTTTGTGTTAATTAACTCTGCTATTGTGTGAACAAGAGTTCGGTGTTAATTTGTGATAATGTTGATTGGGTTTTCTGAGCTACAAGACGGCCAGCGGCGGTTCCGGAGGCTCAGGGTGAGAAGGAGGTGGTCACTTCCCAGCAGCAGATCAGGATACAGGGGGAGAAGGGAGAGGATGAGAGGTTGGCTGGGTGAGTAATGCTTTACATATCCAACCCTAGGATAACATTACCAAACTTACTTAAAACACTAAAACAATACGGAGAACTTTCAAATTTCAAAATAAATCTTAATAAATCTAAGATCTTAAATATAAACATAAGTAAACGGTAAGAACAGAGTTTACAAAAGGATTTCCAGTTTCCATGGAGGAAGGAGGGGTTAAAATACCTAGGGGTAAAATTGGCGACTTCTTTTAAAAAAAATATACAAAGCAAATTACATCCCTTTACTAGACGAAATTAAAAATTATATTAAAAAATAATTTTTTAATAATGATTCGCCCTCTTGGATAGGGCGAATCAACACGATCAAGATGGTTTTACTCCCGAAGGTCACATATAAGTTTCAAATGCTGCCCATAGCACTACCGTATTATTACTTTAAAACATTAAAAACTATAATAATGAAATTTATTTGGCAAAATAAAAATCCCAGAATCTCTTTTGCAGTTCTGAGACAGGGGAAAAAACAAGGTGGCCTAGCAGTTCCCGATGTTAAAAAATATTACTATGCAGTGGTATTATCACGAGTGGTGGAGCGGGCAAGGGAGAAAAGTGAAAAACGACGGGTTAAAATAGAAAATATTTTGTGTGAAGTACGGTTAAATAGTTTAGTATGGAACCCTCCACATCACAGGGTATTGGAGTAAAAACACACAAGATCACACGAAATGTATGGCATTATGACGAAAATATGGGATTTGACCCATAAACAAAGTAAATGGAAATATAACTCACCTTTAATTTTTTTGAAAGATAACAATTATTTTACACCAGGGAAAAGGATAATAGGAATGATTTGGATAAAAAGAGATAATGCACAATTAAAGGATATAATCAATAAAGGGAAAATAAGCACACTTTCCGAGCTACAACAAAACACAGATTTAATGTTGATCAACGAATGGCGCTACCTCCAGTTAAAGAATTTTGTAGAAAACTTGCCTCAACCAATAAGAACAGTAAACTAATTAATGCCATTCGAGCGGCTTTGTATAGCTGGAAATGCAAAAAAGGATATCTCACGGCTTTATAAAATGCTTTTTCTGATCATTTAAGGTATATATTTACTGATCGTACTGTTGCTTTAAATTGGCATCCATTATTAACAGGAACTGTAGTATATTACGCCCACTTCCTGCCCAGCAGACATTATTAGATAATCTTTCTACAGTGAAGGAAGCATGTTAAAGACCTCCACTATTTCTTAATACTGGCCTTGGAAGCATAAGTCTGTAAGTAGACTGTCATTAGTTTTCAATTAATTAGTATATGTTCTATTAATTCAACTACATTTTACATGTGTGTTGGTGGGATGTTTCTGTCAGGAAGTTAATTCAGCAAGGCCACATTTTTGCTAGCTAGTGCTTTAACAACATTGTAGCATGCCAGTTACTATTTGCATTTGTGATGTAATGTTAAATGCTAATGCATATTTTTATAATTTGTGTTTTGCAGTTTTACAAAAAACTTATTCTCGGTAAAGATTACAACTATTAGCCCTTCCTCCTGAGTCTTTATTGAGAAGCTGTTAGCTGTCTGTCAAGCCTTGTGCTTTGAACACATTGTGAGGGCAGAACAATGCTATTGGTAAACGATGAACTGGAGGTACCGCCATTCTTAATTAAATGGGAAAAAGAATTAGGGTCACTCGAGTATAAACACAAAATTGGAAAGATTTTGTAATTAACACATAGCTCTGCCATAGATATTAGGACGGCCAAAATGAACTATAAATGCTTGACAAGGTGATCTGCCACCCCTGACAAAATATCAACCAGGGAAATCACAGGCGTGCTGGAGAGGCTGTAAGGACGTTGGAACGATGGCCCACCTGTGGTGGAACTGTCCCAAAATTTAAACATATTGGAAAGAAATTTTACAATTAATAATGGTAATTACTGGTACAGTTGTTCCTGAAGATCCATGGATATGTTTATTCCATCGAATAGAGGGTTCTCTGAAACAATATAGGGAATCAATAACCCCTCATTTGTTGAATGCGGCGAAAAACCTTATAACAAAAAAATGGCAGGAGCAAGGATGCCCCACAATGCGGGAAGGGTTTAAATATATTGCGTAGAGGAAAACTGTGTTGTACAGTTTGTGATATATTTTTTGTATATTGAAATGTGATCTGATAAAATAAAATAAATAAATAAAAAAAACAAAAAAAAAACACCAGGGGGCAATCAAGGGCTTAACTGTGTTCCCTCACGTGTGTTCTAAGGAGCTAGTAGGAACACATGATCTGTCTCTCCTCTCCTCAGAACAGGGATTTGTGTGTTTACACACAGGTCCCTGTTCTGGCTCTCGTGACCGCGATCGCGCGTGGCAGATGGTCATCGCGACTGCTGGCCACGCACATCGGCACCCCCGTAGTGCAGCAGGAGTGAGCGCCTGCTATCCCACTTAAAGGAACCGATGTACATCTACAAAGGTTTGCGGGAACCTGCCGACCTGTGGTCGGCAGTTGGTTAATGCAAACAATGCGTTAAGGTAAAAAACGTTTTTAGTTTTAGTAACACTTTAACCACTTAAGGACCGGGCCTATTTTCCAGACTGGGTGATTACAAGGTAAAATCATTTTTTTTGCTATAAAATTATAAAATTACTTAGAACCCCAAAACATTATATATATATAATTTAATGCCCTAGAGAATAAAATGGCAGTCATTGCAATACTTTCTGTCACACTGTATTTGCGCAGCGGTCTTACAAGCACACTTTTTTTGGGAAAAAATACACTTTTTTGAATTAAAAAATAAGACATCAGTAAAGTTAGCCCATTTTTTTTTATATTGTGAAAGGTAATGTTACACTGAATAAATTGATACCCAACATGTCATGCTTCAAAATTGCGCCCGCTCGTGGAATGGTGTCAAACTTTTACCCTTAAAAATCTCCATTGGGCGACGTTTAAAAATTGCTACTAGTTACCGGTTTTGAGTTACAGAGGAGGTCTAAGGCTAGAATTATTGCTCTCGCTCTCACATTCGTGGCGATACCTCACATGTGGTGTGGTTTAAACACTGTCATATGGGGGCGCTACTCACGTATGGGTTCGCTTCTGCGCACAAGCTCGTCGGGACGGGACGCTTACATTTTTTTATTTCTTATTTATTTTCCTTTTTTTTAAATTTTTTGACACTGTCCTTTTAAAAAAAAAATTGGGTAACTTTTATTCCTATTATAAGGAATATAAACATCCCTTGTATTAGAAAAAAAGCATGACAGGACCTCTTAAATATGAGATCTGGGGTCAAAAAGACCACAGATCTCATATTTACACAAAAATGCAATAAAAAAAATAAATGCCATGTAAAAAAAAAAAAAAAAAAGTTTCCTTCAAGAGCATTGGGTGGAAGTGATGTTTCATGTCGCTTCCGCCAGAGAGCTGAGTGGGGGCCATCTTCCCCTCATTTTGGTTTATGACAGTTATCTTTCGCCAAAACAACGGTATTCCTCTTCAAACAGCCGATGTATAACGACGGCGGGCGGTCCTTAAGTGGTTAAAGTGTTACTAAACCAACGACAGTAAAATCAGTCTGTATATGCAGTAAAGCATGCTTGATATACTCACTGTGGAACCCAAGGAGTTAATCCTCTGCACTGTGTAAAAAGGCTGCTTATCCTGTATGCACAGAGCCTCCCCTTCTTGCATTATCCCCAAAAACATCTCCTTATAAGACAGAGTTAATGGAGTCAGTCTGCACATGCTCAGTTTGAGGTTTATTGCTAGAGTGTTTTTTTTTCTTGGGAGAGTGCATGTGATCAGCACAGGGCCAATCAGCACTATCCAGACAGAAGGTCCTACATCCTCATAGGATAGTCAGTGCAGTATGAAAACTCCTCCTACAAGCTTTAACCAGGCACTAATAGAAGTCACAAGACTGCTTTAACTGCTGATGAGAAAAGGTATTTATCAGTTTATATTTACTAAAATTATTGCATTTCCATGTTCTGTGTACTGTGGGAGACCAGATACAAGTTGAAATTAGAAGTTGATTGGCTATCATGGACAGCTGCACCAGATTTTGCACCAGGGATCGACAAGGTGTCTGTACACAGACACTGATGTCTGCGAGAGATCCTTGCAGTGTCCGCGGCTGCCCGTTTTGCATTCAGCCGCAGGGAGCCGGTCAGAGGAGCAGGACGGATGAATTTGCTGTCCTCCTCCTCTGCCAGCCGAGGGTGCTCCGTCCCGGGGAAATCAGAGCCGCAGTTGGGTCAACTCACAGCCATTATTACACATCGTCACATCATTGAAATGTACCTTGGTGTTCTTCACTAAGGTCTCTACTTTGGAAAATGTCCACCACAGGCTCCGTCCATGCCTATCCCTGTTTTGCAGTCTCCAGTTTTAGTAAATCAACCCTAATGTCCTCTAGATCTAAGGGTCTGCCTAACTGGATAGAGATTAAATACATTGCTGATGTAGCACCCTGGTGTTTAGGCAGGGTTGCTAGTAAGTTTTGTTTGCCAGACAGTAGTTGCCCTGGTTAATTGTTAGTAGATCCAACGATTCCTCTCTAGTTCTGGACTTGCTGCACCTTCTCTCTTCTGTCACTAGGTGGCGATATGATGGTGACATTAGATTAGATAGACAAGGGCTTAGCAAGGTCAGGTTATGAATGGATGGTGTGTCTCAGCCAATTGGTGGGGGTTTCTTTAGTCTCTTGGCCTGCTGGCAGAGCCCATTTACTGTATTTGGGTGGAGTCAGGTGATTAGGGTTCTGTTCCAACTGGCTGTCTGAGTGGACGCATGTTATGCTGCCCCGGGCTGCTAGATCAGAAGCCTGAGGCCTATCCCAGGGACATTTGACTGCTAGGCTGTCTGAGGGCCTATTCAAAAGCAGGAGAAGCAGCGCAGGGTTAGGACTGCAGAATTGGAGTCCAACAGGGACTGAAGGATTGGAGTCCAACAGAGAGTAATGATTCAGCCTGATGGGGAACCAGTTGTGGTCGGAGGTAGAGGGGAAGCTGTCGCCACTAAGGGACCATCCACCTTGTTACTGGAGACCACTGTAAGTAAGCTGAAGCCAGTACTAGAGCAGTCTTCTGACCAGAAGGGGACATTGAAGAAGCAAGTGCCAAGCCAGACACCCAGGAGGACAGCAGAGGTGATGCTTGAGGAGCATCAGTGAGAGCCAAGCCAGGGACCTAGCGGGTCAGTAGGGGTGATGCTTGAGGAGTATCTGTGAATGTCAAGCCAGGGACCCAGCAGGGAAGTGGGGGTGATGCTTGAGGCAGATAATGAATTACGGAAGTGGAAAAGCTTAGGGGATCCAGTGGCGATTGGGTCTGAGAGTCTAGTGAGAGACTGCGAGCTCGGTGAGTGAAGACCTACAGTGAGAGACTATAGAGTGTGAGGAGAACGATTTGTGTTACCAATAGTTAAATGCAACCACCGTTAGTTACTGTTACAAAATTTGTTGCCATAGGAGACAGCGGTCCTGCCTATACAAATGTGGTGTCCGGATGGAGGCCTTCCACTGTATAGCTGTCTACCTATAGAAGTCTCAGAGTCTGCCAATTGTCATTGCATACACTTAAGGGTGTCCTGGCTCTAACGCTCTCTCCCACAGTTCTTGTTCAAGAGACAATAAATCTCTTTGCATTCAAAAAGTGTCTGGCCCCCATCATTTCAGCTTGTTTTACACCCACAATGCCTGGTAACCCACTCTACAAGGAAGGATGTCAGCTCTACTTAACCCTTGAGGTCACCATTAGGCCTCTTGGGCACCAGGACCTTGCTACACTTAGGTAGGAAAACACAATACATATATAATAAATCTAAAGGTGACTAACCAGAGCTTTCAATTTGCAAGCAAGTATTAGCATTGTGAGGTGTATGACCAACTCTAGTCTGACTATAATTAACCAGATCTCTCAGCAAGATTTAGCACATTAGTGAGACCACGGCACCTAGCTATCACAAATAATGTCTAACACAATGAAACATTTTTGCATGTGATATCCACACAATTCCATACCAACTGCAACGCTCTGTATAACATTGATAAAGTGCATCTGTACCCAAACTATGAACAATAAATTATATACATATTCTTAATTACAGCTTGACCTGTCTAGCAGCTTGTAATGTGAAGCAATTCATTCAAATATCACAACAAAGACTCTAAAGATGTGTCTTAGCTTCTAATATTAGCTGAAAAGCTAAGATGTTGTACATTTTAAACATTAATCTTTTCACATTGCCTATAGCTACATAAGTAAATAAGGGATTTGTTTTATAGTGCTCATACTGCTTGTTCAAAATATGTACATTCTTTAGTGTACACAGGATGGACACAGGTTCACTTTCCAATGTGGGATGCTTAATTAAGTTACATTACTTGAAAAAAGAAAAACTGTGTATTGCCTCTCAAAAACATAAAAAGGTAACTTACCTGACAAGCAGACTGTTTTCCAGTGGAGATAGTTGAGTAGCCAGTGTCTTCCAGTTCATGAATCCTGTCAATGAATCACAACTGAAATTCTGGGGTCTGATAGAGTAGAAGTATTCCTCGTCTCTCTCATCTATATACTCACACAGTTCTTTTTCTTTACTAAGATTGAAGCCACATTTGGTGTCTACTTGTTTGCCTGGACTAGTGAATTTGCACAAATAGGCAACATTACCATACCAGCTATTTCGTGACTTCCACAGGGCTGAAACGGCTTCACTTGGGTGCATTAGAAACAATGTTACCACTACTTTACCTTCCCAAAATAAGGTGAAATGAACATGGTATGTTCCATTTTTAAAGTCTTCAATTCTTCCAGAAGATCTCGCTTGTATATCAGGATTGGAAGTTATTGCTCTCAGATAATCTCCTCCATAGGCTTTCTTTTGGCCTAAATGATCATATGCATCAAATTGAACTATTAATTCATCCCCAACACAATACTTTTCTTTGGGGCTTTTTATGAACATTTTGCTCTTTTTGGCACTTGTTGTGTTGTCGATATGGGCAAAAGTCACTTTAGGCATCATCTGATCTATATGATTGAATATCTCATTGACCAGCTTCTGAATTTCTGATTCTTTTTCTATCTTGTTAACTGTAGGTGTATCTGTCTCTAAACACTGTAAAAAACAAAAAAGCATCAAATTACATACATGATTAGGGAGTTAATATTGTATATGCAAATTGCAAAAATGTAATGAAATTATAATAGCATGCAGGAAAACAAGAAATGATCAAATTAGAAATTTATGAGTCATGAGTTATGAGCCTTTCTGGGTTCACTGAACACTGAGGGCTGTGATGAACAGAATGCATTTTTTTCACATGCTCAGTTTAAATTGTCTAGGTTAGTGGTGGTCAGTAGGTACATTGACTTATCCTATGCTGTTTTTTCTGGTTCCGTTTCTTACAGCGCAGATTTTTACAATTTTCTTTCTGATGAATAAAGAACGTATTGGGTTTCTTCATTAACAATTTTGCCACTATGGCACCTTATTCTTAGGGACGGAACATTGTTAGGAAGTTTGCTGACATACTGTAAATTATTAAATTTCTAAACGTATCAGCGCATAGTGGTCATGTGGATACGGTATAGGTTGCGAGTGCCACATCCTATCATATTAGATTGAAGGAAAATAGAAAGTTTGTGCTTGGGACTTTTTAGGCACAATAATTACTAATTGGATATGCTTAAAATAGTATTAATAGAATTCAGCTCATGATCACACAATACTTAGGATTAACAATCCTGTTTACATACGATTACATTGTATTGGACCAGAAGCTATGCAGTCGTAACAATCAAATTCTATATTGGCTCGACATGGTGCATGCCATACGCGCTTCTTCAAGAGCACAGAACTGAATACTGTAATGAACAAAATATTTGCAATAAATAATTTACAATGGTGTATTATAATCAATTATAATTAGGTAATAAATATAGTGATATCATAGATTCCAAGAAAACTGCCAGTGAAGCCCAATGGGATGTACCTGGCCCGCAGAGTCCAGGTGATATTAATTGGGCTTCACTGGCAGTTTTCTTTGTGAATTATTTATTGCAAATATTTTGTTCATTACAGTATTCAGTTCTTTCATCTAGAAGAAGCGCGTGTGGCGTGCAACATGTCGAGTTAATATAGAATTTGATTGTTATCACTGCATAGCTTCTGGTCCAATGCAATGTAATCGTATGTAAACAGGATTGTTAATCCTAAGTATTGTTCAAATTATTCCCTACACCATTAAGCTATGTATGGAGTGTATAACTTGTAAAATTGTGTGATCATGAGCTGAATTCTATCTGTTCTTCCTTTTTATTTCTATATTTTAAATATTTTCTAATAAACTAGAATTTTAAGCATATCCAATTAGTAATTATTGTGCCTAAAAAGTCCCAAGCCCAAACTTTCTATTTTCCTTCAATCCGACATACTGTAAATGTTTTTTTATTTAACAAGGCTGAAAAGGTGGGGGCATATGCTAAAAATACAACACCTCTGTTTTCCTCTTAATCTCAATTACGTATGACCACATTTACTTTTCTTTACCTTTATCAGCTATTATTGGAGTTGTTATTCATGCATTTTGTAGCTTTAGTTAGAGTGTGGTCTGAGAATTGTTTGCTGTTCTATAAGACTAAGTTCACATCTATGCGGTTGATGTGGTTTTCCGGCATGCTTTGCGGTGCGTTTCGCTTTTTTGAACACACGTTTTTTATGCGAATTTGCATGTGTTTTTCATGCGTTTTTTTTTTTTTTTTTTATAATAGGAAAGGCTCCTTAACAAACTGAATAGCCAGCTCTTGAGGAGCAGTGCCACATTTGGCATCTTTCAGATATCTATCAAGCACAGGTACCCGATCCCACTTCCGTGTAAGGGCGCTGCAGCGATCTACGTCGTTTACGGCCCCTCCTCCTCCCCCCGATGCCTTCTGGGAGACATACACTGGTCCCAGAAGACAGACGTGTGTGCAGAAGGAGACAGGCTGTGACCCCTCAAGGCTTCACTTTCTGTTTCCCTTAGTAAGGCTACCGGCGCCTGCACCGAAAGCTGATGGACAGGTTGGCTTCGGTGTTGACATTGTTGGCTCTCTTTACAGGTAAGTGTCCTTATATTAAGAGTCAGCAGCTACAGTATTTGTAGCTGATGACTTTTAATTTTTTTTTTACAGCCTGGAGCTCCGCTTTGACAGCTAATGACTCATTAGCTGACTGCAGGATCCCCCGCTGACAGCTGAATGTAAACAAAGGAATGATGGCATTAAAAAACTTTTATAAAAAATGCGTGGGGGCCCCCGAATCCATGCCAGGCTCTTTAGGTCTAGTACAGACCCCCCCAAAGCATCTTGTCCCCATGTTGGTAAAAAAGTGGCCTCTTTCCTACAACCCCCCTGGCTTGGTGGTTGTGGGATGCTTTATTGGAATCGGGAAGCCCCCTTTAACCAGGGGATCCCCAGATCCCCGCTATCCACCCCCCCATGTGAATGAGTATGTACATACTACCCCGTCTCATTCACACATTTGGGTCATCGGTAGTGGCAGGCATTGTGATTGACGATGGATCTACATGAGGGAACATTTTTTTTTAGATTTGTTTTTTAGCAAAGGACTCAAAGGTCAAACTACATCCTGTGTTTTTTTAAACTACTATGTACCCCTACTCATTCACAAGATGGGAGGGCAGAATCTGGGGGCCCCTTTGTTAAAGGGGGCTTCCAGATTCCGATAAGTCACCCCCTGCACTCCTACTACCACCAGGCCAGGGTTGTGGGGGAAGAGGCCCTTGTCCTCATCAACATGTGGACAAGGTGCTTTGGGGGGGGGCAAGCCCCCCTGCCCTAAAGCACCCCCACCCATGTTAAGGGCATGTGGCCTGGTATGGTTCAGGAAGGGGGTGCTTGCTGCTGGGCTGCACATTTTTTTTCAATTTTGACATGGGGTTCCCCTTAAATTCTGTACCAGACCTGAAGGGCCTGGTATGGATTGGGAGCCCACACAGTTTTTTTTTTTTATGCCAGCATTGTTTTGTTTACATTCAGCTGAGTCATTGGTTGTTAAAGACATGGCGGTTGCCCACTCCTTAACCGGCTATTCACAGTTTAAGGAGCCTTTCCTATATGACACAAAAAGTGCATGCAAAAATGCATCAAAATACAACATGCTTTTCCTCACAAAACGCAATCTGCTGAGGGAAAAAAGTCCCTGACCCCTTTAAAAAATGCAGCGGCTGAAAAACGCATAGATGTAAACATGTCACATAGGCATAGGTATGCACACAGGGTGTGCTGAGTGATCCTGGGAACATCCTAATCACCCCATTAGCATTATCGCTCTGTGTGCCGGCAGGAAGATGGGAAAGATCTCCCTCTTACCGGTTCTGCCATAAGAGAAATGTTTGCACACTGCTCTTTCACTGTGCTGGCAGGGAGATCGATGTGCCAGGGTCATATATATGTAGACACACACACGTATGTTTGAGCTTTAGGGTGCACACCCTAATGCAATAGGCTGCACACACCTATGCCCATAGGAAACCATGTTACATGGACTGTAGTGTGTTTCTACAAAATGCACTTGGAAAACCATAGGTGTGAATCTAGCGTCAGGCTTTGTTTACACCTATGCATTTGCCTACAGGTGCGTGGATCGTAGCAATTCCCGCAACCACATGCAGTGAAAATGTGCTGCTGTGTGAAAATGCGTGGTGCTACCATTCATTCTGAATGGCAGCCCCACACATGTAAAATCGCAGTGGGACTGCAGGTGGACCAACCACAGGGAAATCGCATTGTCAAAATGTACCTTTTTCTGTGGGAAACACAGGCACGGCAACCCATTGAGATGAATGGGCTTGCTGTGTCCACCCAAACGCTATATTGTGAACCTAGGATAACTATCTATCTGAATAGGTATACTCTACTGATCCATCTATCCCTTTGGTTCCTCCACTTAAAGACCACAAACCAGTCATAAGCATAGCTCCACTCTTAATGCCCTCATGTTCACACCAACCTTATTCTTTAGTGGCAGCAGGTTGCTCATAAATGTCAGTATACACAGGTGCAAGTCCTGGCAGGTATGCATGGTAAAGTTGATAGTTGATTTACCCTTTCACTGCCAAAGCCATGTTTGCATTTTTTGCACACATATTAAAAACATTTTAGGCCTGAAGATTACATATATATATAAAACATTATATTATATATTTTCTAAAAAGCAGATACCCTAGAGAATAAAATAGTGGTATTTCTGATTTTTTAGTTCACTTGATGATATTACCGCAAAATTTCAGTAAAAACACTCAAATTAAATTGAGGGTATACAAATGTAATGATTTTTTTTTACTTTCAAAATATATATATATTAAATACACTGCAGCTAACTGAATCATCTGCCTGCCAGAAGTATATTAGAAACAGTACGCCAGGACTGGCCTGCAGTGAGTAATAGCTAAACTGTATGCAGTGATGTGAATATATATATATATATATATATATATATATATATATATATATACACAAGACTATCTGTATGTATATATATTAAATACACTGCAGCTAACTGAATAACCTGCCTGCCAGAAGTATATTAGAAACAGTATGCCAGGAATGGCCTGCGGTGAGGTATAGCTAAACTGTATGCAATGAATATATACATATATATTTATTATTATTATTATACAGGATTTATATAGCGCCAACAGTTTACGCAGCGCTTTACAACATTAGATATATGTGACTAACTGTATATATATATTAAATACACTGTAGCTAACTAAATAACCTGCCTGCCAGAAGTATATTAGAAACAGTACACCTGCAGTGAGAAATAGCTAAACTATATGCAGTGGATATACAGTGGGGACGGAAAGTATTCAGACCCCCTTAAATTTTTCACTTTTTGTTATATTGCAGCCATTTGCTAAAATCATTTAAGTTCATTTTTTTCCTCATTAATGTACACACAGCACCCCATATTGACAGAAAACATAGAATTGTTGACATTTTTGCAGATTTATTAAAAAAGAAAAACTGAAATATCACACAGTCCTAAGTATTCAGACCCTTTGCTGTGACACTCATATATTTAACTCAGGTGCTTTCCATTTCTTCTGATCATCTTTGAGATGGTTCTACATCTTCATTTGAGTCCAGCTGTGTTTGATTATACTGATTGGACTTGATTAGGAAAGCCACACACCTGTCTATATAAGACCTTACAGCTCACAGTGCATGTCAGAGCAAATGAGAATCATGAGGTCAAAGGAACTGCCTGAAGAGCTCAGAGACAGAATTGTGGCAAGGCACAGGTCTGGCCAAGGTTACAAAAAAATTTCTGCTGCACTTAAGGTTCCTAAGAGTACAGTGGCCTCCATAATCCTTAAATGGAAGACGTCTGGGATGACCAAAACCCTTCCTAGAGCTGGCCATCCGGCCAAACTGAGCTATCGGGGGAGAAGAGCCTTGGTGAGAGAGGTAAAGAAGAACCCAAAGATCACTGTGGCTGAGCTCCAGAGATGCAGTCGGGAGATGGGAGAAAGTTGTAGAAAGTCAACCATCACTGCAGCCCTCCACCAGTCGGGATCTCTATGGTAGAGTGGCCGGACGGAAGCCTCTCCTCAGTGCAAGACACATGAAAGCCCACATGGAGTTTGCTAAAAAAAACACCTAATGGACTCCAAGATGGTGAGAAATAAGATTCTTTGGTCTGATGAGACCAAGATAGAACTTTTTGGCCTTAATTCTATGCAGTATGTATGGATAAAACCAGGCACTGCTCATCACCTATCCAATACAGTCCCAACAGTGAAGCATGGTGGTGGCAGCATCATGCTGTGGGGGTGTTTTTCATCTGCAGAGACAGGACGACTGGTGGCAATCGAGGGAAAGATGAATGTGGCCAAGTACAGTGATATCCTGGACAAAAACCTTCCAGAGTGCTCAGGACCTCAGACTGGGCTGACGGTTTACCTTCCAACAAGACAATTGTCATGAGAGGGTTTACCCGTTGGTGGCGCTATCGGTCTCTTGGATCGCAGTACCAGTGTCCACCAGCGGGTGTCTTCCAACACCTGGGACCTGCAGTAAGAGGTCTCTCCTGCTGGTGGCACTAATGCATCCCTGGGCCGTAGTACCGGTGTCCACCAGCGGGTGCACTCCGGCAGTGTGGAGCAAACAGCACACACTGCGCTCAGCTGTGACATGAGGTCAATTACCACAGCCTTATAAATACCCAGCAAGCCCTCATAGGCTTGCCTTGGTATCTTTCTCCCTGCGCCCTGACCTTGCTGCCTGTATCCTGATTGGGAACCTGTTTCTGTCCTGCTCTGCTCTGATCCGATCCCTATCCCAAGCCCATCCTGTTCTTGTCCTTCCTGATTCCCTTGGATCCCTGCCCTGCAGCTTTACCATCCATCCTCTCCCTGTCCTGCTGGTTTCCCGTCCTTGCCCATCTGCTGACCTCCCTGTGTATGACCTTGGCCTGGCTTTGTTTACGATTCCGGTATCTCCATTTACTTGTATATATTGTTGTTTGTAGTGGGTTTGTTGTGTTGGTTTTGCACTGTTTATATTCCTTTTACTTATCACTTGTTTAATAAACACCATTATTTCACTTACATCTGTTTCTGGTCTCCTCTGTGCAGTCCACATGGTCTGGTCAATTAGATCCCCTGACAGTATACCAAGGCCATCCCTGACCAGACGTGGCTGTATTGAGGAAACCGTCCTGGTTTGTCGGGTCTGCTAATATGGATTTCGATGAAATCATTTATTATTCTCTGCTAGCAGAAGAGGATGGTGAATATTGTCGCCAGATTTTAAAAGGGTGGACTAGTGACCAGCTGATGGAAACTATCCGATCAGCTCATTCCCTAGTGGATCAGGTGTATATGTCTTTTGAAGATGTTCAGCCCCTGATCCAGTTATGTGCAAAACCAACCCTGTCATGCATTCCCCTAGGGAAGTGATGATTTTTCGCCCCCCTTCAATTGTGACCAAGTTGAATCCCTCGTTTGGTTGTTGGAGGATGATCCGGCCTATTTTATGGAGCATTATTCCTCCTGTTCACAGCAGGTGTTGTCTAATTGCATCCAGTCGGTGCAATCCTTGATTAGTCAGGCTGTGTGTGAATCAGCGTTTGTTCAACCTGTGCTGCAGGCATGGTCAGATCTCCTGTCTTTAGCTAAGCCACAATATTCCAGCCCTGCCATTAATCATCTGCCTTCCCAAAATCTATCTCCCCGTCGCCTATGGTAACCTCAGCTACAGCCCAGTTTAATCAGCCCCCTACCAAATACTACCACCCAGTCTCCAAGTGTCGCACCTATCCTGCCTTCAATCCACCTGTCTCTTCTCCTCCACTTGTAACAGTCCCACAAAACCCTTCTCTAGCTACAGTTCCTTGGTCTTCCTTCGATCCAGCTACTATCTTTTCTTACAGCCCTGCACCTACATACAAAACTGCACGGGCTAAACCAAAAAAGAAACAAAAATTCTTCCCGGCCCACACCATCTTGCCAGTAACCCAACCTGCTCCTGCTACCCAGTCTGATGTCTCGATGCCTGCCTTCCAGCCGGATGTCTCGATGCCTGCCTTCCGGCCAGATGTCTCGGTGCCTGCCTTCTGGCCGGATGTCTCGATGCCTGCCTTCCGGCCGCATGTCTCGATGCCTGCCTTCCGGCCGCATATCTCGATGCCTGCCTTCCGGCCGCATGTCTCGATGCCTGCCTTCCGGCCGGACGTCAAGCCCTCATAGGCTTGCCTTGGTATCTTTCTCCCTGCGCCATGACCTTGCTGCCTGTATCCTGATTGTGAACCTGTTTCTGTCCTGCTCTGCTCTGATCCGATCCCTATCCCAAGCCCATCCTGTTCTTGTCCCTCCTGATTCCCTTGGATCCCTGCCCTGCAGCTTTACCATCCATCCTCTCCCTGTCCTGCTGGTTTCCCGTCCTTGCCCATCTGCTGACCTCCCTGTGTATGACCTTGGCCTGGCTTTGTTTACGATTCCGGTATCTCCATTTACTTGTATATATTGTTGTTTGTAGTGGGTTTGTTGTGTTGGTTTTGCACTGTTTATATTCCTTTTACTTATCACTTGTTTAATAAACACCATTATTTCACTTACATGTGTTTCTGGTCTCCTCTGTGCAGTCCACACGGTCTGGTCAATTAGATCCCCTGACAACAATGACCCTAAGCACACAGCTAAAATAACGAAGGAGTGACTTCACAACAACTCCGTGACTGTTCTTGATTGGCCCAGCCAGAGCCCTGACTTAAACCCAATTGAGCATCTCTGGAGAGACCTAAAAATGGCTGTCCCCCAATGTTTACCATCCAACCTGACAGAATCCAGGTGTGAAAAACTTGTTGCATCTTTCCCAAAAAGACTCATGGCTGTATTAGATCAAAAGGGTACTTCTACTAAATACTGAGCAAAGGGTCTGAATACTTAGGACCATGTAATATTTCAGTTTTTCTGTTTTAATAAATCTGCAAAAATATCAACAATTCTGTGTTTTTCTGTCAATATGGGGTGCTGTGTGTACATTAATGAGGAAAAAAAATGACCTTAAATGATTTTAGGAAATGGCAGCAATATAACAAAGAGTGAAAAATTTAAGGGGGTCTGAATACATTCTGTCCCCACTGTATATACGAGACTATCTGTATATATGTATTAAATCCACTGCAGCTAACTGAATAATCTGCCTGCCTGCCTTCTCAATCTAAATGAGACTCTCTCTCCGTCCACGCCAAAAGCACACTACACAAGGCCGACGTGCAGGCGGCCTTATAAAGTGTGGGGCGTGGACTTAGTCCCCCTGAGCCATGATTGGCGAAAGGGACCCTGCCTTTGGCCAATTATGGCTGTCTTAGCTGAGGGCGCTGTGATTGGCCAAAGCATGCAGGTCATGGTGCATGCTGTGGCCAATCATCATACAGCAATGCACTGTGCTCCCGCAGTGCATTATAGGCCGTTACGCGCCACTCGAATTTGGCGCGTACGGCCCATAATGTTCAGTTTTCGACGAATGGGCAAACAGCCAATGTTCGAGTTGAACTCATGTTCGACCTGAACAGAAAGCTAATCCCTGGCAATTATGTGCTCAGGGACTCTACTTCATTAGTAGTCTGAGAAGGAATATGGATATACGCTGCCCAAGGTTCCCAGGTACTTTCAAAGAGAAAGTGACGGTCATTAATAATACTTGAAACTTTTTCATAAATCATAATCCACGATACTTTATACTTCAACCTTCTAAAGGACACTGAGGGTGTCTTCCATGCTCCAGCTACAACAGTCTTAGCAGCTAGAAAAAGAAAGTACACCAGGTGATTTAGTGAAAGAGGCCACCCAGGTGGGAAATCATTAAGCAGCGCCAAACTGGGCTGTTGGTCAATAGACAACCCAGTCAACTTCCGGAGTATCGAAAACACCCTATTCCAAAAATCCCCAAGCCAAGGACACTCCTACCAAATATGCAATATAGAACCTGTTAGTTTGCAATTGTGAAAACATTCTGTGGGAGTCGTAGCATACATCCCGGATAGGCGAGCAGGGACCAAATACCATCTGGTCATAACTTTAAGACTAGCTTCTATCAGTGAAACATTCATGATCCCCTTGTAGGAGATCTGGAGTCTAGATGACCAGGAGACCAGATCAACCTCGACATTGAGGTCCCTTTCCCAAGCCAGCATGTATGGCTGTTTCTGAACCAGGGTGAGCAGCGACCTATACACCATAACTATACCACCTCTTGTACCCTGGTCATTAGTACATCATTGTTCATAATCTGTCACTGAGGGGGGTTCTCCAGGGGGCCCGATAGATCGTAAAAAGTGGGATATTGTAGAAAAACGGAATGTCTCAGAAGAGGGCATTTCTAAGACCGAACGGCAATGAGATAAGGTGAATGACCCGCGGTGAGTGAAAAAGTGACCGATGTGGTACAGGTCTTTGTCTGTCCACCATTTAAATGCCTTAATATCTATACCTGGTATAAAATCGGTATTATGAAATATGTGTGCCAATGGGGCATATTCGGAAATCAACAGAGGATTGAGCTTCAATCAGTCCCAGAGAATCAAAGAATGAGATAGCGTAGGTGACTGAATTAAGGGTCTATCTTTAAGGGGACGCCATAATAAGTAACCAATTGTATAGGACAAAGGGCCTGCCGCCCCAACTGTACCCAGTCCGGTCTCCCGTGGCGGGAATAAACAATGGATAATTGCATCAATTGTGCTGCCTTGTAATACACGTAGAAATCAGCAACACCTAAACCTCATTTGGATCTAGGTGTATACAAAGTGGCGCAAGCCAATCTAGGACCCTTGGAACCCCAGATAAATTTAAACACTTTGGTTGGAGATTCATCATAAAAACAGCAACCGGCAGGGACCGAAACAAATAAAGGAGTTTAGGTAATAGGGTCATTTTCGACGGCGTGGATTCTGCCCAGTCAAGAGAGGTCATAAAGGGCCCAACTAGAAAGAAACCTCTCCAAACGTTTATAGCACGAAGGATAATTAGCCGCATATAACGATGCATAAGAGGGAGAAAGATTAACTCCTAGATATGGCAGGGCATCCGAGTGCCATTGAAAAGGGAGAGAATCTTGAAGGTGCGAATACAATGATGAAGGAATAATAATGTTTATAGAAGAGGACTTTATCTAGTTTACCCTAAGCCCAGATACCCTACCAAAATTACGTAGTATTCGGGTTATATTCGTAATCGAGGTAAGGGGGAGGTTACAAACAGCAACATATTGTGCAAATAGCGCACACTTGTGTATTCGCGATCTGCAGGACACCCCTTTTTATTCAGCTCATCCCGAATAGCGATTGTTTATTGAGGCCCCCGGCTAGGAATGAAGCTGTGCTGGACCTTGTAATCTCAAAACATGATTTCATTTAATGTTAGCGGTAAGCAACAAACACAAACGGGTAAGATAAAAACACTACTTTAAGAGAGAAAATTTTCCAAGGATGAGGGCTGCTCTCCAGGACTTAGACTGGGAGGGAATATTGGCATCAATGGACACATAACACAAATGGGAATTCTTCGAAGTGACTGTATGTAAACTCACTGCAAAGTATATTCCCATGGGCATTACGTTTAAAAGGCTAAAAATAAAACCTAAAAACATAAAAAAAATAAAAAAATTGAAGGAACGCTATCATCGTTTAAATGTTACACAGAATATAACAGAATATGTAAAGAAATCAAAGACGCAAAAATTCAAAACGAACGACAGATTGCAAAAGATAGTAGAACAAACCGCAAAAAAATTATTTAAATATATTAATAGTAAAAAGGTCATGTCTGAGCATGTAGACCCTTTACAAAATAATCTAGAGTGGGTGACTGGGGACAAAGAGAAGGCAAATTTATTAAATAATTTCTTCAGCTCTGTGTATACAAAGGAGCATGTGGGATCTCATGTTCATAATGGAGGTGGTAGTGACACAGCCCCAAATGATCCACAAGTACATAAGAAGGGAATGTGGGACTTTAAATGAGGCACTTGACTTGTGGAGGTAGAGTATTTAGTAAACATTTTCTATTTGTAACAATAGTAACAAAAAGTATTTTTATATATATATACATGCACACATTTGTAACAATAGTAAAAAAGTATTTTCATTTATATACATGCAGACATGGCATAAACATACTGGATACATATACGTCAGCTTGGCAACACATAAGAGATAGTAAATATTGATAAATGTAATACAAGGTATTTCATATTGGCAGGCATTGGTACGCCATATGAAAAAGAGCTGCTATAAGATAGGTACACATACACATTAATAGGTATATAGTACTCAATGAATTTTAGATGTATAAAAGATATATATGGGCCAGTGAATAGGTAATGAGCCAGACTTGACTGAGAAGCCCATGGAAACTCAACGCGTTTCATGGCTATATGCCATTTATCATGAGTTGGGTACAGACGTAAACTGTAAATATAAATAAATGTAGTATTAGTAAATATGTTCTACCCCTTTAAAGGGAGAAAAAACCTCATGGGGAGAAAGAGATCTATACTCACAGGTCAGCTAAAGCACTGTGCTTGGCTAGCATCGAGGAGGATGGGATTGGGATGAGCCAAACACCCCCCTGTTTGGTTTGCACCAGAACATGGGAACAGGCAAAAAATTTGTTCGAACACGCGAACACCGTTAAAGTCTATGGGACACGAAAATGAATAATCAAAAGTGCTAATTTTAAAGGTTTATATGCAAGTTATTGTCATAAAAAGTGTTTGGGGACCTGGGTCCTGCCCCAGGGTACATGGATCAATGCAAAAAAAAGTTTTAAAAACGGCTGTTTTTCCGGGAGCAGTGATTTTAATAATGCTTAAAGTGAAACAATAAAAGTGTAATATTCCTTTAAATTTCGTACCTAGGGGGTGTCTATAGTATGCCTGTAAAGGGGTGCATGTTTCCCGTGTTTAGAACAGTCTGACAGCAAAATGACATTTCAAAGGAAAAAAAGTCATTTAAAACTACTCGCGGCTATTAATGAATTGCCGGTCCGACAATACACATAAAAGTTCATGGATAAAAAGGGAATGGGAATTCCCCACAGGGGAACCCCGAACCAAAATTTTAAAAAAAAATGACGTGAGGGGTCCCCCTAAATTCCATACCAGGCGTGGTATGGATTTTAACCACTTGCCGACCGCCTAACGACAATATACGTCAGCAGAATGGCACAGGCAGGCAAAATCAGGTACCTGGCCCCCTTTAGGTCTAGGGTACCCCCCTAACCCCCTTCATAAAGTTTTAACGACTTGATCGCCTTGATCGCCCCCCGTCGCCAGTGTCACTAAGCGATCATTTTTTTGATCGCTGTATTAGTGTCACTGGTGACGCTAGTTAGGAAGGTAAATATTTAGGTTCGCCATCCGCATTTTATAGCTTCAGGGACCCCCATATACTACCTAATAAAGGTTTTAACCCCTTGATTGCCCCCTAGTTAACCCTTTCACCAGTGATCACCGTATAAGTGTTATAGGTGACGCTGGTTAGTTAGTTTATTTTTTATAGTGTCAGGGCACCCGCGGTTTATTACCTAATAAAGGTTTAGCCCCCTGATCACCCGGCGGTGATATAACTTAGGTTTTAGGGTCAGATAGGGTCTGCGTCGCCCCAGGCAGTGTCAGGTTAGCACCAGTACCGCTAACACCCACGCACGCAGCATACACCTCCCTTAGTGGTATAGTATCTGAACAGATCAATATCTCATCCGATCAGATCTATACTAGCGTCCCCAGCAGTTTAGGGTTCCCAAAAATGCAGTGTTAGCGGGATCAGCCCAGATACCTGCTAGCACCTGCGTTTTGCCCCTCCGCCCAGCCCAGCCCAGCCCACCCAAGTGTAGTATCGATCGATCACTATCACTTACAAAACACTAAACGCATAACTGCAGCGTTTGCAGAATCAAGCCTGATCCCTGCGATCGCTAACAGTTTTTTTGGTAGCATTTTGGTGAATTGGCAAGCACCAGCGGCCTAGTACACCCCGGTCTTAGTCAAACCAGCACTGCAGTAACACTTGGTGACGAGTCCCATAAGTGCAGTTCAAGCTGGTGAGGTGGCAAGCACAAGTAGTGTCCTGCTGCCACCAAGAAGAAGACAAATACAGGACCGTCGTGCCCATAATGCCCTTCCTGCTGCATTTGCCAATCTTAATTGTGAACCCACCACTTCTGCAGCACCCGTACTTCCCCTATTCACATCCCCAACCAAATGCAGTTGGCTGCATGAGAGGCATTTTCTTTATGTCCTCCCGAGTACCCCTACCCAACGAACCCCCCCAAAAAAGATGTTGTGTCTGCAGCAAGCGCGGATATAGGCGTGATACCCGCTATTATTTTCCCTCCTGTCCTGACAATCCTGGTCTTTGCATTGGTGAATGTTTTGAACGCTACCATACACTAGTTGAGTATTAGCGTAGGGTACAGCATTGCACAGACTAGGCACACTTTCACAGGGTCTCAGAAGATGCCATCGCATTTTGAGAGACCCGAACCTGGAACCGGTTACAGTTACAAAAAAAAGTGTAAAAGAAAACACAAAAAATATATAAAATAAAAAAAAGCAAAAATAGTTGTTTTATTGTTCTATCTCTCTCTATTCTCTCTCTATTGTTCTGCTCTTTTTTACTGTATTCTACTCTGCAATGTTTTATTGTTATTATGTTTTATCATGTTTGCTTTTCAGGTATGCAATTTTTAATACTTTACTGTTTACTGTGTTTTATTGTTAACCATTATTTTGTTTTCAGGTACGCCATTCAGCTGCAGCGCGGATTTATTTATCTTGACAGCAACAGCGTTTGCTCCCACGATATATAAAGCCGTGACTCCAGCGGAGATGATATATGCCGAAGCATGGAGGCAGCAGGGACGGAGGAGCGATTTGCTCCTAACTTTTGGGGCGGATGCCCCCATGCTTCAGCATATATAAATGGTGCATGTCTGCCCATCATTAGAAGTGGGTGCATGAAGGGAGGTATTCAAATGGTGGGCATACCCACCAATCAATCTCTTTTTTTCGTTCAGCCCACAGGCTGCATGAACAAAAAAAGATTACAATATATGCCCAACAAGGACCAGCAACGTACTGGTATGTTGCTGGACTTTGAGTGGTTATACCAGAATGATGCCTGCAGGTTTAGGTATCATCTTGGTATCATTCTTTTCAGCCAGCGGTCGGCTTTCATGTAAAAGCAATCCTAGCAGCTAATTAGCCTCTAGACTGCTTTTACAAGCAGTGGGAGGGAAAGTCCCCCCTCCCACCGTCTTCCATGTTTTTCTCTGGCTCTCCTGTCCCAACAGGGAACCTGAGAATGCAGCCGGTGATTCCACCAGCTGACCATAGAGCTGATCAGAGACCAGAATGGCTCCAATCATCTCTATGGCCTAAGAAACCGGAAGTTACGAGCATTTCATGACTTAGATTTTGACGGATGTAAACAGCTCCATTGGGAAATTGGGAAAGCATTTTATCACACTAATCTTGGTGTGGTCAGACGCTTTGAGGGCAGGGGAGAGATCTAGGGTTTAATAGACCCCATTTTTTTTCAAAAAAGAGTACCTGTCACTACCTATTGCTATCATAGGGGATATTTACATTCCCTGACATAACAAAAAAAATGATAAAAAAAAAAAAATGAAAGGAACAGTTTAAAAATAAAAAAATAAAAGCACCCCTGTCTCCCCTGCTCTCGCGCTAAGGCGAACGCAAGCTTTGGTCTGGTGTCAAATGTAAACAGCAATTGCACCATGCATGTGAGGTATCACCGCGAAGGTCAGATCGAGGGCAGTCATTTTAGCAGTAGACCTCCTCTGTAAATATAAAGTGGTAACCTGTAAAGGCTTTTAAAGGCTTTTAAAAATGTATGTAGTTTGTCGCCACTGCACGTTTGTGCGCAATTTTAAAGTATGTCATGTTTGGTATCCATGTACTCGGCCTAAGATCATCTTTTTTATTTCATCAAACATTTGGGCAATTTAGTGTGTTTTAGTGCATTGAAATTAAAAAAAGTGTGTTTTTTCCCCAAAAAATGCATTTGAAAAATCGCTGCGCAAATACTGTGTGAAAAAAAATGAAACACCCACCATTTTAATCTGTAGGGTCTTTGCTTTAAAAAAAATATATAATGTTTGGGGGTTCAAAGTAATTTTCTTGCAAAAAAAAAATTTTTTTTCATGTAAACAAATAGTGTCAGAAAGGGCTTTGTCTTCAAGTGGTTAGAAGAGTGGGTGATGTGTGACATAAGCTTCTAAATGTTGTGCATAAAATGCCAGGACAGTTCAAAACACCCCCAAATGACCCCATTTTGGAACGTAGACACCCCAAGCTATTTGCTGAGAGACATGTCGAGTCCATGGAATATTTTATATTGTGACACAAGTTGCAGGAAAAAAGACACATTTTTTTTTTTTGCACAAAGTTGTCACTAAATGATATATTGCTCAAACATGCCATTGGGATTATGTGAAATTACACCCCAAAATACATTCTGTTGCTTCTCCTGAGTATGGGGATACCACATGTGTGAGACTTTTTGGGAGCCTAGCCGCATACGGGACCCCAAAAACCAAGCACCGCCTTCAGGGTTTCTAAGGGTGTACATTTTTTATTTCACTCCTCACTGCCTATCACAGTTTCGGAGGCCATGGAATGCCCAGATGGCACAACCCCCCCCCCCCCAAATGACCCCATTTTGGAAAGTAGACACCCCAAGCTATTTGCTGAGAGGTATGGTGAGTATTTTGCAGACCTCGCTTTTTGTCACAAAGTTTTGAAAATTGAAAAAAGAAAAAAAAAAATTTCTTTTCTTTCTTCATTTCCAAAAACAAATGAGAGCTGCAAAATAGTCACCATGCCTCTCAGCAAATAGCTTGGGGTGTCTACTTTCCAAAATGGGGTCATTTGGGGGGTTTTGTGCCATCTTGGCATTTTATGGCCTTGGAAACTGTGATAGGTAGTGAGGAGTGAAATCAAAAATTTACGCCCTTAGAAATCCTGAAGGCAGTGCTTGGTTTTCGGGGCCCCGTACGCAGCTAGGCTCCCAAAAAGTCCCACACATGGGGTATCCCCATACTCAGGAGAAGCAGCAGAATGTATTTTGGGGTGTAATTCCACATATGCCCATGGCATGTTTGAGCAATATATCATTTAGTGACAACTTTGTGCAAAAAAAAAAAAAGTTTGTCATTTTCCCGCAACTTGTGGCAAAATAAAAAATATTCCATGGACTCGACATGCCTCTCAGCAAATAGCTTGGGGTGTCTACTTTCTAAAATGGGGTCATTTGGGGGGGTTTGAACTGTCCTGGCATTTCATGCACAACATTTAGAAGCTTATGTCACACATCACCCACTCTTCTAACCACTTGAAGACAAAGCCCTTTCTGACACTTTTTGATTACATGAAAAAATTATTATTTTTTGCTTGAAAACTACTTTGAACCCCCAAACATTATATATTTTTTTAAAGCAAATGCCCTACAGATTGAAATGGTGGGTGTTTCATATTTTTTTTTCACACAGTATTTGCGCAGCGATTTTTCAAACGCATTTTTTGGGGAAAAAACACACTTTTTTAAATTTTAATGCACTAAAACACACTGTATTGCCCAAATGTTTGATGAAATAAAAAAGATGATCTTAGGCCGAGTACATGGATACCAAACATGACATGCTTTAAAATTGCGCACAAACGTGCAGCGGCGACAAAATAAATACATTTTTAAAAGCCTTTAAAAGCCTTTACAGGTTATCACTTTAGATTTACAGAGGAGGTCTACTGCTAAAATTACTGCCCTCGTTCTGACCTTCGCGGTGATACCTCACATGCATGGTGCAATTGCTGTTTACATTTGACACCAGACCGACGCTTGCGTTCGCCTTTGCACGAGAGCAGGGGGGGGTGACAGGGGTGCTTTTTTTTTTTTTTCTTTATTATTTTTTTGCTTTTTTATCTTATTTTTAAACTGTTCCTTTCATTTTTATTTTTTTTAAATTAATTTTATTGTTATCTCAGGGAATGTAAATATCCCCTATGATAGCAATAGGTAGTGACAGGTACTCTTTTTAAAAAAAATTGGGCTCTATTAGACCCTAGATCTCTCCTCTGCCCTCAAAGCATCTGACCACACCAAGATCGGTGTGATAAAATACTTTCCCAATTTCCCAATGGCGCTGTTTACATTCGGCGAAATCTAAGTCATGAAATGCTCGTAGCTTCCGGTTTCTTAGGCCATAGAGATGTTTGGAGCCATTCTGGTTTCTGATCAGCTCTATGGTCAGCTGGCTGAATTACCGGCTGCATTTTCAGGTTCCCTGTTGGGACAGGAGAGCCAGAGAAAAACATGGAAGACGGTGGGGGGCATTCCCTCCCACTGCTTGCAAAAGCAGTCTAGAGGCTAATTAGCCGCTAGGATTGCTTTTACATGAAAGCCGACCGCTGGCTGAAAAGAATGATAAAAAGATGATACCTCAACCTGCAGGCATCATTCTGGTATAACCACTCAAAGTCCAGCAACATACCAGTACGCTGCTGGTCCTTGTTGGGCATATATTGTAAACTTTTTTTTCATGCAGCCTGTGGGCTGAACGAAAAAAAGATATTGATCGTGGGTATGCCCACCATTAGAATACCTCCCTTCATCCACTCACTTCTAATGATGGGTATACATGCACCATTTATATGTGCCGAAGCATGGGGGCATCCTCCCGCAAAAGGCAGGAGCAAATCGCTCCTCCACCCACTGCTGCCCCCACGCTTCGGCATGTATATGCTGAAGTATGTAACTGTGGTGGTGAAATCACCTCCGACAGCGCTGGAGTCACGGCTTTATATATCATGGGAGCAAACGCTGTTGCTGTCAAGATAAATAAATCTGCGCTGCAACTGAATGGCGTACCTGCTAAGCAAATAATGGTTAACAATAAAACAAAGTAACATTACAGTATAACAGTAAGACTTACCATACCTGCAAAGCAAATACAAAAAAAAAACATAGTAAAAAATAAAACATGTAACGCAACCTGTGCCTAAAATATATATATGCCGAAGCATGGGGGCATCCTCCCGCAAAAGGCAGGAGCAAATTGCTCCTCCACCCACTGCTGCCCCCACGCTTCGGCATATATGCTGAAGTATGTAACTGTGGTGGTGAAATCACCTCCGACAGCGCTGGAGTCACGGCTTTATATATCGTGGGAGCAAACGCTGTTGCTGTCAAGATAAATAAATCCGCGCTGCAACTGAATGGCGTACCTGCTAAGCAAATGATGGTTAACAATAAAACAAAGTAACATTACAGTATAACAGTAAGACTTACCATACCTGCAAAGCAAATACAAAAAAAAAACATAGTAAAAAATAAAACATTTAACGCAACCTGTGCCTAAAATATATATATGCCGAAGCATGGGGGCATCCTCCCGCAAAAGGCAGGAGCAAATTGCTCCTCCACCCACTGCTGCCCCCACGCTTCGGCATATATGCTTAAGTATGTAACTGTGGTGGTGAAATCATCTCCGACAGCGCTGGAGTCACGGCTTTATATATCGTGGGAGCAAACGCTGTTGCTGTCAAGATAAATAAATTCGCGCTGCAACTGAATGGCGTACCTGAAAACAATAAAATGGTTACCAACAAAACACAGTAAACAGTAAAGTATAAAAAATCTGAAAAGCAAACATGGTAAAACATAATAACAATAAAACATTGCAGAATAGAATAGAGTAAAAAAGAGCAGAACAATAGAGAGAGAATAGAGAGAGAGAGAACAATAAAACAACAACTATTTTTGTTTTTTTTATTTTATATTTTTTTTGTGTTTTTTATTTTTTTTATTTATTTATTTATTTATTTTACACTTTTTTTTAGTAACTTTTAACTTTTGTAACTGGTTCCAGGTTTGGGTCTCTCAAAATGCAATGGCATCTTGGGAGACCCTGTGTTAGTGTGCCTGTGCAGTGCTGAACCCTACGCTAATAATCAACTAGTGTATGGTAGCGTTCAAAGCATTCACCCATGCAAAGACCAGGATTGCCAGGACAGTAGGGACAATAAGACCGGGTGTCACGCCTAAATCCGCGCTTGCTGCAGACACGACATCTTTTTTGGGGGGCTCGTTGGGTAGGGGTACTCGGGATGGCATAAAGAAAATGCCTCTCATGCAGCCGGCTTACTGCATTTGGTTGGAGAAGGTGAGGTAGAACACCGTCTGGAAACAGAAGGGCTCTGACGATCTCTTCCTGGAATTTAAGGAAGGATTCAGTTCGTCCTGAAGCTCTGTATAGCACATGAGCGTTCAGCAAAGCCAATTGAAATAAATAAACAGACACTTTTTTGTACCAGCGTCTGGCCTTACGGGCAACTAGGTACGGCGCCAACAACTGGTCGTTGAGGTCCACCCCTCCCATATTAAGGTTGAATTCGTGGACACAGAGGGGTTTCTCCACAACACCAGTCGCCGTAGGAATTTGGGTCGTCGTGTCTGCATGAAGGGAGGTGAGAACGAAAACATTCTTATCCCTCCACTTCATAGCGAGCAAATTATTATACTTCAAGCAGGCTCTCTCCCCCCAGCCTAAGACGGGAATCTACAAGCCGCTGGGGAAAGCCCTGGCGATTAGGTCGCACGGTGCCACATGCTCCAATCTGATGATCAAACAAGTGACTAAAAAGTGGCACGCTCGTATAATAATTGTCCACGTACAAGTGGTACCCCTTTCCGAATAAGGGTGACACCAAGTCCCACACTATCTTGCCAGCGCTTCCTATGTAGTCAGGGCAGTTTGTCGGCTTTACGTGACTATCTTTGCCCTCGTAAACCATAAAACTATATGTATAGCCTGTGGCCCTGTCACAGAGCTTATACATCTTGACCCCGTATCTGGCACGCTTGCTGGGAAGGTACTGTTTGAATAACAAGCGGCCAGAAAATTTAATCAGGGACTCATCAATGCAGACAACTTGATGGGGGTAAACAAGTCTGCAAAACGCTGGTTGAAGTGGTTTACGAGGGGCCGAATTTTGTAGAGCCGATCGTATGCAGGGTCTCCACGAGGACGACAGAGTTCATTGTCGTTGAAGTGCATGCCAATCTCTGGCAAGGGAGGACTGGGGATTAGCGGCGATGTGTTGACCAGCGTATAAATTGCTTTGGTCCACAATAGATCTATAGAGATCTTCGGTGAAAAACTGTGAATAAAAATCCAGTGGCATAAAGTCAACTGTTTCCACCTGAATTCCGGGTTGGCCAGTGAAAGGGGGAAGTACGGATGCTGCAGAAGTGGTGGGTTCCCAATTCGGATTGGCGAATGCAGCAGGAAGGGCACTATGGGCACGACGGGCCTGTCTTTGTCTTCTTGGTGGCAGCGGGACACTACTAGTGCTTGCCACCTCACCAGCTTGAACTGCACTTATGGGACTCGCCACGTCACCACGTGATACTGCAGTGCTGGATGTACGACCAGGGTGTACTAGGCCGCTGGTGCTTGCCAGTTCACCAGAAGGAATAGCGGCGCTAGTACTTCTCTGCTCCATACGAGAGCCCTGCGGTTCTTGCACTTCAAGGACAGAAGAAGATTGGGGTCTGGTACGCCTGACCCTAGCAGGGACCACAACTCTGTCGTTAGAGCTATCTGTCATGGAGCTGCTGTCCTCTACAGGATCGTATTCTGAGCCTGAACTTGACAGATGAGTGACTTCCTCTTCACTATCTGTCATGCTCAGAAACGTGTAGGCCTCTTCACTAGTGTACCTTCGATTTGCCATTTTGGGCTCTAAATTTAGGGGTACACTAGTGAGACTCACAGGCAAAAAAGCTCCTGACTGTCAGCGACTGTATCAAAACGCTACCAAAAAACTGTTAGCGATCGCAGGGATCAGGCCTGACTCTGCGAACGCTGCAGTTATGTGTGCTTAGTGTTTTGTAAGTGTCAGTTATCGATCGATACTGCACTTGGGTGGGCTGGGCAGGGCTGGGCCGAGGGGCAAAACGCAGGTGCTAGCAGGTATCTGGGCTGATCCCGCTAACACTGTGTTTATGGGAACCCTAAACTGCTGGGCAGTATAGATCTGATCGGATCAGATATCGATCCGCTCAGATACTATAGCACTAAGGGAGGTGTATGCTGCGTGCGTGGGTTTTAGCGGTACTGGCTCTAACCTGACGCTGCCTGGGGCGACGCAGACCTTAGCTGACCCTAAAAACGTAATTTATATCACCGCCGGGCAATTAGGGGGTTAAACCTTTATAAGGTAATAAACGGCGGGTGCCCTAAAACTATAATAAACTACAAAAAACAAACTAGCTAACCAGCGTCACCCGTAACACTTAAACGGTGATCGCTGGTGAAAGGGGGCAATCAGGGGGTTAAAACCTTTAGCAGGTAGTATATGGGGGTCCCTGTCGCCTGTCACCTGTGTCACTAATACAGCGATCAGAAAAACGATTGCTTAGCGACACTGGTGACAGGGGGTAATCAAGGGGTTAACCTTTATTAGGGGGGGTTAGGGGGGTACCCTGGACCTAAGGGAGGGTACCCTAGACCTAAAGGGGGCTAACCTAACTGCCCTAACACTTGTAACTGACACAAACTGACACCAATGCAAAAAAAAAAATGCTATTGGTGTCAGAGTGACAGGGGGTACAGGGGGGGTGATCGGGGGGTGATGGGGGGTGACAAGTGTGCCTGGCGTGTTCTACTGTTAGTGTAGTGTTGTGCAGACTTACTTGATGTCTTCTCTCCTCGGCGCTGGGATGAAAAGACCGGCTCGAGGAGGGATGACATCACTTCCTTTCCCTCTGTTTACATTACAGAGGGAAAGGAAGCATTTTCATTCGCCAGGAGCGATCGGGAGGGGGTGGCCAACAATGGATGGCCTCCCCCTGACCTCTCATCGCCCGGGAAGAAATGGCGACCGCCTTGGGCACCGGGGGGTTCGATCGGACTCCCCACCCGCGGAAAGCAAATCACGTATATGTACGTGATTTTGCCTGTCCGTGCCACCTTGCCGACGTACATCGGCGTGAGGCGGTCGTCAGGTAGTTAAGGGAACCCAGCTCCAAAATTTAAAAAAAAATGGAGTGGGGTCCCCCCAAAAATCCATACCAGACCCTTATCTGAGCATGCAACCTGGCAGGGAAATAAAGGAATTGTCAAAAACTGTCTCTTGTCATTTTTAACATTTTTGATACTTTTTATTGTGAAATGGTAGGGGTACTTTTGTACCTCCTTACCATTTCACACAAGGGGGAGGGCCGGAATCTGGGGGTCCCCTTGTTAAAGGGGACTTCCAGATTCCGATAAGCCCCCCGCCCGCAGAGCCCCACAACCACTGGGCAAGGGTTGTGGGGATGATGCCCTTGTCCCCATCAACATGGGGACAAGGTGTTTTGGGGGCTACCCCAAAGCACCCTCCCAATGTTGAGGGCATGTGGCCTGGTACGGTTCAGGAGGGGGGGGCGCTCTCTCGTCCCCCCCCTCTTTTTCTGCGGCCTGCCAGGTTGCGTGTTTGGATAAGGGTCTGATATGGATTTTTGGGGGGACCCCACGCCATTTTTTTTTAAAATTTTGGCGCTTGGTTCCCCTTAAAATCCATACCAGACCTGAAGGGTCTGGTATAGATTTTGAGGGGCACCCCACGTCATTTTTTAAAAAATTTTGGTTCGGGGTTCCCCTTTGGGGAATTCCCATGGCGTTTTTATCATAGAACTTTTATGTGTATTGTCGGACCGGCAATTCATTATTAGCCGCGAGTAGTTTTAAATTACTTTTTTCCTTTGAAATGTCATTTTGCTGTCAGACTGTTCTAAACACGAGAAACATGTGCCCCTTTATAGGCATACTATAGACACCCCCCAGGTACGAAATTTAAAGGAATATTACACTTTTATTGTTTCACTTTAAGCATTAATAAAATTACTGCTCCTGATAAAACGGCCTTTTTTTAAACTTTTTTTGCATTGATCCATGTCCCCTGGGGCAGGACCCAGGTCCCCAAACACATTTTATGACAATACCATGCATATAAGCCTTTAAAATTAGCACTTTTGTTTTCTCCCATAGACTTTTAAATGGTGTTCCGCGACTTTCGAATTTGCCGCGCACACCCCAAATTGTTCGCTGTTCGGAGTGAGTTGAAATTGTTCGCTGTTCGGAGCAGTGAAATCCACTTCCGGCACAAGCACTGCCAACTCCTACTCCGACGGTGTGCATGACGTTGGTTGTGGACCCGCCCCACACCTGGATTACATAAGCAGGTGAACTTGATTGCCTTACCATTTCACTATGTGTTTGACACCAGGGAGGTAACACACACAGCCCAATCACTGGATACACACACACGTAAGTTATGCACATTTTCTCTTTTTTTCAGCCCTTTCCCCTTTTATTTTTAACTCATGCAACATACCCACTTACTATGGTGTATGTGTGTATTTTTATACATACACAACACTCATTAAAATATACACATATCAATTATATATATATATATATATATATATATACGTCATCAGGAAGCTTCGCGATTATTTCTGTTTACACCCAGTCATATAGCCTAGTAAACATAAAGATTGCCCCTCTAAAGGACTTGACCCTATGAAGTATTCCATTGATATATTTGGTGAGTCTGCAATCTTCTCACACGAGTGAAGGTGGGGCACAGCTTGGCTGATTAGGAGTACCTGTCACTATATGGTGTATTGGTGTGTTTATTCCACTACATGAGAACGATTTATTGTATGATTTTATTTTTTGTTTGTTATTCACTATATTCACAGTCATAAGCATATGAAAGTTAGCGCCGACCTTTTATATGTTCTAATTGATTGTTAATTGATTTATATCACTTGTTGAAGGGGCAGCTTCCACTCAACATTTTACTTTATTTATATTTGTTTGGTGCCACTTTTCATTTAATGGATCACACTGTCATTTCAAGGCCATTGTTTCTAACATTTAGGGACTCGTTAATGACTGGAATGGTACCACTGCATTGGTGCAGGGCCAATGTGGTGCCCATATTTAAATGGGATCAAACTCTTTACCAAGTAAATCTATACTTCTTGCTGGATAAAGATATTTTAAGCAACAGACAGCATGGATTCATGAAAGACAGAAGTTGTCAAACAAACCTGATTTCTTTTTATGAGATGGTAAGTAAAACCTTGGACAGAGGGGTGGCTGTGGACCTTGTATACCTGGATTTTGCAAAAGCGTTTGACACAGTTCCCCACAACGGCTCAAGTGTAAGGTAAAGTCTACAGGCTTGGAAAGATCAATTTGTAAATTGATAGAAAGCTGCCTAAAAGACAGAATTTAGAGAGAATTGGTTAATGACTCTTACTCTGAATGGTCTAAGGTTATCAGTGGTGTACCTCAAGGTTCAGTGCTGGGACCCTTACTTTTTATTATCTTTATAAATGATATAGGGTCTGGGATTAAATGTAACATTTCTGTCTTTGCAGATGACACCAAGCTATGCAGTGGAATAACGTCCTTACAGGATGTCTCCAATTTACAAGCTGACCTTAATGCACTGTCTAATTGGGCAACTAAGTGGCAAATGAGGTTTAATGTTGATAAATGTAAATTTATGCACTTGTGGATAAGAATATGCATGCATCATAGATACTAGAGGGTGTACAACTGGGGGAATCCATAGTGGAGAAGGATCTGGGGGGTTTTGGTAGACCATAAGCTCAATAATAGCATGCAATGCCAAGCTGCAGTTTCCAAAGTGAGCAAAGTTCTTTCTCGTATTAAGAGAGGTGTGGACTCCAGAGATAGAGAGAGAGAGAGAGAGATGTCATTTTGCCCCTGTACAAATCATAAGTAAGACCTCATCTGGAATATGTAGTTCAGTTTTGGGCACCAGTTCTCAAAAAGGATATTGGGGAACTGGAGAAAGTGCAGAGAAGGGCAATCTTACTGATAAGAGGCATGGAGGAGAGGCGATTAAGGGGGGATATGATCAACAAATACATAAGTGGTCCATATAGTGAACTTGGTGTTGAGTCATTCACTTTAAGGTCCTCACAGAGGACAAGGGGGCACTCTTTACATCTAGAGGCAAAAAGATTTAATCTCCAAATACGGAAAGGTTTCTTCACAGTAAGAGCTGTGAAAATGTGGAATAGACTCCCTCCAGAGATGGTTTTGGCAAGCTCAGTAGATTGCTTTAAAAAAGGCCTGGATTCTTTCCTAAATGTACATAATATAACTGGGTACTAACATTTATAGGTAAAGTTGATCCAGGGAAAATCCGATTGACTCTCGGGGGATCAGGAAGGAATTTTTTCCCCTGCTGTAGCAAATTGGAGCATGCTTTGCTGGGATTTTTCACCTTCCTCTGGAACTGTGGGTGAAGGATTGTGTAGAAATAAACAAAAAAACTGCCTGGATCAGCCTAAACTAAATAATAAAAATATAAATTGAATATAGCGAGTATGTAAATAATCTTCACCCATACGGTACTCGTAGGATGCAGTTCTGGTAACCCTAAGGTCATACAAAAAAAGACTAAAGAATAAAGTTCTCTTAAGAGGGCTAAAACAGAAGCACTGACTCTACCCCTGAATGGATAGATGGATAATGGCTAAGAGCCCCGCTCCGCAATAGCCAACAACAGTATTCGACCGGGATATTCGACCGGGATATTTCACCGGGATGTTCGACCGGGGAGGAAAATCCCTCAAAGAGTGTTCGTTGCCTCCGTATGCTGAGAGCTCTGAATAAACCAGCGTCTATTGGCTGGTGAAACGCGTTAGTGGTGTGACGTCAGCACGTGACTGGAAGCTGCGCGCTCCTTGACTTGAAGTGTCAGCATGGAACAAACAGCTGACGGCTTGTTTTTTCCTTTCTGGATTCACGTCGAAACATACGGAGGCAACGAACACTCTTTGAGGGATTTCCCTCCCCGGTCGAACATCCCGGTCGAATATCCCGGTCGAATATTTTTGTTGGCTAATGCCGAGCAGGGCTCTTAGCCATTATCCATCCAACCATTCAGGGGCAATGTCACGCTGCAGGAGGACAGTGGACCCCACACAGTTGGTGAGAGTATCCACATCCTAATTAGAAGCTATTATATGGATGCCTGTTTAACCTATTACAGCACTCCCCCTACTGACATCTATTTGAATATTTCATTGCTATGCTTGCCTCTTATTCTCTTATCTGCTATCTATGAACATCTGTAGTCAAGCTGTTTGTTACATTTGCTACATTACCTGATCATCCATTTATGCTGACGGTCCGTGCTCTGACTTTAAATAGACCTCGCTATATGGTCACGATCATGCAAATAGGACCAGTACACTCAAGTCACCCACCTGCTAACCAGTACCTAACTTAAATGGCTTATATCTAATGGACTTAATTACTTGGAGCTGATGTACTGCAAACTGTACTGATTAGGAATCTCCATGTCTATTTTTCAATTTCCAATAGCCTATTTTTCTAACTACTGGGCCTTGCTTCTTTGCTCTCCACATTGCTTTATTTTATTCTTGCCATTGTAATCACATTTTATTGCTGCTGTATGCTGTTTTTATGCAAATAAAACCAGAGTTGTTTTTGATCTGCACTATCTGGAGCCCTCCTTTTTTTCCCACATACTTTTCCACTATGAACCCGTTTGTTCCATTGATCCGGCCATTTTTAGCCCAAGGATTGTTCCATCTATATCCAGTTTATCGGACAGATGCCGCCTTCTGTGGACACCCAAATCGGCTCCAGTTTTCCTACTGATTATCCTAGGATACCTCGTGCTGCTTCCATCCATGCTTGTTTGATCTGCTGTCGCTGACATCCAGATCCACATGCTCCGGTAAGAGTACCCATTTCATTCCTGTTTTGTGATATCTGCTGACAACAATACAATTGATGTTTACGATTGCCCACTTGAAGATGCTTACCAGCTGACGGACTCCCTGGTTTCCCCACAAACCTTCAGCTTTTGGGACACTAGTTGTCAGGACATTTTCCTTACTGCTTACACTTGGTTGTCCATCACTAGACAGACCATTTATTGATACCATCATTGTTTTTTGTTTGAGATTTACCTTTTCATTTTCACCAGTGTTTTGGTATTTTTTAGATTCACATGTTTAGATCTTTCACATGTTTATTCACATGTTTTTTCATTATTAACATTTCTTTACAATTTTTAGATATCTAACTGCTTCACACAGATTCCATTAGAGCTACATTCATATTCACCCTGAGTTCACAAATTTTAGTCACATTTTTATGTAGCTGCTTTAGTTTTTGTATCTTTTCCAAAATAGCACAGTTTTATCTTTTTCTCCCATTGTATTTTTCTAACTAGTGTATGCTAGTGGTAATGTTGGTGTCTGGTGTGCATGTGTGGGATGTGCAGCCGCGGCCTCCTATGTTTTTAACAATTTGACAACGTTGTCCAATTTTTTAAAAAAGTCTGTCAGTCATTTATCTGTGCTTCATTTTTGTTAATTTAGTTTGCTGTGGTATTTTTGGTACTAATAAAGCTAGTTTTGTACTAACCATAAGTGTTCTGTTTTGGCCCTCTTAAGAGAACTTTATTCACTTAGTCTTTTTTTGAAGGATTGTGTATATGGCATTGTTTTTTTTTTTTTGGTTGAACTAGATGGACCTGTGTCTTTTTTCAACCTAACTATATAACTATGTTTCTATAGTGATAGCGAATAGCAATGGGGATAGCGGGCACCCCTGACGTGTGCTACGTTTAATTGCAATTGGGTTGGAATAATGTCCCAACAGTCTGACCTTAGCTTGTGGTTTAGAGTACAAAGTGCCCAGGATTTGCAAAAGAGCGGGCCAAAGCCCCAGGACTCTAGGACCTAAAACATATGTGTCCAAGAGACCGAATCAAAAGCCTTTTTGCAAATTAACGGACAAGAGAGGGCGTTCCTGAGGGGGACCTCCAGACCAACCTGACCGCAGTAGAGAAATAATATCCACTGCTGTCCTGATCTGAACCCGGCCCCTGACGACCCAGGATGAAGCCCACCTAAACCTTAGGAACATAAGAACTAATGAAGGAAGACAATCTGTTGGCCAAAACCTTTGTAATCAATTTAAGATAGTTGTCAATAAGTGAAATGGGCCAGTAACTGTCAACCTCTCCCGGATTTCTATTAGGTTTTGGAACCACTGAGATATATGCCATATATAAAGAGGAATCTAAGGGGGTTCCACCTTGGATAGCATTAAAATATTCCACCAAGTGAGGGACCAGGGCATCCTGAAATTTACAGTAATATAGAGCTGGAAAACCATTAGGTCCCAGGGCAGAACCAGTTTTTGTAGATTTAATAGCAACCAGAACCTCCAGTGCTGTGAAAGGAGCCTCTATACGTGTTCTATGAGACACAGATATTTTAGGAAGCACTAAGCTCTCCAAGTATTCAGCACAAGCTGAGGAATCTACACTCCCTGGTACAGGGAAGAATAAAAATTCCTAAAGGTCTCAAGCACTTTACAGGGGTTCTGGGAATATCTGCCATCAAAGCAGTGAACCTAAGGAACTACAAAGGTTCACATGCGAGGATTAAGTTTATGGGCAAGTAGAGATCCAATCTTATCTTTATGCATATAGAATTTCGTGGAGGCCCAAAGGATGCTCTTCTTTGCTTTGGTCGTCAGGGCTCATTGGAGCAGGGCTGAGTGCGGGGAACGTTTGTGACATTGAAGCAAAGATTGCAATCCAACATTTGGATTAGTTCCTGATGAGTCTGGTAAACCTGTGAAGACAACTAAATCATTTTCCCCAGCACTACAGCTTTGTGGGCTGCCCACAACATCACCGGAGAAATATCCTCCATTGAGTTTTCAGTGAAATATTGTTTTACACATATTCGGATGTCTTCACACAAGCAGGGATCAGATAAGAGCGATTCTTTGAGCCTCCATTGTTGCAAGTGAGGGGGAAGCGATAGGGCTAGTAGTGACACTGAGACCATAGAGTGGCCAGACTACGCTGTATCTTTAATAGTGGCCTTGAGGACACTGGGGACTAGGGAGCACGAGACAAAGACATGATCATGGAGTGAGTACATTGCATGGGGGCAGAAAAGTTGGTATAATCCCTTGTTGTTGGATTAAACTCACGCCACACATCTACCATATTAATAGGATTCAACAATTTAGCTACTCACAAGCATGCCTTCGAGGCACGCTTGAGATGAGTGTGGGTAGAATTTGATTTATCTAGTGACAAGTCTAAATCTAGATTGATATCTCCACCAAATATAACCTGCCCCTTCAGGTAGGGGGCCAGGGCCTAGAGCAATTTAGTGAAAAAGGTGGCCTGACCTACATTAGGGGCATAATAAGAAACAAAGGAACAGAGCTTTTCCCCAACTAGGCCTTTAACTAACAAAAACATCCCTTAAAAACGGTCCCTTATTTCTTGTTTAAGTGTGAAAGAAACACTTTTTGAAAAAAACAATCACTCCTCCAGGGCGGCTGTGGAGCAGATTGCAGAGGAGTCCTGTGCGTCTTTGGCTCTGTTTCAGAGCTGAATTCAGGCAAAAATTGGGCCCTGATTCGCCCCTGAAATGGAGAATAGGGACGCACTGGACCCCCTGCTGTCAGCCTCGTCCATGTCTAGTTTGAACCCAGCTTAATGCATGCATGATTAAAATGTGTGTTTTGTATAACTACTACTATTAATTGGACCTGTCTCATGGAGAGAAGCCTAGAGGGGAGCTACATTTCAAGCAATTGTTGATAATTTTAAAGTGAGTCTGTCCTCAGACAAAGAATGGTTACACAATGGGGTTGATTTACTAAAGGCAAATAGACTCTACACTCTACAAGTGCAGATACTCTAGAGCTTAGTAAATGAGCAGAAGTTCTGCTGACTTGCATCATCCAATCATGTGCAAGCAAAAATGCAGTTTTTTATTTTTATTTTCCTTGCATGTGATTGGGTATTCTTTGCAAAGTGAACCTTCATCTCATTTCATCTAGAACAATTGCACTTGCAGAGTGCAACTGCACATTGCAAGGTGCATATCTTTTCCTTTAGAAAATCAACCCCGTTGAGTTTCCTCTCGATTACAATCAATGCAGAACCCAAGCTTTTAATATTTTGTTAGTACAAACAGTGTTCAAATCTAGGTTACAAATGATAATGAGACCTTCCAGAAAAGAGTACACATTAATTCCCCAGCCCCCTCCTTAATATTGCATAGCAGTAGAAAACTTCAGTTTTGTATTTTTTTCAGAAAAGATCAAGTAAAATGTAAGGAGCAATTTTATATATTTTTTTAAAGTTATGCTATGTAAATGGGAGCATGTAACAAATATAAAAGTAGATATAATCCCAATTGGGCTGCATAAGTGGAAATGCATTACCTAAAGTCAGTGCTGAGTGGCCTTTCCTTCTGACAGGTCCATAGCAATATTCTGGACCTACATGGGATAGCTTATAGGGGACTGCACCGTAGTGGCCCATCCACTGGGGGTGCCTGTGTGCCGCACAGCCCCCCCCCTCCAGGCAGCCTCTAAAAAAAAAAAAAAGAAAAACCCCTTAAGTGCACTGTGTTCGGGTGCACTATGGGAAGCGCCACATCTATGCAGTCACAAGTTTGCAGACGCTTCATTCGGGGTTTGGAGTTGCTCTGTGGCGCAGTCCATCGCGCCGAACAGCTTCCGCCCGGCAGCCGGGTGCTTTGTTTTCAGTGTGAGACCAACGTCACTTCCGGAGGGCTACAAAAAGATGACTGCCGCCGTGAGGACTAATCCCCTTGTGTTCAGTGGAGAGGGGAGGCTCCTCCCCTCTCCACTGAACACACGGAGAAAACCGGGAACTAGCTGTCGCTGAAGGGGACAGAGACAGACGCGGCATGAAGGAGGGCTGTGCTGCCGGGGACAAATGGGAGGAGGACTCTGCTGCTGATGGGGACACATGTGGGCAGGACTCTGCTGCTGATGGGGACACATGTGAGGAGGACTCTGCTGCTGATGGGGACACAGATGTAAGAAGGGACTCCACTGATGGGGACACAGATGTAAGGAGGGACTCTGCTGATGGGGACACAGATGTAAGGAGGGGCTCTGCTTATGGGGACACAGATGTAAGGAGGGACTCCACTGGGGACACTGATGTAAGGAGTGACTCTGCTTGGGGCACCTGATGTAAGGAGTGACTCTGCTGGGGGCACCTGATGTAAGGAGGGACTCTTCTGGCGGCACCTGATGTAAGGAGGGACTCTTCTGGGGGTGACTCTTTTGGATACGGATGCACATTTAATTTGGACATTTTTTTTGGACACCATTATAAGGATTTCACTAACACAGATTATATCAATTGTTTTTAAGACGCACTGGGCACTTTTATGCAATTTGATTTTAATAGTTTCCTTGCATGTTGCACTTTATGCAAGATACTGCATGTTTTTTTTAGCTCATCACTGGATTAAGATATTCAATGTTATAATTATATATATGCACATTGCACTTAGAATTGTTTGGATATATATATTGCAGATGATTATATGCACATTGCACGCAGGAAGTTATCGTGTAGAAATATATATTCACCTTGTTTGAAATTTATTTATTTTTAAGTGATTTTTGGTATTAGTCTTATGTTATATTATCAAGCGCAGCACAAAAATCTTTTATTTAGGTACCTGATGTAAGGAGGGACTCTGCTGGGGGCACCTGATGTAAGGAGGGACTCTGCTGGGAGAACCTGATGTATGGACGGACTCTGGTGGGGGCCCCTGATGGCATCTGGTGGCAGGCATCATGGCAGGTGACACGCTCAGGGCTCCCACTGATACTGCATTATGGTGAGTTGAATTATTTCATTTTATATTACAATGTAATAATAGAAATAATGCACCGGGATGATTGAAGCGCTAACACCAGGTGTTTGGAGTATCTTTATCTGCTGATTGTTAAACTTTCTGGAATACACACATTTCTGTTGTTGTGTAGGATCTGGGCCTGCTTTCCCTCCATCCCTCTCTCCCTCCCTTTCCCTCCATCCCTCGTTCATCTCAGACGCTAACCACACCCCCTTAGAGCCACACCCATTTAAGTCACGCCTACTATTTTGCTGAAACCACATCCATTTTCGCCAAGTGGAAGGGGTCAAAAAGGAAGGGCGGGGTCTGACGCCCCCCCATCCTAAAACTTCACCAGCCGCCACTGGGGCTGCATGGCTTTTTCCCTTTTACTCTCTCTGCAGGTTGCCATTGGCTACAACAGCGGTTTCCCTGCACAGCAACCAGCAGCGAATTGGAGGAAATTGGCGAGTAGCCAAAGCCCGTGCTACCGGAGCAGATAAAAGGGGGATTCCGGCCCTTATTCGCTGAACTTTGGCCTGGACCGCGACTCCCACCCACCTTCCCTATCTTTCTTATAAGGTCAGGGAATTGTCTGGATGGACATCATGTAATTTTGTGCTGATGTATTGTAGCCAGGATGGATATTTATTTAATTTCAATTTATTGTTTTTATGTTATCAGGTTACCCCTTGAATAACATTGTGGTCAATATTTTCATTTTGCCAAAACAAATAAATATTTAAAACAAAAACTAGTTAATGGTATATGGTCTCTTTGTTGGTAACAATACAGGCAGTCCCGGGGTTACAAACAAGATCGGGTCTGAAGGTTTGTTGAATCTGTTTGTAAGTCGGAACAGGTACATTCTTTAAGTGTAGCTCCAGCCAAAAAAATGATTTTTACGCTTTTTGGATAGCATAGGCAAGGGTTAACATCCCTGTAACATTTGCTGTCTGTGCCCCTGTTCAGAAGATTTCACCTCACTTTCTGTCCCAATGACAATTGGATTTTGAAAATTTTGGGTTGTTGTGGAAACAAGGATTGGTGATTAAACATCAGTGGAGGTTACTTTTTCCCATAATTACTCTTACAGGAGTGAATTTCCCTTCCTAGGGGTAGATTTCCTCTTACTTCCAGTTGTCTCCCTCCGTTTGTAAGTAGGAGTCGTTTAATTCGGATGTTTGTAACTAGGGGACCACCTGTAGTCCCTTTATGCTAGCCCAATCATTTACATGTATCACCAGCAAAAAAAAATTACAGTTGTGCCTGCAACACCCTACCTATTATCACACCTGAGTACATGAACCATAAGTCTAAAATAACAAACATGTCTAATATACATTTATACACCTATTGGCACTTTATGAATGAAGGTGGATGGTACAGTCTAGTGAAATCATGGCTATAATAATGTAAACAGCTGATAATGGACCAAGGTAATAATAATAATTACTTTTTTTAAACCTTTCAGTTTTATAATGTTACCTTTTTCATTTTTTGATTGTATATCAGACTTATGAGAAGACAAAATACAGTAGCCATAATTAATAGACGCTTATATGTTAGTACAACTGTCATTTTATCTGCTGGAAGAGAGGGAGAGAAAAAAAGAGAGGGATTTTCTTGTTAAAAATGATATATATGCATTTCTATATTGAAACAGCAAAGGAAATAACAAAAAAACACTTACAATATTTCTGGTTTCAAGTGATCTGTGAAATAGTCCAACAATGTCTGTGACATTTAGAGGTACAGAGCAGTGGTAAACCAGTCACAATTTCCAGCAAAGGGTGTGTATATAACAAATACTGGCAAAGCCTTAGCCATACAAAGATATATATATATTGTGCAAATTGAAACAGGGGAACAAGAGTGACAACATTCCACTCTACAACATAAAGATTAGCGGAGACTATTAGGGCTCGTTCACATCATACGTGCATGAAAACTGATTAGAACTGATAGGAAAATCGACAGCAGTTTCCATCAGTTTTCATGCATGTCATTTATGTGCCATATTCACACCAATGTTGATGTCAGGTCAGATTTTTTTTAAAAGTGAGTTGCTTTTTTTTTACATATAACAAAAAAAAATGTCAAAAAGGTATTTAAAATCCTAAGCAAATAAGTACAGTATGTAACTAACGCTAAACCTACTCCCTGCCACATGCAAAGCAAAGCATAAAAACGCTGTACTTACCCGTTTCTGCAGCCGTTTCGGTCTGGTCTCCAGAGGCAGATGCTGTGTGCAGGAGAAAGCCGTTAGAGAAGTGACGTTACCCATAAAGTTACTATGGGGCTTCTGTTGTCAGCTGCCTCTCCTCTCCTGCACACTTCCACACACTGAAGCCTAGTAGGTTTAAAGGTAGTTAGGTTCTGACGGGAATTCCACTTTATTATCAAACTCTATTGAAGTCTATAAGGGATGACTCTTGATACTAAATTCTGGTCATTTCCTAGGCTAAAAAATCATGGGCGCCGCCATGTAGGACATTTAAAAAGGCAAATAAATTAAAAAAAAATGCACAGCAGGAAGAGAGTCTTCTTAATGTGACTTTGAGAGCAAAGTAGAGCTGCACGATTCTGGCTAAAATGAGAATCATGATTATTTTGCTTAAAAGATAGAAACAAAAAAAAGTTCCCAGTTCACAGCCAGCTGCCACCATCTTAGGTGGTTGGGTGGGGTTCCAAAGGGTCAACTTATGAGAATCAGGCATAATTGTGACAATATTTTGGATTATTTACATCTCATTATCTGCCCATGCGGGTTGCAATACGTGGGACGCACTAAAAGAAATGTATGCACTCGTATCAATGAACATCTAAATAATATAAAAAATGGGTTCCCAAAACACAGCCTTTCCAACCACTTCAGGACACATCCCAACAAGGATTCCCAACATTTTTGGGGATTGATAAAATAGACACAGATTGGAGGGGAGGAAATATGACTCAGAAAATAAAAAATATGAAACTGAATGGATTTATAAATTAAATATACTCATGTCTGTGGGAATTAATGTAGATATAGACTTAAATTGCTATTTATCCAATTATTAGGAACCCGTGTTTGTGGAACATTATATTGTAAAAGGTAAATTCATTCTACTTGAATTCATTCTCCTTTTTGCCACAAGATGGTTCCATTGTTAAAGTTTCTTTATATTCACTTACCATTTGTTTTTTTACCACAAGATGGCAGTATCCATAGATATGTTTAATATTTTTTATTTTTAATATTTACAAATTAAAATGTAATTAATTTACTTACATTTAATTTCCTTTCTACACTTGTAGTATGATTTAAGAGTTTTTTTATAGTAAATTGTGGAAGGATTGAACTAGATTGGATATCCTTAATTGACAGACTTGTATAAATATGGAAGCGACGTATCCGATCACATGATCCCCTGATGACGTCACAGCGCGCTGACGAAATGCATAGGGTGGCTTGAGTGTGATACGACACTTCTGCCGTTTGCAATGCAGCTGAAATGCTAATAGCGTTTCCAACACATGGACATGTTAACTGCTATGAAGACTTGATTTTAAACTTATTTTTCGAATAAACTGTGATATACTTCACCATGGAAGCCCTTTTTTTCTTTATTTTCCGCTAATCCTTGGACACCTGCTTGGATTGACGCTGTGGTTATGAAAATTTCCACATTGGGATTTCCTTTAAGCGTTTATCAGTACCTGAAATGAGTTCCATGGGATCCCGATTATACATTTTGGACCGGAGCTGTGGCTGCAAGGATTATCCATTGGCATTATTCACAGGCTTATATGACTACATGTAATGGGTGTCATGGCATTCTGGTGAGTAGGATGTGTGGCAGGTGATGGTGGTGGAAGATCTACTCCTTGTTGTTTACCAAGAATTGGTAGATTCAAATGCACTTTTTTTAGCACTTTTTTGACCATTAATTCTGATTGGACACTCAATTAGATATTTTGTGGACGTTACACATATTATATCACAAGTTTATGATTGTGTCTGCTGATATTGGTTTATGCACTTTGAGCATTTGCACTTTAAAATTATATGTTTTTGAGAGAGCGCGGTTCTAATTAATCTATAATTAATTTTATTTTCATTAATTTTATATACAACGTGCTGTTCATATTATTATCATTATTATTATTGATCATTTGGTTTTTGTCACTTGCTCAGGTTTGGTGGTTTAATATTTCCACATACACACATTTTTTCAGCTATGTGTCAGAAACAGCTTCCAGCAAACACCTATAGGTACAATGTCCGCTCACCTTGCTCCATGACCCACCACAGGTCATACTGCGCCTTTTTTACACAAATCTTGAGTTGCTAACTTGATGTGTCTCCAAATAGATAGGCACATAGTGTATTATGCTATACAAAACATTTTTCTTTTAATAGATTAAAAATACTTACAGGAGTTTTTCCTGTTAATAACATATATAACATCCAAAGAACGATAGCAGCTGATGGCCTCCTCACCACGGACTTCCGGGTCTCAGAGACTGTGACGTAATTTCTGGTGTCTCCGAGATGGATGGATTTTTTTCTTTCATCTTTAGCCTGGGTTCACACTAGTGCGATCTCAGAGATTCGCATGTGATTCGCACCTGCACCGTAGGTGCCGATCACATGCGATCTCTGAGCAATGCGAGTTCAGTCATACAGTTGTATGGCTAAATTCGCATTAGATTTGCACAGAAAATAGTGCAGGGACTTGTTTTTTCCTGCACTAGAATCGGATCGCATGGGTGTTCTCACCTATGCGATCTGATTCCTGTGCGAGTTCACAGTTCGCACTGCGATCTGTGAACTAAACTGGGGATGTCATTGTTAATGACACCCGCAGTGGTTCGCAGAAGGCAGTGTGAACTGCCTGCGGGAGAGGAGCGATGCGGAAACCAGCGCTGGAATCACGCTAGTTCCCACATCGCACATATGTGAACTCAGTCTTAATATGTTTTTTTGAAGTGGACTTTATAATCACTGGACATTCTGTCTTATACTCTTACATTCATTTATTGATACATTGTATATATTTAGCATCATGTTTAGCATCAAGCCAATAATTCTGTTGTCTTTCAAAAGTACAAGCTCTCCAGCAGATTTTATCATTTGGGCCTTGTTTACACTTGGTCAAAATACTGACACTGAACAAATGCGCCTATTTTTTGGGGGGGGAACAAGGCCTATTGCATCGCAAACTCACGCCAGCATGTTTATGGTTTACCATAGACTTAAATGGAAGGACTTGAGATGCTTCAACTGCTTTCAAATTCGACTCGTAGCTTAATTTTTGAAGCGCAGCAATGCAAACGCTTTATTATTTTGGTAATATGGACAGTGCACCGAGCTGTTCACATTATCAATTGAAGACTGCTTTACTAGGCATTTGAAGAGCATTAAAAATGCATCTCAAACACCTGCTTTTAAAGGCAGGTTGAACAGCACCTTACAGAGATTAGAAAAACCATATAACATTAGCAGGGGTGCTTACAATGATCAGCTTTTATGTAACTGCTTATAAAGTGTGAGCTGGAGTTTGGTTTCACTACAATGTATTTAGACTGACAATGCTGACAATCCAGTGGTGCCCCTGTGCTTCTTCATCGCCGCGATTGTCGCCTGACGAATCACAGAAAAATCGTACAAACAGAATCATTGACGCCTGTCGCCCACAAGAAGTTCCAGAGCTTCTTTTAGGTGACCGGTGCCCCACGATGCTGTTTGCGTGATTTTACTTGAGATTCGTCAGGTGACAATAGTGTAAAAATTGTGCCGCGATTTGGGTGCAATTCAAAGTAATGAAGATCGCAAGGGCGTCCTGCGATTTGCAAGATTTGGAATCGTGGACAGAATGGTGATGATTCCGCCCGCATTCCGGCACACCATAGTATGAACGGAGCCGTAGGCTCGATTCACATCTATACATGTTGGTTTTGAGCGTTTCAGCAGTGCTCTTTTCAGTTTTTTACTGTGATTTTGACGCATTTTTATAGTGATTCACATTTTGCGTTTTTTGTGCTTTTTTTGTGGGGGGGGGTGAAAATTTGTTGTTCGGCAGATTAAAAAAACGCTAATTGCGGCAAAAATCACTGTAAAAACACAGTAAAAACGCACTACATGCTTTTCTGCAGCTTCTTCATTGAAGTCTATTGAACCTAAAATGCAAAAAAAAAAACGTTTTGCATTTAAAAAAGTCCCAGTCCCTTTTTAAAATGCAGAGGCACAAAAATGCATTGATGTAAACATGTTCCATAGGAACCCATGTTAAAGAAAATGTCCTGCGTTTCTGCAAAAAGCATGAAAAAATGCAGGAGATATATTACTGGCCAGATCACCAGGTGAAAACAGAAAGAAAAAAAGAAAATTAATGCATATCTCCAAACTTTTTTAGATGGGAACGAGGGACACCTATTGGCAAAACTATGTAGGCATAGGGACATGTCACTTTAAAAGGGGAATTATACTTTAAATTAAAAAAAAAAAAAAAAAAAAAGATTAGTTAAAGCGGAGTTCCGCCCAAATTTTGAACAATATCTGTATGTATTCTCTTCCTTGCCTAGATGCTGACATGCCGTTTAAAAAAATTTAAATCGCCGTAATTACCTTTTATTTTTTTCTTCTTCTTTGCACTTCCTGGTTCTCCCCCCATGGGAGTAGGCGTGTTTCTAGCCTCTCCCAGACTCCTGGGAGCTAGTCTCAGGCTTCCCAGGATGCCACTGAGCATGTGCGGGAACGAGCAGTGAATGCTGGGAGCACAGCATTCACCACATCCAGGAAATAAATGCTTGTGGGCTTCAAATGCCCACAATGAAGATGGAAACCGCTTGCAGTGAATAATATAAGTTATTCTTTCCGACGAAATCTGACACAGGCGGACATATTACACACAATATGTGAGTATGTAATGCTAAGAAGAAAAGTTTGTGAATGAACTAAAAAAAAAAAAAACGATAGATAGGTGGACCCCCGCTTTAAGCCCACAAGTTTTTTTTACCACTACTATTCCTTTATACTGGCTTTTGACATTTACAAATGCAGCATACAAATTTAGAAACTGTATTGTAAAGCACTGACACTTTTTGAAAGATAAAAAGTGCATTTTATATACAACTATATAGATCAGACCAAAATGAGGGACAAATGAGGAGGAAAGAGGAACATCAAAAAAAAGGACAGTGCTTCGAAATCAGGGACAGTTGGGAGCTATGCAAATGATAATGAGATCTTCCAGAACATTACAGACAGGGATAATTTTGGTAAACATTCCCCAGCCCCCTCCTTAACATTGCAAAGCAGGAGAATACTTCAGTTTTGTATTTTTCAGAAAAAAATCAAGTAAAACATTAGCAGCAATTTCATATATATTTGTTTAAAGATATGCTATGTGAATAGGAACATGTAACAAATATACGGCAAGTTACTTGGTCTGTTCCTTTGCCTTTCTCTGCACCATCATTGGCACTTGCTCTGTGACCTGCTTTCAGTGGCGTCTCCAGCTTTCATATTTAGGGGGGGGCACATGGGGGGACAGGGACAAAACTAGGGGGGCAACTATAAAATGTATATATATATAGATATATAGATATATATAGATATATATAGATATATAATTATATACTGGGGCCCTTTACTACGACCCCACAACGGCCTTTTCACATGTTCTGCAGTGAGCTCCATTCCTACTGTATTGGGGTCCCCCAGGGTGGCAGAAAACAAGATATATATATGTCACCAGCATACCAAGAAAATATAAGGGTCCAAAGCAGTGGGAGAACTATCAGGGTTGCAAAGGTTGTCTTCCCTCCGGGCCCTGGTGTTCTGCCACTGTGGGGTTTCTCAGCCTCCTCTTGCTGTCCTGCCCCTGCTATTGACTGCTCTGGTCTGGCATCTCTTGGAATTTACAGGCTGGTTCTCCTGTCCTAAGAATGGGAGAAATCAGTCTGTTTTTTCAGTAACTGAGAGTCCTGGTGGAGTCCTTCCTGCAACTCGCTCTTCTCCCTGCCAATGAGGATGCAGGGGAAGGAGCAGATCGGGTGGCCGTGGTTGTGTGAGCGCTTGCATTATGCAGTGTCAGCAAGCAGAGGGACGGGGGAGGAATCACCGGCAGGAGCTGACTGGGGACTCTCTCCCTCTTAGACATTGATTTTTTGTAAAAAAAAAAAAAAAAAAAAAATTTTATTGGGGGGGCTGGGGGGCACATGGTGGGGCACAGCATAATGTTGGGGGGGTCAGAACCCCCTCTGCCCCCCCCTAGGGACACCATTGCCTGCTTTGACTTCCCACTTCAGCCTTTCATCTAAACCTGTTACAATTACCAATTCTATGATTTCCTTCTGACTATGGGAGAGATTTATTAAAACTGGAGAGTACACAATCTGGTGCAGCTGTGCATAGAAATCAATCAGCTTCTAACTTCATTTTGTTCAATATATATATACAGTATGTTGGACAATTTCTAGAGACAGTCCAACACATCCACATCCCTGATGAATATAGAATAGATTGAAGAGAGCACACCACTCCCTCATAAGATGGTGGAATTTTAAAGGATGTGTATAGAGCTGTCACCGAGGTAAGCACAACAACGAAATAGTAAAAATAGTTAAATTTATTCCAAAAGTTCAACAGTTTAAAAGTTTACAATAATGACATTTGGTCACAGAATTAGACCAACAATCAAACTTGATTTGATTTGTAGCCGTATTAGTGCAGTTGTGACAGAGAAAATTGAGTACTGTCTGTGATACTTTTTTTATTTGCACTAACATAATCAAGACATTGTTCAATAAAGCTTTGACAATAAAACTTGGAAGCTGATTGTTTTACATGCACAGCTGCACCAGATTTTGCACTCTCCAGTTTTAGTAAATCATCCCCAATCTCTGTGCTTGTTAATTCTGCTTTTTTCCTTGTCCTGTGACTTCTTACCAACTTGGTAGTCAGCTGCTCATCTGCTACTGACTTTGTCCTGTGCCCTGACCACCTTCATGCTTTGAAAGCTGCTGTCTACCAGTGCTGCAGTTGCTGGGTGCTGCTTTCCTTCTGCATGTACATGTATCACCAGCAAATCAAAGTTACAGTCTTTTCTGCAACACCCTGCCTGTTATCACACATGAGTGTATGAACCCAAAGTCTAAAATTAACAAACATGTCTAATATACATATATATACCTACTGGCACCTTATGAATGGAGGTGGAAGGTATAGTACAATGAAATCATGGCTATAATAATGTATACAGCAGATAATGGACTAAGGTAATAACTACTTTAAAAAAATTATCAATCTATTAATGTTCCCTTTTTATTTTTTGATTGTAAGAGAAGACAAAATACAGTAGCCATAATTAATAGACTCGTTTATGTTAGCACAATTGTCATTCTATCTGCTGGAAGAGAGGGTGAGAAAAAAAAGAGAGCAATTTGCTTGTTAAAAATGATATACATGCATTCTATATTGAAACAGCAAAGGAAATATACAAATAACACTTACAATGTTCTTGGTTTCAAGTGTTCTGTGAAGTAGTCAATGTCTTTATGACATTCAGATGAAGGTACAGAGCAGTGCTTAACCTGTCACAATTTCAAGCAAAGGGTGTGTACTCAACTCACAACTAGATCACTTCAACAATGCTATTTGTTTAACTAAAAAAGACCCGGAGGTCTGGTAGTTAGTGGTGGCTCACAGGACGTTGTATCATAATTTAGCTGTTTTACTTGTTGCATTTGTTACAGTTGGGAACAATAGGTTAGGAAAGTGTATCCATTGGTAAGTGGAGCAAATTTATAAAGCAGTGAATTTGAATTTTGGATCAATCACTTTAATTTAAAACAAACAATGGTTCACCTGAAGTGAATGTTTGGTGAATGTCACTTTGACTTCTTCATAAATATATCACTTAAAGAGGAGTCCCCCCCCCCCAGCAAAAAAATTAAAAGTCAGCAGCTACACATTCTGTAGCTGCTGACCTTTAGTATAGGTTCACACTTGTGCAAACACAGACATTGCACGTGATTTACACCCACACTGTGCTGCTGATTACATGCAATGTCTGTGCAATGCCAGTTCAGGCATACAGGTGTATGCCTGAACTGGCATTGCATTCGCAGGAAAAAAGTGCAGGGACTTTTTTTTTCCGCACTGGAATCGGATCACATGGGTGTTCTCACACATGTGATTTGATTCCTTTGCGAGTTCACAGTTCACACTGCAATCTGTGACCCAATCTGGAGGTGTCATTAACAATGTATTGACACCTGCAGTGGTTCACAGAGGGCAGAACTGCCCGTGGGAGAGATGCAATGCGGGAACTGGTGCTGTAATCGCGCTGGTTCCCACATCACAAAAGAGTGAACCTAGGCTTAATATTAGCACACTTACCTGTCCTGGAATCCAGCGATGTTGGCACCCCAGCTGATGTAGCTTTTCGGCTTCACAGCCGGTTCCCTACTGCACATGCATGAAGCTTTCTGAATGGCCGGGGGGTGGAGAAGGGGGCCCAACTTCTGAGGGATCTCGTCGCAGTGAGATCTCTCGTAAGTGGGGACAGGTACCTATCAAAAACAGGTACCCGCTCCCCCCCCCACCAAAAGGTGCCAAATGTGGCACTGGAGAGGGGGGAGGAGGCAGATAAGCGGAGCTTTCACTTTTGGGTGGAACTCCGATTTAGATGTGTGTTATGAAGAATGGTTGTATATTAACGTATTACAGTATTTCTTAACAGTCTGTATATTTGTTATATCAAATAATAGTGCACCGCAACCCAAACCATATAATAATCTAAAGGATAATAAAACACAATCTAAGTGATCATCAATTGAAAACAGAGAAATCATACAATTCTAAATTCATGGAGTGAATAAAAAAATAATTTTATATATATATATATATATATATATATATATATATATATATATATATATATATATATATATACAAGTAAAAAATGTAATAAAAAAACACCACAAATCTGTGATTACACCAAGTCATAAATGAATATATAAATACATAATTAATGCAAATCATATGAAAGTCCATCAATATTGTGTATACCAAAAAAAGGAAGTTCCCCTAGTGGTGGATTTTAAAGGCACATGTAAAAGAGCGTAGAAGGAGTATTTATAATAAAGACAGTAATTTATTGACTTGAAAACATAGTAAAAACATCAAGCAAAAATAGAACAATAATTATAAGGAATGCGAATCATGTACTTATACACAGATATAATGTTGAGACCAATATTCTTGCACCCGACGCATTTCGGAGTTACTTAGCCTCCTTCCTCGGGCGTGGATATAGGTTTACAGAGGGTTCTATATTAAAAGTAATAGTGTATTAAGAGATAGTAAGCATATAGGTATATATAACCATACAAAAATATACATGCCATGCTTTTCATTTTATTCTCACTTACATTAACACTGTGTAGGCTGACTTGGCATTCCAGAACAGTTAAAAACAAAGGCACTGGCATTGTCTGTCTATCCAGCGTATTTCTGATTACAGTAGATTTCATGCGTAACAGTGAAAACATTTTTTTTTACATATGAATGTAGAAAGGTGGTATTTTCTTAAAAAAATGAAGAAAGGCCCAAAAGGGGCATAACGAGGTTAAGGAACCTGGAGCTCCACTGAGGCCGAGGGCGGGTCCTGCAAAATGTAATGGTGCACATATGTAGTGGCCAATCGTTTAGGTCATATAATAAAAATGAATAAGATTAGATGAGATATTAATAACAAGAGAAAACCATACCTGATAATGGCTCAGTAGATGGTTCAAAGGGGTACGTAATAGATAACTGGTATTGGCTTGATGGATATGTCTTGGATAGCTGGTGGTAGTAGTGAAAAAAAGGGGATATAAAGGTACATTTAATTGGATGAGCAAACTCTCCAACTATATGTTATTTACAGCTGAAACATTAAAATGTGTCAATATCTAGAAAACTAATAGAGCTGTAAAGAAACTGGACTATCATGAAATGCCCAGTGTCATAAATAGTATGAAAAATTAAAATGGTTTGTAGTATAAATGGCTAATTAGGCCAATCAGAGTAGACCATAAAAAGAGATCTAGATAGAGGAAAAAGTTTACTTGAAAAAACTAAATAAATGTGACATAAATTCTTTAAATCAAATTGAGCCATTCAGAAATAAAAAGTACCATATCACATAGCAGGTATGGATGCAGAGGGTAATTATTAGAGTATAGTCAGTGTAACCTAGATTGAAATGATAATCATGGGAAAGTAGGGCATTACTTACTTTTCAACACCAAGAAGCTGGATGTCTGCTCAGGCCGGAATCATCCTGTAGAATGGAGCGGATGTTCGGCATGAGCAGTGTCTAAGTATATAAAGCCCTCCTCCCCAATCAGCTGTTGATGAAAACAAACAACAGCTGATCATTTGGGACGGAGGAGGGGCAGGCACACCATGAGTGGCCCCCCGGGTGGAGCGATAGCCGCCGAGTCCCCAGCGCGCACGCGCAAGGGTCTGCATCGGGACGTGGCCGCGCCCACTCCACCCACCGACACGTTTAGCTTCCCCGGTGGACTGCGCATGTCCGCCGGGGTCGCAAGATGGAGGCCAGTGTAAGGTGGAGATACACTGTAGCCTCACATAGCGCCGCCGCGGGTTTAAGAAAAGCGGGTGGCTTTGTGTGCCGGGCGAGCTGCAAGTCCAGAGGGTAGTGTATTGGTATGATATGAAACAATGACACAGCATTGCCCAAGGTTTAAAGATTCAATAAAGAAACTACCACAGAAATCAGGAAACAAGCAATATCTTATAGGGTGAGATAACACATTCAAAAAAGAAAAAAGAAAAATATATATTACATTGGAAAATTGGAAGTAGATCCAAGCAGTGGTACAGCAAGGGGGAATTAGATAACAGGTAACCCATCTGACTAGATGTTATATGGACTATAATAACAAGTAGCAGAAACAAATTATGCATGTGATGTGCATTATGAGGGTAATAATCAAATATAAACAGTGAGAGGGAATTTATTATATTGAACAGAAAAGAAAGATCTGCAACAGTAATCAGTTGTATAAACCATAAACATAAATCGGAGTCAGAGACAAGGAAGATCTTTCTATAATTTTGAGGCATTAATACCAAATATATAATCCAAATATATGTAGATAGGATTGGTGAACCAAGCGCTGTGACAATTAGGTGGCATAGATTGATACGTACTGTATGGGACTAACAAAAAGTATAGAATTAGAAATATATAAGTAGTATCATACAAAATATTGCTGACATTCAAATGAATGTTGTTTTTTGAGCCCAGAGTTTTTATAATGCTCAAAAAAAAAAGTATATGGCAGTGGGTAGAGGTGAAAACACCGTCAAATTCAAAGGGACAAAAATAGGGACCAAATGTGTGCATCCGGGTCTCAGGTAGAGGGGCCAAAACATTGGAAAGAGGGGCAGAGACAGACAGTTGGAATTACTGTTCCCTGCCACCTGAAGAAAAACCCTCGAGAAAGGGCTTGAACCAAATGGTTTTGCTTAAACCCGGGGGTTGGGTGGCCCTTAAATTGTATATCCAACGGAATTCCATATGTAACAATGTCTTGTTCCAGTCGCCCCCCCTGGAATCAGGGTGCACACGGTCCAAAATGAGAAATTTTTCTTTGGAAATTTACCGTTATGTACTATTGTGGTGTGTCTCCCCAATGGAAGGTCAGGGTCACAGGTTTTCATACCCAGTATGTGTCTGTATGCCCTCCTCCAAAACTCCGTTTTTGTTTTTCCGATGTAAAAACATGTGCATTCGCATAGAAGCATATAGATTACTCCATGGGTTTTACAGTCAGCGAAGTGTTTGGGGTGAAAAGTTTGGCCATTCGGGAGGGTCGGGTTTTTGTCCGTGAGCATAAATTTGCAGTAGTTGCAAGCCCCACATCTAAAGGTTCCCTTATATTTACAGTGGGATTTGCCTGCTTCCCCCTTAAGGTCACTAGTAGTAATTCTATCTCTCAAAGATGTGGTTCGTTTGAAGGTGAACCAAGCGCTGTGACAATTAGGTGGCATAGATTGATACGTACTGTATGGGACTAACAAAAAGTATAGAATTAGAAATATATAAGTAGTATCATCCAAAATATTGCTGACATTCAAATGAATGTTGTTTTTTGAGCCCAGAGTTTTTATAATGCTCAAAAAAAAAAGTATATGGCAGTGGGTAGAGGTGAAAACACCGTCAAATTCAAAGGGACAAAAATAGGGACCAAATGTGTGCATCCGGGTCTCAGGTAGAGGGGCCAAAACATTGGAAAGAGGGGCAGAGACAGACAGTTGGAATTACTGTTCCCTGCCACCTGAAGAAAAACCCTCGAGAAAGGGCTTGAACCAAATGGTTTTGCTTAAACCCGGGGGTTGGGTGGCCCTTAAATTGTATATCCAACGGAATTCCATATGTAACAATGTCTTGTTCCAGTCGCCCCCCCTGGAATCAGGGTGCACACGGTCCAAAATGAGAAATTTTTCTTTGGAAATTTACCGTTATGTACTATTGTGGTGTGTCTCCCCAATGGAAGGTCAGGGTCACAGGTTTTCATACCCAGTATGTGTCTGTATGCCCTCCTCCAAAACTCCGTTTTTGTTTTTCCGATGTAAAAACATGTGCATTCGCATAGAAGCATATAGATTACTCCATGGGTTTTACAGTCAGCGAAGTGTTTGGGGTGAAAAGTTTGGCCATTCGGGAGGGTCGGGTTTTTGTCCGTGAGCATAAATTTGCAGTAGTTGCAAGCCCCACATCTAAAGGTTCCCTTATATTTACAGTGGGATTTGCCTGCTTCCCCCTTAAGGTCACTAGTAGTAATTCTATCTCTCAAAGATGTGGTTCGTTTGAAGGTAAAGAGAGGTTTGGGGGGAACAAAGGGTCCCAGTGCTGGATCGCATTGTAGCATGTGCCAGTATCTTTCTACAATATTCCTGACTTGTCTTGATTGTTATATTTTGTAATGATTCTAATGGTATTAGTATCATTTTTATTTGTTTTTTTGACTTTCTCAGAGTGAAGTAGCTAATTTCTAGATTGTATAGAGGCTTTCTTAAAAGATCGTTTAATTGAGGCATGGGAATAGCCCCGTAATAGTAGTCTGTCCCGTAATTTATTTGCCTCTATTCTAAAGGTGTCGTCATTAGAGCAATTGCGTCTCACCCTAAGGTACTGGCTATACGGGATCAAATCCAGAAGGGGTTTGGGGTGGAAGCTGGTAGCATGCAAAATTGCATTGCTCGTGGTAGGTTTTCTGTACAATCTGCTCATGATGGCTCCTCCCTCTCCTCTGTAGACCTCCAGATCCAAAATTGTAACACAGTGCTTGTCGAATGACATCGTAAAGTTGAGGTTAAAGTCATTACGGTTCATCCTCAAGAGGCACTGTTGGAGTAGATCAATCGATCCATCCCAGATAATAAAGAGGTCATCGATGTACCGGTACCACCCAAGTATGTGGTCCATGTACATCGATAGTCTCGTCACCCAGGAACATGGCCTCCCACTCCCCCAGGTACAGGTTGGCATACGATGTGGCACAGCATGTCCCCATCGCAACCCCCTGCACCCGGAGGTAGTGGGAGCCATTGAAGGTGAAAACATTGTGACTGAGGATGAATTCTAACAATGAGATGATGAACTCTCCATATATAGGGTCCACATTTTTGGCTGTACGAAGAATGTGTTTAATGGCTGCTACGCCTTTCTCATGGGGAATAGAACGATAAGGAGATTCAACATCTATTGTTACCAGTAATGCATATTCGGGAATTTCCAATTTGTCAATAATTTGCAAGAAATTAAGTGTATCCTTAACAAAAGAAGGTAAAGATGAAACAACCGGTTTAAGAACTTCGTCCACTAATTTGCTGGCGTTTTCACTAATCGCCCCTTCACCAGAAAAAATCGGTCTTCCAGGAGGGTTGTAGGTGTCCTTATGGACTTTTGGTAGTGAATAGAAGACCGGTGTGCGGGGGAAATTATTCCTAATAAATTCCCATAGAGATTTGGTGATTATCGAGTTAGAGTAGGCCGTATCTACCAAAACGTAGAACTCATCATTGTATTTTTTAACAACACTTGCCGGTATCTGACGGTACCATTCCAAGTTGTTTAATATTTTATTGAACATGTTAATGTAATTTTCGTTGTTGAGTACAACGATGTTCCCACCCTTATCTGCAGCTTTTATTGTGATTTGGTTGTTACTTGAGAGCATTTTAAGTGCTGCCATTTCTCTTTTGGTTAAATGGTTAGGGAATTTTGTGCAAATTCTTTACTTGTCTAGTTCTTTGGTAACTAATTTAAGGAAAGCCGCTGCATTTGGATGGATGCTGGGTGCTGGACAGAAGTCGGATTTTTTCTTTAATGTGGACTTGCTTATCCTGGGGGGCTCGCAAGATGTTTCGATTGACTCTAGCATTTGGGAAAGATAGATCTCATCAATGAGATCAGTTTGGTCGTTTTCGTCGAGGAGGGAAACCAGCTGGTTTAATGCCTGATTTTCTTGTGGGGTCAGATCATTCGACCCTTCCTGTCTATGGTAAAGTTTTTTTAAGATCAATTTCCGTATGAAAAGTTGAAGGTCCTTGCAGATTTCGAATTTATCTACATTTTGATTGGGACAAAAATGTAGGCCTTTTTTAAGGACAGCAACCTCATCTTGGGAGAGTTTATAAGATGATAGATTGATTATGTTTAACTCATTCAATTCCTGTTCCTTATCAATATCTGGGGCAATTAAAGTGCTATCTGTGTATATGTGTTGAGATTGGGTTGTGTGGGTTGAACACCCATCAGGATCTTTTCTAAAAAAGACAGATCATTGGAAATAGTGTCTAGTGAGCCAACAGTTGGGTGATTAGATTGGGAAGTGGCTTCCCTTAACGGGATGTGCGTGTTGGTTTGTGTGTTAGATGTTTTTTGGTTGACTCATGTGTAGGTGTGAGGGAGTTAGTTTTCTTGGGGATATCAAGAGTTAATTTCTTCGCCTGTTGTTCCTCATTAGGGTCGCCGTGAAATGTGCGTTTGGTTCTTTGTCCTGTTTTTGATTTGTGAAGGGTTTGGGCGTGGGGTTGGGGTAAATTGGAAGTAGATTGTGAAGGAGTAGGTTGGTGCCTGTGGTATTGATAATTTTTGTTTTGATTGGGTCTATTCTGGGTCCATTTATAGGCCTTTCCATCTCTAAAGGTGTTCCTATCCCGAGTGAGTTTTTGTTGTTTCTTTATAAGTATATCTTTATTAAAAGTCTCTAAATGTGTTCTGAGTCTGTCCTCCTTATTGGTAATAGGTCTCTGAGTTTTGAACTGTTGTAGTTTGTTACATAGAGTTATGATGTCCGTGTCTAGAGTGTTAGATCTTTTCCTATACTCATCAATCAAAATTTCCATCAGGCTTTGTGAACAAGCCTGCCGTGTTTTCTCCCATTTAATTTTGAATTCCGAGTCCAGGCCATCAAGGGTAGGGAAGATCTGGACTCGCAATCCCATGGGGTTGATGTCCTCCTTGATATAGTCCTGGAAGGATCTGACATGCCAATAAAGTAATGATTTTTTCTCCAAGATTTTGGACAGTCTGGAAAATAACGAGTATATCTCGGAGTCGATGGACTCTTTATCTCCGAAATCTTTTAGATATCCCTCCATAAGTGTTTCCCAGTCATCACCCGTAAAATATGTCATTTTGCCTGATAGGTGTAGAAGTGGTTAAATTACAGCAAGACTGTAAAGTATGTAAAAGTTTCAAATGAAAATCCTGATAACAGTAAAAAGTACGCAGGAAAATTGCCGATCTAAAGACGGGGAGCGGTATCTACTACCAAATAATTTCTAGCAAAAGTTGTAGATCGGCAGTTAACTGCAAGGTTGTGCCACATCCTGAATTAAATATACCAAAAAAAAGGAAGTTCCCATAGTGGTGGATTTTAAAGGCACATGTAAAAGAGCGTAGAAGGAGTATATATAATAGAGACAGTAATTTATTGACTTGAAAACATAGTAAAAACATCAAGCAAAAATATAACAATAATTAAAAGGAATGCAAATCATGTACTTATACACAGATATAATGTTGATACCAATATTCTTGCACCCTACGCGTTTCAGAGTTACTTAACCTCCTTCCTCGGGGGTGGATATAGGTTTACAGAGGGTTCTATATTAAAAGTAATAGTGTATTAACAAGAGATAGTAAGCATATAGGTATTTATAACCAAACAAAAATATACATGCCATGCTTTTCATTTTATTCTCACTTACATTAACACTGTGTAGGCTGACTTGGCATTCCAGTTAAAAACAAAGGCACTGACATTGTCTGTCTATCCAGCGTATTCCTGATTACGGTAGATTTCATGCGTAACAGTGAAAAATTTTTTTTTACATATGAATGTAGAAAGGTAGTATTTTCTTCAAAAAATGAAGAAAGGCCCAAAAGGGGCATAATGAGGTTAGGGAACCTGGAGCTCCACTGAGGCCGAGGGCGGGTCCTGCAAAATGTAATGGTGCACATATGTAGTGGCCGATCGTTTAGGTCATATAATAATAATGAATAAGATTAGATGAGATATTAATAACAAGAGCAACCCATACCTGATAATGGCTCAGTAGATGGTTTAAAGGGGTACGTAATAGATAACTGGTATTGGCTTGATGGATATGTCTTGGATAGCTGGGGTAGTAGCGAAAAAAAGTGGATTTAAAGGTACATTTAATTGGATGAGCAAACTCTCCAACTATATGTTATTTACAGCTGAAACATTAAAATGTGTCAATATATAGAAAACTAATAGAGCTGTAAAGAAACTGGACTATCATGAATTGCCCAGTGTCATAAATAGTATGAAAAATTAAAATGGTTTGTAGTATAAATGGCTAATTAGGCCAATCAGAGTAGACCATAAAAAGAGATCTAGATAGAGGAAAAAGTTTACTTGAAAAAACTAAATAAATGTGACATAAATTCTTTAAATCAAATTGAGCCAATCAGAAATAAAAAGTACCATATCACATAGCAGGTATGGATGCAGAGGGTAATTATTAGAGTATAGTCAGTGAAACCTAGATTGAAATGATAATCTCTTATTAATACACTATTACTTTTAATATAGAACCCTCTGTAAACCTATATCCACCCCCGAGGAAGGAAGCTAAGTAACTCCGAAACACGTCGGGTGCAAGAATATTGGTATCAACATTATATCTGTGTATAAGTACATGATTCGCATTCCTTATAATTATTGTTATATTTTTGCTTGATGTTTTTACTATGTTTTCAAGTCAATAAATTACTGTCTTTATTATATATACTCCTTCTACGCTCTTTTACATGTGCCTTTAAAATCCACCACTAGGTATATTTAATTTAGGATGTGGCACAACCTTGCAGTTAACTGCCGATCTACAACTTTTGCTATCAATATTGTGTATCAGCCACAATGATGAAAGTGCATCAAACATGAGTGTTTCAATCAAAATGCATGTGCAGAAAAATGTGCTCCATCGCTGTGCTCCACCACTAGTTCGTGCTGCCTCCTACTTCATACAAAGACCCTCACAATGGTAAGGTTGGTCATAGCCTTCCCAGATCCCTAGGTAATATCACTGCAGTAATACTCCAAGGGCACTCCGAGAGCACAAGGAACAGGTTTCACTCCATTCCACAATACTATTACCTTCCCACTTAGCAAGGGATAAAAGGAATGAAAAGTTATAGTGTAGGGGAGGCGCATGCGCGGAGTCTAGCGCAGCGGACATGTCCTGCTAGAGCTCCGCTCCGTGAAAAGGGAGAACCGCTGTATAAAGGCAGCCCGCCGACTTTTTTCACTTAAAAAACGTGACATCATACTCCTGAGAGGTGAGAGGAAACTTTGAAACCAAAATGGTACTAGGGGGAACCAGGAATAAGTATAAAAATGCCCCCAGTGGAGGTACACAGGCAAAGACTGCAGTGAAATTGGCGCCAGTCTCCTCAGTCTCCTCAGCCTCAGGCACAATCACCTCAGAGCACAGGAGAAAGACAAAGCTGTCACAGCAAATCTCCTCAGATGAATCTGACACAGAATTGTTTCTGTCACAAAAATCTTCACAAGAACCAGCAGCAACTCCAAACCTTATTAAACAATTTGAGAAAATGCTCCACAAAGCATTAAAGATTACCTCAGAACAAATAACCAATAATCTTACTAAAGAAATCAGAGAACTGGGAAACCGTACAGCGGTGCTGGAAATTAAAACTGAAGAACTAGAAAACACAACACAGGAATTTATGACTGAAATAGATCTTCTTAAAGATGAAAATATAATCTTACAAAACAAGTTGGAAGATTATGAAAATCGCGCAAGAAGGTCAAATTTGCGTTTCAGAGGCATTCCTGAATCGATCGTTGATCTATCTTCTACAATAACAGCTCTATGCCAAGAATTGCAACCAGGAATACCGATCGAAAGGTTGGAAATGGATAGGGTACACAGAGCTCTCATGCCTAAAAAAACAGATGGACCCCCTCGAGACATCATAGCAAAGTTCCATTTTTATCGAACGAAAGAACAACTTTTATTTGCAGCCAGAGAGAAAAAAACCTAACCTTTCAAGGTCACAATTTTCAGATTTTCGCAGATCTCTCTCAAATTACCATCTCTAAAAGACGTGCTATGAAAATGCATCTGCTGGAACTGCAAAGAAACAATATCACATACCAATGGGGTTTTCCATTCTCCATACGTTTTACCTACCAAGGAAACAGGCATATTTGTAGATCTCCGAACGAATTACAACAGGCTCTACAAGACCTTAATTTGATTGATGGAACATCTGCAATCAATACCTCACGAAGACGAACAGCATCTGCTTCTTCACTACCAGCTTCTTCCCCTGCTACAGGAAAAAACGGTAACCAGCACGTTCACAAGAGAGGCCGTTATGCATCCCCTCCACAAGACCAAGATGTAGATCCAATGGACTGAAAAACTATTTTTCCAGGAACATGAATTTACACATAAAATATGGAATCAGCTAAGAAGATATGCTCTCAATGAATACACAGCATTTCGGATGCATTCACAATGCAATTCTTACTTGAATTCACATTCCATACTTGTATTCTAATAAATAGAATACAATGTGGATAAGGGTAAATCCCAGATTCAAGTAACAATTATATATGCTTAACATAATCATCTGTGAACATGAATCTTTTCAGTTCTATATTTAATCCCAAAACATAAAACCAGGGTTTTTTTTTGTATTTTTTTTTTTTTTTTTTTTTTGATGTTCTTTTTTCCCCTTTTCCTAAATGGAATGGTTTAAATGGCTATCCTTATCTATTGTATGTAATATTGTGCTCCACACTATTATAACCAAATAAATAAGGAACCTCAGTCATGTCAGGAGAAATATAATTATATTTCTTAGATATATTGCTATTTAGCTTATATACACATTTTTTATTTATTTGTTCTTTTTTTTTAGGAAATAAATAAATAAATAAATAAATAAATAAAAAAGAAAAAAAAGGGAAAACTAAGTTTTTTTTTATACATATCCAGAAGCTATAGCCCATACTATTATTCTAAAACGAAATATAAGATGAGTTAGATTAGTTTTTTTATTTTTTTTTTTTCAGATATCATCTGAGTTTGTTGAATATTACCTTACGAGAACACCATTCCTATAAGTTCCATACTTACTTCATATTTTGAAACTAAGTAGATTTTTCTTTTTCCCTAACCAGATTGGTTAAAACACCTTTCATATTTATCAGTTGCAATTTTGAGTTTAACACTAATATTATCAAAAGAAGACCTAGTCATGACTGAAATGATACAAACTTATTTCTATAATTGATACTTTTAGGTAAATTACTGAAACAAAGTTTAGTAGTAAACCTAAACACTAAACACAAGACGTATTTTTTTTTCTTGTCTTTTCCTTTTTATATACATATATGTATATTATTATCTTTTCTCCTCTTTTTCCAGACTAGATAATTTATTCTTCTTAAATAACAGAGAATTTAAATGATCTTTATTTTATAAATGTTAAGTTTTTCTTCAAAACAATGTGTCACGTACCTTGTGGACGAGCCCGACTTGCAGGGGATGGCCTCTCTTGCGGCTCTGACTCGAGGGCCCTGGTAGGGTATACAGGAAGCACAAGAGTCAGGAGTGGCACGAGTGCCTGGCAGGATCAACAGCAGAAGGTAGGTCTGGAACTCTGGAAACACTGTGCAGTGGAGATTAAGCTGATCTGGTAGGTAGACTGGAACACTGGTGCAGCAGACTGGAACTGGATAGCAGGCTGGAACACACAGGACAGCAGACTGGAACACTGGTGCAGCAGACTGGAACCACACAGCAAACTGGAACTGGATAGCAGGCTGGAACACACAGGACAGCAGACTGGAACACTGGTGCAGCAGACTGGAACCACACAGCAAACTGGAACTGGATAGCAGGCTGGAACACACAGGACAGCAGACTGGAACACTGGTGCAGCAGACTGGAACCACACAGCAAACTGGAACTGGATAGCAGGCTGGAACACACAGGACAGCAGACTGGAACACTGGTGCAGCAGACTGGAACCACACAGCAAACTGGAACTGGATAGCAGGCTGGAACACACAGGACAGCAGACTGGAACACTGGTGCAGCAGACTGGAACCACACAGCAAACTGGAACTGGATAGCAGGCTGGAACACACAGGACAGCAGACTGGAACACTGGTGCAGCAGACTGGAACTGGATAGCAGGCTGGAACACACAGGACAGCAGACTGGAACACTGGTGCAGCAGACTGGAAGGTCAGACAAGCCGGATCGATAGCCAGGCGGACTGTAGATGAGCCAAAGGGTCAGGCAGAAGAGTGGTCAGACAAGCCGGGGTCGGATGCAGGCAGAAAGCAGGGATGGTCGGAGACAAGCCGGGATCAGATGCAGGCAGACAGCTAGGATAATCAGGAACAAGCCGGATCTAGCACAGGAAACAGGAAGTGTTCTCAGGAAGTGCACACGTAACGCTGTAGAGCAGACAGCAAGATTCTCATGTGACAGATCAGTTTAAATAGCCCGCCTGGTGCGCGTGCGCATGCGTGCGACTGCCCGCACAGGGCGTCTGATACTGACAGGACTTTCCTGACATTGCCCCCCCCCAACCGGGCCCATTTCTCAGGATGGGTTCTCTTAAAGGATTGAACTAAGCTTTTAGCATGGATGTTCTCCTCAGGCTCCCACGAGTTCTCTTCCGGGCCATACCCTTTCCACTTGATCAGGAATTGGGCTTGATTGTTCCTTTTCCTGCAGTCAAGGATGGCTTCAATTTCAAATTCTTCCTCACCGTCCACTATTACAGGATCTGGAGGATTCAGATTTCGTTCAGGAAAAGGATTGGAGACAAAAGGTTTCAACAGGGAAACGTGAAAAACAGGGTGAATTCTGAGTGAGTCCGGGAGTTCCAATTCAAAAGCTACTTCATTTATTTTCCTTTTTACAGGAAAAGGACCCAGGAATTTAGGACCCAACTTCTTGGAGGGACAAGTCAGTTTCAGGTTTACAGTGGATAACCATACAAGATCACCTGGTTCGAGTAGCAATTCCCCACGTCTTTTCCTGTCGAAAGTTACCTTGTTACGTTCTTGGGACTTCGTCATGGTTTCCTGTATTATTTGGTTATTGACAGAGAAAAAATTTATTGTTTCCTGGACTGCTGGTACGGAACTTTCAGGAATGGAGCTGGGCAAAAAGGTAGGGTGAAACCCGTAATTGGCAAAAAACGGACTTTGCTTTGTGGCAGAATGGACAGCATTATTATAGGCGAATTCAGCCAAGGGGAGCAACGAGAACCAATCATCTTGAGAAAAGGAAGAGAAACAACGAAGATATTGCTCGAGAGTCTGGTTGGTCCTCTCCGTTTGGCCATTCGTCTGGGGGTGATAGGCGGTGGAAAATGATAGCTCAATTCCTAGGGCTTTACACAAGGCTCTCCAGAATCGGGAAGTGAATTGTACTCCTCGGTCAGAAATGATATTAGCCGGAATTCCATGGAGTTTAATCACTTCCCTAATGAACGTTTGTGCAGTTTCAGGAGCAGAGGGGGTACCCTTCATTGGAATGAAATGAGCCATTTTAGATAACCGATCTACCACCACAAAGATGGCAGTGTGCCCTTCAGCCGGAGGCAACTCGACAATGAAGTCAATAGACAGCATCTTCCATGGCCTGTCTGGGACAGGTAGAGGTTTCAGTAATCCCCAGGCCCTGGTTCTACTGACTTTATTCCGAGCACAGATGGTACAGGATTCCACATACTTCTTACAGTCCTTAGGCACTTGGGGCCACCAAAAGGTGCGCAGGACAAGATCAGCCGTCTTGGTAACACCAAAATGCCCTGCTAGTGCGTGATCATGACAAAGTTCTAAAATTGTGACCCGTAGGCCTTCAGGTACAAAGATCTTATTCCCAAACCAAAGCAGACCATCCTTTTCTTGTAGTTTTGTTCTCATAGCAGGTACCAACCCTACTGAAGCTTGCTTAATCCGGGAAAGTAGGTCTTCTTGCAACAGGAAAAAATTTCCAGGAGAAAGGATCGTATCTGGAGGTGAGGTTTCTTGAGGCTTGTGGAACATCCTAGACAAAGCGTCAGGTTTTATATTCTTGGAGCCTGGCCGATAGGTCACGTGGAAGGAGAACCTGGAAAAGAACAAGGCCCACCTGGCTTGTCGCGGTCTCAACCTCTTTGCGGATTTAAGATATTCCAGGTTTTTGTGATCTGTGTAGATCAGAATAGGATGAGCAGCTCCTTCCAAAAGATACCGCCACTCTTCCAGAGCGGATTTTATGGCCAGTAGTTCCCGATCTCCTACATCATAATTCCTTTCTGCGGATGATAGTTTGCGAGAAAAGAAGGCTACAGGGTATAACAGAGCTTTGGTCCCTTGTCGCTGAGAAAGAATCGCACCAACAGCACTCTCAGAAGCGTCCACTTCCAGGACAAATGGTAAAGAGGAATCGGGATGTTTCAAAACAGCAGCAGAGGTGAACAGTCTTTTGAGAGATTCAAAGGCGGATTGAGCTTCGGGCGACCAATGAAAACGCACCCCTTGTTTGGTCAATTGAGTGATGGGCTCAATGATGGCTGAGAACCCCTTAATGAATTTTCTATAGAAGTTGGCAAAGCCAATGAAACGTTGGACTCCTTTCTTGTCAGTAGGGGCTGGCCAGTCAAGAATTGCAGCAACCTTATGGGGATCCATCTTGATCCCTTCCACGGAGATGATTAGCCCCAAGAATGGAATACTCTCTTGCTCGAACTCGCACTTTTCAGCCTTAGCGTACAAGCCATGTAGCCGGAGTCGAGCTAAAACACATTTAACATGTCTGCGATGGGATTCCAGGGAAGAAGAAAAGATGAGAATGTCATCTAAGTAGACTATGACAAATAGATCCAAATAGTCCCGGAAAACATCATTTATGAAGTACTGAAAAGTTGCAGGGGCGTTACATAGTCCAAAGGGCATCACCATGTATTCAAAGTGCCCGAAGCGAGTGCGGAAAGCTGTCTTCCACTCATCACCTTTTCTGATGCGAACTAGGTTGTAAGCCCCTCGGAGATCTAATTTGGTGAAAATAGTAGCAGTCCCCAGTCTCTGGAATAATTCTGGTACCAAGGGGAGAGGGTACCGATTTTTAACAGTTATTTTATTGAGTTCACGGTAATCTATACAAGGACGAAGAGAGTGATCCTTTTTTTCAACAAAAAAAATGCCTGCACCTGCTGGGGATGTAGAGGGCCGGATGAAACCCTTTTCTAGGTTCTCGTCGATGTATGCTTTTAGTGCTCCTTGCTCCAGCTCGGTCAAAGGAAAAATCCTGCCAAAGGGAACTTCGGCTCCGGGAAGGAGCTCGATGGGGCAATCGTAAGCCCGATGAGGAGGAAGGGTTTCAGCCCCTTTTTTACTAAAGACATCTAAAAAGTCATGATAGACCTTGGGGACCGCCTGGAATAACTCAGAATCAGTGTTGAGACATAACAGAGCAGGGGATTCACCAGAGTCCTTCAAAGTGCAGAACTGTTGACAGTACTGAGAGGAAAACGTAATTTCTCCTGTGACCCAGTTGATAGTAGGGTTATGGGCTTGTAGCCACGGCATGCCAAGAATAATAGGAAATAAAGGAGAAGTGATGATGTCCAGGCGAAGCAGTTCTTGGTGCAAATTGAAGATGGTGACTGGAAGGGGAGCGGATTCTTGTATAACTGGCCCAGATTTTATTGCAGACCCGTCGGCCAGATGAATAGAGAGTCCATGGGCCTTGTAACGCAGTGGGATCTGGTGTTTAGCTGCAAAGGATGAGTCCAAGAAGCAGCTGCAAGCCCCGGAATCAATGATAGCGGGAACCTGTAAAGTCTTTCCTGGGAGCTGCAAAGATATAGAAAGAGTCAAGTGAGCGGAAGTCTTAGGCCAAGCAGTCACATCACCAGAGGAGACAGACAGGCACTTACGGAGTTTGTTAGGACAGTTCCTGACATAGTGTCCGGGTTCCCCGCAGTACAGGCACAGGTTGTTAGCCCGGCGACGTTGGCGTTCCTCCGTCGTGAGAGATGGGCGGAAGACTCCAAGTTGCATGGGCTCAGAGGTATCAGGTGAAACAGCAGGACTAGAGGTGGGTGCAGGATGGGTATAGCTGGGGACCCTAGGCAACATCCAGGTTGGGCGAGTAGGCCCAGCACCTCTTTCTGCTCTTCGCTCCCTCAACCGTCGGTCGATCTGTATGGCAAGGTTAATCAAGGCATCCAGAGTCAGAGGAATTCCCACTCGGGCCAGTTCATCTTTTAAAGGGTCGGAAAGTCCCATACGGAACTGGTAGCGGAGGGCAGCGTCATTCCAGTCCGTGTCTGCACTCCATCGGCGGAATTCCGCAACGTAGTCCTCTACTGCCCTACGCCCTTTTTGAAGGGTGTGCAGGGCGGCTTCTGCGGTTGCAGAAAGCTGTGAGTCCTCATATAGCTGGGCCATTGCATCAAAGAAGGTGGTTAAATTGGTCAACACCTCGGCTTTCAGTTCCAGAAGGCGGTGAGCCCATGTTTGGGGGTCACCCAGGAGCAGTGAGATCACAAAACCTACTTTGGTGGCTTCGAGCGAGAAGGTGCGAGGTTGAAGGGCGAAGTACAGTTCGCATGCATTCCGGAATGCCCTGAATTTACTTCGTTCTCCAGAAAACTTTTCAGGAGTGGGAACCCTTGGTTCAGGGGGCAGCATCACTACTGTAGGGGAAGTAGTACTGCTAGCAGAGGTAGATGGCAGAGAAGATCCCTGGGTCTCAGTGGGACCAGACAGTACTTGGACCCGTTCTTCCAGACGTGTATATCCTTCCTGGAGACTCTTAACAGCCTGTGTAAGGCCGGCCAGGTGCATACAAAGTTCTTCCATAGGAGAGGCTCCCTGCTCGGGCTCGGTCATGGCTGTCTGCTACTGTCACGTACCTTGTGGACGAGCCCGACTTGCAGGGGATGGCCTCTCTTGCGGCTCTGACTCGAGGGCCCTGGTAGGGTATACAGGAAGCACAAGAGTCAGGAGTGGCACGAGTGCCTGGCAGGATCAACAGCAGAAGGTAGGTCTGGAACTCTGGAAACACTGTGCAGTGGAGATTAAGCTGATCTGGTAGGTAGACTGGAACACTGGTGCAGCAGACTGGAACTGGATAGCAGGCTGGAACACACAGGACAGCAGACTGGAACACTGGTGCAGCAGACTGGAACCACACAGCAAACTGGAACTGGATAGCAGGCTGGAACACACAGGACAGCAGACTGGAACACTGGTGCAGCAGACTGGAACCACACAGCAAACTGGAACTGGATAGCAGGCTGGAACACACAGGACAGCAGACTGGAACACTGGTGCAGCAGACTGGAACCACACAGCAAACTGGAACTGGATAGCAGGCTGGAACACACAGGACAGCAGACTGGAACACTGGTGCAGCAGACTGGAACCACACAGCAAACTGGAACTGGATAGCAGGCTGGAACACACAGGACAGCAGACTGGAACACTGGTGCAGCAGACTGGAACCACACAGCAAACTGGAACTGGATAGCAGGCTGGAACACACAGGACAGCAGACTGGAACACTGGTGCAGCAGACTGGAACTGGATAGCAGGCTGGAACACACAGGACAGCAGACTGGAACACTGGTGCAGCAGACTGGAAGGTCAGACAAGCCGGATCGATAGCCAGGCGGACTGTAGATGAGCCAAAGGGTCAGGCAGAAGAGTGGTCAGACAAGCCGGGGTCGGATGCAGGCAGAAAGCAGGGATGGTCGGAGACAAGCCGGGATCAGATGCAGGCAGACAGCTAGGATAATCAGGAACAAGCCGGATCTAGCACAGGAAACAGGAAGTGTTCTCAGGAAGTGCACACGTAACGCTGTAGAGCAGACAGCAAGATTCTCATGTGACAGATCAGTTTAAATAGCCCGCCTGGTGCGCGTGCGCATGCGTGCGACTGCCCGCACAGGGCGTCTGATACTGACAGGACTTTCCTGACACAATGATAATATAGATATGTTTCGTTCTAAGCCTTAAGGGCTACAAGTTAACATCCTAGCGATGTTATTTTTCCTTTTTACATTATCACAAAGTGGTTCTCCTGCTCACGGAAGTTCCGTGCGCCTCACCTAGTCTTCCTCGGACCCCCCCGCTTAATATGGGGAGACCTGACGAAGGCCTTCGACCCCCTGTTGAGAGGTTTCACCCCTCATCACAGGCAAATCCTGAACACCTTAGTATTTTATTCTTAAGCTTATGTAATGTAATCTTACCTGTTTTCTTCTTCTTCCTTAAACCAGATCACACAAGATTCTTTTTTCTTCTTTCCTTTTTCAAGTCCATATGGGTTGAGTCGAGAGTTCTCCAAACCAGAATAATTGGTAAGTGTTGCCTACTGACTCAGTTACCATGGCTCCTTTAAACATCTTATCCCTCAATGTGCAGGGACTCAATGTGCCACAAAAACGTACTAAAGCGTTTAGATCATTCCAAACACAAAAGGCACACATTGTGTGTATTCAAGAGACACATTTTACGATAAACTCAACACCTAAATTTTTTAGTTCATCCTATCCACAAGTATTTACTGCCTCGGCCAATACCAAAAAACGCGGAACTCTAGTGGCATTCCACCGCTCCACCCCAATCACAGTCCACTCCGAAATTAAAGACCCGGAAGGACGCTACTTAATCCTGACAGGAAGCATCTTAGATACAGAAGTAACTGTGGTTTCCTATTATGCTCCAAACAAACAACCAATTCCATTTTTGACACATCTCTTGCAAGTAGTTAATGCACATAAAATGGGAACAATCATAGTATGTGGTGATTCCAACCAGGTTCTCCTCCCATTTCTGGACAAATCTCCATATATGCCACCTCGAAACCAATCTAAAGTATCCCTCTCTCAACTTCTTTCGAAACACAATCTAGTTGATTCATGGAGGGAGAGTAACCCAACCAAAAGAAATTACACATATTTTTCTCACCCCCACCAAACATTTAGCCGTATAGACCATATTTTTCTTACCACAGGAATGATCCCAGAAATTCTATCATCAAACATAATCCCCATTCCATGGTCTGATCACAGCGCAGTCCTAACCACTATTACATCCACTATACCTAAAACTCAGGATAAAACATGGTATCTACCAGAATTATTACTCAAACAACCTATATATAGAAACAAAATTGAGCATGCATTGAAAGAGTATTTCATACTCAACAAAGGTCCAGAAATTTCCCCAATAACACTTTGGGAAGCTCATAAACCGGTGTTGAGAGGAATATTTCAACAACAGATTGGTATACTCAAAAGAGAACGTAGAAATCTTGCACGAAAATTAGAAACACAATTTAATTCCCACTTCATAGCCTTCCAAAACAATCCTAACCCAATTAATAAAAGTGAATTGGAGAAGGCACGCCTGGAATATGACCTTTTTCTAACAGAATCAACTGATAAAATACTACGCCGTTCCAGACATGCCTTCTATATGAAATCGAATAAACCAGGCACATACTTGGCACGTGCACTCAAAACAACTAATAAATCCTTTAAACCAATTAAGCTGAAGATATCTAAAAATATATACACTAGCAATCCCCTTAAAATTGTCCATAAATTTCGTTCTCACCTTAAAACACTATACACTGAATCAAATTCGTTTAATTTAAACGAAGCAGATTCCTTTTTCTCCAAAATTAATTTACCGGGATTATCTGATTCACAAAAAGCGCAATTAGATGAACCTATCAAGGTAGAAGATGTAGCTAAAGTCATCAAAGAATTAAAAATTAATAAAAGACCAGGACCTGATGGTTTTTCAGCATTATATTATCGTACCTTCTCAGACTCTATTTCCCCCATATTAACAGAAACATTTAATGCACTACTTGAAAACAATTCATTTAGACAGGAATCACTAACGGCGATCATATGCATGATTCCTAAGCCTCATGCAGATGACACATCATGTACTAACTACCGTCCTATCTCGATGCTTAATATAGACATCAAAATCCTGGCAAAAATCTTAGCGTCCCGTCTTGGTGGCTTCATTGGTACTCTTATACATCGTGATCAGGTTGGCTTTATGCCAACTCGCCAAGCAGGCGATAATGTAAGACGTGCAGTTCTTTTAGCACAAATTGCCAAGACCCGACGCATTCCCTCCTGTTTTCTTTCACTGGATATTCAAAAAGCCTTTGATTCCATATCATGGCCATATTTACATTATATGTTACAAAAATGGGGTTTTGGCCCGAATTTTATAAACTGGATCAAAGCTTTATATAATAAGCCCAAGGCATACGTTAAATATGCAGGGTATAAATCTGAGGCCTTTAACATTGAGAGGGGCACTAGACAGGGGTGCCCGCTTTCACCCCTGTTGTTTGCCCTGCTCATAGAACCTCTTGCTCAACGAATTAGATCAGAACCAACCATAACTGGAATTGAGATAGGAGGATTTCACCACAAACTCTGTCTATTTGCGGATGACATCCTCTTGTTTCTTTCATCACCGCAAATTTCAGGCCCCAATTTGATGCCAATACTTGATGACTTTGCTGCATTTTCGGGCCTTTTCATCAATTCTAAAAAATGTATAGCATTAAACATATCCCTCTCATCATTGGAATTGACGTCAGCTAAAAACGGTCTCCCATTTACTTGGGCAGATAAATCTATACCTTATCTAGGAATACATCTAACTGCATCTTATTTGGATCTTTTTTCAGCTAACTATCCTCCAATGGTCAAAAATATAACAAATATGCTGAAATCCTGGAACCACCTCCCTCTTTCTTGGTTTGGAAAAATTAACACAATAAAAATGACAATCTTACCCAAACTATTATATCTTTTCAGAGTTTTACCTATCCCAATCCCTGCCTATTATCTAAGAATAATACAAAGAAAAGCAAATTCATTTATTTGGGGCTCCTCTAAACCTCGTACGAACCTGCATACATTATATCTCCCTAAGTTAAATGGGGGTCTAGGATGCCCCAATTTTGCCTCTTACTATAGAGCGGCCCATATAGCAACTTTAACTAAATACCATGCACAACACGAATCCCCTCTATGGGTGTCAATTGAAGCTGCAGAATGTGATCCCCTATCAATCGCAAATCTGCTCTGGCTTTCACCAAGAGATCGTAGAGGAATAGGTAACCCAATCACCAAGCATTTTGTCTCCATGTGGGACAAATACAAACTCAGAAATCAACTACAATCATTACATAACCCTCTATTATCTTTCTATAAAAACCCCGCATTCTACCCCGCATGGATCTCACCTAGATCTTTCAAAGCGTGGATTACTTATAATGTACTAAACTTGCACAAATTTGTAAATTCTTCATCCTTTATTCCATTCCCATCCCTCTGCGATAAATACGGATTACCTCAATCGGAGTTATTTAGATATCTTCAGATTAAAAATTTCTTTATGCCTCTCTTAACCACAAAATCTCCACTGACTCAATTCTCTGAATTTGAAAAATTTTGTAAAAATAATCCTCATGCTAAAGGCATGATTTCGGTCCTTTATGCTCAATTAGTAAACCAACCCGAAACGGAGAAACCATCGTATGTACAGAAATGGGAGGGAGATTTAGAACAAACTCTGGAAACAACAGAATGGAATCAAATTTGGTTAACAACCAAATCGGCTTCCCCAAACATAATAGCAATAGAGGCTAATTATAAAGTTTTAATACGATGGTACCTTGTACCGGTTAGAATAGCGAAATATGTGCATAATTACTCGACAGAGTGTTATCGTGGATGCTTGGACCCAGGTACTCACTTTCATATTTGGTGGTCATGCCCAAAAGCACAAATTTTTTGGAAAGCTATCTTTACTATTGCATCTAAAATGTTAGGAATACCCATCACCCCAGATCCTGCAATGGCTCTCATTAACCGAAAACCAGAATTTTTAACACATAACCAATTTAAACTACTCATCCAACTATTTACAGCGGCGAAACAAACACTGGCAAGAGCCTGGAGATCTCCCTCATTGATAGTGGAAGAGGTAGTAAATCGAATGAACGTCACCATGACTCAAGCTAAAATGGTAGCCATCGAAAATGACTCGTTTGTCAAATTTGATAAAATATGGCAACCATGGATTAGCAACTACTTGCCTTCAACTTTTAACAAAGAAGTTTTACTACCATGGTAACTGACCCAGTGAACTAATGCATTATATAGTCCTTAGTGACTGTGATGGACCTTGCCTCGGCTCAACCCTGCGGACTCTTCTTTCTATTCTTTCTAGTACTTCCTCTTTCTATCCCCCCTTTCTTCTCTACTCATTCCTTTTTTTTTTCTTTTTTGTTGTTTTATTTGGAAGCTCATACTAATCATAAAACATAATTCCTCTTACATTCAGCACCACTTGTATGTATTATTAACACCATAAGAAGTTATAATTCAATATATAATCTACATTGTTTAAATATGTATTTTTGAGCTTCATTTCCTTTATTGCATAACTTGTACTCACTGTAATGTCAAATACTTCATTGTATGTACAATAAAACCTTTTTGACAAGGAAAAGTTATAGTGTAGTATGCCAAACACTCTGCTATTTTATTAACCAAGTGAAATTATTACTCACAAATAGGGATGAGCTTCGTGTTCGAGTCGAACCCATGTTCGACTCGAACATCGGCTGTTCGGTCGTTCGCCCAATTGCGAACGATATGGGCCGTTCGCGCCAAATTCGTGTGGCGCGTCACGGCCCATAATTCACTGCGGCATCGCAGTGCATTGCTTGCTGATGATTGGCCAAGCATACACTATGACCCGCATGCTTGGCCAATCACAGCGCCGCCTGAACAGAGAGCCGTAATTGGCCAAAGCCAAGGAGGCTTTGGCCAATTATGGCTCAGGGGATTTAGTACACGTCCCACACTATATAAGGCCGCCTGCACGGCGGCCCTGTGTAGTGTGTGTTCCGGCGTTGAAAGAGATAGACAGAGAGACAGTGTCATTTGATTTGAGTTAGATAGATTAGGCAGAACAGTCAGTCAGTTAGCTGCACTTACAGTGTATTGTGTATATATATATGCATCCCAGGTGTTGCATATATATATATACACTGTATTCAGTTTAGCTAGATCCGTTCCTGTTATCTTCTAGACTATTTACATTTAGTGCAGTGCGTCCTGCTCACAGTGTTCACCTAGATCCGTTCCTGTTATCTTCTAGACTATTTACATTTAGTGCAGTGCGTCCTGCTCACAGTGTTCAGCTAGATCCGTTCCTGTTAAATTCTAGACTATTTACATTTAGTGCAGTGCGTCCTGCTCACAGTGTTCAGCTAGATCCGTTCCTGTTATCTTCTAGACTATTTACATTTAGTGCAGTGCGTCCTGCTCACAGTGTTCAGCTAGATCCGTTCCTGTTATCTTCTAGACTATTTACATTTAGTGCAGTGCGTCCTGCTCACAGTGTTCAGCTAGATCCGTTCCTGTTATCTTCCTACTGACAGGCAGGCTTGTCTTGTTACAGTATTAACAGCTACCTAAAGAAAATTACTGGTGTTCTTTTGATCCTATTAGTACCACGGTCAGGCAGCTAGACTATTTACATTTAGTGCAGTGCGTCCTGCTCACAGTGTTCAGCTAGATCCGTTCCTGTTATCTTCTAGACTATTTCCATTTAGTGCAGTGCGTCCTGCTCACAGTGTTCAGCTAGATCCGTTCCTGTTATCTTCCTACTGACAGGCAGGCTTGTCTTGTTACAGTATTAACAGCTACCTAAAGAAAATTACTGGTGTTCTTTTGATCCTATTAGTACCACGGTCAGGCAGCTAGACTATTTACATTTAGTAAAGTGCGTCCTGCTCACAGTGTTCAGCTAGATCCGTTCCTGTTATCTTCTAGACTATTTACATTTAGTGCAGTGCGTCCTGCTCACAGTGTTCAGCTAGATCCGTTCCTGTTATCTTCCTACTGACAGGCAGGCTTGTCTTGTTACAGTATATAAAGCTACCTGAAGAAAATTACTGGTGTTCTTTTGATCTTATTAGTACCACGGTCAGGCAGCTAGACTATTAACATTTAGTTCAGTGCGTCCTGCTCACAGTGTTCAGCTAGATCCGTTCCTGTTATCTTCCTACTGACAGGCAGGCTTGTCTTGTTACAGTATTTACAGCTACCTAAAGAAAATTACTGGTGTTCTTTTGATCCTATTAGTACCACGGTCAGGCAGCTAGACTATTGACATTTAGAACAGTGCGTCCTGCTCACAGTGTTCAGCTAGATCCGTTCCTGTTATCTTCCTACTGACAGGCAGGCTTGTCTTGTTACAGTATATAAAGCTACCTGAAGAAAATTACTGGTGTTCTTTTGATCCTATTAGTACCACGGTCAGGCAGCTAGACTATTTACATTTAGTGCAGTGCGTCCTGCTCACAGTGTTCAGCTAGATCCGTTCCTGTTATCTTCCTACTGACAGGCAGGCTTGTCTTGTTACAGTATTTACAGCTACCTGAAGAAAATTACTGGTGTTCTTTTGATCCTATTAGTACCACGGTCAGGCAGCTAGACTATTTACATTTAGTACAGTGCGTCCTGCTCACAGTGTTCAGCTAGATCCGTTCCTGTTATCTTCCTACTGACAGGCAGGCTTGTCTTGTTACAGTATATAAAGCTACCTGAAGAAAATTACTGGTGTTATTTTGATCCTATTAGTACCACGGTCAGGCAGCTAGACTATTTACATTTAGTACAGTGCGTCCTGCTCACAGTGTTCAGCTAGATCCGTTCCTGTTATCTTCCTACTGACAGGCAGGCTTGTCTTGTTACAGTATATAAAGCTACCTGAAGAAAATTACTGATGTTCTTTTGATCCTATTAGTACCACGGTCAGGCAGCTAGACTATTTACATTTAGTACAGTGCGTCCTGCTCACAGTGTTCAGCTAGATCCGTTCCTGTTATCTTCCTACTGACAGGCAGGCTTGTCTTGTTACAGTATATAAAGCTACCTGAAGAAAATTACTGGTGTTCTTTTGATACTATTAGTACCATGGTCAGGCAGCTAGACTATTTACATTTAGTACAGTGCGTCCTGCTCACAGTGTTCAGCTAGATCCGTTCCTGTTATCTTCCTACTGACAGGCAGGCTTGTCTTGTTACAGTATATAAAGCTACCTGAAGAAAGTTACTGGTGTTCTTTTGATCCTATTAGTACCACGGTCAGGCAGCTAGACTATTTACATTTAGTACAGTGCGTCCTGCTCACAGTGTTCAGCTAGATCCGTTCCTGTTATCTTCCTACTGACAGGCAGGCTTGTCTTGTTACAGTATATAAAGCTACCTGAAGAAAATTACTGGTGTTCTTTTGATCCTATTAGTACCACGGTCAGGAAGCTAGACTATTTACATTTAGTGCAGTGCGTCCTGCTCACAGTGTTCAGCTAGATCCGTTCCTGTTATCTTCCTACTGACAGGCAGGCTTGTCTTGTTACAGTATATAAAGCTACCTGAAGGAAATTACTGGTGTTCTTTTGATCCTATTAGTACCACGGTCAGGCAGCTAGACTATTTACATTTAGTGCAGTGCGTCCTGCTCACAGTGTTCAGCTAGATCCGTTCCTGTTATCTTCCAACTGACAGGCAGGCTTGTCTTGTTAAAGTATCTACAGCTACCTAAAGAAAATTACTGGTGTTCTTTTGATCCTATTAGTACCACAGTCAGGCAGCTAGACTATTTACAGTTAGTGCAGTGCGTCCTGCTCACAGTGTTCAGCTTAACCTACAAGTTAGTGGGGTGCGTCCACCTCACAGTGTTCAGCTAAAGCTACCTGTAGAAGGTTGGTGGTGTTCTCATACTACAGGCAGGCAGTTGATTTTGCTAGCTGCAGTATATATATATATATATATATATATATATATATATATATATATATATATATATCCCAGCTTAGTGCAGCTACAGGCCATTAGTATGTCTGGAAGGCCAAGAAGGAGAGGCAGACAGTCACAAGCCAATAAGAGAGGGCAAGCAGGCTCTGTGTCTAGTGCTGGTCGTGGAGACGGTGCATCCTCATCAGCACGTGGCCATGGGACACGCTTGGGCTTTTTTTCGGCAGCTGGCCGTGTTGAGCCGCAACATGCGGAAGACTTGGTCGAGTGGATGACCAAGCCGTCCTCATCCTCCTCATCCTCTCTCACCCATGCCCAGGGTGCTTTGTCTGGCAAAGCAGCGGCCTCTTCCCTCGGCTCAATGTCATCAGTGACTCCTTCCCTAGCTCCACCATGTCCTCCTGAAGAGTCCCTCGAACTGTTTGACCACAGTGTTGGGTACATGCTCCAGGAGGATGCCCAGCGTTTGGAAGGCTCTGATGATGATACTGAGCTCGATGAAGGCAGTAACATGAGCACGGACAGAGGGGGTGCCCAAGAAGGACAGCAATCTGGCAGTCATGCTCCCCCTGCTGCAGCATACTGCCAGGTTTGCTCCAGTGATGAGGAGGGAGGGGATGATGAGGTCACTGACTCAATGTGGGTGCCTGATAGGAGAGAGGAGGAGGAGGAGGCGGCACATCACCAACGAGGCAGGATGCCCTCCAGGGGCCAGCCTAAGGGCAGCACATTGACTGCATCACATGTGCAGGGCGCTGCAGTCTCTGCGCATTATTCAAAAAGTTCTTTGGTGTGGGCCTTTTTTGAGACGAGTGCATCAGATCGCACCGCTGCTATTTGCAACATATGTCTCAAGCATATCTCACGTGGCCAAAACATCTCCCGCTTGGGTACCACATGCTTGACCAGACATATGTTGACCTGCCATGCAGTTCGTTGGCAAGCGCATCTAAAAGACCCACACCAAAGAACAAAGAGGACCTCTCCTTGCTCCTCATCAGCTGAGATTTCCAACCCCACTAGACCTTCAGTCCTCTCTGAGACCTGCACTGAGAGGAATGAAGGTGTAGAATTAGGTGTGTCACAGCCAAGTACTTGTGGGCAATCTGCTTTTGGTACACCGACGTCAGATTGTACCAGGCAAATTTCCCTGCCCCAGCTGCTGCACCGCCGAAAGAAGTTTGCTCCCAGCCATCCACAATGCCCAGCGGTTGAATGCTTGGCAAAATTGCTGGCACTTCAACTGCTGCCTTTTCAGTTGGTAGACTCTGCCCCCTTCCGTGAGTTTGTAGAATGTGCGGTTCCTCAGTGGCAGGTACCCAAACGCCACTTTTTCTCACGGAAGGCGATTCCGGCTCTCTACCGGCATGTGGAAGGCAATGTCCATGCCTCGCTGGACAGGGCGGTCAGCGATAAGGTGCATATTACCGCTGACTCATGGTCCAGCAGGCATGGACAGGGACGTTACCTAAGTTTTACGGCGCATTGGGTGACTCTGCTGGCAGCTGGGAAGGATGCAGGACAAGGTGCAGTAGTGTTGGAGGTTGTTCCGCCACCACGCCTCCAAAATGCTAATGATTGTGACACACCTCTCTCCTCCACCCCCTCCTCTTCTTCTTCCTCCATGGCCTCTTCCTCGGAACCAGCAGTGCTCCGTAGTCGTTCAAGGGGCTACGCAAGTACGCAGGCCAAAAGATGCCATGCGGTGCTTGAGCTGGTGTGCTTGGGGGACAGGAGCCACACTGGGGCAGAGGTTCTGTCAGCTCTGCAGGGGCAGGTTCAGAGGTGGTTGACGCCACGCCAACTTAAGGCAGGAATGGTGGTTTGCGACAATGGCACCAACCTCCTCTCTGCCCTCCGACAGGGACAAATGACCCATGTGCCCTGTTTGGCTCACATCCTTAACTTGGTGGTGCAGCGGTTCTTGGGCAGGTACCTGGGCTTACAGGATATCCTGAGGCAGGCCAGGAAAGTTTGTGTGCATTTCCGCCGGTCCTATAATGCCAGTGCTCGGCTGACGGACCTCCAAAAGGAGTTTAACCTGCCCAAGAACCGCCTAATCTGTGACATGCCCACCAGGTGGAACTCAACGTTGGCCATGCTGCAGCGGCTGCACACGCAGCAGAGGGCCATCAATGAGTACCTGTGCGACTATGGCACCAGGACAGGGTCAGGGGAGCTTGGGGTTTTTTTTCCCCACGCCAGTGGGCCATGATCAGGGATGCATGCACTGTCCTGTCACCATTTGAGGAGGCCACGAGGATGGTGAGCAGTGACAGTGCATGCATCAGTGACACTGTCCCCCTTGTCCACCTGTTGGAGCACACGCTGCGTGGAATAATAGACAGGGCACTTGAGGCAGAACAGAGGCAGGAAGAGGAGGACTTCCTTAGCTCTCAAGGCCCCCTTTATCCAGACAGTGTTCCTGCGTGCCCACCGATCACACAGGAAGAGGACGAGGAGGAGGAGGAGGAGGAGGAGGAAGATTGTGTCAGTATGGAGGTGGAGCCTGGCACTCAGCATCAGCAGCAGTCTTTAAGGGATCAGTCCCAAGAAACACATGGACTTGTACGTGGCTGGGAGGAGGTGGCTGCGGACCATGTCGTCCTTAGTGACCCAGAGGACTCCGGACCGAATGCCTCAGCAAACCTACGCTGCATGGCCTCCCTGATCCTGCAAAGCCTGCGTAAGGATCCTCGTATTCGTGGTATCAAGGAGAAGGACCAATACTGGCTGGCAACCCTCCTTGATCCACGTTACAAGGGTAAGGTTGCGGACCTTATCTTGCCATCGCAGAGGGAGCAGAGGATGAAACATCCTCGGGAGGCCTTGCAGAAAGGTCTGTGCAACGCGTTCCCAGAGACTGGGAGGTTACAAACTCCTGTTTCTGGACAACGTGTTGCTGAGGCTTCGGTCAGTCAAAGAAGAAGCGGTGGAGAAGGTGGCCGTCTGACCGATGCGTTCAGACAATTTTTTGGTCCGCAGCCCCAAGGTATGATCGGTTCCAGCAACCATCGCCAGCGTCTGTTTTACATGGTGCAGGAATACCTAGGGGCAAGATCAGACTTGGACACCTTTCCCACCGAAAATCCTCTGGGTTACTGGGTCTTGAGGATGGATCACTGGCCAGAGCTTGCACAGTATGCAATTGAGCTACTGGCCTGTCCTGCATCCAGTGTTCTTTCGGAACGCACATTCAGTGCTGCTGGAGGCGTGGTAACCGATCACAGGGTGCGTCTGTCCATAGACTCGGTCGATCGACTGACCTTCATAAAAATGAATCAGTCTTGGATCACCACCAGCTACCAAGCACCTGATGCTGATGTAACCGAAAATTTTTTTTTGAAATCTCAGATCCCTTCAAAGACTGCCTATGCTGATGCTGAGTGACTATCCCTGAGTAATTATCCTCTTCCTCCTCAATCATCACGTTGATAGCTTGTAAGAACATTTTTGGTTCTGGGCGCCACCACCAGTGCCTAAGGCACAATTTTCAGCCCCTGTTTAACAGGGGCGTGTAATTACAATTTTTGATGTAATACTTTGCAGCAGGGCTCGTTCCTGCATTCCAACTAGAGTGTCTGTGAGGGGTTGCAGTGTTGTGGCACCAGCACCAGTGCCCAAGGCCCAATTTTTCTGCTCCTGTCTAACGGGGGCGTGTAATTACAATTTTTGATGCAATACTTTGCAGCAGGGCTCGTTCCTGCATTCCAACTAGAGTGTCTGTGAGGGGTTGCAGTGTTGTGGCACCAGCACCAGTGCCCAAGCCCCAGATTTTCTGCTCCTGTCTAACAGGGGCGTGTAATTACAATTTTTGATGCAATACTTTGCAGCAGGGCTCGTTCCTGCGTTCCAACTAGAGTGTCTGTGAGGGGTTGCAGTGTTGTGGCACCAGCACCAGTGCCTAAGGCCCAATTTTTCTGCCCCTGTCTAACAGGGGTGTGTAATTACAATTTTGGATGCAATACTTTGCAGCAGGGCTCGTTCCTGCATTCCAACTAGAGTGTCTGTGAGGGGTTGCAGTGTTGTGGCACCAGAACCAGTGCCCAAGGCCCAATTTTTCTGCTCCTGTCTAACAGGGGCGTGTAATTACAATTTTTGATGCAATACTTTGCAGCAGGGCTCGTTCCTGCGTTCCAACTAGAGTGTCTGTAAGGGGTTGCAGTGTTGTGGCATCAGCACCAGTGCCTAAGGCCTAATTTTTCAGCTCCTGTTCAACAGGGGCATGTAATTACAATTCTTGATCTAATATTTCACAGCAGGGCCCTGTGAGGGCTTACAGTGTTGTGGCCACAGCAACACCTAAGGCCCAAATTTCTGCTGAGTATATAGGGCAGGACCCTACTTTCAAACATCTAACTTACAAACGACTCCTACTTGCAAACGGAAGGAGACAACAGGAAGTGAGATGAAATCTACCCCTAGGAAGGGAAATTCTCTCCTGTAAGAGTTAATATGGGAAAAAAAATTCTCCTTTCCACTGATGCTTTCCAATCCTTGTTCCACAAAAAAACCCAAATTTTCAAAAAACATTTTTCATTGGGACAAAAAGTGAGGTGAAATCTTCTGAAGAGGAGGAAAGACAGCAAAACAAATGTCACAGGGGTGATAACCCTTCCCTATGTTTTCCAAAAAGCTTAAAAAAGATTTTTTGGCTGGAGCTAAACACGTTAAAAATGTACCCTTTCAAAATTACAAAGAGATTCTACTTAACAACAAACCTACAGTCCCTGTCTTGTTTGCACCGCCTGTATACTGCTGTTCAGAGTATATAGGGCCTGGTGGCCCCACACCTTTCCTTATTTTAATTTGGGTGCGGGGTTCCCCTTAATATCCATACAAGACCCAAAGGGCCTGGTAATGGACTGGGGGGTACCCATGCCGTTTGTCTCACTGATTTTCATCCATATTGCCATGACCCGACATTACATTAAACCCGCAAGCAGTTTTAAATTAGATTTTTTCCTTTAAAAATGACATTTGGTGCAGGGACTGTTCTAAACACGGGAAACACGCGTCACTTTACAGGCATACTATAGACACCCCCCAGGTACGATATTTAAAGGAATATTTCACTTATTTTTTTTTTTTCTTTAAGCATCATTAAAATCACTGCTCCCGAAAAAACGGCCGTTTTTAAAAGTTTTTTTTGCTTTGATACATGTCCCTCGGGTAGGACCCGGGTCCCCAAACCCTTTTTAGGACAATACCGTACAAATTAGCCTTTAAAATGAGCGCTTTTGATTTTCGAGTCCCATAGACGTCAATGGGGTTCTAACGTTCGTGCGAACTTTCGGTCCGTTCGCAGGTTCTGGTGCGAACCGAACCGGGGGGTGTTCGGCTCATCCCTACTCACAAAATGAGGTGCCCTCTATAATCCAGTGCACTAGATAAAGATTGCCTGTTTGACATCAACAAAATCTCACTACATCTGTAATTAGCATTGGGTCAATGGGGATGTAAAATGACTATACCTTTGAAATAATAGGCAAACAAAGAAATTTAACACCATAATATTGACATTCCAAGAGGTACCAAGAAATTCCAAAATAAAAACTTTTGTTCACTTAGTTTTAAAATGTTTTAGTTGTTATTTGAGCTTTTTTAAACAACATAAAGCATAGCAACATGAAAATTTTAAAGGACAGTGTTTAAGCTGTTTCACATTTCTGTTCATTTTTATTTGTTTGATTTTTTAACATATAACAATAAAATATGTCAAAAAGGTATTTAAAATCTAAAAAAGAATAAGAACAAAACAGAGAAGCTGCATAACACAAGCAGTTGAACTGAAAGGGACCAAGATGATATGCCTCCTGGGGGCAAGACAAGAATGTCAAACGACAAGATAAACAATAGATCTTTAGTAAGGACTGTATTTATCAACTAGGGAAAAATGAATCTCCCCAGGTTCAATTAGCAAGCGGTTGTCTAATCCCAGTCCAGGAAACTTGAACATAACATCAAACCCTATTTAAGTCTATAGAGGGTGAATCTTGACACTAACGTCTGGTCATTTTGAAGGCTAATAGGCAAAAAAAGCATGGGAGCTAGGCACTGCCGTGCGGGACATTTAAAAAAGCCAAAGCAATTTAAAAAAATGTACAGCAGGGAGAGAGTCCTCTTAACATCCCTGATGGTATTCCCAAGTGTGGCTCGGGGCTAAATTTCAGCACCATTAGCGGTAACCCCGAGCCACACTTGGGATTGCATTGCAGGATTCTGGAGCGGTATACTTACCTTGTCCCCAGGATCCTGCGATGTCCCCCTGTGCTGTCTGCGAACTCTGTCCTCCTCCGAAGCCTCTCTGTGCCAGGCTCCGTTCCCTGTGAGCGTCGCAACGCACGGGGGCGGAGCCTGGCGGCAAATTAAAAAAAATTTAAAAGTCATAACACATACAGTACTGTAATCTTACAGATTACAGTACTGTATGAAATTATTTCACATCCCTTTTGTCCCCAGTGCTTTGTCCAGTGCCCTGCATGCAGTTTTATATTACATATACTGTTCTTTCTGCCTGGAAACTTGAGATTGTCCATAGCAAAAAGTGTCCCTTTACATCAAAAGTGGCTTTAGACCAGCTAGAAAACAGCAATAGTAAATTAGAACACTTGCAGAATTGAACGATAGTGAATCGTGGGGAAACTTATTTTATTATTATTATATTCGGGTTTTTTTATTATTTATATTTATTTATTATATTATAATTTATGATTTTGTGTTTCAAACTTCATCATACCCGGGATATCTATTAGACTCTTGGTGGACAGATTTAAGTGTGTTATTGTTAAGAATTACAGGCCTACAATATAAAACGCCAAATTTCCATGGAAAATAATTGTACCGCTTTCAGCACCTAAAATCCGAAATAATCATACCTCCAGGGAGGTTAATGTAACTTTGAGAGCAACATACATAAACACCACTTTTTTAAATTATATGCTTGGGAGATGCCTATAAAGTGGTTGTAAAGGCTGAATGTTTTTTACCCTAATGCATTCTCTCCATTAAGCTGAAAACACTTCTATTGTCAGCTCCCCCCAAGCCCTCCCAAGTACTTATCTAAGCCTGATCTAGACCCAGTGCTGTGCCCGAGAGCAGCAGCACTGTTCTTTCTCTCCCCCTCCTCACTGGAATCAGTAAGAGCAGTGGGAGCCATTGGCTCCTGCTACTGTCAATCAAATCCAGTGATGGGGGACCGGGGCAAGGCCAAGGAGCAGTGTATGTGTCAATAGATACACAGAGTAGCTCAGCCCCGCTCCAGCCCCGCTCCCGCCCCGCTCCCGCCCCGCTCCCGCCCCCTGACCTGAGAAGAGGAGATCAGGGCCATTTAACACCATGCACACCCAAAAGATATATAACATGGAACCTTCATGCTATTGGTACCTCCAGCCAAAAGGTGAGCAAGATTATGCAAGTCAGAATGGTCAGAAATTGTATCATTAATTCTCACTGTGGTGTTATGTTGAGAATTGATTCCCCCTATCCACTTCCAGAGGTTTTCCCCAGGAACAAAGCCTACTTGGTTGATACAAATAATCTTCTGAATCATTTGGAAAAGGTTGTTAGCTAGTATTTTTGGTAAAGAGTTTTGCATCTATGTTTTAAAAAGTGATCAGATGATAGCTGGAACATTGTAGGGCATTCTTCTTATCTTCCTTAGGGAATACATTAGTAGACATCTCTGACTGAATTAAATGCATTTACAAATGGATGCACAAGAATGTAGGAAACTTACTTATATTATCAAATAAAGTGACCCTCCTTGGTCCCAGTGCTTTATGATGTTTGGCTTCTTTCAAAACGTGATAACTCATCCATCAATATCAATTTGTCTAGTTATTGACAAATAAGATGCGCTGCATGAGACATCAAGTAGAGGATCTAATGCTACATTGAAACCTCCTCCCACTATAAAAGTGCCCTCTGCAAAGGTGAAAATGTCAAGTTAACAGCTTTTCAAAAAAATAATAAATAATATAAAAGAGTGCGCTTACAATCTATACTAACAGGTGATGTTAAAAAATAATAAAAGAAATTTGCATAACACAAAATATATTGAAATATAGCAAACAAATGCATAAATAAAAAATGCAGCAAACAATTGCATAAACAAAAACATATGTGAGGTGAAAATTTCTCTAGTCATATATGATACGACCTGTGAAATATATGCAAATGGGAGAAATCAACCAATACGATTCAAAAATTGTGTATGTTATTAGAAAGAGTGAATCTAAAAATTATGTGAAAATTATAACTCCAGTCCATGAAGTGAAACAATATGGGAAAAGTTCATCAGTGTGAGGAACCATCATCCACCTTCCATAGACCCATCATCCATATGAATAGACCAAAGGAGAGAGGGATAAAAAAGTGATATGACTCCACTTGCGGTGAATCCAAAGAGTAAAAGTTAAAGGTGGACCCTTACCCTTGGTGGTGGACCCCCTATTAGCGAGGTCTAACAAGCGTGCAGACTTCGCCCTATGCAGTGACCATGTAGAGAAGATATGATGAAGGTATCTGCAGCAGCTAACAGATCCAGCGTCTCCGGTCTGGGCTGGTCCAAGTCTTGAACCATACACTGCCAGCAGTCTCCTCTCCTTACCTGCACCCACAGCTGCTTCCCACCTGCACTCACGAGTCCTTCCGGAAACAGTATGTAAACTGCACTGCCATTGGCAGGGCCCATTGTACAGGTTAGGGGCTGATCAGATATACCGGGCCAGAGAATTCCAGAGGATGGGAGAGGCTCTGCAGAAGTCCTGAAGGCGAGCATGGGAGGAGGTAACATGGGAGCTAGAGAGCAGGAGGTCCTGGGAGGACCGGAGGGGATGATTTGGGCGATATCTCCAGATGAGGTTGGTGATGTAGCTGGGGGCGATGTTGTGGATGGCCCTGTATGTTGTGGTTAGCATTTTGAATTTTATGCGTGGGGTAGTGGAAGCCAGTGAAGGGATTGGCAGAGAGGGGCAGCAGTCACGGATCGATTAGTGAGGTGTGTTAGTCTAGCAGCAGCATTCATAATAGACTGAAGGGGGATAGCCTGTGTAAGTGTAGGCCATTAAGGAGAGAGTTGCAGTAGTCAAGGCGGTGAATAAGTTGCTTTTTGGTGTCATTAGTCAGGAAGGGTCAAATTCTGGAAATGTTGCGGAGGTTAAGGCGGCGGGATTTAGCCAGTGATTGGATGTGGGGGCTGAAGGAGGGGTCAGAGTCAAGGATTACACCCAGCACTCTGGCATGTGTGGAGGGACCAATGGTTGTGCTGTTGATCTTAATGGTAAAGTCATGGGGGGGGACGGTAAGGAGGAAATATTACAAGCTCAGTTTTAGAAAGATTGAGTTTGAGAAAGTGATGTGACATCCATACCGATATGTCATTCAGTAAGTCTGAGATCTGCGAGGAGATTGAGGGGGTGAGTTGAGGATAATAATAATAAGTAATAAGTAATTTTTCTTCATAAATTTGGACCAAAATTTAGACTGCTACATATCTTTGGTAAAAATACATTGTGCTACTCCTCCTGAGTATGGTGATACCACATTTGTGAGACTTTTACACAGCCTGCCCACATACAGAGGCCCAACATTGAAGTAGCACCTTCAGGCTTTCTACGAGCACAATTGCACATCTCATTTCTCTTTTTTTTTTCTTTTTTTTTTAACATAAAGTTTATTTATTTATCTCAAACAGACAACATACAATGCAAGTTACATTAGCTCAAGACAGATATTGTACAATGATCGTCCATAGTATATCGAGTTAATAGGTACACTGCAGATAACATAGTTCAACCTCACAGTTAATGGCAAGAGTAGAGTTGTAAGCTTCAAATCTAGGTCACTATAAAAGCCCCCGTGAGGGGGGAGGAAAGGTAGGGGGGGGTCAGGGGGGGGGAAGGCCCGGGTAGGAATTCCCAGCAGGGGTCCTCCAAGTTTAGTTATATATTAACCTTGTATCGGGGAGGCCTTGTCCGGGGCTGAATTACTTAAAGCAAGGATGATTGGACAGCCAAGAGTGTAAGTTAGAGTACTTAGTTTATCTATGGAATAGTCAGGTGTTTGGCCTCCACCCAACCCACCCAGACTCTATCAAACTTTTTCGGGCAGTTCCTTCCCATATACGTTAGTTTATATAGGGGGAGGGCTGCATTGATGAGAGAGAGCCATAGTTGTTAAGTGGGTGATTGAGACTGATTCCAGTTAAGGAGAATCGCCTTTCTGGCATACATTGCAGTGTAAAAAATAAACAATTTTTTCCTTTTGGGGGCCTCCAGAGAGTCACATATGCCCAGTAAGAGGGGGAGAGGGCTGTAAGGGACCCTGATTTTGCCCACCAAGTTAATATCGTCCAGGACTGTTTTCCAAAAAACCACTATAACCACACAATATGATAAAAGTCTGCATCATCTGAGCCACATATGGGACAGGTGGCTGTTCTATTTGTATAAATTTTTGCGGCGCGATGGGGAGTAATAAGCCCGGTGTAGAAATTTTAATTGGGTAAATCTATCCCTAGATGAAATTGTCAGAGTAAGGTACTGCTGCACCCCCTCCTCCCAGTCATCTTCAGTCAGGTCAGGGATGTCAGGCTGCCAGGTTGTCAGCAATTGTGAGACTCTAGACGTGTCCAACAGAGTAAGTTTGTTGTAAATAGATGAAAGTAGTCTAGTGCCTTCAGGTGCACGAAGTTCAGTCTCTAAATCCGACATCTGCAGTGTTATCGGGCTGGGAAACTGGGAGCGAAATGCATGTCTTATCTGGAGAAATCTAAAAAACATCTGGTTTGGGAGGCCTTTTCTACTTTTCAGATCATCGAATGTTGTCAGTTGTCCCTGCGATACAATATCACCAAGAGCAACTATTCCGTATCTAGCCCTCTATGTATGAGATTCCGTAGTTCCGAGTAGGAACCAAGTAACGCAGCCTCTACATCAGATGCCGGATTAGAGGGCTCCTCTGCGAGCTACCACTTTAACGTTACCAGGACTGCCGCCCAATAATATTTTAGGAAACACGGGAGTGCCAAGCCTCCCAGCGTAATCAGCAGTTGTAGTGTTGTTTTTGCAATTCTAGGGGCCTTTCCATTCCATACAAAGGAGATGACTAAACTGTCCAACTTGGCAAAGAAGGAAAGAGGTATGGGTACAGGAGTTTGTCTGAACAAATAGGTGAATTTGGGCAGGATGGACATCTTAATTAGGTTTACGCGGCCCAGTGGACTAAGGGGAAAGGATTTCCACGAAGAAAACTGATGGATCACTCGAGACATCACCGGGGTCAGATTCAGGCCAATGAACTGACGAAGGTCTCTGTGTATCTCTACGCCAAGGTATCTGAACTGTGATACCTGGCAGAGCTGTGCGGAGAGAGGACCGCTCCAGTACGTATCCTGGCCGTCGGGGATCTGTACACTGCCTCAACCCAGGAGATGAAGACGGGACCAAATCCAAATCTGTGGAGGACCTCCCAAAGATATTTCCTTTCCACAGAATCGAAAGCTTTTTCTGCATCTAGGGAGGCCACTACCGCTTGGTCAACATCTCCAATCCCCGAGGCCAAGACAGCATACAGTCTCCGGAGGTTAATGTCAGTGCCCTTGCCTGGCATGAACCCCGATTGATCTTCGTGCACTAATGTCAGTATTACCGCATTGAGACGTCTGGCGAGTATTTTAGTTAAAATTTTTGCATCAGAGTTCAACAGGGAAATGGGCCTATAGGATGAACACAGTTGGGGATCCTTCCCTGGTTTGGGCACTACTACTATGATTGCTTGTGCCATAGAAGAGGGGAGAACTCACTCCCTTCAGAGTATCCTGCTCTTGATGAGTATAAATTGGAGTAGAATTCCATAAAGCATGTGTTTATATCTGATGGGTCTGTCTTTATTGTTCCGTCAGTCGCCTCAATTCTCGCTATAGTGGGGGTCGCGGATTGTTCTTTGGCAAGCCAGGCTAACAGTCTCCCCGTCTTCTCCCCCTGTTCAAATATTTTTTGTGATTGAACTAACTGTCTTTTATTTACTTTGGCCAACCTAAAAAGCATAACCTCCCTATTCGCTGCTTTCATGTCTTGTCCTGTGATGGGGTTAGTCGTGAGGGCAAAGTCAGATTCAAGAGTCTGAGCCTTGGCCTCCACTTCCTCCAGTATAAGCTGGTTGTTTTTACGTTCCGTAGCAATAGAGGACATATAACATCCTCTGATATAGGCCTTAAATGCATCCCAGTCATTACACGGAGAAGTTGAGCCAGCATTTATCAACCAGTATTGTCTAATCAAGGTGGCCATCTCAAACTCTATAGTTGGATGATTTATCTAAAATCTAGACAAATGCCAGATTCTGTCAGCAGGGGGTGTCGCCGTTTGTATAACACAGAACATCGGCGAATGATCCGATATTCCTCTGGGGAGGATCTTGATCTCTCTAATCTTAGGCAAAAGGCTGCCACTGGCATAGATGAGATCAATGCGGGATAGCGTATTGTGTGAAAGGGAGCAGCATGTGTATGAACGTTCACTAGGATATTTCCATCTCCACACATCCTCAAAACCAAATATACCCGCCCATCTGGATAGGGAAGAGTCTGTGGCTGGGTCAGGTGAGAGTCTATCACGGGACGGATCCGGCGCTATATTGTAATCTCCTGCCAGAAGGACATTATCTGTGGGATATTGAGCTAGGAGGGGGATAAGGTTATGGATTAGGGACATGTCAGCCGGGGGTGGTAAGTAAATGCCCACCACTACCATCTCAACCGTATCAATAATTGCATGAATTAGTACATACCTACCCCCAGGGTCCAGCTTAACATCCAGCAACTCAAATTGAAGGAACTTATGAGTCAAAATACTGACCCCATGTGAGTAGCCAGAGTGGGTGGCATGAAAATGACCCTGGGAGGCCGGCATCATCATCAATACACTGTACCTATGGGTCCGCCACAGATCCGGGCAGAGCCGTGTCAGGGCCCAAATCCACAGCACCCCTGGATAACATACATTGTCACACATCTGTCTTATATAGTAAAAATTAACACTATAAAACAAGAAAAAACAAAAACCCAAGCCCCTCCCACCCCGCACAACCGTTGTGGAACTCGGCGTGCCTAGACCCAAAACAAAACCCATTAAGTTCTAGGAAAGTCTCCCACAAGGCAGAGAGACAACCCCAAGAACAGCACCAAACAACACAGGGGCGGTCAGAGTTCGGTGCAGTCCAGAGATATCCGTCCGTATCCTGAGGATAAAAGAAGCATAATAGGAATCCATATAACTTGTAAACTAGAAAAGTAAACTTGATAATAAAGATTGAAAAGAAAAAACACCTAGCTACTGCTAGGGGCACACACTTTTGGTCAGCCTCGTAACATAAAACCCCCACAGACCTGCCCATGAGCCCCGGGGAATAATGCTCTTCTCCATCGGTCTCCATTTCCTTCAGGCAACAAAATATGGTGTGTCTGTGCTGCCATAGTGTTCTCTTACATGAAGGTGGTTAAGGATAAAGCCTCCAAGTAGAGCTCCATGGTAAAGGAAGCGGGAAAAAACAGCAAGGGAACCATCCATCACCCAGCCCCTCCAACCCCAACAGACATATTTTAGTGAATCATAACCATGAACATGGGGGGGGGGGGGAGGGCTGCATTAAAGCTGTGTGAGCAGCAATATGAAGCAAAGTCATCATCTAGATAAATGTTGAAGGTGACAGGGATATTTTAGCAAGAAAGTTACTTCTAAGGCACTAGGCCAAAACGCTGGAGAGATACACAAGCATTTCTGTATGGGCTACTCCTGCCCTCCTCGATCTTGGGGTAGGGTGTCCAACCAACGGGAAGCCTCCTCCGGCGAGGTGAAGTATCGAGAGGATTCTCCATCAATTACTCTAAGGCGAGCCGGGAACAACATGTTATACTTTAGCCCTTTCAGGCGTAGCTGTGCCTCGACGTGGTCAAAGGTTCTGCGGAGCCGCTGGGTGTCGACAGAATAGTCTGGGAACATCATAATCTTGGTGTTTTCGAAGCGAAGCTCCGGAATCTTCCGGCCCTCCCGTAGGGCCAAGGCTCTGCCACGAAAATTCAGCAATCGAAAAATGAAGGTACGCGGTGGGGCCCCCGGTGGGCCTCGCACAGGAGGCATCCTGTGCGCTCGTTCCACCACAAAATGCGGGGAGAATGGGGCTTGTGGAAGTAGGGTGTGGAGCAAAATCTCTGTGAAAGCCGTGGGATCCCGACCTTCAGCGCCCTCCGGGAGGCCCACCAGCCGCAAATTGTTTCTGCGACTACGGTTCTCACTGTCCTCAGCCCGCGATTCAAGGATCTTTACCTTGGCTTGTAGGGTATGGATAGGGGCCCTGTTGTCTTGAACGGCATCCTCCGAGTCACCAATACGTCGCTCTGCTTCAGTCATGCGGTCTCGCATCTTGTCCATATCTCTGCGCATGAGACCAAATTCCATTTGCAGAGTGTCTATTTTGGCCGTTAGGGTGTTCTGGCAGCCAGAAATAGCCAGCATAAGAGCTTGGAAGCGGTCCTCCTCCGACCCCGGATCCGCAGGGACGGTCTAAGACGCCATGTTCGTGTAGCTGGTCAAGCCCGCTGGGGCTTGTGAATTCCGTTGTGAAGAAGCTTTAGGGGTATGCCCACCTGACTTCGCAGAGTTAGATCTGCCTCTTCTCATGCCCAAGTGCCCTCTCCTGCTGGGTGGGGTAAACTCTGGTGTGGGGCAGCACAGTGCAAGGGTTTAGGCTGGTAAATCTGCAACTATACACACACCCAAAGTCCAGTACCCCTAGAGCGCTCCCCCTCCTGCAGCCGGATGGCTCCACTATATGTGTTGTAGTGGTCCTCCACCCGCCGATCGCGGCACCCGAGGCCGGGGATTGCGAGGGCTGCGTAGGCCGCAAGATGGCGGATTGTCCCCGGGATGTGGAGCCAGCCGAGGGCCTAATCCAGCTCCATCAGTCGGCCGGTCCCCACAATAACGCCGGGTTCTGCTGCTGATGGTGCCTGGCAGCACTTAGGAGGCTACGTGTAAGCAAAGCAGAGACTTTTGAAGCAGGATTCCTTCGGATTGCAGAAGGACCGGCGGAGCTCCTCTGGAACGCGTCTGCTTCCTACTGCATCCGGACACGCCCCCTACACATCTCATTTCTCAACCACCTATTACTCTTTTGAAGGCCCTGGAGCACCAAGACAATGGAATTGCCCACAAAATGACCCCATTTTGGAAAGCAAACACCCCAATGTATAATCTATGAGCCATAATGAGTCTTTTGAATGGTTCATTTTTTTCCAGAAGTTTTTGGAAAATGTGGAAAAAAAATGAAAACGCATTTTTTTACACAAATTTGTCCATTTAGAAGATATTTCTAACACATAGCATGTACGTAACAAAAATGACACCCCAGAATACATTCTGCTACTCCTCCTGAGTATGGCAATACCACATGTTTGAGACTTTTACACAACCCGGCCACATACAGAGGCCCAACATCCAAGTAGCACCTCCAGACGTTCTAGGAGCATAAATTACACATATAATTTTCTGACTATCGATCCCATTCTTGAAGGCCCTTCATATTTCTAACACATAGCAGGTACATACCAAATAACAAAAGATTACCTGTGGTTTTAGAAGTGCAGTGGTCCACAGAGGAAAGCTTCGGTCCAGGCAGCAGGCAGGGATGTGGTCAGCGACAGCAAAAGCAATCATCCAGGCAGGAATACTGTCCATAGTTCGTACAGGCAGAGATACTGTCAGCACAGCCAAAGCACAGCCAAAGCATTGGTCCAGGTAGCAGGCAGAGGTGTCCAGGCAGAAATACTATCCATAGTCAGTAGAGGCAGCAGGCAGATATATGGTCAACACAGCCAAAGTATTGGTCCAAGCAGCAGGAAAAAACATGGTCCATAATGTCCTGTGTCATTACAGGCAGCAATATGGTCAGCACAGCCAAAGTATTGGTCCAGGCAGCAGGAAGGACCACAAGCTTAGGGCCAGGCAGGGCCAGATTAACATAGGGGCTATTGGAGCTGCAACTCCAGGCCTCTTACCTCAAGATAGGCCCATTTGCCCAAAAAAAAAAAATCACAAAAAAAACAAAAAAAAAAGTTTGACTTCAAGGGTCGTGGCTCGGCGACCAGGGGTCACAGAGTCCCCAAATTTGGGGGTTAGGTAGCTGAAGACCTACCCCACCACTGATCAAAATGGGGCTCCTATCATCTATGGTTTTGGAGATATGGGGCTCCTTGCGCAGCCTGTCAGAAGCTACATACAGAGTGGCCAGTTTAAATACAAGCTGGCACACTCTGTGTGCAGCAGACTGAGAGAATGAGCTCACAGTGCCTCTCCTCACTTCTTGTCTGGGGCACTGAGCTCAATGGACAGCTTGGAGCCTGCAGAGTATGACAGACAGCCTCCGGGCAACCAGACCCTGTTCTGCGAGCACAGAAAATGAAAAACTGTTTTTCTCTACACAGAACGCTATTCTAAAGCCCCTCACATATGTAAGACCTCTGTGTACTAAAGTAGAAGGGCAAAAGATCAGTCCACGTGGCAGGCAAAAACATGGTCGATTAATAGGCCGAGATTGGTGCACGTGGAAGTCAGAAACGGCAGGCAGAGACATCGTCTGTAAACAGGCTGAGGTTGGTGCACAAGGAAGTCAGAAATGTGGTTTAAATCGGCAGGCAAAGACATTGTCAGTAAACAGGCCTGGGTCAGTTAATTAACATGGAAGGTAGAAACATGTTAGCAGGCAAATGATCCACACAGGTATTTGAAATGGGGAAATGACAGTCTGTTAATAATAAGGGGAACTAATATCTGATGAATGTGTGATAATTTTTGAAGCAATCTCCGATGCACAGGCAAGGTTGGAGGGACATTGGGGACAATAATAGCTGGTATCTCTTCTAACTCCTCCTCTGCTGCATGAGTATATAGTGCAGTCCGTGTAGTATATATAATACAGTTCAGGGGCGTGGTCTGCCTCGAGAGAAGATGGCTGCTTAGACTTCTGGCTCCGTCTCACCACAGCTTATAATCAGCATTTCACAGGGATTTCTGACTAGAATTTACTATGGGAACTTCTTCCCGCAACAACTCACAATCCAGATCCAGATCCCCGAGGAGAACCGCGGCCCCCCCAAGCTACACAATCCCGGAGATATTCAGATCCCAGAGAGCTAACATGGCGGCTCCCCTTCCCGCCTCAGTCTCTGCTCCGGAGCATAGTGAGATTGTACTCACACCGACTGATCACTCCACCTCCACTGTAGAACATGGATTACAAGCTATGCGTCAACCTAATCTACAGGACCTTCAGGCGGTGGCTACCGACATAAAAGACGCCCTATTCTCTGCCATATCGGACCTCCGCCATGAGATACATGCCATTGCAAGAAGAATGAATCAGGTTGAACACACTACGGCACAACAGCAAACGGCGGTAAAAAAGATTCACCGCCAAGTGGATTCACACACCTTACAACTCAGAGATCTTCAACGTCATGTCGAAGATCTCGACAATAGGGGACGTAGGCACAACTTGCGGGTGAGAGGCCTCCCTGAGTCCGTAGAACAGGACCAGATTCTCCCAGCCGTTACTGATCTATTTAACCACCTCCTGGATAGGCCAAGGCACTCCCTAATAGCTATGGAAAGGATTCACAGGGCTCTCCGTCCCCGAGGCAGAGTCACTGACCCCCCGCGGGACATTATATGTTACATCAATGACTTCACAATCAAGGAAGAAATCCTCAAGAAAGCCCGTGATAAGATCCATCTGGAATATGAAGGCCGCTCTATATACATTTATCAAGATCTCTTAGCCATCACGCTGAAACACCGCAAAGATCTGAGACCCTTACTGGAGATACTAAAAACCAGAGGGATCCGCTACCGATGGAAATTTCCATTCGGCCTCCAAGCCTCCCATCAAGGGCACTCTGCATTGTTGAGAGTTCCAGAAGACTTGGAAAACTTCTGTCACACACTGGATATCCCGCCCGTATCGGTCCCAGACTGGTATGCTGAGTTCCTCCTACCTTCTCGTCCGCTCCGCTCACCAGAAGCAGAACCGATGGAAACTCACAACACCAGCTTCCGCAGACGTCGCTCACCGTCCACCGTCAGATCCCACTCCGCCTCGAGACTCCATCACCCCCCCTTGAGTCCCATGACAGCGCCCTTACCTCGGCGCGCACGCAGAGACTGTTGATTTCCACCGTCCCGGTCCAGGAGGTCTGCGCATTGTAGAAAGAATTGACTCCTTCCATCCCTCCTTGGTCATCTCTTTCCACCCTTGCACAAAGATCACAGACCCCTATTTTTTTTTTTTCACAGGCACCTTTATTTCCAGACCAATGAACACACAACAGAAGTTTTGAACGACTGCTAACGATCGTCACTCCAGCTCCCATGACATCTGCACAGACCAGCTACTGCAGACATCATGGTCACTAAGCAGAGGATGCTACCTCGCCACAGATGACAGGCAGCTCGCGTGGAACATTGTATTCACCTCAGTGCCTATCGCTTTCAGATAAGTATATAATCTGTTAATCTTCAGCAACTCAGGAAAAGAAAAAGAAAGAATTCAGTATTAATATTTATCCAATACAAAATAAAGAAAAAAAAGAAAAATAAACAAAAAAAATATATAGAGACAGAGATGTTGAAATTAAACTATGGAACCTCCTCCAGCGAAACTGCGATTTAAGAGTTGTATGTTCACCATTCAGTTCACAGATACTACCATATTATACAGCTCTTATGGAAATAAACCACACAATGGCAGCAGTTAAGAGGGCTCCCAGATTTTATGATCCCATAACTGCCTCCTCTAACTTTTCATATAACTCTAACTGACGCTACATTATACTACACGATAGCTGGTAATATTTCAGCATATACCGCCCTCTACTGCCAAGAATGACACACTGCCACTATCTATGATCCTCAGACCACAAATCTCTAACTTCACAAGCTCAGCGTTTACAAACCACTAAGGTGGAATAACCACGATCCCACCACCGTTGTTAGCAGTTTTAGAACATGCTATAAAACATATATCACTTATACATTCCACATAGACACATGTATTCACACTAAGGATTCTGCTGGAACCTGACAAAGTTTATAGCTTAACACTGCTCATATCTCACTTTCAAAATGGGTTATAGGTGATTTCTCTTGATTTTGTTCATCATACAAACAGTTTTTACTCTGTTGTTGGTTATCACGAGGTGTACTCCACATAGTTTGCTCTCCAATGGACACTTGTCCTTACCGTTTCTAAATGTTAATGGATCAATGCTGTTAGTTACCATTGAGATCCTTTTCGTTATCTTTATTGTTATGTTTCTTTGCTGTTTTTCTGCTACTCGACACCCAGATGGAGCTCCCCCGTGTACCCACTACCTGCTACTGTCTAACTCAATCGGTTCCTTCTCCTCACAGCTCTTGTTGACGATTACATGTAAAACCCTTAGATATGATATGTCATACAACTCATCCCCTGCTCATCTCACTCGCTCACTCCCCCCATCACCCCATAATGACACCACCCATAATATCCCCTACATAACTTCACTATCATAGACTATAGCTGTTGGTGAATGGATCCTCAATACCCATTACCTCTCTACTAGTTCAGATTTTCTCCAGTGACAGACCAACTCTCACACAGTGGACACATACAAATCTCCAATTCTTACTCTACTATATAAGAAAAACTCCACTGACCCACACCGGCACGACTGTAATCGCGACCCCATTCGCCGAGATAGGTGATAGGGGTCTCGCTTAACGCCGGACCCTCCTCTCCTTTTCCTCACAAGTATACCCACCCCACCCTACTAAAATACTCTCACCCCCAGACCATCCTAACCACACTGTCTGCTGCAGCTCTTACAGTACTTACCAATACTTTACTACACACCCAAAATGACAACAGCCTCCCACGACGCTACCAACCCACTGGTTAAACTTGTTTCGCTCAATGCCAGGGGTCTCAATACCCCAGAAAAAGGCTCCAAACTCCTCCTCACTATGTCCCGAAGCAAGGCTGACATCGTTTTCGTGCAGGAAACACATTTTCGCTCCGATGCCATACCAAAACTGCACAACCTCCATTACCCCAAGGTATATCATGCAACTAATCCCTTGCATAAATCAAAAGGGGTCTCAATACTCATAGCAAAACGCTGCCCTTTCCAACTCACTGATACACTTATGGATCAAAAGGGTAGATACCTCTTCCTGAAAGGTTCACTTTTCGGTAGGGCAATCACCTTAGCAAATATATATGCTCCAAACATCCGTCAAGTACCATTCTTCCGAACCATAACCGATCTCTTAACAAACTTCCAAGAGGGCACCCTGGTGTTAGGGGGAGACTTCAACGCCCCGCTATCTCCGATCCAAGACACATCAACCGGCACATCATCTTTACCATACACAGCCCTGAAAACAAATAAAACCCAGCTTCGATGCTTATTGCTCCACGATACTTGGCGCACCAAAAACCCTGAAAGCAAAGACTATACATTCTACTCAAAACCTCATAACCGTTACTCAAGGATAGACTATCTATTCCTATCACAAACAGACCTTCCCTTGCTCCATCAAACCTCCATTGGCCCAATGTTCATCTCGGATCATCATCCCATTTCCCTGACATTGAAATTCCCTGCTACCTCATCTCGATCAAACACATGGAGATTAGATCTGTCCTTACTGACTGATCCCTCTATCGCTGCAGAAATTGAAAAGTGGCTACAACACTTCTTCCTCGAAAACGATCCCAATGACACTTCTCCGCTCACTAATTGGGAAGCACATAAAAGTGTAATCAGAGGCACTTTCATAGCAGCAGCTGCCAAACGTAATCGAGAACGACGGAAACAATATTCTGACCTTATTACTCGAATCCACAAACTCGAAAACACGCACAAACACTCTCAAGCCCTAACCACTCTGACAGACCTGGTACAAGCTAGAAAAGACCTCTTAAACATAATCGACCAGCAAATTCAACGCAAATACATACTTGCCAAAAAACCGTTCTATGAACATGGCAACAAGGTCAGTAAACTCTTGGCAAAAGCCATACAAACGGAAAAATCTGACATGACGATACATTCCGTTGTAGATCCGTCGGGAAAAAAATTGAATCAGACACCTGATATAGCTAAACAATTTGTTAAATTTTACAATAAATTATACAATCTCCCTCAATCGGACCCACCTACTGATGACACCAGTAGGAAACAAATGATTGTTCAATTCTTGGAACAATATGGTCCCACAAAAATTCCAGAATCAACTGCCCAAGACCTAGCCTCCCCATTAACAACTGATGAAGTCAACCGGGCATTGACACAATTGAAACCAGGTAAAAGCCCTGGCCCTGATGGTCTACCAGCAGGGTACTACAAATCATACACGAAAATACTCATACCGGCTTTTTTGACTGCTTACAATTCTTTTGCTACCCCCACAGAACCACCACGAGAGCTCCTAACCGCCCACATAGCGGTAATTCCGAAGCCAGATAAAGATCCCTCTTTAGTTAGTAACTACCGCCCCATCTCGTTACTTAACGTTGACCTTAAATGGTATGCAAAAACTCTTGCAAATCGACTCCTCCCTTTCATACCACAACTTATAGATCTTGACCAAGTCGGCTTCATCCCGGGGAGAGAAGCGAGAGATAACACTCTCAAAGCTATTAATATTCATCACTGGCTTACGTCTACAAATACCAGGGGATTTATGCTCTCGCTTGATGCGGAGAAGGCATTCGACAGACTAGCATGGGATTTTATGACAGAAACCCTAAAAGCTATAGGCCTCCCATCGACAATGCTCAACTTCATATTTGCCCTATACTCAAATCCCACTGCAAGAGTTCGAGTGAACGGTCATCTGTCGGATGCCTTCTCCGTGTCAAATGGAACCCGGCAGGGATGCCCTCTCTCTCCCTTAATCTTTATTCTCTCCCTTGAACCGCTACTAAATCGCCTTAGAGCTAATCCGGACATCAAGGGCATAGATACAAAACACCGAACATTTAAACTAGCAGCCTTTGCAGACGACATCCTACTCTTTCTTACGGAACCGCTTACAACAATCCCAAACTTACTCAAAGACTTCCAAACCTTTAACACCCTAACTAATCTGAAAATAAACTTCTCCAAATCGACTGCACTTAATGTCTCCCTTGACCATGACATATGCCATCAATGCCAAAACAATTTCCCATTCAAATGGAATAACCGCGCAATTACCTATCTAGGCATACAACTACCGACCTCTCTAAACGACCTATACTCCTTAAACCATGCTACAATACTACAAAAAATAATACTTGATTTGAAAAAATGGTCCACTGGACTTTTTTCATGGTTCGGAAGAATCGCAATTATCAAGATGAATATCCTTCCCAGAATCTTATACATCCTACAAACGATCCCAATTAAACTTCCACAAATGTTCTTCTCTACTTACAAATCGGTTTGCACAAATTTTATCTGGGGCAAAAAAAGACAGAGACTAGACTTCGCGAGACTGACTACTACTAAACTCCTAGGTGGCTTGGGACTCCCAGACATCTGTAAATACCAACAGGCTTGTCACTTAGCTAGGATTGTGGACTGGAATATACACACTAAAAACAAGGTCTGGATACACTTAGAACAATCATTTTCGGACATACCTATAGCACAACTCCCGTGGACTGAACCCCGGTACATTCCCGCTCTATCTAAAAACCATCCATTAATTAACCCAACTTTAGCCACGTTCCACACAGCATGCAAAAAATACAAACTTTCCTCATTACATGGCCCTATGACACCTCTTCGACTAAATCCGGATTTTACACCAGGAATGCACACCTCCTTTTTAGTAGACCATTGGCCCTACCCAACTGTTCGTGCAGAACACTTCTTTAACGATGTTCACATTTTGACTCAATCCGCTTTGGCAACTAAATTGAATATAGACACTTTTCCCTTCTGGACATATGTCCAACTGAGGCACTTCTTCAATAAACCCAAACCCAGACCTGATTGGTCCAGAGGCACTACCAAGTTTGAGCACTTATGTTTAAGCGAGAAAGCTCAAAGCCACCTTATTTCTCAAATATACACCCTACTATTTATCACTCATACACCTGAGAAGCATTGGACCATTCAAAAATGGGAACGAGATCTCTCCGTGGAATCCACAGATCTTGATTGGGACACAATATACACTATAATTCACAAAGGTTCGCTAAATGTACAAATACAGGAAAATGCCTTCAAAATTCTTTCCAGATGGTATAGAACACCTAATGTTTTGCACCAAATTGACCCAACAATCTCCCAGAATTGTTGGAGATGCAAAAAAGAAAAAGGTACTCTCCTACACATCTGGTGGTCCTGCTCCGAAATTCAACTGTTCTGGAGAGAAGTCCATAAATTCATACATCAAATAACCACGTACTCGTTGGAATTCACACCTGCCCAATTCCTACTCCACCACTCAACAAATCCGACACCAGCATATTTTCGCTCTCTTGCTATGCATTTGATCACTGCAGCTAACATGTGTGTCCCCCTCAAATGGCGTTCCACAGAGCCACCGTCCATGAAGGATTGGTTCACTCGTATACAAAACACAAAGGTCATGGAAGACCTCATACATCAGGCCAAGGAAACGCCGACTAAGTTCACCAAAACATGTGCTTGTTGGCTACATTTTGTCACCACTGACCCCTACAAACAGATAATGACATGAAGGCCACTTAAGAGCTGTGGCAGAATAGTATCAACTCTGTAGCCCTCTCTCCCATATCCCTACCCTATATCCACAGTCCCCCTCCTATCCCCCTCTTACTTCTACACACCTGCGCAACACATACTTAATGTATTTCCCCGCCCACGGAATATATTACGCAACTTAATCTACCATCAATGATTTGAAAAGCAATTCCTCCCCCCACCCACTTATATACTCTCCCCAACAGGATTTCTTTTCTTTTCCCAAGTTTGACTTTTCAACCTTTCATACCACCTTGTATGCCTGATATATGATCTACTGGCATAAGACTCGTTCATTATTCTCTATATTTATCTTATCTTACCTTCCCCAGGCATATTACATAAGTTTACCCGCATGTACTAGAACAGATAGCGTTGACTATATATTAGTCTATACCATTAGCTGTGACTTAAAGCTGCATAAAGTTTCAATGCTTTTCCTATACATTGTTACTCGCACTTCATGTTAACGGCGGCTGCGTCCGCACAAATGTATGTACCTGTACGAGTTTTCAAATTTTGTTATTTCTGTCACCTATGTATCAAACTTCAATAAAAACTTTTGAACATAATACAGTTCAGAGTATATAGTGCAGTCAGTATAGTATATATAATACAGTTCAGAGTATATAGTGCAGTCCGTATAGTACATATAGTACAGGTCAGAGTATATAGTGCAGTCATTGTAGTATATGTAATACAGTTCAGAGTACATATAGTGCAGTCCATATAGTATATATAATACAGTTCATTACTACACTTAAAAGAGGCCCGCAGTCTTTGTCTGTAAAAGGCAGTTGCTATGAGGAGCTCTGCTCCCCCCCACCCCAAAGCACCTTGTCCCCATGTTGATGGGGACAAGAGCCTCTTCCCGACAACCCTGGCTGTGGTTGTTGGGGTCTGCGGGCAGGAGGCTTATCAGAATCTGTAAGCCCCATTTAAACAAGGGAACCCCCAGATCCCACCCCCCCATGTGAATGAGTATCGGGTACATTGTACCACTACCCATTCACCAAAAAGTAAAACCCCCCCCGCGGAGCAGCTCTGACTAGAAACCAATCAGCTTCCAGCTTATTTTGTCAGTCAAAGTTCACATCTATGTGGTTGCAGCTGATGTGGTTTTCAGGCACGTGATTTGCTTTTTTAAACCCGCATTTTTTTATGCGTTTTTGCATGCAGTTTTCATTCATTTCGCATTTTTTTTCTGTTTAAAACACACTGTATATAGCTGGTTGCTAAGGAGCAGGCTGGGAAGCGGGGCACCATGTCCTTAACAACTGATGAGTCGTCAGCTGTCAGCGGTGTAAAAAAAAAAAAAGAATTGCTTGCAAAAAAAGGGGTAAAAACAGCGTGGGGTCCCCCCCAAATCATACCAGACCCAAAGGGCCTGATATGGATTTAGAGGGGAACCCCACGCCAAACTTTAAAAATGGTGTGGGTCTCCCCCCAAATCCATAGCAGACCCTTATCCAAGCATGCAGTCTGGCAGGAAAGGGAGGGGACGAGCGAACGCCCCCCCTTCTGAACCATACCAGGCCCTCCACCCCAAAGCACCTTGTCCCCATGTTGATTGCGGTTGTGAGGGTCTCGGGGCTGGGGGCTTATTAGAATGGTTGTGGGGGTCCCCAGATCCAGCCCCCCCATATGCGAATGAGTATGGGGTCACTCATTCATCAATGTGTCAAAAAAAAAATGTGTCAAAAAAAAAATACATGACAATTCCTTTATTAAAAATCAAAAAACAATGTCCCCCGATATAGATCCATTGTCAATCACGCTGCCCACCACACCACTGGACCCGAAGAAAAAAAGTTCCGCATTTGACGAAGGCTAACCGCCGACTGCCGTTCTTGAATAGGTAAGGGGCGGAGTCACCTAGTGACATGACCTGGTGGCCCTGTCCCCCTGTGATGCCATCGACCCAGTATGCACCCAAGGGCCTGGTATGGATTTGGGGGGGGCCCCATGCCATTTTTCCATTTTCTTTTTCTTTTTTGCCATTATTTTTTTACATTCAGTTGTCAGCAGGTAACCCCACTGACAGCTGATGACTCATTGGTTGTTAAGGATGCCACAGTCAGCTTCCCAGCCCGCTCCTTAGCGACTAGCTATACACAGTGTGTTTAAAGAGAAAAAAAAGGCAAAACGCATTAAAAAACGCAATACTTACATTTTTGGTGCAACTCCATTGAAGTCTATTACACGCAAACCGCAATCTGCTGCAGGAAAAAAGTCCCTGACCCTATTCAAAAAACACAGCGCCGCAAAATGCACAGATGTAAACTACATACATAGGAAAACATAAATGGACTGTAGTGCGTTTCTGCAAAATCAAAACGCACCAAAAAGCGCATAGGTGTGAACATAGGGTCAAAGCTTAACTAAACAGTTAGTTTAGTTAAGATAGAAGCCGACTGGCTACCATGCACAGATGCACCAGGTTTTGCACTCTCCAGTACTAGTAAACCAACAGCATTATGGTGCCCATACACTAGATGAAAAATAATTTGAAAATCTATCAATTGGTTGAAATCTTTGCAAAGGAAAGGGAAGTATAGAGGGATTATAGCAGTGCCAAAAACAACAACTTCATTAAAATAAAACATATATTTTTATTAACAAAAAGACTAAAACACAAGTTACAAAAGATAGGTGTGCATTAAACCGTTTAAAATCGTTGGTAGCAGTTCTCAACGAGATTCGGCCTGGGGGTGTGGTGGCCCGTCCCGTGAGTAGGTATTGAAAGAGTCCTACATGTTTCGCCGAAAAACGGCTTCCTCAGGGACAGATGGTATACCTAATATGCTACTCTGTAATCTGGAGAAAAAGTGACAGTCAGGTACTTTGTATATAATTTAACAGGTACAATAGTATGAAAAATATTTAACAACATTTAGGGAATATTAATGCTATGTTTGCGAGTCGTCATGCATGAGTCCAAACATTCCATGCCCAAGGGGTTGGTCACAGGAGCAAAAACACACATTCACATGTAAACCTTCACTCATTTGCCCGAACGAAATAACCCATAGGGGGAAGAGAATTGTGACTACCTTAGACACCGGGCACGGACACAGAGAACTCCGGAAATGCTCCCAAAAGCGCCGAGTACACTAGGTGGCTGCAGGGGGCAGAAAAGAGCGATCCTGGCGAAAAAAATATATATATCCAGGTATACTATTTTTAAAAAGGGTTACAAATAATGAGAAAGATAAAGTGGAACCCCCAGATTTGGTGGAGTCCACATATAAATATATTAGAAGTAGGACTAACATAGTCTCAAACTTATACTTACAGTATTTCGCTTTAAAGTTTACATGCAGGACAACGGGTATGCATGTATCTAGTATAAGGAACCATAAGTAGGGAATGAAGTCAAGGGTTATGTTCGATCTATAGTAATGAAAAAAGAAAAGGAATAAAAAGAGTAAAAAGGGGGGAGCATTAAATGAAAAAAAAAAAAAAACAAAAAAAGAAAAAGAGAAAAAAATGAAAAGAAGGAAAAAAGAAAAAACCTGCCATGGATAGGTGGTGACTATGAATGCAAGGACATGATTGTAAAACTATGTTTAAAATATGGGGCAAATGAGATTGTTATATATCCATTAAGCTTACCAAGCTATATATATGGCCGACTTTTGTGGGGAAGCTTGGGGAGAATTTATGACGAAAATTCAAACCTCCCATACAACCTCTAATATTTCTGACATTGAACTGGATAAATGCTTTATCAGATTTCAACGCCTATTAGAAAAGAAGGTGCGGATATATTGGCACAAGGCGTATTTTGAAAAATACGTGGAACACCAAATTGTCCCATGGGGACTCCGCATACAGATCTTTCCCAATATTAAAAAAACCACAGATCCCCTCAAAAAAGCCTGGGAAGATAATCTACAAACATGCTCTTTTAATATGATCAGCATGCTTTGTCAGGAATACGAGAAGGAACTAAATCTACTTGACATTTCAATCAATGAATGGCTCTCCGAGCATGCTGCCGACATGTCCTCCCCGAGGTTCGCCCAAAGGGACAAAAACCTTCGGGCCCACCTCGAGGAATACACGGTTGAAATAATTAACAATAAAGAAAATAAGTTTCTGCGGGATAAACTTGCACATACCAATGGCTACGCCTATAGATGGGATAGCAATGCCCCTAAACAACCTACCAGCAAACCTAGCTCTGAAAATGTACCTAGAAATAACAATGAAGCACCTAACGTTTTCTCCACTTCATTTTCTTCTAGTTCGTCCACCACATATCGTGATCTTTCACAAGACGGGATCCCAAAAAGAAGGAAAGAAGAGTTAGCTACCACATCCACGGACTCTATCCGACGCACCTTCGGAGTCACAAATGCCACCAAGTCTATTTTGACCCGACCCAAATCTACTAGCACTTCCACTCCGCTTACACGAGCACTACCACGACCCCCACTTACGAGCAATCGTTCTGCGCACCCGGCACCTACTTCAACCACTACGGCACCCCTTGCTCTCCCTGCTCCTCTTGGAAGACGGGTAAGTGAACCAAATTTGATCACTATGTTCCCTCCTACACAACAATCCACTGATCCCAAGTTAGCACCTATTTTTTTACCCCAGGCTCAGGACCCAGTACAGAGCCCTACACCCTAGCACCTATAGGTTCTAAGTCACAACGAACACATGACTTAGATGTTATAAATTTGTCTTCATTCTCATTAACTCCACAACAGATCAAGGTACTTCAACTAGGCCTCACTTTTTGCCCTTCTGCAGAATTTGATAAATTTCAATTTGTCAAGGACATTCATCTATTTGCACGAAAACTATTATACAAGGTTATATATGATAAACCGTTACAAACTCAAACTGCAGAGCCATCATTGGAAAATATTGTCCCCTCTTTGGCCGAAATTCAGGCCCTTGAGGACTTACTTACACTTCTTGAAGAGGGAGGAACCGAGGATGACTGCCAACCACAGCTGGACTGTGGTGGCATTGTAGCCTCCGGGGTGTCCTTTCCCCCTCCATCCTCCTTCAAACCCAAATCTAAATCCTTCCCTTCCCTTTCAGTTAACCCAAACATCTGGGCTTTTGTGGAACAAATTTCTCATACGATCAAACACCATGAATTTTCCTCTCCTTATCCATCCAATTTGTCTCTTACCCTTAAACAGGCTCTCAAATCTCTACAGGACCACCCCGGGCTGGTAATCAAGCCGGCTGATAAGGGTGGGAATGTGGTTGTTATGGATGTTGCGGCATATGAACTCATGTGCCACAACATCCTGGACAACAAAAACTGGTATCGACCTATTTCACGTACCTTGATAGACAATTTTGCCACTGAATACTACGAACTTATCTTTTCTGCGTACCAAAAAGGGACTATTGATGTTAACACCTGGAAATTCCTTAATGTAAAGGACCCTAAAATACCCACTTTTTACGCTTTACCCAAAGTCCATAAATCTCTTCAGCGTCCACCTGGCCGTCCCATTGTGTCAGGTTGCCAAAGTTTGACTGAGAATGCAAGTGCGCTTGTGGATAAATATTTAAATCCACACGTCTTGGCACTTCCCTCCTACGTTAAAGATACCATACATCTCCTTCGTATTTTGGAGACTCTACACCTACCGCCCGATGTCTGGCTCGTGGCGCTAGATGTGGAGAGTCTGTATAATACCATACCCCATAGTACAGGCATTAAGGTAATCTCTCATCTGTTACAAGAAAGGGGCCCACAATTTGAGGCCTACGGCCAATTTGTCCTTGACTTGCTGAAATTCATTTTGACGCGAAATCACTTCTTGTTCGGTATTTCCCACTTCCTCCAGGTACAGGGTGTTGCCATGGGCACTAAATGTGCACCGTCTTACGCCAATCTGTACCTGGGGGGGTGGGAAAGAGAACTTTCCGCTAATCCAGACCTTGCTAAATTTCTGTGCCACGTAGTGTCGTGGCACAGATATATTGACGACATTTTATTCTTCTGGTCTGGCACGTTTGACCATCTCCAACAATTTGTGGATAGTCTAGGGACTAACTCATACAACCTTAAATTTACAATGGAATGCAGTCAGCACAGGATTACCTTTCTGGACCTAGAGATCCAACTGGATCCAGAAGGTAATCTTTTTTCATCTTTATACCGGAAAGAAACATCTGGAAACACTATTCTTCACGCAAACAGTGCGCATCCCAAACCACTTTTAAATAGCATTCCATATAGCCAATACCTCCGTATCAGACGTAACTGTTCACACGATGAGGACTTCTTTGCAGCCTCTCGTGATTTGTATGATAGATTAAAGAATAGAGGGTATAGTCACAGACTGTTAAAACGAGCTTTTAACAAAGTCAAAAAACTTGATAGGAAGAAATTGATTCATTCCTACAAACAAAGGGACAACTCTCAGCCTGTCCGTCTGATAACACAGTTCTCACGACACCACAATGAAGTCAGAGAAATATTGAACAAATTTTGGCCCCTTCTCACTGCAGACAAGACTATAAAGAAATATATTCAATCTCAGCCTCAGATTACCTATCGACGCTCTCCATCATTAAGAGATAAAATTATAGCCAGTCATCATGCACCTAGAGATGAGACGACATTGACATCCTTTGGCACATTTTCATGTGGCAATTGCGATATGTGCGATTTTGTTTATGATGCTTGTGAGACACCGCTTCCGAACGGTCAGATTCATAGAATCAAACATAAAGTCACCTGTCATTCTCCGGGCATAGTGTACTTGGCCACATGTATCTGTGGCAGTTTCTATGTCGGGAAAATTAAACGTTCATTTAACGTACGAATTTGTGACCATATAAAACCACTCTACAAGCATAAAACATCCACTTCGATTAACCGACACATAGCAGATAACCACAATTTTGATCCCCATGTTATTGGATTTACTGCTTTGGAACATGTTCCTATACATGTCAGAGGTGGTGATATAGACCAAAAACTATTACAACTTGAGACGAGATGGATACATACCCTGGATGCTACTAAACATCCAGGACTTAACGAGTATATAAGTTTCAAACCTTTTCTGTAATCGTTAACTCCTCATATTCATTTGTGAGTACGTTCCCCCTACTTTCTTCCCCACACTAGAGTTTGTCCATGGTAAATTGGGATTTAGTCTTTATATGACATGTTGTTTCTATTTTTGAGTGTTGTTAAATCATTGCCTATGTATCTGGTTTCCATCATTCTACTTCAATGTATTAAGAATTGACATTTTTATTGCTGTACAAAATTGTAAACAAATATTCATCTTTGCTATGCAATGTTTGTATATTTGCGAGCTGTCATGCCTGGTAATTTGAGCACATTGGGAGGATTGGCCCCTCCTTCCCCTCTTCTTCCCCCCCCCCTCCTCTCCCCCTTCTCCCTTTCTCCCTCCCCCTCCCCCTTCCCTTCTCGCCCTGTGTGTGCGGGCGACCCCCCAGGGCCTCTATTTGTCCCCCTTGTGATCTCACCCATGCACACTGCGCCCAGGGTGTGTTCATGGAGCCTGCAACACCTTGACATGTCTCCTTGGGTATCACCCTCCTCCCTCCCCTATATACCATCTCAGGGCTTTTTGTCGCCGGACGGGATCTAAATTCACATCCAATTGTGGCACCCCCCTCCCGGGTTATGACGCGGACACACTCGTGGTGCCCCCACTGGTGCTTATGTAGTACTTGGCTGTATGGACACTCGAGGGCATTGCTCTACGAGCAATTGCCCGTTTCCAGCCACTGACACCTGGTTTCAATCATCTCCAGGGTACTGTTAGCGACACAGTGCTGCGCCGGGTCGGTAGCGCGATCTCAACGCTACCTTTGACCCTACCGCTGAGCCCCCTGGTCTTTGTAGGCCCGGCGGCTTTGCCGTACAGCGCATGCGCAGTGGCGACGTTTGTCCGCTCACACGTGCAGTGACGTCAGACGCTGCGCGTGTGTGGGGGGCATAAGAACGCCGGCTCCTCTCACTATTACACCGCCGGGAACCCACAGGACACGGAGGACATATCTATATCTGGCCAAGGTAGTTATATACATTTAACTTTTTTCGGGCTAACATTAGCCCCCCCCCCCTCCCCCTTTTCTTGGAGCTGATTTGCATTATGAATTTATTTACTTTTCACAGTGCATTGGACCTTATGTTTGATCCATGCATCCTCTCATATCAGCAATCGCAGCAGCCAAATACCACCGCTTGGTAAGCTTAATGGATATATAACAATCTCATTTGCCCCATATTTTAAACATAGTTTTACAATCATGTCCTTGCATTCATAGTCACCACCTATCCATGGCAGGTTTTTTCTTTTTTCCTTCTTTTCATTTTTTTCTCTTTTTTCTTTTTTTTTTTTTTTTTTTTTTTTTTTTTTTTTTCATTTAATGCTCCCCCCTTTTTACTCTTTTTATTCCTTTTCTTTTTTCATTACTATAGATCGAACATAACCCTTGACTTCATTCCCTACTTATGGTTCCTTATACTAGATACATGCATACCCGTTGTCCTGCATGTAAACTTTAAAGCGAAATACTGTAAGTATAAGTTTGAGACTATGTTAGTCCTACTTCTAATATATTTATATGTGGACTCCACCAAATCTGGGGGTTCCACTTTATCTTTCTCATTATTTGTAACCCTTTTTAAAAATAGTATACCTGGATATATATATTTTTTTCGCCAGGATCGCTCTTTTCTGCCCCCTGCAGCCACCTAGTGTACTCGGCGCTTTTGGGAGCATTTCCGGAGTTCTCTGTGTCCGTGCCCGGTGTCTAAGGTAGTCACAATTCTCTTCCCCCTATGGGTTATTTCGTTCGGGCAAATGAGTGAAGGTTTACATGTGAATGTGTGTTTTTGCTCCTGTGACCAACCCCTTGGGCATGGAATGTTTGGACTCATGCATGACGACTCGCAAACATAGCATTAATATTCCCTAAATGTTGTTAAATATTTTTCATACTATTGTACCTGTTAAATTATATACAAAGTACCTGACTGTCACTTTTTCTCCAGATTACAGAGTAGCATATTAGGTATACCATCTGTCCCTGAGGAAGCCGTTTTTCGGCGAAACATGTAGGACTCTTTCAATACCTACTCACGGGACGGGCCACCACACCCCCAGGCCGAATCTCGTTGAGAACTGCTACCAACGATTTTAAACGGTTTAATGCACACCTATCTTTTGTAACTTGTGTTTTAGTCTTTTTGTTAATAAAAATATATGTTTTATTTTAATGAAGTTGTTGTTTTTGGCACTGCTATAATCCCTCTATACTTCCCTTTCCTTTGCAAAGATTTCATAAATCTTGGGATGAGGTGCCGTATAACATAGAGGATTACCCTACCATTTACCAGCTATCAATTGGTTGGTTTGTTCATTTTTTGTCCAGTTAATGGTCACAAATCAAAAATCAGTTGTGACATTTTTGAGCCAAAAAATTAAAGGAAAAGTTTAGAAAACTTCTGTCGAATGTATGGTAAATTGAAAGGTTAATGTGTTTCTTGCCCCTTAAAAATTGAAATGTGGTACTGTGCATATGTGACCCAGAAGCAAAAAAAACGAGCGAGAAACTGGTTTATTTATGTCAATTGAACCATTTATCGGTCATTTACATGTTTGAATGATTTTTCAACTGGTATTTGACTAGCATTAGTCCAGGTAAAGAAGTTGGTCCAGGTTTTAGAAGCCAATTAACTACAATGCACAGTTGCACCAGATTTTGACTAACCACAGTCCATATCATATGTTCCTTAGCCATAACCCTTCTTTTGGGCCTGTCTGGCCTTCTCTTAGTGCACTCAAAGCTCGTATGGCTTAAACAGCTGTCACACAGTCAGCTTACCTGATTAGGATTTTCTTTTGGGCCCGTGTGCCCCAGGCCCATCTGGACTTCTTCTAGTGCACAACTTGCCCATATTGCTTTCCATTCACTTTCATACTGAAGCCCAGAGCTCCTCAGACATAGACAGAGCTTTGCTCCCCCATAATTGGTGTATTACTTAGTACCCCTATAGTAATGTTCCCTTCATTGTAAATAGAGTATTACAGGATCACATGCCGTACAGTGCCATCAAATGCTGTACAGAGTCATAAATGACATACAGAGTCATTACATGTTGTAGAGTCCTATCACATGCCGTACAGTGCCATCGCATGCCGTACAGTGCCATCACATGCTGTACAGTGCCATCACATGCCATACAGAGCCATCGGTGCACATGCACAGTTCATCGGATGCCTTATCTGATGGGAGGCATTATTCAACAGGACACCTACAGTTGGCTACCAGTGAGGAGATGGAGGTGGAGTGAGAGCCGCTTGGCAGAGGGAAATGGGGCGACATAGAGAGAGGACACGGCGCTGCTAATCATCTGTTACCATGGCTGCCCTGCTACTGAGAGGAGGCCTGAGCTGAGAGCCTGAACTGCGAGGAGGTGAGTCACCTTCTATGTGTGTGTCTACAGACCTTTACCTACCTACACAGGGGGGCACAGCCGTGTACGAAGGCCTATACCCACCTACACAGGGGGCACACCCATGTACGCAGGCATATACCTACCTACACAGGGGGGCACAGCCGCGTACAGAGGCCGATACCTACCTACACAGGGGGGCACAGCCAGGTACAGAGGAGAGGAGAGCCATGTACAGAGGAGAGAAGAGCTGGGTACAGAGGAGAGGAGAGCCATGTACAGAGGAGAGCCATGTACAGAGGAGAGGAAAGCCAGGTACAGAGGAGAGCCATGTACAGAGGAGGGTACAGCCATGTACAGAGGAGTGCGTAAATGGCTGTGCCCTCTTGTGTATATATGTAGGTATAGGCCTGTGTGCACGGCTGTGCCCTCCTCTGTACCTGGCTCTCCTCTTCTCTGTACCTGGCTCTCCTCTGTACATGGCTCTCCTCTGTATATGGCTGTGCCCTCCTCTGTACATGGCTCTCCTCTGCACCTGGCTATACTCTGCACATTACTCTCCTCTGCACATGACTCTCTTCTGCACCTTGCTCTCCCCTGTATATGGCTCTCCTCTGCACCCACCTCTCCTCTGCACCTGGCATTCCTCTGCACCTGGCATTCCTCTGCACCTGGCTCTCCCCTACATATGGCTCTCCCCTGTACATGGCTCTCCCTTGTACATGGCTCTCCCCTGTACATGGCTCTCCCCTGTACATGGCTCTCCCCTGTACATGGCTCTCTTCTGTACATGGCTCTCCTTTGCACCTGGCTGTGCTCTCTTCTGTACCTGTCTCTCCTCTGTACATGGCAGTGCCCTCCTCTGTAGGTAGTTATAAGCCTGTGTGCATGGCTGTGCCCCCCTGTGTAGGTAGATATAGTAGGTGTATGGGGTAAATCCGCGCAATGAATTGAATGTTTTAGTTATGGATATGGTTGCTGCCTCTACACATACAATACCACCTAAGTGGAAAGTATTAGAAAATGGTAAAAAAGCAGGAGTAGTTTGGCGCTGCCCTTATGGAGACAAAAACATTTTTTTCTTCTTCTTTGTAGTGAATGTATTGCCTAGTGTCCTTATAGAATTGCTTCTGAAACCTGTATGTGTTCAAAAGTTGAATAAAACTGTGACTGGTGGTGAATATTTCTATTAAAAATGAAAATACAACAACTGGTGCTCCAATTGTTCAACAAAGATGCATAGTGCCCTTTAAATTAGGTAATAAAGTAGTTGTGGATATGGATACAATATCATCTAGGTGGAAAGTGTTAAAAACAGTACAATAGCACCTAAGTGGAAACTATTAGAAAATGGTAAAAAGCAGGAGTAGTATGGTGCTGCCCTTATGGAGACAAAAAGATATTTTCTTCTTTGTAGTGAATGTATTGCCTAGTGTCCTTATAGAATTGCTTCTAAAACCTGTATGTGTTCAAACATTGAATAAAACTGTGACTGGTGGCGAATATTTCTATTAGAAGTGAAAATACAACAACTTGATGATGGATAATTTGCACAATGTTGTATAATTTGCACAATGTTGTATAAATTTGTATGATTTAACACTGGTCACTTTAGAAATGCTGCACTATGCACTTTTGTTGAATAATTGAAGCACCTTAGGTTGCAATTGTACTTTTAACAGTAAGGACTTGGCACCGGTCACATATTTATTCATTTTTGGCACACACACTTTAGGAATTATAAAGTCATTATAAAGAAAGTTTTTTTTTTTTGTCTCCATAAGGGCAGCGCCATACTATTCCTGTTTTCCTTTTTTTCCTTTTTTCCTTTTTTTTCTTTTTTCCTTTTTTTCTTTTTTTCTTTATAACACTTTCCACCTAGATGATATTGTATCCATATTCATAACTACTTTATTACTTAATTTAAAGGGCACAATGCACCTTTGTTGAACAATTGGAGCACCAGTTGTTGTATTTTCACTTCTAATAGAAATATTCGCCACCAGTCACAGTTTTATTCAATTTTTGAACACATACAGGTTTTAGAAGCAATTCTATAAGGACACTAGGCAATACATTCACTACAAAGAAGAAAATATCTTTTTGTCTCCATAAGGGCAGCGCCATACTACTCCTGCTTTTTTACCATTTTCTAATACTTTCCACTTAGGTGCTATTGTATTGTTTTTAACACTTTCCACCTAGATGATATTGTATCCATATCCACAACTACTTTATTACCTAATTTAAAGGGCACTATGCGTCTTTGTTGAACAATTGGAGCACCAGTTGTTGTATTTTCATTTTTAATAGAAATATTCACCACCAGTCACAGTTTTATTCAACTTTTGAACACATACAGGTTTTAGAAGCAATTCTATAAGGAAACTAGGCGATACATCCACTACAAAGTAGGTAGATATAGGCCTGTGTACATGGCTGTGCCCCCCATCTGTAGGAAGGTATAGGCCTGTGTAAACGGCAGTGCCTCCCTCTGTAGGAAGGTAAAGGCCTGTGTACATGGCTGTGCCCCTCATCTGTAGGAAGGTAAAGGCCTGTGTACATGGGTGTGCCCCCCTCTGTAGGTAGTTATTGGCCTTTGTACACGGCTGTGCATCCCCCCCATGTAGGTAGGTATAGGCCTGTGTACCTGGCTGTGCCTTCCTGTGTAGGTAGGTATAGACGTGCATACATGGCCGTGCCCTCCTGTGTAGGTAGGTATAGGCCTGCGTACATGGGTGTGTGTGGGAAATTTTAAGCTTCTCCCTATAAACATATAATTTCTTTGCGGTTAAAAGCACAAAAACAGCTCTCCTATATAATGCCGGGAAAGCGCGCATGTATATTTTCAAAAAGAAACACAGGAGTGACGTGTGCAGATGGTCATGTACAGGGCCATGCGGCAAGCGTCTTTGTGAGACACAGAGGGTCTCACAAAGATGGTTCACTGCTAAATGGTGGATGAAATCCGGACTACAGCAAAATGGCCTATGTTAACAAATGAAAAATAAAGGTCGCTGATCCTGCCAAAACCAACACAAACCAAGATTTCTCCCTAAAAAAATTGACTATATAATTGAGACACCAAATTAACACTTATCCCTAGACAAATACTTTAGGCTATATCAATTAGGGCTCATAGGAGTACTAAAATATTGGCATTTTTAACTAAACAATATATCCAAAAACGCCAATGTTACATAAAACATGAAATAACATGCCTTAAACATACACTCTTGCTCCCAAATACAAAACAATACTTCGTTCTGAAAGTTCGAAGGTCAACAGAACCCCCCCCATGCTATTTTTTTTTTCCACATCAGCGAACAAAGTTCGAGGGCAGAATCAGCTTAACATTCATTAACTGTCGCCTTCGCCAATTCACATCATTGTGGTATATGCTTTTCATCTTTACCAATTACAAAAACACAATATGAAGCTTTATTAAATTCACATGCTAAAAGCCATAATTCCTACTTTTTAAAAACCCATTTTTATCGAGAAAGAGCAATGAGACAAGAAAACCCTGACCCTTGCTAACTGGAATATCTAAGCTAGTATTGCAATAAAAATACCACGAACCACCCTACAGAAAAAAAAATAAACCAAATCAAAGAAGAGTAAGAGAAGAGAACCAAACTGGTGGGCCCCCCACGCCCACTCCCTAATGGTAAAGCCAATTTTGTACATACCAGTATAAGGACATAGTTACCCACCTTCCCTCCCTCCCCCCTAAGCAACCCCCCCCCTTCCCCAAACACTACCTAGGATAATTACATACTCAAAAATAAGTTTTACATACTTTCTACTTTTACTTTGATTTATTGATCCAACCACCCTAAACACCCGGTACCGTGACAAATTCATCATTTCTATTGGCTTTGCCATATCAAAGCTATGACCCGCTCAGCTGCACTCCAAACTCTCCAATGGAGCGGCCCACCTTTTCCCCCCACGGCTTCCACATTCTATCAAATTCCTGGAGATTACCTCTCCTAATATATTCCAATCTTTTCCTACACAAGGTCTCACTAAGTGTATCAATCCAGTCTTTCACAGTCGGGGGATCCTTTGATTGCCATCTTAAAGCTATCATTTTCCTAGCTTGGAACAAGCCTCTCGAGATGGCCAGAGTGGTGCTCCTCCTCTCCCCCTCTACCCGTCTATAGCCCAAGATACATGCCACAGCCTCCCTTTTCACTACTGTGCCAAAAATATCTCCCAAGCTGTTAGTTACCCCCTCCCAGTACCGAAACAGCTTGGGGCACCTCCACATCATGTGGATGAGATCCCCAGTCTCCCGGCATCTGGGACAGCTATCATTGGGTCTTCTGCCAAACTTAAAGAGGCGTTTAGGTGCGTAATAAGCTCTGTTTAGCAGCATCAAATGCAAGATCTTCTGTGGAGGGGACACCGAAACCAATGGCCCCAGCTCCAGAATCCTCTTCCATTGTTCCTGGGTCAGTACTCCTATTTCCCCTTCCCATTTAGCTCTTACACTCTGGAGCAGCCCCCCCCCCTGTTATCTGGGTTGTTTAGTTGACTGTAGATCTTAGAAATTAACCCCCTAGTGGGGACTACCTGAAGTATGTTTTGAAATAGGGGCATTACTTGCCATCTTACAGGCCGATCCCTAAATTGAGCTTTGAGGGCATGTTCTATCTGGCCATACGCAAAAAAAAAGCTCTGTGGTATCTTAAATTCCCTTACCAACTCTGGGAATTTCTTTAGAATGTTACCTGTATAAAATTGTCTTAACCTTTTAATGCCAAAATTCTCCCACCCTCTAGCTTTACCAATTTTAAGAATCTCCTGTAGGTTGCGATTATTCCAGATAGGGGTATAATCTGTAAACCCCTCATACCTCATCAGTTTCTTAACTGTTTTCCAAAGCCTAGCTAATAATTTAATTGTTGGAGATTCATGGTGAAACATGTCTGCCTTCAAGGCTTCAACTAACATATTATGCAGGGCGCTTGTCAATAGTAGCCTTCCATTTGGGGTGCCACCCTCCGGGATCCCACACCCCATTAACTGCTGCAGCTGAGAGGCAAGAAAATAACGCTCTGGATGTGGGAGGGCAAAGCCCCCCTCCCGAGTGGGAAGCTGAAGTACGGATAGTCGTATCCTGGCCTGTCTCCCTTTCCATATCAGTTCCCTAAAAAGAGCCTCAATTCTTTTAAACCAACTCTTGCAAATCCACACTGGGGAATTATGCAAGACATACAGCAATTGAGGTATCCAAATCATTTTTATTAAACTGCATCTTCCTGCAACTGATAAAGGGAGGCGTCTCCATATCCCTATCTTTTGTTTATATTTTTTCAAGAGTGGGACAAGGTTTTTAATAATATATTGGTTAGGATCCTTCGTCAAAACTACTCCCAAGTACTTCAATGCTTCCACATTTGCCACCTGGGGGAGTCCATGTACTGTTAGCGCACCTATGGGGTCTATTGGTAAAAACTCGGACTTCTCCCAATTTATTTCCAACCCAGAAAAGCTGGCAAATTCCTCCACTATTCTCATTGCTCCCATCACTGAGTTCCTAGTATCTCCCAAAAAAAGTAATATGTCATCCGCATAAAGCGCTATCCTTTCTTCGCTCAATCTTCTCTGGAAGCCAGTTATCTCATGGCTCTCTCTTATGGAGATAGCCAGGGGTTCCATCACCAGTGCAAAAAGCATTGGAGAGAGTGGGCACCCCTGTCTTGTCCCCCGCCCCAGCTCAAACCAGTCCGACAACTCATTATTGATTTTTACTCTTGCCTTAGGGCTGGTATAGAGCATTTTAATCCAGCCAACAAAGGAAGGACCAAATCCAAATTTCCCCAGCACACGCCACATATATTCCCATTCCACACTATCAAAGGCCCTAGAAACGTCAAGGGTCATTAGGGCTCTTGACCCCACATTCTCCGTGGGAGACTGTAAGTTCAAGAAAGCCCTTCTGATGTTCAAGCTTGTGGATCTGTTGGCCAAAAACCCTATAAGCAGCCACGTCTAGAGGATCTTTCCCCTCTTTCTGTAACACTATAATTGTTGCCTCTAGCATTGATGCAGGCAACTGGCCCCCCTCAGATGCCCCCCCCAAAGCTTTCAGCAATTCGGGGATTAATACCTCACCATAATGTTTATAGGCCTAGACTGGAAGACCGTCAGGGCCAGACGACTTAAGGTTTGTCATACTCGCTATTGCTTGTTGTATTTCTGCAATTGTTATTGGGGTTTCTAGTAAGTCCCTTTCCTCTTGTGACATGGCCGGGATCGGCAACTTCCCCAAGAAGTCCTCCATCTCAGCTTCCTTTCCTTTTTTCTGAGAGGTATACAGGTTTTTATAGTAGTTCCTAAAGGTTTGTACTATTTTTGGGGTACTTGATAGTATAACACTGCTCTGAGATCTAATAGCGAGGACCGTAGATGGAGCAGTATTGGATTTCACCAATTGCGCCAGCACTCTACCCACCCTCTCGCCTTCCACCAAGGATACCTGTCGCTTGAGGGACCGCCTAGTCTCTGCCTTCTGCATGATAACTAGCTTATACACTTATTGTTTATCGTGCCATGCTATTTCCTTCTCCGGGGTTGGGTTTCTAATAAAGTTATTTTCAGCCTCAAGTGCTTCCCTTAGGGCGTTCTCTTCCCTGCTTCTAGCCTCTTTATTAAATTTGGCCATCTGTTGTATTAAGGCCCCCCTAAGGAAGGCCTTAAGAGCGTCCCATAGCACAATGGGTGACACCGTTCCCTGATTGAATCCTACAAACTCTCTCAGGGTAGGGAGCACCCCGTCTGCTTTAATAACTTCAAACCAGTGTGGGCTTATTCTCCACTCCTTCCGAGATCTATTTCCTCCTAGGTTCAATGTAACTACCACGGGGGAGTGATCTGAGATACCTCTTGGCCCAAAAAAAAATTTCAAGACACTAAAGTGCTCTATCATTTCCCAGGACCAGGTCTATCCTTGAGAGTGCTGAGTGTGACACTGAGCGACACGTATACTGTAACACACCCGGGTTCCGCACCCTCCACAAGTCCACCATCCCCACTTCATCCAAAAATTGACTTAGCCGACTCTTCTCAGTATACTCTGAGTGAGTTTGTACTGGGAATCGGTCCAACCTTCTGTCTAAGATCTCATTGAAGTCCCCTACAGCTATTATCGGTATCTCTTTCTTGTCTATCAGGAATTCATTCAATTTAAGCATAACATCTAAATTAAACGGCGGCGGAATATATATATTTGCCACCACATACATAACGCTGTCAATAGAACAGAGTAAGAAAATGTATCGGCCCCTTTCATCAATCCTGGACTGCCTGCAGAAAAATTTCACACCTGTTTTCACCAAGGTACTTACACCCCTACTATACGAAGAGTGAACCGAGTGAAATTGGCATTGAAATTTTTGTGACTGTAAATGCCTGGCTGTATCCTTGGTTAAGTGACTTTCCTGCAGGCAGACCAGGTCTACCCAAAAACTCTCCATCACAGTGAGCACTGCCATCTTTTTGAGCGGAGTCCCTAGGCCCCTAACATTCCAAGAACCTATTTTCACGGTTTTAACCTGCATCTAACCATTAAAAATCACAAAATGCCCAGACGTACACCACTGTATAACACTGAGTGCAAAGTTTCCTGCGCCCTGCAACCAAAAAAAAGTGGTTTTAACCAGTGAAAACCGTATTACATCTAACTGTTTAAACATTAGTGATTCTAAGAGTGAGTAGACAAAGCCATGCCAACACAGCCTTAATACATAAGTAAAGAAAAAAAAAAGAAACAAAAGTGCTTTACAAGTGCAAAATTTAAGAGCCAGTTTCCTGTCATCCTGTCTATATGTGTAAACCCGGGACCAACCAGGGTGTATTCCAAAAGTGTATATACTTCCTGTGAGTATTTTACCAAAAAGAGAGAAAAAAAAAAACCTGCCCCAACCCCCTCCCACCCCTACGCCTCCCACCCCTACCCCTACCCACCCCCCTTCCATCCCCCCTCCCAACCCCCCACCACCTAACTAGGTGAACCCCCTGGGGGTTAACCGTGACCATTACCCAATCAACCAGTACTAATACCATACCTTGACTCCTAATAACCCTTCCCATTCACCACCTCACAAACGGACGCTAGTGTGCCCCTGCCCCCCCTCCCCCGCCCCCTACATGACCTGAAACATTAGTCAGGTATACAAAACAACAACAAAAGGAAACAGAAACCATATATATCCCAATGAACTGGTATAACCCTTGACCCTCTACAGGGAGCTTAAAAACGTCTCCCTATACTCCTCTAGCCACTTCTCCACCCCGGCAGGGGAGTCAAAGAACAGGGTCTTCCCCAAAGCTGTCACCTGCAGCCTTGCTGGGTAGAGGAGGGCATACGGAAGATTAAATATTTGTAGGGTGCGTTTTGACTGAATAAACTCTGCCCTACGCTTCTGTAAGTCTGGTGAAAAGTCGGCATAAAAAGATAATTTAGTGCCCTTAAAGGAGACATTTCCTGCTTCCCTTATTTTTCGAAGCAGCGCCACTTTGTCCCTGTAGTTGAGGAACCTCATGAGTAGAGGTCTAGGAAAACTCCCAGCCGGAGGAGCCCTGAAGGGAACCCTATGGGCTCTTACAATTGCAAAAGAGGTTGAAAATGATTCTCTCCCAAACAGGTCCACCAGCCACTTTTCTAGGAATTCCGTCGGGTCAGCGCCCTCACTTTTTTCCGGTAGCCCCACCAGCCTCACATTGTCCCTTCGGCTCCTATTCTCCATTTCATCCAATTTGGAGGCTTGCTTGGATATCTGTTCCTTCATCCATTTCATTTCTTTTATAAGTGGGGAGATGTCATCTTCCAGTAGGCCTACTCTTTCTTCCAATGCTGTTGTTCTCTCTGCCGTTTTCTGTAGATCTTGCCTAACCAGCAACAGATCCGCTTTTACTCCCTTCATCTGCTCACAGAGTTCTTTTAGCGAGGTGTTACATACCCCTACTGCCATGAATACATCTGTTAAAGTTGGCTCTTTCTCTAAGGGCAAGTTTGGGTCAGTAGTGACCTCTGTATTTGCGTTTGTATTTTGATCACTTGACCCTGATCCTTTATTGCTGTGTGTTTTAGTTAACTGAGTCACTGGGGTGGCTCCGGATGGCTGTAACTGGGGCTGGCCCTGGCCCTGACTCTTCCTATCTAGTGCCCCCCCCTGGTGTGTTTTTAACTGTGACCCCTTCTTTGGGGGAGTTACAGCGGGGGTATGAGCAGATTGCTCTAGTCTCGCCGCCGCTGACGCTGCTGCTGAGGGCTGCGGGTTTTTATCTTTGGCAGAGCGTAAACTCTGCATCCTGCACTCTTTTAGAAATAGATTGGTTACAAGAGGCAAGAGGATCTTATAACCAAAAAGAAAAACTCCCGGGTATTGTCCCCACAGTCCCCACTGTCCCTGGACCAGACAAAGCCCAAACAGAACAATGTACTCGATATGTGTTAAGTCCTTTTCCCCACAGAGATCCTTATCACACAATCGGAGTTAGTAAAGCAGTCAGGGTTAATAAAGCAAAATACTGACATGGATAGCAGACTTAGTTTTGCAGGAGAAAAAAAATCACACTGTCAGGGGTTAATCTGAGCCAGCAGCAGCCTGAATCACTTGGCATGAAGAGTGGTTTTATATGTGAAAATCCACTTACTATATCCGTATAGGGATCCTATGGGTCACCAACTGACAGTGTACACACTGGGAGACTAAGCACAGCTAGCCACCCCTCACCTTACTCGGGCCGCTATCCGAGTGACATCCGACTGCATGTAGTGAGAAATGTCACTCCTGTAGTTTCTTCAGCACGCACAGCCAGTGGAGAGCGAGGGGAACTAGGGGAGGAATCAAAAAGCAGTGCAACGGTCTCTCTCCACGCTCACTGACAGGCGCATGTCACCAAGGAGAGCGCCCGTCTATCCAAGGGAGTGGAGCGGGGAGTGGGGGAGACCACACAGCGTCCTCACGCTCACTCACTCACTCCGTACCACACCGCTGCACACACTCATCCATCCGGTCACGCCCCATGCTCCTTTCCCAGGTGTGCATCCACTATGATAGTCGACCCCCCATGCTATTAACTAGGAACCTGAGACCACCCACAGGGTGTAGCCCATTCAAGAAACAGCTCTCATTGTAAGTGATTCCAGCAATGCATGGCCGCCCTTCCCACTCTCAGCCACGTTGCCACTTGAGTATGCGGCAGCCACTTTCACACCAAAAGCTTTCTAAAACATCATTTCAAAATGACTTCAATACAAACCATCAGTTTCTTGAGTCAGTTAAACAATCTACAAGACTCATGCAATCTGCTTGTCCCTTACATAGGTAATAATCACAATTCATACATTTCAATTTCTCATATGTATCACAAACTTATTATACAGCATACAGTTACACAGCCTGCTCAGTCATACACAGCCTGCTCAGTCATACAATTAAAGTCCCGTCATTATACAGAAAGCGGCAAAAAAACATAAGGTTCTTTGCCTTGCAGAACTTACCCCAAACAGCGAACAGAGAATCAAAATCCCGAACACAGAACAGCAAAAATGTTCAAAAAACTTGAAGTATGGTTGTCTTAGGCCGGCCTTTGCTGGTCTGGTTCTGGATGTCTTTTCCCACTCGAAGTCCACTGAATTAGGAAGATTCCTTTCGCCAAACTGTCCGGGAGATTTTAAGCTTGTCCCTATAAGCATATAATTTCTTCGCACTTAAAAGCACAAAAACAGCTCTCTTATATAATGCCGGGAAAGAGCGCTTGTATGTTTTCAAGTAACACAGACAGATGCTGGTATCACCTTGAGCTTAGCAGAATCCTCCACAGAATAGCCAGCTCCTTTTATTTATACTATAAACATGAATAACAAAGGAAGGTGGTGGCTTCAGAATCAGCCAGACACTTGTATTCTTTCAAAAGAACCAATCACACACATGTATATATTCAAATAGAAATACAGTAGTGACGTGTGCAGATGGTCATGTGCAGCGCCATGCAGCAAGCGTCTTTGTGAGACACAGAGTGTCTCACAATTTGAACACTACTTACATGGCTCTGAACATGATCGTGTACACATTCCCACTGCTACCAATGACGCGACCCATACTCTATCATGGCTCAGTGAGCCATAATTTTGTATGGTTATGCTATGGTTCCCATGTACGCAGATCTGCTTACTTAGGAGTTTAGATGCGGTCCCCATGGAGTGGCCAGTCCCTTGGTGAGGCATAAACAAACAGATCTGCCGTGTCCACGGGAAGGTTTCCGCAGCCAATGGTCTTCCACCAACGTCTGTATGTGGGAATACGCTCGCATGAGCGTATTACAGCAAAACTGACACTGGGGGACATCTGACAACATACATTAATAAAAATTTCCACAGTGGTGTGCCCCCCTGTGTAGGTAGGTATCGGCCTCTGTACACGGCTGTGCCCCCCTGTGTAGGTAGGTAGAGGCCTGCGTACACAGTTATGCCCTGTGTGTAGGTAGGTATAGGTCTGCATACATGGGTGTGCCCCCTGTGGAGGTAGGTATAGGCCTGCGCACATGGCTGTGCCTCCTGTGTAAGTAGGTAAAGTCCTGTAGACACACACAGAGAAGGTGACTCACCTCCTCGGCTCAGGCCTCCTCTCAGTAGAAGGGCCGCCATGGTAACAGATGATTAGCAGCGCCGTGTCCTCTCTCTATGTCGCCTCATTTCCCTCTGCCAAGTGGCTTTCACTCCACCTCCATCTCATCACTGGTAGCCAACTGTAGGTGTCCTGTCGAATAATGCCTCCCATCAGATAAGCCATCCGATGAATCGCGTATGCGCAGTGATGGCTCGGTATAGCATGTGATGGCTCTGTACAACATGTGATGAAACTGTACGGCATGTGATGACTATGTACGGCATGTGATGGCACTGTACGGCATGTGATGACACTGTACGGCATGTGGCGACACTGTACGGCATGTGGTGAAACTGTACGGCATGTGATGGCACTGTACGGCATGTGGCGACACTGTACGGCATGTGGCGACACTGTACGGCATGTGGCGACACTGTACGGCATGTGGTGAAACTGTACAGCATGTGGTGACTCTGTATGTCATGTGGTGACATTGTACGGCACCAGAATGTGATGTCTCTGTATGGCATGTGATGACTCTGTACGGCATGTGGTGACTCTGTATGGCATGTGGTGACTATGTACGGCATGTGGTGGCTCTGTATGGCATGTGATGACTTTGTACGGCATGAGATGACACTGTACGGCACCAGAATGTGATGACACTGTACGGCATGTGGTGACTCTATACGGCATGTGGTGGCTCTGTACGGCACCAGAATGTGATGGCTCTGTACGGCATGTGATGACACTGTACGGCATGTGGTGACTCTGTACGGCATGTGGTGACTCTGTACGGCATGTACACTGTACGGTATGTGATGGCACTGTACGGCATGTGAAGACACTGTACGGTATGTTGTGGCTCTGTACGGCATGTGGTGACACTGTACGGCATGTAGTGGCTCTGTACGGCATGTGTTGACACTGTACGGCATGTAGTGGCTCTGTACGGCATGTGGTGACACTGTACAGCATGTAGTGGCTCTGTACGGCATGTGGTGACACTGTACAGCACCAGAATGTGATGGCTCTGTACGGCATGTGGTGAGTCTGTACGGCATGTGATGACACTGTACGGCACCAGAATGTGATGGCACTGTACGGCATGTGATGACACTGTACGGCATGTGGCGACACTGTATGGCATGTGGTGAAACTGTACGGCATGTGATGGCACTGTACGGCATGTGGCGACACTGTACGGCATGTGGCGACACTGTACGGCATGTGGTGAAACTGTACGGCATGTGGTGACTCTGTATGTCACGTGGTGACATTGTACGGCACCAGAATGTGATGTCTCTGTACGGAATGTGATGACTCTGTACGGCATGTGGTGACACTGTATGGCATGTGGTGACTATGTACAGCATGTGGTGGCTCTGTATGGCATGTGATGACTTTGTACGGCATGAGATGACACTGTACGGCACCAGAATGTGATGACACTGTACGGCATGTGGTGACTCTGTACGGCATGTGGTGGCTCTGTACGGCACCAGAATGTGATGGCTCTGTACGGCATGTGGTGAGTCTGTACGGCATGTGATGACACTGTACGGCACCAGAATGTGATGGCCCTGTACAGCATGTGGTGACTCTGTACGGCATGTGTTGACTCTGTACGGCATGTGGTGACACTGTACCTCCTCTCAGTAGAAGGGCCGCCATGGCAACAGATGATTAGCAGCGCCGTGTACGGCATGTGGTGACTCTGTATGGCATGTGGTGACTCTGCACGGCACGTGGTGACACTGTACGGCACCAGAATGTGATGGTTCTGTACGGCATGTGGTGACTCTGTACAGCACGTGGTGACTCTGTACAGCATGTGATGCCGTACAATCGTCCCCCGAATGATATTCTGCTCAGATTATCTGATGTGGCAGCTGCAGCAAGCATAACAGGCAACTATATACAGTCTCCACACACATGCAGGCTATTTTTATATACAGTGTGCATATCAAGGCTCTGTCTGTGTAAACAGTGAGCAGTTCTAGGCTGTATCTCTGTACTCTGTGCATATTCCAGGCTGTTTGTAAGATAATTCTGTAATTAGTGTGTGTATGTGGGGAAAAGGAGTTCTGAGTGCCTGTGTGTGAAGTGAGAGGAGCAGAGAGGGGAGGGGAGAGGAAGGAGCTCTCTCCAACACACTCCAGATCCTGACAAGCCTGTGAAACTCCTGTTCTGTGAAACTCTGATCTCCCAGCAGTAGATTCCATTTACTATCTGTTTAAAGCAGCTTCTGTTTCCTGTATGAGGTCATATTACTATGGAAGTGTACGTGGTATAACTGCGCTAACCCAAAAAATAAAATAAACTAGCAGCTACACAAGAATGTGACTAAAATTCTAATAAGGTAATGTGAAAAAATGCAGCGCTAAAACTATATATGTATATAGAACACATATATGTGAACAAACAAGATTCAGTGATAAATGGGTATTAGCTCAGTGCAATATATATGTGAAAAAACATATAAAAATAATCAAGTCCAAACAGTAAAACAGGTGAAAAAATCCAATGGAAGTAAGGAAATCTTCTGACATGCAATTCTTCTGATAATAACTCTTGGAGTGAGGAAGGTGTAAACACTCTTACCGGAACCGATTGGATTCGAATGCCGATGACACCGAAACAAACAAGCTTATAAATCCAGATGAATGGTTCTCCCAGGTGGTAGTATGGGCCCCAGATCTCCAAAGATATCTCCTCTAGACTGGAACGGCTGTAATGGTATCCATCGGACTGAGAAAACGACACATCCAATGGGAACATCCAGATCTCTCGTGGAACCAAAAGGTATGGGAAAAAATGTTGAATGCTCCAATGGTGCAGATCAAAAGGGTAAATTTATTGGAACCAAGCAATATACAAGTATAAAAAGTGATCACTTAAAAAATTTATAAAATATAAAAGCAATGTAGGGAACGAAGAGCCTTGCCCGATGCATTTCGTCCAAATTGGACTTCTACAGGGGCATCAAATTGTTCTCCCATTTTGAATACAAATATATATATATCCTAAAAATTACATAACCAATCAAAGTCCATTCATGAGACCTGAAAACAACATGGCTTGTGATTGGACGAGGAGTGGTCAGCTGTTTGCTTTGCACTCCAAGCCTCAGTTGAAATATCCAATATAAAGTTGGTATAATAGCCCCAACCAATAGCATAATTTTTCATTAGACCCGTAATCAAAAATACACTGCTATCATGTGTGGAAAACTGCGCTACAAAAGCCCGTGAAAATAGGAAGGGAACTTCCTGTAATCCATTGGGGGAATAAAAGCTGCTCGCCGCCAATCCAGAGTGTCCAGGGCCTCCACGTGGGTGGCGTGATGACGCGCCGTGCCCAGAACAACAACAAAGGCACATGACCGCTTTGCGATCATGTGACCTTAAGGTGCGTGTGACGTGGCCTGGCGGGATGACGTGGCACGTCCGACATGCCGCCAAACCTCCACCCAGAGACAAGTAACTACGTGATGGACTCCAGAGGCATAAGAGGTGTCAGCACAATAATACCTCTTGACGCAGGTGCACAAGCATCGCCTAGGAGAGACCCATCTCTACAATTATACATCCATCAGACAACAGTAAACAAAACCGTAATGGCATGGTATGCTGCACATTCATCATAATGGAGTCACATAAATAACTGATCTGAAAATCAGACAATGAATGTGCTTACAACAAAATATATGGCATGAAAATACATGTTAATATATAAATATAAAAAATATATGCAAATATACAAAAAATTTATGAAATTATATAAATAGAACCCCATATATTAACCAGGTGGCCTAGGGGGATGTAACCAGACCTAATAGATATACTCCCTGTCCCCCAGAAAATGCATCTAATAACAACTAAAGTGAATAAAATAGATATCCCCAGCCTAGAACATATCGATCATAAATAAGTGTGACATTAGAAAAAAAAATCATTAAGCTTGATTAATGAAAGAGTTGATGTCCCACTCAACATTCATCCCATAGGGCGAGTAGGATCGCAACTCATGTATCCAATACGTCTCGAGTCTCGAGATTCCACGGATACGAGATTCTCCTCTCCAATTTGGAACAAATTTATCAATAATCAGGAACTGAGTACCCTTGTGATCCCGATTATGGTGATGTAGATAGTGTCGGGGAACGCTATGATTAGTCTTACCAGCCTTAATATTGGTAAGGTGCTCATTGACCCAAATGGAAAAAGTCCTTTTGGTACGTCCTACATATTGTTTTTGACAAGGACATGTCAAAAGGTATACTATGAACTGAGAGGCACAAGTAGTAAAATGTTTCATAGAATATGATCTTTGTGTGACAGAAGATTGAAAAGTGTCAGCTTTACATCTACCGTTGGTATTATGTAGACACACATTGCATTTCTTGCAAGGGAAAAAGCCCTTGCAGTGTTGGAAAAATGAAATACTTTTAGGGGGGTCAATGACATTAGGAGCAATCTGTCCCTGGATCGATCGAGCTCCTCTAAAAATGACTCCTGCCTGTTCTGGAATAACCGGCCCCAAATATCTATCATTTCGAAGGTCACCCCAATGTTTTTTGATAATATTGAGGATTTGCCTAGACTGAGTGGAGTAGGTGGAGTGGAGAAAGACCACTTGTGTTTATTGTCTGTGGTGGTCTTAGGGTTAACTTTCAATAAAGACTTCCTATCAATAGATGCAATGCATTTAATCTCTGCATCTAAATCAATAGAATCATAACCCTTCTCAATGAATCTTTGTCTGAGAACCTGAGACTGGGCAAATTAGTCAGCTGTTTGGGTACAATTCCGCCGTAGTCTTAAAAATTTACTCCGCGGAACCGACCTCAACCCCTGAGCATGATGGCAACTATCGACCGGAATATAACCATTCCGATCGGTAGGCTTAAAATAGGTCTTAAATACAAGACGCTGATCCACAACAGTAATGTCTAAATCTAAGAAGTGTATAGAGGTGTAACTGGCCTCATAGGTTAAATGTATGCCACGGTTATTAGAATTGAGGATGACCATAAATTTTTCTAGTGATGTAAGGTCAGGAGGAGGATGTCGTTTATGTAATGAGCCCAAAGGACCAATTCAGGTCTCCTGAGAGGATAGACGACATCCTCCTCCCATTTGGCCATAAAGAGGTTAGCCAAACTGGGGGCAACTTTAGCCCCCATGGCCACTCCCCTGGTCTGTAAATAAAAATGATCTTGAAACCAAAAATAGTTGTGTTTCGTGGCAAACTTAAGAAGATCCATGATGAAATTACGCTGTATAGGAGGGGGAGAAGCATTTTGGGACAGGTAATATTCCACCGCGGCAAATCCCAAATCATGGGGGATGCAAGTATACAGAGCCGAAACGTCAGCTGTCACCAAAATCATGCCTTCCTGGTATTGAACGAATTCCAATTGTCTGATGGTGTCCCCGTATCTTTGATGTATGAAGGGACTCGACCCACAAGTGGTTGAAGGTGGTAATCTATATATTTACCTATCCTGGATTTCACGGAGTCAATCCCACTGACTATAGGTCTGCCAGGGGGATTGACTGGGTCCTTGTGTAACTTGGGCAGGTAATAGATCGTTGGAATACGTGGTGCTAGAGGTTTGAGATAGTTAGTCTCCTTTCTATCTAAGATTCCCAGAGGAACCCTCTTTAACAATTTGGTATAATGCTTTTTTATAAATAGAGGTGGGATTGGTATAAATACAGCTATAAGTATTCGAATCTTCAAGAATTCTATTCATCTCCCTGATATAGCTCTCTTTATCCAACACTACTATGGTGCCACCTTTGTCAGCGGGACGTATAATCAAATTTTTTTGTTTACAAAGTTGTTTTAAACCTAGTTTGAGGTTTGGGTCTATATGAATCTTTTTGTTTGGTAAAGAATCCAAATCCTGCAAGACAAGACTGCGAAATACTGAAATAGAAGGGGCCATAGCCCCAGGAGGGTTAAATAGTGAAGGGTTAGACAACCCCGTATGAACATAATCATCTGGGGTACATGAATTACGAACAAAGGGTTGGGTAAGAAAGTATCTCTGGATGCTAAGTTTGCGAATACATTTTTGGACATCAATAAATGTAGAAAATTTAATTAAAGATCTAGGGGGGACATATTTCAGTCCCTTATCCAGAATATATTTCTCTTTATCTGTCAAGCTAACTGAACTGAGATTAAAGATACCGGTGCCTATTATGTTCTTTTTCTTTTTGCTTTGGACCTTCCTCCTCCCTCTGGTACCTCTCTTCATTCGGGACTTCTAAGATATTGATCCATAGATCTGGGAAAATCCGAACGATGAGAAGGTCCCGGATGACTCTGATTGTAATTAAATGAAGATCTAGTAAATAGATCCTCGTCTCTGTTTTCTATAGGAGTTATAGGGGGTATTTCTAGACTCTCCATCTTGTAAAGGATGAAAACGGTTATAGGTATGAATGTGTGTTCAGGGACCATAGTCATTCCATGACTGGCTTTGTCTATAGTTATCCGAACGGCCATGCCAACCTGATGGGGGTCCTCTCGAATCACCATGACGATAAGAATGGACTACCTTGTTGTCCTGTGCCTCTATTCTTGAACCCCTTCCCTCTTTGATTGGAGGGTAAGGAAGATAGGAATCTGATGGATGAGTGGACCTATTCCTCTGATCGTATGGTCTGGATGGGCCTCTCTTAGGCTGTGTATTGTTACGTGGGGTTAATGGACCTGACCCTTGATTGGGCTCATAGGTTAGTCTCCTATCTGGACCCTGAACCCCAAGATTGGTCCCCTCCATCGTATGGGTATCCTCTTCAGATTATACAGGGATATCCGTCTTTTTCTGCCATTTAAAGACAAAATTGGTCCTGTAATCTGTAAGATCTCAGTTGTACTTCTTTTGTTTTTATTTTTTTGATCTTTTTCTTCTTTCTCCAAGTGATTCTTTAAACTTGTTGAAAGAGAAGTATACTCTGGAGAGGATTTATATGGAGTTAATTTTTCTTTCAAATCCTTAATCTCCTTGTCTATAGTGGACTATCTTAGTTTCTTTCTGTCGACTAAGAACCCAAGGAGCTTAATCCCAATTTCATTAAAATATCTAAACCAAATCTGGATCACCTTGTTAGGGAAACACATCCCATGAAGACCCCTAGGGACCATCTGTTCCTTAGTGTATTGTTCTAAGAAAGCTGTATCCCATTGGAGGTGTATTTCCGAGGTCATTACGTTTTTTAATCTAAGGAACATACCACTGATTTCGGTGTCTGGACTACCCTTTTGATCTGCACCATTGGAGCATTCTACATTTTTTCCCATACCTTTTGGTTCCACAAGAGATCTGGATGTTCCCATTGGATGTGTCGTTTTCTCAGTCCGATGGATACCAGTACAGCTGTTCCAGTCTAGAGGAGGTATCTTTGGAGATCTGGGGCCCATACTACCACCTGGGAGAACCATTCGTCTGGATTTATAAGCTTGTTTGATTCGGTGTCATCGGCATTCAAATCCATCAGTTCCGGTAAGAGTGTTTACACCTTCCTCACTCCAAGAGTTATTATCGGAAGAATTGCATGTCAGAAGATTTCCTTACTTCCATTGGATTTTTTCACCTATTTTACTGTTTGGACTTGATTATTTTTATACGTTTTTTCACATATATATTGCACTGGGCTAATACCCATTTATCACTGAATCTTGTTTGTTCACATATATGTGTTCTATATACATACTGTATTTATTGGTGTATAACACTCACTTTTTCACCATGAGAATCAGGTGCAAATACCATGTGCGTGTTATACGCCAATACTTCAATTTTAGCTGCCTCGGAGGGGACAGGGAGGGGAGCAGGATGAGCGGCATCACATTACATACAGTGAGAATCTCCTTTTTACTTGGCGGCCTCTGTAATAGGAAGTCCTGTCTCCTGGGCCGTCATTGGACCACTGTTCTGTCTATCATAGGAGATTCTCACTGTATGTAATCTGTCGACGCTCGTCCCTCCCTGTTCCCTCTAGGCTGCAGATGGGCATCAATCAGGCTGCACTGATGGCAATGGTAAAGGCTGCTGCATTGATGGCAATGGTAAAGGCTGCTGCATTGATGGCAATAGCGAGGCTGCTGCATTGATGTGGATTGATGAGTGAGGCTGCATTGATGTGGACTGATGAGGCTGCATTAATGGCACTTGTGAGGCTGCAGAAGGGCACTGACCCTTTTTTTGCTTCAAAGTTCCTTATTTAAAATGTAAGTTTTTTTTCCTGAAACTTCCCTCTTAAAATAATGTGCGTGTTATACACCTGTGCGTGTTATATGCCGATAAATACGGTATATAGTTTTAGCGCTGCATTTTTTCACATTACCGTATTACTATGAAAACAGAGCCATGTGGCCAACGTGCTCATTCACAGCACAGCCACATCTCTCAGGGGAGGGGGAACATAGGCATATGTTGGTGTGTTGATGAAGTTGTATACACCCCCTGAGAACTTTTCAAACAGCAAATGGACTGTTTTTGGCAGCTGGAGGAAAGTTCAATTGCACATGCTGAAAAAACTAAAGGAGGTAGGAAAAAAAGATTAGCCGATTAGTGATTAATGTAATAGGTGCTATTTATTTAACCCATCCCATACTTCTCTCTTAAACAGCAACATAAAAAACATATACACACTTGGACAAGATAAAAATACCAATATGCAATGAATTACATAACAACTACACAGCAGACAGAAGAACCCAGCACTGGCCTCAATGTGGTATAAAACAGCATTCGGCACCAGTGATCAGTTCAAGCCTCTTACCACATGTCTAGGACCCTCAGATTATAGAGTGGTCATAAAAGTTTATGGTTATAAAGATCTCTCAAATGCTCCAATGACACCAAAGCTCCCAGAGTTAGGTCGTCACTCAATAGCCGGCCCAGATCCAAAATATGCGGACATATCCTTAATAATATATAAGAACTTCCATAGTGAAGTATGTACGAGTAAAATTAATAGTTTATTATGGTAATCAACTCGCATAGAAGTACAAGCGCTTTGTTTCCAGCTATAAGGATGGCCATGGCGTCCAGAGTGCTGACGTCATACGTCGTAGGCCTCTCAATCCCAATACTTTTCTTCATTTCCATAAAAACTGTGGCACAAAATACGGTCACTTTAGTATGGCTACTTTCCAAAAATGTGTCATTTTGGGGGTGGTGGTACTGTCCTGGCATTTTAACAGAAAGTAAGTAAAATCATTTTTTACAGTTTTGTATTGTTTTTTTCCATTATATAGTAAAAAAAATATAAAACCCAGTAGTTATTAAATACCACCGGAAGAAAGCTCTATCTGTCTGAGAAAAATGTAAATAAACTTAATTTGGGTACAGTGTTTGCATGATGGTATTATTGTCAAATTATCACAGCAGTGGCCGGATAATGGTATTACACAATGGTACTCAAGTGATATGCTGTATATACCCTTATGAATTCATCTTGGCTAGAGATAAAGAGAACTGATCTACACAAATCCGCTTTTGGCCTGGATTGTCCTCATTCACAAAACATGGTTGAAGGTTTATACATATTCACAAAAAGGATACAGGGGGTGTAGAGCCCCCTGTGAAGGAAGTTAAAGGCGGACCAAGCAGCTTAATTAGGGAATTTATTGCACAAAAGTTTATTTATTACAAAAACTGAGTAACCCACCACCAACACCTGAACTGTATTTAAAAAGACAACGTTGTCTACATTAAGAGCAGCTGCATCAACCATACATCAAGCACACACCATTTACACATAGTTGATACAAAACATCATTTGGGGCAGAAAGTGTAAATGGAATAGCACATAAATCCTGGTGACATCGGGACATGTGCATAATTTGTACCACTTAATGCCACCATAGCCCCCAGCCCGGGGATATATGTGCATAAATTGAGGACCTGTGTAAAGTCTACACCCTGAGTCCTTGGATGGCAAAATTAAACAACCATGGAGAAAATGGCCTGCTGGTAAACAATCACTGTGTATTATATTGTATAGAGTAGCCACAGGATGTCAATTCCTCAGGGCCGTTTACTCAGACCGGACCATATGAACAGGGGTTAGCTCAGTAAAACAGTCTGTGCAGGTAGGCCATATAGTGAAAGTAGCTAAAGAACATGAATGGTGACACTGGTTAGCTAATAGACAGTCAAGGACCATATAGGTCTGCTCGCCAGACCAGAGGGCAGGAGTGACCCATAGCAGGAAGGTGTCACGGATGTCCCGATTGAAGCCCGCCTGGTGATGGAAGTGTCACAGTGACCAAGCCTGGTCATCTGTTGGGCTCAGATCTCGTGCCCAGGATCGTGGAGCGTGACCCTCGTGGAACCACTCACTATTGCAGATTCACTCGCAATTAGCAACTGTATGCTTAAAGTACATTATAGTATTGATTTATTAGAGGCAAATAAGCTATACATTTTGCAAAAAAACTGGCACCAGAGCTTAGTGAATATGATGAAGCTTTACTTTGCCAAAAATACTCAATCATGTTCAAGGAAAATAAAACAAACTGCATTTTTGTTTGTCCACAATTAGATTATGGAAATTATTAGAACGTCATCTCATTCACTAAGCTCTGGGGCAAATTCTCTTGTAAAGCGCACAGTCTGCCTTTAGTAAACAGGCCCCAATGCCACTGCTAAAAAACAATTAGGAAATTATAGGTATGTCCCGGCAATGTAGTTAAAATCATAGAGCTGGGTTGAGACAGGAACATATGCTGGGCAGCAAAGGGTGCCAGTGATTTTCAGCATTCTGTTCAGATTTTACAAATGGCACAGTAGCTATTATATTCCTACTTTACCTCTAGTATGATGCAAAATTGGGAAAATAAAACAATGACGACAAATCTTTATTTCACAGTTCAGCTACAGATGTATGTCATTAGCATGTTGATCTCATTTCGTACATATGCTTCTGGAGGATGAATCTGATTGTAATTAAATGCAGTAGTCATATCCCAACCATTTATAAAACCAACATTGATGTCTTTAAAGATAATTTCCATAATGAGATAGTGAACATATGCATGGAAATCACTCATTCCTTCAAATTCTCCTCCCATCTCACTTGTATTCTCTGTCTTGATGATAACTTTTGTTTCTGGGCTTCTCAGAAGCAGGCGCTCTATGGCACGTCGGATATTGTACAGCCTCTTAATGTAGTGATGCACAGGGAATAATCTAAAATGTACCCCAATATTGAAAGCAATCACAGTGTACTGGTTTCCTCCTATTAAGTCAATTTCACGTGGAATAGTGCGCTCCTCTGTGAGGGTTGCGAATCCTAGATAAATAAATGGCCTTGCATGATGTTTCCAAAGAACATGGATATTTCTTTCAGTGTCAACGCCTAAATGCTTTTGTGACCATCCTCCTTCATAGACATTGAGAAATTTTATGTCTAGAAAAAAAACAAAAACAAAAAAAACTTATACTGTTAAAATTTTGGTAGGCTTTGGAAATCTAAATGCTACTACTAGATTCAAAAATACGGGTAAACAATTAGATAACATAGGACCAGAGATGGAAAAACATCCTAAAATCTGGCAATTTGCCTGATTTGACATGGATTTAAAATGATGAAATAAGATCATACAAAATATTTTCCCTGATATATGTCTCCCTCACATATCTTACACCTTTTGAACTGAAAAACATCTTGAAAAATTTCCACATGAAAATAGGATAGCAAATATTATACTTGATTTGATTGTAGCCATATTAGTGCAATTGTAGTACTGCTTGGACCTTGAAGAAGGGGACATACCCCGAAAGCTTGTCCTGAAAAATTGTATGTTAGTGCAAATAAAAAAAGTATCATGGACAGTACTCAATTTTTCCAAACTATATTATCCTAAGCACAATGGTATATATTGTATTTTCTGGATTTCTTAAAAGGATTAGCATCATTGGCATCTTGGACAGAAAAGAAAAATTACTGATTAAAAAGTAAAAATACATCTCTCCTTAAAAAAACTTTTCTCAGGTAAAGCAAAGTATCAACATTTTGCTGCAATTTAACAATGCTTCACGCAGCAATACGGTTATTCCATGCAATGCTGTAAGTCATAAATGTGCACAAGAAGCAGACCATGAAACAAATACTACAATATCCTCAAAAACATTGAAAACCCAGCAGGATAAAAAGGATAAATTAAAAGAAACATTATTGCAGGATTACTGTGATTGAAAAAAACAGAAAAGACTAGGTAGTTGCTAGTTTAAAAAAAGTAGCAGTACAGTAGCAGTAGCAACACCAGCGATGTGTTGAGTTGATGTATAAAATCAGAGAAGCTTTGCACTCCCATAAGCCAACCAGTGGCAGCCCATCCATATGGGGAACAGGGGCGCCACCCTAATCCATGTACCCGGCCCTTAATCTACATGCAGGGCGCTGGACGCATGGATCCCAATGGGCTTTTTTTTTTTGTTAGAAGCATGTGATTAGAGCCCGAGGCTCCATTTGGCTTAAAAAAAGGGTGGGCTCGGGACGCAGAGCACTGCGCCCTGAGCCCACCCAGTTGTGGGACAATAGCAAATACATTTTTGGCTACTGTCTTCCTGATTCTCCTCCCAGTTAATCAGGAAGTGGTCCTGAGACCCATCACCCGACTGGCAGAGAGGAAAAGTGATCCATTTGGCTGCCTAGGAGGAGGAGGGAGACCAGGGCAGGACTTAGGGTGGTGGGGGCCCCTGGGCGTGAGTCGCTTTCGGGCCCTACCTGCTATACATTACCGTATTTATCGGCGTATAAGACGCGCCGGCGTATAACACGTCCCCAAAGTTTAGGAGGGAATTTTAAGGAAAAAAACTTTTAGGAGGTAAGTTTAAGGAAAAAACTTACATTTAAATGCCCATCAATGCAGTCTTGCACAGCGTCCATCTGCAGCCTTGTCAGTGTAGCCTTGTCATTTGCAGCCTTGCTCCAGTGTCATTTGCAGCCTTGTCATTGCAGTCTTGAAGTTTAAAAATGGCGCCGCCTAGATACAGAGTCCTGTGTATCTCGGCGGCTCTCGGGTCCTCTCGCAGTCCCGGGCGGAGCCGAGAGTAGCCGAGTGTTTGGGTACAGCATCACACAACTGCGCAATTATCAGTTAAATCGACGCAGTGCTGTATCACAAAAAAAATGATTGAAGTGCAATATTTCTATTATTACATTGTTATATAAAATAAAATAGTTCAACTCACCATAAGCAGAATCAGTCGGAGACTGAGCGTGTCACTTGACAACGTCACCTGCCTTCAGATGCGGATTGTCACTTGCCACGTCACTTGTCAGTGGATGCAGGGTGTCACTTGCCACGTCACTTGTTAGCGGATGCAGGGTGTCACTTGTCAGCGGATGCAGGGTGTCACTTGTCAGCGGATGCAGGGTGTCACTTGTCAGCAGATGCAGGGTGTCACTTGTCAGCGGATGCAGGGTGCCACTTGTCAGCGGATGCAGGGTGTCACTTGTCAGCGGATGCAGGTTGCCACTTGTCAGCAGATGCAGGGTGCCACTTGTCAGCAGATGCAGGGTGCCACTTGCCACATCACTTGTCAGCGGATGCAGGGTGCCACTTGCCACGTCACTTGTCAGCGGATGCAGGGTGTCACTTGTCAGCGGATGCAGGGTGTCACTTGCAACGTCACTTGTCAGCGGATGCAGGGTGTCACTTGTCAGCGGATGCAGGGTGCCACTTGTCAGCGGATGCAGGGTGCCACTTGTCAGCGGATGCAGGGTGCCACTTGCCACGTCACTTGTCAGCGGATGCAGGGTGTCACTTGTCAGCAGATGCAGGGTGCCACTTGTCACGTCACTTGTCAGCGGATGCAGGGTGTAACTTGTCAGCGGATGCAGGGTGTCACTTGTCAGCGGATGCAGGGTGTCACTTGTCAGCGGATGCAGGGTGTCACTTGTCAGCAGATGCAGGGTGCCACTTGCCACGTCACTTGTCAGCGGATGCAGGGTGTAACTTGTCAGCAGATGCAGGGTGTAACTTGTCAGCGGATGCAGGGTGTCACTTGTCAGCGGATGCAGGGTGTCACTTGTCGGCGGATGCCGGGTGTCACTTGTCAGCGGATGCAGGGTGCCACTTGCCACGTCACTTGTCAGTGGATGCAGGGTGTCAGTTGTGAGCGGATGCAGGGTGTCACTTGTCAGCAGATGCAGGGTGCCACTTGCCATGTCACTTGTCAGCGGATGCAGGGTGTAACTTGTCAGCGGATGCAGGGTGTCACTTGTCAGCGGATGCAGGGTGTCACTTGTCAGCAGATGCAGGGTGCCACTTGCCACGTCACTTGTCAGCGGATGCAGGGTGTAACTTGTCAGCGGATGCAGGGTGTAACTTGTCAGCAGATGCAGGGTGTCACTTGTCAGCGGATGCAGGGTGCCACTTGTCAGCGGATGCAGGGTGCCACTTGTCATCGGATGCAGGGTGTCACTTGTCAGAGGATGCAGGGTGCCACTTGTCAGCGGATGCAGGGTGCCACTTGTCAGCGGATGCAGGGTGCCACTTGCCACGTCACTTGTCAGCGGATGCAGGGTGTCACTTGTCAGCGGATGCAGGGTGTCACTTGCAACGTCACTTGTCAGCGGATGCAGGGTGTCACTTGTCAGCGGATGCAGGGTGCCACTTGTCAGCGGATGCAGGGTGTCACTTGTCAGCGGATGCAGGGTGCCACTTGTCAGCGGATGCAGGATGCCACTTGCCACGTCACTTGTCAGCGGATGCAGGTTGTAACTTGTCAGTGGATGCAGGGTGTCACTTGTCAGCGGATGCAGGGTGTAACTTGTCAGCGGATGCAGGGTGCCACTTGTCAGCGGATGCAGGGTGCCACTTGCCACGTCACTTGTCAGCAGATGCAGGGTGTCACTTGTCAGCGGATGCAGGGTGTCACTTGTCAGCAGATGCAGGGTGCCACTTGCCACGTCACTTGTCAGCAGATGCAGGGTGTAACTTGTCAGCGAATGCAGGGTGTCACTTGTCAGCGGATGCAGGGTGCCACTTGTCAGCGGATGCAGGGTGTCACTTGTCAGCGGATGCAGGGTGCCACTTGTCAGCGGATGCAGGGTGCCACTTGTCAGCGGATGCAGGGTGCCACTTGTCAGCGGATGCAGGGTGCCACTTGTCATCGGATGCAGGGTGTCACTTGTCAGCGGATGCAGCGTGTCACTTGTCAGCGGATGCAGGGTGCCACTTGTCAGCGGATGCAGGGTGCCACTTGCCACGTCACTTGTCAGCGGATGCAGGGTGTCACTTGCCACGTCACTTGTTGATAGCGGATGCAGGGTGTCACTTGTCAGCGGATGCAGGGTGCCACTTGTCAGCGGATGCAGGGTGTCACTTGTCAGCGGATGCAGGGTGCCACTTGCCACGTCACTTGTCAGCAGATGCAGAGTGTCACTTGTCAGCGGATGTAGGGTGATACTTGTCAGCAGATGCAGGGTGCCACTTGCCACGTCACTTGTTGATAGCGGATGCAGGGTGTCACTTGTCAGCGGATGCAGGGTGCCACTTGTCAGCGGATGCAGGGTGTCACTTGTCAGCGGATGCAGGGTGCCACTTGCCACGTCACTTGTCAGCAGATGCAGAGTGTCACTTGTCAGCGGATGCAGGGTGATACTTGTCAGCAGATGCAGGGTGCCACTTGCCACGTCACTTGTCAGCGGATGCAGGGTGTAACTTGTCAGCGGATGCAGGGTGCCACTTGTCAGTGGATGCAGGGTGCCACTTGTCATCGGATGCAGGGTGTCACTTGTCAGCGAATGCAGGGTGCCACTTGCCACGTCACTTGTCAGCGGATGCAGGGTGTCACTTGCCACGTCACTTGTCAGCGGATGCAGGGTGTCACTTGTCAGCGGATGCAGGGTGTCACTTGCCAGCAGATGCAGGGTGTCACTTGTCAGCGGATGCAGGGTGTCACTTGCCACGCCACTTGTCATCGGATGCAGGGCGTCACTTGTCAGCGGATGCAGGGTGTCACTTGTCAGCGGATGCAGGGTGTCACTTGCCAGCGGATGCAGGGTGTCACTTGTCAGCGGATGCAGGGTGTCACTTGTCAGCAGATGCAGGGTATCACTTGCCACATCACTTGTCAGCGGATGCAGGGTGTCACTTGCCAGCGGATGCAGGGTGTCACTTGTCAGCGGATGCAGGGTGTCACTTGTCAGGGGATGCAGGGTGTCACTTGTCAGCGATGCAGGGTGTCACTTGTCAGGGGATGCAGGGTGTCACTTGCCAGCGGATGCAGGGTATCACTTGCCAGCTGATGTTGGGTGTCACTTGTCATGTCGCCTGCCACCAGGTCAAAGGGGGCCCCGTCAGGTAGGATGTACGAGGGCCCCATGATTTCTAACATTCGGGGGGGCGGCAAACTCCCGCCTGCTAGCCAGCCCGTTTTGTTGGCACCGCTGCTTATCAGGCTTGTGTAATCTCACTTCCTGGTAGCGGTGGAACGCACGATAGGACGGACGTGATGTAATCAGCCGGAAATGATGCAAGACATGGGAGGCCCTATCTTGCGTTCCACCGCTACCAGGAAGTGAAAGTACACAAGCCTAATCGGTCCCCGTTAAATAATAAGCAGTGGTGCAGGCGAAACGGGCTGGCTAGCGGGCGGGAGTTTGCCGTGGATCCGGCCCTGCCCGCGGGGCCCCCTATTAGGCGGGGCCCATGGGCTTGAGCCCACTCAAGCCCAATGATAAGTCCGACCCTGAGGGAGACGCATGGCTGGATGGCTGGGGCTGGTGTCTGACCGAACCGATTGGGGGGGTGGCTGTGGGTGCATTGTTTGCCGCCCCTCCCCACAAAACATGACCACGAGCCACCAGCCGGCACTGCAGCCAACCTAGTGTAAGCTTAGAAATGGCTTCAGCCCATGAGTCTCCGCCAAAGCCACGCCCCTGATGTTTTGCTCCACCCACCAGAACTTAATCATAGGTCCTATTATGAAGCTTTGGTGGGTGGAGCAAAAACCTCAGGGGGCGTGGCTGAAACTCATGGGCTGAGGTTATTTTTACATTTACACTAGGTTGGCTGTATGGGAGGGCAGCACGTCTTTGATTTTATACATGCATGGCTTCGGATGAGCACCATTGGCAGCCTGCACATTTTCTCCCTGGTGACTGCGGGAGTTTAGTTTCCCCAGCTTGATCAGCATTGATAATCTAACACCTAAGGTGAGCTGAGTTGCTATTTGGTTCCCAGATTAAAAATTTCACTAAGAGAAATACAGAGTTTATCTGTCTCCGGCTTCAGTACCGTAACCTTCTAACTAACCTGGAACAATCTTGTAGATTAGAAAGCAAGAACCTCTTATCTTCAATTCAGCAATGCAAAAAATGATTAAAGTCATTGCAGCAGCATGACAACTTGTTAACCGATATTTTCAGAAGGAGAGGACAGCAATGCCAACCTCCATAATATCTATTATTTTTTTTCTACTTTTTTGGAGGGAAAAATAATACATGCATATATATTTGCAGGAAAAAAATGTGCAGTTATTTTTTTTGCAAGTAAGCCTGCAAAGCATTGCAATTGTGATCAGTGGAGGGGGGGGGGGGGGTCCCATTTGCATCATGTTACACCCTAAATACAGGTCTAACATGTAACGTTTGGGAAAAGGTTAGCCTTTAAGTAAACAGTTCTATGTACTTAAATTGTAGCTAGGCTACTGGCATTCAAGTATTTATACATACTTAAAGTGGGGTTCCACCCAGGGGGGCCGTCCAAAAAAAAAAAAATTAAAAGTCAGCAGCTACAAATACTGCAGCTACTGACTTTTAATTGGACACTCACCTGTCCCTGGGTCCAGCGATGCGGGGGATCGAGGCCCCGCTCGTCTCCCCCCTCCGCTCGTCGGCGCCGGCATTTCAACTGTGGGCGCCGGGCTGTGGCTTCACAGCCTGGCACCCACTGCGCATGCGCGAGCGGCGCCGTGCGCCGTGATTGGCCGCTCAATCACCTGGGACCTGAATTGGGTCCCAGATGATTGACAGGAGGGAGGGAGCAGAGCGGAGCCCTTCCTGTGCCGAGGAGGAAGTGATGTCACCAGCCCAGGCTAATGGACAGGCAGACTACGATAGACCACCTAGCAACAGGCATTTAGAGGTAAGTAAAAAAAAAAAAATATCCAAATGTTTTTTTGTTTTTTTTTTTAGAATTTTTTAGATAGGTTTGTTTTTTTGGGTGGAACCCCACTTTAAGCAGTAAATACACCATAAAAAAAAGCTTTCACGGACCTCTGTTGCCGCAGGCACTGTGGAACACTTCATTTCAAAGTTTACAGCAGAAGCAGCACTAAAGTAATTTTCACTGCAGCTCAGCTCTCCCAGAACACCTTCTCTGTGTTTACATTAGAAGATAGGAGACTGGAAAGCTGCCAATTCACTGTTGGAAGGGGTGAATTGGAATTTTGAAGCCTCCTGCCCCCACACCATGTGAATTTGCTTATCCACTAAAACAATACATAAATAGTAAACCAAGACACTATTTTCCCCAAGTCCTTTATTAAAAAATAAAAATCCCTGAAAATGCCCCACAATATAAATCCATCACCAGTCATGTCGTCCAGCGATGCAGATCCTTGTTAACCATAATGAATGAGGCCCGCCTACTTTGGCGAAAGAAAAAAACGAAAAAGCTTTCACGCTCTGTGATCACTGCGTCCTTTAGATAGAGCTGATCACAGATCGGGGTAAAGGTAAATGTGAGAGCGCTGAAAGCCGAAAATTGGTCTGGTCAGGAAGGGGGTGAAAGTGCCTAGTAGGCAAGTGGTTAAAGGAATTGTGTGTAGTGCTACCCCCGAAGCAGCCGCTTGAGTTTGTTCAGTCCAGTAACAGTTTCACCCCCCTCTGGCACACCTGGCAATAGTGTAAGTGCAAAAACCAATGAGAAACACACACATTTTGATAAAACACAGAAATTGTCTCTACTGCAATATTTCTGTTGAAAAGTAACAAACAGTAACATTATAAATGTTCAAGTAATGCAACGAGAGAGCAATAACTGAGGTGATGACCGCTATAGCTCAATACTATATTCAGGCTGCTTTCAGGGGATTCAAAACCTAAGGATAACTCCAAAAGCATAGGCACACTTACATGGAAAATAAATCACAATATGGCAATCCGTATCAGATTGGTTACCTTTACTCAGATTGGCACTATGAGTCCAGGCAGGAGGAGAGCAAAGGAATGAACCTCTTTGTGTCAGGCCTCTTTCTTCTGTCCCCTGACACCAAAGGCCCAACTTTAACTGATCATCAGTGCCCTGATTACAACAAATACAGTGTCACAAAACAGTGCCCACCAATGCCAGCATACAGTGGCCACCAGTGGCAGCAATCAGTGCCCATCACTGCCCACAAGTCCTATCAATCAGTGCCCATTAGCGATGCCAGTTAGTGCTGGCAATCAGTGCCACCTATCAGTGCTGCCCATCAATGCCCATCACTGCTGTCGATCAATGCCCATCAGTGTCGCCCATCAGTGCCACCCATCAATGCCCATCAGTGTGCATCTGTACCACCTATCCGTGCCACCTATCCGTGCCCACCAGTGCGCCTATCAGTGTCCACCAGTGCTGTCTATTAGTGGCCACCAGTGCCACCCAACAGTGCCCATCAGTGCCACCTATCAGTGCTCATCAGTGTCACCTATCAGTGCCCATAAGTGCAGCATATTAGTGCCTCCTCATCAGTGCCACCTCATCAGTGCCCATAAGTGCCACCTCATCAATGTCCACCAGTTCAGCCTACCAGTGCCGCCTAGCAGAGCACATCAGTGAAGGCGAAAAATTACTTAGTTACAAAATTTACTGACAGAAAAAAAGTAAAAAACATTTTTTTTTTTAAATTTTTGGTCTTTTTTTGTAAAAAATAAAAAACCCAGTAGTGATTAAATACCACCAAAAGAAAGCTCTATTTGTGTGAAGAAAATGATAAAAAATTTGTTTTGGCACAGTGTTGCATGACCGCGCAATTGTCATTCAAAGTGTGACAGCGCTGAAAGCTGAAAAATGACTTGGGCAGCGAGGGGGTATAAGTGCCTGGTAGGCAAGTGGTTAAACACTTTATTCAAATCAACATGTAATGGCTTAACTTCATAGATAAACTGTTCCGCACACCCACTGCATATACAGAGCCCTGAATATGTACAGTATGTGCAGGTCCGTATGGCACTAGTAGCTTCAGTCCTTTTGAAGAACAGATAAAACTGTGTGTCTTCAGCTAGCCACTTTTGTGGGTGCACTTAAACTCCTGAATAGCAGGGCCAAACACCACAACTGGCCCGGATTATCAAATGAAGAAGGCAGGATCTTTCTCAGCAAGGTGAAAGGACAATGGTGTCTGTATACAGTGTCCCTGGAAATGAATGGCCTTATCATTTAGCCCTGTGGCACTACAAGTGTCAGCAAAATGACTAACAGCAATGACGTCTGTATACGGTGTCCATTTAACTTCTTCTGTGGTGCAGTGTCTCTGTTTCCTGCAAATGGGCAAAAGCACTCTCAACGAACGTTCTGGAACAGCAGGCTCTCCTAGCGACCCGATTTTTTCACCTCACACTGGAATGCTTCACAATCGGTGCAGGTGCAGGTGCACCTGGGACCCCCCCTCTCAGGCTTGATGTCCCAACTGGCGGCAGAGGCCTAAATTGCATGGCAAAATCACCTGAGAGACAGCACCCCTCCCTCAGGTCTGATCTCTTCCTCCACCTCATGCTGTCTGAATTCTGCTCAGGAAATCAAAATGGAGCCTCTCCTTTCCTGCTCTTAGAGCATGCTGGTCTTTTGTAGTTCCATACAGTCTAATCTTAATGTGAAACTTGAGTTCTGGAACTACATTTCCCTGTATGCTTTGCTTCCTGGTCACTCAATCACTCTATTGGCAGGATGTGATGACACAGAGTCTTAGCTGGCACTAGAGGGAAACAATGTTGCAGTGTCTTTTGATACTGCAGGTAAGATAGCCAGCTCCCTGCTACATGTGCATTTAATATTTCAGTTTAAACATTATTAAAATCATTGCTCCTGCCAAACTGAATATTTCCATTCTTTTTTCCTTAGAAAATGCGCAATACATTTTTCCAAGATTCAGCTTCCTTTGACTTCAATAGGGTTTGGATTCGGCACCGCAACATTCTGCAAACCCACCCTGAACCAAACCCAGGTATATTTGGTCCATCGCTAATGATTATTTACTCCCCAGTGTCTTCAGCTACAGTGGCCCGTGAGAGCTTGTTTTAAAGTGCATTTGCTGTTTGTTTGTTTTTTTTTTTTTTTTTTTTTTATATTAGTTCTTTATTATAAATTTTTTATCATTACAAACCAAAATACATTATTATTGGATATAGTACTTATCACTTATACAGTTTGTCCATAAATTCCTTATTTCTAATACCTTACATATGCTCAATCCATGGCAAATTCTGAATTTTTCTATCTTTTTCTTACATATATTCTCTAATCCACATAACAAGTATTTAACCACAAATAATAACATCATAACCATAAACATACAAAAAAAACAAAAAATAAAAACAAAAAAATAAAAAAACACACCCCACCACAAGCAAGTCAGAAGACGTTCCATTTCCTGCCCGCTGTAGTATTCTATGTATCTGTACCTATGTATAAGTTACCTCTGCTGGCTGCTTAAGTCAGTAGTTTCTTCTCTACCCGCTGATTTTACCCTCTACCTCCATATTCCGTCTGCTACCATTTTTACTATCCATAATTATGCTTGCCTATCCTTCTAAGGATCAGCAAAAGCCAGTGAGGATGGGGCTAACCGTGGAACCGAAATCCATGGTTTCCATAGTTTGTACAGGTAATTGGGTATGCCTCTGTTACAATAGATCTGTTGTTCCTTCAGAATATTGTCGTTTACCTGAAGGCGCCATTCCTCAAAAGAAGGTGCACTCATCGATATCCACCTTAGGGCAATTAGCTTTTGTGCCATAAACAGTAGTCCGCTAACTAGTATCAGAATCTCATGGGGCATAAGTTCTACATCAAGGTAGCCCAGCAGGCATATTTTAGGGTTCCTATGGATATATGTATTAAAGGTTTTGTTAATTGTATTCACTACCTCTCGCCAATATTTAACCAGTTTAGGAAAGTTCCACAACATACGTATTAGATCAGCAGGTGATTTTTGGCACCATGGACAGTCCGGGCAATCATGTCTACCCCACTTAAATAGTTTGACCGGTGTTCTATATACCCTGTATATTATAAATAATTTGGTCAGACATTGTGCTGGTGATAATGAAACTAGGGGTACTCTTTCGAATATTGTTTGCCAAGTAGCATCTGAAATGTCCCCTATATCGAGCTCCCACCCTCTTCTGCCCGGGCAAACACCCTCATCTCGATATGATCTCATAAGTTGAAGCATATAGAGATGAGATCAAGCCTTTTTTTTTTAATCATCCATGCTAATAAAGTTATAAGTGGCATTGGTTTTATCTCTTTCTTTTCCCCTTTAAACTGAGATTGGACCGCGTGTCTTAGTTGTAAGTATTTAAAAAAAACTATGATGGGGTAAATGAAAAGATTCTTGTAAATCCTGAAAGGAGCATAGAGAATTATGTGAGTACAACTGTGTTATTTATTGGAGGTTCTTAGAGCGCCAGCTTTTGAATCCCTCCAGTTTACCTAGTTCTTTATATTGCCTATTCCCCCAAAGCTTTGAATACTCCGAGGCACCTTCATATTTCATTATACTCCTCATTTCCTTCCAAACTCTATTCATGAGTGCCATTGTTGGGCTCTTACAGGTATGAACAAAGGCCCCAGATTCCAACTGGGCCAGGAGGTTGTAGTGAGAGCTATTACTTAGCAGTAGGGCCTGTATAATGTCCACCCAGTTCACAACTCCTCAGCCAGCAAATTGCTTACCTGGGCAGCTATGAAGTAAAGTCTAGTAGGGATGAGCCGAACACCCCCCTGTTCGGTTCGCACCAGAACATGCGAACAGGAAAAAAGTTCGCTCGAACACGCGAACACCGTTAAAGTCTATGGGACACGAACATGAATAACCAAAAGTGCTAATTTTAAAGGCTTATATGCAAGTTATTGTCATAAAAAGTGTTTGGGGACCTGGGTCCTGCCCCAGGGGACATGGATCAATGCAAAAAAAAGTTTTAAAAACGGCCGTTTTTTCAGGAGCAGTGATTTTAATAATGCTTAAAGTCAAACAATAAAAGTGTAATATCCCTTTAAATTTCGTACCTGGGGGGTGTCTATAGTATGCCTGTAAAGGGGCGCATGTTTCCCGTGTTTAGAATAGCCTGACAGCAAAATGACATTTCGAAGGAAAAAAAGCCATTTAAAACTACCCGCGGCTATTGCATTGCCGACAATACACATAGATGTTCATTGATAAAAACGGCATGGGAATTCCCCACAGGGAAACCCCGAACCAAAATTAAAAAAAAAAAAATGACGTGGGGGGGTCCCCCTAAATTCCATATCAGGCCCTTCAGGTCTGGTATTGATATTAAGGGGAACCCCGGCCAAAATTAAAAAAAAAAAAACGGCGTGGGGATCCCCCAAAAATCCATACCAGACCCTTATCCGAGCACGCAACCTGGCAGGCCGCAGGAAAAGAGGGGGGGACGAGAGTGCACCCCCCCTCCTGAACCGTACCAGGCCACATGCCCTCAACATTGGGAGGGTGCTTTGGGGTAGCCCCCCAAAACACCTTGTCCCCATGTTGATGAGGACAAGGGCCTCATCCCCACAACCGTGGCCGGTGGTTGTGGGGGTCTGCGGGCGGGGGGCTTATCGGAATCTGGAAGCCCCCTTTAACAAGGGGACCCCCAGATCCCGGCCCCCCCCCTGTGTGAAATGGTAAGGGGGTACTTACCCCTACCATTTCACTAAAAAGTGTCAAAATAGTTAAAAATGACAAGAGACAGTTTTTGACAATTCCTTTATTTAAATGCTTCTTCTATCTTCCTTCATCTTCTTCTTCTTCTGGTTCTTCTGGCTCTTCTGGTTCTTCCTCCGGCGTTCTCGTCCAGCATCTCCTCCGCGGCGTCTTCTATCTTCTTTTCCTCGGGCCGCTCCGCACCCATGGCATGAGGGGAGGCTCCTGCTCTTCTCTTCATCTTCTTCTTCATCCTCTTCTCTTCTTCATCTTCTTCATCTTCTTCATCTTCATCTTCTCTTCTTAATTTTCTTCTGCGGGCCGCTCCGCATCCATGCATGGAGGGAGGCTCCCGCTGTGTGACGGCGTCTCCCCGTCTGACGGTTCTTAAATAACGGGGGGCGGGGTCACCGGGTGGCCCCGCCCCCCTCTGACACACGGTGACTTGACGGGACTTCCCTGTGACGTCACGGGGAATGCCACAGGGAAGTCCCGTCATGTTCCGTGCGTCAGAGGGGGGCGGGGTCACCGGGTAGCCCCGCCCCCCGTTATTTAAGAACCGTCAGACGAGGAGACGCCGTCACACAGCGGGAGCCTCCCTCCATGCATGGATGCGGAGCGGCCTGCAGAAGAAAATTAAGAAGAGAAGATGAAGATGAAGAAGATGAAGAAGATGAAGAAGAGAAGAGGATGAAGAAGAAGATGAAGAGAAGAGCGGGAGCCTCCCCTCATGCCATGGGTGCGGAGCGGCCCGAGGAGAAGAAGATAGAAGACGCCGCGGAGGAGATGCTGGACGAGAACGCCGGAGGAAGAACCAGAAGAGCCAGAAGAACCAGAAGAAGAAGAAGATGAAGGAAGATAGAAGAAGCATTTAAATAAAGGAATTGTCAAAAACTGTCTCTTGTCATTTTTAACTATTTTGACACTTTTTTAGTGAAATGGTAGGGGTAAGTACCCCCTTACCATTTCACACAGGGGGGGGGGCGGGATCTGGGGGTCCCCTTGTTAAAGGGGGCTTCCAGATTCCGATAAGCCCCCCGCCCGCAGACCCCCACAACCACCGGCCACGGTTGTGGGGATGAGGCCCTTGTCCTCATCAACATGGGGACAAGGTGTTTTGGGGGGCTACCCCAAAGCACCCTCCCAATGTTGAGGGCATGTGGCCTGGTACGGTTCAGGAGGGGGGGGGCTGCACTCTCGTCCCCCCCTCTTTTCCTGCGGCCTGCCAGGTTGCGTGCTCGGATAAGGGTCTGGTATGGATTTTTGGGGGAACCCCACGCCTTTTTTTTTTTTTTTTTTTTGGCGCGGGGTTCCCCTTAAAATCCATACCAAACCTGAAGGGTCTGGTATGGAATTTAGGGGGAACCCCACGTCATTTTTAAAAAAAATTTTGGCCGGGGTTCCCCTTAATATCAATACCAGACCTGAAGGGCCTGGTATGGAATTTAGGGGGACCCCCCCACGTCATTTTTTTTTTTTTTAATTTTGGTTCGGGGTTTCCCTGTGGGGAATTCCCTTGCCGTTTTTATCAATGAACTTTTATGTGTATTGTCGGACCGGCAATTCATTAATAGCCGCGGGTAGTTTTAAATGAGTTTTTTCCTTCGAAATGTCATTTTGCTGTCAGACTGTTCTAAACACGGGAAACATGCGCCCCTTTACAGGCATACTATAGACACCCCCCAGGTACGAAATTTAAAGGGATATTACACTTTTATTGTTTGACTTTAAGCATTATTAAAATCACTGCTCCTGAAAAAACGTCCGTTTTTAAAACTTTTTTTTGCATTGATACATGTCCCCTGGGGCAGGACCCGGGTCCCCAAAAACTTTTTATGGCAATAACTTGCATATAAGCCTTTAAAATTAGCACTTTTGATTTCTCCCATAGACTTTTAAAGGGTGTTCCGCGGCATTCGAATTTGCCGCGAACACCCCAAATTGTTCGGTGTTCGGTGAACTTGCGAACAGCCAATGTTCGAGTCGAACATGAGTTCGACTCGAACTCGAAGCTCATCCCTAAAGTCTAGGCTGAGGTATCGCCAATCCGCCCCCCATCCATTTCTCTCTGGAGAATTGATAGTCTAATCCTGGGATTTTTTCCTTTCCATAATAACCTTCGAAAAATTGATTCTATTTTTTTGAACCATTTGAGAGGTATCCATATCGGTGAGTTGTGAAATATATATAATAATTGAAGGGCCCAGAACATTTTTATAAGGTTTGCCTGACCTACCATCGATAATGGCAACTTAGTCCATGCCATGCTCTTAAGTTGGAATTTAGTAAGGATAGGGGATAAATTATTAGTGCATTTACTTTTTGTTTAGAACATGTATATACGTTAACCACTTGTGGACCGCCCGCTGTTGTTATACGTCGGCTGTTTGAAGAGGAATATTGTTATGGTAGCAGTCCCTCCTCTAAAGTGAAGCCAGGGCTGGGATTTCAATCATGTGATCGGACTGGAGCACCCTTAGATTAGGTAAGTATACACATCTTTCCTTTACAGGGTAGGTAACATAGGGCTTAGAATGGGGGTGGGAACAGGTTTAGGTTTAGTTAGATTTTGACCAGACTTCTTCTTTATTGTCCATAGCATGGCCACAGTTACAGTAAGAATATGTACATATGTGTTCATAGCCTGAAGAAGCAAGAAGGAGCATTCTTGTCTGTCCTTTATTTACAAACTCAACTGAGAATGTGGCTAGGTACACCCTCAATGTTTATTCTGATAGGTAGATTTAATGAATCATAGTTTCATACTAGCAAGTAGCAATACTTACTTTTCAACTTAGTTTCAAAAATATATATCCACTGATGCATGGTTGAGTCCCCAAACATGTAGAAAAACCTTCCCTTCATGCAAGCATTTTGTTCTTCTACTTCATGGTAGGTCTGCATGTTGCAAGTCTTTGGGTACCAAATATTGTTCATAACATATCCACTGGGGTACTCTAATTTCCCTCCTGTTTTGCATTTCTCTTTTGCCTCTAAACTTGAATCTGACAAAAATATAATAGAAGTATTTGCATTAATAATATAACCATTACTTTTGAATTGTACCACAGCTGTATAAATTTATTGTACAACCATTCAATTATAGAGACCATTTGCATCTGAGATCAATTTTTTCATCTCAACAAAAAGTGACTAGAACAAACCATGGATATGTTAGGCACTTATTGTAACACGCAGATGTAATATTATGCAAAAGTGTCAGATGAATGAGAGAAAAACTATACTGGTTATTTATTTTTTTACATATACTGTATACAATGTACAATATTTGTTAAACAAATACAATATGTATTACAAGGCAAACACACAAAGCAGGGTTCCCATGGAGAGCTCAGCAAAACCTGTTTTCTTTCAGATACATTTTATAATAATTGGCATAGCAATGTGTCCAGTGGGTCTGCATGTACATTCATTCTGTGCAAATTGATTATTGAAAGAATTTACTCTTCTGAATAAATGTTCTCTTATTATGGGTTGAGGAACATAGAGGGCATTAAAAAATGAATGTAACCAATAAATGTAAATGGTTACATTGATTTGCTAATTCCCTCCAGCATTCTCTAGAATGGTTATATAGTATTTATTGTTACAAAAGACATATGTACAGTATCTCACAAAAGTGAGTACACCCCTTGCATTTTTTGTTAATATTGTATATCTTTTCATGTGACAACACTGAAAAAATGACACTTTGCTATAATGTAAAGTAGTGAGTGTACAGCTTGTATAACAGTAAATTTGCTGTCTCCTCAAAATAACTCAACACACAGCGATTAATATCTAAACCACTGGCAACAAAAGTGAGTACACCCCTAAGTGATAATGTCCAAATTGGGCCCAATTAGCCATTTTCCCTCCCCGTTGTCATGTTACAAGGTCTCAGGTGTGAATGAGGAGCAGGTGTGTTAAATTTGGTGTTATCGCTCTCACTCTCTCATACTGGTCACTGAAAGTTCAACATGGCACCTCATGGCAAAGAACTCTCTGAGGATCTGAAAAAAAGAATTGTTGCTCTACATAAAGATGGTCTAGGCCAGTGATGGCAAACATTGGCACCCCAGATGTTTTGGAACTACATTTCTCATGATGCTCATGCACTCTGCAGTGTAGTTGAGCATCATAGGAAATGTAGTTCCAAAACATCTGGAGTGCCAAGGTTCGCCATCACTGGCCTAGGCTATAGGAAGATTGCCAAGACCCTGAAACTGAGCTGCAGAACTGTGGCCAAGACCATACAGTGGTTTAACAGGACAGGTTCCACTCAAAACAGGCCTCACCATGGTCGACCAAAGAAGATGAGTGCACGTGCTCAGCGCCATATCCAGAGGTTGTCTTTGGGAAATAGACATATGAGTACTGCCAGCATTGCTGCAGAGGTCGAAGGAGTAGGGGGTCAGCCTGTCGGTGCTCAGACCATACACTGCACGCTGCATCAAATTGGTCTGCAAGGCTGTCGTCCCAGAAGGAAGCCTCTTCTAAAGATGATGCAAAGAAAGCCTGCAGTTTGATGAAGGCAAGCAGACTAAGGACGTGGATTACTGGAACCATGTCTTGTGGTCTGATGAGACCAAGATAAACTTATTTGGTTTAGATGGTGTCAAGTGTGTGTGGCGGCAACCAGGTGAGGAGTACAAAGACAAGTGTGTCTTGCCTACAGAGAAGCATGGTGATGGGAGTGTCATAGTCTGAGGCTGCATGAGTGCTGCCAGCACTGGGCAACTACAGTTCACTGAGGGAACCATGAATGCCAACATGTACTGTGACATACTAAAGCAATGCATGATCCCCTCCCTTCGTTGACTAGGCCACAGGGCAGTATTCCAACATGAAAACAACCCCAAACACACCTCCAAGATGACCACTGCCTTGCTAAAGAAGCTGAGGGTAAAGGTGATGGACTGGCCAAGCGTGTCTCCAGACCTAAACCCTATTGAGCATCTGTGGGGCATCCTCAAATGGAAGGTGGAAGAGCGCAAAGTCTCTAACATCCACCAGCTCCATGATGTCGTCATGGAGGAGTGGAAGAGGACTCCAGTGGCAACCTGTGAAGCTCTGGTGAACTCCATGCCCAAGAGGGTTAAGGCAGTGCTGGAAAATAATGGTGGCCACAAAAAATATTGACACTTTGGGCCCAATTTGGACATTTTCACTTAGGGGTGTACTCACTTTTGTTGCCAATGGCTTAGACATTAATTGCTGTGTGTTGAGTTATTTTGAGTGAACAGCAAATTGACACTGTTATACAAGCTGCACACTCACTACTTTAAATTGTAGCAAAGTGTAATTTCCTCAGTGTTGTGACATGAAATGATATAATAAAATATTTACAAATATTGTGAGATACTGCATTTCCTATGCTCCATCTAGAGACCATAATGCGGTATTTTACTACTGCTTATAATTAAAGAACATTCGTTCAGAAAGGTAAATAGCCCAAATAACATTTGTTTTTGCCCAGTTCACACAGAAAGAATGTGCATTCACTTGATAAATGGCTATGCATTTTTTTTATGAATCCCTTATGCCAGTTATAGACAGCTCGAACCTTGTATGGGCAGGCTGAACTTGGGTACAACCAGCTTGCCGGATTTTAAGTGCATTTATTGCAAGCAGCTGTTAAAGCTGCTAACAATAATCATGGTTTCTCCCAGCGGGGGCGACTTCACGCACCCCCCCCCCCCCCCGCTGGGAGAACACAGTGGCTTGGCGGGAGGGATTCCACTGACTGTGTTGATTGGGGGGATCAAGCAAATTTCATGGGTTCAAGGAAAGAAATTTGCTCCGTCAATGGCCAGCCTCTCTGTAGATAGCGATTTGAAGAGAGGAGGAGAGAGTGGGATGAGTCACTGCTCTTGTAACTCAGTATTTAAATTTCAGCTTGAGCTACTGAGCTACTGTGGTGTGTAAACAACTGTCTTTTTCCATTGTAGATAAGGGAAGCTGGAAATTGTGAAAAGGAGGCAAGAAGCTCCACACATAATATTCATCTGCAATATTTAACTGTCTAAAAATATATTTAAAAAAGAAAAGGAAATACTTTTCTATACAGTATCTCACAAAAGTGAGTACACCCCTCACATTTTTGTAAATATTATATTATATATTTTATGTGACAACACCGAAGAAGTGACACTTTGCTACAATGTAAAGCAGTGAGTGTACAGCTTTTATAACAGTGTAAATTTGCTGTCCCCTCAAAATAACTCAACACGCAGCCATTAATGTCTAAACTGCTGGCAACAAAAGTGAGTACACCCCCGAATATTGGGTACCACTTGGCGAATTCCAAACATTATGGGGCGTTCGCAGCAAATTTGAGCACCGCGGAATGCCCGATAATGCACTGGGAGGTCGCAGTGCATTAATGTCTGCTGATTGGCCAAAGCTTGCACCAAACTTGCATGCTTTGGTCAATCACAGTGCGATCTGCTGTGAGAGCCATGATTGGCCAAAGGCAGGGTGCCTTTAGCCAATCATGGCTCAGGGGGCTAGGTCCATGCCCTACACTATATAAGGCTGCTTACACGGCGGCCGTATGTAGTGTGGCATGGAAATTGAGAGAATAAGGCTATGTACACACAATAGGATTTTCCGACAACAAAACCTTGGATTTTTTTCCGAAGGATGTTGGCTCAAACTTGTCTTGCACAAACACGGCCACACAAATGTTGTCGGAAATTCTGAATGTCAAGAACGTGGTGACGTACAACATGTACGACGAGCCAAGAAAAATGAAGTTCAATAGCCAGTGCGGCTCTTCTGCTTGATTCTGAGCATGCGTGGACTTTTGTGTGTCGGAATTGTGTACACACGCTCGGAATTTCTGACAAGAAGTCTTGTTGTTGGAAAATTTGAGAACCTTCTCTCAAACATTTGTTGGCCGAAATTTCGACAACAAATGTTCTATGGAGCACACACACAGTCGGACTTTCCGACAACAAGCTCATATCCAACATTTGTTGTCGGAAAATCTGATCGTGTGTACGGGGCATTAGAGCTGGATTAGGCAGGTTAGTTAGTGGCATGCAGGCAGTTTAGTGTATGTATATATATATATATATATATATATATATATATATATATACACACATACATATACATAAATACACAGTTGTGCTCATAAGTTTACATACCCTGGCAGAATTTATGATTTTTTTGGCCATTTTTCAGAGAATATGAATGATAACACAAAAACATTTCTTTCACTCATGGTTAGTGTTTGGCTGAAGCCATTTATTATCAGTCAACTGTGTTTAATCTTTTTACATCATAATCACCCAAAGGGCCTGGTATGGTCTGGGAGGGGGGAACACACTCAGATTTTTTCCTTGGTTTTTTATCTACAGTGGGGACGGAAAGTATTCAGACCCCCTTACATTTTTCACTCTTTGTTATATTGCAGCCATTTGCTAAAATCATTTAAGTTCAATTTTTTCCTCATTAATGTACACACAGCACCCCATATTGACAGAAAAACACAGAATTGTTGACATTTTTGCAGATTTATTAAAAAAGAAAAACTGAAATATCACATGGTCCTAAGTATTCAGACCCTTTGCTCAGTATTTAGTAGAAGCACTCTTTTGATCAAATATATCCATGAGCAGGGGCGTTGCTAGGTCTACAAAAGATCTTGGGCTAGAGCCCATAGGAGCGTAGTAAAGAAAGTTATACGCTTGGGCGTGCATACACAAGTATATACAGTAATATACGTGTGTGTGTATATATCCCCAGAGAGCCCCCCCTTACATCAGGTTCCCCAGAGAGCTCCCCCCTTACATCACGGTCCCCACAGAGCCTCCTCCTTACATCAGAGTCCCCAGAGAGCCTCCCCTTGCATCAGGGTACCCAGAGAGCCCCACCACTTACATCAGGGTTCCCAGAGAGCCCCCCTTACATTGGGGTCCCAATAAAGCCTCCCCCTTAAATCATGGTCCCCAGAGAGCCTCTCCCTTGCATCAGGGTCCCCAGAGAGCCCCCCACTTACATCAGGGTCCCCAGAGAGCCTCCCCTCCCCTTGGGGACTCCTGCAGAGAGTCGGGGCTATAGCCCCAAAAGCCACCCCCCTAGCGACGCCACTGGCCATGAGTCTTTTTGGCAAAGATGCAACAAGTTTTTCACACCTGGATTTGGGGATCCTCTGCCATTCCTCCTTGCAGTTCCTCTCCAGTTCTGTCAGGTTGGATGGTAAACGTTTGTGGACAGCCATTTTTAGGTCTCTCCAAAATTCTCAATTGGGTTTAAGTCAGGGCTCTGGCTGTGCCATTCAAGAACAGTCACAGAGTTGTTGTGAGGCCACTCCTTCGTTATTTTAGCTGTGTGCTTAGGGTCATTGTCTTGTTGGAAGGTAAACCTTCGACCCAGTCTGAGGGCCTCAGCACTCTGGATATCCCTGTACTTGGCCGCCTTCATCTTTCCCTCGATTGCAACCAGTCATCCTGTCCCTGGAGCTGAAAAACACCCCCACAGCATGATGCTGCCACCACCATGCTTCACTGTTGGGACTGTATTGGACAGGTGATGAGCAGTGCCTGGTTTTCTCCACACATACCTCTTAGAATTAAGGCCAAAAATTTCTATCTTGGTCTCATCAGACAAAAGAATCTTATTTCTCACCATCTTGGAGTCCTTCAGGTGTTTTTTAGCAAACTCCATGCGGGCTTTCATGTGTCTTGCACTGAGGAGAGGCTTCCGTCGGGCCACTCTTCCATAAAGCCCCAACTGGTAGAGGGCTGCAATGATGGTTGACTTTCTACAACTTTCTCCCATCTCCCGACTGCATCTCTGGAGCTCAGCCACAGTGATCTCTGGGTTCTTCTTTACCTCTCTCACCAAGGCTCTTCCCCTCCGATAGCTCAGTTTGGCCGGACGGTCAGCTCTAGGAAGGGTTCTGGTCGTCCCAAACGTCTTCCATTTAAGGATTATGGAGGCCACTGTGCTCTTGGGAACCCTAAGTGCAGCAGAAATTTTTTGTAACCTTAGCCAGATCTGTGCCTTGCCACAATTCTGTCTCTGAGCTCTTCAGGCAGTTCCTTTGACTTCATGATTCTCATTTGCTCTAACATGCACTGTGAGCTGTATATAGACAGGTGTGTGGCTTTCCTAATCAAGTCCAATCAGTATAATCAAACACAGCTGGACTCAAATGAAGGTGTAGAACCATCTCAAGGATGATCAGAAGAAATGGACAGCACCTGAGTTGAATATATGAGTGTCACAGCAAAGGGTCTGAAAACTTGTGACCATGTGACATTTCAGTTTTTCTTTTTTAATAAATCTGCAAAAATGTCAACAATTCTGTGTTTTTCTGTCAATATGGGGTGCTGTGTGTACATTAATGAGGAAAAAAAAATAAACTTAAATGATTTTAGCAAATGGCTGCAATATAACAAAGAGTGAAAAATTTAAGGGGGTCTGAATACTTTCCGTCCCCACTGTATATTGCCGGGAGCTGGCAATACATTACAGCCGTGAGCAAGTTTAAAATGACATTTTTTTCCTTTAGAAATTGTTAGGGCTGGGCTCAGCCCTTCCTTCTCAGAGCTGGCCGCTCAGCTGTCGGCTAATTGCCAGCTCCCTCTCTCCACAGTTACTCAGCTGTTGATGATATCCTGCTCGTCACTCCTGCCTACTTAAGCCATTCAGCCCAGTGGATCTCTGCCTTCGCCTTAGTCAACATCACAGAGACGCTCTCCTGCATTCCTATTAAAAGACTTGCTTGGCTGACATCCCTTCTGGCTCCATATCCTGCTTGCTGGTTTACTATGCTCATCTCCGGCTCCCTGACGTTTGGTTTGTCTGACTATCCATTACGGTTCCTGAACTCTGACTATGTTTTGACTACATTTTGTTCTATTTACTTTTATTATTAACCACCTCAATACAGGGCGCTTACACCCCCTTCCGACCCAGACCAATTTTCAGCTTTCAGCACTGTTACACTTTGAATGACAATTACTCAGTCATGCAACACTGTACCCATATGAAATTTGCGTTCTTTTTTTTCACACAAATAGAGCTTTCTTTTGGTGGTATTTAATCACTAGTCGGTCTTTTATTTTTTGTGCTATAAATATAAAAAGACCTTTGTGAAAAAAATGCCTTTTTCTTTGTTTCTGTCATAAAATTTTGCAAATGAGTAATTTTTCTTTATAAATTTTGGCCAAAATTTATACTGCTACATAGCTTTGGTAAAAAAAATAATCCAAATCAGTGTATATTATTTGGTCTTAGTGAAAGTTGTAGGGGTTTATTTACTAAAGCTGCAGAGTGCAAACTCAGACTCACTTCTGCATAGAAACCAGCTTCCAGGTTTTATTTCCAAAGCTTAATTGAACAAGCTGAGGTTAAAAGCTGATTGGCTCCCATGCGAAGCTGCACCAGATTTTTAGTGCACCAGTTTTAGTAAATCTACCCCATAGAGTCTAAAAACTATGGTGCCAATCACTGAAAATTGATCATATCTGATCAGGCCTTCAGTGTATCTCATTTCTTGAGACACTAACAAGTCAGGAAAGTACAAATACCCCCAAATGACCCCTCTTTAGAAAGTAGACATTCCAAGGTATTAAGTAAGAAGCATGGTGAGTTATTTTAAGTTGTAATTTTTTCCCACAATTCTTTGCAAAATGAAGATTTTTTTTTTTTACAAAATTGTCATATTATCAGGTTATCTCTCACACACAGCATATGCATACAAAAAATTACACCCCAAAATACATTCTGTTACTCTTCCCAAGTATGGCGATACCACATGTGTGACACTTTTACACAGCCTGGCCACATACAAAGGCCCAACATTGAAGTAGCATCTTCAGGTGTTCTACGAGCATAAATGACACATCTCATTTCTCAACCACCCATTACACTTTTGAAGGCCCTGGAGCACCAGGGCAATCAAATAGCCAAAGTGGGGTGGTACCATCTGTGATCGCCCATGACTTCATCACGGCCGATCACGTGGTAAACAGCCATGCCCAATGGCCGTTCACCCCCCTCGGTGGCTAGCGTTGCCTCCTTGACACACCACCACAGAAAGTACAGGGCTGCTCGCACACGATCACACGCATGCCCTGTTTAAATGGATGGATGTCATATGACGCCCGCCCAGAACAAGAACAATGCCGCTTGGCGGCATATGACGTCCGGTGGGCACAAGCAGTTAAACAAGTGTGATTTAACTGTACTTCTGTCACGGTCTGATTTCATGGTTTCTGACAGTAGGTGAAGGCTATGAATTCTGAAGATACAGTCAATCCACATTTTTTCCGGATTGAATGAGCAAGACCACCACATGGATCAGTTTGCCATGGCATTACAAACGCTCCTGAGTTGCACGGCTCACCTGGAATCTCCCACTTACCTAGAATCATCCCTGCTGCTGCATTAGTCTCTGTGCAGGCACCCACCTCGAGTATTACCTCTATAAGAGGTATGTCTGGTTTCGCTCTGCTTCCCCAGAGATTTGGGGGCGATCCAGTTCAATGCAGAGGGTTTCTCAACCAGGTTGAGATATACTTTGAGATGCTGCTCCAGGCGTTTCCCACGGACAGAAGCAAAGTAGGTTTTGTGTTATCTTTGCTTTCTGAGAGAACATTGGCCTGGACAAACCCTCTATGGGAGACCCAAGAACCTGGTGTCTTGAGTTACCCTGAGTTTGTGGCCTCCTTTAAAAGGGTATTTGATGTTCCCGCACGCTCCGCTTCTGCTGCCAAGTGCCTCATGTCCATCAAACAGAGTACGAGAACTGTTGCCAACTACGCCATTGAATTCCATACTCTGGCAGCAGAGGTTGCTTGGAACAATGAGGCACTCGTGGCTGCTTTTTCTCATGGTCTCTCAGATTCCATCAAGGATGAGATAGCAGCCCGAGCTATACTCACTGAGCTGGAGAAGGTGATCACGTTTGCCATCCTCATTGACTCCAGACTCAGAGAAAGGCTCTCTTTTAAGGAGCGCTTGCGGAAGCCTCCTGTATGTTTGCCTCCGAGCTTTGCAGTCCCACCCGTGCCTCCCTCACCTCCTATTCCCCCCTTTGTACCGAGTCGGTCAGTGAAGATGAACCCATTCACTTGGGCTTCACGCATCTCTCTGTGGATGAGAAAACCTTTAGGAGTAGGGAGAGATTGTGCCTTTATTGTGGCCAGGCAGGTCACTTTTTGAAGTCCTGTCCTTCCCATCCAGGGAACGCCCGAACCTTGAGGTCCTGTCACAGAGAGACCTTAGATGGCATTGTTTCTTTTTTTTTTCACGATGCAATATATATATAACACGCGCCGGCGTATAACACGCACCCCAAGTTTAGTAGGGAATTTTAAGGGAAAAACGTTTTAGGAGGGAAGTTTAGGGAAAAATGCCCATCAATGAAGCCTTGTCAGTGTCCATCTGTAGCCTTGTCCATCATTGCATCCTTGTCAGTGTCCATCTATAGCCAGTGTCAGTGTAGCCAGTGTCAGTGTCCATCTGTAGCCTGTGTCCATCTGTAGCCAGTGTCAGTGTAGTCAGTGTCCTTCTGTAGCCTTGTCCCTGTGTCATTTTCAAACTTGTCGTTTAAAAATGGTGCCGCTGTTCTCGGCGGCTTTCGGACGCACTCTGCCGTTCTCGGTGGCTTTCGGATGCACTCAGTGCCTTTTGGCCAGTCTCGGCAGCTTTCGGATGCAGCGGGACTGCGAGAGCCGACGAAAGCCGCCGAGAATGGGCGAAAGCGGCCGCAAGCGGACGATAGCCGCCGAGAATGGCCGAAAGCGACCGAGGGCCGCCGAGAATGGCCAAAAGCGGCCGAGAGCCACTGAGAATGGCCAAAAGCCGCCGAGAACGGCCAAAAGGGTCACAATCGGCGGGGGATCGGCGTATAACATGCACCCACGATTTTCTCCTGATTTTAAGGGGAAAAAAGTGCGTGTTATACGCAGATAAATACGGTGTATATATATATATATATATATATATATATTTTTATTATTATTTATTTTTATTTTATGAAGAATCCAACATACAATACGTTTTACTCCCACCTAAAATTTCACTTAACATTTTACCATATGTAAGATCTGGGGAAGCCTGTTATAGGCTTTTCTAGCATGGACCTTTCACTTTCAGGTAAAAGGGGCAGTCTAGCATTTTTTAGGAATTCTTTTGTCTTCACTATTTTCTCTATTGCCTGTTGTCCTTTCTGGTTTACTGAGTAAAGGGCCCCATAGTAGCTTTTATACACCTTCACTATCTGTTTTGTCGTGCATACAATTTCCCCGTTCTTATTTTGGATTTTTTCTATGTAACTTATAGATTTTTTCTTTTTTAACATTCTCGCTAGGTGTTTACTCGCTTTATTGCCCCATTGATATCTTTCTTTTGCGATTCTATTGAATGTCCTTTTTGTCTCCTGTTCCATGATGTCTTTTAGTTCATCTCTCTTCAATAGTCTTCAATTGTCACTGGGGAGTGGTCAGATAACGTAGCTATTTCTATGTTTATATAGTCTATCCTAGAGTACGTGCCGTGTAATCCTGGATCTTCGGGTGTTGGACCCTCCATACGTCCATCATTTGGCATTGATGTATTTTCTGCTTTATCATTTTTAACAGGACATTTTTTGTCCCCTGTACACGGGACTTACTGTCCAGTTTAGGGTCCATGCCGAAATTCAGATCTCCGGTTAATATCACCTCTCCCGTCTTGAAGTCCATTAGCTTGCCTAAGGCACCTTTCAAGTACTTTATAGGATTTCTATTGGGGCAGTATATATTTGCCAATGCACATGTTATTTCGCCGAGTCTACCCTTCAGGAAAAGGGAATTGACCTTCAGGATCTATCATCCTATCCTCAAGTGTAAACCTCGTCCCCTTCGTGAAGCCAATTGCAACCCCCTTGGCCCTCTTAGTTATTGAGTCCCCGTAATACCAGTTCAGAAAATCTTTGGAGTATAATTTCACATTTGTTTCATGAGAGAGGTGGGTCTCCTGAAGAAACACCACTTCTGCTCTATACTGTTTAAGTTCTTTTAAAAGTTTATGCCTCTTAACTGGCGTATTCAGACCTCAGACATTATATGTCAAAAAATTTGTATCTGTCATCTGTATTTAGTATAGTCTCACCGAATAGGATTGAAATCTCTCCTGGTGGATCCCTGTTCTTTTACAAATCTAGGATGTTGACTCATGTAATCAGGCCTTTGTCTACTATGGGTAATTGCTGTTTTTTTTGCGAGATACTTCTCCTCCCTCCCCCATCCCCACCTCCCCTCTCCCCCCTCCCCCCTCTTGGCCACTTACTGGCTCCTGAACCATAGGTGGGGCTATATTCCATCCCCACTTCTGGTTTTCCAACCTTGAGGTGTGGCTCCGGCCATGCTCCCCATTCCCACCCCCCCACCCCTAGACCGAGGGTGGAGGGGTGGGCCAAGAGCACCCAGGCAGACCCTCAATGCCAGTTTCGAACCCCACTGTGCTCCTCCCCACCTGTCACCCCCCCTCCCCCTGTCCCTGCATCCTCCAGACCCCTCTGGTCAGTTCACTCCCCTTCTTTCCCTTTCCCTTTTTTTTCCCCCCTTCCTTCTCTTCTTTTTCTTCCCATTTATTCGTCCTTTTTCCTCCAGGCTAATTAGCCACTTATTTGCTACTGTTCACTGCTTATCATATCGTTATTCCCTCTGTCCATCTTGGGATAGCTGGGACCTGTGGATCAAACTGGTTACAAAATTCTGGTAGTTCTTCCGGGAGCCTTAATCTCCTTGATCCTCCATCTATTTGGCCTATTAGGCACGCTGGAAATCCCCAGTTGTATTTGATGTTCTGTACCCGCATTTGCTCCAATAGGGGTTTTAGGAGTCGTCGCCTAGCGAGTGTTTCTGGGGCCAGGTCAGTGAACATTTGGAGCTCGGGCCCTTCGTATTTTATGGGTGGCATTTTCCCCCAAATTTCCACTTTATCTTCATTGTTTCATCCCCAGTTATTCAGAGGGATAAGCCCCTGGTTTCGGTCACCCTTTCTTGGGCTGAGTTGTCCGTCGAGATACAGGCTCTAATTGACTCATTGATGCTGCCTTTGTATCGAAGCACTCGATTCTGCTGAAGCTGCGTGACACTCCACTTTCCATTGAGGCTCTTGACGGGAGACCCCTATAGCCTGCCCATGTGACTCATGAGACAGTTCCGTTGTCCATGGCCGTAGGGGCTCTTCACCATGAGTTAATCAATTCTAAGTTATTTACTCACCTATGTTTCTGCTGGTTATTGGTTATCCTTGGTTACAGAGGCACAACCCCTCTTTTTATTGGCTCCGTGCTGAGGTTCTCTTCTGGTCGCCACAATGCAGTAAGACATGCTTACAAAAGGTAGCCAAGGTCTTGTGCACCTCTTCACTCTCCTCCCTGTTGGAGGAGTACCGCGATTTTAGCAATGTCTTTGACAAAGGTCAAGCCGGTAGTTTGCATTCACACTGGCCGTATGATTGTGCAATTGACCTTCAACCTGGTGCCATACCCCCTCATGGCCGGGTTTACCCTTTGTCGGTCTTGAAAGATAAGGCCATGGAGGAGTAGGTTGCAGATGCACTTTCTCGAGGTTTCATCAGCAAATCTTCGTCCCCTGCTGGTGCTGGTTTCTTCTTCATGAAGAAGAGTGGCAAATTGAGACCTTGTATTAATTATAGGGATCTCAATCGTTTCACGATTAAGAATGCCTATCCGATTCCATTGATTACAGAATTATTTGACCACCTCAATGGAGCCACGGTTTTCACGAAGCTCGATTTGAGAGGGGCATACAATCTCGTGAGGATTAAGGAGGGCGACGAGTTGAAAACTGTAGAAGAAGAGGTTTGCTCGGGCCTGCAGCACACCGCTCAGCGCCAAATGGATAAATCAATGTCCAAAAAAGAGAGGGCAGAACTAGAGAATGGGGGAAGTAAAAACACTCAGTTTTTACACTAAGTGATCCGAGAAACAGCAGCCGTTTAAAAAATCATAAAATTACAAAATAATAGTATATATAAACGATACACGTAGACATACACTACAAACAGCGCTAATGTTGAGCAAAAAGATATAAAAAAAAATCATGCGGCCAACAACGCACAAAAGTAATTAAACAGAGAGGTATAGAGTCTGTGAAGTGATCAGGAAAATGTCCATAAGTGATAATACAGCTGAATCGCAGTGTGCGCCTTCCACCGGTCAGTACGATTTCACCCTGTGTTGACACTCTCCCCCTAGGGGGTCAAACTCACCAAAACTGCAAGTTAAATAAGCCTCCAAGAGAAGAAGATCTCCTAATCACATTACTCTCAGCACCACTCCAGGGGGTTCAGGGGGGGTCACAGCTCCAAACAAATAGATAACAAAAAGGAAAAAAGTGTGCACATAGCGTAATTCTGTTTATTAAGATGAACCCCACAATCTTCAAAAAACACCCCTCAACCAATATACGTACAAATAAGAACAGTCAATCAAGCAGATAATAGTAATGCGTATCACCGTTCCGAAGATCAGCCGGCTCGGTAACCAGGAGAACAGATCACTTCCTGGTTGTGGATCTAGGCTGTGGTGGAGCGCATACCTCACTTCCGGCGTCGTGTAAGCCACGCCCTGACGCGTTTCGTCATATCCTGACTTCGTCAGAGGGCGTTGAAAGTTGAAAAGAGTTGAAAACTGTGTTTAATACCAGAACAGGCCATTATGAGTACCTCGTAATGCCTTTTGGCCTTTGTAATGCCCTGGCAGTTTTCCAGGAATATATTAACGATGTCCTTCGAGATTTGTTGCAGTTATGCGTGGTGGTTTATCTCAATGATATCCTCATATTTTCCAAGTCCCTGGAGAGCCACCATACAGATGTCTGTTGTGTGCTTCAGAAACTAAGAGAGAACAATCTCAATTGTAAATTGGAGAAGTGCGAGTTCCATCGTGAACAGGTTAAATTCCTGGGTTATGTCATTTCCACTGCTGATTTTTCGATGGACCCAGAGAAACTTTCAGCAGTCCTACAGTGGCCCCAACCCATGGGTTTATGACCTCTGCAGCGTTTCCAGGGCTTTGCCAACTATTATCGGAAGTTTATTCGTAACTTCTCATCTCTGGTCAAGCCCCTGACTGATATGACCAGAAAGGGCGGTAACCCACAGAGTTGGTCTCCGGAGTTCGTTAAGGCCTTTGAGAGTCTCAAGGCTGCCTTTGTTTCTGCTCCTGTGTTGGCACATCCTGATCATATGTTACCTTTTATCCTTGAGGTTGATGCTTCTGAGACTGAAGTTGGCGCCCTTCTGTCTCAACGTCCTACCTCGAGAGCGCTTTGCATCCTTGTGGCTACTTTTCCAAGAAATTGTCACCTGCGGAGTACAATTACAAGATTGGTGACAGAGAGCTGTTGGTGATCATTTTAGCCCTGAAAGAATGGAAACATCACCTTGAAGGTACCACTGTTCAGGTTCTCATTCTCACTGACCATAAGAATCTCACATTCTTGTCTGAGGCGATGGGCTCTTTTCTTGTCAAGTTTCAATTACATTGTCTCATTCTTACCCGGGACTAAGAATGTAAGGGCTGACACCTTGTCACAACAATTTTCCTCCACTTCCAAGTTGGAGTTGGTTCCGGTTCCTGTGATTCCTCTCCTTTGGGTGACAAAATTCTTGCTGCTCAGGTCCATGCTCCTCTTGAGAAACATTGTGACCTTTGCTTTGTCCCAGAGAGTCTCTGTACTGCTGTGCTTCAGACTTACCATTCTCCCAAGGCTGCTGGCCATCCTGGGAAGAATCAACTCTTTTGGGCCATTTCCCAACAATTCTTGTGGCCTAGTCTATGCGCTGATGTAACTGCTTTCGTAGATGCCTGTTCCGTGTGTGCTCAAAGTAATGCCCCGTACACACGGTCGGATTTTCCGATGGAAAATGTGTGATAGGACCTTGTTGTCGGAAATTCCGACCGTGTGTAGGCTCCATCACACATTTTCCATCGGATTATCCGACACACAAAGTTTGAGAGCAGGCTATAAAATTTTCCGACAACAAAATCCGTTGTCGGAATTTCCGATCGTGTGTACACAAATCCAACGCACAAAGTGCCACTCATGCTCAGAATAAATAAAGAGATGAAAGCTATTGACTACTGCCCCATTTTTAGCGCCGACGTACGTGTTTTACGCCACCGCGTTCAGAATGATCGGATTTTCCGACAACTTTGTGTGACCGTGTGTATGCAAGACAAGTTTGAGCCAACATCCGTCGGAAAAAATCCTAGGATTTTGTTGTCGGAATGTCCGATCAATGTCCGACCATGTGTACGGGGCATTAGACTCCACAACATCTTTCAGTGGGCCTCCTACAACCCATACCCAATGGAGAGAGGCCCTGGACCCACCTGTCTATGGATTTCATTGTGGAGTTAACCAACTCCCAGGGCAACACAGTTATCCTTATGGTGGTTGACCAGTTCTCAAAAATGTCTCATTGTATTCTACTTAAGAAGTTGTCCACTTCTAATGAACTGGCTTCCATTTTTGTTCGGGAGATCTTTCGCTTACATGGACTACCCAAGGTGATTGTCTCGGACAGGGGTAGTCAGTATGTGTCCCGGTTCCGGCGAGCCTTTTGTGCACAGTTGGGAATTCAGCTTGCTTTTTCCTCTGCGTATCAACCGCAGTCTAACGGGGCCGCAGAACGAGCCAATCAGTCCTTGGAGCAATTCCTACGTTGCTATAATTCTGACCATCATAACAACTGGTCAGGCCTATTACCGTGGGCAGAGTTTGCTCACAATAGTGCCTTGAATTCTGCTTCTCGATTACCCCGTTGATGGCGAACTATGGTTTCCAACCTTCCATGTTGCCTGACTCATTTGTTCCGCAGAGTATTCCTGCATTAGAGGAGCATCTCCATGGTCTTCGTTCCACTTGGGCACAAGTCCAGGAGACTTTGCGACATGCTAATGATTGGTACAGACTCCATGCTGACCGCAGATGCCTGCCCGCGCCTTCCTCCCAGGCTGGGGACGGGGTATGGCTGTCATCACGCAACCTCCAACTTCGTGTTCCCTCACTGAAGTTTGCACCTCGGTTTATTGGGCCTGTCCGTATTCTTCACAGGATTAACCCAGTGGCTTACGCATTAGACCTTCCTTCTGACATTAATATTTCAAATGTATTTCATGTCTCCTTATTAAAACCTTTGGTCTGTAACCGCTTTACCACCTCGGTGCCACGTCCTCACCCTGTACAGGTTGAGAACCATGAGGTGCATGAAGTACGGTCCATTGTTGACTCCCGTAGGTTCCGTGGGCGCATACAATACCTGGTGCATTGAAAGGGGTACGGTCCAGAGGAACGCTCTTGGGTCTCATCCTCGAATGTACTCCTGTCCTCCTCCATGATTTCCATAGACGTTTTCCCCTCAAGCCTAGTGGTCCTCTGAGGAGGAGGGGTCGTTGAGGAGGGGGTACTGTCAGGGCTGGGCTCAGCCCTTCTTTCTCAGAGCTGGCCCCTCAGCTATCGGCTAATTGCCAGCTCCCTCTCTCCACAGTTACTCAGCTGTTGATGATATCCTGCTCGTCACTCCTGCCTACTTAAGCCATTCAGCCCAGTGGATCTCTGCCTTCGCCTTAGTCAACATCACAGAGACGCTCTCCTGTATTCCTGTTAAAAGACTTGCTTGGCTGACATCCCTTCTGGCTCCACATCCTTTATGCTGGTTTACTATGCTCATCTTCGACTCTCTGGCGTTTGGCTTGTCTGACTATCCTTTCCGGTTCCTGAACTCTGGCTATGTTTTGACTACATTTGTTCTATTTACTTTTATTATTAAACAAGTGTGATTTATCTGTACTTCTGTCTCGGTCTGATATCATGGTTTCTGACAGAAATGGTATTTTGCTGCGGCACTGTTCTACACATCACACAGATGCGCCACTTTACAGGCAGACTAAGGGGACCCCCAGGCACGCTTTTAAACCACTTAAGGACCGAGCCTCTTTTTGAGATTTGTTGTTCACTAGTTAAAAACAGTTTTTTTTGCTAGAAAATTACTTAGAACCCCCAAACATTATACATTTTTTTCTAACACCCTAGAGAATAAAATGGTGGTTGTTGCAATACTTTCTGTCACACCGTATTTGCGCAGCGGTCTTACAAGCACACTTTTTTTTGGAAAGAATACACTTTTTTCAAGTAAAAAATAAGACAATGGTAAAGTTTTAAAAAATGATTTATTTTATTTCTTATTTATTTTACCTTTTATTTTTTATTTTTACACTGTTCTTTTAAAAAAAATTGTGTCACTTTTATTCCTATTACAAGGAATGTACACATCCCTTGTAATAGAAAAAAAGCAGGACAGGACCTCTTAAATAGCAGATCTGAGGTCAAAAAGACCTCAGATCTCATATTTACATTAAAATGCAATAAAAAAAAATGTTGCCATTTAAAAAAAAAAAAAAAAGGCTCTTTAAGAGCTATGGGTGGAAGTGACGTTTTGACGTCGCTTTCGCCCAGCAATGGTATTGAGACAGGTGGCCATCTTCCCCTCACTCGTCTCCATACCCAGCATAGATTAACATCTGATCGCCTCCGCCACTGATGATGGCTCCAGTAAGCGGCGGAGGGCACCGGAGCGCGGCGGCCCTCTCCCGCCACCGATAAAAGTGATCTCGCGGCGAATGCGCCGTAAAGACCACTATTATCGGAAACCGACTGGCCGAAAAAGAGGATACCAGGATTATGGCAGCTAGCTACTGCCATAACAACGATATTCCTCTTCAAACTTAGGACGTACATCGGCGTGCGGCGGTCCGGAAGTGGTTAAAGGAATCTTTTATTTTTATTTTTTCACTTTAACCACTTCCCGCCTGCCCTATGGCGGATTGACGTCCGGGAAGTGGTTCTGTTATCCTGACTGGGCGTCATATGATGTCCAGCAGGATAACATGCCGCAGCGCGCCCCCGGGGGCTCGCATCGCGGCGATCGGTGGATTGGTGTGTCAGTCTGACACACCGCTACACCGATCTTGGTAAAGAGCCTCCGGCAGATCAGCCGTGTCAGCCGTGTCCAATCACGGCTGATCACGCTGTCAATAGGAAGAGCCGTTGATCGGCTCTTCCTCACTCGCGTCTGACAGACGCGAGTAGAGGAGAGCCGATCGGCGGCTCTCCTGTCAGGGGGGGTCTGCGCTGATTGTTTATCAGCGCAGCCCCCCCCGCAGATCACCACACTGGACCACCAGGGATCGCCACTAGGACCACCAGGGAAGGGGCAACATGTGGATGGCCTGGTATGTACCCTATGGCCATCCACATGTGCCCAGTGTGCCAAATCTGTGCCAATCAGTGCCCATAAATGGGCACTGATTGGCACCATTATGTTGCAGTGATGCCCAGCAATGCCACCCTTAGGGGCATCACTGCAAACAAGCAGTTTCATCAGTGCCACCCATTAGTGTCCATTCGTGCCACCTGTCAGTGCCCATCCGTGCCCATCAGTGCCCATCTATCAGTGCCCATCCGTGCCCATCTCTGCCAACTATCAGTGCCACCCATAAGTAACCATCAATGCCACCTATGAGTGCCCATCAATGCCACCTATGAGTGCCCATCAGTGCCACCTATAAGTGCCCATCCGTGCCACCTATGAGTGCCCATCAGTGCCGCATACCAGTGCCACCTATCAGTGTCCATCAGTGCCACCTATCAGTGCCCATCAGTGCCGCCTATTAGTGCCCATCATCAGTGCCACCTCATCAGTGCCACCTCATTGGTGCCACCTCATCGGTGCCCATCAGTGCCGCCATATCAGTGCCCATCAGTGCAGCCATATCAGTGCCCGTCATTGAAGAAGAAAACGTACTTATTTACAAAAAGTTTTAACAGAAACAAAGAAAAACTTGTTTTTTTTCAAAATTTTCGGTCTTTTTTTATTTGTTGCGCAAAAAATTAAAACCGCAGAGGTGATCAAATACCACCAAAAGAAAGCTCTATTTGTGGGAACAAAATGATAAAAAATTTGTTTGGGTACAGTGTAGCATGACCGCGCAATTGTCATTCAAATTGCGACAGCGCTGAAAGCTGAAAATTGGCCTGGGCGGGAAGGTGTCGAAGTGCCTGGTATTGATTATAAAAATCTTTGCTCCTGAAAAAACGGTCATTTTAAAAACATTTTTTTGAATTGATACATGTCCCCTAGGGCAGTGTGCGGGTCCCCATAAACTTTTTATGGCAATAACTTGCATATAAGCCTTTAAAATGAGCACTTTTGATTTTTTATGTTCGTGTCCCATGTTCTGGTGCGAACTGAACCGGGGGTTGTTCGGCCCATCCCTATTGGTGATAGATGAAAATAGAGATAGGGAGACATGGTTTTTAGCACAGGCTTCAAAATACACTCCCTGACCCTGTGAGATGCTTCTTGGAGCCTTGCTGCAGTGGATTACAGTGGATTAGTGCGAATGATGTAAATATGGATTTTCTGACTCTAGCAGTCACAATGTATACTGGATAGCACTAGCAGCTTATAGTTGGTTTCACTCAGTGTCCGAAATTACTTTTGGGACACACATTCAGTGATGTTTAGTGCACCCTTCAAATGGATTTTTTTTTTTACAAACCTGAATAGGGATATCATTTATTGTAAAATATACTGTATGTTTTAAAAAAAATGCATTGTCGGAGAACCTTTTTCTATTTCCTCAATAAAATGGCACCCAGTGTTGCATTAGTGTGAAAAACTACAGGTAGACAAAGGCTTTAGTATATAGTATGATGATAATTAAAATAAGCTTATTTACTTACTTACTTAACTATTTAACTTTTTTACTTTGTGTTGGCAAAAGGCGGAAATGAGAAATGGCACTTTGACAGCCTAAAGTCCACAGAGTAGATTTTATTTGGAAACTGGATTGTGAAATTGTAGTGTTTTATTGCTGAAATGCTATTACAGTATATGCCTTTCATGACTAAGCCCATTTCTGACATTTGGTGTTTAAAATCCGTATTTTTTGCTAGAAAATTACTTAGAGCCCCCAAACATTATATATATATATATATTTTTAGCAGAGAATCTAGAGAATAAAATGGCGATTGTTGCAATATTTTATGTCACACGGTATTGGTGCAGCGGTGTTTTAAACGCAACTTTTTGGGAAAAGGGACACTTTCATGAATTAAAAAAAAACGAAAGTAAAGTTAGCCCAATTTTTTTGTATAATGTGAAAGATGATGTTATGCCGAGTAAATAGATACCAAACATGTCATGCTTTATAATTGCACGCACTCATGGAATGGTGACAAACTACGGTACCTATTTTTTTTACGGTTACCAGGTTAGAGTTACAGAGGAGGTCTAGTGCTAGAATTATTGCTCTCGCTCTGATGATCGCAGCGATACCTCACATGTGTGATTTGAACACCGTTTACATATGCGGGGGCGACTTCCATATGCATTTTCTTTGCTGCGCGAGCTCGTGGGGACGGGAGCGCTTTAAAAAAATGTTTTTATTATTTATTTTATTAATTTTTTTATTAATAAATTTTATTAAAAAATGTGATCACTTTTATTGCTGTCACAAGGAATGTAAACATCCCTTGTGGCAGTAATAGGTGGTGACAGGTACTCTAAAAGATCCTAAATCCCTCCTCTGCACTTCAAAGAATTCAGATCGGCATTTTCAGAGATTCTGAATACTGTATATTTTTTTAAACCCGGCGCCATTGGCAGCCGAGTAAACAGGAAGTGACGTTGTGACGTCACTACCGTGTTCACAATCAGGAGACTGGAACGAAGCGGTTTCCGGGTTCGTTCCAGTCTGTCACTAGCCGCCGGAAGTGGCGGATCATCGATCGGGTCTCCCGGTGGGACGGGAGGCCCGTTCAGAGTGGCGGACCCTCCCGCTCCTCCGGGATAACAGCCGAGTGGCTTTTAGCAGCATCGGTTGTTATCCCTGGAAAGCCGATCGCTGGCTCTAGAAAACGGTACCGCCGGCTCTAGAAACGGTACCGGGCATCATCCCGGTATAACCCCTGAAAGCAGAGGCCGCACATCTGCGTACGCTCGGCGGGAAGGGGATATGTGGTGGCAGTAAGCCACACCTATGGGTGTAGGTATTCTGTAAAAAAAAAATGTAACTGCTCAAGCTTCATGAGCAGCACATATCATCTTTCTTTTTTTTTTTTTTTTATTGGCTCTGCATGCTAATTGAAAAACTCCAGTTTAGCCCATGTGTATATTTGTTGAATGCATATAAATTTACTTTTAACCACTTACCCACTGGGCACTTAAACCCCCTTCCTAACCAGACCAATTTTCAGCTTTCGGTGCTCTCACATTTCTAATGACAATTACTCAGTCATGCAACACTGTACCTATATGAAATTTTTGTCCTTTTTTTCACACAAATAGAGCTTTCTTTTGGTAGTATTTAATCACCGCTGGGTTTTTTTATTTTTTGCGCTATAAAAGAAAAAAGACTGAAAATTCTGTAAAAAAATTCATTTTTCTTCGTTTCTGTTATAAAATTTTGCAAACTAGTCATTTTTCTTCATATAATTTGGCCAAAATTTTTACCGCTACATATCTTTGGTAAAAATAACACAAATCGTGTATATTATTTGGTCTTTGTGAAAGTTATAGAGTCCACAAGCTATGGTGCCAATCTCTGAAAATTGGTCACACCTGAAGTACTCTCATTTCTTGAGACCCTAACAAGCCAGGAAAGTACAAATACCCCCCAAATAACCCCTTTTTAAAAAAGCAGACATTCCAAGGTATTTAGTAAGAGGCATGGTGAGTTTTTTGAAGTTGTATTTTTTTCCCACCATTCTTTGCAAAATCAAGATTTTTTTTTCTTTTTTTTTTTTCACAAAATTGTTATATTAGCAGTTTTTTTCTCACACACAGCATATGCATAGCACAAATTACACCCCAAAACACATTCTACTACTCCTCTTGAGTATGGCAATACCACATGTGTGAGACTTTTACACACCGTGGCAACATACAGAGGCCCAAACATGCAGGGAGTGCCATCAGGCGTTCTTGGAGCATAAATTACACATATAATTTCTTAACTACCTCTAATGCCCCGTACACACGGTCGGATTTTCCGATGGAAAATGTCCGATCGGAGCGTGTTGTCGGAAATTCCGACCGTGTGTGGGCTCCATCGGACATTTTCCATCGGATTTTCCGACACACAAAGTTGGACAGCAGGAGATAAAATTTTCCGACAACAAAATCCAATCGTGTCAATTCCGACCGTGTGTGGCCTGTTCCGACGCACAAAGTGCCACGCATGCTCAGAAGAAATTCCGATACGGGACAGCTCGTTCTGGTAAACTTAGCGTTCGCAATGGATACAGCACTTTCGTCACGCTGCAATGTTAAAAATGGTTTAATACAGCGCACTCTCTTCTTCTTTATAATGTGACAAGAATTAAGTCGTTTTGCTGCTCATATTCACACACACTTCTCACAAAGTTTTATTTGTGTTTTTTTAGTGGGATTCCCTCAATATATTGTTATTAGTTGTCACATCTGACAGTTTTATATTTTTTATGTTTTTATTTTTTTCTTTTTAAGCCTTTTTTTTTCTTTAATGTTTGGATTTTTTCCAAGGCTGATCTTTGTTCAATGTTATTTTTATTTTTACTCCAGAATATTTTTGTGTGTGTTTTGTGTGGCAAGTTACCACAACACCATTGATATCTTTTATTATTTAATCTCCAGGAGATTTTTTGTTGTTGGTGTCCCTTGTTCATTTCACATTGTATATTAGAAATGTACCTGAATCCTCACAAAAAAAACATCATTTTTGAAGTAAAACACATAGGAGAGTATAATTCAAAACAAAAATCCTTTATTAAGGGATCAGAACCAAACAAAGAGGGAGGCAACACTGGATCAACAGCAGAAATTAGTGAAGCCTGGGACCCCCACGGCAGACATCAATTCTTAAACCTCAAAATTGGTGGCCTGAGGAGTCCATATATAAGGGAGGGCAGTCTGGTCCGGGATTCACAGAGACTCGGATAGCAGCAGATGACATCAGTGTCCCCAGGCTGTGGTACCACAAGAGGCTGCATCTTTTGGCCGACCAGACTGGATCCAGGGTCCTCACTCTCTGGTCTTCCTTTCACACTTCCTTCCCGGCTGTGGCTGTGCAGTTGGAGATGTGGCAGGAGGAGGAGTAGGACCTGGAGGAGGAGGAGGACTGGGAGGACCTGGAGGAGGAGGAGGACTGGGAGGACCTGGAGGAGGACTGGGAGGCCCTGGAGGAGAGGGAGGAGGAGGAGGAGGACCTGCAGGAGGAGGAGGAGGACCATCCCAAAGCTGTGTGTGAGGTGTAAGTTGGCCCCTCACACCTTTCTCCAGAGCCTCTGATATGAGGGCCTGACACATGGCTTGTTGGCCCTCCTCCATCCTCTGCATTTTATAGGCAATGAATGCCGCAAGGTTCTCCTGCCTGGTGTGTGGTGCTCCCAGGACCTCTGTAGCCCTCCAAAAAAATCTGATAGCCGCCTCCTCTAGGCTACTCCTCCTGCTGCCACTTTCTGTTTTCAGGGTGGGTGGAGGGACCTGCAGATCAGTCACCTCCTGGCTGAGACTTCCCTGTGTATGAAAAAAGGACATGGTTTTAGTTTTTGCATCATCAATCACAATCATAAATTAGTACTCCCAACTAACATCTAGTTAACATCATTGATTGGACAAGCAGAAATATTTAGAGGAATGCTATACCTGGCTCAATCTGGGCTCCTCCACATATGGCCTGGAAGGCCCAGGTTGGGCATCAGAAGCCTCAGCCGGGGGGGAAGGAAGCGTGGAAGGAAGACTGGAGAGGGATGGCCTGGGTTCAGTCTGGCCTGCCAGAAAGTGCAGCCTGTTGTAGTACAACATCCTGGGGACATAGATGTCATCTGCTGCTCCGGATCTCTGTGAATCCAGGACTTTATTGCGCTCCCTCAGATATGTACTCCTCAGGCAACCAATTAATATCTTTAAATAAGTGATGTCTGCCGTGGGGATCACCTGCTTCACAATTTCACACAATTGCTCCAGTGCTGCCTTCCTCTTTGCTTGGTTCTTGAAATGGGGGTGGGTAATCTCCCACAGACAGGGCAGCTCCCTTAGCATATCAATGAATAGTGACATGAAGTCAGTATCTCTCATTAAGATATCCATGTTCACTGCAAGACACAACACAAGACAAAGCCTAATGTCAGACCAAACTCTCCTAATCTTGTTACAATATAGGCCTCAATCTAGAAGCAGTATAGGCCCAAGTTTGTCTCTTACCTTCGTTCTTACGATCGTCGCGTCCAATGCTCCTTCCTCCGCTCACAGATCGTACGTAATACGCACGCGTGTTACGCTTTATACACACTGCGCATGTGTGTAACTCCGCCCGCCCCTGACATTCTTTCTATTCTATTCCCCGCCCCTTTTCGTTCGGCGCAGTGGGGGAAGAGCATGATGGCGGAGTTACACCAGGTGCGTGATAATTCGAACAACGAGGAGGAGGAGGAAAGCCCGGATCCAGGCACGTCCCGATCCAGAAGGAGACGTTTTAAGGCCACAAATATGTCGTTTGGGGAGATGTTGGAGATGGTCGACATCATGAAGAAGTCCGACTAGGACGGAAAATATGGGCCTTACCCCCACCCCAACATCAGAAAGGCCAAAATCATTGGTAAAGTGGTCCGGAGTCTGGAGAGGAATTTCGGGGTACGAAGGTCTAAAGATCAGCTCAGGAAGCGGTGGTCGGACCTGAAGTTGAGAGAGCCGGAGCAGTACCGAAAGATCCGGAGAGTGCTGCAAAAAAGTAAGTAGTTGTGCTGTGTTCATATTCTTTCTTTCTTTATTCCGTTCGTTCTGCTCCATATGCTTTTAGTAATTGTAACGTTTAAAAGGGCAACTTTAATGTTCATGGGCCCATTATTCGTTCGTATCAAACCTTTTTTCTTTCGGCCTCTAGAACACCATTGTTTAGGCCATATGCATTTTCACACATTTTTTTTGGGCCTACTTGGATGCCAAATATTTGTTTGTGTAGATGGGTTTGTTACTAGAATGAAATGCAAACTAGATTGTGTGTAAGGAGAGGACACTGAGCAGCTGTTTTCACATCTGGACACTGGAGCACTAGTATGGGACACAAGAACACCATTTTTATTAGGGGGGGCACACAGGTGCTCCAGTGTATACTATAGGGGGGGTTACATGTGTGAAGCTTGTACCAAACAGGTAAAGTATTGCAGCTTGACAACGGCCCATAAAAAAAGACATCTTTGAACTCTGCTAAAATAGAAAATTGTACCCCACTTCCAAGCAATGTTTCCTATTTCTAGTTCTGCCATCAAATATCTGTGTGCTAATTATACCATTTTTGTTTTACATAGGGGAGAAAAGACTCGGAGGTCACTCCTCATCCCAGGAGACCAGAGCCCCCCCCCCCCTCTGGAAGAAGGGGAAATACCCCAAACACAAGAAGAAGAGCAGGAGGAAGAAGAAGACGTGGGGGAGATTGGCACCACAACAGGTGAGTGTCTGCGACCACAGACTCAGGTAAAAGAGATGGCTGGTGGCAGATTTTTGAGACCTGTTTTTTTTGTTCTTTATCTCTTTTTAGGTGATCGGGATCCAGAACGCTTTACATCCGAAAGTGCCCAGATACTGATAGGGGAGATCATGGGATGTAATCTCCAATTGCAAAACATCCAGCAACAAATCACTGATGTTATTAAAAAAAATAATAACATCATTGATGTTTTGGGGCGAATTTAAACCCCACAAAATCACCTGTTTTATGTTAATTACATTTTTACAATGTTTCGAAAAGCCAAATTTGGAGGATGCACACAGTGTGCCAACATGTGCTATCTGCCATCACGGGAGATCAATGGACGCGTTTTGGGGGTGCAACCCCTTCCTCAATTATAAAGTAGCGTTGAGGAAGGGCTTGCTCCCCCAAAACACGTCCCTGGATCCCCCCTGATGGCAGATAGCACATGTTGACATTCGTAAATTGGTGTGCATCTTCCAAATTTGGCTTTTCCAGGGGTGAGTTCCCCCCATCTGAACGCTATATCAAACCCAGTTCCTAAATACTGATGTCTGATATAGCCTTCAGGTTTTACCTAATGTGAACTTTGTAAGTTCTAGTTTTTTGGCTTTCTTGTTGGTTTTACACAGGCCTGTTTTATCTTAAATGGACATTTCGATTTTTGATAATGCTACTGCAAACATTTTATACAACAAACATGTTGGTTTGTTTTAAAAACCTTTGGTAAATGCACATGTGATTGTGCAGGTATAAAAAAGTGCCTTACTCAAGAATGTGTGGATTATTGTCTCAACACTACAACACTTTTGGGGTGATGTAATTGCTGTTTTATGCAAAAATGGGGGTTATTTCCTAAGGGCAAATACACTTTGCACTACAAGTGCAGGTTCAGTGCAGTTGCAAGTGCACTTGTAGTGAAATGTGTTTTTGCATTTAGGAAGTACCAGCCAACACTATTCTTTATAAGGTTACCCAATCACGACATTTTCTGCACTCAACACATTTCTGTCAGGGTCAGCTCAAACAAACACAAGCAGTAAATGTCCACCAAGAATTGCTTTTGGTTGTTTTTTATTTGAAAAAGGTGTCACAGATTGTCTGGCATATTGATAGCCCCCCTACCCGCAAAGAACTCCAGGTAGCGTAACCGGACATCACGGGCACTCAGGGAGGGCAAGCCAGGACGGCCACTTTCAAGCGCCGTCATTGTTGAAGTATTTGGGATTCCGGCCTCAGGCCCAACTGAGCCAGCATAGTTGGCTGAATGTTTTCTTAAAAAATTATGGAGAACACAGCACGCCAGTATAATATGGTTCAGTTTATACTCCGCCATATGGATGGGTGTCAGAAATAGTCGGAACCGGCTGGCCAGGATTCCAAATGTGTTCTCCACCACTCTTCAGGCTCTGGCCAGCCGGTAATTAAAAACCCTCTGTTCCGGGGTGAGGGTCCTCATCGGGAATGGCCGCATCAGGTGGTCCCCCAGCGCAAATGCTTCATCAGCAACGAACACAAATGGGAGACCTTCAACATTGTCCTCTGGAGGTGGCAAGTCCAAGCTGCTATTCTGGAGACGCCTGTAGAACTCCGTCTGGGCGATCACTCCACCATCGGACATCCGGCCATTCTTCCCCAGGTCCACATACAAGAAGTCGTAATTAGCCGACACCACCGCCAACATCACTATACTATTAAACCCCTTGTAATTATAATAGTACGACCCCGAGTTGGGTGGTGGGACGATGTGGACGTGTTTCCCATCAATTGCCCCTCCGCAGTTAGGGAAGTCCCACCGCTGGGCAAAGTGGGAGGCCACAGTCTGCCATTCCTGTGGCGTTGAAGGAAACTGTTGAGGAAAAAAACAATAAACATTACTATTTTTTCACAGAAACCTGGCAAGCAGATTAGACACAAACATTATGGGTCAACCTCCAGATAGCATTTATTAAGGGGAATTTAACAACAACAAAGTATAAGGTACACCTATCATATTCCCCCTCCCCCCCTCTCATGGGCCATTTCTAACATTATAGGGGGGGGGGACTCTTGAACAGGTAACCCTCTTCACTTCATTGAGAGATGAATGCCTAAATACAGGGTATTACTTGGAACAGCCCCTCCTTAGTTACACTATTGGCAGCCCACTGGACAGGTAAGAAGTGTCATAATACAAAGATATAAATACACACTGTACACATTTGAGCACATTTGGACATTCTGCTATTACCTATCAAGATCATAATAGGATACAAGAACTTTAAACAGTACCATTGGAAAGTATACAGGCAGGCCCTTGCACTACATGCTTTGGGGAATTCATCCATAAATCTGAGCACTATAGAGATGGGTATAGTGTGTATGGGTTTGGCAAAGACAGCAGATAGATGATTGAGGATAGAGAATTGGGATCAGCTGACTTAGCAGTTGGGGGAGGGAGGGTTACAAAAAATTTGGGGACACCACAAAAAAAAGCCTCTGGCCCTCTGCCTGAATTTAAATCCAAAATAACATTTCCAAACATTTTAGGGGGTGTTTGGGGTAAAGCACTACTATGGAGCCGATAAAATTCATTGTTAAGTGACTACATGAGGTGAATATAGGGCAGGAGACACCATGCTGGAGAGGTTATTGAAGGGCAAATATGTATGAAGGACATAAAATAATAATTACATAAAAATCCAGCATGCATGAGGACAAAGGGGACATTCACAGCATACTACAATCATGGTAATTAGGGAATGAGGAAAGAAATACAATATATTATCAAACATTCAATACAATAAAATGTGATATAAAAGGATAAAAATCTTACCTTCATATACTCCTTCTGTAGGACCTGGATGATGGCAGAACAGGTCTCTGGGATAATGATCCCCAGAGCCTGGGGGGAGATGCCTGTCGAGAACTTGAGGTCCTGCAGGCTTCTCCCTGTGGCCAAATACCGCAAGGTAGCGACCAACCTCTGCTCTGGAGTGATGGCTTGCCTCATGCAGGTATCCTGCCTGCTGATATAGGGGGTCAGCGAAGCCAACAGACGGTGAAACACGGGGTCCGTCATCCTGAGAAAGTTCCTGAAATCATCAGGATTATTCTCACGGATCTCACGGAGCAAAGGCATATGAGAGAACTGGTCACGCTGAAGCAACCAATTCTTGGTCCATGAACTCCTCCCCACCCTGTTCATGGACTGGACTTGTGTCAAGGTCAGGACCCCAACACCAAGCCCCCGCACAGCACGAACTCTACGAGGAGTACGCATATGAAACATGGCTAGAAAACGGTCGGCTGCTCAGAACAAAGTAACAGAACGCACTGAAGAACAGCAAGGCCTGTGAAGAGCGACCTGAAAACCAGTAACGAACGAACAAGAATACAGTGACTAAAGTCACGCGGAACTTGCTTGCACGCACTGAAGAGCAGATACAAACCCACAAGCACAAACTGAACGGCAGAAAACGATCTGAAAGCCACGAGTCTGAAAAAGCGCGAATCGTCTCTCACCAAACTTTTACTAACACGAGATTAGCAAAAGGAGCCCAAAGGGTGCTGCGCTTGGTTCTGAACCAGCCTTTTCTAGTCTCGTCGTACGTGCTTGACGTCACCGCGTTCTTGGCGATCGGAAATTCCGACAACTTTGTGCGACCGTGTGTAGGCAAAACAAGTTTGAGCCAACATCCGTAGGAAAAAATCCGAGGATTTTGTTGTCGGAATGTCTGATCAATGTCCGACCGTGTGTACGGGGCATTACACTTTTGAAGGCCCTGGAGAACCAGGACAATGGAAACGCCCCAAAAATGACCCCATTTTGTAAAGAAAACACCCCAATGTATAATCTTTGAGGCATAATGAGTCTTTTGAACATGTCATTTTTTTCTACAAGTTTTTGAAAAATGTGTAAAGAAAATGAAAACGCATTTTTTTTCTACATAACGTTGTCCATTTACACAATGTTTCTAACACATAGCATGTACATAGCAAAAATTACACCCCAAAATAGATTCTCCTACACTTCCTGAGTACGACAATACCACATGTGTGAGACTTTTCCACAGCGTGGCCACATACAGAGGACCAACATGCATGGAGCACCATCAGGCGTTCTAGGGGCATAAGTTTAAAATCTAATTTGACTACCTATTACACTTTTGTGAGGCACTGTAGTGGCATGGATGTGGCATGAATGATAACTGATGTGGCATGGATGAGCATGAATGGGGATGGATGAGCCGTGGATGGGGATGGCTGAGCATGAATGAGTATGGCTGAGTATGGCCGGGTACGGCTGAGTACGGATGGGTATGGCCGAGTATGGCTGGGTATAGGTGGGATGGCTGGGTATGGCTGGGTACGACTGAGTAAAACTGAGTATGGCTGGGTACGGCTGAGTATGGCTGAGTTCGGCTGAGTATGGCTGGGTACAGCTGAGTATGGCTGAGTATGGCTGAGTACGACTGGGTATGGCTGAGTATGGCTGAGTATGGCTGGGTATTGCTGGGTATGGCTGAGTACGGATGGGTATGGCTAATTATGGATGGGGGTGGATGGGATGGCTGAGCTTGGTTGGATGGATGAGTATTGCTGAGGATGGATGGATGGCTGAGCATGGATGGATGGATGAGTATGCTGAGGATGGATGGCTGAGCATGGATGGATGGATGAGTATGCTGAGTAGGGATGGCTAAGCATGGATGGATGGACGAGTATGCTGAGTATGGATGGCTGAGCATGGTTGAATAGATTAGTATGCTGAGTATGGATGGGTATGCTGAGTATGGATGGATGAGTATGCTGAGTATGGATGGGTATACTGATTATGGATGGATGAGTATGCTCAGTATGGATGGCTGAGCATGGATGGATGAGTATGCTGAGTATGGATGAGTATGGATGGGTGAGCATGGATAGATGGATGAGTATGGGTGGCTAAGCAAGGATGAATGGATGAGTATGCTGAGTATGGATGGCTGAGCATGGATGAATGGATGAGTATGCTGAGTATGGATGGCTGAGCATGGATGAATGGATGAGTATGCTGAGTATGGATGGGTATGCTGAGTATGGATGGATGAGTATTCTCAGTATAGATGGCTGAGCATGGATGGATGAGTATGCTGAGTATGGATGAGTATGGGTGGGTGAGCATGGATAGATGGATGAGTATGCATGGGTAAGCATGGATGGATGGATGAGTACGCTGAGTATGGATGGGTATGCCGAGTATGGATGAGGATGGATGGATGAGTATGCGGAGTATGGATGGCTGAGTATGCTGAGTATTGATGGCTGAGCATGGATGGATGGATGAGTATGCTGGGTATGAATGGGTGAGCATGGATGGATGGATGAGTATGGATGGGTGAGCATGTATGGATGGATGAGTATGGATGAGTATGGATGGATGAGTATGCTGAGTATGGATGAGGATGGATGGATGAGTATGCTGAGTATGGATGGGTATGAGCATGGATGACTGAGTATGCCGAGTATGGATGGCTGAGCATGGATGGATGAGTATGGATGGGTGAGCATGGATGGATGTATGAGTATGCTGAGTATGGATAGGGTATGCTGAGTATGGATGAGTATGCTGAGTATGGATGGCTGAGTATGGATGAGTATGGATGGATGAGTATGCTGAGAATGGATGAGGATGGATGAATGAGTATGCTGAGTATGGATGGGTATGCTGAGCATGGATGACTGAGTATGGATGGATGAGTATGCTAAGTATGGATGGGCGAGCATGGATGGATGGATGAGTATGGATGGGTGAGCATGGATGGATGGATGAGTATGCTGAGTATGGATGGGTATGCTGAGTATGGATGAGGATGGAAGGATGAGTATGCTGAGTATGGATGGGCTGAGCATGGATGACTAAGTATGCCGAGTATGGATGGCTGAGCATGGATGGATGAGTATGCTGAGTATGGATGGGTATGCTGAGCATGGATGACTGAGTATGAATGGCTGAGCATGGGTGGATGGATGAGTATGCTAAGTATGGATGGGTGAGCATGGATGGATGGATGAGTATGGATGGGTGAGCATGGATGGATGGATGAGTATGCTGAGTATGGATGGGTATGCTGAGTATGGATGAGTATGCTGAGTATGGATGAGTATGGATATCTGAGCATGGATGGATGGATGAGTATGCTGAGTATGGATGAGTATGCTAAGTATGCATATCTGAGCATGGATGGATGACTGAGTATGCTGAGTATGGATGAGGATGGATGGATGAGTATGCTGAGTATGCTGAGTATGGATATCTGAGCATGGATGGATGACTGAGTATGCTGAGTATGGATGAGGATGGATTGATGAGTATGCAGAATTATAGATGGGTATGCTGAGCATGGATGACTGAGTATGAATGGCTGAGCATGGGTGGATGGATGAGTGTGCTAAGTATGGATGGGTGAGCATGGATGGATGGATGAGTATGGATGGGTGAGCATGGATGGATGGATGAGTATGCTGAGTATGGATGGGTATGCTGAGTATGGATGAGTATGCTGAGTATGGATGAGTATGCCGAGTATGGATATCTGAGCATGGATGGATGGATGAGTATGCTGAGTATGGATGAGTATGCTGAGTATGCATATCTGAGCATGGATGGATGACTGAGTATGCTGAGTATGGATGAGGATGGATGGATGAGTATGCTGAGTATGCTGAGTATGGATATCTGAGCATGGATGGATGGATGAGTATGGATGAGTATGCTGAGTATGGATATCTGAGCATGGATGGATGACTGAGTATGCTGAGTATGGATGAGGATGGATGGATGAGTATGCTGAGTATGGATGGGTATGCTGAGCATGGAGGACTGAGTATGAATGGCTGAGCATGGGTGGATGGATGAGTATGCTAAGTATGGATGGGTGAGCGTGGCCACATACAGAGGACCAACATGCATGGAGCACCATCAGGCATTCTAGGGGCATAAGTTTCAAATCTAATTTGACTACCTATTACACTTTTGTGAGGCACTGTAGTGGCATGGATGTGGCATGAATGATAACTGATGTGGCATGGATGAGCATGAGTGGGGATGGATGAGCCGTGGATGGGGATGGCTGAGCATGAATGAGTATAGCTGAGTATGGCCGGGTACGGCTGAGTACGGATGGGTATGGCCGAGTATGGCTGGGTATAGGTGGGATGGCTGGGTATGGCTGGGTACGACTGAGTAAAACTGAGTATGGCTGGGTACGGCTGAGTATGGCTGAGTTCGGCTGAATACGACTGAGTATGGCTGAGTATGGCTGGGTACAGATGGGTATGGCTAATTATGGATGGGGGTGGATGGGATGGCTGAGCTTGGTTGGATGGATGAGTACTGCTGAGGATGGATGGATGGCTGAGCATGGATGGATGGATGAGTATGCTGAGGATGGATGGCTGAGCATGGATGGATGGATGAGTATGCTGAGTAGGGATGGCTAAGCATGGATGGATGGACGAGTATGCTGAGTATGGATGGCTGAGCATGGATGAATGGATGGGTATGCTGAGTATGGATGGGTATGCTGAGTATGGATGGGTATGCTGAGTATGGATGGCTGAGCATGGATGGATGGATGAGTATGCTGAGTATGGATGGGTATGCTGAGTATGGATGGATGAGTATGCTCAGTATGGATGGCTGAGCATGGATTGATGAGTATGCTGAGTATGGATGAGTATGGATGGGTGAGCATGGATAGATGGATGAGTATGGGTGGCTAAGCATGGATGGATGGATGAGTATGCTGAGTATGGATGGCTGAGCATGGATGAATGGATGAGTATGCTGAGTATGGATGGGTATGCTGAGTATGGATGGCTGAGCATGGATAGATGGATGAGTATGCTGAGTATGGATGGGTATGCTGAGTATGGATGGATGAGTATGCTCAGTATGGATGGCTGAGCATGGATGGATGAGTATGCTGAGTATGGATGGCTGAGCATGGATGAATGGATAAGTATGGATGAGTATGGATGGATGAGTATGCTGAGTATGGATGGTTATGAGCATGGATGACTGAGTATGCCGAGTATGGATGGCTGAGCATGGATGGATGGATGAGTATGGATGGGTGAGCATGGATGGATGGATGAGTATGCTGAGTATGGATAGGGTATGCTGAGTATGGATGAGTATGCTGAGTATGGATGACTGAGTATGGATGAGTATGGATGGATGAGTATGCTGAGTATGGATGAGGATGGATGGATGAGTATGCTGAGTATGGATGGGTATGCTGAGCATGGATGACTAAGTATGAATGGCTGAGCATGGGTGGATGGATGAGTATGCTAAGTATGGATGGGTGAGCATGGGTGGGTGGATGAGTATGGATGGGTGAGCATGGATGGATGGATGAGTATGCTGAGTATGGATGGGTATGCTGAGTATGGATGAGGATGGATGGATGAGTATGCTGAGTATGGATGGGCTGGGCATGGATTACTGAGTATGGATGGGTATGCTGAGTATGGATGAGTATGCTGAGCATGGATATCTGAGCATGGATGGATGGATGAGTATGCTGAGTATGGATGAGTATGCTGAGTATGCATATCTGAGCATGGATGGATGACTGAGTATGCTGAGTATGGATGAGGATGGATGGATGAGTATGCTGAGTATGCTGAGTATGGATATCTGAGCATGGATGGATGGATGAGTATGCTGAGTATGGATGAGTATGCTGAGTATGGATATCTGAGCATGGATGGATGACTTAGTATGCTGAGTATGGATGAGGATGGATGGATGAGTATGCTGAGTATGGATGGGTATGCTGAGCATGGATGACTGAGTATGAATGGTTGAGCATGGGTGGATGAATGAGTATGGATGGGTGAGCATGGATGGATGGAGGAGTATGGATGGGTGAGCATGGATGGATGGATGAGTATGTGTGTATGGATGGGTATGCTGAGTATGGATGAGGATGGATGGATAAGTATGCCGAGTATGGATGGCTGAGTATGGATGGGTGAGCATGGATGGATGGATGAGTATGGATGGGTGAGCATGGATGGATGGATGAGTATGCTGAGTATGGATAGGGTATGCTGAGTATGGATGAGTATGCTGAGTATGGATGGATGAGTATGCTGAGTATGGATGGATGAGTATGGATGAGTATGGATGGATGAGTATGCTGAGTATGGATGAGGATGGATGGATGAGTATGCTGAGTATGGATGGGTATGCTGAGCATGGATGACTGAGTATGAATGGCTGAGCATGGGTAGATGGATGAGTATGCTAAGTATGGATGGGTGAGCATGGATGGATGGATGAGTATGGATGGGTGAGCATGGATGGATGAGTATGCTGAGTGGCATGGATGTGGCATGAATGATAACTGATGTGGCATGGATGAGCATGAGTGGGGATGGATGAGCCGTGGATGGGGATGGCTGAGCATGAATGAGTATAGCTGAGTATGGCCGGGTACGGCTGAGTACGGATGGGTATGGCCGAGTATGGCTGGGTATAGGTGGGATGGCTGGGTACGACTGATTAAAACTGAGTATGGCTGGGTACGGCTGAGTATGGCTGAGTTCGGCTGAGTACGACTGAGTATGGCTGAGTATGGCTGGGTACGGATGGGTATGGCTAATTATGGATGGGGGTGGATGGGATGGCTGAGCTTGGTTGGATGGATGAGTATTGCTGAGGATGGATGGATGGCTGAGCATGGATGGATGGATGAGTATGCTGAGGATGGATGGCTGAGCATGGATGGATGGATGAGTATGCTGAGTAGGGATGGCTAAGCATGGATGGATGGACGAGTATGCTGAGTATGGATGGCTGAGCATGGATGAATGGATGGGTATGCTGAGTATCGATGGGTATGCTGAGTATGGATGGGTATGCTGAGTATGGATGGCTGAGCATGGATGGATGGATGAGTATGCTGAGTATGGATGGGTATGCTGAGTATGGATGGATGAGTATGCTCAGTATGGATGGCTGAGCATGGATTGATGAGTATGCTGAGTATGGATGAGTATGGATGGGTGAGCATGGATAGATGGATGAGTATGGGAGGCTAAGCATGGATGGATGGATGAGTATGCTGAGTATGGGTGGCTGAGCATGGATGAATGGATGAGTATGCTGAGTATGGATGGGTATGCTGAGTATGGATGGCTGAGCATGGATAGATGGATGAGTATGCTGAGTATGGATGGGTATGCTGAGTATGGATGGATGAGTATGCTCAGTATGGATGGCTGAGCATGGATGGATGAGTATGCTGAGTATGGATGAGTATGGATGGGTGAGCATGGATAGATGGATGAGTATGGGTGGCTAAGCATGGATGGATGGATGAGTATGCTGAGTATGGATGGCTGAGCATGGATGAATGGATGAGTATGGATGAGTATGGATGGATGAGTATGCTGAGTATGGATGAGGATGGATGGATGAGTATGCTGAGTATGGATGGGTATGAGCATGGATGACTGAGTATGAATGGCTGAGCATGGGTGGATGGATGAGTATGCTAAGTATGGATGGGTGAGCATGGGTGGGTGGATGAGTATGGATGGGTGAGCATGGATGAATGGATGAGTATGCTGAGTATGGATGGGTATGCTGAGTATGGATGAGGATGGATGGATGAGTATGCTGAGTATGGATGGGCTGAGCATGGATTACTGAGTATGGATGGGTATGCTGAGTATGGATGAGTATGCTGAGCATGGATATCTGAGCATGGATGGATGGATAAGTATGCTGAGTATGCATATCTGAGCATGGATGGATGACTGAGTATGCTGAGTATGGATGAGAAAGGATGGATGAGTATGCTGAGTATGCTGAGTATGGATATCTGAGCATGGATGGATGGATGAGTATGCTGAGTATGGATGAGTATGCTGAGTATGGATATCTGAGCATGGATGGATGACTTAGTATGCTGAGTATGGATGAGGATGGATGGATGAGTATGCTGAGTATGGATGGGTATGCTGAGCATGGATGACTGAGTATGAATGGTTGAGCATGGGTGGATGAATGAGTATGGATGGGTGAGCATGGATGGATGGAGGAGTATGGATGGGTGAGCATGGATGGATGGATGAGTATGTGTGTATGGATGGGCATGCTGAGTATGGATGAGGATGGATGAGTATGCCGAGTATGGATGGCTGAGCATGGATGGATGGATGAGTATGGATGGGTGAGCATGGATGGATGAGTATGGATGGGTGAGCATGGATGGATGGATGAGTATGCTGAGTATGGATAGGGTATGCTGAGTATGGATGAGTATGCTGAGTATGGATGACTGAGTATGGATGAGTATGGATGGATGAGTATGCTGAGTATGGATGAGGATGGATGGATGAGTATGCTGAGTATGGATGGGTATGCTGAGCATGGATGACTGAGTATGAATGGCTGAGCATGGGTGGATGGATGAGTATGCTAAGTATGGATGGGTGAGCATGGATGGATGGATGAGTATGGATGGGTGAGCATGGATGGATTAGTATGCTGAGTATGGATGAGTATGCTGAGTATGGATGAGTATGCTGAGTATGCTGAGTATGGATATCTGAGCATGGATGGATAGATCAGTATGCTGAGTATGGATGGGTGGGCATGGATGGATGGATGAGTATGGATGGGTGAGCATAGATGGATGCATGAGTATGCTGAGTAAGGATGGGTATGCTGAGCATGGATGGCTGGGTATGGATGGATGGATGGCTGGAATGGGTACATATCAGCGTTGTGGGCACTACACATCCAGCCCACAGCGCTGCTGCCACTGATCTCTCCCCTCACACTGTACCAATAGGTACAGGGAGGGGAGAGAGGAACCGGACATGACGCCGGTTTGTTTACAAGTGATCGCTCCGTCATTTGACAGAGCGATCACGTGGTAAACGCCACTATCAGCGGACCCGCCGGTCACGGATGTTCCCGAGGGCGCGCCAGAGTAGGATTCTGGGAGGACATTATAGTACGCCCTCCCAGAGTTATCCGACCGCGCTGTAGCCGTCATTCGACTATAGCACGGTCGGCAAGCAGTTAAACTGTGCTTTCTGCTATTATTTGTACTCTATTTTATTGCATTCCTATGTAGATTACTAGCTAATATTTTAAAGCTGATCTCCATGTTTAATTTAAAGTGGTTTTAAAGGCAGAAGGTTTTTCATCTTAATACATTTACTGTATTTATTAAGATAAAAAACCTTCAGTGTGCAGCAACCTCCATCAACCCCCCAATACTTACCTGAGCCCCATCTCGATCCAGCGATGTTGCACGAGAGACTCGGCTGCCTGAGACTCTCCCTCCTGATTGGCTGAGACACACAGTGGGCGCCATTGACTCCCACTGCTGTCAAAGTCAGTGAGCGAATGAGAAGTGAGATGGGGTGGGGCCAAGCTGCGGCTCCATGTCTGAATGGGCACACAGAGCAGCGGCTCGGCTCAGGTGCCCCTACAGCAAGCTACTTGCTGTGGGGACAAATCGGCAGGAGGGAGGAGCCAGGAGCGCCGGTGAGGGACCCAAAAAGAGGAGCATCTGGGCTGCTCTGTGCAAAACAACTGCACAGAGCAGGTAAGTATAGACATGTTTGTTATTTTTAAACCAAAAAGTTAAAAAAAAACAAGACTTTAGTATCACCTTAACCTTAAATAGTATGTTTGGGCCAAGCTGATCCAAACTATTTACAGTGGTTGTGTGGGCTGTATTATCCATATGTAGCATAAGCTACATACAGTATCCAGCACTGTTTGAGAGCTTCCCGTCCTGTTCCTAGAACAAATTTGAGTTGGGCTTAGTGCTGCTTAGGCATTCAGAGGACGCTTTGTATTCTATGAATGAATACAAAGCTTCTTCTCATTGATTGAGGCAGATATTGTGACATCACCTTCTCCACCTCAACCAGAGGAAACTTCATATTCATTAATAAAAAGACCTGCGGCGTGATACGTTGTGGTAAATTGCGGGCGTGGTCAAGAACCATATGCCCCGTACACACGGTCGGACTTTCCGACGGAAAATGTGCGATCGGAGCTTGTTGTCGGAAATTCCAACCGTATTTGGCCTCCATCGGACATTTTCCCTTTAGATTTTCCGACACACAAAGTTTGAGAGCAGGCTATAAAATTTTCCGACAACAAAATCCGATCGCGTCAATTCCGACCGCGTGTGGCCAATTCCGACGCACAAAGTGCCACGCATGCTCAGTAGAAATTCCGAGACGGAACAGCTCGGTCTGGTAAAATTAGCGTTCGGAATGGATAGAGCACTTTCGTCAGGCTGCAATGTTTAAAATTGTTTAATACAGCGCACTCTCTTCTTCTTTATAATGCTAGAAGAATTAAGGCTCTGTTTCCACTACTGCGACTTGTTTTGCGACTTGACACATGTCAAGTCGCATGACAAGTCAAAACCCTTGTATTTCAATGGTCCCCGTTCTAATTAGTGCGACTCAAGTCGCAGCGTCTCCAAAAAAGGTTCTTGCACTACTTTGTTCCGTCTTCGGTGCGACTTGTTCTCCATAGAAAGGTATTAAGTCGCAATGCAGTCGCATGTACATGTCTGACACCGCGACTTTGTTGCGACTTCCACGGAAGTCTGCGGAAGCACATGATCTCTGCTCCTCCCAAATGCATCACTTCCTATATTGATGTACATGAGTGTGGAAGACAGGAAGGGGAAGTAATTAAGCAGGATAAGGAATTACATCACTCTGGCTAAATCGCAGAACATCAAAGTCATTTTTAAAGTTGCATCAAATCGCAACATAAATCGCATTGTAAAGTCGCAGTGTAAATCGCGTGACTTTGGGGACACAATAGTGGAAACATAGCCTAAGTATTTTTGCTGCTCATATTCACACAGAGTTCTCACAAACTTCTTTCTTTATTATTTATCGTGATTTTATCAATATATTTAGATTTGTCACATCGGAAAAAAAAAATATATATATATATTTTTTTTTGGTTTGTATTGTTTTCAAGCCTGATCTTGTTGTTAATTGTGTTTTTTTTATTTTAGATCCTGAATATTTTTGTGTGTGTTTTGTGTGTCAGGTTACCATAACACCATTATTATCTGGTATTATTTAATCTTTAATCTCAAAGAGATTGGTTGTTGTTGGTGTCTCTTGTTAATTTCACATTGTATTTTTGAAATGTACCTGCCTCCTCACAAACAAACTGTCCTTTTTGAAGGAAAACACACATAGGCGAGTATAATTGAAACAAAAATTCCTGAACCAAACAAAGAGGGAGGCAACACTGGAGAAACAGCAGAAATTAGTGAAGCCTTTGGCCCCCAGTGCACACATTAATTATTTCATGGCAAAATTAGTGGCCTGAGGAGTCCATATTTAAGGGAGTGCAGTCTGATCCAGAAGTCCCAGAGATCATGAAAGCAGCAGATGACATCTCTGTCCCCAGGCTGTAGTCATACAAGAGCCTGCATCTTTTGTCAGACCAGACTGAACCCAGGTCATCACTCTCTGGTCTTCCTTTCAGGCTTCCTTCCATGCTGTGGCTGTGGTGGTGGAGTTGTGGCAGGAGGAGGAGGATGGTCCAACTCACTTAGGTGGGTATTGGGTGTGATTTTGCCCCTCACCCCCTTAGTTAAGACTTTATAAAGAAGGTCCTCACACAGGAGGCGTTGGTCCTCCTGCATGTCCTGCAGTTTTGTGGCAGCCATGCAGGCAAAGGCCTCTTCAGGAGTGGGGGTGGCTCTGAGGGACGCAGAAGCCTCCTGAGTCAGCCTGAGTGCTGAATCCTGCATGTGACTCCCCTTCCTGGGTCTTTTGTTTGGAGGGCGGAGGGGAGGAACCTGCGATTCTGTCAGGCTCCTACTGGGCCCAGGCTTCTCCTGGATGCCACTTAGCCCCGCCTCCTCCTGGCTGCCACTTAGCCCCGCCTCCTCCTGGCTACCACTAACCCCCACCTCCTCCTGGCTGCCACATTCCACAGCCTCCTCCTGTATGGCACATTCTGCAGCCTCGTCCTGGCTGAGGTCTTCCTGTGTATGAAAAAGGGACATAGTTTTAGTTTTTTATTCATCAATCACACACAATTTTCACCTCATGATTGTGGCAAATTGAATGTTAACAAATATAACAGATGATCATTCTGAGCCCAGCATTTTTCATTCTTGTCCCAATTATTTTGCCCACTACTGTCTATTGATATGTAAAACACTTTATTAAATCAGCAATTAGTGATCAATAATAACATCTAGTAAACATCATTTATTTATTGACCAGAAATCTGTACAAGAATGCTATACCTGACTCCAGCTGGGCTCCTCCACTTCTTCCTGGCTGGAAGTCCCAGGTTGGACATCGGAAGCCTCAGCTGGGGTGGAAGATAGGGTGGAAGGAAGAGTGGAAGGAAGGGTTTAGAGGGATTCCCTGACTCTGGTCTGGTCTGGTCTGACAGAAATCGCAGTCTCTCATAGTACCAGAGCCTGGGGACATAAATGTCATCTGCTGCAGCTCCGGATCTCTGGGAATCTGTGAACTTCTTGCGTCCCTAAGATAAGTACTCCTCAGGCCACCAATTTTGGCTTTTAAATAGGGGATGGTTGCCGTGGGGACCACCGGCTTCACCGACTCCAGCAGTTTCTCCAGCGCTGCCTGCCTCTTTTCTTTATGATTATAATGTGGATGTTTCACCTGCCACAGGCAGGGCAGCTCCCTGTACTTGTCCATCCATTTTATCTGCAAGACACAAGACAAGACAAACCCTAAGGTCAGGCGAAACTCTCCTAAACTTGTTACAATATAGGTCTCAATCTAGAAGCAGTATAGGCCCAAGTTTAGATCTTAACTTCGTTATCACGATCGGCGCCTCCAATACTCCTTTCTCCGCTCACAGATCGTACGTACTACGCACGCGTGTTACGCTTTATATACACTGCGCATGCGTGAAACTCCGCCCCTGACGTTCTTTCTAGTCTATTCCCCGCCCCTTCTCATTCAGCGCAGTGGGGGAAGAGCACATGGTGGAGATATAGCAGGTGCGTGCTAATTACAGCAACGAGGAGGAGGAGGAAAGCCGGAGCCTGAAACGTCCCGATCCCAGAGGAGAAGATTTAAGGCATCAAATATGGCCTTTGGGGAGATGTTGGAGATGGTCGACATGCTGAAGAAGGCCGACTATGATGGGAATTATGGACCTTACCCCAACCCCAATGTCAGAAAGGCCAAGATCATGGCGAAAGTAGTCAAGAGTCTGCACCGGAATTTTGGGGTACGACGATCCAAGAATCAGCTCAGGAAGCGGTGGTCAGACCTGAAATTAAGGGAGCACGAGCAGTACAGAAGGATCAGGAGAGTGCTGCAAAAAAGTAAGTAGTTGTGCTGTGTTCCTATTCTTTATGTTTATTACGTTCGTGCTGCTCCATGTGCTTTTCTTAACTGTGCAGTTTAAAATGACAACTTTCATGTTCATGGGCACATTATTCGTTCATATGAAACATTGTTCGTTTGGCCTAGAAAACACAATTTTTTTGGCCATATGCATTTGAATAGATTTTTTATGGCCTACTTCTCTTAAAATAATTTGGTTGTGTAGATGGGTTTGTAACTAGAATGAAATGCAAACTAGATTCTGGGTAAGGAGAGGACACTCAGCAGCAGTTTTTACATCTGGACGCTGGAGCACTAGTGTAGACACAAGAACACCCTTTTTATTAGGGGGTCCCACACAGGTGCTCCAGTGTATACTATAGGGGTGACTCCATCTGTGAAGCTTGTAAAAAACAGGTAAGTATTCAAGCTAGACAAAGGACAAAAAAAATTCTTAATCTTGGAACTCTCCCAAAATAGACAATTGTACCCCACTTCCAAGCAATGTTTCATATTCCTATTTCTGCCATCAAATATCTGTGTGCTAAGTATACCTATTTTTTTTTACATAGGGGATAAAAGACTCGGAGGACACCCCTCATCCAAGGAGTCAACAGACCCCCCACCTCAGAAAGAAGTGGAGACCCACCAAACACAATAGGAGGAGGAGGAGGAAGGAGATGTGGTGGAAATTGTCACCACAACAGGTGAGTGTCTGCGACCACAGGCTTAGGTAATAAGAGATGGATGCCGGAATATTTATAATACATGGTGTGTTTTGTTTCTATCTTTTTAGGTGATCGTGATGTTGTGGATCCAGATCATTTCACCTCTGAAAGTGCACAGATCCTGATCGGGGACATCATGGGGTGTAATAGGGACTTGGAAAACATCCAGAAAAACATCAACGATGTTCAAAAAAAAATGAAGAACATCATTGATGTTTTAGGGAGAGTTTAAAACCCCTCCAAATCCCTTCCCTTTTTTGTGCTTTTTGGCCTCTAAAAATTTCAAACATTTTTTGACATATTCTCGAAAAGCTAAATAATGAAGATGCACACAGTGTGTCAACATGTGCTATCTGCCATCATGGCAGATCAATGGATGCGTTTTGGGGGTGCAACCCCTTCCTCAATAGCAAAGTAGATGGGAGGAAGGGGTTGCACCCCCAAAACACGTCCCTTGATCCCCCGTGATGGCAGCTAGCACATGTTGACATTCACCAATTTGTGTGCATCTTCAAAATTTGGCTTTTCCAGGGGTGACTTCACCCATCTGAACGCAATATCAAACACAGTTTATAAATACTCATGTCTGATATTGCCTTCAATTTCTTGAAAAGTTGAACTTTGTAAGTTCAAGATTTGTGTCTTTCTTGTTGGTTTTAAACATGCCTGTTTTATCTTAAATGGACATTTCTACTGTTAGTAATGTGACCATAAAAATTGTTATACAACAAACATGTTGGTTTGTTTTAAAAACTTTTTATAAATGCACATGTGATTGTGCTGATATTAAAAAGATTGATACTCAAGAATGTGTGGATTATTGTTTGAACGTTCCAAAAATTTTGTTGTGCTCAAATTGGTGTTTTCTGTGACAATCGGGGTTATTTCCTAAGGGAAAATCCATTTTGCACTACAAGTGCAGTTTCAACTGCACTTGTAGTGCAAAGTGTCTTTGCTTTTAGTAAATAACACCCAACAGTGCTTTGTAATGTTACACAATCACGCCATTTTCAGGACTCACCACATTTCTGTCAGGGTCAGTTAAAAGAAACACAAGCAGTAAATGTCACCAAAGATTTTAGTAGTTCAAATGATTTTTTTATTTAAAAAATGTTTCAGACATTGTCTGGCATATTGATGGCCCCCCTACCCGCAAAGTAATCAAGGTATCTTAGATGGACCTCACGGGCACTCAGGGGGGCAAGCCAGGACGGGCACTTTCAAGCGCCATCAGGGTTGGTTCATTATGAATTCCGGCCTCAGGCCCAACTGAGCCAGCATAGTTGGCAGAATTTTGCCGTAAATAGTTGTGTAGAACACAGCACGCCAGGATAATATGATTCAGTTTGTACTCCGCCATGTGTATGGGTGTAAGCAATAGGCGGAACCGGCTGGCCATGATTCCAAACTTGTTCTCCACCACTCTTCTGGCTCTGGCCAGCCGGTAATTAAAAACCCTCTGGTCCGGGGTGAGGGTCCTCATCGGGAATGGCCGCATAAGATGGTCCCCCAGCGCAAACGCTTCATCAGCAATGAAGACGAATGGGAGTCCTTCCACATTGTCTTCTGGAGGTGGCAAGTCCAAGCTGCCATTCTGGAGACGCCTGTAGAACTCCGTCTGGGCGATCACTCCACCATCGGACATCCGGCCATTCTTCCCCATGTCCACATACAGGAACTCGTAAGTAGCCGACACCACCGCCAACATCACAATACTATTGAACCCCTTATAATTATAATAGTATGACCCCGATTTGGGTGGTGGGACGATGTGGACGTGTTTCCCATCAATTGCCCCTCCACAGTTAGGAAAGTCCCACTGCTGGGCAAAGTGGGAGGCCACAGTCTGCCATTCCTGTGGGTTGGAAGGAAACTGTGGAGTCAAACAAGAAGAAAAATGAATCATTTTGCACCTAAACAGGGAAAACAGATTAGACACAAACATTCTTGGCCAACATCAGTATAACATTTATTTTAGGGTGTTTGGAAAGACCAAGGTATAAGGTCCACCTATCAGATCCCCCCCCCCTCATGGGCCATTCCTAACATTTTAGGGGGGGGGAGCTCTTGGACAGGTAACCCTCTCCACTTCATTGATTCATTGAGAGATGAATGCCTAAATAATGTGTATTACTTTGGCCAACCCCTCCTTACTTACACTATTGACAGCCCACTGGACAGGTAAGAAGTGTCATAATACAAAGATTTAAATACACACTGTACACATTTTAGCACATTTGGACATTCTGCTATTACCTATCAAGAAAATAATAGTATACAAAAACTTGAAACAGTACCATTTGAAAGTATACAGGCAGGCCCTTGCACTACATGCTTTGGGGAATTCATCCATACATCTGACCACAAAAGAGATGGGTATAGTGTGTATGGGTTTGGCAAAGTCAGCAGATAGATGATTGAGGATAGATAGAGAATTGGTATCAGCTAACTTAGCAGTTGGGGGGTGGGAGAGTTCCAAATGGTTTGGGGACCCAAAAAATAAAGCCTCTGGCACTCTGCCTGAATTTAAAGCACAAATCAAATTTTTACACATTTTAGGGGGTGTTTGGGGTAAAGCACTACTATGGAGCTGACAAAATACATTGTTAAGTGACTACATGAGGTGAATATCGGGCCAGGAGACCATGCTGGGGAGGTAAGTGAAGGCAAATATGTATGAAGGACAAAAAAAATAATTACATAAAAATCCAGCATGCATGAGGACAAAGGGGACATTCACAGCATATTACAATCATGGTAATTAGGGAAGGAGGAAAGAAATACAATATATTAGCGAACATTAAATACAATAAAATGTGATGTTAAAGGATAAATCTTACCTTAATATAGTCCTTCTGCAGGACCTGGATGATGGCAGAACAGGTCTCTGAGATAATGATCCCCAGAGCCTGGGGGGAGATGCCTGTCGAGAACTTGAGGTCCTGCAGGCTTCTCCCCGTCGCCAAGTACCGCAGGGTGGCGACTAGCGACTTGGTCCGGAGTGATGGCTTGCCTCATGCAGGTATCCTGCCTGCTAATATAGAGGGTCAGCAAAGCCAACAAACGGTGAAATACGGGGTCCGTCATCCAGAGAATGTTCCTGAAATCATCAGGATTATTCTCACGGATCTCACGGAGCAAAGGCATATAACAGAACTGGTCACGCTGAAGCAACCAATTCTTGGTCCATGAACTCCTCCCCACCCTGTTCAGGGACTGGACTTTTGTCAAGGTAAGGACCTCAACACCAAGCCCCCGCACAGCATGAACTCTACAAGGAGTACGTATACGCAACATGGCTAGAAAACGGTCGGCTGCTCAGAACGAAGTAACAGAACGCACTGAAGAACAGCAAGGCCTGTGAAGAGCGACCTGAAAAACCGCAACGAGCGGACAAGATCGCACAGAAAATTCCAATACGAACTGACTGCGCGCACTGAAGAGCAGATACAAACCCACAAGCACAAACTGAACAGCAGAAAACGATCTGAAAACCACGAGTCTGAAAAAGTGCAAATCGTCTCTCACCAAACTTTTACTAACACGAGATTAGCAAAAGGAGCCCAAAGGGTGCCGCGCTTGGTTCTGAACTGGCCTTTTCTAGTCTCGTCGTACGTGGTGTACATCACCGCGTTCTTGGCGATCAGAAATTCCGACAACTTTGTGCGACCGTGTGTATGCAAAACAAGTTTGAGCCAACATCTGTCGGAAAAAATGCATGGATTTTGTTGTCGGAATGTCCGATCAATGTCCGACCGTGTGTACGGGGCATAACAGTGGGGAGGGCTTAAGTGATGTGGTTAAACAAAACCCATGCTTCCTTGTACCTATAAAAAAAATTGGTTTGATTGCTTGATCTGAGCCTAACTTAACTATTTAAGGACCGGAGGAATTTCCCCCTTAATGGCCATTTTTTGCGATACGGCACTGCGTCACTTTAACTGACAATTTCGCGGTCGTGCGACACTGTACGCAAACAAAATCGACGTCCTTTTTTTCCCACAAATAGAACTTTCTTTTGGTGGTATTTGATCACCTCTGTGGTGTTTATTTTTTGCGCTATAAACAAAAAAATGAGCGACAATTTTGAAAAAAAAAACTATATTTTATACTTTTTGCTATATTAAATATCCCAAAAACAAATTAAAAAAACTAAATTTTTTCATCAGTTTAGGCAGATATATATTCATCTACATATTTTTGATTAAAAAAAATCGCAATAAGTGTATATTGAATAGTTTGCGCAAATGTTATAGCATCTACAAATAGGGAATAGATTTATGGCATTTTTATTATTTTTACCAGTAATGGCGGCGATCTGCGATTTTTGGAGGTGGACAGATCAGACACTTTTGACACATTTTTGGGACCACTGACATTTATACAATGATCAGTACTATAAAAATTCACTGATTACTGTGTAAATGTCACTGGCAGGGAAGGGGTTAACACTAGGGTGCGATCAAGGGGTAAAATGTGTTCTCTCCTGTGTGTTTCTAACTGTATGGGGATCGGACTGACTAGAGGAGGAGACAGATCGCTGTTCCTACTTAGTAGGAACAGACGATCTGTCTCTCCTCTCCTGACAGAATGGGGATTGATGTTACAGGTGACCAGCTACACCACCCATGTAACCTATATCATCGAATGTCCCTGCCGGCTGCAATATGTGGGCAGGACTACTAGACCCCTTTGTGTACGGATCAGGGAACATATTAATAACATTAAAAAAGGGTTCCCCAAACACAACCTCTCCAGACACTTCGATGAATTTCACCACAGGGACCCGTCTGGCCTCATTTTTTATGGGATTGATACCATAAAAAACCATTGGAGGGAGGGCAGTAAGAGGATATTGATATCACAAAATAAAACAAGATGGATACATCGCTTGGATTGCCTTGTCCCCAGGGGTTTGAAAGTAGAGATAGACCTAAACTGTTTTTTGTCCAACTTTTAAGGGTCTCTCCCCCACCAGCCATAACCATTCCTTAAAGTTTCTCCAGTTCACCACCCCGTGATTGAACCTTGGGCTATATATTTTTATTTATATTTTTATTCATAATTTTAAATTCATATTTTTAACCCTTATCTACATCAACACGTTAGGTTCTGCACCTCACATAGTTTATACTGTACCCCCTTTGAGTAGGACTTCAGACTAGATTATAGGCCCTTAACCAATTTATTCACTTAGAATTTTGCATCCTCTTCTAAACATTCTATATATATTTTTACAGGCCTTTATTATGAATGCAAATTTTCTGTCTAATATATTCTTTATACAGGCCTTTATTATGTATGTGATTTCTTGTTTTTGGTTGATGATGCACAGAAATATTTTTATTGCTGCCCCCAACACATATCCTTGGGCATATATCACCCTTTGGAAATATATACAATTTTTCAGATCTTTTATACATATTTTTAATTATATTCATTCCCATTAATAATAATTTTTTTAATATTTTTTATATATCCTTTCATTTTTATCTTTAAATTCCCCTTCTCTCTCTTTTTTGTTTTTGTTTTGTATTTGGATTCATACTGTTTTGGGATATTCAATATTAAATATTAAATGTATTTGTTATCATGTTCTCCAATCCGGGGTTTCCCCTCGCTGATTGTTTACTTTTATGACTTGCCATATATGCCATGTCATGTTATCCTATGCTGCGTTTTTTTCTGCTAAATGGAGGCGCCTAAAATACTATTATGTATTACTTCCACATGATGGCGCTAGACCATTAACAGGGATATTAATGGTTTCCTATGGGGAGTCACGAGGACGGGTACCGAGCATCTGATTGGCTATAGCGGCACCTCCATTTCCCTATTTAGACGTGTGGAGTACCAAGATGGCCGCGCCTCAGATGACGTCTTGATGACGAAACGCGTAAGACGTGGCCTCGTGATACGCACACGTCAGCACCTCTCTCTTCGAGCTTGTGTTAGTTCCGGTTCTAGCTGTCGGGCGGTGGAACGCACGCCATACCACGCTGCCCCACAGCAGTGAGCCGGTTATCGGGACATTGTTGGAGCATTGGCAGCTCCAGTTTTTTATGGATTATCTCTAAACAACCTTTTTTATTATATCTGAATGAATTTTCAATAATAAAACTTCAAATTTTTTATGGATTCATGCTATGAAGTGTTTTCTTCTCCCACTTCATATGGATGCTTGTTATTGGGGATAACACTACGCCGGAGCAGGATAAAGCACCCCTGGACGGAGGATCATTTCCCGGTTCCGCCATCGCAGGATTGTCTGCATATGCCTTTTACCCCTGCAGTGGTTAGGCAGTCCGGTGAGTGCAAACACGAGTGGGGGTGTAGGGAAGGACGGGATATTAACAGTTGAAGGCTGTAACTACGCTTCCCCTTCACCAGAAGGACACACCTTTAGGACTTTTTTGTGGACATTTTCAATATTTTTTACATATTAATAACCAATAATTTTTTCCTGTTTGGATTTTTATGCACATATGAATTGTCTTGTTTTGATTGCCTTAATTGTGATTTTTTATACACACAGACTGGGTTTTTTTACAAATATTTTCTCACATATATCATTTTTTTATTGTCAGTTTCCACTTTTTATTTTTTATTTTTTATTTGGATTTTTATGCACATATGAATTGTTTTGTTTTTATTGCCTTAATTTTGATTTTTTATACACACAGGCTGGGGTTTTTTTACAAAAAAAATGTTTTACATATAGAATTTTTTTTTATTGTCAGTTTCCACTTTTTATTTTTTATTTTTATCTTTCCACATTTTCTCCCTAAAAAAATTGTTTGTGTTGACCATCATTATTGTTTATATATTGGACTCTGTTTCTCTGCCATTTTTAAGATATAGGTATTAATCTCTACACACATTTAATTTATTGAATATTGGATTTTTGCATGTATTTTAGGAGCACTCTGCACTTTTTTTCCTATTACACTCAATAGGTGGACCATTCACACTTGAGAAATCTCAGCGTCTTTACATGCACAATAATAATTTTTTGATACAAATAATAATTTTCTTGATACAAATATTTGTGATACACATGTTTATAAAATTAATTTTTTTAAGAACTATCACCTATACACATATAGCTGGACAGCGCCAATTCCCCTGCTTAGAATAACTTTTTACGTTTTGGATCTCACCTCGGTGATTTTCATTTATAGGGGGGGCAGCAGTCCCTTTTTCCTATATTCCTAAGTGCTGAATTATTGTTACTTATCTCCCTTATTGATGTCATCTCTCACATTCACTTGTACATTATTCTTGATATATAGGCATACCCCTCCCTCTTTTTTACCCTCTCTATCCCTGCGATAAAGGGATTGCCCTTTCTGTCCTTCTATGAAATTAGTGCCCTACCACCAGAATCTGTCTATCCTTTCCCTTTGCTTCCCCCCATGCTCACTAGAGGAATTCTTCCCCTGACAGCTAGGAGAGTCCCTCCCTGGCACTTCCCCCTCTATCCTTCCTGACTGTCACCCATCTACTCGTTTCTAGTGCCTGCACCTCTTTGTCTCCACCTGCCTCTGTGCTGGCCCCTGCCGTGTACGTTCCCGGCTCTCCTTTAGTATGGAGGGTCTTCTCAGGGCTGACAATTGCTTCCCTAGATTCAGAACCTGGGCTTCCAGGGAAACAATGTGCTTACATTTTGCACTGCAGTATTCACCTTCGATCAGATCAAGGAATGCATACATGCCTCAAGTGGTACACCGAGTCTCATCTCCACACCCACCGGGCATTGTACCTACTAATTTAATAAGGATTGGGGATTATACCCTGTCCAAATGACCTAACAACTAGCTTCCTGGTACTAATACTCAACAATACAATACAGAGGTACTCAACAAGACAATACACAGGTACTCGCCGCCCATGTGCACTCGCAGACCATGTGGACTCACAATACACAGGTACACACAATACACAAGTATACACAATACACAGGTACTAATGAGCCACAGACAACACTCACAATACACAGGTGCTCACACTAAACAGGTACTTTGATCCTTGTTATAACCTTCTATTTTCAACTCTGGTTTTTAACTCACCACTTAGTCCAGTTCCACTTTGTCTAAGTTCCAGCAAGCAAAAAGTGGCAAGCTCAAAGATGAGCAGGCTCAAAATGAGTTCTACAGAAAGTTATGTAGGCCTCAAGCACCTGTAACCAATTAACCACTCCCCTTAATAAGTAGGCTAAAGGAAGGAAAGAAAAAAAAAAGGCTGTTTAAAAAGTGACAGAAAAGGTGCCAAAAAAGCTACAAGGAAAAACCACAAAAAGAACTCAAAAATGCAACACAGCAACCACCAGCAGTCAAAAGCAAAACCTGTTCACATTCTCCACTCAAGGTTCCCATCGTTCAGCCACCAACCAGCAAGTCTGGCAAATTCAGATGTGCTCTACAGAAAGTTTTATAGGCCTCAAGCACCTGTGACCAATTAACCACTCCCTTTAATTGTAAGGCTGAAGGAAAGAAAAAAAAAAACGTTATTTAAAAAGTGACAGAAAAGGTGTAAAAAAAGCTGCAAGGAAAAACCCCAAAAAGAACCCAAAAATGCAACACAGCAACCACCAGCAGTCAAAAGCAAAACCTGTTCACATTCTCCACTCAAGGCTCCCACCGCTCAGCCCCCAACCAGCAAGTCTGGCCTGATCTATGCTATACCTCATCCAGGCTGTACAGAGCAAACCTGGTCCTGCATGGTGGAAAAAGCCCAGAATGTAAGATGGCAATGGCCATATGTATCATTATAAAATCAGGAACAGACATGCATATGACAGGTATAACCCCATCCAGGAATCTTTATCCTCAAGGGCCCCTCTACATACTGCAAGTTTATCACTGCTGTCAGTGAGAGAAAACTCAATGTCATCGTTAGTGTCAGCAGGAGAAAATAAGTCCCACTGGCAGTGTCAATTGGAATAAAATAACCCCCATTGTCTGTGTCAATAGGATAAAATAAATCCCATGGTTGGTGTCAGTGTAAGGTAAAAATGCTTCGTACTTTTGATGTCAGTGGGAGTAAAATACATCCCATATCATTAACATCAATAAGAATAAAAAAAGGCCCTGTATTGTTAGTGCCAGTTGGAGAAAAAATAATCCTATTCATGTTCGGTATTAAACATGCTGCTTTGCTACACAACATACAGAGACAGGCACTCTACCTGTATCTGTACCCCAACCTATACTTGGTCTCAATAACCTACATTTACATTATCTGTTAACTGGAAGCAATTATTTTCAATTTGGTGGATTTATTAGCACCACTTTGAAACGGTGGTGCTATTAGAAACACCTAAGTCTGCTGTACGTCAGTAAAGCTACCACAATGGAAAGCAGGGATTTTTGAATCTGTCACAGGCTATTTAAAGGGGCCATAGGGCCAGAAAAGTATTTCTAGGAACCTATTGAATACCCCTGAGATTGTTGCAGTATGTGACCTTCTATTTACACTCTGCAGGCGTTGGCCAGCCCTGCTTTATACTATGAAATAAATAAAAATTTTAACAGTGGCCATGTGATCCCCTCATAATGACTACAGCAGGAATGCAGATGTAGGAATGCAAGCACAATAATCTCACTAAGAGAACCCACAAGTGATATAAGAAATTGCCAGGGAATGTAAAAGTCTACAAAAATTAAAATGTCAGTTTTGGGTGGACTCTTTTGTAAAAAAAAAAACATTGAATAAAAATTATGTATACACTAATGAACACATTCTGCCAGTGCTTTAAGTCTCTAGTAGAGTGGTTGCCAACCAGTGGTCCGTGGTCCATGAGAAAAATTTGGTGAGCCCCAGGGGTTCTGCTGCAAATCAACATTGTGTTAGATACACTGCCCAAGGTTGTTTTCAGTGTTGTTAATGCACGCTGACAGTCAATACTGTCAGCACGCATTGATACCTGATGCCGACTTTGTAGTTCTTGCTCCTGTGAACTCAGAGGGAGTAGTGCATAGAGTGGGAAGTGAAGAAGGGGACTTTCAATGGCAACGCTGATCAGAGACTGTAGGAGTGAACATGGAGGTTGAGTACATGGCTGGATAAGGAGGTGAGATTCAGTGATGAGTCTGTGTAAGGTAAGGTGACCAGATTTTTAAAATGAAATCCGGGGACATTTTTTTTTTTTTTACTAGTAATGGCAGCAATCGACGACTCTTGCCCGCCGCCACCCACCTCGCAGCCTGTCAAGTCTAAAGCCCCATACACACTATCAGATTTTCTGCTGATTTTTTCCTTCAGATTTACCAAAACCATATAATATGAGGTCAAACCTTAGGAGTTTCAATTTGTATGCAATCAGGCAGGCCCTCGCACTACATAGTTTTGGTAAATCTGAAGACAAAAATCAGCAGAAAATCTGATAGTGTGTATGGGGCTTTACTCTTCGGGCCCCGGCTACTACTGGGAGGGGAGCAGAGGAAGATCACTCCACCAGGGAAGGCAAGGAGATAAGCAGGCAGGCAGCTGGCCGGGACTTGAGCCAAGGCAGAAGAACATGCGAGTGGAGCTGAATGGGCGAAACTGAAGAAATAGCCCCTCCGCTCTGACCAGCACATGATCATCAGAAAGGGGCACAGATAATGGAAAAAAATAAACCCCCATAAGCTAGTAGGAGCGGCAGAGGGGGGGGGTGCAATTCAGATTTTTTATTTTTATTCTGCATGGGCTGTCTTTGAAATTGCCCCAGCCCCTGTTCAAATCCAATCCGGGGACAAAACTGGGACAGACTTGGTCCGGGGACAGTGTCCTCAATCCGGGGACTGTCCCCAGAAACCGGGGATGTCTGGTAACCCTAGTGTAAGGCAGCAGTGTGATGCAGAGGGTGGGGGGCAGAAAGATGGAGCATTGTGTTTATAAGGCATGTCAAATTCTTGTTAGTGGTACATGTGCTTCTAAATGGTGAGTTTAGTGGTCCGTGAGGTCTGAAAGGTTGGCGACAACTGCTCTAGTACTCTAGTCTACATCTATCCCTGAGCCTAGAGAAACAGTACGTTGCAACCAATCAGCTTAATGAAAGATGGATTTTTTTTGTCTTGCACAGCTGCTGCAGATTCTGGCTGCTCATTTTGATAAATTCCCTTCTGTGACTTTATGAGCTAGAGATTCCAAAATCACCCCATAAAAGTTTATTTTTAGTTGCACTGTAAAGAAATAATAATGATCCGATGCATCATAAGTGAGATGCCTCCATCCCTAAATAAAATACAATAGAAGATACATAGGTCGTGAGACTTTACATGAGGCAGCTTACAAGGTAAACATAATTGTACATTTATTGCATGATAACAAGTTACATATTACAATGATTCAATCAATTCCAAACATAAAAGAATAGTAAGCTGATATATAATCAATAAACACAATATAAAAGTATAAATTCATAACTGTCCCAATATTGGCATCCATGATGTTCTCAGATAGGTGAAAATGCATGATGACATAATGTATAATGACCAGAAGAATTCTTGAAATCCCAAAACTCTATGCGTTTTGTGAGATAAGAATGCCAAAATAATAATGTCATATTACTAATAACTCCCAGAAAAAAGGAGGCAGAGGATGATAAACAAAGAGGATAATTAAGTTGGGCATCTAGCCTCATAACTTACATGTCAGCTCAAAATATATATATAAGAATAGACCCAGCATCCATGGAGCGAGGGATGCAGAGGAAACATCTATCCTGGGGACTGTGGCGGAGTGACCCAGCCAGGCCATGCGGCAAACAGAGGGCGGACCAGGTTTCGTGGATGTAGGTTTAACCACTTCAATACCAGGCACTTATACACCTTCCTGCCCAAGATAATTTTTAGCTTTCAGCGCTGTCGTAAATTGAATGACAATTGCGCGGTCATGCTACAACAAATAAAAAAAGACCGAAAATTTTGAAAAAAAAAAAAGTTTTTCTTTGTTTCTATTAAACTTTTTTCTAAATAAGTACGTTTTCATCTTCAATGATTGGCACTAATATGGCGGCACTGATGGGCACCGATGAGGTGGCACCAATGAGGTGGCACTGATGGCACTGATAGGCGGCACTGATGGGCACTGATAGGTGGCACTGATGGGCACTGATAGGTGGGCACTCATAGGCGGCACTGATGGGCACTCATAGGCGGCACTAATGGTCACTCATAGGCGGCACTGATGAGTACTTATGGTTGGCACTGATGGGTGCTTATGGGTGGCACTGATAGGTAGCACGGATGGGCACTGATGGACACTGATGGGTGGCATTTCTGGGCATCACTAATTTTTATTGTGCCATAGAAGTGCCAGTCAGTGCCCATTTGTGGGCACTGATTGGCATATGTTGATCATTGACTTTCACATGTGGATGGCCATGGGGGATGTACCTGGCCATCCACATGTTAGGAGCTTCCCTGGTGGTCTAGTGTGGGCATCCGAGGGGGGCTGCGCTGATAAACAATCAGCACAGACCCCCCCTCTGTCAGACGCGAGTGAGGAAAAGCCAATCACCGGCTTTTCCTGTTTACATCATGATCAGCCGTGATGGGACACAGCTGATCACGTGGTAAACAGCCTCCGCCGAAGGCTCTTTACCGAGATCGGTGTAGCGGTGTGTCAGGCTAATACACCGCACCACGGATCGCCACGGGCGCACGGCGGCTGTTATCCTGCAGGGCATCATGTGACGCCCAGTCAGGATAATTGAACCACCGCCCGGCCGTCATTCTGACCGGGTGGGAAGTGGTTAAGAAATGTAAAAGATTGATAACTGCGCCTTTGGGCAGTATTGATCTGTACAAATATATATATATATATATATATATTTATATATATATTGGATATATAGAATTATAAGTACAGTATCTCACAAAAGTGAGTACACCCCTCACATTTTTGTAAATATTTTATTATATCTTTTCATGTGACAACACTGAAGAAATGACACGTTGCTACAATGTAAAGTAGTGCGTGTACAGCTTGTATAATAGAGTAAATTTGCTGTCCCCTCAAAATAACTCAACACACAGCCATTATTGTCTAAACCGAGTACATCCCTAAGCAGTGGCGGCTGGTGCTCAAAATTTTTTGGGGGGCGCAAACAAACTGAAAAATTCTGAAAAAAAACCATCAATCGCAGCCACTGTCATCAAAACGCAGCCACTGTGTTATCAATCGCAGCCACTGTCATCAAAACGCAGCCACTGTGTTATCAATCGCAGCCACTGTCATCAAAACGCAGCCACTGTCATCAAAAACGCATCCACTGTGTCATCAAAAACGCATTCACTGTCATCAAAAATGCAGCCACTGTGTCATCAAAACGCATTCACTGTGTCATAAAAACGCATCTACTGTCTCATCAAAACGCATTTACTGTGTCATCAAAAACGCATCCACTGTGTCATCAAAAACGCATCCACTGTGTCATCAAAAACGCATCCACTGTGTCATTAAAAACGCATCCACTGTGTCATCAAAAACGCATCCACTATGTCATCAAAAACGCATCCACTGTGTCCACTGATCCCAGAAACCACGATTGTCTACTTAATAGCAGCCAGCATCTCTTTGAACAAGGGGGAAGGGGGGCAAGTTATCAAAGAAGGATACTCACAGTGATTTGGGGGGCTGGGAGAGGATGCTGTATGTGCTAGGGGCCACTTTGGGAGCAGAGAGGATTTGTGCTGGGGGGGTCTAATTTTATATTCAACCCCCCTTCTAGCACAAATCCTCTCTGCTCCCAAAGTGACCCCTAGCACATACAGAATCCTCTCCCAGCCCCCTAAATCACTGTGATTATCTTTCTTTGATAACGTGCCCCCCTTCCCCTGCAAGTGTCATATTCAGACCTCAGATCAGCACGTCCTGTGTATGTGTCCTTTCTCCTCCCCCTCTCCCTCTGTCTGTGTATAGGAAGAGTCCGGGTGTTAGTGAGACAGGAGAGGGGGGGCAATGGGGAAGAGAAGGACAGATACAGATGCAGCTGTGCTGTGCTGGAGCTCACCCTCCTTGCCAGACTGGAACCCATCCCTCATACTGCTCTTACCTTCCTCCGACGTCACTTCCGGCTTTCGTCTGTTTCACGAAAGCCGGAAGTGACCTCATGATTTGAAAAGCAATGCTCCCGCCCATAGAATCACACTGATTCTACAGGCGGAAGCTAATCGGCATTTTCGTTTGCGCCACAAGGCAGGTTAAAGGCCCGCAAATGAAAGGCGTCACATCTGCAATCTCGTGATTGCATTGACGTAGCGCTTCCCATAGTGTACTGCGTCCGGCGCCACAGTGCACTTTGTTAAAGGACTTTTTTTTTCGTTTTGTTCTTAAAGGGGCTGTTTTAAATTTTTTTTTTTTGACTACAGGAAGGGGGGGGGGGGGGGGGGCAGCGCCCTGGCGCCCCCTATGGACGGGCCGCCACTGCCCCTAAGTGAAAATTTCCAAATTGGGCCCAAGGTGTTAATATTTTGTGTGGCCACAATTGTTTTTCAGCACTGCCTTAACCCTCTTGGGCATGGAGTTCCCCAAAGCTTCACAGTTTGCCACTGGAGTCCTCCTCCACTCCTCCATGATGCCATCACGAAGCTGGTGGGTGTTAGAGACTTTGCGCTCCTCAACCCTCCATTTGAGGATGCCCCGCAGATGCTCAATAGAGTTTAGGTTGGAAAACATGCTTGGCCAGTCCATCACCTTTACCCTCAGCTTCTTTAGCAAGGCAGTGGTCTTCTTGGAGGTTTGTTTGGGGTTGTTATGTTGGAATACCGCCCTGTGGCCCAGTCTCCAAAGGGAGGGGATCTTGCTTTGCTTCATTATGTCACAGTACATGTTGGCATTCATGGTCCCCTAAATGAACTGTAGGTCCCCAGTGCCAGCAGCACTCATGCAGCCCCAGACCATAACAGTCCCACCACCATGCTTGACTGTAGGCAAGACACACTTGTCTTTGTACTCATCACCTGGTTGTCGCCACACACGCTTGACACCATCAGAACCTAATAAGTTTATCTTGGTCTCATCAGACCACAGGGCATGGTTCCAGCAATCCATGTCCTTAGTCTGCTTGTCTTCAGCAAATTGTTTGCGGGCTTTCTTGTGCATCATCTTTAGAAGAGGCTTCCTGCTGGGATGACAGCCATGCAGACCAATTTGATGCAGTGTGTGGCGTATGGCCTGAGCACTGACAGGCTATCCCCCCTCCCCTTCAACCTCTGCAGCAATGCTGGGAGCACTCATACGTCAATTTCCCAAAGACAACCTCTGGATATGATGCTGAGCACGTGCAGACAAAAAAAATAGGTAGTACTACGTATTACCAAGGGGGCGGACTTTTTAGGCTGAGAAACACTGGAGAGGAAGTAACAGTATGAAAATATAAATTTATTGAAGGTTACAAATACATAAAAGTAAGAATGAAAATGATAACATAAATGCATCTATGAATATTGTGCAGTGAGCCCTTGTATGTCTACTTGTTTCGCTGCTAGGCTTCCTCAGGACACGGCCAAGGTTCACAGACAAGACAGATAACAGAATATGTTTCTCTATCTGAAATGAGATATGATGTCATTAGACACACATAACTAACACATAAACAAACTGTTCAAGATAAAAATCATGCGCTAAGCAATTGCGAGTGCAGAGACGAACATCAAGACATTACCTTGTTTGGAATGCACAACCATGTACAGTCATGTACAGTTACCGAAAAACCACGAATACAGCACAATCCCCTGCAGGCCTCTTCCAATGTGGCAATTGCGATTTCTGCGATTTGTTACTCACAGGACCTTCGGTTCTTCTCCCAGATGGTCGTACACACGTCCTACGGCACCACATTACATGCCAAACTCAAGGTGTTAGCTATATAATTTTTTGTCAATGTGGAGCCTTTTATGTGGGCAAAACTATTAGGCCCTTTTGGAGAAGAATCAAGGACCATGTATATTTTGCTACAAATGGTCTTCTGAATACCTCAATGGGGTATCACATAGCTTTCAAGCATATGTATGACCCCATGGTGTGACCCTATGGTGTTTAAATTTGCTGCTCTGGACGTTGTTTATGCTGAACCTCGTGGGGGCGATTTTGATAAAAGAGTACTCCAACGTGAAACACAATGGATACATAAATTACAAGCCACGGTCTACCCAGGCTTAAATGATATGATCAGTTTTAAATCCTTTAAATCCTGAATAGATTCAGTCCATTAATATTCCATGCGATTTGTTTGTTTCTGATTTCATTCTTCTGCCTTCCTAAATTGCTTCCCTTACCACCATTCCCCTCCTTGTTCTTTAAGATAGGGTAACACAGAAATATAAATTGAATTTTTATTTGTAACATTCGCAAGGCTTACTAGATTATCTCAATGGAGATAGCTGATGTATATGCATATACAGTACTATATATATAGAATCGGTATCCGACCGTCAGTAAATATGACTTGCTGGAGAATTAATGCATGATTTCAGATTAACGGTGTTTATATATTTTTAGCATACTGTTTATGTAATTTTGTCGGATGCATCTATGTTTCTGTTTTTCTGATTTATCGTGGGCTATCCTCTTGTGAGTGGTGGTCACGAGACATCTTAAGCCGAATGCATTAATATGTAGCCTCTCTGCACATACACGATCAGGGTGGCATACCGATAAGAATAATAAGAATTTTCTCATTAGCATTTGTATGCATAATTTTTATCTATTGTAATTGGGGCCTGGGCAGCAATGTTAACACTGAGTCTTTCAGAAATATGTAACTCCCAGACAGTGGTGGCACTGCGTACTTTTACTGACATTTGTAGTCCATCAACTATCGGATTTAGCCTAAAACCGATAGACACAGCAGTTCCTACAATGCCCAGAATGCAGTTGTTATACTCTAATATGGCTGGCGCATGCGTGAGGTTTCCTCTGCCGGGATGCTGCACCGCTCGGAAATAATTCTAACTTTTCAACCTTTGATACTCGCTTAAAAGAACACATTCAAACGTTCACGAAAGATTTGTTAGTCAAAAAAGAGGACAAACTCGCACGTGACAAATTAACCTTTGCAGGCAAATATGCCTGCAATTGGCCTCAAACTAACGGCCAATGAGGGAACCGTAAGTTCACCGATGTACAAAGAAATAGACGTAAACCTAATGATAAAGCAAGTGATTCTGATTCCTCCGTTAACTCTTATTTATCACAAGGCTTTAGGACTTCGGACCATGGCCGACAGAGAGGTCGAGGCTCAAGGAAGAGAACACAAACAGGTGGTGGGCACCAATCAGGTACAGACAAGAAAAGAGCACTGGGTGAACCAAATCCTCCCACTACTGACAAAAATATGGAAAGCACTGATCTCTCTGTGGTAAATACTGGGCTAACTATGTTTCCTAATCAAGCACTGGGTGTCTCCTCTGACATTTCTTCTATCACTACACCTTCAACTTCTAAGGCTGAACAGAGTACTCGACTACAAATCATAGACTGCGCCCAAACCTTGATGGCATCCAGGCCCGTCTGGAGCAATCCAGAAAAAAAATTATGCATAGATCAATTTTTTCCTACCACCAATACAAAACGGGTACGCGCCAATTCTGACAGCAGATGTTCCTGTGACCCCATAATGATTACACCAATAGCAACAGAACAGAATCTCCCCAGAAATGAATATAGATTAGAAGTGATCGATCTATCATCATATCCCCTCAATAGCGTTGAACAGGAGCTATTGCAGCTCGGCCTCAGTTTCTGTCCCAATTCTTCACCAAACAGGTTCGAGATCATTAAAGATCTGTACTTGTTTGCGAGAAAGCTTACTTTAAAGTTTATGTATGACAGTGACAGACGGGGTAAACAGGCGCAGATCTCTCACCAAGAGATCTGGAAAGACTTTTCAGTGGCTGAATTCAGAGCCTTAAAATCTGGTCTTACTCCTATAAGAGAGCGAACCTACTACAACCACTCAACATACCCCTGAATCGGAGTTAATCCGTGGTCAACGTATACAAACAACTCTTTTTTTTAAAAGATATCAGGTCACTAGGAGAGGCAATCAAAAAAAAAGTCTACCCACTTCCCCTCCCTACATATCAACTCCAATGTATGGATGTTTTTGGCCCAAACCATCAAAGACATCAAAACTATCTCAATGAGAAAAACGACCAACCCTGATCTGAGTGAGGCTCACCAAACAGCCCTATTTAATTTAAGCAACAATCCTGACTTGATAATCAAGCTGTCAGACAAAGGCGGGAACGTGGTATTGATGGATACTTTAGCATATAGAAATATGTGTTGGGACATCTTAAAGAAAAGACTCTGGTATAAACCAATTGCTGCTAGTGTCTTAACGAAATTTATTCAACAGTATGATGATCTTTTACAATCTGCCCTTGCTAGCGGCTTGATCATGTAAGAGATCTTTAAAGGTATTCAAGTTGCTCACCCAAAAGTACCCACCTTTTATTCCTTCCCAAAAATTAACAAACACGAAACCACTTGGACGTCCCATTGTTTCAAGTATAGGTTCCAAAACAGAAAGAGCGAGTATTTTTGTAGATCAGTACCTACGACCTCATGTCACCACTTTACCCTCCTATGTTAAAGATACCCCAGACCTGTTAAAAACCTGGAGGGTCTAACTGTTCCATATGGGTGCCTTTTGGTAACCATTGATGTGGAAATTCTATACTCATCTATCCCACAGTTGCCAGATTTCTAAACGAAAGAGGACCCACATTTTCGGACCTTAATGGCTTCGTGCTACAACTCCTGTTGCATATTCTTTCCAAAAATGTCTTCTCTTTTGATGGTTCCCACTTCCTCCTGGTACAGGGGGTCGCTATGGGCACATGTTGTGCACCTTCCTACGCGAATCTGTACCTGGAGGGGTGGGAACGGGATCTTTTTGCCAGCGATAAACACTCAAATCTTTTTTCCTATGTGCTGCGGTGGTTCCGCTATATAGATGACATTCTGTTATTGTGGGCGGGACCACCAGCAGCACTAGAGGATTTCATGGCTATCCTAAATCAGAATGATTACAACTTGAAGTTCACCATGCAGTCTAGCGTCACTACAATCACATATCTAGACATTACTATTAAAATGAGTCAGGAGGGCCAAATTAATACATCACTGTTTCGTAAACCCACAGTGGGTAATACAATACTACATGCGTGGAGCGAGCACCCACGCCCTCTCGTCCAGAGCATTCCATTTAGCCAGTACATACGCCTAAAATGGAACTGCTCAACGAATGCCGACTTTAAGCATGAAACGACTTCTAGCGCGAGGTTACACCAAAACGAGTCTTAAAAAAGACTTTAAAAAGGCTGTAACCAGACCTAGAAACGCCTTGCTTTTCCCGGAACCAAAACAAGTTAGTCCAGACGTAGTGAGATTCATCACAACCTATTCTGACCAGCATCAAACCATACGTTCTATCATCCAAAAACACTGGCATATTCTAACTACAGATCCCTCCATCAGCAAATACATAGGCTCTCGTCCCAAAATCACCTTTCGACTAGCTAAATCTTTAAAGGACTCCCTAGTACGAAGTCATTACCGAAAAACCAGGAATACAGCACAATCCCCTGCAGGCCTCTTCCAATGTGGCAATTACGATTTCTGCGATTTGTTACTCACAGGACCTTCGGTTCTTCTCCCAGATGGTCGTACGCAGGTCCTACGGCACCACATTACATGCCAAACTCAAGGTGTTATCTATATCATTTTTTGTCGGATGCATCTATGTTTCTGTTTTTATGATTTATCGTGGGCTATCCTCTTGTGAGTGGTTGTCACGAAACATCTTAAGCCGAATGCATTAATATGTAGTCTCTCTGCACATGCACGATCAGGTTGGCATACCAATAATAATAAGAAGAAGAATTTTCTCATTAGCATTTGTATGCATAATTTTTATCTATTGTAATTGGGGCCTGGGTAGCAATGTTAACACAGAGTGTTTCAGAATATGTAACTCCCAGACAGTGGTGGCACTGCGTACTTTTACTGACATTTGTAGTCCATCAACTATTGGATTTAGCCTAAAACCGACAGACACAGCAGTTCCTACACTGCCCAGAATGCAGTTGTTATACTCTAATATGGCCGGCGCATGCGTGAGGTTTCCTCCGCCCAGATGCTGCACCGCTCAGGTTTCTCCCCTTATGTGTATTGTCCGTCTCTCTATATAGACCTCTCTGCACAGGCGCAGAGAGTATGAGAGCCGATATCCTACAATTCCCACAATCCCTCTAGCATATGACATGATGCCCTATAAATACCTCTCAGCTGCCGCAAGCCCTGTGTGCATTGCATTGCTGTCTCCCAGGGGCATGCTATGATATTGAAACTGTAGCCTCCCTGGCGGTTTTCCCGAGTGTGGCTCGGGGTTAAAATTCAAGACCATTAGCGGTAACCCCGAGCCACACTCGGGATTACATCGCAGGATCCTGGTGTGCCTTTACTTACCTTGTCCCCGGGATCCTGCGATGTCCCCCGCAGTGTCCGTGGGCTCCGTCCTCCTCTGAAGCCTCTCCTTGCCAGGCTCCGTTCCCTGCGAGCGTCACGACGCACGGGGCGGAGCCTGGTGGCAAATTAAAAAAAAAGTAAAAATCATAACACATACAGTACTGTAATCTTACAGATTACAGTACTGTATGAAATTATTTTACATCCCTTTTGTCCCCAGTGCTTTGGCCCATGCCCTGCATGCAGTTTTATGTGATATATACTGTTCTTTCTGCCTGGAAACTGGAGATTGTCCATAGCAACCAAAAAGTGTCCCTTTACGTCAAAAGTGGCTTTAGACCAGCTAGAAAACAGCGATAGTAAATTAGAACACTTGCAGAATTGAGCGATAGTGAATCGTGGGGAAATTTATTTTATTACTATTTATTTTTATTTTTTTTAATTATTTATTTTTATTTATTATATTATAATTTATGTTTTTGTGTTTCAAACTTTATCATACCCGGGATATCTACTAGACTCTTGTTTGGACAGATTTAAGTGTGTTATTGTTAAGAATTACAGACCTACAATATAAAACGCCAAATTTCCATGCAAAATAATTGTACCGCTTTCAGCACCTAAAATCCGAAATAATCATACCGCCAGGGAGGTTAAATGTAAGTACTTAGCTCTAAGTCATTATTAGGCCCTTGCTGCTTCAGACTATTTATGTGCCCTTACTGTTTCTATCTAAGCCAATGTTATTATTGTATGCTTATAGATACAGCGATTGGCTGTTGTCTTTATAGAGCCATCAGCAGTTGGAATTCAAATCCAGGATTCACTGTGGCATACTCTTTGATGGCCCTCCTCTCCCTTATGGCCGTTCCCAAAAAAAGAATACTATTCACATGCCCCTGTTCATACATTCAGCGATACCTAATAGAGTAAGTCCTACTTTTTTTTTTTTTTTTAAAGCCTATACTCCTTTACCCTAATATAGACTCTCTGTGCTGACATTGGTTATATGTGCTCCATTTTCAGTTTCCTTAACTTTTGAGTGAATTACCGACCGTATCGTGACTGTACATGATTGTGCATTCCAAACAAGGTAATGTCTTGATGTTCGTCTCTGCACTCGCAATTGCTTAGCAGATGATTTTTATCTTGAACAGTTTGTTTATGTGTTAGTTATGTGTGTCTAATGACATTATATCTCATTTCAGATAGAGAAACATATTCTCTTATCTGTCTCGTCTGCGAACCTTGGCCGTGTCCTGAGGAAGCCTAATGGCGAAACGCGTAGACATACAAGGGCTCACTGCACAATATTCATAGATGCATTTATGTTATAATTTTCATTCTTACTTTTATGTATTTGTAACCTTCAATACATTTATATTTTTATACTGTTACTTCCTCTCCAGTGTTTCTCAGCCTAAAATGTCCGCCCCCTGGTAATACGTAGTGCTACCTATTTTTTTTTTGTCTTCATATATTTACGGACGTGGCCTATTTTTGCACTTTATTCTTTGTCGCTGAGCACGTACACTCAACTTCTTTGGTCGACCATGGCGAGGCCTGTTCTGAGTGAAACCTCTCCTGTTAAACCACTGTATGGTCTTGGCCACCGTTCTGCAGCTCAGTTTCAGGGTCTTGGCAATCTTCTTGTAGCCTAGCCTCCCTGGCGGTTTTCCCGAGTGTGGCTCGGGGTTAAAAATCAGGACCATTAGTGGTAACCCCGAGCCACACTCGGGATTACATCGCAGGATCCTGGTGTGGCATTACTTACCTTGTCCCCGGGATCCTGCGATGTCCCCCGCAGTGTCCGTGGGCTCTGTCCTCATCAGTACTGTAATCTTACAGATTACAGTACTGTATGAAATGATTTCACATCCCCTTTGTCCCCAGTGCTTTGGCCAATGCCCTGCATGCAGTTTTATGTGATATATACTGTTCTTTCTGCCTGCAAACTGGAGATTGTCCATAGCAACCAAAAAGTGTCCCTTTACGTCAAAAATGGCTTTAGACCAGCTAGAAAACAGCGATAGTAAATTAGAACACTTGCAGAATTGAGCGATAGTGAATCGTGGGGCAATTTATTTTATTACTATTTATTTTTATTTTTTTTTAATTATTTATTTTTATTTATTATATTATAATTTATGTTTTTGTGTTTTAAACTTTGTCATACCCGGGATATCTACTAGACTCTTGTTTGGACAGATTTAAGTGTGTTATTGTTAAGAATTACAGACCTACAATATAAAACGCCAAATTTCCATGCAAAATAATGGTACCGCTTTCAGCACCTAAAATACGAAATAATCATACCGCCAGGGATATTAAGCCATCTTTATGTAGAGCAACAATTCTTTTTTTCAGATCCTCAGAGAGTACTTTGCCATGAGGTGCCATGTTGAACTTCCAGTGACCAGTATGAGTGAGTGAGAGCGATAACACCAAATTTAACACACCTGCTCCCCATTCACACCTGAGACCTTCTAACACTAACATGACACCGGGAAGGGAAAATGGTTAATTGGGCCCAATTTGGACATTTTCACTTAGGGGTGTACTCATTTTTGTTGCCAGCGGTTTAGACATTAATGGCTGTGTGTTGAGTTATTTTGAGGGGACAGCAAATTTACACTGTTATACAAGCTATACACTCACTACTTTACATTGTAGCAAAGTGTCATATCTTCAATGTTGTCACATGAAAAGATAATAAAATATTTACAAAAATGTGAGGGGTGTACTCACTTTGTGAGATACTGTACATATGGTACAAAGTAAATATAACCAAAAGCGTAAAAAAAAAAGGAGGAGGTACAAAAACAAGAATAAAAAACCTTAACCACGGAAAAGGGAAGATAAATAAAAGTATATGATAATGAATTCCAGAGTGGGAATATATAAAATGTGAAGGCATCGTATAGAAAAAGTTCTTGTATGAAAGAAAACGCAATGTGACGAAGACAGCAGGATTGGTATGAGCAAGAACCTGATTCATAGTGAGAAATAAATACAAGTGAATGAGCACAAACTAAATAGTGACAAAGAGAGAAAGTGACCAAAAAACAACAAAAGTGAAAAAAGGAAATTTTACCAAGAAGAAAGGGTTAATTGAAGGTAAAACTCAGTAGAGTAACTAGAACCTTCAGTGCCCCAATGCAAAAAAACCAGCCTGAAATGGCTACAGATTCTTCTGGCCTGCTTCAGCAGACCTTCCAACCCTGGGTGCCTGGTTAAAAAATGCTGTACCACCAAATTGAGGACATGTGACAGGCATGGCACGTGTGTCAACTGTCCCTGTCTAAAGGTGGACAGGAGGTTTGTGCCATCATCGCACACCATCATTCCTGGCTCCAGCTGGTGTGGCGTGAACAACCTCTGGGCCTGCTGCTGCAGAGCTGACAGAATCTCTGCTCCAGTGTGACTCCTGTCTTTAGAAGGACCAGCTGAAGTACTGCATGGCGCCTCTCTGCCAGACTTATTGAACAGCCCCTTGAACTCTTAGGGGTTACTCTTAGTTCATGGGACATATCAGCGGAGGAGGAGGAGGAGGAGGAGGGGGTGGAGCTGACAAATCCTGCATCATAACCACTAGCTCTATGGAGACATGGCGGCACAACAAGCTGCAGCACTGAGCCCTGTCCTGCATCCTTCCGAGTTGCAAGCAGAGTTACCCAGTTTGCTGTGAACGAAATATATTGTCCCTAACCATGCTTGCTGGACCACGTGTCAGTAGGGATGAGCCCGATGTTCGAGTTGAACGTAAGTTCGACTCAAACATCGGGTGTTCACCTGTTCGCCGAATAACGAACAATTTGGGGTGTTCGCAGCAAATTCGAAAGCCACGGAACACCCTTTAAAAGTCTACGGGGGAAATTAAAAGTGCTCATTTTAAAGGCTTATATACATGGTATTGTCATGAAAAGAGTTATGGGACCCGGGTCCTACCCCAGGGACAATGTATCAATGCAAAAAAAGTTTAAAAAAAGGGTTTACGGGTACGTAAACTGGTGGCCCCGCCCCTCTCGGACACCACGGGGAAGCCATTGGGAAGTCCCCGTGCATCAGAGGGGGGCAGTTGTAAAAAAACTGTCATCGCACTGAAGCGTCATAAGGTGGGTGCCTCCCATGGAGGCTGATCTTTTTTATTTATTTTTTTCGGTCCGTCGACTATAGTGTATGTAACACTAAAATCATATGTCCCAATGATCATCTGCACATATATGTCCGTGATCATCTGTACACATATGTCCGTGATCACACAAACCAATTATACACTTAACTGGATTTTTTTTACCAAAGACATGTAGCAGAATACATTTTGGCTTACATTTAAGGCCAAAATTCGATTTTATTGGATTTCTTTTAAAACAGAAAGTAGAAAATATTTTTTTTTTCAAAATTTCCACTCTTTTTTTCACTTATATTGCAAAAAATAAAAAATATATTTGTGAATAAATACCACCAAAAGAAAGCTCTATTTGTGTGAACAAAATGATAAAAATTGAATTTGGGTACAGAGTTGCATGACCGCGCAAGTCTTATTGAAAGTGCAAGAGCCCTGAAATCTAAAAATTGGCCTGGGAAGGAAGGGAGAGAAAGTGCCCAGTATTGAAGTGGTTAATTACATTTTTTTTTTATATTGTGAAAGATACTGTTACACCGAGTAAATTGAAACCCAACATGTCACGCTTCAAAATTGCGCCCGCTCTTAGAATGGCGACAAACTTTTACCCTTAAAAATCTTCATAGGCGATGTTCAAAAAATTCTACAGGTTACACGTTTTGAGTTACAGATGTGTGGTTTGAACACAGTTTTCATATGCGGGCGCTGCTCACGTATGCGTTCGCTTCTGCGCACGTCGGGATGGGGTACGTTAAAAAAAATTTTTTTTCTTATTTTGCTTTTTATTTTTACACTGTTCTTTTAAAAAAATAAAAATGAATCGTGTCACTTTTATTTCTATTACAAAGAATGTAAACATCCCTTGTAATAGAAAAAAAGCATGACAGGACCTCGTAAATATGAAATCTGAGGTCAAAAAGACCTCAGATCTCATATTTACACTAAAATGCAATAAAAAAAAAAATGTCGTTTGAAAAAAATGTCCCTTTAAGAGCTATGGGTGGCAGTGACGTTTTGACGTCGCTTCCGCCCTGTAATGGTATGGAGCCGAGCGCGTCCATCTTCCCCTCAGTCAGCTCCATACCACAGACTGAAAAGGATCAGATCACCTCCGCCGCTACCGATGGCTCCGATAAGCGGGGAAGGGCACTGGAGTGCGGCGGGAGGGTGCCCTCTCCCGCCACTGATAAAAGTGATCTCGTGATGAATTCCCTGCAGACCCCACTTTTGTCTGAAAGTCCGCTGAAGAAGAGGATACCGGGGTTATGGCAGATATCTGCTGCCATAACAACGATACTCCTCTCCAAACAGCCGACGTATAACGTCAGCAAGTGGTTAAACTTGCAGTAACGCATGGATATATATTGCGGTAAACATGCAGTAATGCATGGAAATATATATTGCATTAAACGTGCAGTAATGCACTGATATATACTGCGTTAAACTTGCAGTAATACACTGATATATATATACTGCGCTAAACGTGCAGTAACGCACTGATATAAACTGAGTTAATCGTGCAGTAACGCACAGGTATATACGGTGTTAATCGTGCAATAAAGCACTGATATATACTGATTTAAATGCACAGTAACGCACGGATATATACTGCGTTAAACGTACAGTAACAGGGTTTTATGCCTGTGGGCAATGTACGGCTTGCAAGCACTGTAGGATTAACAATAAATAAACAAAAGGAATTTCTTGCTTAAGTCACCAAGAAACAATATAAAAGTAATGACCTTATCACATGCTCGAATCAGGGAGTTGTCTATATGTTAGAGTGTGACTGTAGCTAACAGTATATACTGTAGGCAGGAAATGTAGATCACTTCATGTCAGACTAGGGGAGCATGTGAATAATATTAAATAAGGATTAAAAACCCCATAATGTTTTGAGGCCTTTTTTTATAATTGTGACCCTAGGAGCCTAAGGTTTTGGGGCATTGAAAAGGTTAAGAGACATTGGAGGGGGGGGGGGTAACTAAAAAAAATAAAAATGATGCCTTGAAATGCACGGAGCGTTTGATTGAACAGCATGTCTATCTATCGCTAGCTAAACATGTCGGTGTTGACTTGATTCACATCTATGCATGTTTTTACTGCAAATTTTGCAGCGATTTGCATTTTGCGTTTTATATTACACTGTATATAGCTGCCAGGGATTAGCCTGAATTAACATTTTATCGAAGGTATATAGATATGGCAAGGTGATAGGAGTTCATTAAACAATTTTATGTGTGCTCTCAACAATGATTCACTCAGTATAGAATTGTCATATACATGTAGCCAGGAAGAAATCAACATTCCTGGATCTCACATTATGAAACACAGGCACCTCAATTGACACAATTTCATATTTTATACCCGCAGGAAAAAAAATGGGTATATCCCTTTAAGCAGTTGCCATCACCCTAACTGGTTAAAAAAAATACCAAAGGGACAATTCATTAGGATAAGAAGGAACTACTTAGGTGAGGTCCTTAAAAAACGTTTTTTGGAGAAGAGATATGACGACACAGAGATAATGAATACAATACAAGAAGTAGCTACTATAAAAAGAGAATCTTTACTGGAAGAGAGACCTAAGACAGAGGGGCAAAATTATTTTTGCCCATTCATTATGAATTTCTCTACCCAACATTTTCAGATAAAGAGGAACATTAGAAGACATTAGGTATACTGAAGAATGACCCCGTCCCTAACTCCATTTTGCCAGCACAACTATAATGCGTACACATGGTCGGAATTTCCGACAGAAAGAGTCAGATGTGAGCTTTTCATCGTATATTCCGACTGTGTGTATGCCCCATCGGACTTTTTCCATCGAAAATTCAGACGGACTTAGATAGAGAACATGTTCTATGTTTTTCCGACAGAAAAAATTACTATCGGAAAAACCGCTCGTCTGTATGCTGTTCCGACGCACCAAAAACGACTCATGCTCTAAAGCAAGTACGAGACGGAAGCACTCGGTCTGGTAAAACTACCGTTCGTAATGGAGATAATACATTCCTCACGCTGCAAATGCGTTGATCTTTTAATGCAGGGCATTCTTTTGTGCTTTATAATGCTAGAATAATGAAGTTGTTTTGCTGCTGATATTCACACAGAGTTCTGACAAACTTACTTTTTTATTATTTCTCGTGATGTCATGAATAATCTTTTATTTTTTTAAAGCCAGATCTCCATAATGATGTTTAGAATTATTTTTTATAGTCATCTTTTTTTTTTTATTTCAACAAGATCTCCTGTTTTTTGTATTATTGAAAAATTATTTTTTAGTGATCTCCATAATTTTTTTTTTGTGTCAAATTTCCACAATAACTTTATTATCTTGTATCTTTTAACCTCAAGGAGGTTGGTTGGTGTCCCTTGTTAATTAGACATTGTATTTTTGAAATGTACCTGCCTACTCACAAACAAACTGTCCTTTTTGTAGAAAAACACATAGGCAAGTATTTGTGAAAAATAAAATCTCCATTTATTCTGGGTAACAAAATAAAGAGGAAGGCAACGCTGGAGAAACCAATTCTTGGTCCATGAACTCCTCCTCACCCTGTTTATGGACTGGGCTTGGGTCAAAGTATGAACCCCAACACCAAGCACCCACACAGCACAAACTCTACGATGAGTATGTCCCCGCAACATGGCTTCAAAATGGTCGGCTGCTCAGAGCGAACGAACAGAATGCACTGAAGAACAGCAAGGCCTGTGAAGAGCGAGCTGAAAATTAGAAACGAGCGGACAAGAATGCACTGAAAAACAGATGCAAACTGACTACACGCACTGAAGAACAGATACAAACCCCACAAGCACAAACTGAAGAGCAGTAACGGACTGAAAAGCACAAAAGCTGAAAAGCGCGAATCGTCTCTCACCAAACTTCTACTAACATGAGATAAACACGAGATTAGCAGAAGCAGCCCAAAGGGTGGCACACTGGCTATTGAACTTCCGTTTTCTAGTCCCGTTGTACATCACTGCGTTCTGGACGGTCAGAATGTGGTGTGACCGTGTGTATGCAAGACAGCTTGAGCGGAATTCCGTCGGAACTCAGTCAGAAAAACCTTCAGAGTTTATTCCGATGGGAAAACTGGTCGTGTGTACAGGGCATAAGTCATTTTCAGAAGGGCCCCTAACCTGAGGGACGAACTGGCACCTAACGTAGTTGATCCCCCCACCAAAATTAAGCTATTTGCAGATATAGAAGTTTTTTTCCCCATGTAAAAAAATGCATTATATGAAACTACCAACCACGAATGTACTGACTGAGATACAGCAATAATTATTTTACCTCATGCAACACTAGATACGTTGTATATCTTTTGGAGTGTCCTTGTCAGAGAACTACCAGGTGGCTCCGTGATAGCTTAAGAGATAAATTTACAATAATAAAAGTGGATTCAAGGAGCACAATCACCTGGCACATCTTAGAGAGTTCCATCATAGAAATGCCAGCCTTTTGAAGTTTAGGGCAAAATATGTTGTGGACTCCCACTGGAGAGGCACTAACAGGAAGAAGGAAGTGTCCAAGAGAGAGACCCACTGGATATATGAGATGGATAGTCTCACTCCAGGGGTCTAAATGTAGACCTAGACATTAGGGATGAGCCAAACACCCCCTGGTTCGGTTTGCAACAGAACATGCGAACAGGCAAAAAATTAGTTTGAACACCGTTAAAGTCTATGGGACACGAACATGAATAATCAAAAGTGCTAATTTTAAAGGCTTATATGCAAGTCATTGTCATAAAAAGTGTTTAGGGACCTGGGTCCTGCCCCAGGGGACATGTATCAATGCAAAAAAAAGTTTTAAAAACGGACGTTTATCGGGAGCAATGATTTTAATAATGCTTAAAGTGAAACAATAAAAGTGAAATATTCCTTTAAATTTTGTACCTGGGGGGTGTCTATAGTATGCCTGTAAAGTGGTGCATGTTTCCTGTGTTTACAACAGTCCCTGCACAATATGACATTTCTAAAGGAAAAAAAGTCATTTAAAAGTACTCGCTATAATGAATTGTCGGTCCCGGCAATACACATAAAAGTCATTGAAAAAAACGGCATGGGATTCCCCCACAGTCCATTACCAGGCCCTTTGGGTCTGGTATGAATATTAAGGGGTACCCTGAACCAAAATTTAAAAAAAAATTGCGTGGGAGTCCACCCAAATTTTATACCAGGCCCTTCAGGTCTGGTATGGATATTAAGGGGAACCCTGTGCCAAAATTTAAAAAAAAATAGTGTGGGGGTCCCCCTCAAAATCCATAAAGGGTCTGGTATGGATTTCAAGGGGAACCCCGTGCCAAAATGTTTTAAAAAAATGGCGTGGGGGTCCTCCCAAAAATCCATACCAGACCCTTATCTGAGCACGCACCCTGGCAGGCCGCAGGAAAAGAGTAGGGGACGAGAAAGCGCCCGCCCCTCCTGAACCGTACCAAGCCACATGTCCTCAACATGGGGAGGGTGCTTTGGGGTAGCCCCCCAAAGCACCTTGTCCCCGTGTTGATGTGGACAAGGGCCTCATCCCTGCAACCCTTGCCTGGTGGTTGTGGTGGTCTGCGGGCGGGGGGCTTATCGGAATCTGGAAGCCCCCTTTAACAAGGGGACCCCCAGATCCTGGCCTCCCCCCCTGTGTGAAATGGTAATGGGGTATGAACGTACCCCTACCATTTCACAAAAAAAGTGTCAAAATGGTAAAAATGACAAGACACGGCTTGGGACAAGTCCTTTATTAAAAAATAAAAAAATAAAAATGTCCCACGTAGTCCATTCTTCTTCTTCTCTTGCTCTGCCGACGGACCAAAAAAAAAAAAAAGCCGCACCGACCCGCCTCCATGGGAGGCACCCGCCGTATGACGTGTCCTCGCAGGTGACAGTTCTTTTATAACTGAGGGTGATGTCCCCGGTTGGGAAGTTGGGACATACAGTTAGGTCCATATATATTTGGACATAGGCACAATTTTAGTTTTTTCAGGTATTTACCAAAACATATCCAAGCTATAGTTATATAATGGATATGGGCTGAAAGTGCACACTCTCAGGTTTAATTTGAGGGTATGTTCATCCAAATCGGAGGAAGGGTTTAGGAATTACAGCTCTTAAGAATAGCCATCCCCCCTTCTTCAAGGGACCAAAAGTAATTGGACAATTGAATCAAAAGCTGTTTCATGACCAGGTGTGGGCTACTCCTTCATTATTTCTTCATTATTTCAATTAAGCAGGTAAAAGGTCTGGAGTTGATTTTAAGTGTGGTATTTGCATTTGGAATCTATTGCTGCGAACCTACAGTCCGTTTTCAATAAATATTGGGACATTGATACAATTCTAATCTTTTTGGCTCCATACACCACCACAATGGATTTGAAATGAAATGAACAAGATGTGCTTTAACTGCAGACTTTCAGCTTTAATTTGAGGGTATTTACATCCAAATCAAGTGAATGGTGTAGGAATTACAACAGTTTGTATATGTGCCTCCCACTTTTTAAGGGACCAAAAGTAATAGGACAATTGGCTGCTCAGCTGTTCCATGGCCAGATGTCTGTTATTCCCTCATTATCCCATTTACAAGGAGCAGATAAAAGGTCCAGAGTTCATTTCAATTGTGATATTTGCATTTGGAATCTGTTGCTGTCAACTCTCAGTATGAGATCCAAAGAGCTGTCACTATTAGCGAAGCAAGCCATCATTAGGCTGAAAAAACAAAACAAACCCATCAAAGAGATAGCAAAAACATTAGATGTGGCCAAATCAACTGTTTGGAACATTCTTAAAAAGAAAGAACGCACCGGTGAGCTCAGCAACACCAAAAGACCCAGAAGACCACGGAAAACAACTGTGGTGGATGACCGAAGAATTCTTTCCCTGGTGAAGAAAACACCCTTCACAACAGTTGGCCAGATCAAGAACACTCTCCAGGAGGTAGGTGTATGTGTGTCAAAGTCAACAATCAAGAGAAGACTTCACCAGAGTGAATACAGAGGGTTCACCACAAGATGTAAACCATTGGTGAGCCTCAAAAACAGGAAGGCCAGATTAGAGTTTGCCAAACAAGATCTAAAAAAGCCTTCACAGTTCTGGAACAACATCCTATGGACAGATGAGACCAAGATCAACTTGTACCAGAGTGATGGGAAGAGAAGAGCATGGAGAAGGAAAGGAACTGCTCATGATCCAAAGCATACCACCTCATCAGTGAAGCATGGTGGTGATAGTGTCATGGCGTGGGCATGTGTGGCTGCCAATGGAACTGGTTCTCTTGTATTTATTGATGATGTAACTACTGACAAAAGCAGCATGATGAATTCTGAATTGTTTCGGGCAATATTATCTGCTCATATTCAGCAAAATGCTTCAGAACTCATTGGACGGCGCTTCACAGTGCAGATGGACAATGACCCGAAGAATACTGTGAAAGCAACCAAAGAGTTTTTTAAGGGAAAGAAGTGGAATGTTATGCAATGGCCCAGTCAATCACCTGACCTGAATCTGATTGAGCATGCATTTCACTTGCTGAAGACAAAACTGAAGGGAAAATGCCTCAAGAACATGCAGGAACTGAAGACAGTTGCAGTAGAGGCCTGGCAGAGCATCCCCAGGGATGAAACCCAGTGTCTGGTGATGTTTATGCATTCCAGACTTCAGGCTGTAATTGACTGCAAAGGATTTGCAACTAAGTATTAAAAAGTGAAAGTTTGATAGATGATTGTTAATCTGTCCCATTACTTTGGTCCCTTAAAAAGTGGGAGGCACATATACAAACTGTTGTAATTCCTACACCATTCACCTGATTAGGATGTAAATACCCTCAAATTAAAGCTGAAAGTTTGCAGTTAAAGCACATCTTGTTCGTTTCATTTCAAATCCAATGTGGTAATGTATAGAGCCAAAAAGATTAGAATTGTGTCGATGTCCCAATATTTATGGACCTGACTGTACATCATGCGTTCAAAGGAGCTGTCCATGCAAGTGAAACAGTCCATTTTAAGGCTTCAAGAACTAAACAAATCCATCAGAGAGATAGAAGCAACATTAGGAGAGGCCAGATCAACAGTTTGGTACACTCTGAGGAAAGAAGAACGCACTGGTGAGCTCAGCAACATAAAAAGGCCTGGACGTCCACGAAAGACAACAGTGGTGGATGATCGCAGGATCCTCTCTATGGTAAAGAAAAACCCATTCAAAACATCCAGACAAGTGAAGGACACTCTCCAGGAGGTGGGCGTATCATTGTCAAAGTCTACAATCGAGAGAAGACTTCACAAGAGCAAATACAGAGGGTTCACCACAAGGTGCAAATCATTCATAAGCCTGTAGAATAGAAAAGCCAGATTAGACTTTGCCAAAAAACATCTAAAAAAGCCAGACCAGTTCTGGAAAAGCATTTTTTGGATGGATGAAACTAAGATTAATCTGTACCAGAATGACGGGAAGAAAAAAGTGTGGAGAAGGCTTGGAACAGCTCATGATCCAAAGCACACAACGTCATCTGTAAAACATGTTGGAGGCAGTGTGATGACATGGGCATGCATGGCTTCCAGTGGCACTGTGTCATTGGTGTTTATTGATGATGTATCAGAAGACAGAAGCAGCCGGATTAATTCTGCAGTGTTTAGAGATATACTGTCAGCCTAGATTCAGCCAAATGCAGCAAAGTTTATTGGTTGGCGCTTCACAGTACAAATGGACAATGATCCAAAACACACTGCAAAAGCAACCTAGGAGCTTTCGAAGGAAAAGAAGTGGAATATTCTGCAATGGCCGAGTCAATGACCTGATCTTAACCCAATTGCGCATGCATTTCACTTGCTAAAGGCAAAAATAAAGGCAGAAAGACCCACAAACAAAGAACAACTTAAGACTGCTACAGTTAGAGCCAGGCAAAGCATCAGAACGGAGCAAACCCAGTATTTGGTAATGTCCATGGGTTCCAGACTTCAGGCAGTCATTGCCAGTAAAGGATTCTCAACAAAATATTAAAATGTAAAATTTTTTTATGATTATATTAATTTGTCCAATTACATTTGAGCCCCTGAAAATGAGGGACTGTGTATAAAAATGCTTGCAGTTCCTAAAATTTGTACTTGATATTTATGTTCAACCCCTTGAATTAAAGCTGAAAGTCTGCACTTCAAATTCCTTTGAATTGTTTTGTTTTAATCTTATTCTGGTGGCATACAGAGCCAAAAGTATGAAAATTGTGCCTGGGTCCAAATATATATGGACCTAACTGTATATCACAAGTATTTCAGAATATCAGCAATTTCTATCATTCGTTTTTTTAATCTGTGCCTGTAATGGACACCATACAGGAAAAGTCATTAGCTATCATGCAGATTTGATTGTGATTAAGCCGGGCTTTATCCCTTTTATTTTTTGGTTACAAAACATTTACATTTGGTCGTGACACTTCCGGTCTTCAACAAGATGACGGCCAAGTCATTTCTGGCCTCATTTTTTTTTTACAATTCCTGATGTTTGAATATAAAAGGAAGCCAGAGATAGGCGGATCCCTTGAGAATGTGCATGTGCACGAAATGCGTCAGTTGGGGCCTACACAAGGACACCATTGCCGCCGTGTCCTTGTGCTGGGAGCGATAGCCATCTTTTGTAAGTCTTCTGTTTTGGCCATTGTTTACTGGTATGCTGTAGCATGCTGATTTGAATAAATACTACACAATGTGAGCATTGTCTGGACTCCCGTATGTGAGCTTTATTTTTCACAGTGCCGGTCTCCCGTGAGGTTTCCCCTATTGTATACCACTCTGAATAAGATGCTATCAGGCTTCAGGACATCGAGACAATAATGGTTTGATTTCTGGTGAGTGCATAGAATGGTGAAGGGATACCACAGCTAAGGAGCAATTTGTAACACTCTGGACTTCTAAGTCTATGATCTTATGCATAGTTGCCAACAGTCCCGATTTTCCCGGGACAAATTTTGGGACCCTCGTCCCGATTCAAGATTTTGCCTTTTTTGTCCAGGGAAATTGGGAATGTTTGGCTCTGCAGCAGCTGGCTCCAACAAAATGGCCGCTGGCTCCACCGCTAGATCGTTCCCCTTGTGTTCAGTGGAGAGGGGAGGGGGCTCGATCAGTTGCAGCCAATGAATTGGCTTCTCTTTTCACAATTCTGAAGCCGGGGTTAGCTGCATGGATCGGCCCCTCCCCTCTCCACTGAACACACGATGCCGCTCGTGGAGTTTGCTCTGCTCTTGTCTCTCTCGGTGTAACTGTAATGTACAGGGGGAATGTAGTAACTATGTACAGGGGGGTTTACTATGTACAGGGGGGTTAACTATGTACAGGGGGGTTAACTATGTACAGGGGGGTAACTATGCACAGGGGGGTAACTATGCACAGGGGGGTAACTATGCGCAGGGGGTAACTATGCACAGGGGGGGTAACTATGTTCTGGGGAGGGGGTAACTATGTACAGGGGCGTAACTATGGCTCTGCCTGGGACACTGATGTAAGGACTGAGGTTGGGGACACTGGTGTAAGGAGGGACTCTGCTGGGGGCACCTGATGCAGGGAGGGACTCTACTGGGGGCACCTGATGCAAGGAGGGACTCTGCTGGGGGCACCTGATGCAAGGAGGGACTCTGCTGGGGGCAAGGATGGACTCTGCTGGGGGCAAGGACGGACTCTGCTGGGGGCACCTGATGCAAGGACGGACTCTGCTGGGGGCTCCTGATGCAAGGACGGACTCTGCTGGGGGCACCTGATGCAAGGACGGACTCTGCTGGGGGCACCTGATGCAAGGATGGACTCTGCTGGGGACACCTGATGCAAGGACGGACTCTGCTGGGGACACCTGATGCAAGGATGGACTCTGCTGGGGACACCTGATGCAAGGACGGACTCTGCTGGGGACACCTGATGCAAGGATGGACTTTGCTGGGGACACCTGATGCAAGGACGGACTCTGCTGGTGGCAGGTGACGTGGCAGGTGACACGCTCGGGAGTCCCACTGATTCTGCATTATGGTGAGTTGAATGATTTAATTTTACATTACAATGTAATAATAGAAATAATGCGCTTTAATCATCCTGACACCATAACAACCATGGTGCCGGGATGATTTAAGTGCTAACACCAGGTGTTTGGAGTATCTTTATCTGCTGATTGTTAAACTCTGGAATACACATATTTCTATTGTGGTATAGGATCTGTGGCTGCTGTCCCTCCATCCCTCTCCCTCTCCCCCTCTTTCCCTCTCCATCCCTCTATCATCTCAGACTCTAACCACACCCCCTTTGAGCCATGCCCATTTAAGCCACACCCACTATTTCACATAAACCACGCCCATTTTTTGGCGCTGTGCGCACCGCATTTTAATTTTTTCTATGTCACGCCTACAAACGCATGCCCCCCCCTAATTATAATGCGACTCCGCCTACAGCCAAAAAAGTGTCTCTAAATTTTTTTTTACAATGTTGGCAACTATGCTTATGCCGTTTTATTTTCACTCTCTGGTGAGTGTTTTGGCACACCACTGTCACGGTGGAATTTTGGAACTTATCAAAGACTTTTTGCCGAAAAGGATTGATTACACTTGGGACTATTATCATTTATCTATTTATTACATGGACATTCGCTAAATATTATATAGCGCTGCACTTTCTTTGTCATCTTATTTATCTCACATGATTTTTTGTTATGTGGACTACTTCACAAAAATACATTTTATTATTTATTATTTTGGAGACTGCGCTCCCAACTTCTGTAAAATGGAATTCCCTTGGTGTGTACTGAATCTAATAGCATCCTTTAAAGCAGGGGTAAGCAACCTTAAATAGGTGGAGATCTACATAAATAACATGGGAGAAGTCAACGTGGCACAATGTCGCAATGTCCTCACACCTGATTTAAAACTCGAATTGCCATACTACCCTGTCACAATCACATGCATTGCATGGGTTTAAATGAGGTGGTGAGGGGGCAACATATCGCCCTCTCACCACCTGTCAAACACACTCAGATCACTTTTCAGAGGAGCAGCAGTGCCTGCTGCACTTGTGAATGAGCCCTTAGTTGCATTTGGCAGCGGTACCATTAGGGCTTGTTCACATGTACAGTTAGGGGGTGATAAAGCCCTGTGGTTGAGTTGTGGTTTTACCGATCCCAATCCCACCACCCAATTCAGCTGCTGAGGCAGCAGTCAAAGATGTACACATGCCACAGCAGGAATTAAACCCCCTGTTGCTTTTGGTGGGATCTACCGCCTGACAATCGTGACCTATTCAAGTAAATGGGGCCACTCTGCAAGAGCCTCACAGCTGCATGCTTTTGCTGGTTGTAAGAGGTTAAATCAGGTGGTAAGAACGCAACACAAAGCTTCCCACTTTAACCCCTTGTTTGCTGTACTGCACAAGTTTGCTGGGCACTTGCAGAGTGGCCTCATTCACTTGAATGGGTCATGCTTGGCAGGTGTTACACCCACCAATTAAGGCAGGGTGTATAACTCTTGCTGCAGCTGCAACATGTGTACACCCCTGGCCACGGCAGCGAAAGGGGGGAGTGTGGTTGATAAAAACATGTTTTAACTATGAGGTTTTACCACCCCCCAAACTCCAAATGTAAATTAACACTTACTGTTCTGAGCCCCCTATAAGGCTGATTTCACACTGATGTGCTGCAGTTTACCTGCATTTTGGGTGCAATACACAACTTTCCTGGGTTAGCTGCACTTTGCCATAGATTTTATTATATCCTGCAGGTATAGTGTGCTTTCAGAAAGTGCTCCAAACCCACAAGATATAATAGAAGTCTATGGCTAAGTGCAGAAAACCCGCAGGAAAGCTGCAGGTACACGGCACTGCACCCACGGTGTGGAGAAAACACAGCACATCAGAGTGAAAGCAACCTTATACTGTTTTGCCCAGTGTATTGCTTCAACTGAGCTAAAGACCTCTTCTTTCCTGCTGCTGGCACCACTCTGGAGACCGCTAGCCGGGATGGAGTGCAGATGTTATCACTCCACATAGGACAGGAGCCAACGATACAGAGGAGGCATCAGCTTATGCGGCTCTTGCTCCCTACTACAGCTACAAATTTACAAGTAGTCCCCCTGCGTTGCACTCTGTTTAATGCTTTGGGATGGCGGGTCAGCAAGCCCAGACTGCGATCTACCACTCACCTGTCCGCAATATACTGGTTGCTGACCCCCCCGCTTTAACTCAATTTATATACATTATAGATACCAGTTTGATAATGATAGAAGAATTAAACTTACTCTGACATCGAGATACAAAAATCTCAGAAATTTGCTGCGGAATTTCCAATCTGACATTTGATCTTGAAAAGAAGAACAAAATAGAATGTATGTGGATTTAGAAATATATTTTACATGTTATCATAAAGTGTTCTCTAAAATATATTGAAATATATGAAAAGCAAATAAAGCCCATATGTTATGGGCAGGGATGAGCAAATCTGTGACTCTTCCTTGAAAAACCCATAGAGGTCTATAAGGAGTGAATCTAGTAAATAAATTCTGGCCATTTGTAGTGCTAAGAGGCAAGCTATTGTGAAATAAAAGGTATGGGAAGCCATGTACTTTTTCTGAATAAGAAACCAAGCTATTCTTATATGAAAACCATCTTGGCTCACCCAAATGCCACTTGTTTTTTACTCATTGGGCATCCTACTATATAGGAAAGTTTAATTTGGCCCGAGCCAAGTGATGGAAATCATAAAATATGACACCAAACTTGTCACCCTGTCACCATGCATTTCAATGGGAAATTCCAAATAAGAAGCCAAGCTACTTTTATATGAAAACCATCTTGGCTCACCCAAATTCCACTTGTTTTATACTCACTGGGCATCTTACTATATAGGAAAGTTCAATTTGGCCCAAGCCAAGTGATAGAAATCCTAAAATATGGCACCTTGACAGCCCAACATTTCAATGGGAAATTCCAAATAAGAAACTGATATATTCCTACATGAAATCCATCTTGGCTCACCCAAATTCCACTTGTTTTATACTCATTGGGCATCCTACTAAACTTGTCACCCTGTCACCCATGCATTTCAATGGGAAATTCCGAATAAGAAGCCAAGATATTCCTATATGAAATCCATTTTGGCTCACCCAAATTCAACTTGTTTTATACTCATTGGGCATCCTACTATATAGGAGAGTTCAGTTTGGCCCAAGCCAAGTGATAGAAATCTGGCACCTTGACAGCCATGCATTTCAATGGGAAATTCTGAATATAGAACCAAGATGTTCCTATATGAAATCCATCTTGGTTCAAACAAATTTAACTTGTTTTATACTCATTGGGCATCCTACTATATAGGAAAGTTCAAATTGGCCTGAGCCAAGTGACAGAAATCATAAAATATGGCACCAAACTTGAAAAACCCATAAAGGTCTATAAGGTGTGAATCTAGTAAATAAATTCTGGCCATTTGTAGTGCTAAGAGGCAATTGTGAAATAAAATGTATGGGAAGCAATGTACTACCAAGGCGGAGGAGATCATATACTAATGCCAAAATAAAAAAATCTCTCTCCCTGCATAGACTTGTCAGCTCTCCCCACAGTACCAATAGATGCTGACAATATGGATGATGCGAACCCCCCCCTTTTTAGAAAGTGGGCTGATTTATCCATTTATGACTGCTGACCTGGGGAAGGCTGTGCATTGCATTATACAGTAGGTTGTTTCATATTTGTGGTGATAAACCTGTCAACTTTTCTGCCAAATCCATGGTAGTGGTAAACCCAAACCTCATACCTAATTATGTGTAGTGAAAAAAGAACTTCCATGTATGTTTAGGACAATGCTGGTTTGATATGAAGCTGAAGTTATCTTCTTATTCGGCCAGCTTCTTATTTGAATGCAGAAGTTGGCTCCTTATTCAGCCAGCTTCTTATTCAGGTCTGATATTTATTCACAAAAGTCATTATTTACTAAACAATCATCTGCAATGTTTAAAAAAAAAAGTGAACTTTAACAACAATTCTATCTCCCTAAATGCCATGTATTTAAAAGGGTAATATTGAATAAATATCTAAAAACCATCTTGGCTCACCCAAATACCACATGTTTTATACTCATTGGGCATCCTACTATTAGTTCAAATTCAATTTGGCCCGAGCCAAGTAATATAAATCATAAAATATGGCACCAAACATGGCACCATAACAGCCATGCATTTCAATGGGAAATTCTAAATAAGAAAACAAGATATTCCTAAATGAAAACCATTTTGGCTCACCCAAATTCCACTTGTTTTAAACTCATTGGGCATCCTACTATATAGGAAAGTTCAATTTGGCCCGAGCCAAGTGATCTAAATCCTAAAATATGGCACCTTGACAGCCATGCATTTCAATGAGAAAATCCAAAAAAGAAGCCAAGCTATTCCTATATGAAATCCATCTTGGCTCACCCAAATTCCACTTGTTTTATACTCATTGGGCATCCTTCTATTAGTTAAAGTTCAATTTGGCCTGAGCCAAGTGATGAAAATCCTAAAATATGGCACCTTGACAGCCATGCATTTCAATGGGAAATTCTGAATAAGAAGCCAAGCTATTCTTATATGAAAACCATCTTGGCTCACCAGAATTGCACTTGTTTTATACTCATTGGGCATCTTACTATATAGGAAAGTACAATTTGGCCCGAGCCAAGTGAAAGAAATCTTAAAATATGGCACCTTGACAGCCATACATTTCAATGGGAAATTCTGAATAAGAAACCAAGCTATTCCTATATGAAATCCATCTTGATTCACCCAAATTCCACTTGTTTATACTCATTGGGCATCCTACTATATAGGAAAGTTCAATTTGGCCCGAGCCAAGTGATGGAAATACTAAAAAATGGCACCAAACGTGGCACCATGACAGCCATGCATTTCAATGGTAAATTCCGTATAAGAAACCAAGCTTTTCTTATATGAAAACTATCTTGGCTCACCCAAGGATCTAAATCCTAAAATATGGCACCTTGACAGCTATGTATTTCAATGGGAAATTCCAAATAAGAAGCCAAGCTATTCCTATATGAAATCCATCTTGGCTCACCCAAATTCCACTTGTTTTATACTCATTGGGCATCCTTCTATTAGTTAAAGTTCAATTTGGCCTGAGCCAAGTGATGGAAATCCTAAAATATGGCACCTTGACAGCCATGCATTTCAATGGGAAATTCTGAATAAGAAGCTAAGCTATTCTTATATGAAAACCATCTTGGCTCACCAAAATTGCACTTGTTTTATACTCATTGGGTATCCTACTATATAGGAAAGTTTAATTTGGCCCGAGCCAAGTGATGGAAATCATAAAATATGACACCAAACTTGTCACCCTGTCACCATGCATTTCAAGGGGAAATTCCAAATAAGAAGCCAAGCTATTTTTATATGAAAACCATCTTGGCTCACCCAAATTCCACTTGTTTTATACTCATTGGGCATCCTACTATATAGGAGAGTTCAGTTTGGCCCAAGCCAAGTGATAGAAATCTGGCACTTTGACAGCCATGTATTTCAATGGGAAATTCTGAATAAGGAACCAATATATTCCTATATGAAATCCATCTTTGTTCAAACAAATTCCACTTGTTTTATACTCATTGGGCATCCTACTATATAGGAAAGTTCAAATTGGCCTGAGCCAAGTGACGGAAATCATAAAATATGGCATCAAACTTGTCATCCATGCATTTCAATGGGAAATGCATGATGACAGGGTGACAAGTTTGGTGTCATATTTAATGATTTCCATCACTTGGCTCGGGTCAAATTAAACTTTCCTATATAGTAGGATGCACAATGAGTATAAAACAAGTGGAATTTGGGTGAGCCAAGATGGTTTTTATATAAGAATAGCTTGGCTTCTTATTGGGAATTTGCAGTTGAAATGCCTGGCTGTCACGGTGCCACGTTTGGTGCCATTTTTTAGTATTTCCATCACTTGGCTCGGGCCAAATTGAACTTTCCTATATAGTAGGATGCCCAATGAGTATAAAACAAGTGGAATTTGGGTGAACCAAGATGGATTTCATATAGGAATAGCTTGGTTTCTTATTCAGAATTTCCCTTCGAAATGTATGGCTGTCAAGGTGCCATATTTTAGGATTTCTATCACTTGGCTCGGGCCAAATTGAACTTTAATAGAAGGATGCCCAATGAGTATAAAGCAAGTGGAATTTGGGTGAGCCAAGATGGTTTTCATATAGCAATAGCTTGGCTTCTTATTCGGAATTTCCCATTGAAATGCATGGGTGACAGGCAGACAAGATTGAGGCCATATTTTAGGATTTGAAGCACTTGGCTCGGGCCAAATTGAACTTTCCTATATAGTAGGATGTCCAATGAGTATAAAACAAGTGGAATTTTGGTGAGCTAAGATGGATTTCATATAGGAATAGCTTGGCTTCTTATTCGGAATTTCCCATTGAAATGCATGGCTGTCAAGATGCCATATTTTAGGATTTCCAGCACTTGACTCGGGCCAATTTGAACTTTCCTATATAGTAGGATGACCAATGAGTATAAAACAAGTGGAATTTGAATGAGCCAAAGTGGTTTTCATATAGGAATATCTTGGTTCCTTATTCAGATTTTTCCATTGAAATGCATGGCTGTCATGGTGCCATATTTTATGATTTATATCACTTAGCTCGGGCCAAATTGAACTTTAACTAATAGTAGGATGCCCAATGAGTATAAAACATGTGGAATTTGGGTGAGCCAAGATGGTTTCCAGATATTTATTCAGAATTACCCCTTTAAATACATGGCATTTAGGGAGATCAAATTGTTGTTAAAGTTCACAATTTTGTTATAAACATTGCAGATGATTGTTTAGTAAATAATCACTTTTGTGAATAAAGATCCAACTTTAATAAAGAAGCTGACCGAATAAGGAGCCAACTTCTGCATTCGAATAAGAAGCTGGCCGTATAAGAAGATAACTTCAGCTTCATTGGTTTGATGCTATTGTAATATTTTACAGACAAGGAACAGTATATGTGAATTGTAAGGAAGCAAACACACCCTAAATGTGTTAATGAAACTGTTCATTAGTTACTATGGTACAGATTTAAATGCCAGCGCACAGAATATTTACATAAATAGCATACAATAAATAGGAAATAAGTCTAAAAAGTCTATGACAAGGGGATGGAGGGGTAAAGGTCTATTGACAAATGGATGACAAGTCCTAATGATGAATCTTGAATGGAGGGCATGCACTAAGGGCAAAGCTTTTCTCTGAAGTTAAGCCAGCTCTGAGGTAAAACTTGAAAAGAAAACAGAAAAAGCGCCTCTAAGTGCAATATTTATTATGTACAATTGCAAGCAGTCAAATGAGCACTCACATTAAGTTTAGGAAAAATAAGCTCATCTGGGGAAAGGAACCCGCTGGGAAGAGTCCTCAGCGCCTCCTGTTAGAAAGAGTATACCCGCCGCAATGACCACGCTGAATCAGGAAGAAGCTGGCAAAGTCCTGAGTAGTTCCGCATAAGTTGGATGGGACCAGCTTGAGGCGCAGTGCCAGTAGGAATGTGACGTCACCGGGGTAAGGAGAGAGAACCACAACGTGTTTCAGAGCATGTGCAAAGCTTGTACGGAGCATGCGCTCCTTTCTGAAGTGATATGGAGGGGAGAGAGGATCAAGTTTAAATGCTCTGCACAGCGAGAGTCATCTGCCAATTAACAGAATAGAGCCACTAGATTGCTATTCACCTGAATGCAGTTAACACAGAACAACAGCAGAACATATACACACACACACACACACACACACACACAACTACTGTGCAATAGAAACCTATCATTAATACAAAACATTAATAAATATAATTTTAAAATCCATTAAGGTATAAAATTAATAACCAGCAATATAACCAATTTGTAATACAGTAGATCATCAGTGATATATACCTTGAGACTATATATTACATACATACACATAAATAGAAATTAGTGATAATAATCATAAATGAAAACTACTGTAAAGATACATGTGTACAAGCACAGACATATATCTATATATCCATATGAATAGAGAGACACAAGTATCCAATGACATCTAGAAATTAGTGTAAGGAATTATTAATACATGTACACATGAATAAATCATGATAACCCTAGCTTGACCATGAGGGAAGGAAAAAACATTTGTGTGTGTGTGACTATGTAAATCTCTACATCAAAGTATGGTTTAACAAACAATATACAGTTGTGCTCATCCTGGTAGAATTTAATGATTTATTGGCCATTTTTCAAAGAATATAATAGATAACACAAAAAACTTTTCTTTCACTTATGGTTAGTGTTTGGCTGAAGCCATTTATTATCAATCAACCAGTTCTTAATACAGTGTATTGTCCCCTTTAACATCAATGACAGCTGGAAGTCTTTTGTGGTATCTGTGGATGAGGCTCTTTATCTTCTCAGATGGTAAAGCTGCCCATTCCTCTTGGCAAAAAGCCTCCAGTTCCTGGAAATTCTTCGGCTGTCTTGCATGAACTGCACGTTTGAGATCTCCCCAAAGTGGCTCAATGATATTGAGGTCAGGAGACTGAGATGGCCACTCTAGAACCTTCACTTTATAATGCTGTAGCCAATGACACGTCGACGTGGCCTTGTGTTTTGGATCATTGTCATGTTTTAATGTCTAAGTACGTCCCATGCGCAGCTTCCTGGCTGATGAATGCAAATGTTCCTCCACTATTTTTTGCTAACATACTGCATTCATCTTGACATCAATTTTGACCAAATTTCCTGTGCCTTTGTAGCTCACACATCCCCAAAACATCAGCGATCCACCTCCGTGTGTCACAGTAGGAATGGTGTACCTTTCAACATAGGCCTTGTTGACTCCTCTCCAAAGTTAGTGTTTATGGTTGTGGCCAAAAAGCTCAATTTTGGTCTCATTACTCCAAATGACTTTGTGCTAGAAGGTTTGAGGCTTGTCTCTGTGCTGTTTGGAGTATTGTAAGCGGGATACTTTGTGGCATTTGTGTAGTAATGACTTTCTTCTGGCAACTCGACCATGCAGCCCGTCTTTCTTCAAGTGCCTCCTTATTGTGCATCTTAAAATAGCCACACCACATGTTTTCAGAGAGTCCTGTACTTTCTTTGCATCTCAAACAATTTTCCTGGCAGTTGTGGCTGAAATTTTAGTTGGTCTACCTGACCGTGGTTTGGTTTCAACAGAGCCCCTCATTTTCCACTTCTTGATTAGAGTTTGAACACTGCTGATTGGGATTCTCAATTCCTTGGATATCTTTTTATATGTGTATAAAACAGATCAATCAGCACAAACAAATCCTAACAGCAGCTGAACACTGAGAGTCAAATTATGTAATCCCAAAAAGCGGTATAAAATAGAAAAGCAGTGCAGCGCAAAAACACACAATCACATAATAAATGTTAAATGGTAAAAGAGTTCATGATGTTCTCAGTAAAAATTAATGAAAGCAATCAAACACCACCAAGTGTCCAAAAAAGTGCTTCTATCGATGCAATACAGGGTGATCATGTGCCAACCTCCACCAACAACACTCCTAGCAGCTCACCTCAAAGCATGGACTCCAGAGTAAATCAGACAGGTCAAACGGGCAGTTCCCTTATAAGGGAGAGACAGCTGGGTCACTGGTTATGATGGATACTGGAGAAGTACACACACTGGTGGTTGCAGGATCCCCTGTGCTCTGACCATAGGCTCTGGTTTGTACATGTAATATAAGTAACCCAAAATATTGCTCTCCATATGATAAAAAGAGATTTACCGTATTTAAAAAGTGAAGATCACACTTACAAATAAAGCACTGTTCCTCAGTGCACTGTGAAAAGGCAAACAGTAAAACGAATTCTCGAGGATCAACTATATGAAGCGGGTGACGTCACGCTAGTCACCTGGTTCAGTAAGCGTTACGTCCCATGGGGCGGGACTTCATCAGCGGTGACGGAATGACGTGAGACACCCGTTTAAATATCATGAGCCGACACCTGAGGCCACTTAGAGTATTGCACGTGATATATTGCCATGGCAACACTAACAACTCCCAGAATGAAACAGGATGTGACCTAGCACTCAATTTACATAAACAATAAAAACGCTTGTGGCTGACACAACGGGATGAAAAATACTGCACCTGGTAGATTAACCCAGTGGCACTGCTATCTCACTGGTAAACCAGAGAGTGACCCAACAACTAGAATTAAATGCCAACAAAAAACATCCTTGGCAAGATATATCTATCAAAGTGCACTAATGTGCGTCACTAAGTACATCAGGATGAATAAAGAGCATACTGTACCTCTCAGATAGTTATTCAAACCTGAAGAGAGGGCAAAAAAATGCACCATAACTCACATCCTGAACGGACCAATAGACACACAATAATTAACACAATATATATTCAAAAAATGCATGTAATAAAAAATTCAATTATTTAATTAATTATGATAAAATGATCTCAATCCATTAATTAATTATGATAAAAGAGATCTTTCATTATACTAGCACATCAACCCGCGTCCTCATTGATCCTCATATACAACACCAATATATATATAATCGCATACATTAGCATACAATATAACCTTAACGATCAGATATAAAAACAATTTACATCAAAATCAACATTCAAGTCTGCTGGTACTAAAACTTTTTTCCTCCCCTGCGGCTAAGTTGGCATATAAAATTTCTTCCTCTCCAATGTTTTGTAACTCTTTCAATGCCGCAGAATTTCAATGCCCCTACTTAAACCTGTTTTGTAGGACTCCCATAATATACTGCCTACCAAAGATCCATTAAGATAGTGCCAACCCTCCTCGAAGGCCTATCGTAAATGGAATCAATTCTATTTCATCTAGGGTAGGACAGTATAATGACTCTTTCCTTCAGCCATTAGTCCTTAAGACATGCCTTCCTCAAAGACACCAAACACATGATGTGGGAATGTGAGGCCTATGATTTTTACCTTCAATGATAATCAGCATTAATAAATGGACATACAATATGGCTTAAACAGTGTGTCAGAAAACTGCCTGGACATTCTGAGAACAGCGGACATCAAAAAACAGCTCTGGTATGTTATCTAGAGTTAGTATCTAGGAAGCTCTGTTTATAGTGTCCACTATACTATCTGGTTTATAGATGTACTGTCCGTTGCCCAGAGGGAATCACTTGTGGGCTGTGAGGATGACCTCTAACTGAGAGTGGTAATGGTAATGTTACCAAACATGTTTTACTTAAATAGGGTTGGGCAGAGAGTTGATATGGAAGCAAGCCAAGGTCTCTTGTTTTTTATGACATGCAATGACCTCCCGTTCAACTTCCCACCTTTGAGGGAATATAGCAGTCTTAGCATATGGAAGGGGGTGAGGAGGGGTGGGTTTTACAGTGGGGACGGAAAGTATTCAGACCCCCTTAAATTTTTCACTCTTTGTTATATTGCAGCCATTTGCTAAAATCATTTAAGTTCATCTTTTTCCTCATTAATGTACACACAGCACCCCATATTGACAGAAAAACACAGAATTGTTGACATTTTTGCAGATTTATTAAAAAACAAAAACTGAAATATCACATGGTCCTAAGTATTCAGACCCTTTGCTCAGTATTTAGTAGAAGCAGCCTTTTGATCTAATACAGCCATGAGTTTTCACACCTGAATTTGGGGATCCTCTGCCATTCCTCCTCGCAGATCCTTTCCAGTTCTGTCAGGTTGGATGTAAACGTTGGTGGGCAGCCATTTTTAGGTCTCTCCAGAGATGCTAAATTGGGTTTAAGTCAGGGCTCTGGCTGGGCCATTCAAGAACAATCACAGAGTTGTTGTGAAGCCACTCCTTCGTTATTTTAGCTGTGTGTTTAGGGTCATTGTCTTGTTGGAAGGTAAACCTTCGGCCCAGTCTGAGGTCCTGAGCTCTGGAGAAGGTTTTCGTCCAGGATATCCCTGTTCTTGGCTGCATTCATCTTTCTCTCGATTGCAACAAGTCACCCTGTCTCTGCAGCTAAAAAACACCCCCACAGCATGATGCTGCCACCACCATGCTTCACTGTTGGGACTGTATTGGACAGGTGATGAGCAGTGCCTGGTTTTCTCCACACATACCGCTTAGAATTAAGGCCAAAAAGTTCTATCTTGGTCTCATCAGACCAAAGAATCTTATTTCTCACTATCTTGGAGTCCTTCAGGTGTTTTTTTAGCAAACTCCATGCGGGCTTTCATGTGTCTTGCACTGAGGAGAGGCTTCCGCCGGGCCACTCTGCCATTAAGCCCCAACTGGTGGAGGGCTACAGTGATGGTTGACTTTCTACAACTTTCTCCCATCTCCCGACTGCATCTCTGGAGCTCAGCCACAGTGATCTTTGGGTTCTTCTTTACCTCTCTCACCAAGGCTCTTCTCCCCCGATAGCTCAATTTGGCCGGACGGCCAGCTCTAGGAAGGGTACTGGTCATCCCAAATGTCTTCCATTTAAGGATTATGGAGGCCACTGTGCTCTTAGGAACCTTAAGAGCAGCAGAATTTTTTTGTAACCTTGGCCAGATCTGTGCCTTGCCACAATTCTGTCTCTGAGCTTTTCAGGCAGTTCCTTTGACCTCATGATTCTCATTTGCTCTGACATGCACTGTGAGCTGTAACGTCTTATATAGACAGGTGTGTGGCTTTCCTAATCAAGTCCAATCAGTATAATCAAACACTCGAAGTGGTGGAGGAAAAGGTGGACCGGAGAAAAGATGGCGGCCGAGGAACCTGAGCGGCAGAAGTTGCAGTGTACTGAAGGTGTGAATTGCCTCACATATGACAAAGCTATTATTGCCCAGCAGGACCGAATACAGCAAGAGATTGCTGGACAGACTCCACTACTCTCAGATCGGTTGGACCTTTCTGTACTGTATCAGTACTGGTGACCCCACAATAGGGATAAAACTTTTTCGCAGAAGAGAGTTTAATAAGACTCGTGGCCACTCATTACAATTAGAAGAAAAGAGGTTTAAGAGCGGCAAGGATGTGGAATTCCCTTCCACAGGCGGTGGTCTCAGCGGGGAGCATTGATAGCTTCAAGAAACTATTAGATAATCACCTGAATGACCGCAACATACAGGGATATGTAATGAAATACTGACACATAATCACACACATAGGTTGGACTTGATGGACTTGTGTCTTTTTTCAACCTCACCTACTATGTAACTATGTAAAACACAGCTGGACTCAAATGAAGGTGTGGAACCATCTCAAGGTTGATCAGAAGAAATGGACAGCACCTGAGTTAAATATATGAGTGTCACAGCAGAGGTTCTGAATACTTAGGACCTTGTGATATTTCAGTTTTTCTTTTTTAATAAATCTGCAAAAATGTCAACAATTTTGTGTTTTCCTGTCAATATGGGGTGCTGTGTGTACATTAATAAGGAAAAAATGAACTTAAATGATTTTAGCAAATGGCTGCAATATAACAAAGAGTGAAAAATTAAAGGGGGTCTGAATACTTTCCGTTCCCACTGTATATCAGAATACACACCCCTGGCTCAGTCTCTTAGCCTCATAGAAGACAAAACATGGTCAAGTAATATGTGTCTGTGTAACATATCCATATTATCTTATTTCTCTTTCCTTTTCTCTAACTTTTTCTGTCCTAGGATTTGCCTTGATACACTGATAGCATTTGTATGTCCATTATTTGTAACATCACTACGCTATATTTGGTAATATCTGATTATTCTATCGTTTCTTTTCTGTATAAATAAATTTGATTGTTATTCTTTTCGCACAGTTATTTGTTTTTAATTCTATCCATAATATCCATTACAGATGGTGCCCTGTGTGAGAAAGTTTAACGTTTGGGTTAATGTTATTTCTTGTATGGAAGACAGAGCTGGTCTATACAGTCCTAACTCCAGAAACGCTAAGCGTTTTTTTATGTCTTTTGTTTTCACCCGTTTCCCATCTGAATACCCAGACTAACAAACTTTTCAGAACTTTCCTTTTTTACCTTTGGTCTATACTAATACTTTGATGAGACTGATTTTGAATGATGTGTATATATAGAATTAAATTGTAAGTGCAAATTCTAAGGGCTCTATTTGGAATCATGGAGGCAGTGGGAAAGGATAAGTGCCTCTCTGCAAAAAGTTGACCCGTGACTGAGATTAGGCCAAACTTTGTGATTGAAATGCACCTGTGGGCCCAGAGCTACGTTTCCACTGGGGCAACTCCAAAGTCGCATGATTTAGAGTGTGACTGTGAGGTGCAACTTTAGTGCGACTGTGGTGCAGCTTTGAATGCGACTTTGATCCAAATTTACACTCTGGGTCAGAGTCGCATTCGGAGTTGCATCAGAGTAGTGCAGGTACCTTTTCAGAGTCGCTGCAGCTTTGAGTCGCATTGATTGGAACAGGTGCTATTGAAATCAATGGGCTGCGACTTGTAATGTGACTTTGTGTCCAAAGTCTCATGGAAAATTGCACAAGTGGAAACGGAGACTAAATCACACTGAATGATCTTGGGTATGAATCTTTCTTCTTTGCAATTACTAACTGGGGATTGTAAGCTTTGTAAGTAGACCTGGGAATACTGGCTATACTGTAACTGATACAAATCATATTGCAAATAAGTGTGCCTCAATTGACTGCCTTCTGTACTCCAAGCAGGCATATTTTTCCTTGATTATCCAAGTCTGCTCGAATCATTCTTGAGATAACAAAAGTAATACCCCTACTTTAAGCCATTTTTTAGAATACTTTGGAAAAGTCCACGGGGGAGATTGAACTAAAGAGTTTGGGAAAATCTTCATGTTTCTTGAAGGACTATCATCAAGAACAGGGAAAATATTGTTCTGACAAGAAGTGAAAAGAAGCACTGGTGACAGGGGCGGTACCTGTCAACCCAATCACAGTCCAGAGAGTAGATACCTTTGGAGAAAAAACCTATAAAAAGGTTGGGAAATCAGGTAAGGGTCCAAGCGTCTGTAAGGATGGGTAATAGAATCGCTTCAAAGAGGGGGTCTGAATGTGGTGAACCCTACCAACTGACCCCAAGGGAAGAGATGATAGATAAATATGGGCCCTCGGTGATAAAATATATTTGTGATTGGAATTGTTGGACTGGGAAGAGGTCTTCTAATGCCGCGTACACACGGTCGGACTTTGCAGCTACAAAAGTCGGACAGTCTGTCCGACATACTTCCGGCGTACCTTCGGCGGACTTGGGGCAGACTTTCTTACGAACGGACTTGCCCACACACGACCACACAAAAGTACGCCAGTTTAGTACGCTGTGACGTACACCAAGTCCGACGAGACTATAAAACGGAAGTTCAATAGCCCGTACGACACCCTTTGGGCTCCTTCTGCTAATCTCGTGTTTATCTCGTGTTAGTAGAAGTTTGGTGAGAGACGATTCGCGCTTGTGAGACTCGTATTTTTCAGTTCGTTTTAACTGTTGTTCAGTCTGTGCTTGTGAGGTTTGTATCTGCTTTTCAGTGCGTTTGGTCAGTTGGCATTGAGAAATCTTTGTTTTATTGGCCGCTCGTTCCTGATTTTCAGGTCGTTCTTCACAGGCCTTGCTGTTCTTCAGTGCGTTCTGTTTAGTGCGTTCTGACCAGCCGACCGTTTTGAAGCCATGTTACCTGTACGTACTCGTCGTAGAGCTCGTGCATTGTATGTGCTTGGTGCTGTAGTTTATTCTTCAGCCCAAGACCAGTCCATGAACAGGGCGAGGAGGAGTTCATGGACCAAGAATTGGTTGCTTCAGCGTGACCAGTTCTGTCACATGCCTTTGCTCCGTGAGATCCGTGAGAATAATCCTGAGGATTTCAGGAACTTTCTCCGGATGACGGACCCCGTTTTTGATCGTTTGGTGGCTTTGCTGACCCCCTATATCAGCAGGCAGGATACCTGCATGAGGCAAGCCATCACTCCGGAGCAGAGGCTGGTCGCTACCTTGCGGTATTTGGCCACAGGGAGAAGCCTGCAGGACCTTAAGTTCTCGACAGGCATCTCCCCCCAGGCTCTGGGGATCATTATCCCAGAGACCTGTTCTGCCATCATACAGGTCCTGCAGAAGGACTATATTAAGGTAAGATATTTTTATTTTATTAGCATCACATGTTCTTTTATGTAATCTTTGATAAAGTAATGTATTTCTTGCTTCAAACACTACTTCCCATCATTGCAATATAGTGTGAATGTCCCCTTTTTATCCTCACACATGCTGGGATTTTTTCCTGTTATTTTTTGTCATGCATGTATAGTTTCCTTCAATAACCTTCCCAGCATGAAGTGATGGGAACATATCCACCTAGTCTACTCATTTTGAATGTATTTTGTTGGAGTGTATTTAGTGTGCTTAGAATTAGCAATTAGCTAGATTTCACAACCCCCCCCCCCACCTGAACTCACTCCAAATAGTGTGCTGCTAATTAGCAATTAGCTAGATTTCACAACCCCCCCCCCCACCTGAACTCACTCCAAATAGTGTGCTGCTAATTAGCAATTAGCTAGATTTCACAACCCCCCCCCCCACCTGAACTCACTCCAAATAGTGTGCTGCTAATTAGCAATTAGCTAGATTTCACAACCCCCCCCCCCCACCTGAACTCACTCCAAATAGTGTGCTGCTAATTAGCAATTAGCTAGATTTCACAACCCCCCCCCCACCTGAACTCACTCCAAATAGTGTGCTGCTAATTAGCAATTAGCTAGATTTCACAACCCCCCCCCCCACCTGAACTCACTCCAAATAGTGTGCTGCTAATTAGCAATTAGCTAGATTTCACAACCCCCCCACCCCCACCCTCGTTAAAATTTGCTTGAATGTTCTGTGGTGTTGATTTGTCTAAAGCAAATCTATGTTGCACTTTGCAAAATGCATGTGCACTCTACAAGTGCATTTGTTCCAGTGCTTTAGTAAATGAGCAGAAGCTCTGCTGATTTCCATCATCAAATCATATGCAAGCCTCAAAGTGTTTTCATTAATTGCCCTTGCATGTGATTGTGTACTGTTAGCAACATGAATGCCTTTTGACATTACCTCATTTACTGTAAGCTGGTTTGCAACTGCACCTGCAGAGTGCGACAACTGCAGTCTTGTAGCCTTTGTTATCCCTAAATTCCTGCGTGTTGTTAAAGTAATTTTTTTTGGGGATTTCACAACCCCCTAAAATGTAATCAATGTTCTATCAGAGGGGGTGAGCAATCTGATAAGTGTGCCTTTTTCCATATTAGTTATTCCAGAAGAATTAAATTATTGAATGTTATACTGATGCTGGGGAATAATGTTTTTAATTGTCTAATTTTCTTGCAATGTTAGCTTCCAAATTAATTGATTTTTGTTTTCTTGTTTGATTCCCCAGTTTCCTTCAACGCCACAGGAATGGCAGACTGTGGCATCCCATTTTGCAAGCCGTTGGGACTTTCCCAATTGTGGAGGGGCTATAGATGGGAAACATGTCCACATTGTGCCACCACCCCATTCGGGGTCATATTATTTTAATTATAAGGGGTTCCACAGTATTGTTTTAATGGCGGTGGTGTCGGCACACTATGATTTTTTATATGTGGACGTGGGGAAGAATGGCCGGATGTCGGATGGAGGAGTATTTGCCCAGACGGAGTTCTGCCAGCGTCTCCAGAGTGGTGGCCTGGGATTGCCACCTGATGAGGATAACGTGGAAGGACTCCCCTTTGTCTTCATTGCCGATGAAGCCTTCGCTCTGAGCAAGCACCTCATGAGGCCATTCCCCCAAAGAACCCTCACCCCGGAGAGGAGGGTTTTTAATTACCGGCTGGCCAGAGCTAGAAGAGTGGTTGAGAATGCGTTTGGAATTCTGGCCAGCCGGTTCCGCCTGTTTCAAACAGCCATTAATTTGGCGGAATACAAACTTAATTTTATAATTTTATCATGCTGCATTCTGCACAACTTTTTAAATAAGCATTCAGCCAATTATATAGGCACAGTTGGGCCTGAGGCCGGACAAATAGAAGCCAACCTTACAGGCCTGGATACTGTCCGTACTGGCTTGGCCCCCCAAAGTTCCCGTCAGGTTAGACAGCAATATGTTGATTATTTTATGGGTAGGGGGGCCATTGCAATGGGCCAGGATATATAATTTTTTTTACAATAAAAAAAATATTGCTGAAATCTGGCATTATATTTATTGCTTGCCTTTCTTTTGGGCTGTCTCCTAGGTTATGGTCGAGCAGTTGTAGTGCCAACTGTATTTGAATTTTAAAAATGTATAAATAAGCTCCATTGCCACTGTAAACAACTTTTTGACAATTATAACCAAACTGATACTGAGCCTTGAAATAACAAACCACACATTTGTTAAAATCCTATAAAAGGAGATGTTTTTATTAATGGTTGGTATGCATTCAGTTCTGCATTTAGTATAAAATGTTCCGAGACAAAAATATAATGGTATCTTAATGATGTAGCAAAATATAATTATATTGAAATATTTCTACCTAATCCACAAAAAAATATTTTGGGCTTTTGGATTTTCAAAAACAGGCTTTGTTTTTGGAAAATCAAGTTTTTTTTTTTTTTAAAAGCAAGTTTTTTATTTTTTTTTTTTGGTTTTTTAAAATCAATTTTTTTTTTTTTTTTGGTTTTTTAACATTAATTTTCTTAATTTTTTTGGTGTTTTCAAATCAATTTTTTTTACTTTTTTTGGTTTTTTAACATTAATTTTCTTAATTTTTTTGGTGTTTTCAAATCAATTTTTTTTTTTTTTTTGGTTTTTTAACATTAATTTTCTTAATTTTTTTGGTGTTTTCAAATCAATTTTTTTTTTTTTTTGGTTTTTTAACATTAATTTTCTTAATTTTTTTGGTGTTTTCAAATCAATTTTTTTTACTTTTTTTGGTTTTTTAACATTAATTATTTATTCGATTTTTTGGTGTTTTAAAATCAATTTTTTATTTTTTTTTTGTTTTTTAACATTAATTTTTTGAATTTTTTTTGGGTTTTTTAAAATCACTTTTTTTTTTTTTTTTTGGTTTTTTAAAATCACTTTTTTTTTTTTTTTGGGTTTTTTAAAATCACTTTTTTTTTTTTTTTGGGTTTTTTAAAATCACTTTTTTTTTTTTTTTTTTGTGTTTTTTAAAATCACTTTTTTTTTTTTTTTGGGTTTTTTAAAATCACTTTTTTTTTTTTTTTGGGTTTTTTAAAATCACTTTTTTTTTTTTTTGGGGTTTTTTAAAATCACTTTTTTTTTTTTTTTTTGTGTTTTTTAAAATCACTTTTTTTTTTTTTTTGGGTTTTTTAAAATCACTTTTTTTTTTTTTTTTGGTTGTTTTTTAGAAAATCAATTTTTATTTTTTTGTGGATTTTTGACAGCCCTCCTTTTTGACATTAGGTTAAACAGCCATTTATGTTATGCCAAAAAAACAAAGAGAAGGCCCAGAATGGGGTCAGCAAAACAGGAAATGAAGGACATGATTGATGTTTTGGGGTTTAAAAAAGGGCATTTAGATTCGACCCAAAACATCAATCATGTCCTTCATTTCCTGCTGCATACGATCCAGCCTATTACGCATTTGATCCATGTCTTGATTCCAGCCCATTATTTGACCAATTAGACGTTGGGCACTTTCCGAGGTGAAATGGTCACTTCTTGTTGTTCCTAAAGTGGAATGAAACCAAAAAATGTCTTTACAAATATGCACACATACATAGTTTACCTTACCAGAAATAAAGCTGTTGTCTCAGACACTGACCTGGTGGGGTGGCCATGTAGCCTAATTCCTCCACATCCTCGGGGGTGTCACTGTTGCTTGAATGAAGCAGATCCCCTAAAATAGAGTAGACAAATTCAATTAAACAAAAGGCAGCCATGCATAGATTAACGTAAGCTGGTGTGTCAGACACTCACCTGGTGGGGTGCCCATGTCGCCCACCTCTCCTTCCTCCACATCGTCAATGGGACTTGGACTGATTGCCCAATCCTGTTTTGCTTGTGGTGGACTGTGTTCTTTTGGTTGGCTGAGTGATTTTTCCCCTATGTGAAACAAAAAATGAGTAATCTAATTAGCACACAGATATTTTAGGACATAATAATTTTCCAACATTTGTAGTGAAGTGGTTTGTGTAGAGTTCCTATTTTAGTTCAATATTTAAAATTATAAAGACATACCGGATAGATAAGATATCAATATCTCAAAATATAGTTAATAATCTTTTGATCTCTCTCTATATCTGTAACAAAATCTCTAAATATCTAACTAAATGTAAATCCAAAAAATTAAGAGAATTTCAAATAGATATATAATATATATATATATATATATATATATATATATATATATATATATATATATATATATATATATATATATTTATATATTTATATATATATATTTATATATTTATATATTTATATTTTTTTATATTTATATTTTTATATATTTATATTTATATTTATATTTTTATATATTTATATTTTTATATTTATATTTAGATATTTATATTTATATATTTAGATATAGATATATATAGATATAGATATAGATATATATATATAGATATATATATAGATATATATATAGATATATATATATAGATATATATATAGATATATATATAGATATATATATATAGATATATATATAGATATAGATATAGATATAGATATAGATATAGATATAGATATAGATATAGATATATATATATATATATATATATAGATATATAGATATATAGATATATATATATATAGATATATATATATATAGATATATATATATATAGATATATATATATATAGATATATATATATATAGATATATATATAGATATAGATATATATATAGATATATATATATATAGATATAGATATAGATATAGATATGTAACGAGGTTTCTTCAAAGATCGTTTAGAACGATGAACAAAAATCGTATAGAAAGGAAAAGCACATGGAGCAGTATACAAGGTAATAAACACAAGAGAAAAACACGACAAGTACTTACTTTTTTTAAGAACTTTCCGGATACGTCGGTATTGATCCGGCTCCCTGATTTTCAGGTCAGACCATCTTTTGCGCAATTGATCCTTGGAGCGCTGGACCCCAAATGATGCCTGCAAAGTGTCCACGACCTTTGCCATGATTTTGGCCTTGCGCAAATTTGGCCGTGCGTACGGCCCATAATTGCCATCATAGTCGTCTTTGCGAAGAATGGCCACCATCTCCACCATCTCTTTGAAACTCATATTAGAGGCCTTAAATCTAGGCCTCACAGATTTGGTTGACGTTCCAGACGTTCCAGCCTGCGGGCTGTCTCCACTACCTGAGGTCGTCAACATTTCAGGTGTCTCCGCCATTCTTTAACTCCACTACGCGCCGTAACAAAAAAGGGGCGGAGAACATGAGTTCATTTCGAACGTCAGGGGCGGGCGACGCAGGCGGAGTTTCACACATGCGTAGTGTATAAAGGAGGGCCTTTCGCGCGTGTCGTACGTACGTTCTGTGCGTCAAATTAGGGGGCGGAGAACATGAGTTCATTTCGAACGTCAGGGGCGGGCGACGCAGGCGGAGTTTCACACATGCGTAGTGTATAAAGGAGGGCCTTTCGCGCGTGTCGTACGTACGTTCTGTGCGTCAAATTAGGGGGCGGAGAACATGAGTTCATTTCGAACGTCAGGGGCGGGCGACGCAGGCGGAGTTTCACACATGCGTAGTGTATAAAGGAGGGCCTTTCGCGCGTGTCGTACGTACGTTCTGTGCGTAGGTGATAGTGGACCAGGACGTTCCAAAACGAAGGTAATTTGAGATATATATTTTTTGGGGGGGGGGGTTTATGGTCATGACTTTGTAGCAAGCGGCCTATATGGCTTGATAGATTGATGAGGCCTACATAGGGAGAAGATGATGAGGGGTTAGCAGAAACATATAATAAGTTTTTTTGGTCTTGTGACTTTCTCTTTTCCAGATATAATGAATCCCCTATTGAAGGATCCAGAGTTCCTTACTTCTTTTATTTCAAAGTATCGAGAGATGAGGAATTTGTGGGAGGTGAAACACCCTCAGTATTATAACAAGCATGTGAGGAAGTCAACGCTGGAGAGACTTCTGTCCTTTGTCCAGGAGACCATCCCTGGAGCAACAATGGAGACAGTGTACAAGAAAATTGGGGTCTTGAGGAACATGTATAAAAGGGAGCATAGGAAGATCCAGGAATCAAGGAGATCAGGAGCATCAGCAGATGATGTTTATGTACCCAGGCTGTGGTACTACAAACAACTCCGTTTTCTTGATGACCAGAATGAAGCCAGGGCATCACTTTCAACCCTTCCCTCCACCCTTCCCTCCACCCTTCCCTCCACCCCAGCAGAGGCTGATGAGGAGCAAGCTGGGTCTTCCATCCTGGATGAACCGGATATGACCATCTGGAGTCAGGTAAATTATTTTAACAAAGATTTACTGTACTAATATTAATGATGTTAACTGGATGTTATAATTGTCTCAAATAATTTAGCACTCCAAATTGTGTATACATATCAAATGATAGTAGTGACTAAATATGTTTGGCACCTGCTTGAAATAATTAGGGTGTCTGATTAGACTCTTTTATTAAAGAGATGTATTCACATTGAATTTGCTAGTCATGAGAAGCAAACTGTGTGTCATTGATGAACCCAAAAAAAGAAACTAAAACTATTGTCCTTTTTTTATACACAGGATGAGTCCATCCAGGAGGAATGTGGGGAAAGTGGCAGGCAGGAGGAGACCGGGCCCATGGACAGCCTGGAGGAGGCCGGATTCACCATCATCCTGGAGGAGGCTGGGCCCAGTGTCAGGCAGGAGGTGGCTGCTCCCAGTGAGGTGGCTGGGCCAAGTGAGGTGGCTGGGCCAAGTGAGGTGGCTGGGCCAAGTGAGGTGGCTGGGCCCAGTAGGAGCCTCACCCAATCCCAAGTGCCTCCCCTCCACCTTCCCAAAAAAAGGGCCAGGAAGGGGATGGTCACACAGGACGCGTCCCTGCGCCTCATGCAACAGGCCACCCGTTTTTTAACAAGCCCCCCCGAAGCGGAAGAAGCCTATGGCTGCTACTTAGCCAGCAGGCTTCTTCAGATGGATTGGGAGCAGCGCCTCATTTGTGAGCGCCTATTTGGGGAAACAATCCATAAGGGGCTGCAGGGCACGCTAACCAAAAACACCCAACTACATGAGGCAGCCCCCCCCCCTCCTCCTCCTCCTCCTCCTCCTCCTCCTCCTCCTGCCACAACTGAAACACCAGAGCCACAGCCTCAAAAGAAGGCTACAGGGAAGGCTACAGGGAAGGCTGCAGGGAAGGCTGCAGGGCAGCGTGGAGGAAAGGCTGCAGGGAAGAGAAGAAAGTGATGACCTGGGTTCAGTCTGGTCTGACAGAAGACGCAGGCTGTTGTAGTACCACAGTCTGGGGACATCTAGATCATCTGCTGGTGCTGTTGATCTCTGGGATTCTTGGACCAGATTGTGCTCCCTCTTATATGGACTCCTCAAGATCCCAATTTTCTTGTACACCGACTTTTTCCAGCGTTGACTTCCTCTTTATTTTATTTTGACCATGAATAAATGGATCTTTTTTGAGTTTAGCAAAAGACTTTTATGTGTTTTCTTTTAAATCATTGATTTTACACACAATGTTAAAAATTAACAAGGGACAACAATCTCATTGAGTTTTAAAAAAACACACCAAAAATACATTACTAATGTTAAGAATGTTCAAGTGGTAAGTCTTGAAAAAAAAATATATACATAAACAAAAACGGTGCTTTGGGTTAACTTTATCTAAAAATTAAAAAATAATCACTAGAAAAAAAAAAAAAAAGAATTATGGGTTCTTTGTGGTAACTTTACAAACCTAAAAAAAAAAAAAAATAAAAGGGAAAAAGTATTATTAGTATGGAAACATTGTTTATAAAAAGCATACTATATCATTCATGAGATCAAAGAGAAAAAGAATTCAGAAATCAGTTTGGGAGAACTCTGATTATGAACAGCAAAACACCTTCGTTCTTTAGAGCATTCGTAAAGAAGAAATAAAATGCGCTGCATTCAACGATCACAGATTTTGCAGCGTGATGAATGTGCTACCTACAATACGAACACTAGTTTTACTAGACCGAGTGCTTCCGTTTAGTTTTTGCTTATGAGCATGCGTCGTTTTTTTGTCCGTAGGACTAGCATACAGACGAGCGGACTTCGGGGTCCGTCGTAGTTACGACGTAAAGATTTGAAGCATGTTTCAAATCTAAAGTACGTCGGATTTGAGGCTAAAAAAGTACGTTGAAAGTCCGAAGCAGCCCACACACGATCGGATTACCAGCCAGCTTTAGTCCGTCAGCGTCCGTTGGACTTTTGTAGACGAAAAGTCCGACCGTGTGTACGCGGCATAAGAAAGCTACATTTAAACTTAAACTATGGAAGATCTGTACCATGCTCACCACAAAAAGATGAAACGGCCATATGAAAAAGATACTTGAAGTATATGGATGCTTGAGTCAGTGAATAAAACTGAGGAAATTAATGTTTTTACTATGGGATTTAAGGAGAAATCATTCCAAACAAAGAAACAAAATTGGGATGATCAGGGAGACAAAGAGCAATTGTCAGGACTTGGGCCTTATGCAGTTGCCCAGTCCTTGTCAGCAGAGTGCTTAGGGGCTGACATGAGCTGTCACCTTTCAGTGGCTGACAAAAAGGGAGAGCCACAACACAAGTCTGATACCCCAGTAAAATATGAAGTACAGGGGGATTGGGAGGTACAGGAAGAGGAAGGCAGAGCAGCAGGACATGGAGAGGAAATGGCCATGCTGGCATTAAGGGAGGAAAGTCTCCAGGCAGAAGGGACACTTTCTGTCCCACTGATGGGAGAGGATGTGAAATTGAATTTCACTCGAAGAAGCTGTAGTAAGCGCACGGGAAAAACGCTGCTAATGTTTGTGGCCAGGTGGTTAGCGAAACAGTATGAACATTTGAAAGTGCAAAACACATCCCTAAAAGAAGTGCTAGAAATAACCAAAGGTAACAACAGTACTTTAGAAGCTTCTATGTCAAATTATGAGGCTATCCACCTGCAAATAGTACTAGAAAACCAAAGATTACAGGAGTACGTTCATCAATTGGGAAAAAGACTGGAGGATGCAGAAAGTGTAGTGAAACCATTGTTTGTCAGCTGCCAGGAGCCGTTTGCTCAGTTTTCAGATAGAGGAGATAAAAGAGCAGCTGATTTGGGTAGGTCTGAACTCAGGGGGACATCCTCCACACTTAAGGTATGTACCAAGAAGAATAAATCCCTGGAAGGTAAGAGCTCTTTAAAAATTGCCCCTATATAATTCTGAAATATTTTTTGACAGCAGCACGAACGGTCATAGCAAGAAAATTGAAAAACACACAGGCACCGTCTATTACAGAATGGGAGTGTGAGATTACGGAGATGCGTACCCTGGAGGAAAGAATGATAATAGAAGAAGGGTTTAAAAAAACAAGATTAAATATATGGACTAGATGGAAAGAGTTTAGAGCCTCTTCGAGACTTTTGAGGACAATATAGAAATAGTAAAGAACATAATGATTTTTTTTTTTTTTCTCTTCTTTTCTTTTTCGTTAGTATGAATGGGTATGAATGTGGTGAGAGGGGCAGGTAAATAGGTTTTAAATATAGGTTTTACATCCTTGATTTAAGAATATGAAGAATTAAAATGTAAAAGAAATCCTGAATGATGTTCTGATAAAAAACTAAAGAATTGTTTTATTATATGGATGTATATAGGTTTGATAAATGTATTTCTGAAAAAGTTTGGATAAATAAAGATTGTTAAAAAAAAAATTGCCCCTATATTTTGTAAGCCGCAGGTAAAAACTACTAATCCAGAAAAAGCCATCTAAAAGTCTCAGTCGTCTAAAACAAAGCCTGTCATTAAGAGGTGTTGTTCCACTTTAGATAAGATAAAATGTTGCTTATGTGGGGTATTTGGTCACATCGCGAGATTCTGTCTATCCAGTTCCAGTGAAAAAGTCAGTAAACATAATCCATATAGGACCACAAGATGTGATTATGAAGTATACTCAATGCGCTTTGCAAAGTGGCCTAGGTGTACGAAGTATGAACCGCCTAGATCATGGGTCCCATTCCAAAATCCTAAGAATGCGTCCATTCAGGCTGAGAATGGGCCAATGAAATGGGATGGATCTCTGAAAGAATTTCAACCTTACAAAATGTTATGGGTTTAAGAAGTACCGGTTATTATAGAAACATGCTGATATGTGTGATGTCCACAATTTGTCTTTAACCTAATTGTGTGAGTGTGTGTGGAATTTGGAATATATGTTCTGTCCTCTAACTCTGAGGTCTGTTGTCTCAACTGCTGAGAACCCACCCAAATGACCCCCCTTCTTTCTGACCAGGTCGGTGAGAGTTTAAAGCAAACTGTATTGACATGCAAATTACCTGAGCCAACATAAATATCTGTAATAGTGAATTGAAATGTGTATTTACTAAAATGTGTTTGTTTTCCAGAGAGACAGTTCTGCAAGAGGTTCTTTGTAGTGAGGTATTATGATTTGTAGATAAATGGTACTGCTAAAAGGTTTATTACAAGTTGCTAATTTTTTCCCTCACCATGGTGAATACATTTTTTGGAGGGAATTAATGGTATACCATAAAACAAAAATCTAGTAATGGGTCAGTTCATGTCAGCCCCTAGTAATGAAATTTAAGGTCAACAATTTTTGGTGTTTTAAAAAAAGTGCACTGTTCCAAAACAAATAAGAAAGACTTTCTTTATGGAATGTAATGTAAATTATTATTTGTGTTTCATATGCTAATGTTTTCTTACAGGTATATAACCATTGGTATATTTTGTTTCTAGGCGAACAATGCAATATTTACTAAATTTTATCAGTGTTTTATCCCTCAGATTCGATAATTGGGTTTCATGGCTTTTAGAACAAAAGGAAATCACAACCTCCACAGACAACTTTATACAAGATTGTTTTTCTTTTTCCTGGTTGGTCGAGTTTCACGTGTGAATGTTTTAGGTTTTCATCACCATTATCTAGTTGGTGCTTCTATTTGTCAGTCCATTCGGCTGTGTTTTGGACTACCTAGTGTGTGTTGTATGTTCTGATCCTACATGTTTGAAGCTCTGGTGTGAACGAGTTTCCACTGATTAGCAGAACCAACTAACTGAAGGCTGCATCTCCAGTTCTCACTGCAGGGGATAATTGTCACTCTAACACATATATTAGGCAAAGAAGTATTATAAATTTCTGTCAGTGTTACTGCAATTAGTGGTAAGAGTGTTTTGGTATTATCCAGAGTTTGAATTTGCTCTGTCATAGATCTGTTACATATCTGTTTCCTATTCCCAAAGATGAGTGGCTATGCTGATACTTGCAGTTCCAAGGCTTTAAAGGGTAAAGGTCTGATGTTACTTTTGTGTAGACTTGTGATTAAGACTGCCTGAACCCCCTGCTGTTGTTGTATTTACTTACACGACCAGCCATGCCTGGCTGTTCAAGCTCTACTTATTGCCTAAGGCTAAGGTATGTTAATGTTCCTAGCAATTTCTCTGTGTGTCCCCAAGTGTATTTCAAGCCTGCTTTTTGCCCAGTGTCACCATTCAACTCTATTTTCGTCCTAGAGTTTCCTTTTTGTCTGTTTTTACATGGCTATTTGTTACTAATTGTCTAATGTGTCTTTGGCGTATCTGTCACTAATATCTATGCATTTCAAGGCACACCGGCCGGCTCGAATTGTACCCCCTACTGTTCAGTGATCCCGGCGCCTCAATGCTGCAAAGGATTTTTCTTTGCCTGTTGGCCAGTTGTGTCTGGTAGCAGCAGTTCCTCGAGCTGAATACACATTATACAATTTTTGTTGTTCAGTTTCCTTTAGATTTACCTTCAGATGTGTAGTACTAGGGCCTGCCTGATTGCATACAAAAGTTGAGAGTGTATAGGTCTGGCCTCGTATTGTATGGTTTTGGGTGAGTCTGGAGAAGAGTTGTGCAGGAAGATTGTGTGGGGTGTTACCAGCTCTTAGCAGTTCCAGGGCCCTCACTTTCGTTATATGTGTGGGCATGCTGTATTCTCCTCAGTTAATACCCATAGGGGTCCTTCCTGTCATAGACTTCTTGTGAACCTTAACTAGTTGTCTGTGTCATGCAGCCCAGGAAGACCAGCGCCCCAGTGTTGCACTATGCCCCTGTCATTCATGTGAGTCCTGTCTGAAGAGTGTAGGAAGTTTATTTTGTATGGGTGAAGGATAGCCTTGTCTGCTTACCCAATTGATAAAGGAGGGAAAAGGGTTCAGCCTCTATAAAGAATCGAGTGTACCTGTTGGCAGGTGGTTTTCAATCCGGGTATTCAGACTATTTCCCATACTTAGGATAAAGAGAGGCTTAATGGAGACTGCATTTGGAGCTGGAGGTGGGGCACTGGGTACCTTAAAATACTATGGAGCTGGAGATACTTAGGATCACATTGGGAGGTCTTGTGCTATATATCCGGGAAGGGGTTAGGAAAGCCAACTTGCTTTGTCCAGATTCCAGGACCTCAGAGAACTATTCTCATCCCTAATGGCAGGTATGGAACATTGTGCAGATATCCCAGTCAATCTGGGTATTATTCTATCTGACTCTACTGTGTTACACCCTGGAGTCCATCTTGTTGTGATGGTTTGAGTCCGGACAGCCTCTGATGACTGGTACTGATGAGTGCTGGAGAAATGAAGGTGTTGTGCTATGGGAAAAGGACAGAATCATGAGACAGCAATGCTGGCACAGGAAGGGGTCATGTCTAATGGATGCCGGGGTAGTGTCCCAACTGGTCCTAAACAAAGTTAAAAATACTACCTGGGGGGAGTCTATTGTACATCTCCTCTTTCCCTTGGCATGGATATAGCAGGAACACCGGGTTGTACCCCGATTACCCCTGAAGAAAGGTTTTATAGCAAACATGACACACCCTTACACCTACTGAAACTTCCAGATTCGGGGAGGAGTTAAAAGTTAGACTTTGGGCAATAAGATTTAAATAGTGCCAACAGTTTGTGCAGGGCGTGAATAGAAAGGCTCTGTTCTAGGGGTTTATAATCTAAGGGGAGGGGGTGGTACAAAAAGTAATAGCTGATGGGAATTATCTGAGATGGAGGTGGCCAAGATAACGTTTTCCCGGAAGGGAGGTTTCCCGGAATAAAAGAGTTTTTAGGGATCACCTAGGTATGAAAAGGGTAGGGCCTGGCTGGACATATTGGGGTGGGAAGTTCCAGAGATTCTAGAGCGGTCCGGATGTTGAGCATGAGAGGAGGTAACAAGGGAGCTGGAAATCTAGATGTCTTAGGAGGAGCGGAGTGGACGATTTGGGTGATATCTCTAGATCGAAAGAGGTTAATCCAAATAAGGTTTCGTAGCCCCCCTGGCGGTATGATTATATCAGATTTTTACATCTCAAAGCAGTACAATTATTTTGCATAGAAATTTGGAATTTTATATTGTAGGCCTGTAATTCTTAGCAATAACACACATAAATTTGTCCAAACAAGAGTCTAGTAGATATCCCGGGTATGATAAAGTTTGAAACACAAAATTATATATTATAATATAATAAATAAATATAAATAATTATAAAAAATAATAATATAATAATAATAAAATTAATTTCCCCACGATTCACTATTGCTCAATTCTGCAAGTGTTCTAATTTACTATTGCTGTTTTCTAGCTGGTCTAAAACCACTTTTGACGTAAAGGGACACTTTTTGGTTGCTATGGACAATCTCACATTTCCAGGCAGAAAAAACAGTATATATAATATAAAACTGCATGCAGGGCATTGGACAAAGCACTGGGGACAAAAGGGATGTGAAATAATTTCATACAGTAATGTAATCTGTAAGATTACAGTGTACTGTATGTATTATGATTTTTTTTTTTTAATTTGCCACCGGGCTCTGCCCCCGTGTGTCGCGAAGCTCGCAGGGAACGGAGTCCAGTACAGAGAAGCTTCGGGTAGAGGACAGAGCCCACGGACACAGTGGGGGGACATTGCAGGATCCTGGGGACAAGGTAAGTATACCGCACCAGGATCCTGCAATGCAATCCCGAGTGTGGCTCAGGGTTACCGTTAATGGTGCTGAAATTTAACCCCAAGCCACACTCAGGAAAACCGCCAGGAAGGTTAATGGGAAAAGTTTAATTTGGTACAGTCTTAGGTCCACAGCTTTTGTAAACTCAGCTTTTGTAAACTCCACCCTGTTGTTGTCCTGATGTTGGTATCTATTAATAGACTGATGTACAGTAATATGCGCATTAAAAAGAGGACTCTAGAACTATATTTTTCTTTTTGTTGTTTTGGGAAAAAGCCTCTAAAAAAAAAATTTGAGCAATAAAGTGCAGTCGGGTTTGACTAAATTCTAAGTTTTTGACAACCATTGTTTTATTTTCTCCTTTTTAATATTTTTTTGTACCCGACGAACATTCTTAGTGACAGTGATCCTGTTCACCTGTTGATCACTAATATGGGAGAGGAGTTATCCATTTTTTTTTTTTCTTGTTCTTTATTATTATTTTTTTTGCCAAGTTGCTGCTTCAAAAGCTGCAATGTATTTTTTTTCAAGGCACTTTATAATAATTTTACAGGACAGTTATATATTGTTCGTTTGTTTTTATGAATGCAGATTCAATGCTCTTTGACATAAACTGAAATGTGTGTGATAAACAGTCTGGGTTTAAGCAGCATTAAACCTGTATGTTTTTTAAATTTTTTTTTTGCTTATTTTTTTTTCTCTTCTTCCTCTTTCCTACTTTCTTTGTTTCATATTCTTATCTTTATTTACTCTAAGTGATGGTACCAGTCAATTAGCTAATAATGTTCTCTTCAAAAGTAAATGTATTCATCATCTGGAACTTTTGTTTGAATATCAGAGATGAGCTGTGAATTGTAAGGCTTTACCGTTTCTGCCCGACTCCATTTTTAAGAGTCCAGTGGGTCCTATAGAATGGTTTCCTGAAAGATACAAGTACCATATTTTACAAATTATTCCTGGACATCCAGGTCTTATGGCTCATTGTAATTTTACATCTCCCAGTCTGTCTACTGCTTTAACCTGAACCCCATGAGCAGGTGTGGTGTACCATGGGACCTGGCAATAGCATGCAGTGTTGACTAACCATACCTTCAACGGCTCTAGTGGATACTGGCTGTGACTCCATACCCTGTGGGGATCCCATTTTACTTGTCCACATTACACCCCTTATAAGTATTTAGCCTTAAGGGGGTTGTAAAGGTTCGTGTTTTTTCACCTTAATGCAAAGGCTCGTGTTTTTTCACCTTAATGCATCCTATGCATTAAGGTGAAAAAACACCTGGCAGTGATGGTCCCCCCAGCCACCCCCCACCGTTTACTTACCTGAGTCCGTTCACCTGCTGTGCACGTCCCCTGGTGTCCTCTTCTCCATGGAGTCTGGCCGTTGATTGGATAGATAGGATAGATTGATAGCAGTGCAGCCATTGGCTCGCGCTGCTGTCAATCACATCCAATGATGTGGCCGCCAGGGGGTGTATGAGTGTATGACCGAGTCATACACTCATACACCCCCTCGGGATAGAGCTTCCCAGAGGGGGTTAGCTATTGCAGGGAGGAGCCGAGACAGCTGCCGAGGGACCCCAGAACAGGAGGATCGGGGCTACTCTGTGCAAAATGAACTGCACAGTGGAGGTAAGTATAACATGTTTGTTATTTAAAAAAAACAAACAAACAAACCCATACAACCCCTTTAATGGCCACACCGCTGCTCCTGTCTGCCATTCCTCCAATAACTGTACACTGACATATCTTGAAACCAAGCTGCAATGACTAGACTGTCCTCAACTTTCCTTCACCATGCTGAACAGTGCCGTCTCGCGGTCCGATCCGATCTTTGCAAACAGCACACAACATTCCCAAGTTATGGGACTAAAAGATGCCAGGATCTTGCCATCGATGTTGGAGTTCCGCTCTTCCAAGGCAGAGGAGTGTGGAAACATTGCAGCACAGGCACTCATGGTCCGGACGTGGAGTCTAAAAAGCACCAGGATTTCTCTGTTGTCTCAAGTCTACCTTGATGGGTTCCGGCGTGCTAAAAAAAAAAAATATGAGGAGGTTGCAGTGGTGGTGGGGAGGGTTGGGGCTTCCGGGCTGTTGTGGGTGGGTACAAAATCATTGAGGGAGGGCATAAATTCAAGAATGAACTTCAGGGGGAACGGATGTAGAAATTTAAGTCCTGAAAATGATAGACTTTACTTACAGTGATCTTTCAATGACTCTGTAGTTTCAGAACAAGTTTAGAATCAACAAAGATACCATACCCAGCTGTGGAATTTTATCTGGAGTAGCTACCTGACAAAAGCCTCTTCTCTGACAATTTGGTAGCATAATAATGTCACTTCAAAGGAGGTGGGAAGGGAACAGGAAGAACTTGGTCCTAAAATGGTAGCTTGTGTCTTAGCTTAAGAGAGCCCCCCACCCCCATTGGCTCAATGTTGCAGTTTTAGCATATGAAAAGGGGTAAGGGGGGGTTCCAAGTGTGTATATATCAGAATATACACCCCTGGCTCAGTCTCTTAGCCTCATGGAAGACAAAGCATGGTCGCGTAAGATCTGTCTGTGTAACGTATCCATATTATCTTATTTCTCTTTTCTTTTCTTTTCTTTGCTCTAACTTTTTCTGTGCTAGGATTTGCCTTGATACACTGATAGCATTTGTATGTCCATTATTTGTAACATCACTATGTTATATTTGGTAATATCTGATTATTCTAACGTTTTTTTTCTGTATAAATAAATGTGATTGTTATTCTTTTCGCACAGTTATCATCCATTTTTAATTCTATCCGTAATAACTGCAACCGCATTGTTTTATTCTTATATAGACAAAAGGTTTTAATCACTTATTTTATGTAGCATTAGGCGTATAAGTGAGGTAGGTAGATATCGCCATTACATACATCATACAGGTTCTCAAATTGGTTTGTTGTACACCGTCTAGCATTCTTGTCACTGCAGATGTCAGCTCATTGTATACCATTATCGGGCATAAGGACGCATTGTCTTCAGTACAATGGGCTTTGTCCACCTCCGACCTTCCAGGGAAACATAAAAAGTTCCCCTTCTAAAAGGCCTTCGTTTTTGTCTATCCAGAAACTATTTTTGGTATTACCGTCAATTCTATTTGCAGACAAGAGGGGTTGCGATGGGAGCCCGTTTCGCTCCCAGCGTGGCCAATTTATTTATGGCAACCTGGGAGGAAGGGGCTTGTTTGCTATAGGAGATTTATAGACGATCTCATCCTCATTTGAGAGGGAGATCGATCTAGTCTGGACAGTTTTATACAGACATTGAATAACAATACCAAAAATATACAGTTAACCTGGAATATAAGCATGGAACGTATGGTCTTTCTTGATCTTGGGATCTGTAGGCATGATGATCACTTCTGCTTGTGCAATTATTTAAAACCAACTGACTGAAATTCCTATATACACTGGGGAGTTGCCACCATAGATCATGGTTGTGCAACATAGCCAGGGGTCAATTCATTAGGCTTAGATGAAATTGCACTCGCGAGGAGGATTTTATCTCACAGTCTCAGGTCCTCTCCTCTAGATTTCAGCAAAAGGGATACCTTAAATCCAATTTGGATAGTGAAATTGAGCGTGTTTGTGCTTTGGATAGACAGATATTGGTTTCTAATCACACCAACGATATTAGTGTGGATGTCCCTAATTTCAAAATTGTATTGGACTATAATGTGCAGCATAAAAAAATTGAGAGGATAGTACTTGATGTGTCAATGTGTCAATTTTGAAACAGGATAGGGTATTGGGCCCTCGATTACCACAGAAACCGTCATTCATATATAAAAAAGCTCCTTCCCTACGACTGGCTCCAGGATTAATTGACCCACCGTTCAATAGGAAAGCCGGTTATTCTCTTTCCTTTCTAGATTTTACGCCTGCGGGCGGTGTACTGCTTGTAAACACTCTAATAGGGCGTACACACGGTCGGACTTTGTTCGGACATTCTGACAACAAAATCCTAGGATTTTTTCCGACGGATGTTGGCTCAAACTTGTCTTGCATACACACGGTCACACAAAGTTGTCGGAAAATCCGATCGTTCTGAACGCGGTGATGTAAAACACGTACGTCGGGACTATAAACGGGGCAGTGGCCAATAGCTTTCATCTCTTTATTTATTCTGAGCATGCGTGGCACTTTGTCCGTCGGATTTGTGTACACACGATCGAAATTTCCGACAACGGATTTTGTTGTCGGAAAATTTTATCTCCTGCTCTCCAACTTTGTGTGTCGGAAAATCCGATGTAAAATGTCCGATGGAGCCCACACACGGTCTGAATTTCTGACAACATGCTCCGATCGGACATTTTCCATCGGAAAATCCGACCGTGTGTATGGGGCATATGTGTAACAATAAGAAGCGGAAGGAGTTTCAGGCTTCTGTGACAAGCAAAATTTATAAGATTCCACAACTGATTACTGACTATTGGTGCTGTTTACATGCTCGAATGTGAGTGTGGCCTACAATATAATGGAAGGAACTCTAGACCTCTTCATGGCAGAATGGGGGAGCATGTAAACAACATCAATAAAGGTTTAAAAACACATAATGTATCCAGGCATTTCAAGCTGGCTCATAACCAGAACCCTAGGGGTCTGAAATTCTGGGGCATTGAAAGAGTCACAAAACATTGGAGAGGAAAAAATTTCATACGCCAACTTAGCCACAGGTAATCCCATTGGATTCATAAGAGAAAAGTTTTAGTACCAGCAGGTTTGAATGTTGATTTTGATGTAAATTGTTTTATATCTGATTGTTAAGGTTATATTGTATGCGATTATATATATTGGTGTTTTGTTAATGAGGATCAATACGGAAACGGGTTGATGTGCTAGTATAATGAAAGATCTTGTAAGATTTCTTAAGCTGCAATAAAACTTTGATTGTGAAAAAAAAGAAAGATCTCTCTTATCATAATTAATGGATTGAGATAATTTTATCATAATCAATGAATTAATTGAATTTTTTATTATATAAGTTTTTTTTTTATATATTTTGTATTAATTATTGTGTGACTATTGGTCCATTCAGGATGTGAGTTATGGTGCATTTTTTTGCCCTCTCTTCAGGTTTGAATAACCATTTGAGTGGTACAGTATGCACTTTATTGGTCCTGATGTACTTAGTGATGCACATTAATGCACTTTGATAGATATATCTTGCCACGGAATGTTTTTTGTTGGCATTTGACCAACTGTTGGGTCACTCCCTGGTTTACCAGTGAGATAGCAGGGCCACTGGGTTAATCTATCAGGTGCAGTATTTTGTATGTCCTTAGGTGTTAGCCACAAGCGTTTTTATTGTTTATGTAAATCTGAGTGCTAGGTCACTTCCTCTTTCATTCTGGGAGTTGTTAGTGTTGCTGTGGTAATATATCGCATGCAATACTCTGAGCGGCCTCAGATGTCAGCTCATGATATTTCCGTCATTCCGTCACCGGTGATGAAGTCCCGCCCCATGGGATGTAATGCTTACTGAACCAGGTGACTAGCGTGACGTCACCTGCGTCATATAGTTGATTCTCGAGAATTTGTTTTACTGTTTGCCTTTTCACAGTGCACTGAGGAAGAGTGCTTTATTTGTAAGTGCGATCTTCACTTTTTAAATAAATCTCTTTTTATCATATGGAGAGCACTATATTGTGTTACTTATATTATATGTACAATCCGGAGCCTATCGTCAGAGCACAGGGGATGCTGCAACCACCAGTGTGTATACCTCTCCAGTATCCAGCATAACCAGTGACCCAGCTTTCTTTCCCTTGTAGGGGAACTGCCCGTTTGACCTGTCTGATTTACTCAGGGGTCCATGCTTTGAGGTGAGCTGCTAGGAGTGTCGTTGGTGGTGGTTGGCACATGATCACCCTGTATTGCATCTATAGAAGCACTTATTTGGACACTTGGTGGCATTTGATTGCTTTCATTCATTTTTACTGAGAACATCATGGACTCTTTTACCATTTAACATTTATTATGTGATTGTGTGCTTTTGTGCTGCACTGCTTTTCTATTTTATATCTTTTTATATCCCTTTCTTGTTTTATACAGTTCAACGACCTTTTCCTGCAGATCCTTTGACAATTCTTTTGTTTTTCCCATGACATAGAATCCAGAAATGTCAGTGCAGCACTGGATGAAAGATGCAAGGGTCTGTTAGAAACTCATTGACCTTTTATACACACACACTAATTACAAGCAAACAGATCACAGGTAAGGATGGTTACCTTCAATAGCCATTCAAACCTTTTTGTCAACTTCTGTGCATGTTATCAGGCCAAAATCACCAGGGTATGTAAACTTTTGATCAGGGTCATTTGGGTAGTTTCTGTTGTCATTATGATTTAAAAAAAAAGTAAACACAGTTGATTGACAATAAATGGCTTTGGCTAAACACTAATCATGAGTTAAAGAAATGTTTTTGTTTTATCATTCATTTTCTCTGAAAAATGGCCAAGAAATCATAAATTCTGCCAGGGTATGTAAACTTATGAGCACAACTTTATCTAGATTAACCTGATAGAGAATTGTAAACCTACTGTAAATCTAATGGATAAGCCTAATTGACTAACATGGGATAGGAGCTATCCAAGCCTTACAATAATTAGTCTTGATGTGAATAGGAAGTATATGTGGTAGAGAAATTACTATGTGACAAGTATGTTTGTTTGGATTTTTGGATATGCCTGATCATCTGAAAATCAGCTAATCCTTTGTCCTTATTTCATTTTCAGATGATTAGACATATCCAAATATCCAAACACACATACTTGTCACATAGTAATTAATATCTCTACCACATATATTTCCTATTCACATCAAGACTACTTATTGTCATTGTGAAAGGACCTCTGCGCTATTAAAGAGAACTAAAACTATAAATAAATGTGGAAATGCTGCAAAATCCAACAGTGATCACAAATCTTATTGTAAGTATTGGTCAGCTCCTATCCCCTGTTAGTCACATAGACTTATCTATTAGATTTACAGTAGGTTTACAATTCTCTATCAGGTTAATCTAGATATATTGTTTGTTAATCCATACTTTGATGTAGAGATTTATATAGTCACACACACACACGCATTTTTTCTTCCTCCCTGGTCAAGCTATGCTTATCATGATTTAATCATGTGTACATGTAATAATAAGTTTTGTCATGTTACAACCAAAAATATAAATGTATTTTATTGGAATTTTATGTGATAGACCAACGCAAAGTGGCACATAATTGTGAAGTGGAAGGGAAATGAGAAATGGTTTTCAAAATTGTTTACGAATAAACATCTGAAAAGTGTGGAGTTCATTTGTATTCAGCCCCCTTTACTCTGATACCCCTAATTAAAATCTAGTGGAGCCAATTGCCTTCAGAAGTCATCTACAGTAATTAGTAAATAGAGTTTACCTGTGTGTAATTTAATCTCAGTATAAATACAGCTGTTCTGTGAATCCCTCAAGGATAAAACTGTGGAGAAGCTTAAAGCAGTGTTAGGTTATAAAAAAAAAATATCCCAAGCTTTGAATATCTCGTGGAGCACTGTTCAGTCCATCATCTGAAAATGGAAAGAGTATGGCACAACTGCAAACCTACCAAGACATGGCCATCCACCTAAACTGACAGGCCAGGCAAGGAGAGCATTAATCATAGAAGCAACCAAGATGCCCATGGTAACTCTGGAGGAGCTGCAGAGATCCACAGCTCAGGTGGGAAAATCTGTCCACAGGACAACTATTAGTTGTGCACTCCACAAATTTGGCCTTTATGGAAGAGTGGCAAAAAGAAAACCATTGTTGAAAGAAAGCCATAAGAAGTCCTGTTTGCAGTTTGGGAGAAGCCATGTGGGGGGGACAGCACACATGTAGAAGAAGGTGCTCTGGTCAGATGAGACCAAAATTGAACTTTTTGGCCTAAAAGCAAAATGTTACATGTGGTGGAAAACTAACACTGCACATCACCCTGAACAGACCATCCCCACCATGAAACATGGTGGTGAAAGCATCATGTTGTGGGGATGGGGAGAGACAGGGAAGCTGGTCGATGGGAAGATGGATGGAGCCAAATACCGGGCAATGTTAGAAGAAAACCTGTTAGAGTCTGCAAAAAAATTGGAGACTGGGGCAGAGGTTTACATTCCAGCAGGACAACTACCCTAAATATACAGCCAGAGCTACAATGCAATGGTTTAGAAAGCATATTCATGTGTTAGTATGGCCCAGTCATAGTCCAGACCTAAATCCATTTGAGAATCTGTGGAAAGACTTGAAAATTGCTGTTCACAGACACTCTCCATCTGGTTTGACAGCAGTGGCGTCTCCAGCTTTCAAATTTAGGGGGGGCACATGGGGGGACAGGGACAAAAGTAGGGGGCAACTATAAAATGTATATATATATATATATATATATATATATATATATATATATATATATATATCCTGGGGCCCTTTACTACGACCCCACAACGGGCCCTTTCACATGTTCTGCAGTGAGCTCCCTTCCTACTGTATTGGGGTCCCCCAGGGTGGCAGAAAACAAGAGATATACAAGAGATATATGTCACCAGCATATCAAGAAAATATAAGGATCCAAAGCAGTGGGAGAACTATCAGGGTTGCAAAGGTTGTCTTGCCTCCGGGCCCTGGTGTTCTGCCACTGTGGGGTTCCCCAGCCTCCTCTTGCTGTCCTGCCCCTGCTATTGACAGCGCTGGTCTGGCATCTCTTGGAATTTACAGGCTGGTTCTCCTGTCCTAAGGACAGGAGAAAGCAGTCTGTTTTTTCAGTAACTGAGAGTCCTGGTGGAGTCCTTCCTGAAACTCGCTCTTCTCCCTGCCAATGAGGATGCAGGTGAAGGAGCAGATCGGGCGGCCGTGGTTGTGTGAACCAGGGCCGTCTTTAAGGCAGGGCAAAAGGGGCAGCTGCCCTTGGCCCTGTCATTGTTGGGGGGCCCAAAGCAGCTGCCTCATACTTGCCAATTATCCCAGTTTAAATTCCTTTGTTCCTTGAAGTTTTAGCCCCTTGCTGTGTCCTGATATCTCAGTGTGAATTCCTGCTACTAATGCTGCCCAGCTCTGCCCTATTGCGTACAGATGACTCACCTGCAGACCCCGTGTTTACATGTAAATAACCAACATTCATATGTAAATAGCTGCATCCGGCAGCATAGATATGTAAATAAAGGCGGCATTCATATGTATATCATGCCCCCTGCAGTGAGGAGATGATGTGCTGTAACCTCTAGCAACAAATCAGTGAGCAGTATTACTGTACAGTAATCTCTAACAACCAATCAACAAGCAGAAATCATGTGCTGTAACATCTAGCAACAAATCAGTGATCCGTAATGTGTGATGTAACCTCTAGCAACCAGTCAGTAAGGGTAATGATACACTGTAACCTCTGGCAACCAATCGCAATCGCTTCCTGATCTGATACAGTGAACTGATTTTAAGACTAGCTGCTATTTATTGTATGTCTCAGAGCAAGTGGAGAGCGAAACTGTATGGGGGTCCCAAGAAAATGTTTGCCCAGGGTCCAATCAATATTAAAGTCGGCCCTGGTGTGAACGCCCACATTATGCAGTGTCAGCGAGCAGGGGAGGGGGGAGGAATCACCCGCAGGAGCTGACTGGGGACTCTCTTAGACATTGATTTTTTGTAAAAAAAAAAAAAAATTTTTTTTTTTTGGGGGGGCACATGGTGGGGCACAGCATAATGTTGGGGGGGGGGGGGGTCAGGGCCCCCTCTGGCCCCCCCCCTAGGGTCGCCATTGTTTGACAGAGCTTGAGCTATTTTGCAAAGAAGAATGGGCAAAATTTCACTCTCTAGATGTACAAAGCTGGTAGAAACATACCCAAAAAGACTTGCAGCTGCAATTCCAGGGAAAGGTGGTTCTAGAGAATATTGACTCAGGGGGGCTGAATACAAATGCACACCACACTTTTCAGATATTTATTTGTAAAAAATGTTGAAAACCATTTATCATTTTCCTTCCACTTCACAATTATGTGCCACTCTTGCCTCGTTTCCACTGAGCGGATCGGTTTGGGTCGGTACAGTTTGGAAGGCCTAGAATGGTCCGGCCTATTCAGGTGAGCGTTTCCACTGCAAGTCGGACCGACAAGGACCATACGTGGGTTTAGAAAAAATGCCTAGCATGGCATCACATGTCCACCAATCAGTGGAATGTATCGTAACCGAACCGTACCATTTTGGCCCCACATCTGAAGCAGGACCCTGAATGGTTCGGTTAGGTTGTATGGGCCGCTTTCATAATGGAAACACTCAAAATAGTGTACTGTACCGAACTGAACCAAACCGATCCGCTCAGTGGAAACGAGGCATTTGTGTTGGTCTATCACAGGGGTAGGCAACCTTTTGAGCACATTGTGCCGAAAAATGTTTTCAAAGAAATTGAGCGTGCTGATTTTATAACCAAAAAATGTCAACTTCACATTCTTAATCACGAAAAGGATTTTTTATAAAGTAAATGCTGTAAACTACTTTAGTAGTGAGAAATTAACATCCTGCACTCTCAGGTCTCAGATCAGCCCCAATTCCTGCACCTCCACACCTCAGATCTGCCCCAATTCATGCACCTTCACACCTCAGATCACTGTCCTCCCTGCAAATCTGTTTCACCACTGTACTCCCCTGCTCATCTGTCCCACCCCTGTACCCCCCTGCACATCTCCCCACCACTGTAACCCCCTGCTCATCTGCCTCACCACTGTACTACCCTACACATCTGCCCCACCACTGTACCACCCTGCTCTTCTGTCCCACCACCATACCACCCTGCTCTTCTGTCCCACCACTGTAACCCCCTGCTCATCTGCCCCACCACTGTAACCCCTTGCACATCTGCCCAACCCCTGTACCCCCCTGCACATTTGTCCCACCACTGTAACCCCCTGCACATCTGCCCCACTACTGTAACCCCTTGCACATCTGCCCAACCTCTGTACCCCCCTACACATCTGTCCCACCAATGTTCCCCCTTTCTCGTCTGCCCCACCACTGTATCTTCCTGCACAGCTGCTCCACCGCCATACCCCCCTGCTCTTCTGTCTCACTGCTGAACCATCTTCTCATCTGTCCTAACACTGAACTTATCTGCTCATCTGCCTCACCACTGTAACCCCCTTTCTCATCTGCCCCACCACTGTACCTCCTGCACATCTGTCCAACCACTGTACCCTCTGCTCTTCTGCCCCACCACTGTAACCCCCTGCTCATGTGTTCCACCAATGTACCTCCTTTCTCCTCTGCACATCTGCCCCACCTCTGTACCCCCCCGCTCCTCTGCCCCACCGCTATAACCCCCTGCTCATCTGTCCCACCAATGTACCTCCTTTCTCCTCTGCCCCAACACTGAACCCCCTGCTCATATTTCCCACCACTGTAACCATCTTCTCATCTGGCTTAACACTGAACCCCCCCCCTACTCATCTGTCCCACCACTGTAACCCCCTGCTCATCTGCCCCATCACTGTACCCCCCTGCTTTTCTGTCCTACTGCTGAACCCCCTTCTCATCCCTCCCACCACTGTACCTCCTGCACATCTGCCCCACCACTGTACCCCCTTGCTGTTCTGTCCTACCACTGTAACCCCCCTGCTCATGTGCCCCACCAATGTACCCCCTTTTCTCATCTGCCCTACCACTGTACCTCCTTGCACATCTGCTCCACCGCCGTATCCCCATGCTCTTCTGTCTCACTACTGAATCACCTTCTCATCTGTCGTAACACTGAACCCATCTGCTCATCTGCCCCACCACTGTAACTCGCTTTCTCATCTGCCCCACCAATGTACCTCCTGCACATCTGTCTCACCTCTGTACCCCATGTTCTTCTGCCCCACCTCTGTTCCCCCTGTTCTCCTACCCCACCACTGTAATCCCCTGCTCATCTGTCCCACCAATACACCTCCTTTAACATCTGCCCCGCCGTTGTACCCTCCTGCTCTTCTGTCCCACCTCTGAACCTTTCCTGCTAATTTTCCCCACCCCTTTACCCTCTTCTTATCTATGATATGCGTGATATGCAGAGTGGTGAAAGGAAGCAGAGATGAGACACATCTACCTGTCCTGGCACACTCATCTTGCTGATCCACCTCTCGCATCCAGCCCACATTTATGTATGTGATGTATGTAATGTCACATACCAGCATCTAGAATGGATGCGCAATGATGGGCTCATGTCAGGCAGTGGCGTAGCGTGGGGGGTGCCGTGGCCCCCGGGTGTGACATTTAGGGGGGCACAATTTCGTGCCAGTAGTGTCACTACTGGCTGCCTCCTCCTAATTTAATTTCCTGTGTCCCCCGCGCTCCACCGCCATGTCCAGTGTTTGGCGCCCTGTGATTGGGCGTATGGGGGTCATGTGCGGCGTGGGGCTGGCCTATCCGCGATCACGGTTGCTCCTGAAGTCCCGCCTCTGCACATGACCCCCATACGCCCAATCACAGTGCGCCGGGAAACAATGAACATGCTTGCCGGAGCGCGGGGGAGACGAGCACTGGAGAGTGTGAGCTGCCGGGCCGCTGTCTTCTCCTCCTCCTCCTCCTCCTATCCTCCAGACTGATGCAAGACAAGAAGGTGAGGAATGGATAAACATGGGGGAGAGAAGAGAGAGGCGCCGCATATGTAGTGTCAGTATAGGAAGACTATGCAGGACAGTGTAGTATAGTGGTCAGTATAGTGTAGTGGACAGTGTAGTATTGTGGTCAGTATAGTGTAGTGGTCAGTATAGTGTAGTGGACAGTGTAGTGGTCAGTATAGTGTAGTGGACAGTGTAGTATAGTGGACAGTGTAGTGGACAGTGTAGTATTGTGGTCAGTATAGTGTAGTGGTCAGTATAGTGTAGTGGTCAGTATAGTGTAGTGGTTAGTGGAGTGGAGTGGTCAGTGGAGTCTAGTGGACAGTGTAGTGTAGTGGACAGTGTAGTGTAGTGGACAGTGTAGTGTAGTGGTCAGTGAAGTGTAGTGGACAGTGTAGTATTGTAGTCTGTATAGTGTAGTGGTCAGTGTAGTATTGTGGTCAGTGTAGTGTAGTGGTCAGTGTAGTGTAGTGGACAGCGTAGTGTAGTGGTCAGTGTAGTGGACAGTGTAGTATAGTGGTCAGTATAGTGTAGTGGACAGTGTAGTATTGTGGTCAGTATAGTGTAGTGGTCAGTATAGTGTAGTGGACAGTGTAGTGGTCAGTATAATGTAGTGGACAGTGTAGTATAGTGGACAGTGTAGTGTAGTGGACAGTGCAGTATTGTGGTCAGTGTAGTGTAGTGGTCAGTATAGTGTAGTGGACAGTATAGTGTAGTGGACAGTGTAGTGTAGTGGACAGTGTAGTGTAGTGGTCAGTATAGTGTAGTGGTCAGTGTAGTATAGTGGACAGTGTAGTATTGTAGTCTGTATAGTGTAGTAGACAGTGTAGTATTGTGGTCAGTATAGTGTAGTGGTCAGTGTAGTGTAGTGGACAGCGTAGTGTAGTGGACAGTGTAGTGTAGTGGTCAGTGTAGTGTAGTGGTCAGTGAAGTGTAGTGGACAGTGTAGTATAGTGGTCAGTGTAGTGGACAGTGTAGTGTAGTGGACAGTGTAGTATTGTGGTCTGTATAGTGTAGTGGTCAGTGTAGTGTAGTGGACAGTGTAGTATAGTGGACAGTGTAGTATTGTAGTCTGTATAGTGTAGTGGTCAGTATAGTGTAGTGGTCAGTGTAGTGTAGTGGACAGTGTAGTGTAGTGGACAGTGTAGTGTAGTGGACAGTGTAGTATTGTAGTCTGTATAGTGTAGTGGTCAGTATAGTGTAGTGGACAGTGTAGTATTGTGGTCAGTGTAGTGTAGTGGACAGTGTAGTATAGTGGTCAGTGTAGTGTAGTGGACAGTATAGTGGTCAGTGTAGTGTAGTTCTCAGTGTAGTGGTCAGTATAGTGGACAGTATAGTGTAGTGGTCAGTATAGTGGACAGTATAGTGGTTAGTGTATTGGTCAGTATAGTGTAGTGGACAGTGTAGTGGAGTGTATAGTATAGTGGTCAGTGTAGTATAGTGGTCAGTGTAGTGTAGTGGACAGTGTAATGGTCACTGCAGTGTAGTTCTCAGTGTAGTATAGTGGTCAGTATAGTATAGTGTAGTGGACAATGTAGTTCTCAGTGTATTGGTCAGTATAGTGGTCAGTGTAGTGGACAGTATAGTGGTCAGTGTAGTGGACAGTATAGTATAGTGGTCAGTGTAGTGGACAGTGTAGTGGTCAGTGTAGTGTAGTGGACAGTATAGTGGTCAGTGTAGTTCTTAGTGTAGTGGACAGTATAGTATAGTGGTCAGTGTAGTGTGTAATGGTCAGTAAAGGAATCAGGTTGGTCAGTGTTGAAATCAAGTAGGTTAGTGTAGTGGTCAGTATAGGAATCAGGTAGGTCAGTACTATTGTATTTTAAGGGACTCGGGGAGTGATAAAAGGTTAGGGGGGGGGGGCGCAGGTTAGGGGGGGGGCGCAAATTACTTGCCTTGTCCTGGATGCTGACAACCCACGCTACACCACTGATGTCAGGGGCATTTTCTGAAAGCAGAGGGCCTAAGTTGGGCCCCCACAGCTGAGAAAAACTGTGGCACTCTGCGCCGCAGCAAAAGTTGGGTGTGATTTTCATTGCGCTGAATACTGGCTGTGGCTTAAAAGGGACACAGAGTGCAGGGGTTCAGTAGTAAGTGATGCAAAAGGTTCAGGTATAATTTCAACAAAGTTCACAGAAGCTCAAACTGTCACCTGATTGTGATTTTCTCAATCACAGGTAAATTCCTTCTTTCCTGACAGACTCCATGGCAGCCTACGTGTGGGTTAATCCTGCCCCCTCATACCTCATAGGACCCCTCTCCCATAAATCTTTGCTCTGGGCCAGAGGCCATGTTCCTTTTTTGTCCTCCTCCTAGGACCAAGATGAAGTCTTGCCTTTTCATTAAGTTTTCTGTAAACCAGGGCTGGCGGTGTGCACGGTGATATGTTGGTGTTAGCGGTGATCGTCTCTGAAGTCCAACATTCCTAGCTATCAGGAGGTGGACATGGGCGATATGATGCGATGCCATGAAGAGCTTATTAACCTGGCCATTGGCAGGCAAGCGGCCATATGGCCAAACATCCTAGCTATTAGCGGGAGGCCTTGTAAACACCCGGGTCGTGCGGTGGGTCAAGTGAACAGCTCCCAGTCCCAGGTTCTGATCCGGATCGTGCTTTGGTGGTGGTAATGTACAAAGATATTTGTTTTATATGGCAGCCGTATCTCTGTGTTTTGTGTGTCTCCTTATTTGCTATCAAGTTCCAGTGATTGGCCATGGCGGCTGGAGCGCAGCTGCGTTCCAGCTCGCCTTTTCAGGAAGTCGCTGGGACCTGTCTGCGCATCTGCAAGCTGCGAACGAAGATTCCGTGCTTGGTTTGCGCAGGCGTGGTTTTGACAAACCATGCGCGACCGCCGCCGGGTGACGATCTTTTCCGGCAAAGGGCGTGCTGGGGGGCGGTGATGCCATGAACGCCGGCAGATTTAGATGGCTGTCAAAGCAGCTATTCCTTGGGATGACTTGCGGGCTTATGCGGCAGTTTCCCCAGGCACTGGTCTCCAGTTTACAAGGTAAATTGTTTGCTGCAGGCTCCCTGGGTGCTGGTTAAGTTTGTTATTTGTTCTCTCATGCCTGTTGTCACTCCTGTTTTTCATAAGGCTTTAATGGTTCATTTTAGTTTCAAGCTGCCTTGCCATGGATCTGTGACCGCCCCCCTGTGGCCAACCCTTTGCTGCAGGTAGGATTTAGTTCTTTTCTGCCTGTGATGCTTGGGTTCACTCATTCAGGAGCTCTTAACCCTTTCTTTTTCACTCAGCTCTTCTAGGTCTGAACACCAAAGCACGGCACGCGAAGACAAAGACCGTCCTAGGTCTCAACATCATCACTCCTCTTCAAGCTCCAGACATCATACATTTCCCTCTAGATCTAGGCACCACAGAGAGGAGTCTAAAACCACATCTGGGAAAGCCTGCTAGGGATGCGGGGCCCAGGTTCCCGAAGGCAAATCGCTCTGTGAGCGATGCTTTTCTAAAGCCGCAAGAGAAAGAGAGGGTGGAGACCAACAAGTGGAAGCACTGGTCATAAAGGTGGTCCGTGAGCCCCTGAGTAAAGCGTATTCTGATCGCACCCACAACCCTGCTGGAGACCCTATGTCAGTCCCTATTAGGGATGATCTTGAGGCTCCAGGCCCTTCACAACCAAGCCATTCCTCAAGTGAAGCCTCAGACATTGAGGTGGAGGTAGATGACCCTGGTGCAGGTTTTGAATTTGCCCTAGTACCACAGCTGGTCAAAGCTGTCAAAGAAGCTTTGAGATGGGAAGAGCCAGTGGAGGCACCCTCCAAACAGAGGAAATATTTTAAACACGTCAAAAAGAACCCCCTAATTTCCCCTTTTTGGGTGAACTTGGCGAAATAATTACCGATGAATGGGGTGGTGTTGAAAGGAAGAATTCCCTGTTAACAAAGGTATCAAAAATGTACCGACTTAAAAGCGAGGATGTAAAGCACCTGGAGTTGGCTCCTCTCATTGACACAGCCCTAATGAGATTGGTGAGGCACATCACACTCCCATTGGAGGATACTGCTTCCTTTAGGGATGGCCTGGAGAGTAAAATTGATACCGACCTCAAGCGGATCTACATTACAGCGGGTATGACCTGCAAACCAGCTCTAGCTCTCGCAGCTCTCTCTAAAGCGATGGAAGTCTGGACGGACGACGTAGATGCTTCTCTGAGGAGCATCTCAGAAGAAGTGGCCAGGAGCTCACCTATTCACGAGCTAATGTTGGTGGTGGCTTTTCTGGGTGAGGCTTCCCTGGAAATAATTTGTCTGGTGGCTCGGATCATGCTGTCATCTGTCACGTGCCTTGTGGCTGCGCCCGTGGGTAGCTGACCCTGCCTCCAAGCAGGCATGGTGCAGGATTCCCTCTGAGGATCTGTCCTTCTTTGGGAACAAATTGGACAGTGTCACCACCCGTGCCACAGGGGGCAAGTCGGGGTTCCTTCCCCAGGATCGCTGTCTGCTAAACCAGATGAGAACACAGCCCAGGCAAGGTTCAGATCAAGCGAGGGATGCTAGCCGCTATAGGCCTGGCTGTGAGTTCAGGAAGACCTGGAAGGAAAACCAGCCTTCAGGCCAGAAGTTTTTAAAAGGGACATCTTCCGGTGGACGAGAAGCTACTAAGTCTTTTTGATGTTGCGCCTGCCCAGACAGAGCAAGTCAGAGCTCGCTTATTTCGCTTTCAACACGTCTGGGCAGCCACAGATAAATGTTCTGACATTTGTCCAAATGCCCAAATAGCCAAAGTTTGGTTTGAACTCGTGTTTGGACTGAACCTTAAGCTCATCCATATTGATGTTTGAGCAAAATGGCACCTTCTTCTAGGGATAAAAGGAGGATGAAGACATTGTTAAGGGGAGTATTGTAATCCCCGTACTGCATTACTTAATATGCATACAGTTATCATTAAAAAATAGCATATATATATATCTTATCTTGGTTAATGCTGCATTGAAATCACACAATTAAACTCAGAGATTAAATGCATAAAAGGGAGATGTTTTATCTGTACATGTAGTTCTTTGATTTACAGTTCTACTACACCATACAGCTCTGTCTGGCAAGGCTGGAGACCCGATTTTTCATTATTGCAGGTCTTTTCTGAACCCCCCCCCCCAGTCTGTGACTAGACATAGCAAAAGAAGCAGCAGGCTTATCCCTAAGTCACTAAACTTTCTTCAGCTATCAGAACATAAATTGATTGACTCCTTGTCCTGTTTCTTACTCTCCACTCTGATATCTGCTGTAAGGCCCGGTTCACACTGCTGCGATGCCAGACATCGCATGTGATTCGCACTGCTGTTCACATCACATGAACACATGAACACATGATCACATGAACAGATAGTATGGCTGATATCGCACTACATTCGGTCCAAACACGCACAGGACCCTTTTTTTTGTTCGGACCAGAATCGGATCGCATGGGTGTTCACACCTGTGCGATCCTATTCATGTCTGAACTGTCAGTTCGCAGTGCGATATGCAAGCTGAACTGGGGGTGTCATTAACCGTGCGAGTCGGTGCGATGCGGGAACCCACAGTGGATTTGCAGGGTTCTCGCATCGCACCAGTGTAAACCGGGCCTAAAGGGAATGCAAGAGGCTGATAACAAGGCTAATGCATGAACTTATACTGCTTGCATTAGAAAATATATACCTTAAGTGATGTGTTAATAATGACAGAACTGCATTATTCTGTGTCATTTATGTTTGTCTAGATTTCAGCTTTAAAGTGATTGTAAAGGCAGAAGGTTTTTTATCTTAAAGGGGTTGTAAACCCTCGTGTTTTTTCACCTTAATGCATCATATGCATTAAGATGAAAAAACACCTGGCAGTCACCGGCCCCCCAGTTACCTGTTTACTTACCTGAGCCTCTTCATCTCCTCGGCAGGGACCTCCTGTCCCTCTCTCCACGGGGTCCCGGCTCTTGATTGGATAGATTGATAGCAGCACAGCCATTGGCTCCCATTGCTGTCAATCACATCCAATGACACGGATGCCAGGGGGCGGGGCCAAGTCCGGCATTCGTGTTGTATCTGTGGACGCAAGAGCTGGACTCGGGAGCACACCTGCAAGGTAACACCCTCAGGAAAGCGCTTCTCCTAGGGGGTTCTCTGTTGCGGAGAGGAGCCGTGAGAGCTGCCGGGGGGACCCCAGAAGAGGATGTTCGGGGTCACTCTGTGCAAAACGAGCTGCATAGTGGAGGTAAGTATGACATGTTTGTTGTTTAAAAAAATTAAAAACTAACCTTTACAATCATTTTAATGTATTCTATGCATTAAAATAAAAAGCCTTCTGTGTAAAGCAGTCCCCCTCAACCCCCTAATACTTACCTGAGGTCCCTCTAGATCCAGCGATATTGCAGCAGTGTCTCGGCTGCCCGGGACTCCCCTCCACATTGATGAGACAGCAGCCATTGGCTCCCACTATCATGTCAAAGTCAGTCAGCCAGCCAATGATGAGAGAAAGGGGGACAGGTCCGGGCCATGGCTCAGTGTCTGAATGGACACAGGGAGCTGTGGTTTGGCTCGGATGCCCCCATAGTAAGCTGCTTGTTGTGAGGGGACTCAACAGGAGGGATAGGCCAGCAGCGCCGAAGAGGGACCTGAGAAGGGGAGGATCTGGGCTGCTCTGTGCAAAACCACTAAACACATAATAACCTGGGGGGGGGTTATAGTGGGCACAGCATAACCTGGGGGGTAGGATGTATATATATCTCACTTGTGGTGCACCTATCTATGCATAGTGGAAAAAAGGTTTTTGTTTTATTTAAGCACGTCCCTTTAAGTCCCTCCCACTGGTCAAGCAATTTGACCATGACTACTATTTGCCATATCACACTACATGCGCTACATTAGCACACTCTTGCAATTGTCCAAAGACATCCCAAGCCTTTTTTAAGGCTAGTCAACAACACTGGCATAATTAAAAGCATGCCCACTCACTGCTGCATTGCAGTAAGCAAACCATGCTTTGCTTTTTTTTTTTGTTTTATCAAGCAGTGGGGCCCAACTTATGATCTTACACACGGGCCCACTGATTTCATAAAACCCCCTGATATCAGCATTCACCCCCCCCCCCCCCATGTACACATATTAACCCCTTTGTGCCTAACATTGACCTCTTCCTAACCGCCCTCATCATTATCCCCTTACCGCTCAGATATTATCATTAGCAAAATGGGCTGCTCAGTCTAAAATGCCCGGGCCTGTTTTTTGTCCCAGGCCTGGATGCCCAATTAAGTTACATCACATCAAAAAAATCTTACTGTGTATTGCCTCTCAAAAACAGTAACAGCAAGTAACATATAACATACCTGACAAGCAGACTGTTTTCCAGTGGAGATAGTTGGGTAGCCAGTGTCTTCCAGTTTTTGAATTCTGTCAATGAATCACAACTGAAATTCTGGGGTCTGATAGAGTAGAAGTATTCCTCATCTCTCTCATCTATATACTCACACAGTTCTTCTTCTTTATTAAGATTGAAGCCACATTTGGTTTCTACTTGTTTACCTGGACTAGTGAATTTGCACAAGTAGCCAACATTACCATACCAGCTATTTCTTGACTTCCACAGGGCTGAAACGGCTTCACTTGGGTGCATTAGAAACAATGTTACCACTACTTTACCTTCCCAAAATAAGGTGAAATGAACATGGTATGTTCCATTTTTGAAGTCTTCAAATCTTCCAGAAGCCCTCGCTTGTATATCAGGATTGGAAATTATTGCTCTCAGATAATCTCCTCCATAGGCTTTCTTTTGGCCTAAATGATCATATGCATCAAATTGTACTATTAATTCATCTCCAACACAATACTTTTCTTTGGGGCTTTTTATGAACATTTTGCTCTTTTTGGCACTTGTTGTGTTGTCGATATGGACAAAAGTCACTTTAGGCATCATCTGATCTATGTGATTGAATATCTCATTGACTAGCTTCTGAATTTCAGATAATTTTTCTATTTTGTTGACTGTAGATGTATGTCTCCCTATAGGAAAAGACTGTACAAACAAAAAAAGCATCAAATAATTACATATATTACAGAGTTAATATTGTACAGTGAGGGGAAAAAAGTATTTGATTCCCTGCTGATTTTGTACGTTTGCCCACTGACAAAGAAATGATCAGTCTATAATTTTAATGGTAGGTTTTAATGGTGAGACAGAACAACAATAAAAATATCCAAAAAAACGCATTTCAAAATAGTTAAATTGATTTGAATTTTAATGAGTGAAATAAGTATTTGATCCCCTATCAATTAGCAAGATTTCTGGCTCCCAGGTGTCTTCTATACAGGTAACGAGCTGAGATTAGGAGAACCCTCTTAAAGGGAGTGCTCCTAATCTTGGCTTGTTACCTGTATAAAAGACACATGTCCACAGAAGCAATCAATCAGAATTCAATCTCTCCACCATGACCAAAACCAAAGAGCTGTCCAAGGATGTCAGTGACAAGATTGTAGATCTACACAAGACAGGAATGGACTATAAGACCATCGCCAAGCAGCTTGGTGAGAGGGTGACAACAGTTGGTGCGATTATTTGCAAATGGAAGAAACTCAAAATAACTGTCAGTCTCCCGCGGTCTGGGGCTCCATGCAAGATGTCACCTCATGGAGTTTCAAAGATCATGGGAACGGTGAGGAGTCAGCCCAAAACTATACGGGAGAATCTTGTCAATGATCTCAAGGCAGCTGGTACCATAGTTACCAAGAAAAAACAATTTTTAACACACTACACCATGAAGGACTGAAATCGTGCAGCGCCCGCAAGGTCCCCTTGCTCAAGAAAGCACATGTACAAGCCCATCTGAAATCTGCTAAGGAACATCTAAATGATTCAGAGGAGAACTGGGTGAAAGTGTTGTGGTCAGATGAGACCAAAATCTAGCTCTTTGGCATCAACTCAACTCACCGTGTTTGGAGGAGGAGGAATGCTGCCTATGACCCCAAGAACACCATCCTCACCATCAAACATGGAGGTGGAAACATTATGGTTTGGGGGTGTTTTTCTGCAAAGGGGACAGGACCGCATCAAAGGGACAATAGACAGGGCCATGTACCGTCAAATCTTGAGTAAGAACCTCCTTCCCTCAGCCAGGGCATTGAAAATGGGTCATGGATGGGTATTTCAGCATGACAATGACCCAAAACTCACAGACAAGGCAACAAAGGAGTGGCTCAAGAAGAAGCACATTAAGGTCCTGGAGTGGCCTAGCCAGTCGCCAGACCTTAATCCTATAAAAAAATATGTGGGGGGAGCTGAATGTTTGAGTTACCAAACATCAGCCTCAAAACCTTAATGACTTGGAGAGAATCTGCAAAGAGGAGTGGGACAAAATCTCTCCCGAGATGTGTGCAAACCTGGTGGCCAACTACAAGAAACATCTCACGTCTGATTGCCAGCAAGGGTTTTGCCACCAAGTACTTTCATGTTTTTCTAAGGGGTCAAATACTTATTTCACTCATTAAAATGCAAATCAATTTATAACTTTTTTTAAATGCATTTTTCTGTATATTTTTGTTCTTATTTTGTCACTCAGTGTTAAAATAAACCTACCATTAAAATTATAGACCGATCATTTCTTTGTTAGTGGGCAAACGTACAAAATCTGCAGGGGATTGTATATGCAAAGTACAGAATTTTAGCAAAATTGTATATGTAAAGAAATTATAATAGCATGTAGGAAAACAGGAAATTATCAAAAATGAAATATAAATAAATAGTTATGAGCATTTCTGGGTTCACTGAACACTGGGGGCTGTGGTGAACAGAATGCATTTTTTTCACATGTTCAGTTTAAATTGTCTAGGTTAGTGGTCAGTACCTAAATTGACTTATCCTTGGAATTTTAGTGCTGCGTTTTCCTGGTTCAGTTTGTTACAGCGCTAAAAAAAATTTTTTTCTTTTTGCTGAATAAAAGATGTATTGGGTTCCTTCATTAACCTGACAGTTTTCCCACTGTGACACCCTTTTCATTAGGACAGAACATTGTTAGGAAGTTTGATGACATAAATGTTTTTGTATTATTTCACATATTTAACAAGGTGGAAAAGGTGGTGGCATACACTAGAAATACAATACATACTATGTTGTCCTCCTATTCTCAATTACCTATGACCAGAATAACTTTTCTGTACCCTTTTCAGGTATTATTCGGGGTTGTTATTCATTCATTTTTTAAATTTATTTATTTGTTTATTTTTTTTAGTGTGGTCTGAGAATCGTTTGCTGTTCTACAACTATCTATCTGAATATGGGTACTCCACTGATTCATCTTTCGCTTTGGTTCCTCCACCAAAAGACCACAAACCAACCAAAAACATATCTCCACTATAAGTGCCCTCATGTTTAACCAACCTGACACATAATCACACACATAGGTTGGACTTGATGGACGTGTGTCTTTTTTCAACCTCACCTACTATGTAACTATGTAACTATGTAACCTTATTCTATAGGAGCAGTAGGCTGCACATAGACATCAGTAAACACAGGTGCAAACCCTGGCAGATATGCATAGTAAAGTTGATCATAGGTTATTTATTCATAACATGATTTAACTATGACTAGGATATCAAATATGGCTTGTCTTACAAAAACTGCTATAACCAAGACCCCACACCACATCTAGTATAATGACCACACAATACATATTGGAGTTAATGGCCACAGCAGCCTGTTTATTAACCAAACATAAAAACAAATAAATAACCGATAAATAACATAATAACATAAACCCCCAGATTATAAAAGAATGGAACCACAAGGTCCCATAGGGCATCAAACAAAGACAGTACCTGCATATCACTTACTCAGGCCTCCAGCCGCAAAAACCATTGACTCCGAGACAACATGCAGATACACATACCAACCACTGGGAGCCGTACCTCAGACGGGTCCCTACACTTTACTGTTTTGTGCCCATAGAACCTATAAGGGACCTTGCACCCTGCTATACCCATATCAAGTTACCCAGCACAACCCCAATACCCAACACCTGGATACCAACAACTACAGGGCGTGAGGATAGAAAGTTTCTTCCTCACGCCAACCGAAGCCCCCCAATCAGCTACCAGACAACTCCCCTGCAGTTACACCCCCTCACTGACCTTAATCCAATCAATTGAACTCTTATAGGGCGTACACACGGTCGGACTTTGTTCGGACATTCCGACAACAAAATCCTAGGATTTTTTCCGACGGATGTTGGCTCAAACTTATTTTGTCTACGCACAAAGTTGTCGGAATTTCCGATCGCCAACCATGCGGTCACGTACACCACGTATGACGAGACTAGAAAAGGCCGGTTCAGAACCAAGTGCGGCACCCTTTGGGCTCCTTTTGCTAATCTCGTGTTAGTAAAAGTTTGGTGAGAGACGATTCGCGCTTTTTCAGACTCGTGGCTTTCAGATCGTTTTCTGCCATTCAGTTTGTGCTTGTGGGTTTGTATCTGCTCTTCAGTGCATGCAGTCAGTTCGTATCGGAGTTTTGTGTGCGATCTTGCCCGCTCGTTGCTGTTTATCAGGTCGCTCTTCACAGGCCTTGCTGTTCTTCAGTGCGTTCTGTTACTTCGTTCTGAGCAGCCGACCGTTTTCTAGCCATGTTTCATATGCGTACTCCTCGTAGAGTTCGTGCTGTGCGGGGGCTTGGTGTTGGGGTCCTGACCTTGACACAAGTCCAGTCCATGAACAGGGTGGGGAGGAGTTCATGGACCAAGAATTGGTTGCTTCAGCGTGACCAGTTCTCTCATATGCCTTTGCTCCGTGAGATCCGTGAGAATAATCCTGATGATTTCAGGAACTTTCTCAGGATGACGGACCCCGTGTTTCACCGTCTGTTGGCTTCACTGACCCCTTATATTAGCAGGCAGGATACCTGCATGAGGCAAGCCATCACTCCGGAGCAGAGGTTGGTCGCTACCCTGCGGTATTTGGCGACAGGGAGAAGTCTGCAGGACTTGAAGTTCTCGACAGGCATCTCCCCCCAGGCTCTGGGGATCATTATCCCAGAGACCTGTTCTGCCATCATACAGGTCCTGCAGAAGGAGTATATGAAGGTAAGATTTTTATCCTTTAATATCACATTTTATTGTATTGAATGTTTGCTAATATATTGTATTTCTTTCCTCATTCCCTAATTACCATGCTTGTAATATGCTGTGAATGTCCCCTTTGTCCACATGCATGCTGGATTTTTATGTAATTATTATTTTATGTCCTTTATACATATTTGCCCTTCACTAACCTCCCCAGCATGATGTCTCCTGCCCTATATTCACCTCATGTAGTCACTTAACAATGTATTTTATCAGCTCCATATACCCCAAACACCCCCTAAAATGTTTGGAAATGTTATTTTTGATTTAAATTCAGGCAGAGTGGCAGTGGCTTTTTTTTGTGGTGTCCCCAAATAATTTTTAGTAACCCTCCCTCCCCCAACTGCTAAGTCAGCTGATCCCAATTCTCTATCCTCAATCATCTATCTGCTGACTTTCCCAAACCCATACACGCCATACCCATCTCTTTTGTGGTCAGATTTATGGATGAATTCCCCAAAGCATGTAGTGCAAGGGCCTGCCTGTATACTTTCCAATGGTACTGTTTAACCACTTCCCGCCCGCCCTATAGCGGATTGACGTCCGGGAAGTGGTTGTGTTATCCTGACTGGGCGTCATATGACGTCCAGCAGAATAACATGCCGCAGCGCGCCCCCGGGGGCGCGCATCGCGGCGATCGGTGGAGCGGTGTGTCAGTCTGACACACCGCTACACTGATCTTGGTAAAAAGCCTCCGGCGGAGGCTCTTTACCATTTGATCAGCCGTGTCCAATCACGGCTGATCACGCTGTCAATAGGAAGAGCCGTTGATCGGCTCTTCCTCACTCGCGTCTGACAGACGCAAGTAGAGGAGAGCCGATCGGCGGCTCTCCTGGCAGGGGGGGTCTGCGCTGATTGTTTATCAGCGCAGCCCCCGTGCAGATCACCCCACTGGACTACCAGGGATGCCACTAGGACCACCAGGGAAGGGGCAACGTGGATGGCCAGGTATGTACCCCATGGCCATCCACATGTGCCAATCAGTGCCCACAAATGGGCACTGATTGGCACTATTATGCCAAAGATCTGCCCAGCAATGCCCAGATCTGCCCAGCAATGCTATATCAGTGCCACCTGTCATTGCCCGTCTGTGCCACCTGTGATTGCCCATCGCTGCCACCTGTCAGTGCCCATCTGTGCCCATCTGTGCCCATCAGTGCCCACCTATCAGTGCCCATCAGTGCCACACATAAGTACCCATCAGTGCCACCCATATATGCCAATCAATGCCACCTACGAGTGCCCATCAGTGCCGCCTATGTGTGCCCATCGGTGCCAGCTATGAGTGCCCATCAGTGCCGCATACCAGTGCCACCTATCAGTGCCCATCAGTGCCACCTATCAGTGCCCATCAGTGCCGCCTATCAGTGCCCATCATCAGTGCCCGTTAGTGCCACCTCATCAGTGCCACCTCATTGGTGCCACCTCATCAGTGCCCATCAGTGCCGCCGTATCAGTGCCCATCAGTGCAGCTATATCAGTGCCCATTATTGAAGGAGAAAGCGTACTTATTTACAAAAAAATTTAACAGAAACAAAGAAAAACTTGTTTTTTTTTCAAAATTTTCGGTCTTTTTTTATTTGTTGCGCAAAAAATAAAAACCGCAGAGGTGATCAAATACCACCAAAAGAAAGCTCTATTTGTGGGAACAAAATGATAAAAAAAATTGTTTGGGTACAGTGTAGCATGACCGCGCAATTGTCATTCAAATTGCAACAGCGCTGAAAGGTGAAAATTGGGATGGGCGGGAAGGTGTCTAAGTGCCTGGTATTGAAGTGGTTAAAGTTTTTGTATCCTATTATTATCTTGATAGGTAATAGCAGAATGTCCAAATGTCCTCAAATGTGTACAGTGTGTATTTATATCTTTGTATTATGACACTTCTTACCTGTCCAGTGGTCTGCCAATAGTGTAACTAAGGAGGGGCTGTTCAAAGTAATACCCATTATTTAGGCATTCATCTCTCAATGAAGTGAAGAGGGTTACCTGTCCAAGATTTACACACACACCCTATAATGTTAGAAATGGCCCATGAGAGGGGGGGGGGGAATATGATAGGTGTACCTTAGTCTTTGGCCTTGTTAAATTTCCCTTACTAAATGCTATCTTGAGGTTGCCCCATAATGATTGTGTCTAATCTGCTTGCCATGCTTCCGTGAAAAAATAGTAATGTGTATTGTTTTTTTCCTCAACAGTTTCCTTTCACGCCACAGGAATGGCAGACTGTGGCCTCCCACTTTGCCCAGCGGTGGGACTTTCCTAACTGCGGAGGGGCAATTGATGGGAAACATGTCCACATCGTCCCACCACCCAACTCGGGGTCGTACTATTATAATTACAAGGGGTTCAATAGTATAGTGATGTTGGCGGTGGTGTCGGCTAATTACGACTTCTTGTATGTGGACGTGGGGAAGAATGGCCGGATGTCCGATGGTGGAGTCATCGCCCAGACGGAGTTCTACAGGCGTCTCCAGAATAGCAGCTTGGACTTGCCAGCTCCAGAGGACAATGTTGAAGGACTCCCATTTGTGTTCGTTGCTGATGAAGCATTTGCGCTGGGGGACCACCTGATGCGGCCATTCCCAATGAGGACCCTCACCCCGGAACAGAGGGTTTTTAATTACCGGCTGGCCAGAGCCCGAAGAGTGGTGGAGAACACATTTGGAATCCTGGCCAGCCGGTTCCGCCTATTTATGACACCCATCCATATGGCGGAGTATAAACTGAACCATATTATACTTGCGTGCTGTGTTCTCCATAACTTTTTAAGGAAACATTCGGCCAACTATGCTGGCTCAGTTGGGCCTGAGGCCGGAATCATACATCAAACCACACTGACGGCGCTTGAAAGCGGCCGTCCTGGCTTGCCCTCCCTGAGTGCCCGTGATGTCCGGTTACGCTACCTGGAGTTCTTTGCGGGTAGGGGGGCTATCAATATGCCAGACAATCTGTGAAGCCTTTTTATAATAAAAAAAACAAAAACATTCTTTGTGGACATTTACTGCTTGTGTTTGTTTTAGCTGACCCTGACAGAAATGTTTTGAGTGCAGAAAATGGCGTGATTGTGTAACCTTATACAAAGCACTGTTTGCTGTTATTTACTAAATGCAAAAACACATTTCACTACAAGTGCACTTGCAACTGCACTGAAACTGCACTTGTAGTGCAAAGTGGATTTGCCCTTAGGAAATAACCCCCATTTTCTCAGAAAACAACAATTACATCACCCCAAAAGTGTTGTAGTGTTGAGACAATAATCCACACATTCTTGATTAACAATCTTTTTAATACCTGCACAAACACATGTGCATTTACCAAAGGTTTTTCAAACAAACCAACATGTTTGTTGTATAACAATTTTTGTGGTGGCATTATCCAAAATCAAAATGTCCATTTTAGATAATACAGGCCTGTGTAAAACCAACAAGAAAAGACACAAATCTTGAACTTACAAATGTCACATTTGGTCGAATTTGAAGGCAATATCAGACATGAGTATTTAGGAACTGGGTTTGATATTGCGTTCAGATGGGGGGAAATCACCCCAGGAAAAGCCAAATTTGAAAGATGCACACAAGTTTCCCAATGTCAACATGTGCTAGCTGCCATCACGGGGGATCAAGGGATGTGTTTTGGGGGAGAAACCCCTTCCTCACCGCTACTTTATTATTGAGGAAGGGGTTGCAAACCCAAAACACATCCATTGATCTCCCGTGATGGCAGATAGCACATGTTGACACACTGTGTGCATCCTCCAAATTTGGCTTTGGGAAAAATCACAAAAACATTTAGCACATTGTAGCACACAAAAGAAGAAAGTGATTTGGAGGGGTTTTAAACTCGCCCCAAAACATCAATGATGTTTTTATATTTTGGAATAACATCATTGATGTTTTGCTTGATGATTTCCAATTGTAAATTACACCCCATGATCTCCCCGATCAGGATCTGGGCACTTTCGGATGTGAAAGGATCTGGATCCACAACCTCACGATCACCTAAAAAGAGAGGAACCCCAAAATAAATTTGGTTTAAAAAAAATGCCGCCATGCATCTCTTATCTGAGCCTGTGGTCGCAGACACTCACCTGTTGTGGTGACTAGTTCCACCACGTCTTCATCCTCCTGCTCAGCTTGGGTTGGGAGTATTTCACCTTCTTCCAGAGGGGGAGGGGGGCTCTGGTCTCCTCGGATGAGGGGTGTCCTCCGAGTCTTTTCTCCCCTATGTAAAACAAAAATGGTATACTTAGCACACAGATATTTAATGTCAGAACTAGAAATAGGAAACATTGCTTGGAAGTGGGGTACAATATTCAATTTTAGCAGAGTTCCAAGATGTAGCTTTTTTAGTGTCCTTTGCCAACCTGCAATACTTTACCTGTTTGGTACAAGCTTCACAGAAGGAGACCCCCCTATAGTATACACTGGAGCACCTGTGTGGCCCCCCTAATAAAAATGGTGTTCTTGTGTCCCACACTAGTGCTCCAGTGTCCAGATGTGAAAACAGCTGCTGAGTGTCCTCTCCTTACACAGAATCTAGTTTGCATTTCATTCTAGTAACAAAGCCATCTACACAACCCAATTCTTTGAAGACAAGTATAGGGCGTCAAAATGGTGGCCAAATGCATATGGGCTAAACAATGGTATTTTATAGTTGGAACGAAAAATGTTTGATCCGAACGAATAATGTGCCCATGAACATGAAAGTTGCCATTTTAAACTGTACAACAGTTCCTAAAAGCACATGGAGCAGCACGAATGTAATAAACACAAAAAGAATAGGAACACAGCGCAACTACTTACTTTTTTGCAGCACTCTCCGGATCTTTCTGTACAGCTCATGTTCTTGTAATTTGAAGTCCGACCACCGGTTCCTGAGCTGGTCTTTCGATCGTCGTACCCCGAAATTCCGGTGCAGACTCCTGACCACTTTCGCCATGATCTTGGCCTTTCGGATATTGGGGTTGGGGTAAGGCCCATACTTTCCATCATAGTCGGCCTTCTTCAGGATGTCCACCATTTCCAACATCTCCCCAAAGGACATATTTTAGTCCTTAAATCTCCATCTGGATCGGGACGTTTCAGGCTCCGGCCTTTCCTCCTCCTCCTCCTCCTCGTTGCTACAATTGGCATGATCCTGCTGTCTATCCGCCATGTGCTCGTCCCCCACTGCGCCGAATGAAAAGGGGCGGGGAATAGACTAGAAAGAACGTCAGGGGCGGGCGGAGTTTTACGCATGCGCAGTGTGTATAAAGCGTAACAGACGTGCGTATTACGTACGATCTGTGAGCGGAGGAAGGAGCATCGGAGACGCCGATCGTGATAACGAAGGTAAGATCTAAACTTGCGCCTATACTGCTTTGAAATGGAAGCCTATATTGTAACAAGATTAGGGGAGTTTTGCCTGACATTAGGGTTTGTCTTGTGTTGTGTCTTGCAGAGAAAATGGATGGGTTCAACGACCACAATTTCCTCCCCCTGTTCATAGACAAGTACAGGGAGCTGCCCTGTCTGTGGCAAGTGAGACACCCCCACTATAATCACAAACAGAAGAGGCAGGCAGCGCTGGAGAAACTGCTGGAGTTGGTGAAGCCGGTGGTCCCCACAGCAACCATCCCTTATTTAAAAGCCAAAATTGGTGGCCTGAGGAGCACTTTTCTTAGGGAGCGAAAGAAGGTCACAGATTCCCAGAGGTCCGGAGCTGCAGCAGATGACGTTTATGTCCCCAGGCTGTGGTACTATGAGAGACTGCGATTTCTGTCAGACCACACTGAAGTCAGGGAATCCCTCTTCACTCTTCCTTCCACGCTTCCTTCCATACCAGCTGAGGCTTTTGATGTCCAACCTGGGCCTTCCAGCCAGGAAGAAGTGGAGGAGCCCAGCTGGAGTCAGGTATAGCATTGTTCTACTGATTTCTGGTCAATAAATAAATGATGTTTACTAGATGTTATTATTGATCACTAATTGCTGATTGAAAAAAGTGTTTTACATATCAATAGACAGTAGTGGGCACCCAAAATTGGGACAAGAATGAAAAATCCTGGGCTCAGAATGATAGTCTGTTATATTTGTTAACATTCAATTTGCAGCAGTCAGGAGGTGAAAATTGTGTGTGATTGATTGAAAAAATACTAAAACTATGTCCCTCAGCCAGGAGGAGGCTGTGGAATGTGGCAGTCAGGAGGAGGCGGGGATTAGTGGCAGCCAGGAGGAGGCGGGGATTAGTGGCAGCCAGGAGGAGGCGGGGCTAAGTGTCAGCCAAGAGAAGCCTGGGACCAGTCGCAGCCTGACTGAGTCTCAGGTCCCTCCCCTCCGCCTGCCATATAAACGAGCCAGGAAGGCCACTCTGAGTCCCGTGCAGGATTCAGCATTCAGGCTGATCCAGGAGGCTTCTGCGTCCCTCAGAGCCTTACCAAATCCTGAAGAGGCCTTTGCCTGCATGGCTGCCACCAAATTGCAGGGCATGCAGGAGGGTCAACGCAGTCTCTGTGAGGACCTGCTTTATAAAGTCCTACGTAAGGGGGTGAGTGGGGAACTAACACCCAAGACCGACGTGGTTGAGTTGGACCATCCTCCTCCTCCTGCTGCCACAACTCCACCACCACAGCCACCGCGTGGAAGGAGGCGTGGAAAGAAGACCAAAGAGTGATGACCCTAAATTCAGTCTGGTCTGACAGAAGATGCAGTCTCTCGTATGACCACAGCCTGGGGACACAGATGTCATCTGCTGCTTTCCGGATCTCTGGGACTTCTGGACCAGACTGCCCTCCCTTAGATAAGGACTCCTCAGGCCACCAATTTTGCTTAAAAATAGTTGATGTCTGCCCTGGGGGTCCAAGGCTTTGCCCACTTCTGCAGTTTCTCCAGCATTGCCTCCCTCTTTGTTTAGTTGTGAGCCCTTAATAAAAATTTTTAGGTAAATTCTACTCTCCTGTGTGTGTTTTCATCCAAAAAGGACAGTTTGTTGGTGAGGATTCAGGTACATTTCTAACATAAAATGTGAAATTAACAAGGGACAACAACACCAAACAATCTCCTACAGATTAAATAGAACAACCTATCAATGGTGTTGTGGGAACTTGACACAAAAAACACACACAAACATTTTCGGTAGTACAAATCAAAATCGCAAAAAAAAAAATACAAACACAAAAAAAGAATCTACATTAAAGCCAAAAAATATATAAAAAATATACAAAAATATGTTGTCAGATGTGAGAAATCAAAATATATTGAGGGAATCACGATAAATAGTAACGAAATAAGTTTGTGAGAAGTGTGTGTGAATATGAGCAGCAAAACTACTTAATTCTTGCCACATTATAAAGAAGAAGAGAGTGCGCTGTATTAAACCATTTTGAACATTGCAGCGTGACGAAAGTGCTGTATCCATTGCGAACGCTAAGTTTACCAGAACGAGCTGTTCCGTCTTGGAATTTCTTCTGAGCATGCGTGGCACTTTGTGCGTCGGAACAGGCCACACACGGTCGGAATTGACGTGATCGGATTTTGTTGTCCGAAAATTTTATCTCCTGCTCTCCAACTTTGTGTGTCGGAAAATCCGATGGAAAATGTCCGATGGAGCCCACACACGGTCGGAATTTCCGACAACACGCTCCGATCGGACATTTTCCATCGTAAAATCCGACCGTGTGTACGGGGCATTACTCCTTGCTTACGTTTTACTTAGCCCAACTTCCCCCCCAACTATACCAAGCCCCTTTTGACCCCTGTCATGCCGGCCCTTCTTCTATTGCATTCTTATTTTTACTCCGGGCCTCCCTTGACTAGGGTATCAAATATGGCTTGTCTTACAAACTGCTATAACCAAAACCCCACACCCCATCTAGTATAATAACCACATAACACATATTGGAGTTAATGGCCACAGCAGCCTTTTCATTAACCAAACATAAAACAAATAAATAACATAATAACATAAACCCCCAGAGTATAACGAATGGAGCCACAAGGTCCCATAGGGCATCAAACAAAGACAATACCTGCGTATCACTTACTCAGGCCTCCAGCCGCAAAACCACCGTCTGGGAGACAACACGCAGATACACATCCCAACCACTGTGAGCCGTACTTCAGACAGGTCCCTACACCTTACTTTTTTGTGTCCATACAACCTATAAGGGACCTTGCACCCAGCCCCACAAACCTGACACCTTAGGTTTGTGTGGAACTCCACACCCGCAGGTCCTGCTGTACACCATCTTACAAGCCAAGACACCACATGTCAATCCCAACAGCGTTTAAATGAACGCCGTCACCGCGTAAGTACCGCCAGGTGTCCAGATCCAACTCATGATGCCCCAAAACCAAACCTCCATTCCGCAGTACAAATCTTGACACCTCCCTATTTACCTTTACCTGAGACCTGTTATTACTATCAACTGACGAAGTAAAACGCCATTGGGTACGAGCCACTATATTGGACCACACAAGTAAGTCCGGGTAAGTTAAGCGATGCCAAAGAAAATCGTATTTAATGTCACGGCTAAGCTCTCGCATAGCCCGCAGACCCAAGTCGTTACCCCCAGCGTGGACCACTAGCACATCTGGGGCCCTATCAAGCCTGACGTAATGCTCCACCTCAGGAACCACTCTACTCCACAATAAGCCAGGTACCCTGATCCAGGGCACCACAGCCTCCTCCTGATGAATGCCGAATTGACGTCCATCAGGCCGGACATCAGCTCTTCTCGCCCCCCAGCAGACATATGAATGGCCCAGGATCCAAATTAAACACAAAGAACAACAAACCACACACACATGACTATCGGCTGAGGGACCATGCAGTACCCCTTCACCGCCTGGCGAACCAAGAAGTCCTTGGTACAATTATTACATCCTAACAATTTAAATAAAAATGCCAGCCCTGTCAACTTATGATTTAATGCGATACAGACACTCCCTGTTCCACATTGCGCCCCAAAAATAATAACACCAAAAACCTGTCATTCCCTTCATGAACTGCACCACCCAGTCCATTGGCCAAACCAAACCATTCCTCCCAAATCTTAGCATTTACAGACTACCTAGCCTCACTCACCAAACGCCGAATCATGGCAACAGTCACTACAAGGCAATCCGCCACAGCCAGTCCGGATAAGTCTGGCCGCTTCCGGAGCCAACAATCGAAACTTGTCCCACTGAAACCGAGAAAGCGCATCAGCTAGTGAGTTAGTACAACCTGAAACATGAACTGCATACACAAACGAATTGCACCGCAAACAAGACAACAACAAATGCCGCAACAAACGCACCACCGGGGGCAAAGATGCGGACACACTGTTAATAGACATCACAACACCCATGTTATTGCAATTAAAGCTAACCTTCTTGTTACAAAATTGTGAGCCCCATAGTTTGACCGGGAGCATGATTGGAAATAATTCAGGAAGGATCAAATTATTAGTAAAGCCACCCTCCCTCTATTCCTCTGGCCATGGGCCTTCACTCCACTGACTGCAGAAATACGCACCATATCCAACAGATTCTGCGGCGTCTGTTAAAAGCTCCAGATCAAAGCATGAAATAGCATCAGACATACACACTGACTGACCATTATAGGAGTCCAGAAAAGTCTCCCAAACCTGTAGATTCACCTTAAGCCCTCGGGTAAGGTGAATACGATGGCCAGGTGCCAGAACTCCAGCCATGGCAGCCACCAACAGGCGATTAAAAATTTGGCCCATAGGCATGATCTGACAAACGAGGTTAAGCTTGCCAAGAAGCGACTGCAACTTGACGGACCCCTGGGCTGACACCACCGACGACCTCAAATCCCTAAGTTTGTCCTCAGGGAGGCAACATTTCATAGTCACAGTGTCAATCAAAATGCCAAGCAAACTAAGCACAAGAGCTTTTGTTTTGCACGGGGCTTATCAGAATCTGAAAGCCCCCCTTTAACAAGGGGACCCCGAGATCCCGCCCCCCGTACATTGTACCCCTACCATTTTACAAAAAAGTGTCAGAATGTTAAAAAAACCACAAGACACATCTTGGGACAAGTCCTTTATTAAAAAATAAAAAAAATAAAAATGTCCCACGAAGTCCATTCATCTTCTTCTGTCGCTCCACTGGCCCCAAACCCCCCCCGCACACCGCCACCGATTTGCCTCCATGGGAGGCACCTACCGTAATGACCATCCTCTCAGGTGACAGTTCTTTTATAACTGAGGGCGGGGCCACACGGTGACAAACCAGGGTGACTCCGCCCCCTCTGATGCGCGAGGTCTTTCCAATGGCTTCCCCGTGGCGTCAGAGGGGGCAGGGCCATTCGTTTACGTACATTGGGAAGTCCCCATGCGTCAGAGGGGGGCTGGGTCACCCAGGTATGTCACTGTGTGGCCCCGCCCTCAGTTATAAAAGGACTGTCACCTGAGAGGACGGTCATTACAGCAGGTGCCTCCCATGGAGGCGGATCGGTGGTGGCGTGCGGGGTTTTGTTTTTTCGGTCCAGCGGAGCGAGAGAAGAAGATGAATGGACTTTGTGGGACATTTTTATTTTTTAATAAAGGACTTGTCCCAAGATGTGTCTTGTGATTTTTTTTAACAATTTGACACTTTTTTTGTGAAATGGTAGGGGTACAATGTACCCGTTACCATTTCAAACAGGGGGGGCCGGGATCTGGGGGTCCCCTTATTAAAGGTACTTTCCAGAATCCGATAAGCCCCCCGCCCGCAGACCCCCACAACCACCGGGCAAGGGTTGTGGGGATGAGGCCCTTTTCCCCATCAACATGGGGACAAGGTGCTTTGGAGGCTACCCCAAAGCACCCTCCCCATGTTGAGGGCATGTGGCCTGGTACGGTTCAGGAGGGGGGGCACTCTCTCGTCCCCCCTCTGTGGCCTGCCAGGTTGCATGCTCGGATAAGGGTCTGGTATGGATTTTTGGGGGGACCCCCATGTCATTTTTTTTTACATTTTGGAGTGGGGTTCCCCTTTAAATCCATACCAGACCTGAAGGGTCTGGTATGGATTTTGAGGGGGACCCCTACGCCATTTAAAAAAAAAAAATGGCACAGGGTTCACCTTAATATCCATACCAGACCTGAAGGGCCTGGTATGGAATTTGGGGGGACCCCCACGTAACTTTTTTTTTACATTTTGATTCGGGGTTCCCCTTAATAGTCATACCAGACCCAAAGGACCGTCTTTTTCAATGACTTTTATCTATATTGCCGAGACCCGACAATTCGTGCAGGGACTGTTCTAAACACGGGAAAAATGTGCATACTATAGACACCCCCCAGGTACAAAATTTAAAGGAATATTTCACTTTTATTGTTTCACTTTAAGCATTATTAAAATCACTGCTCCTGAAAAAACGGTCGTTTTTAAAACTTTTTTTTGCATTGATACATGTCCCCTGGGGCAGGACCCAGGTCCCCAAACACTTTTTATGACAATACCATGCATATAAGCCCTTGAAATTAGCACTTTTGATTTCTCCCATAGACAATTCATTATAGCCGCAAGTAGTTTTACATGACTTTTTTTCCTTTAGAAATGTCATTTTGTGAAGGGACTGTTCTAAACAGGAAACAGGAAAAGGCGCCACTTTACAGGCATACTATAGACACCCTCCAGGTACTAAATTTAAAGGAATATTTCACTTTTACTTTCAATAGTTTTTTATTGAGATATCAACATATGAAAGCAACAAAAATACAGGTAATACCGTTGTGGAACATTTACCAAAGTAGTACCGAAGATATCAAAAAACATATCAAAGATAGGGACATCTATTGTGCCCGCATTCGGCCAATTTTAACAAAGCCAACTCTGGTAGGGGGGGATCACCCCGCCTCCCCAGCACCCCACATGGGATCTGGCTGTGCCGAAAAGGAAAGGTCCACCCCCCGGGCGAAGCTGAACATCTATTACCTAGGTATATAGTGTAACAAAAATGGTGTAAAACATTGAAATAGGAGAGAGGGAAGAATGCGAACCGAATTCGAAAAACTGTGCCTAGACAGTTGGGTGGACTATCAGAGATTAAAGCTATAGTAACATGTGGGCGTCCAATAGACAGAAGGATTTGGACTAAAGGTCCAAGTATCATCTAATTAGCTTTAGTAACAAGCAGAAAAAAACTCTCTCCTGTAATTCAGGAAAGGGCGGAAGTAACGTCTCCAGGTAGTAGAACCTGTAATGAAAAGTAGAGAAGAGGAAAGGAGAGAGAAGGAAAAAGAAAGTGAGGATATAGAAGGAAGGGGTGAAACATCGTAAGACGGTGCGGTGCTCGCTCACCTACAGGGGTGATAAGGAAGCGGTAGGTGGCAGAGATATGTATCTGGTCCAGGGATCCCAGACAGCATCGTGTTTATCAGCAGTGTCCAAAAGAATGCTAACTGTTTTTTCCTGGGCCATGATCCATGATATCTTTTGACCAAGAGAAAGAATACAGTCGGTTGTTTCCAAGCCCAAGCAATTGTTAGCTTGGTCCCAAGGAAAATAAACATAATAAGTCTTTGGACTAGTTTTGGGGTTTTAGGAAAGTTTAAGAGAGCTAGTTGAGGAGACTTTTGGATGGGTAATCCTGTAATTTTCCTAATGATATAAAATATTTTATTCCATAGACCCCTGATTTTGGGACAGTCCCACCATATGTTTAGCACTGACCCAACATGCCCGCAGTTGCGAAAGCACAAGGGTGAGGTGTTTGGATAGATTTTGGTTATTAGCAGTGCAACTAGTGTCCTTGCCTGGTTTTGGTATTACCGTGATGAAGGCTGAATTTAGCGCCTTATCGAGCTGTGCACCAGATCTAAGCTGGTTAAAGAAACGGCCCAGATAGGGGGACAGTAGTGGGGCAAAATGTTTGTAATACAGGACTGAAAAGCCATCCGGCCCGGGGGCCGAGTCATTTTTAAGGTTCTGAATGACCTGAGAGACGAGATGGGGATCTCTAAGCTATCCCTGTAGTGTTCTCAGAGCTTGGGGATCTTCAGTGAGCTGAGAAAGGAATCAATCAGGCTGGGTGAGGGTTCTTTCCCAGTTTTACTATACAAAGAACGGGAGAAATCATGAAAAGCTTCCATGATTTTCTGGGGATTTTGTGATAGGGATCCATTGCTCAATTTTCATCTCAGGTAAGGTGCGCAACCTTATCTTAGGAGTTAGCCTATGTTCCAACATAGCTCCCAACTTGCCTTTTTGATGATAAAACCTCCCACCATCCCATCGCAAGCTTTTTTCGGCTATAGCAGTGAGGGCCAAATTAAGAGCGTGCGCGCTGTTTCAAGCCTAGCTGCTGATCCAGGGTTGGGGTTGCATTTATGTTGTTTGCTTAAATACGAGAATTCCCTTTCCAGTCTGTCTATATCTAGTTTGCGGGCTTTGCGTATCCTAGCGGACATTTGGATCAGTTTACCCCGTATGGAGGTTTTGTGTGCTGCCCACAAAATGGTGGGAGAGATGTTATCAATATCATTGAGTAAGAAATATTCCTGAATTACTTTTTCAATCTCACTGATGTGGGAGGGATTGCTAAGGAGTGAGGCGTTTAATCTCTAATTGAACCCTTGTTGACGTGCCGTCGGTTTGTTTATTATCAGGAGGAGGAATGATTGCTTTGTGGACCAGCGGTGTATGATTTTGCAGAATTAAAAAATGATCTATTCTGGCAAAAGTATTGTGGGGGCTAGAATAGTGTGTATAATCCCGAGTCCCAGGGTTCATTTCCCTCCAGGCGTCAACCAAACCCTGGTGGTAAATCTGTCTTGCCACATTAAGGGGTTGATTTACTAAAGACCCGCGCCTGTCGTGCAGTGGAGATATTGGAGCATTTGCACAAAAAACGGGACTCAAAACATTTATCAAAAATGATGGTGCACTTATATGCACCAAACCATATTTACATAGGAAGCACTGTTGCGCACTTGCACAATCTTTCGCGCCTACCATTAGCAAGCGCAGCCAATGTAATCTTCAACATTTTTGTCTGAATACTGTAGATAACTTTACTAGTTTACCATCTTCTGTTACCAGGCTAAAAAGTATGTATATAATATTGTTTAAATTCTGTCCAGAACATGTAGATCTGTCTTACAACTAATCAAGCCTTTTTACACCCTTCTTTCAGCTTATGCAACTACACATGTGCATTGTCAAAGCACACCATTTTATGGTCGCCTGAGAGGGCGCACACGTTTTAGTTTGTTAAATATGTGTGTTGCACACGGGTGCATCTGCGTTCTCCAGCGTGCACAACTGCTTATACATTGGGCACGTGCTCATTGTAATTCTAATCATGTTAATGAGCTTTTCCTTATCACATGGAGAATATTGCTTCCACGTTTATTCCATTCATTCACTTCTTTTTGAAACAACTCAATCATTCTAGAGATCTTCCTCCTATCAACAACTGTGCGGATCTTCCCTGGACTTGTAATTGTGCATTTTATGGTGATCATCTATAATCATTGGTGGAGCCGAAACTTCCATGAAAACATCTTCTCAATACATGTCTGTGTATTGTGCATTCTGGACAATTCATTTCCCCATACACTGTGCAATCTGATTGGATGACGTTTAAATCCACTCTTTTGTCTGAGCAATTCTTTCCCCATACACTGTGCAATCTGATTGTATAATGTTTAAATCTAATCATCTTTCTGAGCAAATCATTTCCCCATACACTGTGCAATCTGATTGGATGACGTTTAAATCCACTCATTTTTCTGAGCAATTCTTTACCCATACACTGTGCAATCTGATTGTATAATGTTTAAATCTAATCATCTTTCTGAGCACTTCTTTCCCCATACACTCTGCAATCTGATTATATAACGTTTAAATCTAATCATCTTTCTGAGCAATTCTTTCCCCATACACTGTGCAATCTGATTGTATAATGTTTAAATCTAATCATCTTTCTGAGCAGCTAAGTTTCCTAAATGAAGTTAGATAAAATAAGGGACACATTTTTTATTGCGCATCAATAAGCAGCACGTGAGAACGTTCATTATGCGTGTTTGCCCCAAAAACCATGTCCTATGTTATATAAGGGGGCATGTGGTTTGTGTAGATTTGCCTAAAGCGAGGCCACCTTGTTGTGTGTATACTTTGTTATGCAAGCATCGATTTTATTTTTGGTTAGAGTTTAGATTGTTTTTAGTAGCTATTGAAAATATATGTGAATCACGGTTACTTCACTTATAAGGATTGTTTACTAAAATGTTTTCAGCTGTTACCTATTTTGACCTTAAATTTCTTATAAAGTGTAGCGTGATCCACACAAGACAAGGAGGTCTATGTACTGTATGGAGTTGGAGGGATGTGTGTATAATGACTTGCCTTTTTCTTTGATATACTCACTTAGCTGGATGAAAGTTTATGCAATTGTCTTGTTTTTGTTATCTATGTCCTAAAGATTTGTCTATCCTGAGTGTTCGCTCTTTTGTATATGGTGTGTTTTGTTTGTTTTTCTGTGCATAGGCAACTTTCACATGATTTTTCTAACAGCCAAGTAATTACTTTCACAGTGCTGTTTATTTGCCTTTATTTTATCTTCTTTTTTATGTGAACTTTTACTGTGTTTCTCAAATAAAGTTGTAAAATGCTTTGCGGTGCGTTTCCTGTGTGATTGGGTCTTTTTTCATGATAAAGGTGAACTCTGTTATCAAGCCCCATAGCATGTGTTCATTTATTTGCAAACAGATCAGATATTCCTTTTTAAGATTGAAATAATAAGACTTTCCCTGTTTTTGGTTATCTTGGGTTTACATTGAGGGAAGTTTACATGCCACAGATTGTACATGAAATGTTTGTATTGGTTGCTGTCTCCAATGTTTTGAGCAAGAAAAAAGCCAAAAATAAATAAAAAAAATAAAAAAAAGCAAAATACTTTTTGATTATTAATTCTACAACTCCAGTTTACATTTAGAAAAATAATCAAGAACTTTTCATGCACAAACATATGCGCAAAATATGTAGTATGTGAATGTTTGTGGGTGAATGCTCAATTTCTATGCAGATGATGCACGACCCCTGGAAATATGACTACTTCCTGGTTCATTGTTAGGCTTTTGTCCAATCAGATTTTTCCAGGAAGTTGATCGATACTGCTCATACCTCCCAACCGTCCCGGATTCCGCGGGACCTTCCCGCGATTTGAAGTTTGAAATCCCGGGGTCCCACAGATCAGGGCTGGAGTCCCGGAACCCAAGGTTGGAACAAGTTCCAGCCCTGGGCTCCACTCCATAGTGGTATCCTCAATGGGTGCAATGTGTGCTCTCAGCAACAAGTGAGGATTTTTGGGAAAATATCTGGCCAGCAATCTCTGCTCTTCCTCCCCTCCTCAATGCAGTCACCGGTTGTTAGGACCGCCGGTGTTCCAGCAACCGATGACATAATTTGCAGGCCACCTCTCAGCTCCGCCCCCTTTCGGCTCTCGATCCCACCTCTCAGCGCTCCCCATCACATCTCTCAGGATCCCCAATCCTATCTGTCAGTGCCCAGTGTCCCACCTCTCAGCGCTCCCCATGCCGGCTCTCAGTGCCTCCGATCCCGCCTCTCAGCGCTCCCCATGCCAGCTCTCAGTGCCCCCGATCCTGCCTCTCAGCGCTCCCCATGCCGGCTCTCAGTGCCCCGATCCCACCTCTCAGCGCTCCCCATACCGGCTCTCATCGGTCCCCATGCTGGCTCCCATCAGTCCCCATGCCGGCTCCCAGTGGCCCAGACCCCGTCTCTCAACAGCCCTGATTCTGCCTGTCAGTGCTCGTGAAAGGTAAGAGGAACTGAACTCTTTCTCACACAGAAGCGTTCCACCTGCTTCTGTGCATTTGCACCAGGCACCCGGGGGGGGGACATGGCCCACATTTTCTGGTGGGTGCCCTGGGTCCAACATTGGGGATGCCGGATGTGTCTTTCCCCGCCTGTCAGGACTGTAGCATGGAGCCGGTGAAGTGCTGTGAAACTCCTCCTGGGCTCCATGCTACAGTCCTGACACTCAGCAGCAGTGTGCTTAAAAAAGCACAGGGATTCACATTAATCTGCATTTCTGAGACCTGGCGGGTTGGGCACTAGAGGAGGGGGGATTTGGTGAGAGAGCTGGGAAAGGGGGGCATTAGTAAGAGAGGGGGGGGTTGGTCAGAGAGCTGGGGGGGCTTTAGTAAGAGAGGAGGGGGGGAATTTGTGAGAGAGCTGGGGGGGCATTAGTAAGAAAGAAGGGGGGATTGCTGAGAGAATTGGGGGGAATTAGTAAGAGAGGAGGGTGAATTGGTGATAGTGCTGGGGGGGGGGCATTAGTAAGAGAGGAGGTGGAATTGGTGAGAGAGCTGGGGGGGGCATTAGTAAGAGAGGAGGTGGAATTGGTGAGAGAGCTGAGGGGGCATTAGTAAGAAAGAAGGGGAAATTGGTGAGAGAGCTGGGGGGGGGGCATTAGTAAGAGAGGAGGTGGAATTGATGAGAGAGGTGGGGGGAGGGGCATTAGTAAGAAAGAAGGGGAAATTGGTGAGAGAGCTGGGGGGGGGCATTAGTAAGAGAGGAGGTGGAATTGGTGAGAGAGCTAGGGGGCATTAGTAAGAAAGAAGGGGAAATTGGTGAGAGAGCTGGGGGGGGGGGGCATTAGTAAGAGAGGAGGTGGAATTGGTGAGAGAGCTGAGGAGCATTAGTGAGAGAGCTGGGGGGCATTGGTGAGAGAGCTGGGGGGGCATTAGTGAGAGCTGGGGCAATGGTGAGAGAGCTGGGGGGCATTGGTAAGAGAGCTGGGGGGCATTAGTGAGAACTAGGGGCATTAGGGAGAGCTGGGGGCATTGGTGAGATAGCTGGGCTTTGTTTAACCACACCCCTTAGGTCCCTCCCACCATTAAGACTTTGGCCACACCCACATTTTGCCATTACGAGCGTCGCAGCTCACTTACTCCCTCAATTGTCCCTCATTCTGAAGTTCAAAAGTTGGGAGGTATGTACTGCTGTCAGCATGCCTCGCCAAACCTTCTCTGAGGAGGAGCTCTTTGTTATTTGCAGAGTGAGTGTGATATGCATCCATGGGGGGGGGGGGGGTGATGTGACTATGTTTAGCTATGTGTACATCCACATTTTTGTTGTGTGTGGGTGCATTATATAAATACATATTTTTCTGTACCAATATACACTCAACATATCTGTCTCTCTCTCCTTATTGATAAATCTAATTTTTTTTTTTGAAGGTTTACTCTAGGCAAATCCGAACAGGCCACCGTGTATATATATTGCTACTTTGACATTATATACTGCCCTGGTATATTTTTAAACAGGGGCCGATCCTGTTTCACATAAAAGTGGTCCCAGTGGTCTATTCACCACAGGATCACTTTTATGGGCAGCAGGAGAGGTGCCACTCCTCCCACCTTTTCCCAGTTATTTTCCTCACTTACCAGAGAGATCAGCAGCGGCAGAAAAAAATCTGTTTTGGTGTAGTGATGGGCAGGAAGTCAAGTGAGGGCAAGATGGCCCCCACTCAACTCTATACCCTTGGAGGACTGGAGCAACGTCAAACGCCACTTCTGCCTGCCAGCCTTAAGGGGCCCATTTGTTTTTTTTTTTTTAATAATTTTTTTTTTTTTTTATTGCATTCAAGTGTAAATTTGAGATCTGAGGTCTTTTTGACGTTAAAGAGGTCCTGTCCTGCTTCATTCTATTACAAGGAATTTTTACATTCCTTGTAATAGGAATAAAAGGGTTTCCCAAAAATAAACTCACTTAAAGCGGAGTTCCGCCAAAAAACCCCCACGAAATTAAAAATCAGCAGCTACAAATACTGTAACTGCTGACTTTTAATATTAGGGCACTTACCTGTCCAAGGATCCAGAGATGTCCTCACCCGAGCCAATTTTTCAGTTTTTCAATTGGCTCTTGGGTGTGCTGGCTTCACCATCTTGGCTACGGTAAACCAGTAGTGAAGCCTTTCAGCTTCACAGCCAGTTATTTACTGCACATGCACAGAGTGCACTTTGTGAATGGCCTGGTGGCAGGAGAAGGAAGAAGGGCGGAACGTCCGACTGAGATTCTCGCAAGTGGGGGCTGTAATCAATCAAATCAAGGTACCCACTCCCCCCTCCTTTCCCGAAAGATGGCAAATGTGGCATCAGAGGGGGGGAGGCAGGCAAACAAGCGGAGCTTCACCTTTTGGGTGGAGCCCTACTTCAACTTAATCTTTTCTGTCCATTTAACAGGCGTAGTACTGCTTGCAGTTCCAGCTGGGTGAAATCCATCTTCAGATCCTCCACTTGGATGCATTTCTGGAAAGTGGATATGTTGTGGTACAAGGCAAGAACTGGCATCAAGGATCTGCATGAACACCCGGGAATGCCAGAGGTGGTGTGGAAGGAGCACAACAACCTCACCATCCATGTCCTCTATGAATCTGGTGGGGGTGTATAGTCATTTCTCTATTCATCAAGAGTCTGCGACGGATATCGGAGTCCCCGTACTTTCTAAACATGTGTGTTCCCTGTGTTCTCAATTCTGCTTTAATTAATAAATACAATTTAATTGTACTGATCGGTGAGGCGTGGTCACATCTTAATTATTTATTGTGGGCTGGAACATTGGTTAATCAGATTTCTGAACATTGTCGTAATGACAAAATTAATATTTACTGAGCTAAACTGTACCAAAGTAACACTGGCCATACGGTGTGGAACCTGGTCAGATTGCTGACTATATTTAAATGTTATCCAATCAGATTGCACAGTGTATGGGGAAAGAATTGTTAAATAAGATGATTAGATTTAAATGTCATCCAATCAGATTGCACAGTGTATGGGGAAAGAATTACTCAGACAAATGATTGGATTTAAACGTCATCCAATCAGATTACACAGTGAATAGGGAAAGAATTACTCAGACAAATGAGTGGATTTAAATGTCATTCAATCAGATTGCACAGTGTATGGGGAAAGAATTACTTAGACAAACGATTGGATTTAAACGTCATCCAATCAGATTGCACAGTGTATGGGGAAATGAATTGCTTAGATAGATGATTAGATTTAAACGTCATCCAATCAGATTGCACAGTGTATGGGGAAATGAATTGCTCAGATAGATGATTAGATTTAAACATTATTCAATCAGATTGCACAGTGTATAGGGAAAGAATTACTCAGACAAATGAGTGGATTTAAACTTCATCCAATCAGATTGCACAGTGTATGGGGAAAGAATTGCTCAGAAAGATGATTATATTTAAATGTTATTTAATCAGATTGCACAGTGTATGGGGAAATGAATTGTCCAGAATGCACAATACACAGACATGTATTGAGAAGATGTTTTCATTGAAGTTTCGGCTCCACCAGTGATTATAGACGGTCACCATAAAATGCACAATTATAAGTCCAGGGAAGATCCGCACAGTTGTTGATAGGAGGAAGATCTCTAGAATGATTATTGAGTTGTTTCAAAAAGAAGTGAATGAATGGAATAAAAGTGGAAGCAATAGTCTCCATGTGATAAGGAAAAGCTCATTAACATGATTAGCATTACAATGAGCACGTGCCCAATGTCTGTTCTATATTTAAGAATGTGTCTGCGCCCGAATCCGGCGTAAGTCGACAGCTGTTTTCTATTTGTTTAAGCATGAGCCATGTCGCAATAATTGTTCCTGCACGCGCAAATGCGCCAATATTTTCGTAAATCAGTCCCTAAGACTCTGTTTGGTGGGACGAACACCATCCTTACCTGGGGGACAGGACTTATACTTTCCTGCATCGAACACAATGTTAGAGTCTCCGCAATAAAGGACCAGGCCTTCAAGCATTGAAGCTAGGGTGTGAAAGAGGGAAAAAATTTTGATTGGCCTTGATTAGGTGCATAGTATGAGATTAGGGAGTAAAGCTGGTTATCAATGAGGCCTTTCACTAGTTTGCATCTGCCATCAGGGTCCTTTAATTCTGATACCAGGGAGAATTGAGTGTTGCGGGAGAAAAACACGCCCACTCCTTTAGTCTTTCTGTCCGAATTGGCAAGGTAGAACGTAGGAAATTTGGCCTGTATGAAGGACGGGACATAAGATGTTGGGAAGTGTGTTTCTTGGAGGAATAATATGTCAATTTTTTGGTCATGATAGTATTGGAAGATTTTCCGGCACTTAATAGGGGAGTATATCCCCTGCACATTGTGCGAAGCAAAGCTCAGGGCATGTTTATGAGTGGTGAGATCAGCCATCGAGCAGTTTAGGTGGAGACGCCAGTGATCCCCAATCACCTAGATTCCATCTGATGGGTGGTCCCTGGGAGATATCTGCCATTGAGTCCATTAGAACACATTCCCGTGTCCTGCACACGTCACTGAAAAAAAAAGGTGATTTAGTAAAGGGTGAAAGAGTAAAAGCGAGGAAAAGAGTAGTGAGAGTAGAGAGTAAGATCCAGGGATATGGGAGAAATATGTTCACCATATCCTGAGATACAAATATGGTACCCCCAACCAGTGGGGGAGATCCCAACTAGGAGCAGAAAAAAAAACTCTGGCTCCGAGTGTAGGAGGAGGAGCATAGGTGCCGCTCCTTGCACAGCACCTCCTAAAACATAACTAACAGACAGGATAAAACAAGCTAGGGTAGATTCCTCACATCAGCTATAACTTGTAAATTTTCGTGGAAGAATAGGCTCTGGCAGGGTCAAAAATTGAAGGGGTCACAAAGAGTAAAAAAAAAAGAAAAACAAAAAGGGTTAATGCCCCCTAAGTCCATTGATGAGTCTTCCCAAGGAGGAGGCGGGGAACGAACAACCTGTGGGGTGGGTGAAGTGGCAATCCAGGGAACTCCAAAGTCAATTGCTTTTGTAGGTCAGTGGCCAATGTATTGTTCAGTTATTGATGGTGGAGGATAAGGGACAATAGCGCCTTCCAGGGATGAGATCCACATACGGGACTTAGGGAGATTTAACTCAGAAAGAGTCAAATTTCCTCCTACTCCCGGAGTCCTAATATAACAGGAAGGGTGCGTCGTACCCCATTGAGAGATCCTGAACTTGGGGCAGTAAAATTCAGGGAGTCCTGGGAATGTTCCTGTTCAGAACACACAAGAAAGAGATCCATTGTTGAGGGTAACTGTAGCAGTGCACAGATTTCAGCAAGACAGGCCTGAGCCACAGGGAGTTCCAAGGGAATAGTGAGTTGATGAGTCCAGGTAGACATGAAAGCCTAAGCGGCCATACGGGCCCATACCAAATAAAGGGATGAGAAAGGAAACAATGGAGTAAGTCTCCAGCTCATGTAGTAATGCCTTCCTTGGTTTTCTTGTGCTTAGGTTTTGCCACGTAGAGGTGAGCTGACTAGATGGAGGAGGCCGTTTGGTCAGGCTGGACGTAGATGATTGCATCAGTGAGGTTGGGTCAGTGTGCAGGAGGCACAGTTTCTGCAGCAAGAGTTCTCCCTCCATGAGCGTCGAGAATCTGAAGGGCTTGCCATTAAATTCAAATTTCAGGCTAAAGGGGAAAAGCCACCAGTATTTAATAATTTTCTGTGTCAGAGCCATCAAAAGGGGTTTGAGTGCTTGCATTTTTTGGATGGTGAAGGGAGAAATATCAGCATAAACTTGTACTGTATGTCCAATAAGCTGAATTTGTGGGATGGCACGAGCTCTCCTCATGACTTCTTCTTTGACATTGTAGTAGTGAGGTTTTACCACAATGTCACAAGGTAGCCCATCTGATCAAGGCGGGCCCGATCAAGTTCCAATTTGTGGGCTCGGATGTCAGGTATAAGGTTTTTGATTAGAGAGTGCACTGCTTCTGGAATGTCAGTGAAAGTCTCTGGAAGACCTCTGATCCTAAAATTCAGCCATCTGGACCTATTTTCCAGGTTATCAATTTTGGCTATGGCCCCCTCCAACTGTTCATGCAGTTCTTGGAAATGATCGATGTTTTAATTAACCCGGTCAATTGTGGCGTCCATTTTATTTTCAATATGCTCAATGCGAGAGCCCAGGAGGTGAAGATCTGATTTAATATCAGAGGTGATCTTGGCAGCAGTCTGAGCAAGACCCTTGTCAAGCATTTCTGTGAATCTTGTAAAGAGCATAGTGATATCATGGGGCTGTGAGGTGATTTGACCATATACTGTAGGTGCACTCCAGGCCTCGGCGAGGCTGCTACTGTGGGTGACATGAGCATTTCGTCCAGGGTCTGATTTATAAGGCACACTGTGGAAGCTGGTGATGCTGGTCCCCCTATCAATGAAAGCATTGGGGCCCCTCCACATACCTCCTCATGAAGCGAAGGGAGAGGAAGCTGGCGTGCCTGTGTGGGAAGCATCGTGAGGCAGCCGTTCCGCCGCCATCTTAGGTGCCTCAGCAGCTTCTAACGTTGCCGTGAAATAGGCTTTAGGGGTCCGTTATGTCGGTCCAATATGCCTGTAAATGAGCCCGTGGATTGCCTGGGTTTTCCGGTCCCGACAGAGCCTATGGGGGGTGAATTTACCCACTGCTGGGGGAGCCGAAAGCTCGGAACGGGACGGGAGTTCAGGCGTCCATGTCACAGAGCGCCGCGCATGCGCCTTGGAATATTTCACTTTTATTGTTTCACTTTAAGCAGTATTAAAATCACTGCTTCCAAAAAAAAGGACGTTTTAAAAAAATTTTTGCATTGATACATGTCCCCTGGGGCAGGACCCAGGTCCCCAAACACTTTTTATTAAAAAACTTGCATATTAACCCTTCAAATTAGCACTTTTGATTTTTCACGTTCGTGTCCCATAGACTTTAACGGTGTTCGCGCGTGCAAACAAATTTTTTGCCTGTTCGCATGTTCTGCTGTGAACCGAATCGGGGGGGGGGGGGGGGGGGTCTTCGGCTCATCCCTATCTAAGATCCTCTAATGGCAGAAGGGAAATTAAAGTAAGGTCGGAATACAGTCTTGAGGTGGACCTCTCCAAACATTCAGACCCAAGTACTGATTCTAGAGTAGATTGTGTAATCATTAGACTATCTTGTGAAAACTGAGCATAAAAAGTATGAGAACACTGAAAATATCTGAATAAATGGGAACTAGGCAAATTAAAAATTATGGAGGAGTTCCCATTTAAAAAAAAAAATTAAAAGTCAGCAGCTACAAATACTGTAGCTGCTGACTTTTAATTGGACACTTACCTGTTCCAGGGTCCAGCGATGCGGGGGATAGAAGCCCTGCTCGTCTCCCCCTCCGTTTGGTGGCACCGGCATTGCAACTGTGGGCGCCGGGCTGTGACTTCACAACCGGGCATCCACTGTGCATGCGCGAGCGGCGCCGAGCGCCGTGATTGGCCGCTTAGTCATCTGGGACCTGTAATGCATCCCAGATGATTGACAAGAGGGAGCAGAGCTGAGCCCTTCCTGTGCCGAGGGGAAGTGATATCACCAGCCCAGGCACTGAAAGAGGCAGACTACGAGGGACCCCCTAGCAACAGGCATTTAGAGGTGAGTAAAAAAAAAAAAAATTCCAAATGTTTTTTTTAATTTTTTTTAGGCACATTCATGTATTTTTTTTTTTTTGGGTGGAACACCACTTTAAGCTAAGTGTAGAGTATATTGTAAATTGCTGGAAGTTAAATAGTCAAAAAGGCAACTGACACGTACCTCGTATGTGAGCGGAGGTGATGTCCACTGGGAGGCACTGGAACCGGCTGGAGTGCCGGGTGCAGGTAAGCTGCATGCAGGTCAGCAGGGTGCAGGTGAGCTGGATGCAGGTCAGCAGGCAAGCTGGATGAAGGTCAGCAGGGTGCAGGTAAGCTGGATGCAGGTCAGCAGGGTGCAGGTAAGCTGGATGCAGGTCAGCAGGCTGCAGGTAAGCTGGATGCAGGTCCGCAGGCTGCAGGTAAGCTGGATGCAGGTCAGCAGGGTGCAGGTAAGCTGAGTGCAGGTCAGCAGGGTGCACACAGCAGGCAGAAGCGAGGTCAGACAAGCTGGGTCATACACAGCGGATCAGTTCAACAGAATCGGCAGGCAAGGAATGGTCAAGTTCAGGCTGGTTCTGGTAACAGGAGATCAGGCAGGCAAGCAAACAGGATCAGGGTCAAGGAAAGCCGAGGTTCAGGATTGGAGACAGCAGCGTAGTCAGAGAGCCAGGTCAGAAGGTGATCAGATGCAGATTACAGGAACAGGTCTCAGGTGAAGCTGCAGATCAAACAGCAAGAGCTGAATGGTGGAAGCCCCTCTTAAAGTCCACTGGGCGCCAAAGCCGCATCACTGTGTGCGCGCGCGATCTCCGCATTTGGCGCTCGCCTGTTCATTACTGGGGACCTGTTAGCTGGGATGCGCCTGAGCCCTGTTGCAGGTCTGGAAGTAGTAGGTCCATGACAGCATCACATCCCCATGAATACATATATTGGTAGTGAACTAATATAAAGAGGAGAGGAGGGGGGGGGAGGGGGAAAGGGAGATGAGGGAAGGAAATGGGGAAGGACTGAGCAATACCCCTCCTCAGAGAGTGGGATTTTAAGGAAAAAAGGGGCTGAGTTGCGTAGATGAGCATAGGACCAATCAACTAAAATTTAGCGATGTTTATTGAGATATAATACAAAATAATATTGACAATACAAATATGAACATGTAATTATCCAGTAGTGACATCCAAGGTTCGTGCGTGACTAGAGCCAACATGTTTCGCAAAAGAAATTTCGCTTCATCAGGGCTAGCCCACTAGAGTGTGTTGCGTACATATATTTGAAACTGTTGCTATGTTACTGACCATTCATGGTTATTGTAGCTTTGCTTACTATTGACCCTTACTAGTGTGATTTATGGGTTCACCATCTTTATTTTCAGCACGGGTTACTTGCATATAATACCCTGAATGTGTGGTCCAGGCCTCCTACTGGCATTGTCTATCTGGGATCTGGCACCCAGGGGCATTCCGTATTGGTTGGTTCAGCGGCTGGTGTCTAATGAATGGTGATTTTAATCTGAATTCTTGAAATTATAGTAGGTGAGCTATTTTTTGTAACAATTGATATCTGTTAGGATCTGATGGTATGTTTAATTACTTTATAATCTGAGACTGTTTATTATTTACACAGTGTAAATACATCAATTGTATCGTGTCTAGCCCTGATGAAGCGAAATTTCTTTTGCGAAACATGTTGGCTCTAGTCACGCACGAACCTTGGATGTCACTACTGGATAATTACATGTTCATATTTGTATTGTCAATATTATTTTGTATTATATCTCAATAAACATTGCTAAATTTTAGTTGATTGGTCCTATGCTCATCTACGCAACTCAGCCCCTTTTTTCCTTAAAATCCCACTCTCTGAGAAGGGGTATTGCTCAGTCCTTCCCCATTTCCTTCCCTCATCTCCCTTTCCCCCTCCCCTCCCCCTCCTCTCCTCTTTATATTAGTTCACTACAATTAGGGATGGAAAATTAATCGAGTTGCTTTCCTTAATATAGTCCAGCCATCTCTCTTCTATTTCATACATATATTGGTAGGAGAGGGGATATGAGATTTTTAGGGTGCCAAGAAATTACTAATCAAATATGTAAAAATAGAAATGTATTTAAACAAAGTGTATAAAACATCACAGTATCTTAATACAGTAACCATAATATGATTAGCCAGCAGTGACTTCTTACTCTACATGTTTCGCCATGCAATGACTTCCTCAGGAGACTTCCAACAAGCACTGCATAGCATGGTAACTATAGGTGAAAAATAATATATGAAAATCCATATTTAACCACTTACGGACCACCCGCCGCAGGTTTACGTCGCTACTTTGAAGAGGAATATCGTTATGTAAAAGAAAAAAGAAAAAAGTCCTAGAATCCACTCTCACCAGTGACCGTAATAATAGATGAAGTATCAGCCGATTCGTCAGTGATAGACGGGATATCTGCCCAATAAGCAAAAAACATTGTATGAAAAAACAGAAGAAAGGGACAAGAAAGTCCCAAGAAAGCAAAATTGAAGGGAAGGATCAACCACAGCTTATGATACAAAAATAAAAAATAGGCTTTATTGAAACGTAATACAGTCGATAGTTTGCTAATAGATGATGTAAACTCACATGTGTTGTAATATGTTTGCCAATTTATGTGGGATATTATATTATTATATATATGTACACATACAGTACAATATTGACCTAGCAGAAACTCCCTCCCAGGGTACTAGTATATCAAAGGGGACTTGTTGATGTTAATATGCAAGAATACAGATTAGGAATGTAGGTATTGCAGGACTCGAAAGGGTGTTCAGGTGATATCTGTTAATCTAATCTAATTACACATATCAAAGGGGACTTGTTGATGTTGATATGCGGGAGTGCAAATTGGGGCGCTTTATGACTGCAGCTGTTCACGGCTGAGGGTTGTTGTCTGTCTGAAAGACTAAAGCATATCAAAGGCCTGAATGGAGACGGCCAATCAAATTGCTCAGCCATTCAGTGTCTAGTGAATATAACATGGCGTTCAGTCTATAGTTTAGGTCCTGTCTGTGTGTGACTATGAAGGTGCAAGGAAAAATGGGACTCTAAATTATATTTACTCTGTCTGAGTTTTTATTATCTGTGGACCTTGGACTTTGTTCTTTGTTCTGTGTTGGAACTCAATAAAGTGCATCTCTCTGGAAGAATTGGGTTGCTGCGGAAGAGTACTTACATCATCACTGTATATCATATCACTACAATATAATATATCATATCACTACAACATGTTCTCATATAATGATAAATATTAGCGCATAGAAATACAATGAAGTGGCAGTGTGTGTCCTCATCCGGGATAATCCTCATAAAACCAAATCAAACAATATATTCAGGCTCTGTTTGAGAAGACCTTAGCAAGCTATTGTAAAGTCTCAGTGCACTAAGCATAACAATTAGCCCGCTGGCTAATGTTGACAAACCGCGTTCCAGTTATTGAATACATCCAAATCATGAACAGGCATCACAGTGTCTACTTCCTTATGCAGTATAAGAAGGCAAGTTTCACAACATGATTGAAACCTGTGTCCTGACCGGAGCAAATGTAGTAATTACTCACTTCACCAAAGAATGTCATTCAAACTAGCTAGCTGCCATAACCCCAGTACCCTCTTTTTCAGCGGGAGGTCCGCTTTCAGATAAAAGTAGTCTCTGTGGCAGATTTGCAGCAAGATCACTTTTATCTGTGGCGGGAGGGGGGCCCCCCTCCTGCCACACTCCGGTACCTTCCGCCACTTACCGGAGCCGTCAGTAGCAGCGGAGACAATCGGATCCTTCTCCTGGCTTGGTATGGAGACGAGTAAGGGGAAGATGGCCCCCACCCATCTCCATATCATTGCAGGGCAGAAGCAATGTCAAAACATTTTTTTCTTTTATTACATTTTAGTGTAAATATGAGATCTGAGGTCTTTTTGACCCCAGATCTCATATTTAAGAGGACCTGTCATGCTTTTTTCTATTACAAGGGATGTTTACATTCCTTCTAATAGCAATAAAAGAGACACAATTTTTTTTAAAAGAACAGTGTAAAAATAAAAAATAAAAGGTAAAATAAATAAGGAAAAAAATACATTTTTTTTAAACGCGCCCCATCCCGCCGAGCTCGCGTGCAGAAGCGTACGTTAGTAGCGCCCGCATATGAAAACGGTGTTCAAACCACACATGTGAGGTATCGCCGCAATCGTTAGAACAAGAGCAATAATTTTAGCCCTAGACCTCCTCTGTAACTCAAAACATACAACCTGTAGAACTTTTTAAACGTCGCCCATGGAGATTTAAGGGCAAAAGCTTGTCGCCAATTTTGAAGCGTGACATGGTGAGTATCAATTTACTTGGCGTAACATTATCTTTCACAGTATAAAAAAAATTGTGCTAACTTTACTGTTGTCCTATTTTTTAATTCAAAAATTAATTTTTTCCAAAAAAATGTACGTTTGAAAAACCGCTGCGCAAATACGATGTGAAAGAAAGTATTGCAACGACCGCCATTTTATTCTCTAGGGTGTTATAAAAAATATATATAATGTTTGGGGGTTCTAAGTAATTTTCTAGCAAAAAAAACGATTTTTAACTTCGAAACAACAAATCTCAGAAAGAGGCTCGGTCCTTAAGTGGTTAATAAATCAGAACAATATTTTAAACACATAAGAAATAGAAATTAAATTGTCTCGCAAATACGGGTAGACCAAGAGAACACCCCCTGTTGTGTCCCTACCTGAACTGTGGAACATGTCCTATCAATGAAGGTCACAACCCTGATGTCTCAAGGACGTTGGAAAAATGTGGATATATCTGGTGTATAACAGAGAAGGACATACAGGCCCCATAAGGCTGAGGGTTATCTAGAAAAGGGGGATACATGATGAGCTCAAACTCAAAAAATCAACAAAGATGTTTTTCTGACCCTGGTAAAATAAATGTATTCAAACCTCAGAATGCGGATGTGGGAACCAATTGATAATAATGGATGGTATCATAGCAGGTGATACTTCCAAACGGTTAGTACAGGGTTAAAAATTTCAAGTCCTGAGCTACTAGCCAGGCCTCAAGTGTTACTCGCCACTAGTTTCCCCGCCCAACCCCTACCCTGCCCCTAATTCAACCCCTAAACACGCCCTCATAAATTATCTCATGAAATGACACTTAAATGTTTTATGTAGAATCAGGGGCGTTGCTAGGTCTACAAAAGATCTGGGGCTAGAGCCCACAGCAGCAAAGTAAAGAAAGTCATACGCTTTGGCGGGCATACACATGTATATAATATACATGTGTGGTGTGTGTGTGTGTGTGGGGGTATATATAATATTGTTAAATATCCCATGGTTTGTTATTAATTGATTGGGTCCCCCAAGCCCCCCTCAATACATCAGGTGCCCCCAGGTGTCCCTTCATCCTAGTCCTCAGGTGTCCTTGCTGGGTGCTGTGTTCTGCCAACATCCTAGTCCTCTGGTCTCCCTACAGAGTGCTGTGTTCTGCCCACATCCTAGTCCTCTGGTCTCCTTGATGGGCAGAGCACAGCACTCTGCAGGGAGACCAGCAGACTAGGATGTGGGCAGAACACAGCACCCTGCAGGGAGACCAGAGGATTAGGATGTGGGCAGAACACAGCACTCTGCAGGGAGACCAGAGGATTAGGATGTGGGCAGAGCACAGCACCTAGTTATTCCCTAGTCTACTGCCAATCATGGTGGAGTGTGATTTCATTTTGCAGATATCCCACACATTAGTGAATTCTGCATTCAGCTATTTCACCATAACTACCCCTGCTATAAACACACACAATACAGAGTGCACCTTTTCTGCCTGCCATCTGACACCTCTGTTACTTCAGTGTTTACACAAGCCTTGTAAAAGATTATTGCAGTGGGGGCTGACTGTTCACTTTGCATGAAAGGAGACAGCTTTTAGAAGTTAGGCATGGAGGGCTCAGGGTCAAGAGGAACAGTAATGAGAGGAGAGGATGAGAGTCATACAGCAGACAGTTAACCACTTACCCACAGGGCACTTAAACCATCTTCCTAACCAGATCAATTTTCAGCTTTCGGTGCACTCACACTTTGAATGACAATTACTCAGCCATGCAACACTGTACCCATTTGAAAAGTTTGTCCTTTTTTCACACAAATAGAGCTTTCTTTTGGTGGTATTTACGCAACGCTGGGTTTTTTATTTTTTGCACTATAAATCAAAAATGACTGAAAATTTGGTAAAAAAAAATTAAAAAATGTATTTGTTTCTGTTAAAATGTATTGCAGAGTATTGCATAGTATTGCAGAGTGTGGCAGAGTATGGGCACTGAGCAGCTCTGTAGTGCCCACAGCGCTGCAAATGATCTCTTCCACTCTCCTCTCACACTTTAATGATCGATACAGAGAGGGGAGGAAGGAACCGGCGTCATGACATGATGCCAGTTTATTTATAAGTGATGCTCCGTCATTTGACGGAGCGATCATGTGGTAAATGGCCGCTATCAGTCACGGATGTTCCTGGGTGTGCGCCCCAGGGGGTGCACGGGAGCGCGATTCTGTGAGGACGTCCATGGTCGCCCACCCAGAATAAGCCGACCGTGCTGTAGCAGTCTTTTGGCTATGGCCCGGTCGGCATGTGGTTAAACAAGCAGGAAGATCAGACTAGAAGAATCCGAAGGTGGTGAGAGTCAAAGTACAGGGAGCACCAAAAACACAAGGGGCTTCTACAACAATACTTGGAGAAGAATTACGATCACTCACGGATCCTCAATAATCAGATATTGACCACGCATCACTTCCCTGCAGTCCCACGCTGACACACTGAGCTGTGTCGCATTTTGCCACCCCCTGCAGGCTGGAGGGAGGAGAGCACACACTCTCCTATCCAGCTATCTTACCACACTCAAGCTGACAGGTGGCAAACCTAGACTCGGGGCTATGGGCACCAGATTCGGGGCTCCAGCCTAATAGCCACCTGCTAGTGACGCCTATGTGTAGAATTATGTTATAAAAATAAATATTAACAACAACTTTATCTGTGCCCATAAATTCAGCCTGCCCGTGTCCACCAATGCAGCCTGCCCCATCCACCAATGCAGCCTGTGCCCACCAGTGCAGCCTGTGTCTGCCAGTGCAGCCTGTGTCCCCAATGCAGCCTGTGTCACCAATGCAGCCTGTGTCACCAATGCAGCATGTGTCACCAATGCAGCATATGTCTGCCAGTGCAGCCTGTGTCCCCAATGCCACTTGTGTCCCCAGTGCAGACTGGGTTTTAAAGGTACTCCAGGTAAATGACAGACCAGCCAATGGTTAATGCTGCAGACTACCGAAAACCCCCGGTACTGGGAGACATTTTCAAATAAACAAAAGATACACAAAATGAGTTCAAAGAAAATGCCTTTTTTATTGGGCGTGTACACAGCTTATATTTGGTTCAGCTTTACCAAGCACAATAGGGGAGGGGAGAGTGGTTAGTAAAGGGATACAATAATATAATTAAGATCATGACTATAATTAAACAAGTCAGCGATATATGGTTTATACAAGTCAGTGACCCTCTAAGATACTTCATCATTAGTTAACACGGGTCCACAGGCCATTTGGTATGAATCATAAGTCATGCATCTTGTCCCAGACAAACAAACCCAGTTGATAGTTGCAGATTTAAGGCATCTTGTATACTGAAATGGCCGAGCATGTTTTGGGCATATTACTACAATCCTCTCTTTTGTCTTTTGTCAAGAACGTGACAATAACAAACCCAATATGCCCCCGACATTCACCTGGACTACTAAATTTACCACCACACTAAGCATGTAAAAATAGAAAACAATAAACACATTTCTCAGCTGCATAGCAATTGTCCATGAAACATAAAGGGGAAGGGGCGTGACAGTCCATAAAAGCAAGAGGAAGGGGCATGACAGCCTTAGGCCAAATAAAAATAGTCCCAAAGAAAAGCACAAAAAAGTCTCTTGTATGGCTTCTGAATGTCCATTAAATTCATTAAAAAAAAGGAAAAAGGAAAAAGTCCACATTATAATTCTCATTCTCCTAAACTTTTCCCAAAACCTTTGGTTCGATTCTGTGCTTACCCATATTTTACAGAGATCTTCCACCCCAAAAACCCTGCCTCTCTTTGTAAGGATAGAACTCAATATCTACAGACAAGCTGGAACTGATGCATTGGGCTAGACTTGGTCTTCGGACTGGCGTATCTGGATCTTTCTCTTGTGATGCTCACTGGAATTCCGCAGACCTTGGGCGTGCATAATTGGCTAACCCTCAAGGTGTCATTCCCAGGAACATTTTCCAGCAGAAGTCTGCCTTTACTAATCTCGGCACCTCCCATGGTATTTGACCAACAAAGATGAACAACAAAGATTTCCATGTAAAAGCCGTAGTCATCTCTTCACCCGGATAGGGTATTAGGCAGGGTAAGAATGGGGTTTAGGGTATGAATGGGGTGGGCATTTCTTCATGTGCATGGGGCTAGGGGTGAATGCTGGCTGGCTGGGGTGGATACTCCTCATCCAACATAATTAATCACAGAATCGACCTGATCAATTCAGGCCCTAACCATTGGAGGTATTAAAAATAGTATTCCTCATTGATTCAAACATAAGTAAAAGCATGCAGAAATAAAAATGTTTCTCAGCAAGAGTTTTCATTATATAGATTCAATATATTTAACTAAACACGTTTTCCCTTCAAATCCAGTATTTCAGCAGGATTTCAACAAAACTTAAACACCTTTAGTTCCTTCTATCCCCGCGACCCAAATGGACCCGAGGGTCTCCGAACAGAAAATTTTACCCAAACACATATACTCAGAAGTCAGCCTCCCAACTTTGCAAATATATCTGATCATCAGCAACAAACAAAACATTGATGGATAAAACAACATTACATCATTAACACTTCATGATTGACACTCTGGGAATTCAAAAGGTAAATATATCCAGAATAGTCACTCTGACTGTTATTCAAACAAACATTCCCTTCAACATTTTAGTATTTCATTGACGCAACATATGCAGCAATTTATTTTGGTCCTGGTTACTTAATTTCAGTAACTCTTTAAACATTTATAGTTTCACCCTTCTTTACCAAAATCCCATTATCAATTTTAATTTAACCCCAAACTTTTAGGGAAATATATATTATCAGGAACATGGGCCTAATAACCTCTACTCCCCAAAACAAGAAAACAAAATATGCATATTTTTCCCTCAAACACCTTTGAACACCCTTTTCCATATTTTTAAATCCTTATCTCACCCGATGTATATATTTTGCCTAGTGCATAGGATTACACAACACAGTTACTTCTATTTTTCTTTACTAACCACAATTCCTCTGGTGTAGCGCCTGGAATACATACATAACTTCCTCATTCTTTCCATAGCATAGATATATACTTCCCAATTAGAATATTCTTAAACTTGTATTTGGTTAAAATCAAATATTTTAAAACCCCCAATCATTGTTAATACAGCTTAAACATAATTAAAACAATTTGAACAAATATAGCACATTTGCTGTTATTGAAAAAAAAAACACCTTTTGACTTCAATAATGTAAGGATAGGCAATTACAACTAAAACAGTCCTTAAGGTTAGACTCTAACTGAAATAATCAAGATACCCTATACATAAATTGAAATTCTACTTTTAAAAATTTGTATCTGATCAGATTCCTCAAAAAAAACATTTGGTACCAGCGCGTACATGTAATTTTTCAATGACATGTCACATTCCCCTCTTAATGTTTCCAATTAACTATGCATTGGGCATGGGCTTATTACGTGCCCAATACATTTCATGAATAGACTGACAATAGTTGCAACATTTTAACCATAAACATGTATTTTTATAGATAACTTTTCTGAATCAAATCCTTCTTTAACATTCACTCTCCACCTCAGCAAGTCTCATGTCCTGTACACACGACCGGTTTTCCCGTCGGAATAAACTCTAAAAGGTTTTTCCGACTGAGTTCCGACGGAATTCCACTCAAGCTGTCTTGAATACACGCGGTCACACCAAATTCCGACCATCCAGAACACGGTGACTTACAACACGTATGATGGGACTAGAATATGAAAGTTCAATAGCCAGTAGCCAATAGCTTCCGTCTTGTACTTGCTTCAGAGCATGCGTCGTTTTTGGTACGTCGGAACATACAGACGAGTGGTTTTCCTGATAGAAATTGGTTCAGTTGGAAAAATTTAGAACATGTTCTCTTTCTAGGTCCGTCAGAATTTTCGACGTAAAAAGTCCAATGGGGCATATACGCGATCGGAATATACGATGAAAAGCTCCCGTCGGACTTTTTCTGTTGGACATTCCGCTCGTGTGTACACGGCATAAGACTCGCTGAATATGTAATGCAAATGCTGTGGCGAAGGAATGGTCGGAGGTTTGATCCCCTTTTTTCACCTGAAGCAACATAGTGCAAGCGAATATGTACCTCTGTGTATTGTGCTAAACAATACCTTGGATAGGAGGAATCACTCAAATAGTAACTTGTCCTTGTCCAAATCCGCAATTCAATCCTCTTAAAGCACCACACACGAGTACCCTACTCTGTCCCTCTCACCTGCCCACTTTAGCAATGCTCTCCATCTTGGCAGGATCATAGGACACATATCAACTACCTAACAATCCCTTTGCATTCAGAAGAAAAAAACAACTTATCGTCTAAATTGGAATTCCAAGACAAGACAAAAATTCACATACACATAAAATTAAGCATTTCTCTCTATTAACAACAACTTTCCCTTACCTAATAACCAGTAATTCACCAGTAGTTCACGAGCTTCAAAAAAATACTGCCAGTGATTCCACTTGTGTGTGCCCTGCACGCATACACACTCCAAAGCTCTGCTATGCAATACTTCTTATGCCGCGTACACACGAGCAGACTTTCCGGCAGACTTGGTCCAGCGGACCAGACTCCGTTGGACAATTCGATCGTGTGTGGGCTCCAGCGGAATTTTTTTCCCCAAAACTCCGACGGACCTAGAAATAAAACAGGTTTCAAATCTTTCCGATGGACTCGAGTCCGGTCGAAAAATCCGCTCGTCTGTATGCTAGTCCGACGGATTAAAACCGACGCTAGGGCAGCTATTGGCTACTGGCTATCAACTTCCTTATTTTAGTCCGGTTGTACGTCATCACGAATCCGTCGGACTTTGGTGTGATCGTGTGTAGACAAGTCCGTTCGTTAGGAAAGTCCATCGGAAGTCCGCCGAAAGCCAGTTGGATAGATCGTCGGACCAGTCCGGTCGAAAAGTCCGCTCGTGTGTACGCAGCATTACATTTAAGCTATGTTCGGGTTAACCTCTTAACTCTTACCTTTCTGTTCCAACCTTTATTATTGAATTATCAGAACAAAGATGGCAATGTTATATGTGTTAAAACACTTGGTCTGTATTTGGCTAATCATTTAACCACATCAATACTGGGCACTTTCACCCCCTTCCTTCCCAGACCAATTTTCAGCCTTAAGCGCTCTCGCATTTTCAATGACAATTACGCGGTCATGCTATGCTGTACCCAAATTAAATTATTATCATTTTGTTCACACAAATGAAGCTTTCTTTTGGTGGTATTTATTCACGACTCCGTTTTTAATTTTTTGCAATATAAACGAAAAAAGAGCAGAAATTTGGAAAAAAACAATATTTTCTTCTTTCTATTTTTAAAGAAATCCAATAAAATCAAATTTTGTCATAAATTTAAGCCAAAATATATTCTGCTACATGTCTTTGGTAAAAAAAAATCCCGTTAAGTGTATAATAATTGGTTTGTGTGATCACTGACATATGTACGCAGATGATCATGTACAGATGTGTGCAGGTGATCATGGACATATGTGTGCAGATCATTGGGACTAGGGATGAGCCGAACACCCCCCTGTTCGGTTCGCACCAGAACATGCGAACAGGAAAAAAATTCGTTCGAACACGCGAACACCGTTAAAGTCTATGGGACACGAACATGAATAATCAAAAGTGCTAATTTTAAAGGCTAATATGCAAGTTATTGTCAATAAAAGTGTTTGGGGACCTGGGTCCTGCCCCAGGGGACATGAATCAATGCAAAAAAAAGTTTTAAAAACGGCCGTTTTTTCAGGAGCAGTGATTTTAATAATGCTTAAAGTCAAACAATAAAAGTGTAATATCCCTTTAAATTTCATACCTGGGGGGTGTCTATAGTATGCCTGTAAAGGGGCGCATGTTTCCCGTGTTTAGAACAGTCTGACAGCAAAATGACATTTGGAAGGAAAAAACACATTTAAAACTACCGCGGCTATTGCATTGCCGACAATACACATAGAAGTTCATTGATAAAAACGGCATGGGAATTCCCCACAGGGCAACCCCGAACCAAAATTAAAAAAAAAAAATGATGTGGGAGTCCCCCTAAATTCCATACAAGGCCCTTCAGGTCTGGTATGGATATTAAGGGGAACCCCAGCCAAAATTAAAAAAAAAAATTGACGTGGGGTTCCCCCTAAATTCCATACCAGACCCTTCAGGTCTGGTATGGATTTTAAGGGGAACCCCGCGCCAAAAAAAAAAAAAAAAACGGCGTGGGGTCCCCCTAAAAATCCATACCAGACCCTTATCCGAGCACGCAACCTGGCAGGCCGCAGGAAAAGAGGGGGGGACGAGAGTGCGACCCCCCCCCTCCTGAACCGTACCAGGCCACATGCCCTCAACATTGGGAGGGTGCTTTGGGGTAGCCCCCCAAAACACCTTGTCCCCATGTTGATGAGGACAAGGGCCTCATCCTCACAACCGTGGCCGGTGGTTGTGGGGGTCTGCGGGCGGGGGGCTTATCGGAATCTGGAAGCCCCCTTTAACAAGGGGACCCCCAGATCCCGGCCCCCCCCCTGTGTGAAATGGTAAGGGGGTACTTACCCCTACCATTTCACTAAAAAACTGTCAAAAATGTTAAAAATGACAAGAGACAGTTTTTGACAATTCCTTTATTTAAATGCTTCTTCTTTCTTCCTTCATCTTCTTCTTCTTCTGGTTCTTCTGGCTCTTCTGGTTCTTCCTCCGGCGTTCTCGTCCAGCATCTTCTCCGCGGCTTCTTCTATCTTCTTCTCCTCGGGCCGCTCCGCACCCATGGCATGAGGGGAGGCTCCCGCTCTTCTCTTCATCTTCTTCTCTTCTTCATCTTCTTCTTCATCTTCTTCTTCATCTTCTTCTTCTTCTTCTCTTCTTCATGTCTTCTCCGGGCCACTCCGCAGCCATGCTGTGGCATGGAGGGAGGCTCCCGCTGTGTGACGGCGTCTCTTCGTCTGACGGTTCTTAAATAACGGGGGGCGGGGCCATCCGGTGACCCCGCCCCCCTCTGACGCACGGTGACTTGACGGGACTTCCCTGTGACGTCACGGGGAATGCCACAGGGAAGTCCCGTCATGTCACCGTGCGTCAGAGGGGGGCGGGGTCACCGGGTGGCCCCGCCCCCCGTTATTTAAGAACCGTCAGACGAAGAGACGCCGTCACACAGCGGGAGCCTCCCTCCATGCCACAGCATGGCTGCGGAGCGGCCCGGAGAAGACATGAAGAAGAGAAGAAGAAGAAGAAGATGAAGAAGAAGATGAAGAAGAAGATGAAGAAGAGAAGAAGATGAAGAGAAGAGCGGGAGCCTCCCCCTCATGCCATGGGTGCGGAGCGGCCCGAGGAGAAGAAGATAGAAGACGCCGCGGAGAAGATGCTGGACGAGAACGCCGGAGGAAGAACCAGAAGAGCCAGAAGAACCAGAAGAAGAAGAAGATGAAGGAAGAAAGAAGAAGCATTTAAATAAAGGAATTGTCAAAAACTGTCTCTTGTCATTTTTAACATTTTTGACAGTTTTTTAGTGAAATGGTAGGGGTAAGTACCCCCTTACCATTTCACACAGGGGGGGGGCCGGGATCTGGGGGTCCCCTTGTTAAAGGGGGCTTCCAGATTCCGATAAGCCCCCCGCCCGCAGACCCCCACAACCACCGGCCACGGTTGTGAGGATGAGGCCCTTGTCCTCATCAACATGGGGACAAGGTGTTTTGGGGGGCTACCCCAAAGCACCCTCCCAATGTTGAGGGCATGTGGCCTGGTACGGTTCAGGAGGGGGGGTGGCCGCACTCTCGTCCCCCCCTCTTTTCCTGCGGCCTGCCAGGTTGCGTGCTCGGATAAGGGTCTGGTATGGAATTTAGGGGGAACCCCACGTCAATTTTTTTTTAAAATTTTGGCTGGGGTTCCCCTTAATATCCATACCAGACCTGAAGGGCCTTGTATGGAATTTAGGGGGACCCCCACATCATTTTTTTTTTTTTTATTTTGGTTCGGGGTTCCCCTGTGGGGAATTCCCATGCCGTTTTTATCAATGAACTTCTATGTGTATTGTCGGCAATGCAATAGCCGCGGTAGTTTTAAATGAGTTTTTCCTTCCAAATGCCATTTTGCTGTCAGACTGTTCTAAACACAGGAAACATGCGCCCCTTTACAGGCATACTATAGACACCCCCCAGGTACGAAATTTAAAGGGATATTACACTTTTATTGTTTGACTTTAAGCATTAATAAAATCACTGCTCCTGAAAAAACGTCCGTTTTTAAAACTTTTTTTTGCATTGATCCATGTCCCCTGGGGCAGGACCCGGGTCCCCAAACACTTTTTAATGACAATAACTTGCATATAAGCCTTTAAAATTAGCACTTTTGATTTCTCCCATAGACTTTTAAAGGGTGTTCCGCGGCATTCGAATTTGCCACGAACACCCCAAATTGTTCGCTGTTCGGCGAACTTGCGAACAGCCAATGTTCGAGTAGAACATGAGTTCGACTGGAACTCGAAGCTCATCCCTAATTGGGACATGTGATTTTACTGTTAAATTTGTGGGGGACAGGTGTTTTTACTATGTGGGAACATGTGTGTGGGGACATGTGTGTTTTACATTGTGTAGATGTGTGCTTTACATTGTGTACATGCAGTGGTATAAATAGAACCCTCAGGGCCCCGATGCAAGAAACCGAGGAGGGCCCCCCTGACCCCCGGACAGGACTCTTTTCTCCGAACCCGATGGCGGAACACCAGGGCCCGGTCACAAGTGGATGGCTGCATATAAAGGAACTGATTTCTCCATTTCCCCCCACGCTTCTCCTCCTCTCCCTCCCGCAGGCATTGAGCGGCTGAAGGAGGAAAATGGAGAGATGTGTTCCTCTATGTCCGTGTTTCTTATTCTTTTTGCAGTCAGGGCACCCTTGAAGTATACCCCTAGGTGAATGGGGCTGCACTGCATCCACCCTGTAACTGTGTGCATTGCATGCAGTTGCAGCATAGTGATGATGCATTTAAGGGGTTAAAACAGGCAGTCAGTAGGCAACATATTGCCTCTTTACTGGCTGTCAAATGCCTCTGAAAAGCGATCTGAGCATGGATCGCTTTTCGGAGGAACAGCATTTTCTTGCTAGTACTATGAAAAGCAAAAAAAAAAAATTGGTTCTGATTGTACACATATAGGGGGTCAGGATTAAAAGTGCACACATAAAATGTGCATACATACATGTAAACACACACACATATATATAAATGCACATATGCACACACATATAAACCAGTGGTGGCTGGTGCTCAAAATTTTTAGGGAGGCGCAAGGAAACGGAAAAATTCAGAAAAAAAACATCAATTGCAGCCACTGTGCCCATCAATTGCAGCCACTGTGCCCATAAAATGCCGCCACTGTGCCCATCAAATGCCGCCATTGTGCCCATCAAATGCCACCATCAAATGCTGTGCGAAGATATGAAATATATGAGCCATATCTTGTTATGTATCTAGAGTTCCTCTTCAACATGAAAATGTATTTCTTATTATTTTGAGTAAAATGTTCCTGAATTCTTTTGGTATTGCAACACATGTGGCTGTCTTGGTTGGCCTCCAGTTGACATGAAATGTTCTGCCAATGACATGACACAATTCTCGGAAAAGATGTTGATATGGAAAGATGTTGATACGGAAAGTCCCTGTTTAAAAGTCAAATTAAATCCCTTATAATAATTATTCTTCCCTTTTTGTCAAAATAACTTGTCACCTATAAATCAGCCAGGTCAAGCTGACCCAAAAAGCTGACCAAAAGTTATGTTGAAATACTTAGTAAAATACGCACTTTGTGATGTGTAACTTTGGGTTGGTGCCCGCCATAGACTGCAATGTTATGATTTTCTATAAAAGGCTGTATCAACTTGTATTCTGTATCACTATCTATCAGAAGATGTGATCCGCTGTATGTACAGTGCATATTCTGAAGTAAACATACATGAGACGAATGCAGCTCTTCTGGCGTTGATGTCTTTTATTTCAAGGCTCTACTTAACATTTGGTGACCCCGACGAACTTCTTGTCTGCATCTCCACCACTGGTTCTCCACCCGTACCAGGACGGACATCAGCAAAGAGGCCTCAGGTGAGAAAACTTTTATTTTCTCATATTAAATACTGTCTTTTCTGTGCGGTGTTGAGGTGCCAGGTGGGGAGTGCAGCCACAGAAGGTAAACACATTTCCTATTTGATTTTGCCTGCATTCTGTCTCTGCATGATTATTGAGAATGTTAAAGGTACCTATTATAATTTAAGCATGCTAAAGAATGATCATTTTAAGCGCTTGCCTTTTCTCCTTATCACCAGAAATGACAATGTATATATATATATTTTGTGAAGGAATGTATAAGTGCAGGTACCGCAATTTCTAAAGAATGAGTAGAAGTTGGTGGTGTTGAATTTTTTGTATGTATGATTTTTTGAACATTTGTTGTCCTAAGGCGGATAGGTTTGCCTTCAGCGGATAGCCACAAATGGGTGAATGACCTGCTGTATGTTCTCTGGAATAGGGAGTCTAGATAGGGACTAGCCTATTGCCACTCAGAAAGGAGACGTCCTTCTGAGAGTAGAATGAGTCAGATATCTCAACTTATGTACTGGGCTGCTGGTACACAGCCATAATGATAAACGGTGGAGCTCTCAGTCCCGGAGTTCCAAATCATTGTCATTTCTGAAGAGAGTAACGAGAAATTGTGATAAATATGGGAAATTTGCTTGAAAAAAAATGTTTTACCTGTCATGAATACATTTGGGTTAATAAAAGATAGGGCAAAAAAGTTATTAAAAATAGCAAAAGCAACAGGGCTAAGTATTGCCAAATTACAACCAAGTGCTCCTATCATCAGAATGATGGTAAGTGGAGACCCAGATGCCCTAAAACATCATGTCAAATGGTGTAAACTAACAAAAAAGGAGTATAAAAAGGACCCATCTAAATGGTGGCCGCCAGAGGGTCCCTTAATACACCTGCAATTGATGCATTATTTAACCTGCTTTTTAAAATGTCTGATTGTGGGGGGATTGAATGTTTAGCAGCCTGGGAAGAAGTATCCAGGAAGGATATAAAACCGCCCCCCTGTAAAATGTGCTCAGAGAGAGCTGCTTTACATGTAGAAGATGAGGATGAGATGCCCATTGCTTGGGCTTCCCCTTAGGACTCAATAAGAAGGGAATTGTCAGGAGCGTCTGCACCTATGGTACAGCAAGTGGAAACTACAGGAGGGGAGTCAGCTAGTGATGATATAGGAGAGGCATCTGGTTATCAGCAGGCCACTCCAGGTATTATGACAGAAACCCCACAGCGTAGACACATAGGTAAACTTGTTTCTAAACAGTATTCCCCACATTACTGTAGAGAAGAACCATTCTATGATGCAGATGGTCTATGGAGATTAAAAAACAGACTGGTTGCTCCTCCGACTTTGTTCCCTTCTTTGTTTGCTTTGAGCCATGGGCCTTGCCATGTCTCAACAGGAGGGATGTGTCGGGTGGTAGCCAGAGATTGGTGGGCTCCAGGTTTTCCTGCATATGCTGCTAAACAGGTTACTGGATGTTCTATATGTCAAATGCATAACATTGGAAAGTCAGTGCCCACTTCCATGAGGCATATTCCACATACTGAGGAGCCATTTCAAATTGTGCAAATTGACTTCTCGAATATGCCCCCTTGTGGTCGATTTAAGTATCTTTTGGTTTGCATTGATCAATTTTCGAGTTGGCCAGAAGCCTGATGCCAGAACTGTGGTAAAATGTCTGATGAGGGAATTGATTCCAAGGTTTGGTATAGGGTCAATAATTTCCTCAGATAGAGGGACACATTTTGATAACAAACTCATGGCAGAAGTAGTGAATATTTTGGGTATGAAACAGCAATTGCACACTCCTTACAGACCTCAGGTTAGTGGGATGGTGGAACGCAGCAATCAAACCCTGAAGAGGTATTTAGCCAAAATAACTGCTAATGGACAAAGCACATGGGTAGAAGCGTTACCTATAGCCTTGGCGACCATTAGGATTACCCCTAAGGAGAAACGTGGACTGTCACCTTTTGACATATTGTTTGGGTGACCACCTAAAAGACTACATTCATCTCTTGTGCAGTCAGAGACAGTGACTTTAATAAATGGTCAAGATTCCATGATAGAATATGTTCGCAAATTGGCAAATGTGTTTTCTGATACTTTTTCCAGAGCCAAAGCAGGACAACCTGTGGACACGAGTGAAGGAAATTACGGACTAAAGTCAGGAGATTGGGTGTATATCAAGAATCACACACCCCGGACTACTTTGTCCCCTAAGTGGAAAGGACCATTTCAGGTCATTCTTGTGTCTCCTACTGCAGTGAAGTTGAAAGACTATAAGTATTGGGTGCATGGTTCACACTGTAAGAAGTCTGTGGTTCCAAAAGAGAATATAAGCCGGTCTGCTACTGGCAAGAATTGTTCTGTACCTTTACCTTCCTGGTCTCCTCCACTGACTCGTGCTCGAGCAAGAAGACTGCAGAATGAATCTCCTAGGGCCTAAGATGAATGTGAAGCTCTGGAGTGTTATCCTCTGTGGTGGAGCGGTGGTATGGATTACAGTCATGGCATATGAATGGACATACAAAAAGGAAAAGGGTAAGATACAAGACACTTTTCTTTTAAATGCTACTGTAATGGAAGAAATGTCACAACTTGAACCGGTTTCAGATGCTTTGTATCTATGCACCTGCAAGCTGCCTAGAAACGAAATATCACTAATTGCTGGATATGCACACATGCACCTATTTCTCATAAGACTATACCTTTGTTAGGAATACCTAGCACTTTAGCTGAAATAGAGGACAGTGCACACTTTGGTGAAGTCAGTAGAACAATGATTGACAGAGCCATTTCACTTTTACTGTTCACAAATGCTCCATTGAGGAAACCAGCAGTCTGCGTTAACTTTACTCGAACCTATACACCTGAGTTGCTTTCCCAGGGTTACCAGAGTACTACCCAACCAATTGGGAACTCCAGTTGTATGGATAATGCCAATATCAGGTACTGGTTTGATGTAAGGATACTATGTGCAGTACTGACAGATATCAGGAATTACATGACTACACACATCGTCAACATTCCCGGCAGAACAATATGAAACTCTTGATGTGCCTGCAAGGATATAATTTCAATAAAGCTTGTGCTGCCCCACCAGGCTATTACTTCATATGTGGAAAGAAAGCATATACTTGGGTTCCTTTGAATTCTAATGGGGTTTGTTACTTTGGGAGTCATACCTGCTACTTGGTATATGGAGGATAATGACTTTCAAGAAACACAGCTCCACAAAGTACCTATACACTTTCTTAAAAAAGACTTTGTGCGTCTTAGCAGAAGGGACCTCACTGGTCAGTCAGTTCCAGGAGAAGATGAACCCCCAGGACAAGAAGAAGAAGACGACTCCGAAGTTAATGTAAAAAAATGACAATTATCCTGATAGACCTACATCTTATCCTAAGTCAGATGATAACTTCACAAATATTGAATCGCGTGACAGAGAGATTAAACCATTGTTTTATATTCCTTGGGTAAATAGATGTTGTATTAAAAAGGCTTTCAGTTTCATCATTGATTTGGCAGACCTAAAGGATAACATTACTGCCTTGTATAATAGAAGCTTTATAGCTCTTGCTACAGAATTAAAGATAATCAAAAAAAGAGGTTTTGCAGCACCGGCTGGTGCTGGATTATCTTACGGCCAGTCAAGGAGGAATATGCACCATAGTGGGAACCACTTGTTGTAACTACATTGGAAATGATACTAAGCCTGAAGATGCCATCATTTCGCATGTAGAAAAGGTACAACAAATGAAGGTTAATTTTCGCAAAGAACATACCAAAACTGCTTGGGTTGAGGGTAGCTGGGAAGGCTGGCTGTCCTGGCTCAATCCTCTCAACTGGTTTTCTGGTATTGCAGGATGGTTTTCTATTTTACATGGTATTCTATATATTGTAGGAATTATAGTCCTCATAATCTTACTAGTTAAATGCGCACCTATGTTATGCAAATGTTGTTTGAAGATAACCACACATGCTTGTACTAATATTGGTTCTTCGGAGCCCTCAAGGTCTTGAGTCAGAACTGCTCATGAGATGGTGGTCCGTATACCTGGAGATCAACCTAAAGACACAGAAGAAGCTTAAAAGGGATACCGAAAGAATTCTAAACACAGGAGGGGTTGTGAAGATATGAAATATATGAGCCATATCTTGTTATGTATCTAGAGTTCCTCTTTAACATGAAAAAATGTATTTCTTAATATTTTGAGTAAAATGTTTCTGAATTCTTTTGGTATTGCAACACATATGGCTTTCTTGTTTGGCCTCCAGTTGACATGAAATATCCTGCCAATGACATGACACAATTCTCGGAAAAGATGTTGATATGGAAAGATGTTGATATGGAAAGTCCCTGTTTAAAAGTCAAATTAAATCCCTTGAAATAATTATTCTTCCCTTTTTGTCAAAATAACTTGTCACCTATAAATCAGTCAGGTCAAGCTGACCCAAAAAGCTGACCAAAAGTTATGTTGAAATACTTGGTAAAATACGCACTTTGTAATGTGTAACTTTGGGTTTGTGCCCGCCATAGACTGCAATGTTATGATTTTCTATAAAAGGCTGTATCAACTTGTAGTCTGTATCACTATTAGGGATGAGCCGAACACCCCCCGGTTCGGTTCGCACCAGAGCCTGCGAACGGACCGAATGAATGGTATTGTCCTAAAAAGGGTTTGGGGACCCGGGTCCTGTCCCAGGGGACATGTATCAATGCAAAAAAAACTTTTAAAAATGGCCGTTTTTTCGGGGCAGTGATTTTAATGATGCTTAAAGTAAAAAAAAAAAAAAGTGAAATATTCCTTTAAATATCGTACCTGGGGGGTGTCTATAGAATACCTGTAAAGTGGCGCATGTTTCCTATGCTTAGAACAGGCCCTGCACAAAATGTCATTTTTAAAGGAATAAAAGTCATTTAAAACTGCTTGCGGCTTTAATGTAATGTCGGGTCCTGGCAATATGGATGAATATCAGTAAGACAAACGGCATGGGTACCCCCCCCCCAGTCCATTACCAGGCCCTTTGGGTCTTGTATGGATATTAAGGGGAACCCCGCACCCAAATTAAAAAAGGAAACAGCAGTATACAGGCTCTGTACTCTGAACAGGCGGTGCAAACAAGACAGGGACTGTAAGTTTGTTCTTAAGTAGAATCTGTTTGTAATTTTGAACTGGTACATTTTTAACGTGTTTAGCTCCAGCCAAAAAAATCTATTTTAAGCTTTTTGGAAAACATAGGGAAGGGTTATCACCCCTGTGACATTTGTTTTGCTGTCTGTGCTCCTCTTCAGAAGATTTCACCTCCCAATGACAAATGTTTTTTGAAAATTTGTTTTTTTTTGTGAAACAAGGATTGGTTATAAAGCATCATTGGAAAGGAGAAAAGTTTTTCCCATATTAACTCTTACAGGAGAGAATTTCCCTTCCTAGGGGTAGATTTCATCTCACTTCCTGTTGTCTCCTTCCGTTTGCAAGTAGGAGTTGTTTGTAAGTTAGATGTTTGAAAGTAGGGGCCTGCCCTATATATTCAGCAGAAATTTGGGCCTTAGGTGTTGTTGTGGCCACAACACTGTAAGCCCTCACAGGGCCCTGCTGTCAAATATTAGATCAAGAATTGTAATTACAGTCAGGTCCATAAATATTGGGACATCAACACAATTCTAATCTTTTTGGCTCTATACACCACCACAATGAATTTGAAATGAAATGAACAAGATGTGCTTTAACTGCAGACTTTCAGCTTTAGTTTGAGGGTATTTACATCCAAATCACATGAACGGTGTAGGAATTACAACAGTTTGTACATGTGCCTCCCACTTTTTAAGGAACAAAAAGTAAAGGGACAATTGGCTGCTCAGCTGTTCCATGGCCAGGTGTGTGTTATTCCCTCATTATCCCATTTACAAGGAGCAGATAAAAGGTCCAGAGTTCATTTCAAGTGTGCTATTTGCATTTGGAATCTGTTGCTGTCAACTCTCAATATGAGATCCAAAGAGCTGTCACTATCAGTGAAGCAAGCCATCATTAGGCTGAAAAAACAAAACAAACCCATCAGAGAGATAACAAAAACATTAGGTGTGGCCAAATCAACTGTTTGGAACATCCTTAAAAGAAAGAACGCGCTGGTGAGCTCAGCAACACCAAAAGACCCGGAAGACCACGGAAAACAACTGTGGTGGATGACCGAAGAATTCTTTCCCTGGTGAAGAAAACACCCTTCACAAAAGTTGGCCAGATCAAGAACACTCTCCAGGAGGTAGGTGTATGGGTGTCAAAGTCAACAATCAAGAGAAGACTTCACCAGAATACAGAGGGTTCACCACAAGATGTAAAGAATTGGTGAGCCTCAAAAACAGGAAGGCCAGATTAGAGTTTGCCAAACAACATCTAAAAAGCCTTCACAGTTCTGGAACAACATCCTATGGACAGATGAGACCAAGATCAACTTGTACCAGAGTGATGAGAAGAGAAGAGTATGGAGAAGGAAAGGAACTGCTCATGAATCAAAGCATACCACCTCATCAGTGAAGCATGGTGGTGGTAGTATCATGGCGTGGGCATGTATGGCTGCCAATGGAATTGGTTCTCTTGTATTTATTGATGATGTGACTGCTGACAAAAGCAGCAGGATGAATTCTGAAGTGTTTCGGGCAATATTATCTGCTCATATTCAGCAAAATGCTTCAGAACTCATTGGACGGCGCTTCACAGTGCAGATGGACAATGACCCGAAGCATACTGCGAAGCAACCAAAGAGTTTTTTAAGGGAAAGAAGTGGAATGTTATGCAATGGCCAAGTCAATCACCTGACCTGAATCCAACTGAACATGCGTTTCACTTGCTGAAGACAAAACTGAAGGAAAAATGCCCCAAGAACAAGCAGGAACTGAAGACAGTTGCAGTAGAGGCCTTGCAGAGCATCACCAAGGATTTAACCCAGCATCTGGTGATGTCTATGCGTTCCAGATTTCAGGCTGTAATTGGCTGCAAAGGATTTGCAACCAAGTATAAAAAAGTGAAAGTTTGATGGATGACTGTTAATCTGTCCCATTACTTTTGGTCCCTTAAAAAGTGGGAGGCACATGTACAAACTGTTGTAATTCCTACACCGTTCACCTGATTTGGATGTAAATACCCTCAAACTAAATTTGAAAGTCTGCAGTTAAAGCACATCTTGTTTGTTTCATTTCAAATCCATTGTGGTGGTGTATAGAGCCAAAAAGAATTGTGTCGATGTCCCAATATTCATGGACCTGACTGTACATGCCCCTGTTGAACAGGGGCAGAAAAATTGGGCCTTTGGTGGTGGTGGTGCTGGTGCCATAACACTGTAAGTCCTCACTCGCTCTTGGTGGGCGCAGAAACGGGCCCTGCTGTGAAATATTAGATCAAGAATTGTAATTACGTGCCCTGTTGAACAGGGGCTGAAAAATTAGGCCTTAGGCACTGGTGCTGGTGCCACAGCACTGCAACCCCTCACAGATACTCTAGTTGGGACGCAGGAACGAGCCCTGCTGCAAAGTATTGCATCAAAAATTGTAATTACATGCCCCTGTTAAACAGGGGCTGAAAAATTAGGCCTTAGGCACTGGTGCCACAACACTGCAATCCCTCACAGATACTCTAGTTGGAACGCAGGAACGAGCCCTGCTGCAAAGTATTGCATCAAAAATTGTAATTACATGCCCCTGTTAAACAGGCTGAAAAATTGGGCCTTAGGCACTGGTGGTGGCGCCCAGAACCAAATATGTTCTTACAAGCTATCAGTGTGATCATTGAGGAGGAAGTGGATAATTACTCAGGATAGTCACTCAGCATCAGCATAGGCAGTCTTTGAAGGGATCTGAGATTTTTAAAAAAATTATTTGGTTACATCAGCATCAGGTGCTTGGTAGCTGGTGGTGATCCAAGACTGATTCATTTTTATGAAGGTCAGTCGATCGACCGAGTCGGTGGACAGACGCACCCTGTGATCGGTTAAAAAGCCTCCAGCAGCACTGAATGTCGTTCCAAAAGAACGCTGGATGCAGGGCAGGCCAGTAGCTCAATTGCATACTGTGCAAGCTCTGGCCAGTGTTCCATCCTCAAGACCCAGTAACCCAGAGGATTTTCGGTGGGAAAGGTGTCCAAGTCAGATCTTGCCCCTAGGTATTTCTGCACCATGTAAAACAGACGCTGGCGATGGTTGCTGGAACCGATCATACCTTGGGGCTGCGGACCAAAAAATTGTCTGAACGCATCGGTCAGACGGCCACCTTCTTCTTTGACTGACCGAAGCCTCAGCAACACGTTGTCCAGAAACAGGAGTTTGTAACCTCCCAGTCTCTGGGAACGCGTTGCACAGACCTTTCTGCAAGGCTTCCCGAAGATGTTTCATCCTCTGCTCCCTCTGCGATGGCAAGATAAGGTCCGCAACCTTACCCTTGTTACGTGGATCAAGGAGGGTTGCCAGCCAGTATTGGTCCTTCGCCTTGATACCACGAATACGAGGATCCTTACGCAGGCTTTGCAGGATCAGGGAGGCCATGCAGCGTAGGTTTGCTGAGGCATTCGGTCCGGAATCCTCTGGGTTACTAAGGACAACATGGTCCGCAGCCACCTCCTCCCAGCCATGTACAAGTTCATGTGTTTCTTGGGACTGATCCCTTAAAGACTGCTGCTGATGCTGAGTGCCAGGCTCCACCTCCATACTGACAAAATCTTCCTCCTCCTCCTCGTCCTCTTCCTGTGTGATCGGCGGGCACGCAGGAACACTGTCTGGATAAAGGGGGCCTTGAGAGCTAAGGAAGTCCTCCTCTTCTTGCCTCTGTTCTGCCTCAAGTGCCCTGTCCATTATTCCACGCAGCGTGTGCTCCAACAGGTGGACAAGGGGGACAGTGTCACTGATGCATGCACTGTCACTGCTCACCATCCTCGTGGCCTCCTCAAATGGTGACAGGACAGTGCATGCAACCCTGATCATGGCCCACTGGCCTGGGGAAAAAAAAACAAGCTCCCCTGATCCTGTCCTGGTGCCATAGTCACACAGGTACTCATTGATGGCCCTCTGCTGCGTGTGCAGCTGCTGCAGCATGGCCAACGTTGAGTTCCACCTGGCGGGCATGTCACAAATTAGGCGGTTCTTGGGCAGGTTAAACTCCTTTTGGAGGTCCGCCAGCCGAGCACTGGCATTATATGACCGGCGGAAATGCACACAGACTTTCCTGGCCTGCCTCAGGACATCCTGTAAGCCCGGGTACTTGCCCAAGAACCGCTGCACCACCAAGTTAAGGACGTGAGCCAAACAGGGCACATGGGTCATTTGTCCCTGTCGGAGGGCAGAGAGGAGGTTGGTGCCATTGTCGCAAACCACCATTCCTGCCTTAAGTTGGCGTGGTGTCAACCACCTCTGAACCTGCCCCTGCAGAGCTGACAGAACCTCTGCCCCAGTGTGGCTCCTGTCCCCCAAGCACACCAGCTCAAGCACCGCATGGCATCTTTTGGCCTGCGTACTTGCGTAGCCCCTTGAACGGCTACGGAGCACCGCTGGTTCCGAGGACAAAGCACAGGAAGAGGCCATGGAGGAAGTAGAAGAGGAGGGGGTGGAGGAGAGAGGTGTGTGTCACAATCAGTAGTGGCATTTTGGAGGCATGGTGGCAGAACAACCTCCAACACTACTGCACCTTGTCCTGCATCCTTCCCAGCTGCCAGCAGAGTCACCCAATGCACCGTGAAACTTAGGTAACGTCCCTGTCCATGCCTGCTGGACCATGAGTCAGCGGTAATATGCACCTTACCGCTGACCGCCCTGTCCAGTGAGGCATGGGCATTGCCTTCCACATGCCGGTAGAGAGCCGGAATCGGGGGAAGGGGGCAGAGTCTACCAACTGAAAAGGCAGCAGTTGAAGTGCTAGCAATTTTGCCAAGCGAGCATTCAACCGCTGGGCATGTGGATGGCTGGGAGCAAACTTCTTTCGGCGGTGCAGCAGCTGGGGCAGGGAAATTTGCCTGGTACAATCTGACGTTGGTGTACCGAGAGCAGATTGCCCACAAGTACTTGGCTGTGACACACCTAATTCTACACCTTCATTCCTCTCAGTGCAGGTCTCAGAGAGGACTGAAGGTATAGTGGGGTTGGAGATCTCAGCTGATGAGGAGCAAGGAGAGGTCCTCCTAGTTCTTTGGTGTGGGTCTTTTAGATACGCTTGCCAATGAACTGCATGGCAGGTCAACATATGTCTGGTCAAGCATGTGGTACCCAAGCGGGAGATGTTTTGGCCACGCGAGATACGCTTGAGACATATGTTGCAAATAGCAGCGGTGCGATCTGATGCACTCGTCTCAAAAAAGGCCCACACCAAAGAACTTTTTGAATAACGCGCAGAGACTGCAGCGCCCTGCACATGTGGAGCTTTGGGGTGTGATGCAGTCAGTGGGCTGCCCTTAGGCTGGCCCCTGGAGGGCATCCTGCCTCGTTGGTGATGTGCCGCCTCCTCCTCCTCTCTCCTATCAGGCACCCACGTTGAGTCAGTGACCTCATCATCCCCTCCATCCTCATCACTGGAGCAAACCTGGTAGTATGCTGCAGCAGGGGGAGCATGACTGCCAGATTGCTGTCCTTCTTGGGCACCCCCTCTGTCCGTGCTCACGTTACTGCCTTCATCGAGCTCAGTATCATCATCAGAGCCTTCCAAATGCTGGGCATCCTCCTGAAGCATGTACCCAACACTGTGGTCAAACAGTTCGAGGGACTCCTCAGGAGGACATGGTGAGGCTAAGGAAAAAGTCACTGATGACATTGAGCCGAGGGAGGAGGCCGCTGCTTTGCCAGACAAAGTACCTTGAGCATGGGTGAGAGAGGATGAGGAGGATGAGGACGGCTTGGTCATCCACTCGACCAAGTCTTCCGCATGTTGCGGCTCAGCACGGCCAGCTGCCAAAAAAAAAGGCCAAGCGTGTCCCACGGCCACGTGCTGATGAGGATGCACCGTCTCCACGACCAGCACTAGACAGAGAGCCTGCTTGCCCTCTTTTATTGGCTTGTGACTGTCTGCCTCTCCTTCTTGGCCTTCCAGACATACTAATGGCCTGTAGCTGCACTAAGCTGGGATATATATATATATATATATATATATATATATATATATATATATATATATATATATGTACTGATACTGCAGCTAGCAAAATCAACTGCCTGCCTGTAGTATGAGAACACCACCAACCTTCTACAGGTAGCTTTAGCTGAACACTGTGCAGAGCTCGCAAAAAAATAACTTGTAGGTTTAGCTGAACACTGAGGAGGACGCACCACACTAACTTGTAGTTTTAGCTGAACACTGTGAGCAGGACGCACTACACTAACTTGTAGCTTTAGATGAACACTGTGCAGAGGTCTCACTACACTAACTTGTAGTTTTAGCTGAACACTGTGAGCAGGACGCACTACACTAACTTGTAGTTTTAGATGAACACTGTCCAGAGGTCTCACTACACTAACTTGTAGCTTTAGATGAACACTGTGCAGAGGTCTCACTACACTAACTTGTACTTTTAGCTGAACACTGTGAGCAGGACGCACTACACTAACTTGTAGCTTTAGATGAACACTGTGCAGAGCTCGCAAAAAAATAACTTGTAGGTTTAGCTGAACACTGTGAGGAGGACGCACCACACTAACTTGTAGTTTTAGCTGAACACTGTGAGCAGGACACACTACACTAACTTGTAGCTTTAGATGAACACTGTGCAGAGCTCGCAAAAAAATAACTTGTAGGTTTAGCGGAACACTGTGAGGAGGACGCACCACACTAACTTGTAGTTTTAGCTGAACACTGTGAGCAGGACGCACTACACTAACTTGTAGCTTTAGATGAACACTGTGCAGAGGTCTCACTACACTAACTTGTAGTTTTAGCTGAACACTGTGAGCAGGACGCACTACACTAACTTGTAGCTTTAGATGAACACTATGCAGAGGTCTCACTACACTAACTTGTAGTTTTAGCTGAACACTGTGAGTAGGACACACTACACTAACTTGTAGCTTTAGATGAACACTGTGCAGAGCTCACAAAAAAATAACTTGTAGTTTTAGCTGAACACTGTGAGCAGGACGCACTACACTAACTTGTAGCTTTAGATGAACACTGTGCAGAGGTCTCACTACACTAACTTGTAGTTTTAGCTGAACACTGTGAGCAGAACGCACTACACTAACTTGTAGTTTTAAATGAACACTGACTTATGGTTTAAATATTTTAATGATGCTGGTATTAGTTTTCTGAATGTTCTTATTTCTAAGAAAAAGAACAGACTCGTTTCCCTAGATAGGGAAATTAAAGAGTTAAAAGATAAACTACTAGCACATAAGAACACCCAAGAATATAACTCTCTGTCCTCCAATCTTCAGAGTCATCTTGAAAAGGAGGATAGAGATCAGAAATATAAAAAACAGAAAAAATATTCCAGAGATGTTGGAGATTATAGGAATAATGCAGTTTTTGGTTGGCAGAAGCTTTTTTCGGTTGCTCCATCTATGGAAGTCACTTCTGGTAATATGGAAGTGACTCTGTCACCATGTGTCCCTACAACTTCAACATCTCTGGTCCCTCAACCCACTTCAACTAGAGGTCGGATGTCGAGGGGCACAGAGAGATACAATGAAGAACCACACATGTCACAACCTAGAATACGCCATTTCAGTCCACAGACCCCTAAGAATTTTTCGAGAGGGAGGGGCAACCACAGAGGGAAACATGGTAATAGAGGTAACTTCAGAGGAAATACACGTCCCTATTGGGATTATGACAATCAGCCCCAACGTCTTCCATTTGTGAGACAGGAGACACGCTCTGATCCATATCTAGATGAGAGCCCATATTAGCGCTATCCCTCTTCTCCAATTCGTACTTACAATAGATACTCACCCCTCAGAGATACATACACTTCTAGTAATAGGAAAGAAAACTATGTTGATTCTCCTTATGTCCAAAACCCTAAGACCTATCAAAATTAGGGTTTTCATGAGGACCGACATGCCAGAAAACGAGGTCCAGATCTAAGACAGGGTGTCGAGGGGGGAGGAGACTACAGAGAAGAAAAGAGAAAAAGGGTCTAGTGGGACAAGGTGTATTTAATTTGAGTACCCAGACACTCACCCACACTGAAATTTCAGTATTGGATAAAAGTCTCAAATATGCCCCCCCAAGAAATTAAATAAATTTCATACGTTTATCGACATTCATGAATACATACGTAAAATCAATATTCAAAGGTATTTGATTTCCAATCCAACACGGACGGATCACCCGGCAGCCACTTCAGGAACTGTACACTCGGGATTATCCAATCCTTCCCTCTTTCTTCCTCCTGTCCCCATTACCCCCGTAGTTAAAACTTTTAGGGATCTTGTTCTTGATGATCTCTTAAAACTGCCAGAGAAACATATTTGACATTCACCATTGTCGAAAGAGGGATCACAATCTCTGTGTGCACGGAAGAATTTAGCTGTCCGCCCGGCAGACAAAGGGGGAGGAATAGTTGTTCTGGACAGGAGCCAGTATGAGGAAGAGATGTATTGGATTCTGAGTGAACCCGATACATACATGGAGCTTCCTAGCAACCCTACTAGCATTTACAAAAAACAATTACAGACACTTATAACTAAGGGCTATGATTCCAAGATCCTAAATAAAAAAGAAAAAGCATTCTTGATACCCACCGCACCTAGAATCCCTACTATATACTATTTGCCTAAAATCCACAAAAATCCTGTGTGCCCCCCGGGGAGGCCTATCGTGAGAGGTATCAATTCCATCACCTCACGAATAGGCAAATACATTGATTTTTATTTACAACCCATTGTAATGAAAACACCCTCATTTTTGAAAGACACCAGCTCCACGATTAAACTCTTGGAAAGGATTCAATTACAGGAAGGTTATATTATGGCCACAGCTGATGTGGCTTCATTATACACCTGTATACCACATGAAAGAGGCATAGAAGCTGTTAGACACTTCCTTGACCGTGAACAATCTCTGGCACCTTTCCAATGCGAATTCTTGATAGAACTCCTTGAATTCGCAACCAAACACAACTACTTCTGGTTCGATCAACGTTATTATTTACAACAACGCGGAGTGGCCATGGGAGCGAAATTCGCTCCTAGCCTTGCGAACCTCTTCATGGCTAAATGGGAGGAGGATGTCGTCTATGCCCACGGAACCACCTCACTGGTCCTGTGGGCTAGATATATAGACGACATCCTCCTCCTATGGAGTGGGACCCCTGAATCATTGAAACAATTCTTTGAGTGCCTTAATACAAATGACAGAGGTATCTCCTTAACATATGAAGCTAGCGAAACTGAGATCCATTTCCTTGATTTAGAAATTAAGATTGTGAACAAGCATTTCGAATTTAATACATATTTTAAGCCAACTGATCGAAACAGCTTCATCCCCAGGGATAGCTGCCATCATAGATCTTGGCTTAATGCAGTTCCTCGGAGTCAGTTTTTGAGACTCCGTAGGAACTGCACTGATATAGATGTGTTTATAGAACAAGCGAAAGTCTTGAAACAACGTTTTCTTGACAAGGGATACAATGGTACCACCTTAGAATCTGAACTTCGGAGAGTCATCGGCATGGACAGAGATTCCCTTTTCGAAGTCAAACCAGAAAGAGAACCTGATACCACATTCAAATGGGCTATGTTAACTTCATATTCAGTACAACACAAGCAAATTACGAACATCATGAAAAAACATTGGGGGGTTCAGAGGCAGGATAACATCTTAGGGAAAATGCTACCTGAACAAGCTAAATTAATCTTTAAGGGAGCACCGTCCCTGCGTGGCCTGGTAACACCTAATGTTACTAACCCTCCAGTGCGTCCTTCCTTTTTTTACGACTGGACTGGTTTCTTTCCGTGTAGGAAATGTGTTGTATGTCAACACAATACACTAGTGGGACGTAAACTAACAGAATTTACATCTACTGTTACAGGTAGAAGGTACACCATTAAACCTTTCTGTACATGTAACTCCTGATATGTGGTGTATTTAATCACATGCCCATGTGGCAAACAATACGTTGGCCGAACAACGAGAACTTTTACCAGAAGAGTGGGTAAACATATCGGTCTCATCAAAGGGAGGAGGTCGAAGCACAGTGTACCAAGGCACTATAGAGAATTCCATAATAGCAACCCAATAGGTTCACAATTTTTAGTGATTGATAAGTACACTCCACCTTGGAGAGGGGGCGCTATGACCAGAGGTGTTTCCCATTTGGAAACATTCTGGATACATGAGCTACAGTCCCTCTTTCCACAAGGTATGAATATGGAGTTAGATATAAATGCATTTATCAATGATTCTTAGAGCATGTATCTGCACTAATTTTTAGGAATATATGTTATATACATTATTATATGCATATCTCCCGTTTTTTCTGGTGACCCAATGAGAATCCATCTCGGACTTATATTAAGTTAATTTTCTACATAATCATATTCACTTAATTTGTATATTGACATTTTCACTGACATTTATTTATCATGGGGAAGTCCCACATCCCCTGATTTTTTAGATATAGTTCATTTAATTACTGGTTAGTCACTTAGGACACTAAGCCTTATATATCTTTACTGAGAATATGGACCTCTTATGGGATGTTCACTACCCTCTCTTAATTAAATATTTTCCCCCATTTTTTTCATTTTATTTATTTATTATTTATTATTATTATTTTTTTTTCAATAGCAATTTTTTAATAGCACTATTTGTTCACTACCATGATATCACTGTGATACATCTTCCTTTTTATCCATTAATTTTCCCCTTTTTCAATTATAATTGCATTATAATTATAATTGCGACACGCGGGGAATGTTGTCATCTATACACCACTGATTATTTCATTATTTGTGGTTGTATTTAACTGTTTATTTACATATGGGTCTCAGCATTACGATTGGACTATTCTTATGTTGCGCCGTCACGTCAGATCGTAGCTGACGTCATCGCGCACAGCGGATCGCCACATGGAGGCTTGAGACGCACGCCCGAGACTGTGCCTGTGTTTAGCGTTCCATGGGGTAGGAAGTAACGTGCGCTCGTCTCAGACGCGGTGACGTCTGTCGGGTCACGTGGTCACGTGGTCCCTACTCGCAAATGCTAGCTCCATACTATGGGGAATCCGGAAAACATTGAGACTGCATCTGTTAAATTTTTACTTTCAGACTCCTTTTTATTTAATGGGTGTTGCATGGGATTAACATATAGGATTTGATTTATTAGGTATTTGCACAAAATTCAGTAAATGTAAGTAGGGTGTTGGAACGCACATGGATACACTATAATGAGGTTTGGAACGCACGCGGGTCCGCCTACAGAAATGTAAGTGGTTTTTAATAAATTTGTTTTACAAACGGTATTATGCTATGTGGCCCCTTTTTATTTCATATGGGCTATTCCCCTGAGACGGTCCATTGGACGGGTTGCCATCCACTGTAAAGAGGGTTCCCCCACAGTTCCGGTCAAGTTTGGAGTTCCGCTGTCATCCAGTTGAGAGGTCCCCTTTTATTACCAGTCTGTGATACAAGCTTGGTTGACTCATTGAGCATATGTTCTTATGAGTCCAACCCCTCTGATAAGCCTTCATTCTTTCCGTGTGGAGGGTTCGTCACACTCACTTTTCCGCATGAGTTATCCACGTGGTGATTAGGATGTTGCATGTAACCATTGGATTATGAATAACTTCTCGCATTCAAAGTGACATCTGAAGATTACCAGAGACTGTATTTTGTGCACTAAGAATTGATAAAGACTCCTTTCCTTTCTTTCTTAATCTTTGTTATGCATATGTAACATTATAAGCATGTAATACTCTAAGCGCTACACTTGTTTGTGCACTTGTAACTTTAGATGAACACTGTGCAGAGGTCTCACTACACTAACTTGTAGTTTTAGCTGAACACCAGCAATTTTCTTCAGGTAGCTGTAAATACTGTAACAAGACAAGCCTGCCTGTCAGTAGGAAGATAACAGGAACGGATCTAGCTAAACTGAATACAGTGTATATATATATGCAACACCTAGGATGCATATATATACACAATACACTGTAAGTGCAGCTAACTCACTGATTGTCCTGCCTAATCTAGCTAACTCAAATGAAATGACACTGTCTCTCTGTCTATCTATGTATCTCAACGCCGGAACACACACTACACAGGACCGCCGTGCAGGCGGCCTTATATAGTGTGGGGCATGATCTAAACCCCCTGAGCCATAATTGGCCAAAGCCACCCTGGCTTTGGCCAATTACAGCTCTCTCTACCGACGACGCTGTTATTGGCCAAACATGCGGGTCATAGTGCATGCTTGGCCAATCATCAGCCAGCAATGCACTGTGATGCCGCAGTGAATTATGGGCCGTGACGCGCCACATGAATTTGGCGCCAATGGCCCATAACGTTCGGAATTCGGCGAATGACCGAACAGCCGATGTTTGAGTCGAACATGGGTTTGAACTCGAACACGAAGCTCATCCCTAATCACTATCTATCAGAAGATGTGATCCGCTGTATGTACAGTGCATATTCTGAAGTAAACATACATGAGACGAATGCAGCTCTTCTGGCGTTGATGTCTTTTATTTCAAGGCTCTACTTAACGGCTGCCACTGTGCCCATCAAACGCTGCCACTGGGCCCATCGAAGTCTGCCACTGTGCCCATCGAAGTCTGCCACTGTGCCATCCAATGCCGCCACTGTGCCATCAAATGCTGCCACTGTGCTCATTAAATGCCACCACTATGCCCATTAAATGCCGCCAGTATGCCCATAAAATGATGCCAGTGGGCCCATTAAATGATGCCAGTGTGCTAACAAATGCTGCAACTGTGCCATTGAATGCTGGCACAGTGAATCCCCCCCCCCCGTGTGCACTCGCCGTCTGCCCGGCACTTACCCTGTCTCGGTAGGGCAGCGGGTAATGGCCACCAGTCGGGTCCTCCATGCGTCTCCTGCCGTCCTCATCTCCTGTCCTCTCCTTCTGATAGGCATCAAATAGCCGCACCTATTGTGATGGGTAACAGACCCACACACCTGATTGGCGGAAAGGTGGTTCACTGTTAGGAAAGTGAATATTAATTTGCTTTTCTAACACACCTGGGTGGACTGTGAGCTCCAAGCATGGCACTCGCAGTTCACCTATTTTCAAGCTTATCAAAGCCTATGGCTCTAATCAGGTGCTTCGCATACATACATGAACACTCACATACATGCACACACACATACATATGCATACATACATACACACACACACACACACACACACACATACATGCACACACATGTAAACACACATACAGTAGATAGATAGTAGAAAAAAACGGCAGTCCTTTACCTTAGCTCTTCCTGCCGGGTACTGCACTGTAGGGGGAGACAAAGAGCACAGCACTCACTGCTTTTTCATTTCAGTTTAATGTGAGGAGCTCCCTGCTCGGAACCGATTACAGTTCGGAATCGGCTGACGACAGGGAGCTCATCTCAGCCGCCCCTGCCATTCCTCTTATCGAAGAGTACAGGGGGCCCTCAAGAGCGCCCTGCAGCAAGGGCCCAGTCGCCATGATGATCTCAGCGATCCCTATACTTCCGCCACTGTGTACATGTGTGTTTTACATTGTGTACATGTGTGTTTTACACTGGTGATCAGTGTGTAAAAAGCTGTAAAAAACAGCTCATACTCACTGATCACTTCTGTGTGAGGAGAGAAGAGCCGATCGCCTAGCAACCGGCTCTCTGTTTACATCACATGACAGTAGTGATTGGACATGGCCGTCATGTGATCAGGAGGGCCAATCACAGAGCCCTCCTGCCGATCGGAGATGCGCCGTGTCCGGGTGACACGAGTGCATTGGGATTGCGCTGCTGCTCGGGCAAGCGTGTGCGCGTGATCCGCCTCCTTTTGAGGGACGTTCCTGAACGTCCACTCAGAAGGCGAGAGCGTCCACCCGGCCGTTTATGTGCAGTGGCCGGGTGGGAACTGGTTAAAACAAGTAACAATTATTATGCTGAATGGCAAGTTCCCCTTTTTTTCTTTTTTTTCCCCCTTTATTAATAACATAGGCCTACACATCGAAATTCCTCAATATCTACTGCGTAGATTTGAGACAGGCTGCAAAAAAATTAACTTCCTCATATTAAACCAGCTATCAATCTAGACAGTCCTTGACAATTCCATGTAATTCCTGACCAATCTTTGGTTCAAATATTTTTCATAATCAATAAATACAAATAAATACATGAAAATGAATTTTCCTGCGATGCTACAGCAAACATGGACACTTTGCCAGGATTGGTATGCTTCGCCATTAATGTTTCCATTGTCCCTTTAAACCTCTTAAAGCTCTGTAATGGTACTTCCTGTTTTAAAACTAAATTTCACTGCTGCATATCTTGTCTCTGAACTGTATGGCGGACATATCGGTAGCATACTAATTCACCTTCGATAATGGATTTAACTGCAGACATAGTGTACCTAAGTTTCTAGATGTGAGCTCTACCTGGCCCCAGGAGTGGTAAGTTCTATTAACTTTTGCACTGCAATCACAAGACCTTAATACTTTCATTAATAAATAACTCCTCTCTTACGCTACCCCTTCAAAACTTAACTTGCTTCACCCTCTACAATGTAAGACGTTTTCAATAAAAACACCTTTAAACTCACTTACTTTATCCTCATCACAAGTAGGGTGTTCTCAGAACATCCCTTTACTTACACAAACCCCAGCCCATCTAACACATTCTTTTGCAACCTTCAAAATACTATTCTTTTTTACCTTCAAAGAGTCATTAAACATCTTTCAAGCAAAATTAAGCACTTATAATTACAATTCTATAAACAAATATTAATAAAGGGGATACCTGATATACTATTGTACTTTTACTGTACTGACTTTAAAATCAATTCTCTTTATACACTGTATGTCTGTTTTGTTCCCTTAAGAGATTTGTTGACACAGCAAAAATATAAATATCCGTTCTAAATTTAAATCGCATAGCCAAAAACCCTTTTTTTCATATGCACCACAGCAACAACATTTCTTAATTTCTTTTTAACACTTTAAGTAATGACATACACACATTTGAATTTTCCCCATACCTTCTTTCATTCTTTAAAGAAAACTTAGCAGATTATATGAACATATACGTACAAAACTCACCACTCACCACTCTCACAATATTTGGATATAAGCAAGGGAAATTTCTAATTTACTTTTTCCCTATTTCTGACTCATTATCACAGTGAAAGTAGGACTGCCTTACCTTACAGCCGTGTTTTAACAGATTGTCCTATACACTAATCTTATACTTTATGCAATGCGACAGACAGGAGAAGCAAGATAGAGCAAGACAGAGTTTGCGGGCCTCGGTAGTAATTGCCTTATTAACACTTTTCCCTCCTTCCCAAAAGGAGTGTAGTACTACTTATTAAACTTCTTAACAGGCTTACCAAAAGCCACTTTTAAGGCATGGTCCGTCTCCCTTCTTATTAAATTTAAGAGACTAAGGTTTTATCAGAGCTGAGGCAAGAAAACAATTCGTCAAGATGGGACAAAAAGGTACCTTACCACAGGTGATCACCTTATCTCAGCAAGTGCCTCCATTTGAAGGGGTTTTAAAGGTACTCCAGGTACATGGCACACCAGCCAATGGTTAATACTGCAGACTACCGAAAACCCCCGGTACCGGGAGACACTTTCAAATGAACACAAGATACACAAAATGAGTTCATAGAAAATGCCTACTTTATTGCGCGTGTACACAGCTTATATTTGGTTCAGCTTTACCAATCACAATAGGGGAGGAGGAGTGGTTAGTAAAGGGATACAGTAATATCATTAATATCATGAATATAATTAAATTAAAAGAAATACAGCGCTGTCTAAAAAATATTTCCAGGCGAGACAAGGTTATGATAACCGTCTGTTTCAGGAAATATAAATACTGGGATCTTGCTGCAGTTAAAAATGTGAGATACCCACAATTAGCAAAATGTAAAACAAAGAAACTGTGCTATATGAGATCAAATCAAAGATGTAATTTCACAATTGGTGCTGCATGTCTTGACTAAAAGGTTGCAATTAACTGAATAAATCACTATACTTCACAGTCTTCTCTCACAACAGTGTTGCAAATGATCGCATCATAAAAAAAAAAATCACAACTTGAAGTAATAAAAAGTACATGTGGGAGTTGTTATTTATAAAGAGAAGTGAGCTGTTAATGCTGTTGATCGATTAATGGTCACAATATAAGAGAGTCTCTCCTTCATATAAAATAGTGACATCAAAATTGAAAAACACCAAAGAAAATAGTGATGTGAGATAGGAAAGTCCTTCCACCTGGGAAATCACAGCCTCTTACCAGCTGCCCAGATCTCTTATCAGGAGATCAATTCCGCTTTTTGGCTTATGACCCAGTCACAGTCTCTTAATAAACCAATAAGGTGCCACTTCTCCTTCTCTCCAATCTTTCCCACGTATCTCACAATTAGCCATCAACCAAATGAGAAAAAATCCCATAGTGTAAAACTGTAGACTTCTTTTTAATAGTAATAAAAGTATTGCGCTTACATATAACACGAAAAAGGATAGCATCTGACAAACATTCAAGCCGGCCAGCTCTCTCAAACTAAGGCCTGTAGCTTCCGGGACTACACGCTGTGTTTGGTGGCGTCAGCACGCTGCTCTCCCTACGCTGTTTCGTCAAAACTGACGTCGTCCAGGGGCACGGGCGGTGTGCTGACTCACTACCTTATATGCTTCATGATACAGAGAAAGGAACGCCCAGTCCTAAGGTCCGAGTGACCGTGATGCAATAGCCGCCATATTGGAAAAGGGCCATTGCCAGTAGTACAAAGGGAAACCGTAATTATTTTTTTTAACAAGGAGTTGACTATGGCTTTTATTTTGGTAAAGTAAGAGGCCGGGATCGGTATTGGGCTATTCCTAAACAGGTAGAGGAACTTTGGGAGGAAGACCATCTTAATTAAATTCACTCTCCCCACTGGCGTTAGAGAGAGCGACCTCCAGTCTGCGCACTTCTTTGAGAAACTGCGCCAGTAAGGGATTTAGGTTAAGATCCATATACTTGGCCACCGATCCCCCCAAATGAATCCCCAGATACTTAAATTTGTCGACCCAAACTAAGTGACTCTGAATCAGGGATTTTCCCCAGTTGACCCTAACTCCTGAGTAAGAGCCGAACTCATCGACCAATTTCAAAGCCACTGGGAGTGAGGAGGAGACATTGTTCAAGTACAGAATAGTGTCATCTGCATACAAGGATATCTTCTCCTCCACCACCCCCATTTGGATACCCCAAATCGCAGATTCTGCTCGAATCCTTGATGCCAGGGGCTCCACCGCCAGGGCAAACAGCCCAGGCGACAGTGGGCACCCCTGCCTGGTAACCCTGCATAGTGGGAATTCCCTCAAGAGTGAATTATTAGTATGCACTTTGGCTCTGGGTGAAGCATACATCAGGCGTAGCCACCCAATAAATGTTGGCCCAAACCCAAATTTCCTGAGAACAGCCCAGAGGTATTCCCATTCAACTGAGTCAAACGCTTTCTCGGCGTCTAAAGACACCACCACCCCTGGGCTGTCCTCCGGTGCAACATCTAAGTGTGTAAAAAGTCTGCGTATGTTTATGTCTGTCCCTCTGCCTGCCATGAACCTCGACTGGTCCGGTCGGATCAGAGCTGTGATTACTGAATTTAGGCGACCGGCCAAGGCTTTGGCTAGTATTTTTAAATCCACATTTAAAAGCGAGATTGGTCGGTAGGAGGAACACAGTTCTGGATCCTTGCCAGGCTTAGGGAGGACAACAATCACCGCCTCAGACATAGAGGGGGGAAGGGCACCACTCTCGAGGGTTTTCAGCAATACTTTCTGATATGTGGGCAAGATATCATCTGCGTACTGCTTGTAGAATTCCGCTGGGTAACCATCCGGTCCCGGCGTCTTCCCACCCTGCAGGGATTTAACTGCCAGTTAGAGTTCTTTGAGAGTGAGAGGACTATCCAGTCTCTCCCTTGTAGCTTCAGTAAGGCATGGTAAATCTACCCCCTCCAGATACGCCTGCAACTCAGGTTCAGTGAACCGCACTTTAAAACTAAAGAGTTCTTAATAATAAGCCGCAAATTGTTAGTTTATCTGGGAGAGATCCATTAGGACTTCCCCGTCAGGAGACCGGATACGGGATATGGATACTGGAGAGGAGTACTCCCTTGACAACCAAGCCAATAGGCGACCACTCTTCTCCCCCTGTTCAAAGATCCTCTGACTCTGGTGCAGAAGGTGTAATTTTGTGATAGATGTACGTATAAGAGAGACATCTCTCAGTGCTTCCTGTAAGAATGCATACGCCTGAGAGGTACCGTCTCTAATATTGGCCATCTCCAGCCCACCAGCTCTAGCCTCCATCCTCTCAAGTTCCCTTACGGGCACCTTTACGAACATTTCCAATATGTATGAATTTACCTCTCATACAAACCTTAAATGCCACCCAGACAACAGGGACAGGGATAGATCTATCCCAATTCTTTCATATCAGCCCTGCCTGGGACATCCACCCTCGAGTCAGACAGCCAAATTCTGGAAAGTCGCCATAAACCCTCTGGAGCATGGCTTGTCAGTTCAAGCTGCAGGGAGACTGGGGCATGATCTGAAATCCCGCTAGGGAGGATAGTAATGTCTTTTATCCTGGACAGGACCATTCCCCCAGAGTAAACCAGGTCTATCCTGGAAAAAGTTTTGTAAGTAGCTGAGTGGCCAAACATCAGTAAGATTAAATGCCTCTGCCCACACTTTAAGGTCAGACGCAGAGCCAGATGATCGAGACATTCTATCTATCTCAGGATCCGGGACCATGTTAAAGTCTCCCAACAGCAGAACATTATCAGTAGCATATTGTGAAACTTTGGAGACCAGCTGGTATAGGAAGGAAATTGAAGCGGGGGGGAAACATACATCCCTACTACCACTAGCTCCAAATTCATTATAAGTGCATGGATAATTACGTATTGCCCCCCGGGATCTACATCTAGTGCTAACAATCGAAAGGGGAGGGACTTGCGTACCAGCACACTCACCCCTCTTGCCAGGTTGGAATAAATGGAATGATAAGCGTGGCCCACCCACGGTTTACGGAGGCTCATCATTTTCCCTCCCACCAGATGAGTCTCTTGGAGTATGCATATATGGGGGGACTGTCTCTGCAAAAACTGGAACAACAATGACCTTTTGATTTTAGAATTCAGACCCCTGGTGTTCCAGGACACAATTTTACACATAGACATTGCGCTACCATAGCACATTAAAAGTAGGAGGGGACACCACCACTTCTAGTTGTTGACTTGTTTACAAACCAAACAAAAAACCCAACCCCCCCCCAACCCACCCCACCCCAACCGGAGGGAGCCTCTTTCCCAAAATAATTGGAGGCAACAGGCCTCGGTGGAGGTATATTGTGCAAGAAGGCACCGGAGTCCCGTCCTCTGGAGTACAGTACATGGACTGGGTTATGGAGTCCGGAATATAGGGGACCAGTGCAGTCTCCCAGCCTAGGCTGGGGGCAAAAAAAACGTAGTTGCAAACCCAACAATCATAAACTGTGAAGTAGCCCGCAGTATTTCCAAGATCGCAGTCCTTCATCACAAAACCAGACAGGACGGGGTATACAGCACAGCCTCTCAACCTCTCCCTGTTTAGAGGAGTAATGTCTTTCGGACAAGAAGCAGGAAGGTGAGGAGAGGAAGGACCCTCTTACAGACAGGATCACAGATGGGGCCCACATTTCAAGCATCATTTAACTTCAACCACCTCATAAGTCTGCTCATTTACAGTCCCCATGCCTCCCCCCCTCAAGGTTACTAGTATAGAGACTGATGTCTCACTGAAACAGGGAGGGCTAGTAAGAAGAGAGGGGGGCTGCGGGGATCAAGGTGCCCTCTGCATAACTCCATCCAGGGTCTTCCAGAGCAAAGGCAAGTCTAGTACAGCCCCATCAGGGTCCATTTCAGAATAAAGGGACTCCGCAACCAACTGGGCCGCTTCGTCCAAGGGAAATAGCTTGTGCTGCCATACTGACCCATTAATAATCCTGCGATTACACTATTGCATCAGTGTAGAGATGCATAAACATTGAAAGGAAAAACAGTAACTCCAAATGTCTGCGTACCGTCTCTATCCAGGATGAGGCTTCCGTTGGTGAGGTAAAACGCGGGTTGTCTCTCCATCTTCCACCCGGAGTCTTGCAGGAAAAAGCATGCTGTATTTTATTCCTTTGGCCCACAATTTGGTGCAAACTGCGTTGCCTTTGGTTCTCCATGGAAAAGTCAGGAAATATCATCAACCGTGTGTTCTCAAATTTCAGATCCTGTATTGCTCTGGCTTCTCTTAGTACCATGTCCCCGTCTTTAAAATGCAGCAGTTTGAAAATAAATGTGCGGGGGGGAGAACCCTGCGGCCCTCGCGTTGCCGGCATGTGGTGAGCCCTTTCAATAGTAAAAAAGGGAGAGAATCGCGCCCCAGGGAGTAGATCTTTAAGGAGACGCTCCGTGAAGGCAGTTGGGTCCGTACCTTCAGCTCCCTCCGGGAGGCCGACGATCTGCAGGTTGTTACGCCTGTTCCGGTTCTCGGCGTCCTCTGCCCGGTTCTCCAGGGCCCTCACCCTCGCCTTTAATGTGTGCAGTTCTCCAGAGTGGTCCCGCACCGTATCTTCCGTCCCCGAGACCCGCTGCTCTACCACCACCATGCAGCCGCGGAAGGAGTCAAAGTCTCTGCGGATAAAGTCCACGTTGGTCTGGACATGATCTATTTTATCCATCAAGGTATTTAAATCCCTGCAGGGTGGGAAGACGCCGGGACCGGATGGTTACCCAGCGGAATTCTACAAGCAGTACGCAGATGATATCTTGCCCACATATCGGAAAGTATTGCTTAAAACCCTCGAGAGTGGTGCCCTTCCCCCCTCTATGTCTGAGGCGGTTATATTCCATATGGTCTTAATGTGGACACAGACGTTAATGCCTTCATAGACAACAGTTAATGATTTGAATATGTGAACCAGTCCTGAGCTCCCAGCTGTCCCTAGATGTTGGGTTTAATGGGCTTGAACTTCTGGCCCAGGGCTGCTAGTAACCATTATGATATCTGATTAGAAACATTACATATAAGGGGGGTTCCCTTGTATATATCTGTCCTTTTAACCGATTAGTGATGATTCATATATCACAAAAGTCGGGGTAACTATTTTGGATATATTCATTTTTATTATTGCATGTTTTATTAAATCATTTTTATAATTAGCTAATGGACCTTTGGTGGTCATTTTTTTGTTTTCTTTTTTTCCTTTTTCTTTTTTTGTATGAACAGAGTAATAGATTTCTCATCTTATTTTTGTAATTTTTTTCTTTTTTATGACACACATTTTTTTATATTTACAGTCAATTGAGTAATATTTTGTTGGCAATTTGTGTGAAGAACCTGCAAGTTGCCACATTATACAGTGATGGACCACTAGAGGTCACTCGAGTGCCCTATGGACCTTGTAATAATTCACAATGAATATTTCTTAATCTACCAAAATAAGTTTTGAGTAAAAATGTTTTTAAGAATCCCCTTGAGTTAACATCCAACGGGATATTACTTAATGTAGACACGATACCGTTTTACATTCGGTTATAAGTGCCGTTAGCTAATAATTACAGTTTCCCTTTGTACTACTGGCAATGGCCCTTTTCCAATATGGCTGGTATTGCATCACGGTCGCTCGGACCTCAGGACTGGGCGTTCCTTTCTCTGTATTATGAAGCATATAAGGTGGCGAGTCAGCACGCCGCTCGTGCCCCTGGACGACGTAAGTTTTGACGAAACGGCGTAGGGAGAGCGACGTGCTGATGCCACCAAACACAGCGTGTAGTCCCGGAAGCTACCGACGTTAGTTTGAGAGAGCCGGCCGGCTCGAATGTTTGTCAGATGCTATCCTTTTTCGTGTGATATATGTAAGTGCAATACTTTTATTACTATTAAAAGAAGTCTACAGTTTTACACTATAGGAGTTTTTCTCTTTTCTCATTTGGTTTATGGCTGATTGTGAGATACGTGGGAAAGACTGGAGAGAAGGAGAAATGGCACCTTATTGGTTTATTAAGAGACTGTGGCTGGGTCATAAGCCAAAAAGCGGAATTGATCTCCTGATAAGAGATCTGGGCAGCTGGTAAGAGGCTGTGATTTCCCAGGTGGAAGAACTTTCCTATCTCACATCACTATTTTCTTCGGTGTTTTTCAAGTTTGATGTCACTATTTTATATGAAGGAGAGACTCTCTTATATTGTGACAATTAATCGATCAACAGCATGACTGTTGGATACCAGATGTTACTCTCAACCATTATCTAAACGCTTTTTACTCTTATTCCCCAAAAAATTAAGACCACACCATTTTTGGAGTAACAAAAAGGCCGTAGCAGCCTACTTTATTTAAATATATATACTTTATTCAAAAACTATAAAATATCCGTCATCAAACAAAAAACAATAACAAAAAATGAGCGTTGGTCCGGGCAATAACCTATTAAAATCAGTCTGATGGCCATAACAAATATGGCACTGCAGTCCTTATCAAATATATATCAAAAATAGGCCTCAAGCCGACAAGCTGGCTCAGAGACTGCCAATGACCGCAATGCCCCATTATCACTTCCCGGCTAACCTCCGTTAACCGGGAACCAGCATCCAGACCCATACCAACGTTAGATCCCACTCTTACTTTTTGCCATCTTCCATCCCTTGCACTGACCAACGCCCGCCTCTGCCACGACTTCTCCTCCTCCGTCACCTGTAAACAACAATTAACAACAAGCATACCCCAACAATGTTTCAAAACCAACAATAGGGAGGGTGGGCGGGAACTTTCCCCAACTCTCTGCTTGCTCCTCCCAGGGCGGGATCTCTTTTATCTATCCCCTCCCTGTCACTCCCTCCCCCTCGGCACCTTGTCTCCATCCCTTTTCCTTATTTACTCTGTTACCATCGTCATGCCCGCCCTACTGATACCTCATTACATTCTGCTGCTTCGGGCTTTTCTTGACTGTTGGATACCAGATGTTACTCTCAACCATTATCTAAACCCTTTTTACTCTTATTCCCCAAAAAATTAGGACCACACAATTCTTGGAGTAACAAAAAGGCCGTAGCAGCCTACTTTATTTAAATATATATACTTTATTCAAAAACTATGAAATATCCATCATCAAACAAAAAACAATAACAAAAAATGAGAGTTGGTCTGGGCAATAACTTATTAAAATCAGCCTGATGGCCATAACAAATATGGCACTGCAGTCCTTATTAAATATATATCAAAAATAGGCCTCAAGCCGACAAGCTGGCACAGAGACTGCCAATGACTGCAGTGCCCCATTATCACTTCCCGGCTAACCTCCGTTAACCGGGAACCAGCATCTGGACCCATACCAACGTTAGATCCCACTCTTACTTTTTGCCATCTTCCATCCCTTGCACAGACCAACGCCCGCCACAGCACCCCAAGAGTAATACCTTACTCGTGGGTGCCCCTCCAAACCCTAAGAGCTCGCTGTATCCCATCCTGCAATCCCAAAGTCCATAAATCTATGCCCACATCATTGAGATGGACCCCATCAGACCTCAAATACCTCCAGGTCTCAAATTCTAATTCCATATGCCTGATTGTCATTCCCCCATTGCGCACTACAAATTTGCTCACTCCCCTGTTAATCTTTCTCCTGGCCCTGTTAACACCTTCCACCGACCTGGCCATCCTCCATGTCAGACCATACAATAATAGTATTGGGGAATTCTACCATCAAGCGCCACACATCACACTTGATGTCCCACGTGATGTCCACCATAGATCGTATTCCTAGGTCATTTCCCCCAACATGCACCACCAAATTGTCAGGTGGCCTGTCTCGTTGTATATACCGCTGCACCTCCGACACCAATCTTCCCTATAACATACCCGGTATACCCAACCATTTGATGCACGCCTCCCACCTATCAAACCCTAACTGCCCGCCCTCATGACGAGCGCCCCCCCCTTCGTGCCCCCCAACACACATAAGAATGGCCCATAATCCAGACCAGTCTTGGCACCGAACCTGAAATTATCCTTAACTGAAAATCTAACACCGCTTGTTTTTATATATTTTTTTTTTATATTCCTACCACCAAATGAGGCCGTATATAAGATTGGAACCTGTTAGATTCCCACTGCCCAATCCGTTTTACCGACTCCACATCAAGACCATTTCTGGCTGCCTCTGTAGCAGCCCCTATCCTGAACGAATGGGAAGAAAATTCCTTTTCTTCCAAGCCCATCCCCCTTAGACATTTTCTAAAAACCGCCCCGAACTGAAACCTGGATAGCATATTCCCATCCAAATGCGTAAAAGGGGGCCCCGGAACTCTGGACGAACCTTTAAAAATTCCTTGACCGTGCCAACAGGGCACAGGGGAGAACCGTGAACAGGATAAACTTGTACCACCCTACCTTTTCCTAACTGATCCGTTTTTGACCTCTTGAAAAACAACTTTAAAACTTCATTTTCCAACTTCACCTCCTGAAACCCCAATCCCCCTTCCACTTTTTTCGAAGGACTTACTAGTTCCCCTATCCTGAATGCCCCAAAGAACGCTAACACAAAAGCCACCTTGAACAAAATGAACTCATAGGCCGATGAACACACCCCTTGTAACTGGGCCACAATACCCCCCAAAATTTCGAAAGTCACCGGTCTCCTGGAGTCCCTCCTATAACCTTTTAATGCTTGCCTCACCCGAAAGTCTTTTGTCACGTCCGGCTGCCCTTGCAACTTGAACAGGAAAGCCAACCCTGCTAAGTTCGCATTAATCACAGACACAGACACTCCCTCTTCCATTTTTCTAGTAATGAAATATAAAAGTAGCAAATTCACCTCCTGTCCGACTGGTTCTTCGCCTATCTTTTTCACAAAAGCCATCCACTGCTTCCATACCTTCTTGTATGCTGACCAGGTGCCCCCACTTACCGACCGCTCGATCCATCCTGCGGCGATGCCAATGCTATGTCCCACAGCCACTCGGGACAAGGTGCCCCGTTTTGCTCCGCCTCCGGCGCCAACTCTCGGAACCTGTCCCACTGGAAGCGAGATAACGCATCAGCTATCACGTTTTCAACCCCCAGTAAGTGGACAGCATGAATGAAAACATTCAATTGTAAACATCGTAACACTAAATGCTGTAACAACCTGATCACTGGCGGAGAGGATGACGTAATCCTATTTATCACTTGCACCACCCCAAAGTTATCGCCATGGAAACGCACCTTCCGATCCCTGAAAGATGCCCCCCATAGTTCCACCGCCAGAACCACTGGAAACAATTCCAGTAGTACTAAATTCTTTGTGAAGCCCTCTTCTATCCAAGATTGTGGCCAAGGGCCGGCACTCCACCGACCCTGAAAAAACGCCCCAAAACCTGTGGACCCCGCCGCGTCAGTAAATAGCTCCAAGTCAAAATTGCTGACTGGGCCTGACATCCACATTGCCCTGCCATTGAAAGACTCCAAAAAGGTATGCCATACCCTTAAATCTTCCCTATGCGTTTTTACTAGCCTAACAAAATGCTTCGGTGATTTTATGCCACTTGTGCTAGCCGCCAGCCTGCGACTGAACACTCTCCCCATCGGTAGTATGCGGCATGCAAAATTAAGTTTGCCCAATACCGATTGTAACACTCGCAATTGTACTTTCCGCAATCCGAGCAAACCTGCTATCTCCTTTTTAAGTCCTCCAACTTATCCTCCGGCAACCTGCATTCCATGGCATCCGAATACAGTATTATGCCTAAGAACTTGATAACCGTGCAGGGTCCCACCGTCTTGTCCACCGCCAATGGAATGCCGAATCTGTCCGTGATATGTGCCAACGTCGCCAGGAGCACCACGCAGATTCTGGAAGAAGCCGGGCCAATACAGAGAAAGTCGTCCAGATAGTGAATGATTGAATTCACCCCCGATACGTCCCTCAACACCCATTCCACAAACGAACTAAATTGCTCAAATATCGCGCAAGACACTGAACAACCCATTGGCAAGCATTTGTCCACGTAGAATTCCCCATTCCAATGGTAGCCCAGCAGCCGGAAACTTTCCGGGTGAACCGGCAGCAGACGGAAAGCTGATTCCACATCTGCCTTTGCCATCAAAGCTCCCTTACCATCTCTGAAACCGCCTCCGGATGTTGCAATGCGGAACGCAAGTTTGTAGGCACAGGGGGAATAACCGTTAACATGCATGGGATCTTAAAACCTGCCGAAAAACTTTCCTCCAACAGGATTGCCGCTTTTCTGTCCGGATACCTACCGAGAAACGGCCGCATCCTTTCCACTTTCACCGGGGTCCTCCCTTTTACTCCCAGCCTCTCCTGCTCGACCTTTTCCTTGCTTAAAACATCTGGATGCCGGATGCGTTCCCCCGCAGCCTGAACACTCATGCTTGTACTTACACGTAGCCCCAAACTTGCAGGCCCCGATGTTGTACTGCCAGCAAATCCCTTTTTTGTTTCCAGCCGAGTGTCCCTGGGCCAAAGGTCCACCGGCTCCTCCTTGAAAAAACTGGTTATTTGCCCTCGCCCTCATCATCAAACGCATCCACAGGCTGATGTCTTTGTGGTCCCAGCGAAGCTCCGGACGTACCGCTCGCCTCTGCCTGAACTACTCATCGTACCTAAGCCATGCTGTGCCACCATAAACTCTATAAGCCTCCCCTATCGCATCTTGATAGCAAAACAATGCCGAACAGTGTCCGGGTTGCTTTTCCCCAATAACACTTGCCATAATTGCAAAGGCCTGCAACCAGTTAGCAAATGTCCTAGGTATTAACCGATACCTCCTATTCTCCTCATTTTCCTTCTTGGAACTATCTGGTTTAACTCTATCAAGGTTAAACTTCTCTAAGGGCAGCAGCGAAAAAATTTCCACATACTCACCTTTCCACAATTTTTCTCGAACCTCCTGCTTCAGGTGAGCTCCTAGCGGCCCCTCGTAACACACATATACCTCACATCGTGCTGCGTCAGCCAGCCTAGTTATATCCTGCCTCCCTGCGGCTTCCTTAGACACCGCCGCATTGTCTGTCCCCTGTGTGTCACCACTCGCCATTGCCTCCTGCATGGTCAATGCAGCCGCAACTGCTGGCGCCCCAGCCCCTCCCGTAGCCACGCTTAACTCGTTGCTCCCTGCTGTCGGAACCCACGCAGCCATCGGGCCCGGAGCCGGCCGCTCTGCAGCCTCAAATCTTTGTACTAGCTCTTTGATGCCCGTCAAAAACCCCAACAAACCAGAAGCTCCCCCAGCTGCTCCGTTGATTACCGCACCGGCGCCTGACACTCCCGCGGTTACCCCAATCCCTCAATAGTACTACTACCCATAATATGCCCTAATATAGTAGACTTACTGGGCTGCACAGGTGTCGCCCCATCAGCCGACCTTCTGCCCTCCTCTGCTGCTGTTCTCCGGGAAAGGGGGTTCGCCTCCTCTTCCGATTCGGATCCCTCCTCCAGCAAATTAGGAACCGGCTCCTCCTCCTCTTCGGATGAAGGCCCAGCAGGCCTGCCGACCATAGCTGCCGCAGCGATCTCCATCCTTCCCCTCCTCCGCGCAGCCACTGCTCCTCCCGACTTCTGAACAGCCTTCCCAGGACCGGTGTGGGAAACCGCATTCCTGTCAGCCTCCGCTCTCCCTTTTGCCATTCCCAGTCTACCGCGCTCTCCCCTCCTCTGGTCCCCTGCCGCTGAAGTAGAAGGCCCGGGAACCCCAACATGTGCTCCTGCATGCACTCTTGATGAGCCACCCGCCATACTCCTGGGGGCGGGACTCGCACTCCCTGCAGTTCTTCTCCTACTAGGCCTAACCACCGCTCTCTCCTTCTCATGTCCACTGTTCCGTCCCGCTGAGGCCGTATAGGTACCGCTCCCTTCTCCCCCAGTCACTCTTTTAGCTGGCGGGCCCACTGGGAGTCCCGACCCAGGACTGCCCGCTTGCCGCTGTGATGCTAATTGGTGATTGGTGGGAGAAATGTTCGGGCGGCCTAGACCGGCGCACCCTGTTACCGCTCCTACCGCTCTCGCTTGCCAGCCGCTCCACCCCGGTCAGCGCGGAACTGATTGTCTCCTGGAGCCATGCCGCACCCCGCACCACCGCTTCTTCTCGCAATTGATCCATGATGCGCTCTATCTCCGCCATGCTGCCAATCTTGAAACTTTCCCCAACTCTCTGCTTGCTCCTCCCAGGGCGGGATCTCTTTTATCTATCCCCTCCCTGTCACTCCCTCCCCCTCGGCACCTTGTCTCCACCCCTTTTCCTTATTAACTCTGTTACCACCATCATGCCCGCCTTACTCATACCTCATTACATTTTGCTGCTCCGGGCTTTTCTTTAACAGCTCACTTCTTTCTATAAATAACAACCCCCACATGTACTTTTTATTATTTCAAGTTGTGATTTTTTTTTTATGATGCGATCATTTGCAACACTGTTGTGAGAGAACACTGTGAAGTATAGTGATTTATTCAGTTAATTGCAACCTTTCAGTCAAGACATGCAGCACCAATTGTGAAATTACATCCTTGATTTGATCTCATATAGCGCAGTTTCTTTGTTTTACATGAATATAATTAAACAAGTAAGCGATATATGGTTTTAACAGGCCATCTAGTTATGAATCATAAGTCATGCATCTTGTTCCAGACAAACAAACTCACAATGAGGTACATTATATATATAAAAAGTACAGTGCTTATATCAGCATCTCTCCAAACATTATTTGATAGTTGCAGATTTAAGCCATCTTGTATACTAAAATGGCCGAGCATGTTTTGGGCATATTACTACATCCACCAGTGCAGCCTGTGTCCCCAAGGCAGTCTGTGTTTGCCAGTGCAGCCTGTGTCTCCAATGCAGCCTGTGTCCCCAATGCAGCCTGTGTCCGCCGGTGCAGCCTGTGTCCCCAATGCAGCCTGTGTGTACTGTTAAATCTGTGGGGGACAGGTGTTTTTACTATGTGGGAACATGTGTGTGGGGACATGTGTGTTTTACATTGTGTACATGTGTGTTTTACATTGTGTACATGTGTGTTTTACATGTGTGTTTTACTGGTGATCAGTGTGTAAAAAGCTGTAAAAAACAGCTCATACTCACTGATCACCACCCGGCTGCAGCGATCCGCTCTCCTCACCGTCAACTTCTGTGTGAGGAGAGGAGAGCTATCACCTAGCAACCGGCTCTCTGTTTACATCACATGACGGCGGTGATTGGACACGGCCGTCATGTGATCAGGAGGGCCAATCACAGAGCCCTCCTGCCGATCGGAGATGCGCCGTGTCCGGGTGACACAAGCACATCGGGATTGCGCTGCTGCGTGGGCACGCGATCCGCCTCCTTTTAAGGGACGTCCCTGAATGTCCACTCAGAAGGAGAGAGCGCCCCCCTGGCCGTTTATGTGCAGTGACCAGGTGGGACGTGGTTAAAACAGATAACAATTATCATGCTGAATGGCAAGTTCCTCTTTTTTTCTTTTCTTTTCTGATCCATCACATATAATTCAGATTAAAAAAACATTGAACTAAAGACTGTAATTTAACAAAATAGGTAAAAAGCCAAGGGGGTGAATACTTTTGCAAGGCACCATATCTACAGAAAAAGGGGATCCTTTTATATCCCCTCCATCTCACCAGCGTCCAATGATGCCAATGAGGCGCTGACGCCAAGAAATCACCAACGCACATGCGCGAATGGAGCCGGAAGTGACGCAAGCACGGCAATCATCCAGCACGATGACTCAGCATTGGAAATGATGTCACACGCAAGCGTGACATACACACAATGCCATGTTGGAAAGTCTGCCCACAGCTGGGTGAAACCTATGGCTCTCAAAGCCAATGAACATCCAGTTTGCGGGACACAATGTGCAAGTGGCTAGTGGCGCCAGCCCCCAGACACATATTAGGGATTCCCCCTATATGGTTGACGGAGAAGACACCCTGGGTGTCCGTATGATCACCTATCTCCATTTCAATGTACTTGAGGGTAACTAAATTTGATCAAACGTTGCCAATAGTGGCCAGCCATAGGAAAAATGAAAATCCCAGGTCTATAAAATATTAAATAAATTCCAACAATAAATGTTTCATTTCCATATAGGGAGAAAGGAATGTAAAATCCACAGTTCAGGGAGGGATTGGTCAATGGTCTGGCAATAGGCGTAAAAATGGGGTCTGTATTGCTCACCATTGGGCAGCAGAACCTGTGAAGCACTAAACGGGTACCTACAAAAATTGCAATTCCTGCAGGGCCTGGTCCCTGTTTTACGAGCAAGACTTTTAGGTGTAGTCATTAAATGACTATGACTATGACTAAATGACAAATTACCTATAGGTAATTTGAGGATACAGGCTTATATATTTTGAGACAACATCTTCAGCGACTAGCAGATGCCAATATTTTTGAATGACATCCCGTATCTGATGATGCTGTCCTGAAAATCTAGTTATTATCTAGTGGTAGTGCCTGAGGAGGCCTGGCTGGTGGCCATCGAAGTGAACTGTGGATTTTACATTCCTTTCTCCCTATATGGAAATGAAACATTTATTGTTGGAATTTATTTAATATTTTATAGACCTGGGATTTTCCTTTTACCTATGGCTGGCCACTATTGGCATGTTTGATCAAATTTAGTTACCCTCAAGTACATTGAAATGGAGATAGATGATCATATGGGCGCCCAGGGCGTCTTCCCTGTCAACCATATAGGGGAATCCCTAATATGTGTTTGGAAGCTGGTGCCACTAGTCACTTGCACATTGCTTCCCGCAAACTGGATGTTCATTGGCTTTGACAGCCATAGGTTTCACCCAGCTGTGGGCAGACTTTCCAACATGGCGTCGTGTGTACGTCGCGCTGGCTCCTGACATCATTTCCGGCACCTCGTCATTGCGCCGGGTGATTGCCGCACTTGTGTCACTTCCGGAGCCATTCGCACATGCGCGGTGGTGATTTCTCGGCATCCGTACCTCATCGGCGTCATTATGTGAGGGCAAGGTGATATTTGATGCTTCAGATCGGTGAAAGGTAAAAACGTTTAGACATTTGTGGGAACTATTTAGATTGAAAGTTAGCAGATTGGATATGAATGTCTCCTTCTATTTGTTTTGTTGGCTATTGATTAGGGTATATGACCACTTGGAAGTTTCTTCTGGGAAAGTCAGCCTTCAGATCTACTAACCGCTTGGAAGTATCACCTGCTATGATACCATCCATTATTATCAATTGCTTCCCACTTCCGCATTCTGAGGTTTGAATATATTTATTTTACCATGGTCAAAAAAACATCTTTGTTGATTTTTTTATTTTTTGAGTTTGAGCTCATCGTGTATCCCCATTTTCTAGATAACCCTCAGCCTTATGAGGCCTGTATGTCCTTCTCTGTGATACACCAGATAACTTCGCATTTTTTCAATGTCCTCAAGACATCAGGGTCACGACCTTCATTGATAGGACATGTTCCACAGTTTAGGTGGGGACACAGCGGGAGGGTACGCTTGGTCTACCCCTTTTTGCAAGACAATTTAATCTCCATTTCTTATGTGTTTAAAATAATGTTCTGATTATTAAATATGGATTTTAATATATTGTTTTTCACCTATAGTTACCATGCTATGCAGTGCTTGTTGGAAGTCTCCTGAGGAAGCCATTGCATGGCAAAACATGTAGAGCAAGAAGTCACTTCTGGCTACTCATATTATGGCTACTGTATGATGATACTGTGATGTTTTATACAGTTTGTATAAATACATTTCTATTTTTATATATTTGATTAGTAATTTCTTGGCACCCTAAAAATCCCATATCCCCTCTCCTACCAATATGAGTGTAGAGAATGTAGACAGTTTCCGATCAGTAACTACCTGAGAAAGTAATTTAATATCATACTTAGTCCATGCAATAGGCTATGGTAATTTATAAAATTGAGGAAGAGTAGGATTAAGCCATAAAAGGGGCATTTGGAGAAATTGCATCCTTAAGATAATGCTCACATCTAAGGCCAGCCTCCCAAGCTCAAACAGTGTTAAGCATTGAGGCAGCCAACTGATAGGGTGCCTTACAGCCCCTGAATACAAGTACCTTAAGGGCTTCTGTAGACCTTACCCCCGCTGCTTCCAACCGAGTGGAGAAATTAGATAAATCGGGACTCAGCCACCATACGCCCGTAACCAGATGAGTGGCTAGAAAACATTTATATAGATCAGGAAAAGCTAAACCACCTGGGGTGTTTTGATCCCCATAAAAAAGGACAGGGAGCCACTGAAGAGTGTGTCTAAAGAGGTACATACATTTTGGTATAATTTTCATTTTTAAAAAATTAATACGTCCCAGTAAGGACATTGGTAGAGACTTCCACGCTTTCAACCTTGACCCAGTATCTTCTAGAATTGAGGTCAAATTCAAGGAAAAAATTTCAGAAGCTTGGCAAGAGATTATAAGTACTTGAAATTCTCTACTCATTAGAAGCCGTGCTACGGGCCTCAATATCTATTGAGAACAACAAGGACTTGGTCTAATTTACCTTCAACCCAGTAACCGTTGAAAAGGAATCCAATATCCGTAAGGCCCCTTGGAGAGAGGGTCCGGCGTTGTTCAAAAATAATAAAAGATCATCTACATATAAGCCTACCCTCTCCTCCAACCAACCAATTCTCAGCCCTTTTATATTGGGGGAGATGCAGAGAGCCTCCGCCACAGGCTCCATAGCAATAGTGAAAAGGGTCGGAGACAGAGGGCAGCCCTGCTGAGTTCCTCTAAATAACAAAAAGGAAGTCGACAACCCCCCCCCCATTTTCACTCCAGCTGTGGGAAGTCTACATAGGACCTGCAACAATTTTATAAATACCATTGGAGAGCCCATTCTGCGGCTGCGGAGTACTTCCCATAAAAAGGGCCATTCGAGAGTATCAAAAGCCTTTTCTATATCTAGAGAGGCAACAACCCTAGATCCTATATTAACCACTTCCCGCCCGGCCTATAGCAGATTGACGGCCGGGCGGTGGTTCAGTTATCCTGAATGGGCGTCATATGACGTCCTTCAGGATAACAGCCGCCGCGCGCCCGGGGTCTGACACACTGCTCCACCGATCTTGGTAAAGAGCCTCCGGCTAAAGCTCTTTACCACGTGATCAGCCGTGTCCAATCACGGCTGATCACAATGTCAATAGGAAAAGCCGTTGATCGGCTTTTCCTCACTCGCGTCTGATAGACGCGAGTAGAGGAGAGCTGATCGGTGGCTCTCCTGACAGGGGGGTCTGCGCTGATTGTTTATCAGCCCAGCCCCCCCTCGGATGCCCGCACTAGATCACCAGGGAAGCCGCCAGGACTGCCAGGGAAGCGGGCAACATGTGGATGGCCAGGTATGTACCCCATGGCCATCCACATGTGCCCAATGTGCCCAGTCTGTGCTCAATCTGTGCCAATCACAAATGGGCATTGACTGGCACTATTATAAATCAGTGATGCCCAGCAATGCCACCCAATGTCATCAGTGTCACCAGTGTCAACAGTGCCACCCATCAGTGTCCATCTGTGCCACCTATCAGTGCCCATCTGTGCCCATCAGTGCCCACCTATCAGTGCCCATCTGTGCCACCTATTAGTGCCACCCATAAGTACCCATCAGTGCCACCCATAAGTGCCCATCAGTGCCGCCTATGAGTGCCCATCAGTGCCGCCTATGAGTGCCCATCAGTGCCGCATAGCAGTGCCACCTATCGGTGCCCATCAGTGCCACCTATCAGTGTCCATCAGTACCCATCATCAGTGCCTGTAAGTGCCACCTCATCATTGCCACCTCATTGGTGCCACCTCATCGGTGCCCATCAGTGCCGCCTTATCAGTGCCCATCAGTGCAGCCATATCAGTGCCCATCATTGAAGAAGGAAACGTACTTATTTACAAACATTTTTAACAGAAACAAAAAAAAACTTGTTTTTATTTCAAAATTTTCGGTCTTTTTTTATTTGTTGCGCAAAAAATAAAAACCGCAGAGGTGATTAAATACCACTAAAAGAAAGCTCTATTTGTGGGAACAAAATGATAAAAAATTTGTTTGGGTACAGTGTTGTATGACCGCGCAATTGTCATTCAAATTGCGACAGCGCTGAAAGCTGAAAATTGGCTTGGGCAGAAAGGTGCCTAAGTGCCTGGTATTGAAGTGGTTAAGATGGGAAGCATGAATATTAGTATATAGCCTCCGCAAATTCACATCAGTGGCCCTACCGGCCATAAACCCTGTCTGATCTGGAGCAATAATTCTAGGCATCATAGGTTGTAATCGTTGGGAAATATGTTTTGTCAAAATCTTAAAGTCTACATTTAAAAGAGCAAGTGTAAATCAAGACTATATGAGCATGGCTCATTGAGTCCAGCAAATCTCCCTCTTTCAAACAGAGTAAAGAGAAGCCAATACAGGGACAAGAAGGTCTCCATGGGCCTTGTAGAATTCAATAGGAAGACCAGCCGGTCCCAGTGACTTCCCCAATGGATAGGAACTAATGGCCGAAAGAACTTCTTCCGATGTTATAGGACGTACTAGCATATCCCTCTCACTCTCTGTTAGCCAGGCCAGTGCAACTGAGTCCAGCCAAGCCGCTAATTCAGCTGGCTGGAAATCAGGAGTCAACTGGGAAGACATGTCTTCTGAGGGGGTACGTATTTCCGAAATCAGAATACTAGGCAGTTCATGTTCAGCCATCATGGCCAAAAACCGACCATTACGATCCCCTTGCTCGAGAAGTTTCTGTTTTTTTTTTTATAGATCCATCCTTGTAGCCTCAGCCATATGCAAATGCAGAGCCCGTTTGCCACGAAGTAAAGCATTAAAGTTGGCCTCTGAAGGAATCACAGCATATTGGGCTGTTTTTTCATCCACTATGGCCTGCAAAGCCTCACTATTTGCTTGTTGGGCCTTATTAACCGCCTTAATGGTGGATATATACTGTCCTCTTGTATAGGCCTTAAAGGCATCCCATGTTATTTCTGGAAGACCCTGCATAAAATTTCCAATACTCCACTAAAAGAGGCAGAATTTTATTGACCACATCTGGATGTGAAATCCAGTGGGTTCCCAATTTCCACTGGGCTTCATCCTGAGAATAATGAAGACGAAATGTGAGCAAAAGGTCCCCTATATGATGATTTTTTTGGTAACAGGTTCTCTTTAAGGAGACATCTGGAGTCTAAGACCCTACATGTCTCCCCTTTGCTCCACTGAATGTAATGCAGATCATGTTGCATTACATTCTTTCCTGGCCATGCTGGGCACACTAAGAGACGGACCTGGAAGTGACGTCAAACACATCGCATTTTGGGTCAGCAACAAGAAGCAGAGAAGAGGAGAGGAGACGTGTGTCCACTCAGCTCCCTCCCCCCTACCCGGCAGCACCCGCTATGGGCAAGTGGACTCCAGGATACATGGCTGGGAGGGGCATGTTACTGGGGGTGTGTGGAAGCAATTGACTGGCAGCGCATCCACCTGAATGCTTCCACCTGACAGGCAGGAGTCTGCTTGTCAGATTCACACACAATCCCAGTGGCTGCAGCCAAGGGGAATGTGTGTAAACCCCCTGATTTATGGACCTGGCAGCAAAAGAGTTAAATTGGTAATAAACTCAAAAGCAAAAATATATTATACTGCAGCTTACCATTTCTTGGATGTGATGGCTGCATTCTCTTTCTTTTTTAGGCTTTATTTCTTCTATTTTCATCTGGTGATCCTGCCAGTAAGTCTGTTGCTGGAACCAACTCTCCAGCAAAATTTATCAGTTTTAAATACTGACACTGAACAAATGCGCCTATTTTTTGTGAACAAGGCCTATTGCGCCTCAAATGCGTGCCAGCGTGTTTATGGTGTATTACCATAGACTTGAATGGAAGGACTGCTGAAGAATGCTTCAACTCCTTCCAATCTTGACATGTAGCAATGCAAATGTTTCATTTTTTCATAATGTGAACAGCATTTAGGGAGCATTAAAAAATGTGTCTTAAACATCTGTTTTTAATACCAGCGTGAACAGCACTTACAGAGAATAGACAAATCATATAACACTAGCAGGGGTGCTTGTAATGATCAGCTTTTATTTAAATAAAATCTTTATCCTAAAAGGAAATAAACAGTTTGCTGTAACCACTTAAAAATTGTGAGCTGGAGTTTGGCTTCACTTTGTTAGTGTATTTAAATCTGCTAGTACATCTAACACTCCCCCCTTCTAGACTGACAATGCTGCTGTCCAAAGGTGCCCCTGTGCTCCTTCATCCAGAGTGGGGGCACTCTAATGCAGAACGTGTATTACTGGCCATATCACCAGGTGAAAACAGAGGGAAAAGAAAAAAAGAAAGGCTCCATCACATCTAATAATTGGCAAGCTGCAATTTTACATTTTGGGTTTAATATCATTTTAATGTTACTAGAATATTTGTGCCACCTGCACCATCACTTTATGATGACTTGTCAGTTCATCATTGAAGCTGTGAGAATAAGCATATGGAGACTTCTAATTTACATAAATAGCAGCTGGTAATCTGACAACTATTAGCTGTTGTCAGAACACAATAGCTCAGTGGGGGAGATCACTGTACTAACATCGGATCTTTAGTACAGCAGCCCTGGCAGTTTTTTTTTTGTTAAACCTGCTGGGTTGAACAGAAAAAAAACTCAGTGTGCACCAGGCTTAACTACAGTTTTAGTATTTGTGAACATCAATATCATGGCTTGACAATATATCTGGGGGGTGGGCATCCTTCCATTTCTGGCACACATACAGCATAATAGTCAGACTAAAGGGTATCATACATACTGGCTGAGGACCGTTTGCCATTTTTTCCCAGTAAGGCCCCTTTTCACATGATGAGCCCGCTCGGATGCGCCTGTCCGTTTTTCAGGCAGATCCGATCGGGCCATCCATTGACTCCTATGGGCAGGTGGATGTCAGCGGAGATGTGTCCGCTGACGCCCGTCTGCCATCTGATCCACTCAAGACAGAGGTATGGCGATATGTCTTCCATCCGTCTTGGCGGATCGGATGAGATCTGATGAAAACGGACATGCTGTCCGTTTTCGTCCGATCTCACCATAGAGATCAGCGGGGCTCTGACAGGTCCCTTCCCGCTCAGTGAGCTCAGCGGAGCGATCGTCCACTGAGCTGGAGGACTCCGCTGAGCGGATCCGAACTGTGTGAAAGGGGCCTTAGTTGAAAATTTCGCACTACCTGGAGGTGAGCGAACCATCCTGGGTATGGTTCACAATCTTTTTAAATAAATGTTAGTGGGACTGCAAGCCATTTTTTTTTTTTAAGCCCTGGCTCACACTGAATGCGGCTTTGAAATCACGTGACTTCACTTGAAATCGCACAATTTCAAAGCCGCATATCAGTGCAACTTCAGGTGCGACTTAGCTGACACTTGTGCGACTTTATTTACAGATGCCTATGCAAGTCCCACCAAAAATCGCAAAAAGTAGTGCAGGAACTACCTTTTTCAAATCAGAGTGGCACTGCAAAGTCGGCGTCGCACCGATTCAAACAGTTCCATTGCTGACAATAGGGTGCGACCTGACCTGTCAAATCGCATGACAAGTCGCACCGATGTGAATGAGGACTAAATGGTGTGCTGGCCCTTTAAGGTGTTTTTCTTTTTCTTTTCTTTTTTAACAAACACCCAGCTCAGCTTTCTTTTTAGAAGCTGACGATATGTAAAAAAAATGCAGCTTTAGTTTGATTAATGCATGCATGATTAAAATGTTTTGTAAAATTACTGCTATTAATTGGACTTGTCGCATGGAGAGGAGGAGCCTGCAGGGAGCCCCACTGCAAGCAATGGTGAATAATTTCAAAGGAAGTCTGTCCTCAGACAAAGAATGGGACACAATGGGTTTCCTCACGTTTTGCTCAATGCAGAAGCCAAGTTTCTAGATCTTTAAACTTTTGCTAGCACAAACAGTATTCAAATTTAATTTACAAATGATAATGAGATCTGGGGTGCTGACATCGCTGGATTCCAGGAAAGGTAAGTGTCCCAATATTAAAAGTCAGCAGCTACAGTATGTGTAGCTGCTGACTTTTAATTTTTGGAGGAGGACACCGCTTTAATTCCCAGCCCCTTCCTTAACATTGCATAACAGAAGAAAACTTCAGTTTGGGATTTTTCAGAAAAGAACAGGTAAAATGTAAGCAGCAATTTTATTTTTTATTTTTTAAGTTATGCTATGTACAGTATATGTATGGGAACATGGTAACAAATCTAAAGTAGGTATTGTCCTAATTTAGCTGCAAAAGTGGAGATTAATTACCTAAAGTCAGTGCTGAGTCTTCAGGTGCATGCTGTTACCTGAGACTGTTCCTTTGCCTTTCTCTGCACCCGACTGACAATTGCTCTATGACCTGCTTTGAATTCCCACTTCAGCCTTTTATTTGAACCTGTTACTATTACCAATTCTGTGATTTCCTTCTGACTATGTCTGTGCTTGCTTATTCTGCTTTTTTCCTTGTCCTGTGACTTCACACCTGTCTACAACTTGGTAGTCAGCTGCTCATCTGCCATTTACTTTGGCCTGTGCCCTGACCACCCCACTGTCTACTAGTTCTGCAGTTGCTGCATGCTGGTTTAATCTGTACATGCAAGGACAGTGACACCAGCAAAACAAAGTTACAGTCGTGCCTGCAACACCCTGCCTGTTATCACACATGAGTGTATGAACCCGAAGTCTAAAATTAACAAACATGTCTAATATACATTTATACACCTACTGGCACCTTATGAATAGAAGTAGAAGGTATAGTCTAGTGAAATTATGGCTATAATAGTGTATACAGCAGATAATGGGGCAAGGTAATAATTATTTAAAAAAACATAATAATAATAATCAGTCTCGTAATGGTACCTTTTTCGTTTTTTGATTGTAAATCAGGCTTAAGAGAAGACAAAGTACAATAACGATAATTAGTAGACACTTATATGTTAGTACAACTGCCATTCTATCTGCTGGAAGAGAGGGAGAGAAAAAAAAGACAGGAATTTGCTTGGTAAAAATTATATACATGCATTTCTATATTGAAACAGCAAAGGAAATATACAAATAACACTTACAATGTTCTTTGTTTCGAGTGTTCTATGAAGTAGTCAATGTCTTTATGACATGTAGAGTCAAATACAGAACAATGGTTAACCTGTCACAGTTTCCTGCAAAGGGCGTGTACTCAACTCATAAAAACAGATGTAGCTATAACTCTCGGTGGAGCTGCTGGTTTAAAGCGGGCTGTTACCGTCACCTTCGCCACCTCTATTTCACCAGAACCGAGTCTAGGGTCCCGTTGAGTTTAATACCAGACAATGTAGGCACCGGACACTTGAGTATCTTTTCCAATGCTTTAATAAACGTAAATTGAAGGAAGTAGCAGGAAAGAGGTAGAAGGAGAGTTGCAGGGAAGTTCAAATACCTTTTCTTGGTGTAGTATTAGGAATTGAGAGCTTGTAGATGAATGTACTCTCTCTTTATAGTTGAATCTTTGCCCGCCTGGATAGGTTTCTCTCACTAACCTAGCAGCCAGTACGCAGCATGAACAAAAGTCTCTGCCACAGACTTGATTGGAACAGAACCCATACAATCCTCTGTCACAGGATGTAATGGTTTAAGATGAACAGCAAACACAGCACTAGAACCTTTAAGCCGACCCGGCAGTACTATGCGGTAGGGTTACTTTAGGATGCGTCCTCCAACTGAGTCACCAGGCCCCTCTCCAGACCAGCACTCTGCATGATCCTTCTATGATGGGTCCTCCCCTGGGATCTTCTCAGTTGTCCAGCTTCTTCCCATAGGACAGACAGCCCAGGACCATTCCTCTGCTGCTGTGGTAGGCCCCAGACAGGCTTCTGGGCCCACCCATATGCCGAGGATCTGGCAATGTCAGTTTCTTTCCCAGTTTATCCACTGTAGTGATAAAGTACACAATGTCATCTTTTCCAGGTCTGCAAATGACCACTTTGTCAGCGTAGATGTGCCGACCATAGTTCCAGTGTAGGAAACCTCCACTGAAGCGTTCGTCCATGGCAACAGAATATCCAGTTTTCCGGAAAGGCTTTGGCACAGACAAATAGTCCCAAACAGCTTCACTGTATCACAGTTCCCGGTTGGCCTCAATTTCCTGCATAATCTCCTGAGTAACATAGGGAAACTCCAGACCATATTCTGTGGCAATACGTTTGGTAAGCACTCTCTGTAAACGTGCAAGTTTAGGCAGAGATCTATTTTTCCCCAAACCAGGAGGCACACAAGAGTTCAGTGATTTACTCACCATAGACCCGACGGGTGTCGGAAGCAAATTAACAACTTTAGATAATGTCTCCTTAGTAGTACTCTGCGGCTCCACACAAGGCAATGTCCTCCCAGAGTCCATGGCTGTCCACTCTGAGAAAGTCAAGGCAGAAGCAACATCTTCGCCCTGGCCCACAATAGTTCCTGTGACATTGTCTCAAACAAATCATCATCACCAGGGAGATCTGACATGGAATCTATCTCCGAATCTCTCAACTCTTCTGCTGGCAAGTATTTACAAAGAGTCCCAGATATGTCCCCCTTTGATCTCTCACCCGTTCCTGACGTGGACTTCTCCGGATCCATGCATTTCTCCGGCTCCGGTTTCGGGTAGTCTCTGGGGTAGGCCTCGACCACGGCCGCGGGAAGCCTTTACATATCCCACCTTCCTCTGGACAGGTGCAACAGGGATAGGTGTGGTAGACGTGGAAATGAAAGTGATGTCCGCTGATGAAGTAGTGACAGCGGTATCTCCCTCAGGAACACTCTCGGTGGCAACAGGTGAAATCACGGTCTGTTGTTCTCCAACAGCAATGGAAGCAGCTTCCACTGTAACAATACCTGTAGCCCAGTCCACCCGATAAGCACGGGACGACATAGTAGGTTGCTCCACTATGAACAAATATTCTCCGCACTGCAAACAACGAACAAATGGACGGAGATGTATGGCCAGTCGTTCACACTTGTGGCAAAGCATGCCCAGCCTTTCAATATCTCCAACTGTGTAGAGAACAAACCTCCCCTGCGGTTTCAGATGAATGCCGGTATCTGTCAGCAGGGTTCCGGTCAACATAGCACCCGCATCGGTACTCGTAGGGAACATCTTAGGTCCCATAGTTGGTGGTACCAATGGAAAAGAAGACATGGCACTCTGATCCTTTTCAGCATGATCACGAGGTCTCACTTCTCCTCTGGCGCTAAACACACACACAAGCGTCCCAGGCGGCAACAAGTAGGCTAGGCTCCTCCCACTTGTTCTTCTGATCATGTAGCTCCCGGGCTTTTACTTCTCACCCACAGCCTACACAGTCAGAAATAAAGTTCTGCACTTTAACCCCTTCCTCTCTCCAAAAATTGACAAAGTCCAGAAACTTATTCTAACATAAACTCCCGGTGAAATACTTCTCAGGGTTGCGGGAGGTTGACGGCTAACAATCCCAGGACGACACCCCCACATGTAGCAATAACTCTCGGTGGAGCTGCTGGTTTAAAGCGGGCTGTTACCGTTACCTTCGCCACCTCTATTTCACCAGAACCGGGTCTAGGGTCCCGTTGAGTTTAATACCAGACAATGTAGGCACCGGACACTTGAGTATCTTTTCCAATGCTTTAATAAATGTAAATTGAAGGAAGTAGCAGGAAAGAGACAGAAGGAGAGTTGCAGGGAAGTTCAAATACCTTTTCTTGGTGTAGTATTAGGAATTGAGAGCTTGTAGATGAATGTACTCTCTCTTTATAGTTGAATCTTTGCCCGCCTGGATAGGTCTCTCTCACTAACCTAGCAGCCAGTACGCAGCACGAACAAAAGTCTCTGCCACAGACTTGATTGGAACAGAACCCATACGATCCTCTGCCACAGGATGTAATGGTTTAAGATGAACAGCAAACACAGCACTAGAACCTTTAGGCCAACCTGGCAGTACTATGCGGTAGGGTTACTTTAGAATGCGTCCTCCAACTGAGTCACCAGGCCCCTCTCCAGACCAGCACTCTGCATGATCCTTCCATGACGGGTCCTCCCCTGGGATCTTCTCAGTTGTCCAGCTCCTTCCCATAGGACAGACAGTCCAGGACCATTCCTCTGCCGCTGTGGTAGGCCCCAGACAGGCTTCTGGGAACACCCACATGCCGCAGCAACGTGGGCCTCCCGGACGGAGGACCACGAGGTAGTACTCCTAGCACATACCTGTCGGCCAGGAGGGCCAGCAGGTGGAACTAAAACGAACCCTAAAACATGGCGTCTGTCCCATAAATACCCTCTCCCAGAATGCAACTTGGAGGACCACCTCCACCGAGTTATCTCCGGGACAGAGGAGCACTCATACTCTTCAGCGTGTTGCCTTTCCAACACCGACCCATGGCGACAACGACACCCACAGGCACAGTGTGAAACTACACGCAACTCAGCCAAGCTGGAACAGAGGCAAATCTGACTATGTATGAACAGATAACCCACTAAATTTACCTATAAGCAGTAGATTGAAAATCTACCAGCGCTACACAGATAATAGCCTTAAAGTGTTATTCCAGACGAAATGATACCTTTTTAGATAAAAATACCCCTATAATACACAAGCTTAATGTACTCCAGTAAAGTTATACTGTAAACTAAAGTCAGTTTTTGTGTTTTTGCACTCATTGTTTTCTAGTATCTCTTTCTGTATTCTGTTGCATGCTGGTTACTCAGCATGCACCTGCACATCTCGCACATGCTCAGTGCAGCACAAGCAGTGTAATAGTTTGCAGGGCGGGTTTCCATATCAACAAGTCAGAGAAAGTTGTCAGAGAAAATTGCTGCCACCCTTAGCTAGGGAAACCTTTCCTCCTCCCCTCATCCCCCTCCAGGAACCAGGAAGTTTATCTGCACGTACAAGCATTTTTAATCCAGAAAGCTGCTGCAAAAGGTAATATACATATATATATATATATATATGTATATATATTAGCAAGTATTCATTCACTAATGTCACACAGCTGGGTGTGCTTCAGGAACAGTGCTCTGCGCCCCAAGGCCACCCTTTCTTGAAGCCAATTGGAGCCCCTGGCTCTAATCATGTGCTTACAAAAAAAACAACCCCCACATTGTAATCAATGCATCCGTCGCCCTGCATGTAGATATAGGGGCCGGGACGCATGGATAGAGGGGCGGTGCATGCGCGTTATGTGTGTGCGAAAATCCCTACTTGATGTCTGAGTTCAGAGTTGTAATGGTACAGACAGGTTCGAGATTATAGAAAGGCAACAGTTAGTCAAATAACCACTAGTTACAACCAAGGTATGCAGAATACCGTCTCTTTATGCACAACACATTGAGCCTTCAAGCAGATGGGCTACAACAGCAGAAGACCACACAGGGTGCCACTCCTGTCTCCTAAATACATGATATTGATGCTACAATTTGCACAGGCTCACCAAATATTGGCAATAGAAGATTGGAAAAACATTGACTGGTCTGATGAGCACCATTTTCGGGTGCGACAATCAGATGGCAGGGTCATAAATTTGCATAAAAAACATGAAAACGTGGATCCATGCTGCCTTGTATCAACGGTTCAGGCTGGTGGTGGGAGGAGATAGTAAAAATTATTATAAATAGATTGATGTACCATGAAGTATACTGTTTGTAATAATTATAAAATTTTAATAAATCTATTAACCCTGGAAAATTACTATCAAACTTTTTTTAATTTTAATTATAAAAATTAACAAGCAATCAATGTGTAACTGTGCTAAATAAAAAAAAAATATTAAATGAAAATTACTAAAAATAAATGTCCTTATTAGCCTAAAATGGAAAATATGTAAAGCATATTTTTTGTGGTTTATACTACAGAGACAAATGTTGCTTGAGGAAATATGGTCACAATATCCAGAGCCAGAAAACGACCCAGCATTTTAATGTAATCCATTACGAAAGAGTTCCACATTGCAATCAACAGAAACTCAAGAGGAAGGTGAAACAGAACGTCTTGGTAATACGGAATGATGCAAGTGCGGAAAATTAATTCCCATGGCGACTCCTGTTGAATCGTTGTGCTGCCAGGAAATCAAAGAGGTGGCTGGCAGCATACTAGAGAGGGTATTGAGTGCATTACACAGTCGGAAGGTTTCCAAAATTTTTGTGTAAATGAACAAAATTTACAGGTCCACACCATCTGCCTGCATCTTAAAGGTCAACCCCCTGCCGATCCTGACAACAACAGGTATAGATTAAACAATGATGGTGGCTGCGGGGGATCGGGTTTGGGGGGGGGAGTTGGATTGGGTGGAGGGGGGTAATCAGTGCTGGGGGGGCGAAGAAGGGGGTGAAGGGCATAGTAAAGGAGAGTGGGGGGAGTAGTTTTAGAAGTATAGGATCGGCGGGAGGTGGAGTGACTGTGGGCAAGGAAGCGTCGGCATGGGTGGGGGGGCGGTCACATTAGGGGTTAATAACGCTGACCAGCGGGTTGTAATTCGCTGATCAGAGTTATAGAATTATTCAGCAGAGTCTGCTGAACAATTCTGATATAAGCTTATGGTCATTGAAGTGACCATAAGCTTATAGGAGAGGGAGATATTGGGGTCTGTACGGCTTACGGACTTAGCCACCTGTGGGCACTTATCCATAAGACTCTTTCAGAAACGAAATAATCTAACACCGTGCTTAAGTTTTTTTCTTTGTTCGACAAGCATTGAAGGGGTAGTACCCTGGGGTACAAAAAGGTACATTTTACAAGGGATAATAGGAATCCTATAACCCCTAAAATTCTTATATTCATTTGCAAAGTTACCAGTTCTGTTTGCTTTTTTTTTAAATGCTGTCTTTTCTTTATCTTTTTTGCCGCTTTACATATCTCTAAAGTTGTGTCTTCCAGCAGGAGGAATCAGTCCTCTTTGAAATTACAACATGTATGTTTGTATGATAATTGGCTGAAAATTTTTATTAACAGGAGCAAAGCTGACCAATGGGGTAAGGAAATTGGCTTGCCTGGGTTCTCCAATTTGCCGGTCATGAGGTTAGCTAGTTATCCATCCGCCCTCCTGTCAGTGATATTCTTTTCATTCATGTGGATGGTTCACCACTTACATAGTTCCAGTTTAACAGAGCTCTCTTAAAATATTGTAATTTCTTACATTTGGAGAATGTTCGGCTTACCTCGCACTCTTTTAGGACAGGAACAGCCACAGGGGCTGCCAGAATTGGTATGATTTCTGACAATATAAAACAGCTGGGTAGATGGAGATCTGATGCTTTTAAATTTGTATATGTCCGATGACCACGCCCCCTAAAACGTCACAGTCCCAGCATGCCCAGGGACTGTGACGGCATAAGGGGGCGGGGTCACCGCCTATATAAGTCAGAGCAGAGCGCACAGAGAGCATTCCAGCCGGGGAGAGCGTCGTGTCAACATCGGAAGAAGAGATGAAGAGAAGGCGGCGAGACAGCGGCAGCAGACCGGGCCCCTCGCTGGCAATAGAGCTGGAAGAAGATAGCGGCGGGGCCCGGGAGAAGAGGCGGAACACCGGGAGAAGTCGGAAGAAGATACCGGAGCTGCCCAATAAATTAATTTTGAAACCTGTGTACTGTGTTTTTTTTTATTGACACTTCCCTAGGTGAATGGGTAGGGGTACCATGTACCCCATACTCATTCACATAGGGTGGGGGGCCGGGATCTGGGGGCCCCCTTATTAAAGGGGGCTCCTGGATTCCGATAAGCCCGCAGACCCCGACAACCAACGGCCAGGGTTGTCGGGAAGAGGCCCTTGTCCTCATCAACATGGGGACAAGGTGCTTTGGGGTGGGGGGCCGCAGCGCGCCCCCTCCCCCAAGGCACCAACCCCCCCCATGTTGAGGGCATGCGGCCTGGTACGGTTCAGGAGGGGGGGGGGCGCTCGCTCGTCCCCACCCCCATTCCTGTCCGGCCGGGCTGCGTGCTCGGATAAGGGTCTGGTATGGATTGGGGGGGACCCCCACGCCGTTTTTATCGGCGTAGGGGGTTCCCCTCAAGGTCCATACCAGACCCAAGGGCCTGGTATGCTCTTGGAGGGGGAACCCATGCCGGTTTTTTATTTAAAATTTGGCGCGGAGTTCCCTCTCAAGAACATCTGAGCACAAGTCGCGTGCCAAAGTCGGATCATGCAAGACGGCAATCCGACTTTGATCCGACTTCAATGATAGTCAATAGGCTGAAGTAGGATCAAAGTCGGACCAAAGTAGTACAGGGAGCATTTCTAAAGTCAGAACGACTTGTGTCGGACCAGTTAGGACGGCTCCCATAGGGAAACATTACATTTCACACGTCATGCGACATGAGCTCCCAATGTCGGAGCGTTTGTCGGACCAGTGTGAACCCAGCCTAACTCCTTTTTATGATCTTTATAGGTCGCCCAAGAGTGGTTTGGATAATCGGACACTCGTTTGTTTTTTGGGGCGCAGAAGCGTGCTACGTCTCGTTGCTATTCAGATAACCTAGGGCTGGATCGTGGATCTTTTCAAGTCTTCTGGAGAGGTAGGAGAGGCATGCTGTGGGAGGAGCTATTATTTTAATTCAACAGATTGCACCTAATTTGGGCTGCTCCGAATAATTTAATTTTGCATCTCGGAGGTATCGATATTGGTCAGCAGAGGACTTTGGATTTAATTTTCCAGATTTATGCTGCGTACACACGGGCGGACTTTTCGACCGGACTGGTCCGACAAACTTTCCAGCAGACTTTCGACAGACTTCCGACGGACTTTCTAATGACTTGCCTACACACGATCACACCAAAGTCCGACGGATTCGTACGTGATGACATACACCGGACTAAAATAAGGAAGTCGATAGCTAGTAGCCAATAGCTGCCCAAGCGTCGGTTTTTGTCCGTCGGACTAGCATACAGACGAGCGGATTTCTGGGTCCGGCTGAGTTACGACGTAATGACTTGAAGCCTGTTCCAAATCTAAAGTCCGTCAGATTTGAGGCTGGAAAAGTCAGCTGAAGGTCCAGTGAAGCCCACACAGGATTGGATTGTCCGCCGGATTTGGTCCGTCGGCATCCGTCAGACCAGTTCGGTCAAAAAGTCCGACCGTGTGTACGCCCCATAAGAGTTCTATTCATAACACTAAGATGGCTTCTCTTAATTTAGTTGTTGCTTTTCTGAGATTGTTCCACGGTTACGCTGCTTAGAGTCGTTGGTGCTCGAGAATTTTGAGAAAGTGAGAAAATGAATAAACAAAGCAATTGAAAAGTTCATGTCTCCTGATTTTGGGTTATCCTTCCGCCATTTAGATTTAGAGGGGGTTCTCCCAGGCCTGTATAGAGATGTTGGGGTCCACCTATCAGAAGTCGGCCTGGACATATTGAACCTTGACTTTTAATCAATTATTGAACTGACCGCGGGTTTGGGGAATTTATGACAGGTGGGCTATGTTATATCCCACCTGTCTGGTGGGGACAGTTGTGTTCAATCATTTTAAGATGGGTCATTTATTTTGCAGCTCGAGTCTTAGGCCCCTTTCACACATGCTGTCCGCCTGAAAAACTGACAGGCGGACCTGAACGGACGCTCCATGCAGTTCTATGGAGCGACGAATGTCAGCGGTGACATGAAAAAAAATGTTAATTTAGGAAGGTCTGCACTTAGGACGTGTGTGAAGGTTGCAGCCTCCCCAAAAAAAACTCCATAAGAGGGCTCTAGAATATAGAAGGAAAGAAGAGCTGTGTGAAGTTGACACCCTATGTTTGTAAAACCTGAATAAAAATATACCATTCGTTTGTGCTGATTTGTGCCGCAAAAATGAGCGTTTGTGTCGGTTCGGTTTCTGATATTAAACATTCAAAATAATGCAAGCCCCGCCCACTTTGCACCCCATGTTGCTGAATTTGAAAAACAAACGCACCATTCGTTTGTGCTGCGTTTGTGCTGGTTTGTGCTGCAAAAATAAACATTTTTGGCGCTTTTGTTGCGGCGATATTGTGCGTTATATTTGCTGCAACCCCACCCACTTTGCATCCCATGTTGCTGAATTTTAAAAACAAACGCGCTATTCGCTTGTGCCACAAAAAAAAAGGTTTGTGCCTAATTTTCTTATATAAGTCACTTCTTTTTTTTATTGCTTTTTTTTAAAAACATCTATGTCACTAAACATTCTTTTCCTGACAGACACCATGGCAGTCTACGTGTGGGTTAACCCTGTCTCCTCTCCAATGCTATAGGACCCCACTCCCATAAATTTGAGCTCACCACTAGAGACTGCATTCGTTTTTTGTCCTCCTCATTGAACCTACAAGTCAATGCACTTATGTTTACAGATGTCCAAAATTGATCGTGATGCCGTTGATGCCGGGCAGTTTCAAGATAGCCAAGTGTGTGGCTCCAGGCCCCTGTGTCCTGTGGTGGGGATGGCCTTCGTATGCCCAGGCTCGGTGAAATAGCTGGCAGGTCTGAAGATTCTCCATGGCAGCAGTTTTTGTATGAAAAAGCTCCCTGTTTGTTTTTCCCTCATGTGCCTTGCTGTCTTCTTTTTCTTTTTGCTTCTATGACGCCTGGAACGCAAGTGCGTTCCAGGGTTTGGCTCCCTCTTTCGGGTCTTGGCTCTTGGCTCCAGCTCGCTACTGCACATGTGTGATCAACGAAGCCGAGGCTTGGTTTCGCGCATGTGCAGTGTGGCAGGGGACTCGGCGGCCGTGCAAGTGCTCTAAGGCAGGTTGCAGTCCAGGCACGGCGGTGACGTCATTCCGGTGAGGATGTTTGAATCCCTGAGAGCCCTGTCATTTTAAGGATTACTACAGGCAGCTTGCGTCAGCTCCTCAGGCCCCAGTTTCCCAGATCATGGTTAGCTTCAGCCTGGGGCTATGGTAAAAGAGGGAAGGGGGGCTAAGATGCCTCTTAAAAGGGGAAGCTGCACTGCTATTTGTACTCCTTTGTTCCAGGACGTGTGAGTGTTCCTACAAAGCTGCAGGATCGCCTCCTATTCGTCCGCCAGGGTGCCATCGACAGATCACCGCCTCCGTGCGGCCAGCCCTCACGCTCTAGGTATGTGGGGCATGAGAAGGGGAGGGCCAGGTCCACGTGCACATGGACTGATTCCTTAAACATCACATTCTCCCTTCTCCTGTTTTTAGCCCTTCCAGGTCAGACCATCAGCTTACTGTCCAAGATGACAGGGACCTTCCTAGGCCGCATTGCCCACCTTCTTCATCAAGGTCCAGACGTGACTCTCCATCTAGGACCCAGCATCAGAGGAGATGTTCCCATTCCTCCTCCCAACAGAGGAGATGTTCCCATTCCTCCTCCAAACACCACACCCACCACCACGACAGCTGTTTTGATCACAGATCCTGCTGGGGTTGTGGGACCCGGTTCCCGGAAGTCAAGTCCTTATGTTACCCTTCTTATGCCAAGGCGGTCGGGAAAAAGATGCTGAAAGCCGGCAAATGGGGACGCTGGTCAAACGGGTGGTGCAACAATCCCCCAAAGAGTGGGGTACATCTTACATCTTTCTCCACTAATTAAGGCGGTCAAAGAGGCCCTTAAGTGGGAAGACTCTTCTACTCCCCTGGCTATACAGAAGAAATTCTTTAAGATTCTGGAGAAAGAACATTTAAATTTTCCACTCCTTTCTGAATTAAAGAATATTATTGACGAGCAATGGAGCAAGGTAGATAAGAAGACCTCTATGTCAAGTAGAACCTCCAGGTTATACCCCTTCAAGGCTGAGGAAGTGAAACATCTAGAAAACGCTGCCCTCGTAGATGCGGTATCATTTGAAGATGGGCTTGAGAGAAGAATAGATCAAGATCTTAAAAGGATTTATGGGTCAGCTGAGATGGCTTGCAAACCCACCTTGGCCCTTGTGGCCATGTCCAAGGCCATGGAGGTCTGGATAGAGAATGTAGACTCCATGATCAGAGGAGTCTCAGAAGAACTGGACAGGGGCTCAGTAATCCAGGAGCTGAAGCTGGTGGTGGCCTTCCTGGGGAGGCTTCAATCGACCTTATTCACCTGTCGGCCCGGACTATGCTGTCCTCGGTCACAGCCAAGCGGGCCTGGTGGTTGCTCCCCTGGTTCGCTGACCCAGCATCCAAGCAGGCCTGGTGTAGGATCCCCTTGAAGGGTCCTCGCTGTTTGGTGACAAGCTGAATAGCGCCATAGCCCGGGCCACAGGTGGGAGGTCGGGCTTCCTGCCTCAGGTTAGGCATCTGTTCAATCAGAAAAGGCCTCAGCACAGAAGACATAGTACTGAGCGTTCAAGGGAAGCATGCTCTTAAAGGCCCGTCCAAGATATCAGAAGGAATTGGAACAGAAGACGTGTGAGTGTTCCTACAAAGCTGCAGGATCGCCTCCTATTCGTCCGCCAGGGTGCCATGGACAGATCACCGCCTCCGTGCGGCCAGCCCTCACGCTCTAGGTATGTGGGGCATGAGAAGGGGAGGGCCAGGTCCACGTGCACATGGACTGATTCCCTAAACATCAAATTCTCCCTTCTCCTGTTTTTAGCCCTTCCAGGTCAGACCATCAGCTTACTGTCCAAGATGACAGGGACCTTCCTAGGCCGCATTGCCCACCTTCTTCATCAAGGTCCAGACGTGACTCTCCATCTAGGACCCAACATCAGAGGAGATGTTCCCATTCCTCCTCCCAACAGAGGAGATGTTCCCATTCCTCCTCCAAACACCACACCCACCACCACGACAGCTGTTTTGATCACAGATCCTGCTGGGGTTGTGGGACCCGGGTCCCGGAAGTCAAGTCCTTATGTGACCCTTCTTATGCCAAGGCGGTCGGGAAAAAGATGCTGAAAGCCGGCAAATGGGGACGCTGGTCAAACGGGTGGTGCAACAATCCCCCAAAGAGTGGGGTACATCTTACATGCGGAGCCAGTCCACCACATTATCTGGCTCCCTGGCTGACAAGGCCCAGGAGGATCTGGGCCCATTCCAGCCTTATGATTCCTCCCCTGATTCCTCGCACAGCGAGATGGAGGGAGATGAGTTTATCGGAGGCTTCGACTTCACCCTGGTTTCTCCACTAATTAAGGCGGTCAAAGAGGCCCTTAAGTGGGAAGACTCTTCTACTCCCCTGGCTATACAGAAGAAATTCTTTAAGCATCTGAAGAAAGAACATTTAAATTTTCCACTCCTTTCTGAATTAAAGAATATTATTGACAAGCAATGGAGCAAGGTAGATAAGAAGACCTCTATGTCAAGTAGAACCTCCAGGTTATATCCCTTCAAGGCTGAGGAAGTGAAACATCTAGAAAGCGCTGCCCTCGTAGATGCGGTATCCTTTGAAGATGGGCTTGAGAGAAGAATAGATCAAGATCTTAAAAGGATTTATGGGTCAGCTGGGATGGCTTGCAAACCCGCCTTGGCCCTTGCGGCCATGTCCAAGGCCATGGAGGTCTGGATGGAGAATGTAGACTCCATGATCAGAGGAGTCTCAGAAGAACTGGACAGGGGCTCAGTAATCCAGGAGCTGAAGCTGGTGGTGGCTTTCCTGGGGAGGCTTCAATCGACCTTATTCACCTGTTGGCCCGGACTATGCTGTCCTCGGTCACGGCCAAGCGGGCCTGGTGGTTGCTCCCCTGGCTCGCTGACCCAGCATCCAAGCAGGCCTGGTGTAGGATCCCCTTGAAGGGTCCTCGCTGTTTGGTGACAAGCTGGATAGCACCATAGCCCGGGCCACAGGTGGGAGGTCGGGCTTCCTGCCTCAGGTTAGGCATCTGTTCAATCAGAAAAGGCCTCAGCACAGAAGACATAGTACTGAGCGTTCAAGGGAAGCATGCTCTTAAAGGCCCGTCCAAGATATCAGAAGGAATTGGAACAGAAGACAGGCATCCTTCCAGAAGCCGGCTAGGAGCCAGGCGTCCAGTGGACGAAAGCTGGCTAATCAATTTTGAGTTCGGGCCTGCTAAGGCTAGTCAGGTGGGGGCGCGTCTGCTTCTCTTCCAACACGTCTGGGAAAAAGCAATCTGGAACCAGTCCAGCACCTGATATACTGTACTTAGTTCCACACAGTAGAAAGTTCCATCTCTCTCCCCGTGGAAAAGATTCCAGTCATTCAAGGAAGAATTTCATGAGCTCCGAGCTCTTCACACCTAAAAGCCTTGCAATGCTTAAAGATTATCGAAACAATGGTCTCTACGACCCCCATGGTTAACTGGTCTCTGGGGAGATTATGCTCTTTTCAGATAGGGTTTCTTCAACAATGGAATTCGGGGGACAACAATTCACATAACTTCATGAGGAACAGCCTCTTTTGGTGTCTCCAGTGCAGAAATCTGCTCACCTGCCACTCCATCTCGCGGGTCACGGTCTTGACCGATGCCAGTGGTGCTGGTTGGGGAGCCCTTTGCGGGTCAGAACTTGCTCAAGGCAAATTGGGTGCCCGTCTTCACAACCCGGGCTTGAATGTCCTGGAGTTACGGGCAGCCTAGTCTGCCCTCCATTCTTTCACTCATCTCCTGAAGGGGAAGTCTGTTTTACTAAAGATGGACAACGCCACAGGGGTCTCATATGTGAAGAGACAGGGGGGCACTCTGAGCTCTACCCTGCTCCAACTCCAGCCCATCAAGTCTTGGGCTCAGAAAAATCTGGCCAACATTTCAGCAGTCTTCGTTCCTGGAGTCTAGAATGTCCAAGCGGACTGTCATGGACATACTACTTCCGGACCTGCAACAGGGCTCAGGCGCATCCCCACCAACATGTTCCCAGTAACGAACAGGCGTGCGCCAATGCGCATGTGCCGAACGCGGAGATCGCACGCACAGTGACGCGGCTTTGGCGCCCAGTGGCCTTTAAGAGGGGCTTCCACCATTCAGCTCTTGCTGTTTGATCTGCAGCTTCACCTGTGACCTGTTCCTGTAATCAGCATCCGATCACCTGACCTGGCTCTCTGACCACGCTGCTGTCTCCAATCCTGAACCTTGGCTTTCCCTGACTCTGATTCTGTTTACCTGCCTGCCTGATCTCCTGTTACCAGAAACCAGCCTGAACTTGACTATTCCTTGCCTGCTGATTCTGTTGAACTGATCCACTGTGTATGACCCGGCTTGTCTGACCTTGCTTCTGCCTGCTGTGTGCACCCTGCTGACCTGCATCCAGCTTACCTGCACCCTGCTGACCTGCATCCAGCTTACCTGCACCCTGCTGACCTGCATCCAGCTTACCTGTACCCTGCTGACCTGCATCCAGCTTACCTGCACCCTGATGACCTGCATCCAGCTTACCTGCATCCTGCTGACCTGCATCCATGCATGGGGTTTGTTGTCTCACTTCTGCTGGGAGAACCACAAGTCTGGGCTCATCACCTGCTGGAAGAACACCATGTTTCTCTGGACTCTTTGTCATCCTTCTTCGACACAATGTCACTCTTATATGATGACCCCCAACGAACTTCCACTGCCGAAGCTGCACTTAGCACGCTCCAGCAGGGCCGCAGAGTGGTCGAAGATTATATAACGGACTTTAGACGCTGGAGAGCAGATACCCAGTGGAACCATGCAGCTTTACGCCACCAGTTTCGCCTAGGCTTGTCAGAAGGACTAAAGGATGAACTGGCTCGGGTCGGTGTACCAAATTCCCTGGTATCCTTGATGACACTAACTATTCAGATAGACCGTCGTCTTCGGGAACGCAGGATTGAGAGGGTGACCCAGCAGACTCAACCAACTTGGATGTTACCCCAAGTGCCTACGACCTCTCGTCCTGTTCCCCTTAGACCGGTCCCAGTTAATTCTGCACCAACCAAACTAATACCGGACTTTCGTAAATCTAGGCAGGTCGGACTAATGAGACCCGCATTGTCTGCCAAGGAACGTCTACGTCAGCAACAGCTCAGCCTGTGTTTATACTGTGGGGGACCGGGCCATTATGTACATTCGTGTCCTGCCAAGTACCGTAGATCTTCATCCATCCCACCACACAGTCACCCAGCTCTCTCTACTCACCTGGCTATTCCCATCACCCTTCAGTTTTCTGGAAAGCCTGTGTCCGTTACTGCAATAATAGACTCTGGTGCATGCAGTTGTTTTATTGATTTGAACTTTGCCAACCAACAACGTATTCCACTCCAGCACAGGGCTCAAGGACTTTCCGTTTTCTTGGCAGATGGATCCCGTATTAAATCTGGCCAGGTGACTCAAGAGACTCCCCCACTGCCTGTAATTACTGTCTTGAACCACAAGGAACTGCTTAAGTTTGATGCTATTGCTTCCCCTCTGTTCCCGATCATCTTGGGTCTACCTTGGCTTCAGGCCCACAACCCGCAAATTGACTGGGGCTCCGGAGAAATCAGGTTTCAGTCCCTCTACTGTCAAGAACATTGTCTGCCCTTACCTTACAAGATATCTGGCCCCTTGCTGTGTCTGGAAGCTGACTTAGAATTACGCTCAGCAGTACCTGAACAGTATCACGAGTTCTTAGATGTTTTTAGTAAACGAGGGGCAGAGACACTTCCTCCTCATTGTTCCTACGATTGCCCGATTGAGTTACTGCCCGGAGCTGAAATGCCCTTTGGGCGAATTTTCCCTCTGTCTGAGCGGGAGTTGGAGGTTTTAAAGGAATAGGTTGACGAAAACCTTAAGAGGGGGTTCATCCGGCCATCCACCTCTCCGGCTGGGGCAGGGATCTTTTTGTGGAGAAGAAGGACCACTCATTGTGTCCTTGTGTGGATTACCGGGAGCTAAACAAGGTCATGGTCAAGAACCGGTATCCCTTACCCCTGGTACCTGAGCTTTTTCAAAGATTAAGAACTACTGTTGTGTTCACCAAACTCGATCTTCGTGGGGCCTACAATTTGGTTCGCATTCGTGCAGGGGACGAGTGGAAAAACGGCCTTCCGTACCAGGTTTGGCCATTACGAATATCTGGTGATGCCCTTCAACCTGTGTAATGCCCCTGCTACCTTCCAGCACCTGATAAATGATATCTTCAGAGACTATCTGGACATTTTTGTCATAGCCTACTTAGACGATATCCTGATCTTTTCCTCATCCTTGAATCAGCACCGGAAACACGTCAAGATGGTACTCTGCCGACTCCGTCAGCATGGCTTATACGTCAAACCAGAAAAATGCGAATTCGAGCGGCAGAGTATCCAATTTCTGGGCCTGGTAATTTCCACAGAAGGGTTCAAGATGGACCCACAAAAGGTCACAGCTGTTCTGGACTGGCCTGCACCCTCAGATAAAAAGGGGGTGCAACGTTCTGTTGGCTTCGCCAATTTTTACAGAAGGTTCATCAAAGGATTTTCTGCAATTATCTCCCCGATCACCCAGTTAACAAGACAAAACGTCCGATTCCAGTGGAATCCCCAGGCTCAAGCTGCCTTTTCTACCCTAAAGGGACTCTTTACCTCTGCCCCCATCTTGAGCCATCCGGATCCCTCTCTTCCTTACCTACTCCAGGTTGATGCCTCAGAAACAGCTGTGGGGGCATTTATTTCTCAGCGCCAAGGACTCAAGGATCTCATGCACGCCATAGCTTTCTTCTCTCGGAAGCTTTTGCCTGCAGAGAATTACGATGTGGGGGACCGTGAACTTTTGGCCATTAAAGCCGCACTCGAAGAATGGCGATACCTGCTAGAGGGAGCGGCACATCCCATACTTATCTACACGGATCATAAAAATCTGGAATATTTACGAACTGCCAAACGTTTGAAGCCGCGTCAGGCACGATGGGCGTTATTCTTTTCCAGATTTTCATTTCACATCACCTACCAGCCAGGATCAAAGAGCATCAAACCTGACGCTCTGTCTCGGATGTACGATGACCCCAAGGAAACTTCAGTTCTGGACACCATCTTATCTGAGGGAAACTTTCTGCTTTTCCAGACAGACCTGATGTCCGGTCTAAAACAAGCCTCAGAGGGGGTGTCCGGTCCTCCAGGATCAATCTTGATACCCAGGGATGGGATGCTTTGGAAGGACAGCAAAATTTTTGTGCCAGAAAGTTGCCGGACAGAAGTGCTGAGCCTGTGTCATGACCACCCACTGGCCGGACATTTTGGGGTTCACAAGACTCGTGAACTAATCCAGCGCATGTTTTGGTGGCCGAAGCTTGAGGAAGATTGCAAGGACTATGTTAAGTCATGTGTCATCTGTACCCAAAGCAAGTCTGCCAGGACCAAGTCCTGGGGCCTCCTCAGACCACTACCAATTCCTGACAGACCCTGGAGCATGATTGCCATGGACTTTGTAGTGGAACTACCCCCTTCTGAAGGACATACAGCTATCTTTGTAGTGGTTGACCGTCTGTCTAAGATGGCCCACTTCATACCCCTAAAGAGTACGCCGTCTGCTTTGGAAACTGCCCGGGTGTTCATCAGGGAGATCGTTAGGCTGCACGGGGTACCAACCAACATTGTATCTGACAGGGGAGTCCAGTTCACCTCCCGCTTCTGGAGGTCACTATGCCAAATTATGAAAATTGAACTTTCCATGTCATCTGCTTTCCACCCCCAGACTAACGGACAAACTGAAAGGACGAACCAAACCCTGGAACAGTACATCCGTTGCTTTACCTCATTTGTCCAAGATGATTGGGTAGCACAACATTGTATCTGACAGGGGAGTCCAGTTCACCTCCCGCTTCTGGAGGTCACTATGCCAAATTCTGAAAATTGAACTTTCCATGTCATCTGCTTTCCACCCCCAGACTAATGGACAAACTGAAAGGATGAACCAAACCCTGGAACAGTACATCCGCTGCTTTACCTCATTTGTCCAAGATGATTGGGTAGCACTTTTGCCTCTAGCGGAATTTGCCTTCAACAATGCCAGCCATTCAGCCACAGGTCAGTCACCGTTCTTTGCGAACTATGGGTTCCATCCTGTCTTCCTGCCTAACATTATTCCGGAATCTCCTGTTCCAGCAGTACAAAGCACTGTCGAGTTCCTGGGTCGCAACAACAAGTTGTTGCAAGAAGCTTTGGCCAAGGTGCAGGCAGCCAACAAGAGGCTTTATGACAGGAAGAGGTGAATTACGTCTCCAACCAGGTGATCAGGTGTGGTTATCTACCACCAACCTCAAGATGGCTTACCCTTCAAAGAAGCTGGCACCCAGATTCATTGGCACTGTCAGGGGATCTAATTGACCAGACCGTGTGGACTGCACAGAGGAGACCAGAAACACATGTAAGTGAAATAATGGTGTTTATTAAATAAGTGACAAGTAAAAGGAATATAAACAGTGCAAAACCAACACAACAAACCCACTACAAACAACAATATATACAAGTAAATGGAGATACCGGAATCGTAAACAAAGCCAGGCCAAGGTCATACACAGGGAGGTCAGCAGATGGGCAAGGACGGGAAACCAAACAGGACAGGGAGAGGATGGATGGGATATAGGGCAGGGATCCAAGGTAACCAGGAACAGAAGGGACAGGGCCAGGAAGGGCTCAGGATAGGGATTGGATCAGATCAGATCAGGTCAGGTCAGGTCAGGACAAGGCAGATGCAGGCTCAAGGTCAAAATAACAGGCAGCAAGGTCAGAATGCAGGGAGAGAGCTCTTACTACAGGACCCAGGTGTTGGAAGACACCCGCTGGTGGACACTGGTACTGCGATCCAAGAGACCGATAGCGCCACCAACAGGTAAACCCTCTCATGACAGGCCCTTTCCCAGTTAAAAGGAAATTGAATGAGGTCTCCTATGAACTTACCCTGCCTGAGTCGCTCAAAGTGCACCCAGTGTTTCACGTGTCTCTGCTTAAACCCACAGTACCCGGCCCTTTCCCGAACAGAGGATTGGGGCCACCCGGACTCGTTATTATTAATAAGGACGAGGAATATGAGGTGGAGGCTGTCGTAGACTGCAGGAGGAGAGGTAACCAACTTCAATTTTTAATCAAATGGAAGGGTTATGGACCAGAGGAGAACTCATGGGAACCTAAGCAAAATGTGCATGCTCAAGAACTGATCCAGGCCTTCTTCCGCAGACATCCTCAGAAAAGAGCTCTTTTGGGCACCCGGAGGTTGCCCTTAAGGGGGGGGCAATGTCAAGGACATACTACTTCCGGACCTGCAACAGGGCTCAGGCGCATCCCCACCAACAGGTTCCCAGTAACGAACAGGCGTGCGCCAATGCGCATGTTGCGATCGCGGAGATCGCACGCACAGTGATGCGGCTTTGGCGCCCAGTGGCCTTTAAGAGGGGCTTCCACCATTCAGCTCTTGCTGTTTGATCTGCAGCTTCACCTGTGACCTGTTCCTGTAATCAGCATCCGATCACCTGACCTGGCTCTCTGACCACGCTGCTGTCTCCAATCCTGAACCTTGGCTTTCCCTGACTCTGATTCTGTTTACCTGCCTGCCTGATCTCCTGTTACCAGAAACCAGCCTGAACTTGAATATTCCTTGCCTGCCGAATCTGTTGAACTGATCCACTGTGTATGACCCGGCTTGTCTGACCTTGCTTCTGCTGTGTGCACCCTGCTGACCTGCATCCAGCTTACCTGCACCCTGCTGACCTGCATCCAGCTTACCTGCACCCTGCTGACCTGCATCCAGCTTACCTGCACCCTGCTGACCTGCATCCAGCTTACCTGCATCCTGCATCCAGCTTACCTGCATCCTGCTGACCTGCATCAAGCTTACCTGCATCCTGCTGACCTGCATCCTGCTGACCTGCATCCAGCTTACCTGCATCCTGCTGACCTGCATCCAGCTTACCTGCAGCCTGCTGACTTGTATCCAGCTTACCTGCACCCGGCACTCCAGCCAGTTCCAATGTCTCCCAGTGGACATCATCTCCAGTTCCAGAGAATCCACCAGGCACTCAGACCCCGCTGTGCTCCTACGGTCACTGTCCTCAACTCCAGTGATCTGGGAACAGGGAAAGGCTGGAGTCTCTCGGGTGTGCTTCAGGAGTAATTTCCTCCCTCATGGGCTCGAGAAGGGCAAGCACAAAAAAAGTCTGAGAGAATTTGGGCCAAGTTTGTCAAATTCTCATCCTCTATTCTCAGCTTTCCTCAATACAGTCTAAATCTGTCTCTGTCCATCAGCTCTCTCAGGGTCCAAGTCTCTGCCTTGTCGGCCTTCTCTGGTACATCGTGGCCTGTTCACCCTCTAACTCTGCAGTTTTTCTGTGGGGCAACAAGACTCAGGCCCCAAAGAAGACCAAGATTCCCCAGATGGGATCTTCCCCTGGTCTTCGACACACTGTCTTGACTAAGCCCTGCGGGATCTGCCCCGCTTTCTATTAAGTACTTTTCTGCAAGAGTCGCCTTCCTTGTAGCCATCTACAGGTACTCACCAAGGCCGAGTTGCTGAGAGAGGTTCCCCTTGCAGCTGGGCGCACGATACCCTCTGGAAGTGGCACAGCGGGTATTGGGCACAAAGAAGCACGGGTCACCAGCAGGTAGCAGAGCAGCTGGAAGGTACTTCAAGTAGAGAAGTGATCCATGCTGGGTGGCTGACACCTCACTGGAACTGGCTAGGCAGGAGCTCGAGAAGAGACTGGAGATGAAGACTGGAGCCAGTTAAGAGGATGCTGAGGGTCAAACACAAAGGCAAACGTCCAGGAACAGGCCGGGGGTCAAACACGGGTAGTCAGGCAGAAGTAATCAGGCTAAAGCTCAAACACTGGGATAAGGCAGAAGCAAAGTCCAGGAGCAGGCGGGGGGTCAAACAAGGTGGATCAGGCAGGTAGAGAAGTCCAAAAGATAAGCTGAGGGTCAAACACAGGAGGGGTTCAAGGCGAGGTCAAGGTCGATCCAGGTCACAACAGGCAGGCACAGGTACACAGGTTCAGGAACAGGTTACAGGAGGTGAAAAGACAAACCAGCAATGATACCATACACAAGGATGACTTTTATAGGCCTGCCCAAGGGACTTCCGCTGTGCGCATGACAACGTTCATGTGCCTTATGGTACATCTCGCACCCACATGCGCCCACCCGCAGAGCTGTGTGTTTGGAAGCACGAACCTGTCGGATCGCGCACCCGCGCGTGCCGTAGCGCAACTCTTCTGCGCAGGTGCACAGGAAGGCACCGATGCTGGCAGGTCAAGCTTCTACTAGTCCTCTGACACCATCACTTCAGCTAAAAGGGTTTCTGAGATTGGGTCCTTGGGTCGTGAAGAACCATTCCTGACTTTCTTCCCAGACCAGTGGTCCTCATCCTTATGCTCGGCTCAAATCCAAAGTCTCTTCAGTGTTCCATGAGGACCAAGAAATTTTCCTATCTACATTCAGGACCCCAGGTTCTTCTGAAGTTCATCTTCTGGATGTAGGCGAAATGCTGAAGGAATACCTACGAGTAACTTCCTCCTTTAGACGCTCTGACTTCCTCTTTGCTCTGCACTCCGGCAACAACAAGGGGAAATGGGCTTCATCCAGAACAATTGCGACCTGGATCGTCCAGTCTATCTAGTAGGCTTATAGGGCTAAGGGCCTGGCTCCTCCAGAGGCAGTGACAGCACACTCTATCAGGGGTATGGCGGCTTTGTGGGCAGCAGCCCGTCATGTGGCTCCTGATGTCATCTACAAGGCGGCCTCATGGGCCTCCATTAATACCTTTATGTCACACTATTGCATAGAACCTGCTTCTCTATCCTCTTTGATCTTTGGTTTAAGAATCCAGTCAGTTGACGGGGAGAATTAAACTTCTTTTTATCAGCATACCCACCCCTGTGGTTTGGTTAGTTATTTCCCACACGTAGTCTGCCATGAAGTCTGTCAGGAAAACAGAAAATTTATTACCAAATAGTTACCGTAACTTTCCTTTCCGGTTGGACTCCATGGCATACGGCATTTGGTCATGAGTTGGCTAATTACGGAAGTCTCTAGTGGTGAGCTTAAATTTATGGGAGTGGGGTCCTATAGCATTGGAGAGGAGGCGGGGTTAATCCACACGTAGTCTGCCAGGAAGAGAATGTTTACTGACATAGATGTTTTTCAAAAAAAGCAATTAAAAAAAGAAGTGACTTATATAAGAAAATTTGCTGGAGTGCTGTTTTGCTTGGTATACACCTGGTTTAAACTTTTGTTAAAAGAGAACTATGGCCCAACCTTTTTTGGCCTTAGTTCTCTTTTTGTTCACAAGATGACATATAGTATGTTCTCCTGTGACAAAAAAACTCATGTGCATGTGGCGGGCTATTGCCCACTATCAGGGCCGCTGATAGAAATGATGGGGCCCCTTACAGCCTACCTGACGGGGCCCCCTTCAGCCCCACCCCTGGCCCCTATACAGATAGGCTAGGGTATACATAAAGGCTAAATTGTGGGCGTGGCTAATTTAAAAATATGCGCCACACAGAGCTGGAAAATGGACGTGGTTTAAATTACGCTTAATTATTGGGCATGGCTTAAAGGGGTGTGGTTAGTCTAAGATGACTGTGTATAGGATGCAGATGATACTGTGCTGCACTGTCCAATTTGTCACATTCAAACAGTTCTACATGAAAAAGAAGATGCCCTTTATGTAAGCTAAGCCCACTTTAAAAAAAAAATAAAAAATTCTAAACTTTTAATGAGAAGTAATATTTTGTCTAAGGGCCAGTTCACACCATGCCTGCATCTGAATTGCAAAGGAATGTGCTGTGGATTCCCGTACAATTTAACCTGCATGCAAAACGCACTGCTTTTGTGATCTGCAGCAGGTGTCAATAAAAAGTTAATGACACCTCAAACGCAGGTCGAAAACGTAGTGTGTTTGCCCTACACCTGCCAGCCCTGGATCACCATGTGATCTGGTTGCAGTGCATGTTAAAAAGTAGTGCATACACTCCTTTGGTGCATTGCAATTTTAGTCCATTCAAAATGAATGAGCTTGAAATTGCACTGCACAGACCCACATGTGAATTGCACAGGAACGCACAGTGCGTTCCTTTGTGATTCAGTTTAAGGCATGGTGTGATCCAGTGATCTAAAAATTTAGACAGAAGTAATAAAAAGTGGGGTTTGCTGACATTGATGGCATCTCCTTTTTCATGTAGCACTTCTGTGAGAAATTGGGCAGTGCAGTTTAAAACCCAATTTCTCACAGTCAGGACAGCTGTGCTACATGAAAAACCAGACATTAGACTTTACATTGCAGTTAATGTGACTGGGCTAACCTACAGTCCCCCGAGAATCCAGATCCACTGCCACCATAATGCAGCTCATGTGTGCACAGTGCACACCAGAAGAACCTCGAAGCCGGCCACACCCCCTCCCGCCCACACAAACTACAATATCTCACAGTCAGGCTCAGCCTCTGCCACTGAGATGTTTTAGCCCAGAGTGAGTGTTCATTGAGAGCGGCTGAACAGCTGCTGAGGGAGGAGCGGAGAAGGGGGGAGTGGAAGAAAGACTTTTTATTTTTCTTCTGCAATCTGTTCAGATTGCTCGGGCCCCCCCTGGTGGCTGGGCCCGGTACTACTGGCTTATCAGCGGCCCTGCCCACTATATCCTGACAGCGCAGAGCCGCACTGTAGCCAGGACAGATGCCAACAATACTGTCGAGATCCAGCCTGTCGCCTGATTGACAGCTGTCTCTGCCTCACTAGAGCCAGCTGTGCCCGCCCCCTCCCCAGATTTCCTTCTCCGTCTGTTCTTCCAGTCAGCGCTAGAGAATTGGAAAGGGGGGGATCCCTGTGGGGGTGGAAAAACTATGCATGTGAAGTAAAACATCATGTACAATATCCACCAAATCTGCACAAACCCGGAACAAATAAATCTAGTTGTATGTAAGATTTAATAACGAGGTGTAAAGTGTGGTTTGACAACATATACCACTCGATGTCTCCTAAATCAAAGCGGCATAAATGTTTAATTTTGCTGTACAAACCAGCACAAACACGGCACAAACGAATGGCGCATTTGTTTTTAAAATTTAGCAACATGGGGTACAAAGTGGGCGGGGTTTCAGCAAATATAACGCACAATATCTCTGAAACGAAAGCGGCACAAACGTTTATTTTTGCATCCCATCCAGCACAAACATGGCACAAACGAATGGCACGTTTATTTTTAAAATTCTGCAACATGGGGTGCAAAGTGGGCGGGGTTTCAGCAAATATAACGCACAATATCTCCGAAACCAAAGCAACTCAAACGTTTATTTTTGAAGCACAAACGCGGCACAAACGAATGGCACGTTTGTTTTTAACACAAACACAAACTTTTATTTTTGCGGTACAAACTAGCACAGACATGGCACAAACGAATGGCGCATTTGTTTTTAAAATTCAGCAATATGGGGTGTAAAGTGGGCGGGGTTTCAGCAAATATAATGCAGAATATCTGCAGAATGCAGAATATCTCAGCAACCAAAGCCGTACAACGTTTATTTTTGTAGCACAAACCAACACAAACGCGGCACAAACAAATGACGCGTTTGTTTTTAAAATTCAGCAAAATGGGGTGCAAAGTGGGTGGGGCTTGCATTAAATTGAATGTTTAATATCTCAGAAACCGCACAGGCACAAATCAGCACAAACGCGGCACAAACGAATGGTATATTTTTATTCAGGTTTTACAAACATGGGGTGCCAACTTCACACAGCTGGAAAAAAGATGTGAAGGGCCGAGTGGCGCTACCTATATGTCAAATAGTGCTCTGCCAAATCACTCTATAGTGGCTAAGTATTAAAAGACACAGTGTTATTGTGGAATAAATTATAACAAAACAGTTTCCATAAAGGTGGTAGTGTAATAGTTATCACACCTCACCTACCCCAGTAGGTGAGTACTAAAACCCTCTAAGTGTGGACACCAATCCGACCCAGGAGAAGTTATCAATAAAAGTGTAATGGCTTACAAATTAGTGTATAAAACATACAGACATGAATATCATGATAGTATAGTGATCCTCTGCTTGTGATAGTGCGTATAGTGTCCTAACCAAAAATACAGTCTGTGAGTAAACCCAAAAACCAAATCCTAATAAAAATGCAAAGAATCGCACCAAAAAACAAAACAGTTATAAAAAAATCACACCAAAGTCGCACCAAAATGTAATTATCGCACCATATACAAAAACATATAAGTGTATACATATAGTGTCCCAATCATAAAATCAAGGTGTATATAAACCTAAGAAGCAAAAAAAAACAAAAAAATGCAAAAAAAATCGCACCAAAAAACAGAAAAAATGCCAAAATCGCACCAAAATTAAAAATTCCACCAAGATGCAGTTTATCGCACTGTGTACAAAGAACACATAGGTGCATTCATCCCAATGAAAGTCACTGTTCGTGTTTAGAGGAATTGTAGCAGGTGACTTTAGTGATCACAGAAATCTTGACAGGTGACTTGCATGCCCTCAAGGGTCCCCACTCACCAGATCCTACTACCCCTACAGGGGTAATGCGCATGTAGCTCCTTAGGTTGGCAGATAACCACTGGTGTCAGCCTTTGCAGTTCCTCGAGCAGCCTTGGGATATCCGGGTTGTGGTAGATGTAATTTTCATAATCCTCATGAAAAAAGAGAAATTGGCTCCCATAGTGCAGTATAACCAAAACTTCCGTTTATTAAAAGGTTATTAAAAAAAAAAAAAAATTGTATATAAGCAAACAGACAAAAAATGCAGTTCATGCAGTGTAATGCCTAGTCCCATAGGGGCTGCACTTGCCGGTATAAAGCATAGGCAACCGAGCTGTAGGTGGACAGTGTGCACTCTGGTTGCGTTCCACCCACTCGCTCAGCTTCTTGGAAGTTACGTGATGTGCGTAGTGATGCGTATGCGTTTCGTCATAGACGTCTTCAGCGGCGATCTTGGTGGAATTTTTAATTTTGGTGCGATTTTTGCATTTTTTCTGTTTTTTGGAGCAATTTTTTTGCATTCTTTTGTTTTTTTTCTGCATCTTGGGTTTATATACACCTTGATTTTATGATTGGGACACTATATGTATGCACTTATATATTTTTGTATATGGTGCGATAATTACATTTCGGTGCAACGTTGGTGCGATTTTTTTATAACTTTTTTGTTTTTTGGTGCGATTCTTTGCATTTTTATTAGATTTGGTTTTTGGGTTTACTCACAGCCTGTGTTTTTGGTTAGGACACTATACGCACTATTACAAGCAGAGGATCACTATACTATCATGATATTCATGTCTGGATGTTTTATACACTCATTTGTAGGCCATTACACTTTTGGTGATAACTTCTCCTGGGTAGGATTGGCGTCCACACTTAGAGGGTTTTAGTACTCAGAGCTGACATGTCCGCTGACATCCGATCCACTCAGATCCGCTGAATCCAGACGGATGTAAACCCTATTTTCCATCCATTTGGCAGATTGCATCGGATGAAAACGGACAGGCGGTCCGTTTTCATCCGATCTCCCATAGAGGAAAATGGGGCTCTGACGGGTCTGTCCCTGCAAAGTGAGCAGAGACGGACCTGCCATCCACCGGCTCAGCGAGGATCAACGGATCGATCCCCCGCTGAGCAAGCAGAGTCAGTGAAAATGTACATTAATGTGTGAAAGGGGCCCTAGTGGCTGAGTTGTGTAATTGGTTGATGTATTTAATTCATTACAGTTGATCTACATGATAACAGTTGTGCTTTTAAATTATTTGTTATAAGCCATAATAATGTTATAAACCATAGTAATAATGACCAAAGCCTCTTTCACAGTGACGATCCGTTCAGGTCCGCCTGTCAGTTTTTTAGGCGGACCTGAATGGACCCTCTATAGATCTCTATGGAGCGTCGGATGTCAGCGGTGACATGTCCGCTGACATCCGACCCGCTCCGATCCGAAAAAGTGTAACGGAGGAAAAACCTACTTTTCCATCCGTTTTCGAATCGGGTGACGACGGACTCTACGGTCCGTCATCATCCGATCCCCCACAGTGTGCAGAGACAGACCTGTCATCTTCCTGCTCAGCGGGGATCAGCGGAGCGATCCCCACTGAGCAAGCGGATGTTCACGGGGTGCATCATCATGGATCCGTCCCGTGTGAAAGAGCCCTTACAGTTGATCTACATGATAACAGTTGTGCTTTTAAATTATTTGTTATAAACCAGTAATAATGGCCTCGGCCAAATAAAGTTATGTTTTTTCATCAATAAACTGATTGTTTTGGTTTTCTTTATGTCTGGGCCATGCTGTCCGCGATCCTATTATCATCACAATGGCAGCCTTTCTTAAAACAAAAATGCTTTTGGTTGCTAACTAATAGTACACTCAGCAAGTTCCTATGGGGTAAACATTTGCAACACACCAAAAGAATATGAAATTTATTCCACCTGATTTAAAAAAATATACCAAATCAAGAGGCCTACCCTTAAACACACAAATATGCATCAAGGTCCCCCATAATGTTCCATGTAACTGAGCCTAAATCTCTGAGAACCTAATTACATTTTATTTCATACTAAAAGTAAAAACTTAAAAAAAGATATATCTAGAAGTGTATATTTACATTTTGTAGTGGTGTCATGCTTTTACTAGTTGGCTATCATCTGGACAGCACAAAGGATAATACTATATTATATTAAGAAGGGGGACCTACCATACCTTGAGACACGTGCATCTGTGCATAATACCTTCTATCCAGCATGAAAATCGTGGTATTAACACTCAGTGCAGTAGAACATTGAATAAACATTAGCCACATTTAGTGCAGTAAAACAGGTCACTGTAGGTGTTGATTGACCTAAAAGTGTATATAAATTTGGGACTGCAGGTATATCTTCCTGGAATATTTTGTTAATTGACAATAAATCATTCTCTATGCACTAAAAAAGGTGGTTGTCCTTTATTTGCCAGGGATGTTTAAGGGGCAAGAATTCTCTTTTCAGTTACTTGTGTAACTTAAGTTAATCAAATCTTTGTAACTGTTGGTAACTTCTGGATACCATAAACAAACATAATCTGGAGCAGCTCTGCCTAGAAACCAATCAGCTTCCAGGTTCTTTTTGTCAGTCTAGGTCCACATCTATGTGGTTGCAACTGATGTGGTTTTTAGGCGTGTTTCGCATTTTTAAATGTGCTTTTTTTATACATATTTGCATGCAGTTTTCATGCATTTCACTTTTTTTTTTCTTTTTAAAACACACTGTATAGAGCTGGTAGCTAGGGAGCGGGTCGGGAAGCCGGCTGTCACGTTCTTAACAACCGATGAGTAATCAGCTGTCAGCGGGATTCCCCGCTGACAGCTAAATGTTGAGAAAAAAGAATTGATGGCAAAAAAAAATGGAAAAAAACGGTGTGGGGTCCCCCCTAATCCATACCAAGCCCACCGCACCTCTGGACCCGAAATAGCAAAAACAAAAAGCTCCATACTCGACGAAGGCTAACCACCAACTGCCCACTCCTCCATCTGACAGTTCTTAACCACTTCTGGACCGTTTTATGTCACTACATTGAAGAGGAATACCATTGTTATGGTATCAGCTAGCTGCCATAACCCTGGTTTCCTCTTCAAGAGCGGGCGGACCATTTCAAGATAAAAGTGGTTTCTGCAACGGATTTGCCGCAAGATCACTTTTATTGGCGGCGGGAGAGGGGCCCCCTCCCGTTGCTCTCCGATGCCCTCCTTCGCTTACCGGAGCCGTTTGTAGTGGTGGAGGCGATCGGATCCTCTCCCTAGCCTGACAAGGAGATGAGTGAGAGGAAGATGTCTCTGACAGACACGAGTAGAGGAGAGCCGATCGGTGGCTCTCCTGACAGGGGGGTCTGCGCTGACTGTTTATCAGCGCAGCCCCCCCGCGGATGCCCACACTGGACCACCAAGGACACCACCAGGACCACCACAATAGATGGATCACCAGGGATGCCACCCTATACCGCCAGGGATGCCAGTAAGTGCCTAAACAATGCCAATCAGTGCCCACACATGCCAGTCAGTGCCAGTCAGTCAGTGCCAGATGTCTCCTCAGTGATTCCCAACAGTGCCATCTATCAGTGTCCAAAAGTACCACCCACCAGTGTCCATCAGTGCCACATATCAGTGCCCATCCATGCCCATCAGTGCCCACCTACCAGTGCCCACCCGTGCCACCCATCAGTGCTGCTTGTCAGTGCCCATCAGTGCCTATCAGTGCCACCTATCAATGCCCATCAGTACTGCATACCAGTGCCACCTATCAGTGCCCATCAATGCCACCTATCAGTGCCCATCAGTGCTACCTCATCAGTGCCAACTCATTGGTGCCACCTCATCAGTGCCTATTAGTGCAGTCTCATCAGTGCCTATCAGTGAAGGAGAAAACGTATTTATTTACAAAATTACAAAACCGAAGCAAAAGAAAAACCTTTTTTTTTTTCAAAATTTCCAGGTCCTGTCATGCTTTTTTCGATTACAAGGGATGTTTACATTCCTTGTAATAGGAATAAAAGTGACCCATTTTTTAAAAAAAGAACAGTGTAAAAATTAAAACTAAAAGGTAAAATAAATCAGAAAAAAAAAATTTAAACGCGCCCCGTCCCGCCGAGCTCGCATGCAGAAGCGACCACGTACGTGAACAGCGTCCGCATATGAAAACAGTATTCAAACCACACATGTGAGGTATTGCCGCGATCTTTAGAGCGAGATCAATAATTCTAGCCCTAGACCTCCCCTGTGACTCAAAGCATGCAACCTGTAGAATTTTTTTAAACGTCGCCTATCTAGATTTTTTAAGGGTAAAAGATTGTCACCATTCCACGAGCGAGGGCAACTTTGAAGCGTGACATGTTGGGTATTAATTTACTCAGCATAACATTATCTTTCACAATCTAAAAAAAAACTTGGGGTAACTTTACTCTTATTTTTTATTTCAAAAAAGTGAATTTTTTTTTTAAAAAGTGCACTTGTATGACCGCTGCGCAAATACGGTGTGACAAAAAGTTTTGCAAAAACCACCATTTTATTCTCTAGGGTGTTAGTACCATTAAAACATTATACATTTTTTTTTTCTAAGTAATTTTCTAGCAAAAAAAACTGTTTTTAACTTTGACACCAAATCTCAGAAAGAGGCTTGATCCGTAAGTGGTAAATAGGCAAGGGGCCGGGCCACCTGGTGAAATAACCTGGTGGCCCTGCCCCCTTGTGATGCCACCGACCCAGTATGCACAGAAGGGCCTGGTATGGATTTGAGGGGGGGACCCCACGCCATTTTTTCCGATTTTTTTTTTTTGCCAGCAACTTTGTTTTTATTTACAATCAATCAATATTTTATTATGGTAATCAATTCACATAGAAGTACAAGCGCTTTGTTTCCAACCAAAAGGATGGCCGCATGCTGACGTCATACGTCGCAGGTCCCTCAATCCCAATACTTTTCTTCATTTCCAAAAAAACTGTGGCACAAAATGAGGTCACTTTAGGATGTCTACTTTACAAAAATTATTAATTTGGGGGTGGTTGTACTGTCCTGGCATTTTAACAGAAAGTAAGTGAAACAGTTTTTTATTTTTTTTTATTCTTTTTTCCATTATATAGTAAAAGAATATAAAACCCAGTAGTTATTAAATACTACCAGAAGAAAGCTCTACTATTCTGAAAAAAATGTAAATAAACTTAATTTGGGTACACTGTTTGCATGATGGTATAATTGTCAGTTTATTACAGCAGTGGCCTGATAATGAAGGAGTATTATACGATGGTAATCAAGTGGTAAATACGCTTATGAATTCATGTTGGCTTCAGATGAAGAGAACCGATCCACACAAATTTGCTTTTAGCCTGAATTGTCCTCATTCACAAAACAAGGGTAAAGGTTTCTTTATATTCACTCACCTTTAGCTATGGTAAATGCATTATAGTATTGATTTATTAGTGGAAAATAAGCTATTCACTTTGCAAAAAAACTTGCACCAGAGCTTAGTGAATATGATGAAGCTTCACTTTGTCAAAACTACTCAATCATGTTCAAGGAAAAAAAAACAAACAGCATTTTTGCTTGTCCACAATTGGATTATGGAAATCATTAGAACGTCACCTCATTCACTAAGCTCTGGGGCAAATTCTCTTGCGAAGTGCAGCTTCCCTTGCAAAGTCTATTTGCCTTTAGTAAATCAGCCCAATGGCCCTGCTAAAAAACAATTAGGAAATTATAGGTGTGTCCAGGCAGTGTAGTTAAAATCATAGAGCTGGGTTGAGACAAGAAAACATGCTGGGAAGCAAAGGGTGAAAGTGATTTTCAGCATTCCATTCAAATTTTTCAAATGGCACAGTAGCTATTATAGTCCTACATCACCTCTAGTATGATGCAAAATTTGGAGAAGAAAACAACCACAAGGAATCTTTATCTGGCAGGTCAGCTACAGATATATGTCATCAGCATGTTGATCTCATTTCTCACATATGCTTCTGGAGGATGAATCTGATTGTAATTGAATGCAGTAGTCATGTCCCAACCATTTATAAAACCAACATTGATGTCTTTAAAGATAATTTCCATAATGAGATAGTGAACATATGCATGGAAATCACTCATTCCTTCAAATTCTCCTTCCATCTCACTTGTATTCTCTGTCTTGATGATAACTTTCGTTTCTGGGCTTCTCAGAAGCAGGCGCTCTATGGCACGTTGGATATTGTACAGCCTCTTAATGTAGTGGTGCACAGGGAATAACCTAAAATGCACCCCAATGTTGAAAGCAATCACGGTATACTGGTTTCCTCCTATTAAGTCAATTTCACGTGGAATAGTGCGCTCCTCTGTGAGGGTTGTGAATCCAAGATAAATAAATGGCCTTGCATGATGTTTCCAAAGAACATGGGTATTTCTTTCAGTGTCAACACCTAAATGCTTTCGTGACCATCCTCCTTCATAGACATTGAGAAATTTTATGTCTAGAAAAAAAAATTATACTGTGAGAATTTTGGTAGGCTTTGGAAATCTAAAAATGCTACTAGTAGATTCAAAATGCGGGTAAACATTGAGATAACATAGGACCAGAGATGGAAAAACATCCTAAAATCTGCTAGTTTGCCTGATTTTAAATGATGAAATGAGATCATACAAAACATATTCCCTAACATACTTCACCCTCACATATCTTTCACTTTTTGAAAAACACATCTTTTCCGGATGAAAATATTATAGCCAAATATATTTTCCTAAGCACAATGGGATACATTGGATTTTCTGGATTTCTTAAAAGGATTAGCATCATCAGCATCATGGACAGAGTAGAAAAATTATCAATCAAAAAGTAAAAATATATCTCACCTTAAAAAAAGACTTTTCCCAGGTACAACAAAGTATCAACATTTTGCTGCAATTTGATGCAATGCTGTAAGCCATAAATGTGTACAAGAAGCAGACCATGAAAAAAGTACTTCAATATCTTCAAAAACATTGACAACCCAGCAGGAAAAAAAGGATAAATGAAGAGACATCATTGCAGAATTACTGTGATGAAAAAACAGAAAAGACTAGGTAGTTGCTAGTTTAAAAAAAAGTAGCAGGGGGGGCAGGAGGCGGAGCCTAGCAGAGCAGACATGCATTGTTAGAGCTCCACACCGCTGAGGAGAGAAGAGAAGGACAAAGCGGAGCCTGCAGGCTCAAAAGGTATCCATTTGAACCTTTTTGCCCCAGGGAACAAACTGTGAAAGTTTGGGCAGGAAATATGGTACTGGAAGGAAACCGTGGCAGAAATAAAAATCACCTCACAAAGAGCTCACAGGCACTCACTGCAACTAAAGCAGCTCCAGTCACCTCACAAGATACAGCATCAGGGCACTCTCACAGACAGAAAATGTCACAGCAAGACTCTCCATTTGAGTCAGATACAGAACAAATCCTCTCACAAACTTCTCCACAAGCCTCCTCAGTATCCCCAGTAATATTATTACAATTTGAAAAGATGCTTCATAAGGCTTTAAAACAAACCTCAGACCAAATAACAAAAAGCCTAACCAAAGAAATAAGAGAGCTGGGAAACCGCACCGCAGCCTTAGAAATAAAAATGGATGAAATTGAAATTACAACCCAAGAAAATATAACAGAATTGGAACAATTAAAAAAAGAGAATTTAATACTTCAAACTAAGCTCGAAGATTACGAAAATAGAGCCAGACGTTCAAACTTGCGCATAAGGGGAATACCTGAAACTGTGACAGACCTGCAATCTACTATTACTGCTCTATTACAAGAACTAAAGCCAGATATCCCTATTGAACGTTTAGAACTGGACAGAGTACACAGAGCCCTCACAGCCAAAAAGAAAGATGGACCCCCACGTGATATAATCACAAAATGTCATTATTACAGAACGAAAGAACAAATACTAATTGCTGCAAGAGAAAAAAAGATCTTAATTTTTAAGGACACAATTATCAAATTTTTGCTGACCTATCCCAACTTACTATTACTAAAAGACGATCCATGAAACCCCAACTAATGGAACTGCAACGCCACAACATTATGTATCAATGGGGCTTCCCCTTTTCAGTCAGATTTAACTACCAAGGTACAATTTACAGAAGCAGATCAGCAGATGAACTACAACAAACCCTTTTAAAATTAAATCTGACAGAACCCACAAGCAGCAACTCTCCCACACGCAGAAGAAAGGCATCATCTTCACCTTCAGGCAGCACCCAGAAAATTTCAGAACAAAATGGGAATCATCATTCTCACAAAAGAGGCCGTTATGCCACATCATCCATGGACCAAGAAGATTCAATGGACTGACATCCTAATTCCTGATATCTCTTCATTTATTATACTAAGAGATGGTTCTCTATAAAAAAACTATATTTATAACTGAATGTAACTGCATTCTGATAGTCACACACTGTGTGGGATCGTTACATTCCAGTTATATTTCTTATTACTTCTGTTTCATATAGCCTTAGAATATATAAGTGAAATAAGGAAATTCATGTTCAGTTATATATTATCAGGTAATAACAATAGATTTATTACTTTTTAGGACAAATATGTTCAATAATCCAGAAGTAATGGAAGCTTTTTCTTTCTTTTCTTAAAACAAATATATTATTACCTAACTAGTTCCTAGAATTATGTTTTTGTTTATTCTAATCTGAAGCAATACAACCTCAATTTTATGAGTTAACATATCTAAACAGTTACATATGAATAAAATCTGTAATTGTTTACTCTAAAAGGGTTAAAATCCCAAAATAATTCAAACTATCTTCATCAATACCAAAGTTATTAACAGTACCTTTCTAACTGAATTATTTAGCCTAGGGCAAGACTAACCATATACAACCACCCTGGAATAAATAATTTCAACAAAAACTATATTCTGCACTCCAATTAATGAAACATCATTTTGATGTCTTTTGACATAGCACTTCTCTCCTGTAAGCGGAAGATCCGTGTACCCCCATTAGCCCTCCTCATTCTCCCAACCATATTATGTGGAAGTGTGACGAAGGCACTTATTCCCCTGAGAGAGATATTTATTCTCTTTCACGGGTAAATTGTGATTACTTGCAAAAAATAATTTATACAATGTATCATCTAATCTCATATGTTTTTTGTTTACTCTTTACTCCAGAATTCACTGGTTTCTTTTCTATCTATTCATCTCTTCAGTCCACACAGGTTGATCTGCGCAGTCAGCTCTGCATAACAAAAAGTAAGTCAAAACTATTTGATCTATTGCCCTGGCACCACTGAATATACTTTCCCTGAATGTTGAGGGATTAAATGTCCCTCAAAAAAGGACCAAAGCCTTCCGTACTTTCCATAACAAGAAGGCTCACATAGTATGCCTCCAAGAAACACACTTCACTAAAGATTCTACTCCAAAATATATTTCTCCTTTTTATCAACAAATTTACACGGCTTCTGCCTGTACCAAGCAAAGGGGAACTCTAATTGCATTTCACCGATCCACACAATTCACCTTATCATCAGAAATTAAAGACCCAGAAGGTAGATACCTAATACTCATGGGTTATATAATGGATACAGCAATCACAGTGATTTCCTACTACGCTCCTAACAAACAACCTACACCATTCCTCTCACATATATTACAAGTGATTAATACACACAAAATAGGAACAGTGATAATGTGTGGGGATTCGAACCAGGTCCTCCTCCCATTTCTAGATAAATCACCTTTTACACCATCCAAAATAACCTCTAGATTACCTTTTTCTCAACTTCTTTCCAAATACAATCTGGTAGATTCATGGAGAGAAAGTAACCCAATGAAAAAGAAATTCACTTATTTCTCGCACCCTCATCAAACTTTCACCAGAATAGATCATATTTTTCTAACAATAGGAATGATACCAGAAATTATTGCATCAGATATAATTCCGATTCCGTGGTCTGACCATAATGCAGTATACACTACTATAGCCTCAGCCATACCAAAAGCGCATGACCCAACGTGGTACTTACCGGATATAATGCTCAAACACCCACTACATCAGATGGCCATTGAACAAGCTTTAAAGGAATACATATCAATTAATAATACAACAGACATCTCCCCAATAACACTGTGGGAAGCTCATAAGCCTGTCTTGCGTGGTACAATACAAAGACAAATGGCACTATTTAAACGGGAATGCAAAAATCTAGCAAAAAAACTAGAACTCAATTTTAATGCAGCCTACATATCATTTCAAGATAATCCATCTCAGAGTACAAAATCTCATCTGGAAAAATCTAGATTGGAATACGATCTATTTCTCACTGAGTCAGTTGATAAATCCCTCAAACGCTCCAAACACAATTTCTACATGAATACAAACAAACCAGGTACATATTTGGCTCGGGCATTAAATTCAACTAACAAATCTTTCAAACCAATACGTTTGAAAATATCAAAAAATGTTTACACTTGTAATCCAGTTAATATAGTCCATAAATTTCACTCACATCTCGCAACTTTATACAAGACAAACAATGAATTTAATCCTACAGAGGCTGAATCCTTCTTCTCAAAAATAACCTTACCTGAGTTATCTCAGAATCAAAAAAGCAGTTTGGATGAGCCTATAACTATAGATGAAGTTGCTAACGCCATAAAAGACCTAAAACTTAAAAGACCAGGCCCAGACGGCTACTCGGCTTTATACTATAAAACATTCTCAGAAATACTCTCTCCCATTCTCACTGAAACTTTTAACAAACTTCTAGATGGACATTCTTTTCGGCAAGAAACACTAATGGCAATTGTTTGTATGATCCCAAAACCCCTTTCTGATGACACTTCCTGTGTGAATTATCGGCCTATCTCTCTGTTAAACCTTGATATTAAATTATTAGCAAAAATAATAGCAAAACGCCTCAATAGCATTATAGGTAAATTAATACATAGAGATCAAGTAGGCTTCATGCCAAATAGACAGGCAGGCGATAATATACGCAGGGCAGTGTTATTGGCACATATTGCTAAAAAACGGAAAATCCCTTTATGTTTTCTATCTCTCGATATTAAGAGGGCATTTGACACAGTATCCTGGCAATATATGCAATATTCATTACAAAAATGGGGTTTTGGACCCCACTTTTTAACATGGATCAAAGCATTATATAATAAACCCAAAGCCTATATAAAATATGCTGGATAAAAATCTGAAGCCTTTAATATCGAAAGAGGTACCCGACAGGGTTGCCCATTATCTCCCTTATTATTTGCCCTTATACTCGAACCCATGGCCCAATACATCAGAACAAACCAAACTATAACTGGCATTGAAGTAGGAGGTATTACACACAAATTATGTATATTTGCAGATGATATATTACTTGTTCTATCATCACCACAGGTCTCTGGTCCTAACTTAATACCAGCTCTTGATGGATTTGCAGCCCTATCCGGCCTTATGATTAATCCTAAGAAATGCCTAGTGCTTAATATTTCACTCACAAACATGGAATTGATCCCGGCTAGGGCTGCACTCCCATTCACATGGGCAGAAAAATCAATCCCATATCTTGGAATTCATTTAACAGCATCTCATTCTGACTTATTCTCAACCAATTATCCTCCTGTATTAAGACAGATCACAAATCTAATAAAACAATGGTCGCAACTTCCTTTATCCTGGATAGGGAAGATTAATGCAATCAAAATGACTATTCTACCCAAATTGCTTTATCTATTCAGAGTCCTCCCTATTCCAATTCCTTCCTATTTTTTGAGAATAGTACAAAAAAGAGCAACTTCGTTTATATGGGGCTCTTCTAAACCACGTATACCTATACACACACTACATCTTCCCAAAAATAAAGGAGGCCTGGGATACCCTAATTTTACTAACTACTACAGAGTAGCACATTTGGCCAGTCTGTCCAAATACCATGCAAAACAGGAAATGCCATTATGGGTATTTATAGAGGCTTCAGAAAATGACCCTCTATTAATATCAAATTTATTATGGCTTGATCCTAAAGACCGCTTTAAAATTCATAATCCCATAACTAAACACTTCTTATCTCTCTGGGATAAACTAAAAACCAAATATCAGTTACAATCTCCACACAATCCTCTCCTTTCTTTTATCAGAAATCCGTCCTTTTATCCGGCATGGATCTACCCAAATTCTTTTAAAGCTTGGACAACATCAGGCATTCAGACACTAAATGACTTCATAGCATCTAAATCATTCCTTTCATTCCCATCGCTTAGAGAAAAATATGATCTACCAAACTCTGAGATATTTAGATATCTCCAAATCAAAAATTTCTATACACCATTCCTAAAGGGGGATACACCATTATCCCAATTATCCATTTTTGAATCAATCTGTACAAAAGATCCATTTGCTAAAGGTACAATTTCATCACTTTATAATCAATTATATGGAGTAGCAAATCTTAATAGACCCTCTTACGTTCAGAGGTGGGAGGAGGACCTGGGACGAACTTTAGAAGACACGGACTGGTCTAACTCTAACATATGGCTCACATCTAAGTCATCTTCACCCAACATCTTAGCACTGGAGACAAATTATAAAGTCCTAACTCGCTGGTACCTTGTACCCGCTAGAGTGGCAAAATATTCACCTAATACCTCAGCTCTTTGTTCTCGAGGATGCCCAGAAATAGGCACATATTTACACATATGGTGGACGTGCCCAGTAATCCAAACCTTCTGGAAGGAAGTCTTTGTGATTGCATCTAAAATATTTAAAAAAATAATACAACCAGATCCATATTTAACTTTACTTAATCTAAAACCGGAATGGTTAACACTCTCTCAATTCAAACTTATGATCCAACTAATAACGGCTGCAAAACAAACAGTGGCCAAGGCATGGAAATCTCCTACATTGGTACTAGCAGAAACAATTCACAGAATGAATAATACAATGTCCCATGCTAAGATGGTAGCCATCGATCAAAATCAAATTCCAAAATGTGAAAAACTTTGGCACCCTTGGATAAAACAATAGTTCCTGTCAAACTTCAATGACTCTGTCCTGTTGCCATGGTAACAGATTAAATGACTTACAGAGACACCCATTCTAAGGCTTCAAAGAGAACTAAAAAGAATAATAAACTGACGAGCGGGACAACCTTGTGGACCATACCTCTACCTTTCAACCCTTTTTCTTCTTTCTCTTTCCTTTTCTCCACCTTACGATTAAAGCTCATTATCAGAATTTATTTGACCTATATACACTCTACTTGTAAACAATATGTATAGTAGGTATAAATCATTTAAATACCTACAAAAGTAACTAAGGAAATGATATATATCTTTAATTTAGGTTTACGTGAACCCAATATTTGAAAATTCATGATATTTACCTATATAAACCCTACTGTAAAACAATGAGCTTACTTTATAGATCCTTGTAAACTTACTTTATGTATCTTTATAACATTGTATACTCAATAAACTTCTTTTGACAAGGAAAAAAAAGTAGCAGTACAGTAGCGGCAGCAACACAGCATCATTGTTTTGATCCACCCACCAAAGCTGTAACATAGGGTCTATTATTAAGTTCTGGTGGGCGGAGCAAAACATCAGGGGGCACGGCTGTGGCGGAAACTCATGGGCTGAGGCCATTTTCAAGTTTACACTAGGTTGGCTGGACAGATGTGCGGCACGTCTTTGATTTTATACATGCATCACTTTGGATGAGCACCTTTGGCAGCCTGCACCTTTTCTCCCTGGTGACTGTAGGACTTTGGTTTCCCTAGCTTTATTGGTTTTCATAATCTAGCACCTAAGGTCTCAGCTGAGTTGCGGCCCTCAGATTGAAGATGTTACTAAGAGATATATAGAGTTTGTCTGTCTCTGGCTTCAGTACCTTCCAGCATAACCTAACTAACCTGGAGCAATCATGTAGATTAGAAAGCAAGAACCTCTTATCTGCAATTCAGCAATGCATAAATTATTAAAGTCATTGCAGCAGCATGACAACTTGTTAACCAGTATTTTCAGAAAATAGGAAAGCATTGCCAAATACGTAATATCTCTTTTTTCTTCTTTTTGGAGGAAAAAATAATAAATGCATAAATACAGTATTTGCAGGGAAAAAAATGTGAAGTTAAATTTTTTGCAACTAAGCCCGCAAAGCATGGCAACCTTGATCAGTGGAGATTGGGGGGGGGTCCCATTTGCACCATGTTACACCCTAAATACAGACCTAACATGCAACATTTGGGAAAAGGTTAGCTTTCAAGTAAACAGTTTTATGTACTTAAATTGCAACTGTGGCTAGGCTAATGACATTCAAGTATTTATACATACTTAGAGGAGCTCCAGGCTCCTTCGGAAAAAATTAAAAGTCAGCTGCTACATTTACCTGTCCTGGAATTCCCCTGTGTCTTCACCCCAGCCGATTTTTTAATCGGCTCTTGGGTGCTGCCACCACCATTTCTTGTAAGGGAAACCGCCAGGGAAGCCTTGCAGCTTCACAGCTGGCTCCCTACTGCGCATGTGCGAAGCGTGCTGTGCTTTATGAATGGTGGGAGAAGGAGGGCAAACTCCCGGGTGACTTTGCCGCAACAAATTCATCCAGAAGTGGGAGCGGGCACCTGTCAAAATTAGGTACAAGCTCCCCCCTCCCCTCCAAAAGGTGCCAAATGTGGCAGCAGGGGGTGGGAGGAAGAAAACAAGCAGAGCTTTCCTTTTTTGGTGGAGCTCCGCTTTAAGCAGCGAATGCACCATAAAAAAGACTTCTGTTTCCACAGGCACTGTGGAACAGTTTATCCTCAAAGTTTACAGCAGGAGCAGCACTAAAGTAATTTTCACTGCAGCTCAGCTCTCCCAGCTACTCCCTCCCAGAACACCTTCTCTATGTTTACATTAGAGGATAGAAGGCTGGAAGGCTGCCAATTCACTGTTGGAAGGGGTGAATTGGAATCTAGAAGCCTCCTGCCCCTACACCATATGAATGTGCTTATCCACAAAAACAAATCCACAAAATAAAAATCCCTGAAAATGCCTCACAATATAAATCCATCATCAGTCATGGTGTCCAGAGATGCAAATCCTTGTTAATCCTAATGAATGAGGCCTACCTACTTTCCCGAAAGAAAAAAAAAAGCAATCCACACAATCCACTCCTGACAATATGAATAACAGCTCCTGGTCCCCACAGCAGAATGTAAACAAAGGATCTCCGGGGTGACTAAGTATGAACATGAATTTGAAAGGCATCCCATTTTTATATTTTTTTATTGTGTAAGGTCCCACTTAAAATCCATACCAGACCCTCATCAAGGATAAGGATCTGGTATGTATTTTTAGAAGGAAACCCATGCAGGTGTGTCTGGTCCCTCATTAACATTTATATCAGACTCTCATCTAGGATAAGGGCATGGTCAGGGCCGTCTTTCCGCATGGGCACGCTGGGCAGTTGCCCGGGGGCCCCACTTGCCTGGGGGGCCCCACCTGCCAAGCGAACCCAGCCAAGTTCGCTGCCGCATTGTGCCAGTGCTGTGCAATGGCGTCACCAACATGGGGCCCCATGTGCCTCCCAAATTAAGTGCTGTACTGTTTTGGTATAACCGAAAAAATAGCTGCCGGTTGGCGCCGCGGCTGTCCGAGTGTCCACCCGCTGATCGCTGAATGACTCATTATTGAGTAGCAGTCTGTCAGGTGACATCACATGACAGCCTCCGCTGTTGTTTATGGGAGTTGTAGTCCGCGGCAGCTGCTGCATGCTCAAGCTCCCTGCTCCCAGGGGGGGGGGGGGAGTCAGTCTGAGGAGAGCAGCGCAGCCAGCATAGCACGTGCTACAACTCCCATCGCCGCGGTCGGAATCCAGGATATTTTGCCTGCCCCAGTGCCTCTGCTTGGCTGGACACTGTGTTAAAACACCATGTGACGTAGCTGGCTTTTGTGCCCCACTTCTGGCTGGTGGTACAGTAACAGTACTGTGGAGTAGATGTGACCCCCGGCCAGGAGCAACATCATCACCCACCCCCCAGGACTGGAGGAAGCCGTGGAGAAGGAGGAAGAGAGGACCTGTCCTGCTGAGCACTGAGTCTGCCAAACAAGCTGAGGTGAGAGACCCTGACACCCCCACAGGATCAATCATCCCATCGATCTGCCCCCCATACACCTCATTTACCTTGCCCATGGTCTGTGAATCCTGCTGGGAGCTGCCCACAGCCTACAGGCCAGCAGGACCCACATGCCATGGTCGGCTCCCAGCAGGACCCACAGACCATGGCCAGCAGGACCCATAGACTATTATACGCTCCCAGCAGGACCCACGTGTCAGTGGCAAGCAGGACCCACAGGTCAGTGGCCAGCTCCCAGCAGGACCCACAGGTCCGCATCCAGCTCCCAGAAGGACCCACAGGTCAGTGGCCAGCAGGACCCACAGGTCCGCAGCTTGCGGATCCTGCTGGGATCTGGCCACTGACCTGTGGGTCCTGCTGGCCACTGACCTGTGGGTCCTGCTGGCCACTGACCTGTGGGTTCTGCTGGCCACTGACCTGTGGGTCCTGCTGGCCACTGACCTGTGGGCCCTGCTGGCCACTGACCTGTGGGCCCTGCTGGCCACTAGCCTAGGGTGACCAGAAGTCCCCAGAACTGCCAGATTACAAATATCTCCCGCTTACACATAATTAGTACTTTTGTACTGTCCCATTTTAATCTGTAATTTCTTGTTTTTCAATTTCTTACTTTTCAAGCTCATGTTATATTGTCCAAACGTTGTGTTAATGTTTAAACACTGATTTTGTTGAAAATACCAATAAATATAGCCCTATTGATAATTTGCATTTCTATTCTCGTGCGTGATTGTGTAGACAGGGCCCCAGTGCATTGTATTGCCCGGGGGTCTATAATGCTCTTAAGATGGCACTGGGCGTGGTATAAATGAAGGGAATTCCTGGCCACTTGATTTACAAACAGAATGAAGCAGCCAGGAGCTTTCGTAGTATGTTGCATACATTGTGATGTTAAACTGATATTAAAGTATCACTGAAGAGAAAGCCACTCCATGTGAGCACATTAGCCATCTATTCACAGCATAGCCAGGGTTTAGGTGAAGGTGCTAGCACAGCTCGTCTTCAGCTACACAATCAAAAAATACCGGAATTAGCTGCAACACATCAGTTTTATTGATCCTTTATGCAAAAGCCATCACAGACAGTGCGGGGTACAGTAAAGGTTGACGCGTTTCCCGCTGTGACTAGCGCTTACGCATAACCTGAGGTTATGCGTAAGCGCTAGTCACAGTGCAAACCGCGTCAACTTTTACTGTACCCTGCAAAGTCTGTGATGTCTTTTGCATGGAGGATCAATAAAGGTGACGTGTTGAAGCGAATTCCGGATTCATCATAGCGGTCCTTTACCATGTGATCAGCTATGTCCAATCACAGCTCATCACATGTAAACAAATGCTGGTTATCGGCATTTCCTTTCCTCAGCGCTGTCAGTGTGTGAGGAAGGGAAAACCAGTAACCGGCTTTCCTGTGACAGGGGACATTTACACTGTTAATCAGGGCAGTCCATCAGTGCAGCTTATCAGTGCCGACTTATCAATGCAGCCTCATCAGTGTCCATCAGTACATCAGATTCGGCATGGAATTGTTTGGCAAATCCACCCTAAAACAAACCCAGGTATATTCGGTTTGTCACTAATGATGAATTTCTCCACCGTGTCTTCAGCTACAGTGGTCAGTGAGAGCTTGTTTTAAGGTACATCCACTGTTTGTTAAGAACACGTGTATACTTTAAAGTAGAAGTCTGGTCAAAACCTAACAAAGCTCAAACCTACTCTCAACCTCATTCTAATCCCTATGTTAACTATCCTGTAAAGGAAAGATACGTATACTTACCTAATCTGAGGGGCACTCTGGTCCAGTAACATGATCTCCCCAGCGTCTGGCTTCAGGAGAAAGGCGAGAGCAGTAACAACTGCAGTGCCAGGCTGGTGACGTCACACATCAATTTACCATGGGGCACCCATTGTCTGCTGTTCCTCCTTTAAAGTGAAGCCAGGGCTGGGATTCGATCACGTGATTGGACTGGAGCACCCTTAGATTAGGTAAGTATACACATCTTTCCTTTACAGGGTAGTTAACATAGGGCTTAGAATGGGGGTGGGAGCAGGTTTAAGTTTAGTGGTTTTGACCAGACTTCTACTTTATTGTCCATAGCATGACCACATTTACAGTAAGAATTTGTACATATGTGTTCATAGCCTGGAGAGAAGCAAGAAGGAGCATTCTCTTCTGTCCTTCATTTACAAACTCAACTAAAAATGTGGCTAGGTACACCCTCAATGTTTATTCTGAGCATGATAGGTAGAATCATAGTTTCATACTATCAATACTTACTTTGCAACTTAGTTTCAAAAAAATATATCCACTGATGCATGGTTGAATCCCCAAACATATAGAAGAACCTTCCCTTCATGCAAGCTTTTAGTTGTTCTACTTCATGGTAGGTCTTCATGTTGCAAGTCTTTGGGTACCAGATATTATTCATAAAATATCCACTGGGGTATTCTAATTTCCCTCCCGTTTTGCATTTCTCTTTTGTCTCTAAACCTGAATCTGACAAAAAATATAATAGAAGAATTTGCATTAATAATATCACCATTACTTTTGAATTGCAACACAGATGCTAAATTCATTGTACAGGCGGTACCCTAGTTACAAACATCTGACTTACAAACGAATCCTACTTACAAATGGAGGGAGACAACAGGAAGTGAGAGGAAATCTATCCCTAGGAAGGGAAATTCACTCCTATAAGAGTTATTATGGGAAAAAGGTGTAACCACTGATGCTTTATCACCAAGGCTTGTTTCCACAACAACCCAAAATTTTCGAAATCCAATTGTCATTGGGACAGAAAGTGAGGTGAAATCTTCTGAACAGGGGCACA